>OX438580.1:10000000-11379166 GCA_949316365.1 Hoplodrina blanda | reverse complement strand
AATCTTTTTTTTAACAGGAATTGTGAAATGAGGATAATTATTTAAAATTTAATTACGTGAACGATGCGTGGCCCAGCAAAGTGGTGACATCTAAAAAAATTTTTTTTTTATTTATTCATTTATATGCACTTACATTCTCTGGTCACTCTAAGGACACATTACAGAAAAGGAAAAAAATAAAACAAGGATTCAGTTAAAACGTTCATAATGTGAAAATATCTATTTTATTAGCAACCAAATTAGTTAAGTGTGTGCACGATATGCGGAAGGGAGGTGTCATCTAATAATTTGTTTCTTTCGCGCGACTTCCGCAAATGGGTTCGACCGTCGTTGGTCGGTCGTCAGAAGGTGAAGTAATAAAGTTTATTTGTCAGCAGTAGGTAAAGAAACAAGGTAGGTACTTACTTAAAAATATTAAATCTTAAGTACCTAAACTTAGAAACAAATTATTATTAGTTATATCTAATAATTAATTAACCGCTACACTACCTCCAACGTAAAAAACTTATACGGAGAGAAAAAAATAAAGTAATTACATCATATTCACATACATTAAAAAAAACGATATAATAACTTATTTCTATTAACACTAAAACACCATTGTTTTTTTTTATAATTCACCGTGTGGTTTGGCTGGTGGTGTTGGTGGTGGTACTGCATCCCGGTAGTATCTCTGGTAGATATCTTCCCAGAAGCGTGTGCGTTCTTCCAAGAGCACTCCACGTAGCTCCAGTTTCTCACCCAGCACCATGTGTGGTGACCTGTCCGCGCCTGCAGGCGGCCACGTAGGCAGCGACGACCCTTCAGGCACAGGCTTCCAGAATCCAAATTACTTATTAAGTAAATTAAACTTCTGAATCATTAAATATTCTGAGTAAGGTGACTACCGAAGTTGTTTACGTTAATTAAGAGCGTTACGACGTACGGCATTTCTTAAAAATTTCTAATTCCTTATTTTTCGAAATGAACGAACTGATTTTAATGAAACTTCCTACACATAAGCAGGATACATACCTACTGAGGTCTAAAAAGTTAGTTGAAAACATTTTAGTCTTACCTTTAAAAAAAAATTAGAAATCTCTGTTTCTATGGAAAACTTTAAATTCGAATTCAGCTGTAACACAGTTTTACGAAAATGATCACAACTATATTTTTAGACCTACCTATGTATCCTGTAACAGTACACACTAGAAATTATTCTAGGTAGGACAGATAAATATAAAAACCATTTTCGGTACACAAAATAATATACATACCCAGTCTTAATAAAGTTGTACCAAATCTCACGGACTATCTTCCTTATGTTCCTGTACTCCGGGGTCGCAAGAGACTCATCCGCGTGTGTTACATTTTTACCATCCATCACCGCCATCGTTTGAGCGCAGTGGTTGGCGCCTCTTATGTTAGTGTGTGGCACTACGGGAACGTCGTCGTCCACAAAGGAATATTCGTACAAATAGATTTGATTGTTGCCAGCCTCCACGTGCAACTTTGTAGCCCAAAGCATGGGATAAGTAAATATGACATCCGAAAAGAAATTTATATATCCTAAAATATTGTCTTCACCGACTGGCTTATCACCGAAATAAAACTTCTTAATCTTATCAGCTACTTCTTCCTTTTCTTCTTCAGATTCAAACTTCAAGTCAGCTGGCAAGAAATCTGAGAATTTCTCGTTCATCTTTGTCTTCCAATAATCATAAAACATTAAACGCATTTGTCCTTCCATGTTAGCGAATCCATACAACACTGGTAACTTTGCATAATTGCCTTTCTTTAATATATTCAAAGGAGATTCTGTCAGGAATGCTCCGTCTCCGGTATTACGCTCCACACAAGGTGAAAATAAGAAAGTAGAATCTGTTCTATCGAAAAATGCATCTGAAATTAACAGTTCCATAGGAGCTGTCTTGTAGAACTCTTCCAATGCATAAATATCGTCTACGTTGGAGAAATTGAGTTGTCTGGCAAAAGTTTTGGCAATCTCCACAGGATCCCTTTGAACTGTAAACGCAGCAAGGTTTCCGCCACTTTCAGGTATGACTCGATGAAACAAGCCTTCGGCTGATTTTGACAGCATTAAGAGATCTACTGATGCAGAGCCTGCACTGTAACCTGCAATAGTGACATCATCAGGGTTACCACCGAAGCTGGCGATGTTCTTTTGAACCCAACGCAGCAGCGCTACCTGGTCCTTCATGCCAGCATTGCCTGGTGCGCCCTCGGTACCGAGACAAAGGAACCCGTGAACGCTTACGCGATAGTTAAATGTTACAATAATAATGTCTTTTCTCTTCATCAGCTGTGTCGCTTTAGTCGCTTCGCCATAGCCCACGACAAATCCTCCACCGTCATACAGATTTGCAATTAGGCAATTTTCTTGTGGCACCGAGAATTCTGGCATGATCCCAAATGGAACCGTTGGTTGTGGACATATTACTTGTTTGTCTATTGCGTCAAGTGGTTCTAACCATACCGGAGGTGGAAGAGGTGCCTGAAATGGAAATTCCGAATGAAAATCATCAATCGTCGTGGCGATCAATAGACTTAAGGAGTTAAGTCATTGTTACCTTCTTGGCACTTTAATACTAACATGTTATTTATTTATTTAATCTTTATGCAACAAAAGTACAAAGGCGAACTTAATGCCACAGGCATTCTCTAACAATCAACCAAAGGTGGTGAAGAGATAACATGGCCAAGCAAAGTCAAGGCCGAGGCCATGGACAAGGCCTCTTCTCATACAGACAAGGCAGTGAAGGCATTGATCACCACGCTAGTATATTATAAGTCCCAGATTCCTTAAGATGTCATGAATATGTATAAAATAAATTGTTTTTTTAATAACTTAGTTCGATTTTAAATCAAACAGTTGTTCAAGGGTTTTGTTTATATTGGAAAACAATTGTCTAAAAAGAATTGTCTTGGAAAAGTATATCTGGATAGATTTATTATCAAAATGCCCGCCTCTTATTTTAAAACTAATAATTTTTTATCGACTACTTACTTTATATTTTTTTATGATCATATGGGGTCATTCACTCATGATTGTTTCCACACAAAAAAAGGTTTTAAAACCATAAAATTATTATAATATAATAATTAGGTATAACGTTATCCCCAAACGAAGGGCGATGAGGATTTCCCCACGAAAAAAAATAAATAAAAGGTATAATGATTCTAATTTTACCGTGTATTTTATACATATATCACAAGTTGAGTCTACAAACCTTAAATTTGTCCACGCCTACAGGTGCTGTAGCGTAGGGTATGTTGTAGAAAGTGTACAGATCCTCGCTGGGGTACTTGCGCCCGCGCACCGGCCCTTGCGAAGTTTTCACCTCCCGCCATTCCTCTTCAGCCAAAACCGCCGTCATGCACAAAAGAACTATACACGTCTGCCACTCCATCGTTACGTCTTCAAATTAATTCTCAATAATGTTTGAAAGGCACTATAAAAGCAGTCCATTATCTCTCCCAGCAGCGATAGGTAGGATCACATTACGGATGTTAAAGTGAAAATAAGCATGATACGCGTATTTAGACAATCTATGCATCTTTCAATGACTTTGCTTTATATTAATTAACTTTATTCGAGAAAATGAACTGTTACTCAAATCTATACTAATAATATTATAAGGCTGAAGAGTTTGTTTGTTTTGTTGAACGCGTTAATCTCAGGAACCACTGGTTCGAACTGAAAATTTATTTTTGTGTTGGATAGTCCATTTATCGAGGAAGGCTGTATAACATCACGCTATGGCCAAAAGAAGTGGAGCATCAATGAAAAATGTTGCAAAAACGCTTCTTGCCAAATTTTGTGGTTCTAGGTCAACGGGAAGTATCCCATTTGCGAATAAATTATAACTACCGTAGCCCTGACCTTCTCAGGGTGGGAAATCATCAAATTACTTAATTCTTCTGGGCCAATCTTCAGTGTTGAGGATAATGACGCCCGATACTTTTACTTTGCACTAGTAGTAAAAGTATCGGACGTCATTATCGTCAACACTGAAGATTGACCCTTCTGCTCTAGGCAGAACGGAAGTTAGTGTCAGACTCTTACTGACCAAAACCGATCCATGTTCCTCCAATGCCTTTTGAGTTTCAGGGCCGCGGTGACTCTTTCGAACAAAATCCGCAACCCTGGCGGAACTACCGTAGCCGTACATATTTGGTATGAATTAATTTCATCTTGATCTCTCGGTTTCTGAGAAAAAAGGTCTTGACAGACTGATACACAGACAGGCAGACGGATAACGAAGGGTTCCCTTTTCCTCATCACTTACAGAACCCTTGAAAGAGATTACATTGCTTTGATTGATTTACAGATTTACAGCTGAGCCTTCACTGATTACTACTGTCCCTGTGTGTTCTCATTTTAAGCTAGTATTTATCTCATCAGCATGAACACATTAAATGAGGTCGTATCTGACTCAGTCACCTAGAGCCTCTTTAGTGCCTACTTGCTTACTAACTGTTGAAAATAATATCGTTCGACAGACTTTACTACTGCATCACTGGCTCACCTCTTATCGTGATGCAAGACTTAATGGCGATAAAACAGAGCCTACATCCTGTTTGATAAACTTTTCGTCTTGTTACTTTCTTATCATAATATAATACAAAATCGTCCTTTCGTAAAATTTTATGTTTCACACTCTTCATCTTGTCTCTTTTGGACATCTTTATGTTATTTTGTGTATCCGGTAATCCGGTTAAATCAGGAGTTATTTGCATATCCCATGGGAATGGGAACCGTACATTCTTCCAGGGTAAAAAGTAGCATATCTATTTGTGTCCCAAATCTCATCTAGTTGTTCTGGCGTGACTGAGTTACAAACATTCATGCATCCAAACTTTCACATTATAATAAATAGTAGACAAATTAAAAAGTACTTGTAAGAAAGGAAAAATCAAGGAGATTTGAGTCAACAATAATTTACTTTTATTTGAGAACCTAAAATGATATAAATTACAGTACTCAATCATCACTTCCCACACAAGTCAACGCAAATTATTTATTTATTATAATTATTATTATCATTTATTTATTATAATAAGCTTTGTATGAATACAATATTATAAGTGCTAGTTTTATAATTCAACGCGAGATTTAGGCGGCGGTTTTGGTGGCGGTACTGCATCCCAGTAATATCTCTGGTAGATGTCGTCCCAGAAGCGAGTGCGCTCTTCCAAGAGCACTCCACGTAGCTCCAGCTTCTTATCCAGCACCATGTACGGTGACCTGTCCGCGCCTGCTGCCGGCCACTTAGGCAGCGACGACCCTTCAGGCACAGGCTTCCTGTACCCAAAACACTTTATTAAGTAAAATTAACTTCTGAATCATAAAATATTCCGAGTAAGGTAACTACCGAAGGAGTTCACGTTAATTAACGTGTAAGTTGTAGCTTTGATTGTATTTAGATAGTACACACTAGAAATTATAAATTTCTAGATATGGTTTAAAATTTGGTACACCAAATACATACATACATACCCTGTTTTAATAAAGTTGTGCCAAATCTCACGAACTATTTCTTTCATGTGCTTCAACTCCGGAGACGCAAGAGACTCGTCGTGGTGCGTCAAATTTTTAACATCCATCACAGCATACGTCTGCGCGCAGTGGGGAGCACCTCGTATGTCAGTGTGTGGCACCACAGGAACGTCGTCTTCAACGAAGGAATATTCGTACAAATAGATTTGATTATTGCCAGCCTCCACGTGCAACTTCGTAGCCCAAAGCATGGGATAAGTAAAAAAGACATCTGAAAAGAAATCTATGTAACCTAAAATGGTATCATAGCCAACCGGCTTGTCGCTGAAGTAAAACTTTTTAATCTTATCAGCTACTTCTTCTTTTTCTTCTTCAGATTCAAACTTCAAGTCAGCTGGTATAAAATCAGAAAACTTTTCATTCATTCTGTGCTTCCAAACTTCAAAGAAATCAATACGCATTAGTCCTTCCATTTTAGCGAATCCATACAACACAGGTAACTTTTTATAGTTGCCTTTTTTCAATATATTCAAAGGAGATTCTGTCAAGAATGCTCCGTCTTCGGTGTCACGCTCCACACACGGTGAAAATAAGAAAGTAGAATCAGTTCTATCGTAAAATGGATCTGAAGTCAACAGTTCCAATGGCGCTGTCTTGTAGAACTCTTCTAATGCATAAAAATCGTCTACGTTTGTGAAATTGAGTTGTCTGGCAAAGGTTTTGGCAATCTCCACAGGATCCCTTTGAACTGTAAACGCAGCAAGGTTTCCGCCACTTTCAGGTATGACTCGGTGAAACAAGCCTTCAGCTGATTTTGACAGCATTAAGAGATCTACTGATGCAGAGCCTGCACTGTAACCTGCAATAGTGACATCATCAGGGTTACCACCGAAGCTGGCGATGTTCTTTTGAACCCAACGCAGCAGCGCCACCTGGTCCTTCATGCCAGCATTGCCTGGTGCGTCCTCGGTGCCGAGACAAAGGAACCCGTGAACGCTTACGCGATAGTTAAATGTAACAATAATTATATCTTTTGTCTTCATTAGCTGTGTCGCTTTAAACGCTTCGCCATAGCCCATGACAAATCCTCCACCGTGCACGTACACTACAACCGAAAGGTTTTTCTTCTTTGTGTTAGGTACATACAGATTTGCAATTAGGCAATTTTCTTGTGGCACCAAGGTTTCTGGCATTATCGCAATTAGAATCTTTGGTTGTGGACATATTACTTTTCTATCTATGGCGTCAAATGGTTCTAACCATACCGGAGGCGGAAGAGGTGCCTGAAATAGAAATACTTAATGAAAATCGATCGACCAGCGCCGTAGCGACCCACTGCAAGAAAAAGGGCTCTTCTTGTACAGAGAAAGCACGAGCATTGATCACCACGCTTCCTTGAGGCGGATTGGCGATAGTAGACTCAGATTATTAAAGTCCCCGGGTTCCTCAAGATGTCATAAATCGGTATAAAATAAATGGATTTAAACAACTTGATTTTAAATGTTACTGCTGATATCAAACAGTTACGGTTTTTTTTAGTTTTATATTTTTTGCTCTTATTTAAAATTAATTAATATTGTTAACGATTACTTTATTAATATTTTATTATTAAATGTTATTCACTCGTAATTGTTTCCACACAAAAGGTTTCCACCATAAAATTCTTATGTCATAATTAGATAAAATGATTTTAATTTTACCGTGTAGATATTTTATACTCGTATATCCAGGTTGAGTCTACAAACCTTAAATTTGTCCACGCCTACAGGTGCTGTAGCGTAGGGTATGTTGTAGAAAGTGAACAGATCCTCGCTGGGGTACTTGCGTCCGCGCACCAGCCCTTGCGAAGTTTTCACTTCCCGCCATTCCTCTTCAGCCAAAACCGCCGTCACGCATAATAGAACTATACACGTCTGCCACTCCATCGTTACGTCTTCCAATTAATTCTCAATAATGTTTGAAAGGCAATATAAAAGCAGTCCATTATCTCTCCCAGCAGCGATAGGTAGGATCACATTACGGATATTAAAGGCAAATTAAGCATGATTACGCATATTTAGACAACTTACTTATGCATTTTTAAATCAGCTTAGCTTTATACACGGATAATTTTAGGTCGTTCTGGAACCGAAAGCCATAAACTCGATCATCATACTCGAAACGATTGGAATATTTTTTTTTCAAAAAGTAACAAAAAAACAACCGTGTATTTATTTATTTTATTCGACAAAATGAACAGTAACTCAAATTGAAAATAATATCGTTCGACAGACTTTTCCGCTGCATCACCGGCTCAACTCTTATTGTGTTGCAATTATGGTGATGAAACTACTATATTCTGATTGATAAACTTTTCGTCTTGTTACTTCCTTATCATACCATACCTATACGAAAGCGTTCTTTTGTAAACATTTCATGTTTCTCACTATCCATCTTGTCACTTTTGAACATCTTTATTTTATTTTGTGTAGTCAGGTAAACTGGTTAAATCAGGAGTTATTTCAAAGATTACCCAACGGGAATCGTACAGTCAGCATCAGAGAAAAGGTACCCCCTTTGGTAATGACATCAAACCATTTAAGTTTTTTGCAGTGTATCGTAGATGTCGTGTTGGTCTAGGGGTTAAGACTGCGGCTGAGCAATGCAATGGTTGCGAGTTCAAATTCGCGGAATAAGTTTCTTTTTTTAGGATTTCATTTAGGATTTTATTTTTTAGGTGGTATTCGTCAATTATTATTTATGAAATCAAATGTTAAAATATGTAGGAGTTTTATAAGAAAAACTAGTCATGTTGCATAAACAATATTCATTTATTTCCTTAATTACATAATATATTATTATATTAAATTATAATAATATATAATAATATAATTATATTATAGAGCAAAAAAGTAATCTAATTTCAACCATATCTCGCAGTTCATACGGCAGCTAAGTTTCTGAAGTCAAATTACGGTAGTGCAACAATTAGAATCCAGCACGTTCTATTCAACCAAACAAAAAATCTATGCTAATTTCAACCTTATCTTTTAGATATTTGAATTGTCTTTTAGTTAATTTGAATTGATTTTATTTAATCGTAAAACAAAACGGTAAGGTAGAAATATAACACGTGATGGAAGTTGAAATTTAAACCTTATTATCTAGAAGACTAGCTGTCCGCCGGGGTTACACCCGCGTCTTTGGTTACTGCTCCGCTCCCGTAGGTCGTAGCGTGATGGTATATAGCCTATAGCCTTCCTCGATAACTAATCTATCTAACACTGAAAGAATTTTTCAAATCGGACCAGTAGTTCCAGAGATTAGCGCGTTCAAACAAACAAACAAACAAACAAACAAACTCTGCAGCTTTATAATATTAGTATAGATTAGAGCGTTATCAACCTTGTTCGATAAATGAAATAATTATATTAAAAATTTCGATACATTTGCTAACTGTGCCAATAGCCTGGTATAAGACACGGTCCAGATTATCGGCTGGCACATGGTGGTGCGTGTTCGTATCCTCAACCGCGCCTAGCTTTTTGTAAGTTATTCATTGTAAGTAAGCCGAAAAAATTCCAAAAAAATATTAAAAAGGTGCAAATACTGATTGAGTGGGATCGGTGGCAGGCAGAGATGGGTGAGGCGGCGTGGCGGGGGAGGGAGCCGCTTGGGCTCTGAGTCACGTGACGCGATCGCCCGAGTGGCGGCGGCGCGCGCGCCGTCGCTCGGGCGATAATTCTTTAAGTCTAGGGAGGTTCCTTTTCTCTGATGCTGACTGTACATTCTTCCGGGATAAAAAGTAGCATATCTATCTGTGTCCCTAATCTCATCCAGTTGTTCTGGCGTGACTGAGTAACAAACATTCATGCATCCAAACTTTCACATTTATTTATTTATTTATATACTATAATAAACTACTACTTTTTTATACTTTATAATAGTAGTAAAATTATAAAGTACTTGTAAGAAAGGAAAAATCAAGGTGATTTGAGTCAACCATAATTAACTTTTATTTGAGAACCTACAATTATAAATAAAATATAGTATTTAATCACTTCTCTTCTCACACAAGTCAACGCAAATTATAATAAGTGTTGTACGAATACAATAACAAAGGTGCTAGTTTTATAATTCAACGCGAGATTTAGGCGGCGGTTTTGGTGGCGGTACTGCATCCCGGTAATATCTCTGGTAGATGTCGTCCCAGAAGCGAGTGCGTTCTTCCAAGAGCACCCCACGTAGCTCCAGCTTCTTATCCAGCACCATGTGCGGTGACCTGTCCGCGCCTGCTGCCGGCCACGTAGGCAGCGACGACCCTTCAGGCACAGGCTTCCTGAATGGTACAAAAATAATGTATTAAGTAAAATGAACATTCCGCTATTACAACTAATAAGAGTGATCACCGAAGGTATTAACTTTAATTAAGCTGGACGTCACAGCGTCGAATAAAACTAGACAGTACACACTGGAACTGATGCAGTTTTAGGTGGACGAAATAGAATGTTCTAAGGTATACAAAATACACACCCAGTCTTTATAAAGTTGTACCAAATCTCACGGACTGTCTTCTTAATGTTCCTGTACTCCGGGGTCGCAAGAGATTCATCTGCTTGTGTTATATTTTTACCGTCCATTACAGCCTCCGTTTGAGCGCAGTGGTTAGCACCTTTTATGTTAGTGTGTGGCACTACGGGAATGTCATCGTCCACAAAGGAATATTCATACAAATAGATTTGATTGTTGCCAGCCTCCACGTGCAACTTTGTGGCCCAAAGCATGGGATGAGTAAATATAACATCCGAAAAGAAATTGATAAATCCTAAAATATTGTCTTCGCCGACCGGCTTATCACCGAAATAAAACTTCTTAATCGTATCAGCTACATCTTCTCTTTCTTCTTCAGATTCAAACTTCAAGTCAGCTGGCAAGAAATCAGAAAACTTTTCATTCATCTTGTGCTTCCAAAAATCAAAGAAGACAACCCGCAAGAGTCCTTCCATGTTAGCGAATCCATACAACACTGGTAACTTTTTGTAGTTTCCTTTCTTTAATATATTTAGAGGAGACTCTGTCAGGAATGCTCCGTCTCCTGTATCACGCTCTACACAAGGTGAAAACATGAAAGTAGAATCAGTTCTGTCGAAAAATGCATCTGAAGTCAACAGTTCCAATGGAGCTGTCTTGTAGAAATTTTCTAATGCGTAAATGTCGTCTACGTTAGTGAAATTGAGGTGTCTGGCAAAGGTTTTAGCAATCACCACAGGATCCCTTTGAGTTGCAAACGCAGCAAGGTTTCCGCCACTTTCAGGTATGACTCGATGAAACAAGCCTTCAGCTGACTTTGATAGCATTAAGAGATCTACTGATGCAGAGCCTGCACTGTAACCTGCAATAGTGACATCATCAGGGTTACCACCGAAGCTAGCGATGTTCTTTTGAACCCAACGCAGCAGCGCCACCTGGTCCTTCATGCCAGCATTGCCTGGTGCGTCCTCGGTGCCGAGACAAAGGAACCCGTGAACGGTAACGCGGTAGTTAAATGTAACGATGATAATGTCTTTTCTCTTCATTAGCTGTGTCGCTTTTAACATTTCGCCATAGCCCATGACGAAAGCTCCTCCATGGACGTATACTACAACCGAAAGATTTTTCTTGTTTGTGTTTGGTACATACAGATTAGCAATCAGACAATTTTCTTGTGTCACTAAGGTATCTGGCATGATCGCAATTGGAAACAGTGGTTGAGGACATATTACTTGCTTGTCGATGGCGTCATATGGTTCCAACCATACCGGAGGAGGAAGAGGTGCCTGAAAATGAAATTTGGAATTAAAAACATGGTGGCGTATTCTTAACGGTAGGTAATTAACTGTTTTTAAACTTATCGAAGTTTTGAGTACCCTACCGATATAGTCCATATCTTTATTCAGTGCATTTTAAACAAACTTATTGACACCACTGACACAGGTAAAGGTAAACATCGTAAGAAGGTTTATTTAATATAAGTCTGTAATCGCCAAAACGCCTTGAGCAAAAGCGTGGTGATCAATGCTCGTGCTATCTTTACATGAGAAGAAGCCTTTGTCCTACAGTGTGACAAATAGGCTGGTATTATTATTTTAATTGAAACAAGTGTCCGTGGAGTTTCTTCATCGTTCTTCTCCATAGACACCTGCTTACGTTTCGGAACCAGCAACTCACTTTCTAACTATCTGACGCAACTCCATGACAATTCAAAAGTATCTGTTATTTGTAATTGTATAATTTGTCCTTCCTTATCTTTATCTTGGATCAAATGTTTTGGATCTGATAAAGATGATAATCTAGCCCATTATGTGAATGCATGTCATGGTGGCTGGAAGCTGGTCTATAAACTACACTATTTGACCACTCTAATTTTAGACAGAGTCAGGACGATCATTGAATGACCCATCGGAATCCCCTGCTAATTTTAGATTTTATTACGGGTAATCAAAGCTAACGATACGTCGCTTCTTTTTCCGTGTGTCAAATGTGCATTAAATTAACCTGTTTATTGGTACAGCAGGTAGGTACTGTGAGATTTCGTACCACGGCACCCTGGCCGAAACGTTTTTTAATCCAAACTCTCAGTCAAATTCCATTATGGATTCGAATTTTGAAAACAAATGATTTTTTTTTTTTAATTGGGCAGTTGTTTTGCCCCGCACGCAATGCGAGCACGTAATTTCAATATTATTTCAAAATACATATATGTAGCATACAAAGTGATTCAGAGTTTCGGTTAAACGTAGTTTGAGCCCCGTACACTAACAAAAGCCTAGTGCTGAGACTTCTATAAAATCTTTCTAAGTCATACGTATTTAAGATAATTACACAAGTCAAGAACATGAAGAAATATGATAAAATCTTTAAAATTATGTGATTGAAATTTCCCGAAATAAATGTTTGTAAGGTTTTTATCTATTGTTTAATCGTTAAGATATGCGGTATCTTCTAATTAACATGTAGTTTTAAATCTTCATTTTCGAGCGCGCGTTAGTATTTAGTATTTAGTGCGTTAGCCCGATGTTTTTCTTTTAATTTTCTATACTTTTCTAGGACAATGGTAGATTGGTGTGACGTTGCTGCTTGATATTACAGGTTTTAGGGAAGTAATAATTAATTTGTTACCTTAGATAATTAATTAATTGTGAATAATCAGTTTGTTAGCGTTGATTACCTTAAATTTATCTACACCAACAGGTGCTGTGGCATAGGGTATGTTAAAGAAAGTGTATATATCCTCGCTAGGGTGCTTGCGTCCGCGCACCGGCCCTTGCGCAGTTTTCACTTCCCGCCATTCGTCGTCAGTCAAAACAGCCGTCACGCACAAAAGTACCACATACGTCCGCCACTCCATCGCTACGTTCGTACACTGATTCACAAATGGGTTAACTGTAAGTATGGAGCAGCTAGGGTTGCCAACTCTTTGTCGGTCAAATATAGTAGTTCTAAAATATTACCCATAAAAATATAGTAGTTAAGGAGAATATGAAAAAAAATATAGTAGGTTCCAAAATAGGTACCTACCTACTTTATTTCTTAAAATAATATTTTTTGCAACTTTTAGCCTTTATTAATAATAAAAAATAAGAGAAACCATACAAAATAATTATTGACCCTAGTTCAAAGCAAACTCGAGTCTAGTGCCTGTATCTGGAACCCCTATACCGCTTCCCTAACACTAATGCTTGAAAAGGTGCAGAAAACCTTTCTTAGATAATATTTCCAAAGGCTATACTATTTTTATCCCTTCATGTATCCTACCAACTATCTGCTAGGGATGTTAGGGTTTAACTCTTTGGAGGTGAGAAGAGGCTCTGATCAGCTTAGGATAGCCTGTAAAACCCTACGGGGACTAATCGACTGCCCAGAACTCCACAGCCTTTTATGCCGGCTATTTGTGCCCGACAAATTCCTTGGACACCGTCAGAGCCGCCGGCGCAATCTGTTCGCCCCACCGTCATCCAGAACTATCGCCAGAGCTGAATCTCCTGTGTGTCGCACTCTTATAACGCTCAACGCCCTTCTGTCTGCCAACCCTGAATGTGATGTGTTTGCGGATGAATGGAATAAATTAATGCGTATATGTCTGGCATTCTGTGAGAGGAAGTATGCAAGAGTGTCCACTATTCCTTGTGTTTTAATTTAAATTTAATTTAAACCATTGAATGTTGTCCACTAGATGTTTTACTTTTGTCTTGTTTTGTGTTTCCATATTAATTATTGTAATTGGTGTTACACCGTTTTAATTAACTATAATAAATAAATAAATCAATAAATAAATAAATAAATAAATAAATAAAAAAAAAAAAAAAAAAAAAAATAAATACATAAATACATAAATAAATAAATAAATAAATAAATAAATAAATAAATAAATAAATAAATAAATAAATAAATAAATAAATAAATAAATAAATAAATAAATAAATAAATAAATAAATAAATAAATAAATAAATAAATAAATAAATAAATAAATAAATAAATAAAATAAATAAATAAATAAATAAATAAATAAATAAATAAATAAATAAATAAATAAATAAATAAATAAATAAATAAACTCTGTAGCTAGATACAAAAACACCAAGTCGAAAGCGCGAAAATCGAAATTGACAATCTGTCAAACTATCTAATGAACGTAACTGTCAACATGACAGTCTTGACATTCCAGAATCGTTATGAAATAGATATTGACGTTTCGTTTTACGCTAAGACATTTTGAAACAAAAATTATTTCATACGAGTTTAATGCCTTGAAAATATAGTAGTTTCGCCTACTATATCTTTTTTTCAAAAATGTAGTAGGCGGGGGCTCTAATATAGTAGGATACTATATTATATAGTAGGGTTGGCAACCCTAGGAGCAGCCGTCCTTATTATCTCTACCAGCTACGATAAGTAGGTATATACCTTCCAGTTTGTGATAATTATTGAACAAAAAAAATGTAGATAAACACTTCTGCATGTATCAAGACTTGGTTTGTCGATGGTTGAAGTTTTTCGAAATGTATCTTGCGGTATAGTATTACCTACAACCACAGTATCGTTGCCAAACAACATATTAAAAAAACCGGCCAAGTGCGAGTCAGACTCGCGCACCGAGGGTTCCGTACAAACCTGTAGGTATATAAGTAAAAGTTTGCTGGGTCAGCTAGTAAGTTTATGATTATTAAAAAAAATATACTATGTGATGTAACTAAAAATTTAAGATTTTCGGAATTTTTCCTATATGTGTACTTTATAACGTTGCTTCATGCCAAATTTCAAGATTCCAGGTCGTCTGGAAGTATCCTTTAGGTTTTGATTCCCTTGCGAGTAGTTGCGAGTTTCAAAATATGCGGCTTTAATTGCTGTATCTTTTGATTGCGTTGACGTAGAAGTTTGATTTTGTTACAGCTTAAAGATATTATAGACTTGAGTATTTGTTAAGAATTTCAATATAATACCACAACGCGTTCATGAGTAAAGGGGTAATAAGTTTAAAATTATTAAAAATATTTTTATTATATGATGTAACTAAAAATTTATGCTTTTCGCAATTTTTCCTTTATCTGTGTTATAAGACGTTGCTTCGTACCAAATTTCAAGATTCTGAGTTCACGGGAAGTACCCTGTAGGTTTTGATTCCCTTGCGAGTAGTGGCGAGTTTCAAAATATGCGGTTTTAATTCCTGTTTCTTTTGATTGCGTTGACATAGAAGTTTGATTTTGTTACAGCTTAAAGGTATTATAGATTTGAGTATTTGATATGAATTTCAATATAATACCACTACGCGTTCATGAGGAAAGGGGTAGTAAGTTTAAAATTATTAAAAATATTTTTATTATATGATGTAACTAAAAATTTATACTTTTCGCAATTTTTCCTATATCTCTGCTATAAGACGTTGCTTCATACCAAATTTCAAGATTCTGAGTTCACGGGAAGTACCCTGTAGGTTTTGATTCCCTTGCGAGTGTCGAAAATTTGCGGCATAAACGGGAGTATCTTTTGATCGCGTTGACTTAGAAGTTTGATTTTTTCACAGCTCCAAGAGACCATAGACTTGAGTATTTGATATGAATTTCAGCTTGATACCTCCACGCGTTCCTGAGAAAAAAGGTCTTGACAGACAGACAGACAGACAGACAGACGGACAACAAAGTGATCCTATAAGGGTTCCGTTTTTACCTTTTGAGGTACGGAACCCTAAAAATGAGTAGTTTACTACTATTGGAAACGGAACAAAAACTTATTAAGTCGACACAGTTTAAGGTCAAACAGTAATGAGTAGGTAGGTACAAGGGTGTTTTCCTGAAGTTTTTATTTATCTTACAATTTTAACTCTCGTTTAGTCTGTCTATCATGATTGTTTTGGTACAACTTAATGGTTAGCAAATTATCTAAGATCACAATATAAAGATAACCAGTAGTTGCACTCGGCCGTAACCTTGAATTAACTACCTACGATTTCGTGCTACATAATCACGCGTTAGGGCTGCCCGCACATAGGTAGTATTTTAATTTCATCAACCTGTTGAGTTTCTTTCTAGTTATGTGAATAAAAAAATTTTTTTTAGATTAAAAAAATAATTCGTTGTGATTGAAATAGTGTTCAATAAAAATACATGTTGCGTTGTACTTATAATTCAAAGATTTAATAAAAAAAATTCGCCGAAGGAAACCAAACTCCAATCCTTACAAACTTCAACATCTAGGTAGGTACTTACTCAACCAAAATGAAAGAAACATCTAACGAGTACCTAATTATAAAATCTGTTTGCATCTCAGCTTATTAACGTTCACATTACTACCTATAGCTACAGCTAGGAGCACTTTGGTCACCCATCCAATGTCAAACGTTATTTAATATCAACCATCTCATCGCGTGTGCCGTATCTACAGCAATGAAAATCTTACTAAGTAGGCAGGTATCATTACCAGGTAATAGGTTACCATTAAGGTATTACTCTCATAATCATTTCATAATGATATTTCGTCTATGGTAAATACCTAATTATTTAAGTAACTAAGTACAGATAGCCGAAACTAGGAAACTACCTAGGTAGGTATCAGTTCTACGGGAACGGCGTAGGTGGGTCATTCGTATCACTTTTTAAACCCTATCCACAATTTATTTATTTTATTAAAATTATTAATAAATTATCAAGTATTTTACTCGGTGGAAAAAGCCAAATGTGTAGGTATATAAGTATTAAAAAAATAAACAAATTACGTAATAGTAGGTAGGTAAGTGTTTAATTGTTTTTAAAGTCTTACCTTTCGTATTTTAAAAAATGTTATCTCTGGGTGCGTTATCGAAGAATTCAAGCAACCAAACACTGCACAATATAATTTATAATTTCTCCTTGCCATGTTGAGAAATCGCACGCTCACTGCTTACAAAAATATTACACCATCCATTCCTATATAAAAATGTACTCTGTGATCCGTTCGTCACTAAGGCGGCGGCGCGGCGGCGCAGTCAAGACTGTTTGTGTACCGAGAGTGTACCGAACTCGACGCGCGTAGGTATGACTCGCGTTGCGACTAGGGTTGCCAACTACAATGTGTCGTTTTGCATCCTCGTCAAATTCAAGGAGGTAACTATGCTAGTGATTCTAGACCCGAATCAATAATAAAATAGGTAGGTGTTTTTTTTTTTAATGTTTTCTTATTTACGGAAATCAGTAAACCACCCCGGTGAAAATGCGGCCCATCTTAAGACTAGGTTTAGGATCGCTGACCGCGCGCACACACACAAAGAATCGCAAACGATAAAACCACAACACAATAGACGCCGCGCGCGCACCCCTCTTCCCTGTGGTGCCCCACTCCCGCGCCCGGGCGCCCGGCGCAAAGCAAAAAAAATATTAAATTAGTTCAAGTGATTTCGCCGCCGGCGGTGAGTGTATCGCAAATTTCGCTCCTTAGGTGCGCTTGCATCGGTAGTATACGTGAATTATGTGATTGTGATGCCATCAGTGGAGACATCCGGATGTTCGCAGAACGGTTTCCCAATAGGGAACCGCCAACGCAGAGCGTTATGCTGTCTGCTACACAGAGACTGCGGGATTTTCGGCAGTTTGACGTACCCCGACATGCTCAAGCTCGCGGCAGTGAAGGTCTGCCTGTCGCCTTGCAGGAAGATATCCTGGAGTACTTCCAGCGAGAGCCACAGGCAAGCACACAAAAATACCTACTAAGGTAGGTATTTTTGTCGGTCCTCAGCCCGTTAAAGTAGGAAGGGAAATTTAAAATCAACCAATTTAATCTACAAATAAAAACAAAATCATTACTAATAATTAGGTACTCATAAATCATGAATTTACCTACAATGCGCCAAGAGCGTCCCGCCGCCGCCGGCAGCAAGTACCCAAATCCCGCGCTCACAACAAATAAATGTGCCACAGCCTAGCAAAACGTCTCAGGTTGTACCTAAATCCTAATAGGTACCTATGTATTCTTAGCAAAATCGGTAGATTTGCAATAAAATAGAATAAAGCAAAATGGCAAAACTAACATTTTATCAATCAGCTGATAACGTAGGTAAATCCTAGTACGTATTCTTAGATCTTAATAATAAAAACATGTATTATTAAGACCTAAGGTTAACAAAATCTGTAGATTTGCAATAAAACGTAATAATAATAATTCAAAACTAACATTTTATCTATCAGCTGATAACGTAGACCCAGGTAGATAAATCGTAGTAAGTACGTATTCTTAGATCTTAATAATAAAAACAAGTGTTATTAATTAACATCTAAGGTTAATAAAATCTGCAATTTGCAATAAAACGTAATAAGCAAAACTAACGTTTTATTAATCAGCTGACCGTAGATACTCACGACAATCTAAGGAATCATACCTACGCATGTGATACACTCACGCACACAGAGACAATTGGCGCTAAAGCGCAGAGAGTGATTCTCCAATTTCAAGTTATGGATTATTCTGAAATACGATTAAATTTTAACAACTAATAAAAAAAGGGTGTTATTATTATTGTTCAGGTCTCGTAATTTTAATTGATTATTTATGACTTTTATGACAACCTCCTGAATTTTGACGAGGATGCAAAACGACATATTGTATACTGTTTTCAACAGTATTATACTGTTTTTCACTAAATTATACTTTTTACTGTTGAACAAAAATAAAGTATACAAAATACTGTTTTCAGCATCAAAATGCAAACACATTAAGGTAAAACACCCAGTGTTCGACAGAGCCCCAGTGTTCGACACTTAAAAAGTTAACGAAAAAAAACAAGAGTTGAGTCTCGCTTCGGAACTTATTTGAACCATAAACATAGTTGAGGATTATCTAGCTATCATTGCGAAAGATATTTCATAGATTCGGCTGTTTTAAAGAAAATGGCGTAGCTGAACATACCAACCGGCAGAGATCTCTAAATAAATTCCCGTTTCATTCCCGTTTCATTAGCGAAATCGCTAAGGAGGTGAGCAAGATATAATGCCCATAACTTTTAATTGTTTTGCTTGACCGAGCATGTAAATTATTTATTAAGTTAGAACCCAAATTCTTTAGTTTTTAGTAATGTCTTTGCAATTGTAAGTTTATAATATAATATGAAAACACGCTTGTCGATAACTGGAGTTTTTTTTTTTCGCATGTTCCTATAATCGACATAAATGTTTTTTGTGGCACCAAAAAAAAATTCCACACTTTTTCAAATAATACAGGCAATAGAAGTTGTCAGAAAGGGGAAAAAATTAGAAATTAAATCCAAGGAAAGAGAAAAAAGAAAACGATTAAAATTGAGGAAGATAGAAAAACAAAAAACAGAAAAAACTAACAGATAAAAACAATAAAAAAACAAGAAAAGGCGGATACTAAAACGAAACCAAATGACACATCTTCTACATTTATTGTTTAATATTTAAGAGATGTATTTTATTGCAAAAGTGTATTTTTTTAGAAACCTACGAATTACTAGCCACTATTTGTTTATTATAAGATTGTTTGTTGATTAAAATGATCAAAATACTGATTAAGACTAAGTTTTTATTTCGTCACATATAATACTAGATTATCTCGGCTTATCTATTGGGATTTATTGTTTAGAAGTGTTAGGAATATGTCGATTATTGGATGTCGATTACTGGAACATGTCGATTACCGGGTGTCGAAAAATAGAATTCTGCTGTCGATCACTAGACCAAAAAACGTTAATTTATTTCGATATATTATTACTTTATTTATTTATATGAAACTTATGTTTGCTTTCAAATATTACGCAACGGAGTCTGAAGCGTTACCCAATGCTCCAAAATACCTTATAATATCATAAAGTAAGAAAAAAATGCTTGTTTGCGCACGCTAAAGTGTCGATTATTGGGGGTGTTACCTTAGGTATTAAGTATTGTTTTTATTTAGTCAAAGGGCGCTCACTGCTCAGTGCAGCGCAGCCACAAACAAATCATACTGAGTTTCTGAACGAATCTGTTAATGTCAAATATCCAAGACAGTCACTCACTTCCCGCCACCTCAGCATTTACTAAAAGAGTTTTTTCAGTAATGAATGCTAAGTGGCGGGATGATAGAAATAGAGCATCTATTAATTTAATAAAAAAAATGAGCTCCTCATTTATTTTAATTTCAGTTATAATTGTGAGGCGTATGAAGTTTTTAAAAAAAATTGAAAATTAGTAAGTTGTGCAAGAAACTTTAAAAAATATGTATTTAAAACACTAAATAAATAAAATACTGTTCATTTTTCTAACATACTGTTTAATATTCTTCATAGACCCGAATATACTTTATTTTTTGTAAAAAAAGTTGGCAACCCTAGTTGCGACCGTTTCTATGAAGATCACCTACTGTAGTATTTTTATACTGTGCTAAGATTTAAGCGTGAATTGTTCTTGAAAATATTTTGGTAACTAGCTTTTGCCCGCGACTTCGTCCGCGTAAATTTCGGTTATTGCGGCTGCAGTCGCGGAATAAAAAATAGCGTAAGTATATCTTTTCTTGGGGTTCTAGCTTACCCCATACCAAATTTCATCAAAATTGGTTCTGTGGTTCAGCCGTAAAAGTGTAACAGACAAACAGAGTTACTTTCGCATTTATAATAGGCATTAAGTACCTATGGAAGCCGCCAGACCGATCATGGAGGAATCGTCATAATATTGTAGATCGTGAATTAAGACGATTTGATTTTGTTTATTTTGTCCCCTTTATACCAGACGACCGTACTCACATGAATCTTTATTAATGATGAAACGATTTATAAATGTGAACATTCGTCATTACTGGCGAATTGTGGGTGTAGGTACTAATGGGTGCACCTCTGCCTAACCCTTCGGAGATTGCAGGCGTGATATTATAATATGTAAGGCATGGACAAGTTAAATGAGATTGTATCTGACTTAGTCAGGCTCTTGAAAATAATATCGTTCGACAGACTTTACCACTGCATCACCGGCTCACCTCTTGTAAGAGTTGAAGGTGATGAAACTACTATATCCTATTTGATAAATTTTACGACTCGTTACTTCCTTATCATAATATACTTATACAAAAGCATTCTTTCGTAAATATTTCATGTTTCTCACTCTCCATCTTGTCTCTTTCGAACATCTTTATTTTATTTTGTGTAGTCAGGTAAACCTATCTATCTCTGTCCCCAACATCCAGATTCGTTTAGCCTTTCTGGCGTGACTGAGTAACAAACATCCATGCAACGAAACTTTCACATTTATATTAGTAAGTAGTAAAATTATAAAAATATCTACTTGAAAGGACTAATCAAAGAGATTTGTGTCAAAAATAATTTACTTTTATTTGAGAACCTAATACTGTTTAAAATACAGTATTAAATCATTCCCTTCTTGTAGTAACTGGACAGGTTACTTTGACAGATGTCAAGATGTCAATCTGTCATCATGGAACCTTAAGCCTAAAGCAATGTTAGAGTAACATAATTAAACTAATATTAATATTATAATGTCTATCTAAATAATAGTACTAAATAAATAATACGAAGACTCTGAAACTCTTTTATTAAATAAGGTAGACATTAATACATGGCGCAGTCGAAGGATTTAAACGGATTATAAAACACGGCAAAAAATTCAATTGCGGGAAGCAGACATTTTTTTTTCAAGAAAGAAAATGCTTGAACAAGAAAACGATACAATGTCGTGTGCAGTGGAATATAAAAGCAAAGATTTGTACAAAGTTTTAAAATTTTCATTATGGCGGCTGGATTTGAAAAATTAGCAGAAACTAGAAAAGCGGCAATTTTCTTAAACTGTATTGGCCAGGAAGCACAAGATCTTTATTATAATGTTTTAAAAATCGAGGATAAGGCGAAATTACAAGAAGTCATTGAAATTTTTGAAAATTATTTTAAAACCCAATAACACTTTTTGCCCGACCTGGACATCAAACCCAGGACCTCAGGCTCAGCAGTCGCGCTTGCAATCACAAGGCCAACGGGGCGCTAAATAAGAATAACACATCCGATGACTCAAACTCATTTTCGGCGAGTTAACTACAATGTACTTGTTTAATCCTTGTAGATGTAATCTATATCTTTACTAATTTGCTAATTTACTAATATACTAATATACTAATACTAATTACTAATAATATACTAATACTAATTACTAATAATATACTAATACTAATATACTAATAATAATATTTTAAAGAGGTAACATTTGTTTTGTAACATATATTAAATTTTTTTGATAAGTTTTTTTTTTGTTGTTAAAAGGGGATGAAGAAAGTAAGATTTATTTTGTAAGAAAATAAGATTTATATTTATTAATATTTTGTTTAAGTAAGTTGGATTTAATTGTTGTACCTAAGTAAAATTTATTTGGTTTAAAAGGGGATGATGTAGTAACTGGACAGGTTACTTTGACAGATGTCAAGATGTCAATCTGTCATCATGGAACCTTAAGCCTAAAGCAATGTTAGAGTAACATAATTAAACTAATATTAATATTATAATGTCTATCTAAATAATAGTACTAAATAAATAATACGAAGACTCTGAAACTCTTTTATTAAATAAGGTAGACATTAATACACTTCTCACTCAAGTAATAATAAATAATAATAATAGTGTTGCACGAATACAATAACAAAGGTGCTAGTTTTATAATTCAACGCGAGATTTAGGCGGTGGTTTTGGTGGTGGTACTGCATCCCGGTAATATCTCTGGTAGATGTCGTCCCAGAAGCGAGTGCGCTCTTCCAAGAGCACTCCACGTAGCTCCAGCTTCTTATCCAGCACCATGTGCGGTGACCTGTCCGCGCCTGCTGCCGGCCACGTAGGCAGCGACGACCCCTCAGGCACAGGCTTCCTGAATGGTACAAAAATAATGTATTAAGTAAAATGAACATTCCGCTATTACAACTAATAAGAGTGATCACCGAAGGTACTTTAATTCAGCTGGACGTCACAGCGTCGATTAAAACTACAGTACACGCTGGAACTCATGCAGTTTAAGGTGGATGAAATCTATTTCATCTACCTTAAACTGTTCTAAGGTATACAAAATACACACCCAGTCTTTATAAAGTTGTACCAAATCTCACGGACTATCTTCTTTATGTTCCTATACTCCGGGGTCGCAAGAGACTCATCCGCGTGTGTTATATTTTTACCATCCATCACCGCCATCGTTTGAGCGCAGTGGTTAGCGCCTTTTATTTTAGTGTGTGGCACTACGGGAACGTCGTCGTCCACAAAGGAATATTCATACAAATAGATTTGATTGTTGCCAGCCTCCACGTGCAACTTCGTGGCCCAGAGCATTGGATAAGTGAATATAACATCCGAAAAGAAATTTATATATCCTAAAATATTCTCTTCACCGACCGGCTTATCACCAAAATAAAACTTCTTAATCGTATCAGCTACTTTTTCTCTTTCTTCTTCAGATTCAAACTTCAAGTCAGCTGGCAAGAAATCAGAAAACTTTTCATTCATCTTGTGTTTCCATAAATCAAAGTAGTCAACCCGCGAGAGTCCTTCCATGTTAGCGAACCCATACAACACTGGTAACTTTTTGTAGTTTCCTTTCTTTAATATATTCAGAGGAGATTCTGTCAGGAATGCTCCGTCTCCTGTATCACGCTCCACACACGGCGAAAACATGAAAGTAGCATCAGTTCTGTCAAAAAATGTATCTGAAGTCAACAGCTCCAATGGAGCTGTCTTGTAGAAATTTTCTAATGCGTAAATGTCGTCTACGTTAGTGAAATTGAGTTGTCTGGCAAAGGTTTTAGCAATCTCCACAGGATCCCTTTGAATTGCAAACGCAGCAAGGTTTCCACCGCTTTCAGGTATGACTCGATGAAACAAACCTTCAGCTGACTTTGACAGCATTAAGAGATCTACTGATGCAGAGCCTGCACTGTAACCTGCAATAGTGACATCATCAGGGTTACCACCGAAGCTGGCGATGTTCTTTTGAACCCAACGCAGCAGCGCCACCTGATCCTTCATGCCAGCATTGCCTGGTGCATCCTCGGTGCCGAGACAAAGGAACCCGTGAACGTTTACGCGATAGTTAAATGTAACAATTATTACGTCTTTTCTCTTTATTAGCTGTGTCGCTTTTAACATTTCGCCAAAGCCCACGACAAATCCTCCACCGTGAACGTACACTACAACCGAAAGGTTTTTCTTCTTCGTGTTGGGTACATACAGATTTGCAATTAGGCAATTTTCTTGTCGCACGAAGGTTTCTGGCAGGATCCCAATTGGAATCGTTGGTTGTGGACATGTTACTAGTTTGTCTATGGCGTCAAATGGTTCCAACCATACCGGAGGCGGAAGAGGTGCCTGAAATAGAAATTCTGAATGAAAACATCGTCGTTTTTATTGCGCTAGAATACCACAGCTTATTATTGACCCACTAGAAAACAAAGGGCTCTGCTCATATAAAGAAAGCACGAGCATTGATGACCAAGCTTGCTCAAGGCGGATTGGCGATTCCAGACTTAGTATATTATTAATCCTGGGTTCCTTAAAATGTCATGAATCGGTATAAAATAAATGGATATAAACTACTTACTTGATTATCAAACGTTACGGTTTTTCAGGACATATTTTTTGGTTTATGTTGGAAAATAATTGTTTATTCCCAGATAGATTTAATTATCAACATGCTCTTATTAAAATTAATTAATATTTTTAGCAATTACTTTATAAATATTTATTATTACCATTAATTATTTGTTTTTTTTTTATAATTTCATAATTTCATAATTTAAAATATTTACATTATTTACAAGCTTAACAAAAATAATAAAAAAAAAATAATAAAAAAAAATTATTTGTTTTGTATATTAATTAATTACATTTTTAAATAACATTAAAAAATCGTAGCCCACCGGCATCGGGAGCAGGGGCTACCGGTGGTCCAGGGCTCCTCAGAAAGGAATCTCCTAAAAATACGCGCCGTGTCCTCTTTCTGAATCAAGCCCTTGATCCAACCGCCCAACGAGAGCCTTCTTAGGTGTAGGTCGAGGCTATTGGCTATTATACCAATTTCCGTCACGTATATCGGCACAATGATTGCTGTACTAACATCCCACATGTCGCAACCTCGCGAACCAAATCAAAATACTTTAGGTAAATTAAATATTTTAATTATATGTGGGGTTATTCACTTGTAATTGTTTACACACAAAAGGTTTCAAAACCATAAAATTCTTGTCTATTCGTACGTATTTTTATATATCACAAGTTGAGTCTACGAACCTTAAATTTGTCCACGCCTACAGGTGCTGTAGCGTAGGGTATGTTGTAGAAAGTGTACAGATCCTCACTGGGGTACTTGCGCCCGCGCACCGGCCCTTGCGAAGTTTTCACTTCCCGCCATTCCTCTTCAGCCAAAACCGCCGTCATGCACAATAGAATTATACACGTCTGCCACTCCATCGTTGCGTCTTCAAATTAATTCTCAATAATGTTTGAAAGGCACTATAAAAGCAGTTCATTATCTCTCCCAGCAGCGATAGGTAGGATCACATTACGGATGTTAAAGTGAAAATAAGCATGATTACGCGTATTTAGACAATCTATGCATCTTAAAATGATTTAGCTTTATACCTACCTATATTTATTTATTTTATTCGACAAAATAAACAGTTACTCAAATCTATACTAGTTAATAATATTTTAAGCTGAAGAGTTTGTCTGTTTGTTTCGTTTAACGCGCTAATCCCAGGAACTACTGGTTCGAATTGAAAAATTATTTTTGTGTTTGATAGTCCTTTTATCGAGGAAGGCTGTATATCACGCTATGACCAAAAGAAGCGGAGCATCTATGAAAAATGTTGCAAAAACGGGAAAAAAATATTCCTTTTGAGAGCTTGTTTATTGAGGTATTTGAGTAACTGTCAGATACCTCAATAAACAGGCGTCTAAAAAAAAATTATTAAGACTCACACGCTGTGAGGGTTCCATCTCTAAGCCACGCCCGGCTGCCCGTAGCTTCGCTCAAGTGACACAACCTATGAATTTCCAACTTCAGATGGGAGGGCAAACTTAACTTTGCAGTTGAAAAAGAAAAACGTTTGCTCACACATAGTTCTACATCACCAACTGCAAATGTGAACTTGTAGGACCGCAATAAAATTACTTTTATTCGTCATTTACCAACAAATTTCTTATGCTATGAGACCTTGCTTCTTGCCAAATTTTGTGATTCTAGGTCAACGGGAAATATCCCATTTGCGAATAAATTATAACTACCGTAGCCCTTCTTTTCTCAGGGTGGGAAATCATTTAATGACTGCTTCTACTCTAGGCAGAACGGAAGGTAGTGTCAGATTCTTACTGACCAAAACCGATCCATGTTCCTCCAATGCCTTTTGAGTTCCAGGGCCGCGGTGACTCTTTCGAACAAAATCCGCAACCCTGGCGGAACTACCGTAGCCGTACATATTTGGTATGAATTAATTTCATCTTGATCTCTCGGTTTCTGAGAAAAAAGGTCTTGACAGACTGATACACAGACAGGCAGACGGATAACGAAGGGTTCCCTTTTCCTCAACACTTACAGAACCCTTGAAAGAGATTACATTGCTTTGATTGATTTACAGATTTACAGCTGAGCCTTCACTGATTACTACTGTCCCTGTGTGTTCTCATTTTAAGCTAGTATTTATCTCATCAGCATGAACACATTAAATGAGGTCGTATCTGACTCAGTCACCTAGAGCCTCTTTAGTGCCTACTTGCTTACTAACTGTTGAAAATAATATCGTTCGACAGACTTTACTACTGCATCACTGGCTCACCTCTTATCGTGATGCAAGACTTAATGGCGATAAAACAGAGCCTACATCCTGTTTGATAAACTTTTCGTCTTGTTACTTTCTTATCATAATATAATACAAAATCGTCCTTTCGTAAAATTTTATGTTTCACACTCTTCATCTTGTCTCTTTTGGACATCTTTATTTTATTTTGTGTATCCGGTAATCCGGTTAAATCAGGAGTTATTTGCTTATCCCATGGGAATGGGAACCGTACATTCTTCCGGGGTAAAAAGTAGCATATCTATTTGTGTCCCAAATCTCATCTAGTTGTTCTGGCGTGACTGAGTTACAAACATTCATGCATCCAAACTTTCACATTATAATAAATAGTAGACAAATTAAAAAGTACTTGTAAGAAAGGAAAAATCAAGGAGATTTGAGTCAACAATAATTTACTTTTATTTGAGAACCTAAAATGATATAAATTACAGTATTCAATCACTTCCCACACAAGTCAACGCAAATTATTTATTTATTATAATTATTATTATCATTTATTTATTATAATAAGCTTTGTATGAATACAATATTATAAGTGCTAGTTTTATAATTCAACGCGAGATTTAGGCGGCGGTTTTGGTGGCGGTACTGCATCCCGGTAATATCTCTGGTAGATGTCGTCCCAGAAGCGAGTGCGCTCTCCAAGAGCACTCCACGTAGCTCCAGCTTCTTATCCAGCACCATGTGCGGTGACCTGTCCGCGCCTGCTGCTGGCCACGTAGGCAACGACGACCCCTCAGACACAGGCTTCCTGAATGGTACAAAAATAATGTATTAAGTAAAATGAACATTCCGCTATTACAACTAATAAGAGTGATCACCGAAAGTACTTTAAGTCAGCTGGACGTCACAGCGTCGATTAAAACTACAGTACACGCTGGAACTCATGCAGTTTAAGGTGGATGAAATCTATTTCATCTACCTTAAACTGTTCTAAGGTATACAAAATACACACCCAGTCTTTATAAAGTTGTACCAAATCTCACGGACTATCTTCTTTATGTTCCTATACTCCGGGGTCGCAAGAGACTCATCCGCGTGTGTTATATTTTTACCATCCATCACCGCCATCGTTTGAGCGCAGTGGTTAGCGCCTTTTATGTTAGTGTGTGGCACTACGGGAACGTCGTCGTCCACAAAGGAATATTCATACAAATAGATTTGATTGTTGCCAACCTCCACGTGCAACTTCGTGGCCCAGAGCATGGGATAAGTGAATATAACATCCGAAAAGAAATTTATATATCCTAAAATATTGTCTTCACCGACCGGCTTATCACCAAAATAAAACTTCTTAATCGTATCAGCTACTTTTTCTCTTTCTTCTTCAGATTCAAACTTCAAGTCAGCTGGCAAGAAATCAGAAAACTTTTCATTCATCTTGTGTTTCTATAAATCAAAGTAGTCAACCCGCGAGAGTCCTTCCATGTTAGCGAACCCATACAACACTGGTAACTTTTTGTAATTTCCTTTCTTTAATATATTCAGAGGAGATTCTGTCAGGAATGCTCCGTCTCCTGTATCACGCTCCACACACGGCGAAAACATGAAAGTAGCATCAGTTCTGTCGAAAAATGTATCTGAAGTCAACAGCTCCAATGGAGCTGTCTTGTAGAAATCTCCTAATGCGTAAATGTCGTCTACGTTAGTGAAATTGAGTTGTCTGGCAAAGGTTTTAGCAATCTCCACAGGATCCCTTTGAATTGCAAACGCAGCAAGGTTTCCACCGCTTTCAGGTATGACTCGATGAAACAAACCTTCAGTTGACTTTGACAGCATTAAGAGATCTACTGATGCAGAGCCTGCACTGTAGCCTGCAATAGTGACATCATCAGGGTTACCACCGAAGCTGGCGATGTTCTTTTGAACCCAACGCAGCAGCGCCACCTGATCCTTCATGCCAGCATTGCCTGGTGCATCCTCGGTGCCGAGACAAAGGAACCCGTGAACGTTTACGCGATAGTTAAATGTAACAATTATTACGTCTTTTCTCTTTATTAGCTGTGTCGCTTTTAACATTTCGCCAAAGCCCACGACAAATCCTCCACCGTGAACGTACACTACAACCGAAAGGTTTTTCTTCTTCGTGTTGGGTACATACAGATTTGCAATTAGGCAATTTTCTTGTCGCACAAAGGTTTCTGGCAGGATCCCAATTGGAATCGTTGGTTGTGGACATGTTACTAGTTTGTCTATGGCGTCAAATGGTTCCAACCATACCGGAGGCGGAAGAGGTGCCTGAAATAGAAATTCTGAATGAAAACATCGTCGTTTTTATTGCGCTAGAATACCACAGCTTATTATTGACCCACTAGAAAACAAAGGGCTCTGCTCATATAAAGAAAGCACGAGCATTGATGACCAAGCTTGCTCAAGGCGGATTGGCGATTCCAGACTTAGTATATTATTAATCCTGGGTTCCTTAAAATGTCATGAATCGGTATAAAATAAATGGATATAAACTACTTGATTATCAAACGTTACGGTTTTTTAGGACATATTTTTTGGTTTATGTTGGAAAAGAATTGTTTATTCCCAGATAGATTAAATTATCAACATGCTCTTATTTAAAAATTAATTAATATTTTTAGCAATTATTTTATAAATATTTATTATTACCATTAATTATCCATTGTTTTGTATATATATTAATTAATTACATTTTTAAATAACATTAAAAAATCGTAGCCCACCGGCATCGGGAGCAGGGGCTACCGGTGGTCCAGGGCTCCTCAGAAAGGAATCTCCTAAAAATACGCGCCGTGTCCTCTTTCTGAATCAAGCCCTTGATCCAACCGCCCAACGAGAGCCTTCTTAGGTGTAGGTCGAGGCTATTGGCTATTATACCAATTTCCGTCACGTATATCGGCACAATGATTGCTGTACTAACATTCCACATGTCGCAACCTCGCGAACCAAATCAAAATACTTTAGGTAAATTAAATATTTTAATTATATGTGGGGTACTTGTAATTGTTTACACACAAAAGGTTTCAAAACCATAAAATTCTTGTCTATTCGTACGTATTTTTATATATCACAAGTTGAGTCTACGAACCTTAAATTTGTCCACGCCTACAGGTGCTGTAGCGTAGGGTATGTTGTAGAAAGTGTACAGATCCTCACTGGGGTACTTGCGCCCGCGCACCGGCCCTTGCGAAGTTTTCACCTCCCGCCATTCCTCTTCAGCCAAAACCGCCGTCAGACACAATAGAATTATACACGTCTGCCACTCCATCGTTGCGTCTTCAAATTAATTCTCAATAATGTTTGAAAGGCAATAAAAGCAGTAAATTATCTCTCCCAGCAGCGATAGGTAGGATCACATTACGGATGTTAAAGTGAAAATAAGCATGATTACGCGTATTTAGACAATCTATGCATCTTAAAATGATTTAGCTTTATACCTATATCTACTTATTTATTTTATTCGACAAAATAAACAGTTACTCAAATCTATACTAATAATATTTTAAGCTGAAGAGTTTGTCTGTTTGTTTGGTTTAACGCGCTAATCCCAGGAACTACTGGTTCGAATTGAAAAATTATTTTTGTGTTTGATAGTCCTTTTATCGAGGAAGGCTGTATATAATCACGCTATGACCAAAAGAAGCGGAGCATCTATGAAAAATGTTGCAAGAACGGGAAAAATATTCCCTTTTGAGAGCTTGTTTATTGAGGTATTTGAGTAACTGTCAGATACCTCAATAAACAGGCGTCTAAAAAAAAATTACAAGCGCAAGGAAGACTCACACGCTGTGAGGGTTCCATCTCTAAGCCACGCCCGGCTGCCCGTAGCTTCGCTCAAGTGACACAACCTATGAATTTCCAACTTCAGATGGGAGGGCAAACTTTAACTTTGCAGTTGAAAAAGAAAAACGTTTGCTCACACATAGTTCTACATCACCAACTGCAAATGTGAACTTGTAGGACCGCAATAAAATTACTTTTATTCGTCATTTACCAACAAATTTCTTATGCTGTGAGACCTTGCTTCTTGCCAAATTTTATGATTCCTGGTCAACGGGAAGTATCCCATTTGCGAATAAATTATAACTACCGTAGCCCTTCCCTTCTCAGGGTGGGAAATCATCAAATTACTTAATTCTTCTGCTCTAGGCAGAACGGAAGTTAGTGTCAGACTCTTATTGACCAAAACCGATCCATGTTCCTCCAATGCCTTTTGAGTTCCAGGGCCGCGGTGACTCTTTCGAACAAAATCCGCAACCCTGGCGGAACTACCGTAGCCGTACATATTTGGTATGAATTAATTTCATCTTGATCTCTCGGTTTCTGAGAAAAAAGGTCTTTACAGACTGATACACAGACAGGCAGACGGATAACGAAGGGTTCCCTTTTCCTCATCACTTTACAGAACCCTTGAAAGAGATTACATTGCTTTGATTGCTGCAAGTCGATTCTGTGACATTCGAACATCAACTCGCATTCACTCTCACTTCGCTTGACCTTGATTTCGCTATCGCTATTGGTCGCTTCGGAGCGGAGTTGATTTTATTGGTCGCTTACAGAATCGACCCCCAGATTTACAGCTGAGCCTTCACTGATAACTACTGTCCCTGTGTGTTCTCATTTTAAGCTAGTATTTATCTCATCAGCATGAACACATTAAATGAGGTCGTATCTGACTCAGTCACCTAGAGCCTCTTTAGTGCCTACTTGCTTACTAACTGTTGAAAATAATATCGTTCGACAGACTTTACTACTGCATCACTGGCTCACCTCTTATCGTGATGCAAGACTTAATGGCGATAAAACAGAGCCTACATCCTGTTTGATAAACTTTTCGTCTTGTTACTTTCTTATCATAATATAATACAAAACCGTCCTTTCGTAAAATTTTATGTTTCACACTCTCCATCTTGTCTCTTTTGGACATCTTTATTTTATTTTGTGTATCCGGTAATCCGGTTAAATCAGGAGTTATTTGCTTATCCCATGGGAATGGGAACCGTACATTCTTCCGGGGTAAAAAGTAGCATATCTATTTGTGTCCCAAATCTCATCTAGTTGTTCTGGCGTGACTGAGTTACAAACATTCATGCATCCAAACTTTCACATTATAATAAATAGTAGACAAATTAAAAAGTACTTGTAAGAAAGGAAAAATCAAGGAGATTTGAGTCAACAATAATTTACTTTTATTTGAGAACCTAAAATGATATAAATTACAGTAGTCAATCACTTCCCTCACAAGTCAACGCAAATTATTTATTTAATATAATTATAATTATCATTTATTTATTATAATAAGCTTTGCATGAATACAATATTATAAGTGCTAGTTTTATAATTCAACGCGAGATTTAGGCGGCGGTTTTAGTGGCGGTACTGCATCCCGGTAATATCTCTGGTAGATGTCGTCCCAGAAGCGAGTGCGCTCTTCCAAGAGCACTCCACGTAGCTCCAGCTTCTTATCCAGCACCATGTGCGGTGACCTGTCCGCGCCTGCTGCCGGCCACTTAGGCAGCGACGACACTTCAGGCACAGGCTTCCTGTATCCAAAAGACTTTATTAAGTAAAATTAACTTCTGAATCATAAAATATTCCGAGTAAGGTAAAGTAAGTTCTACCGAAGGTGTTCACGTTAATTAACGTGTAAGTTGTAGCTTTGATTGTATTTAGACAGTACACACTAGAAATTATAGATTTCTAGATATGGTTTAGGTAACCAAATACACACATACATACCCTGTTTTAATAAAGTTGTGCCAAATCTCACGAACTAATTTTTTCATGTGCTTCAACTCCGGAGACGCAAGAGACTCGTCGTGATGCGTCAAATTTTTAACATCCATCACGGCATACGTCTGCGCGCAGTGGGGAGCACCTCGTATGTCAGTGTGTGGCACCACAGGGACGTCGTCTTCAACGAAGGAATATTCGTACAAATAGATTTGATTTTGCCAGCCTCCACGTGCAACTTCGTAGCCCAAAGCATGGGATAAGTAAAAAAGACATCTGAAAAGAAATCTATGTAACCTAAAATGTTATCATAGCCAACCGGCTTGTCGCTGAAGTAAAACTTTTTAATCTTATCAGCTACTTCTTCTTTTTCTTCTTCAGATTCAAACTTCAAGTCAGCTGGTATAAAACCAGAAAACTTTTCATTCATTCTGTGCTTCCAAACTTCAAAGAAATCAATACGCATTAGTCCTTCCATTTTAGCGAATCCATACAACACAGGTAACTTTTTATAGTTGCCTTTCTTCAATATATTCAAAGGAGATTCTGTCAAGAATGCTCCGTCTTCGGTGTCACGCTCCACACACGGTGAAAATAAGAAAGTAGAATCAGTTCTATCGTAAAATGGATCTGAAGTCAACAGTTCCAACGGCGCTGTCTTGTAGAACTCTTCTAATGCATAAAAATCGTCTACGTTTGTGAAATTGAGTTGTCTGGCAAAGGTTTTGGCAATCTCCACAGGATCCCTTTGAACTGTAAACGCAGCAAGGTTTCCGCCACTTTCAGGTATAACTCGGTGAAACAAGCCTTCAGCTGACTTTGACAGCATTAAGAGATCTACTGATGCAGAGCCTGCACTGTAACCTGCAATAGTGACATCATCAGGGTTACCACCGAAGCTGGCGATGTTCTTTTGAACCCAACGCAGCAGCGCCACCTGGTCCTTCATGCCAGCATTGCCTGGTGCGTCCTCGGTGCCGAGACAAAGGAACCCGTGAACGCTTACGCGATAGTTAAATGTAACAATAATTATATCTTTTGTCTTCATTAGCTGTGTCGCTTTAAACGCTTCGCCATAGCCCATGACAAATCCTCCACCGTGCACGTACACTACAACCGAAAGGTTTTTCTTCTTTGTGTTAGGTACATACAGATTTGCAATTAGGCAATTTTCTTGTGGCACCAAGGTTTCTGGCATTATCGCAATTAGAATCTTTGGTTGTGGACATATTACTTTTCTATCTATGGCGTCAAATGGTTCTAACCATACCGGAGGCGGAAGAGGTGCCTGAAATAGAAATACTTAATGAAAATCGATCGACCAGCGCCGTAGCGACCCACTGCAAGAAAAAGGGCTCTTCTTGTACAGAGAAAGCACGAGCATTGATCACCACGCTTCCTTGAGGCGGATTGGCGATAGTAGACTCAGATTATTAAAGTCCCCGGGTTCCTCAAGATGTCATAAATCGGTATAAAATAAATGGATTTAAACAACTTGATTTTAAATGTTACTGCTGATATCAAACAGTTACGGTTTTTTTTAGTTTTATATTTTTTGCTCTTATTTAAAATTAATTAATATTGTTAACGATTACTTTATCAATATTTTATTATTAAATGTGATCATAAGGTATAATGATTTTAATTTTACCGTGTAGATATTTTATGCTCGTATATCACAAGTTTAGTCTACAAACCTTAAATTTGTCCACGCCTACAGGTGCTGTAGCGTAGGGTATGTTGTAGAAAGTGAACAGATCCTCGCCGGGGTACTTGCGCCCGCGCACCGGCCCTTGCGAAGTTTTTACTTCCCGCCATTCCTCTTCAGCCAAAACCGCCGTCACGCATAATAGAACTATACACGTCTGCCACTCCATCGTTACGTCTTCAAATTAATTCTCAATAATGTGTGAAAGGCACTATAAAAGCAGTCCATTATCTCTACCAGCAGCGATAGGTAAAATTACATTACGGATTTTAAAGGCAAAATAAGCATGATTACGCATATTTAGACAACTTATGCATTTTCAAATCAGCTTAGCTTTTTACACGGTTACTTTTAGGTGTTTCTGGAACCGAAAGCCATAAACTCGATCATCAAACTCGAAACGAATGGGACCATTTTTTTTCAAAAAGTAACAATTAAAAAAAATAGCTGTTCAGTAAGTACACTTTGACGAGTTAGACGAACATGATTGTGCTGAACAGCTGTTTTTTTTTTTTTTTTGATGAAACTACTATATTCTGATTGATAAACTTTTCGTCTTGTTACTTCCTTATCATACCATACCTATACGAAAGCGTTCTTTCGTAAACATTTCATGTTTCTCACTATCCATCTTGTCACTTTTGAACATCTTTATTTTATTTTGTGTAGTCAGGTAAACTGGTTAAATCAGGAGTTATTTTTAACGGGAATCGTACATTCTTCCGGGATAAAAAGTAGCATATCTATCTGTGTCCCTAATCTCATCCAGTTGTTCTGGCGTGACTGAGTAACAAAACATTCATGCATCCAAACTTTCACATTTATTTGTTTATTTATTTACATACTATAATAAACTACTACTTTTTTATACTTTATAATTAAGTAGTAAAATTATAAAGTACTTGTAAGAAAGGAAAAATCAAGGTTATTTGAGTCAACCATAATTAACTTTTATTTGAGAACCTACAATTATAAATAAAATACTTATTATTTAATCACTTCTCTTGTCACACAAGTCAACGCAAATTATAATAAGCCTTGTACGAATACAATAACAAAGGTGCTAGGTTTATAATTCAACGCGAGATTTAGGCGGCGGTTTTGGTGGCGGTACTGCATCCCGGTAATATCTCTGGTAGATGTCGTCCCAGAAGCGAGTGCGCTCTTCCAAGAGCACTCCACGTAGCTCCAGCTTTTTATCCAGCACCATGTGTGGTGACCTGTCCGCGCCTGCTGCCGGCCACGTAGGCAGCGACGACCCTTCAGGCACAGGCTTCCTGAATGGTACAAAAATGTAAAATGAACATTCCGCTATTACAACTAATAAGAGTGATCACCGAAGGTATTAACTTTAATTAAGCTGGACGTCACAGCGTCGATTAAAACTAGACAGTACACACTGGAACTGATGCAGTTTTAGGTAGATGAAATAGAATGTTCTAAGGTATACAAAATACACACCCAGTCTTTATAAAGTTGTACCAAATCTCACGGATTATCTTCTTTATATTCCTATACTCCGGGGTCGCAAGAGACTCATCTGCTTGTGTTATACTTTTGCCATCCATCACCGCCATCGTTTGAGCGCAGTGGTTAGCGCCTTTTATGTTAGTGTGTGGCACTACGGGAATATCATCGTCCACAAAGGAATATTCATACAAATAGATTTGATTGTTGCCAGCCTCCACGTGCAACTTCGTAGCCCAAAGCATGGGATAAGTAAATATAACATCCGAAAAGAAATTGATATATCCTAAAATATTGTCTTCACCGACCGACTTATCACCGAAATAGAACTTCTTAATCTTATCAGCTACTTCTTCTCTTTCTTCCTCAGATTCAAACTTCAAGTCAGGTGGCAAGAAATCAGAAAACTTTTCATTCATCTTGTGTTTCCAAAAATCAAAGAAGTCAACCCGCAACAGTCCTTCCATGTTAGCGAATCCATACAACACTGGTAACCTTTTATAGTTGCCTTTCTTTAATATATTCAGAGGAGTTTCTGTCAGGAATGCTCCGTCTCCTGTATCACGCTCCACACAAGGTGAAAACATGAAAGTAGAATCAGTTCTGTCGAAAAATGCATCTGAAGTCAACAGTTCCATAGGAGCTGTCTTGTAGAAATCTCCTAATGCGTAAATGTCGTCTACGTTAGTGAAATTGAGTTGTCTGGCAAAGGTTTTGGCAATCTCCACAGGTTCCCTTTGAATTGCAAACGCGGCAAGGTTTCCGCCGCTTTCAGGTATGACTCGATGAAACAAGCCTTCAGCTGACTTTGATAGCATTAAGAGATCTACTGATGCAGAGCCTGCACTGTAACCTGCAATAGTGACATCATCGGGGTTACCACCGAAGCTGGCGATGTTCTTTTGAACCCAACGCAGCAGCGCCACCTGATCCTTCATGCCCGCATTGCCTGGTGCATCCTCGGTGCCGAGACAAAGGAACCCGTGAACGCTTACGCGATAGTTAAATGTAACAATAATTATGTCTTTTGTCTTCATTAGCTGTGTCGCTTTAGTCGCTTCGCCATAGCCCACGACAAAAGCTCCTCCATGGACGTACACTACAACCGAAAGGTTTTTCTTATTTGTGTTTGGTACATACAGATTAGCAATCAGACAATTTTCTTGTGTCACTAAGTTATCTGGCAGGAATGGCATTGGAATCGTTGGTTGAGGACATATTACTTGCTTGTCGATAGCGTCATATGGTTGCAACCATACCGGAGGAGGAAGAGGTGCCTGAAAAAGAAATTTCGAGTGATAAACATTGTTGTTGTAGCTCCCGTGGTGGCGTATTCTTACGGTTTTCTCAGACTTATTTAATATAAGTCTGAAATCGCCATACGCCTTGAGCAAGCGTGGTGATCAATTCTCGTGTCTTTGTATGAGAAGAGGCCTTTGTCTTAAAGTGTAACAATATATACTGATATTATTGTTATTTGAATTGAAAAAAGTGTTCGTGGAGTTTCGTTCATAGACACCACACGTATTGGAACCAGCAATTAACTTTCTGACTAACTGACGTGACTCCTAGACCATTCAGAAGTCCCTGTAATTTGTAATTGTATAGTTTCCTTCCTTATCTATTTGTTTCGGAACTTATGATGATAATCTAGGCCATTATATGAATTCATGTCACGGTGGCTGGAAGCTTCGATAACTGGTCTATAAACTACACTATATCAACATCTACCTAGCCTTTTCCCAACAATGTTGGGATCGGCTTCCAGTCTGATCGGATGCAGCTATCTGACCCCCACAACCCAGTAACTGGTAAGACTGGTTGTCAGACTTTCGGGCTTCTGACGATACGATTGTCAAAGATCCACGTATGACAGCCGGGACCGACAAACGTGCTTTCCGAGGCACGGAACGATGTGTAAACTACCTATATAGGTACTAGATGACCATCTTAATTTTAGACAGAGTCAGGACGATCATTGAATGACCCATCGGAATCCCCTGCTAATTTTAGATTTTATTACGGGTAATCAAAGCTTACGATACGTCGCTTCTTTTTCCGTGTGTCAAAAGTGCATTAAATCAACTTGTTTATTGGTACAGCAGGTAGGTACTGTGAGGTTACGTACCACGCACCCTGGCCGAAACGTTTTTTAATCCAAACTCCCAGTCAAATTCCATTAAAGATTCGAATTTTGAAAACAAATGATTGTTTTTTCTTTATATTGGGCAGTTGTTTTGCCCACTCGCAATGCGAGCACGTAATTTCAATATTGTTTCAAAATATGTAGCATAGAAAGTGATTCAGAATTTCGGTTAAACGTAGTTTGAGCCCCGTATACTAACAAAAGCCTAGTGCTGTATCACTAAGACTTTTATAATATCTTTCTAAGTCATACCTATTTAGGACATACAAGTCAAGAACATGAAGAAATATAATATGATAAAATCTTAAAAATTATGTGATTGACATTTCCCGAAATAAATGTTTGTAAGTTTTTTATCTATTGTTTAATCGTTAAGATATGCGGTACTATTTAACATGTTATATAATAGTTTATCTTCATTTAATTAATTTGTTACCTTAGATAATTAAATAATTGTGAATAATCCCCTAATTAAATCACATAATTACCTTAAATTTATCTACACCAACAGGTGCTGTGGCATAGGGTATGTTAAAGAAAGTGTATATATCCTCGCTGGGGTGCTTGCGTCCGCGCACCGGCCCTTGCGCAGTTTTCACTTCCCGCCATTCGTCGTCAGCCAAAACAGCCGTCACACACAGAAGCACCACACACGTCCGCCACTCCATCGCTACGTTCGTACACTGATTCACAAATGGGTTAGTAAGTCCTTATTATCTCTACCAGCTACGATAAGTAGGCCTTCCAGATTGTGATAATTATTGAACAAAAAAAATGTAGATACTTAAACACTACAACATTCTGCATGTATCAATACTTGGTTTAATGCTTGAAGTTCTTCGGAATGTATCTTTCGGTATAGTATTACCTGCAACCACTGTATAGTTGTTACAAATAATAAAAATATGTGTAGTATAAATACTATTGAAAACGTAACAAAAACAGTGGGTACAAAGGTGTTTTCCTAAAGTTTTTATTTATCTATTAGTCCAATTAGGACGTCGTTACGCAAAAACGATAGATACAACTCACAAAATCGCCGAAATTCTTTTACACTGTTAAGTACACATATTAAAGACATTATAAACTGGACTGCCTCGTTGGTCTAGTGGTCGCTAAGCGCGACTGCTGAGCGATTCCCAGGTCGGGCAAAGTGTTATTGGGTTTTTACATCAGAGATGTCTATTGAAATAATCAATTTAAAAAATAATTTGTGGTAATATTAGATGCTGCTCCAAAAAAGTCTGATGCTGCTCTAATAAATTATTACAATTTTCTTTCAACCCCCAATACTCGATATCTTAAAATTCTCCCGGGTCGGTCCTTTCTTGAGTTGGCAACCCTAGTTGGCCACCCTTATACAGCCCGCTGACAGACAAACGGACGAACAGCGGAGGCTTAGTAATATATTTTTTAAACTTATATTCTTTAATATCCATATTTTGTTGTCAGTCATTGAGTTCACACTAACGCAATATTATATACCATAGGGCGACGATATCATGTATTTGTTGTTGTAGACTTAAAACTTTAACATCGACACTTCGGTCGATGTTAATCAATCGAACAGTCTCAAACTTTTAGATTCAGACTAAGTTGCAGTTTTCCATCCTCGTCAAATATCAAGAACATGTCATAAAATACTTGGATTCAAATAAAAATTGCGATACCTTGTCAATAAATAATAAATACTTGTTTTTGTAGCTGTTTATGTTTGACAGTATTTCAGAATACACCTCTTTTTCAGGAGAATAGAATCGCCCCGTTGCATATTAGTTGGGGAGGCCAGGAAGGGATTTCTGGATTTATTCGAGCGCGGCAGATTAATATAAGGGGGGATACCTAGCACCCTGTTAAGTACCTCCACCATATATAAGCCCTGTATATAGGGCCGCGCGTTTCAAACCATCAGATTAAAGAAGTCCCTGCACATAATTGTCAGATTAAGGGTCAGCACGACAAGGACATCAAGCTGAACTGTCTGTATATTAATTTGACGCGCTCTAGTATTTCAATGTCATATTTTTTTCTTCCATTTGTAACCATTTTCAGCCCCTTCGTACGGCCACCCCCACCATGCAAACCGGCAGATTAATATTCCTCGGTTATTAAAAACACGTGGGGCGCATACACTATTAATATCGGACACGCTCGATTAGTGGTTCGTGATTTTTTTTTTTTCATTTTTTTAAATATTTACTTATGCGCTTCCTCCACCAGTGAAAGGGTCCTATCTGTAACTATTTTTACTTTTTAGCATCTAATATTCACAATCCAAAAGGTTCCCACAACGCTGGAGTAAATCCAAATTTAGCATCTTGGGCTCCCCTACTATATGTGCAGTGTTGTGCGAATACTTCACTGTGTGCGTGTGGGTTTATCACCTCGCCTGCCTAAACTCAGCGGCAAGAATTCGAATTTGAAAACCAAAAACGAAATAACCTCTTGATTTGATTCGGGTTGCAAATCACTAACATACGTTACTACGTAAAGATGCGAAACTGCACCTTGTATAACCAGTTTTTTGTAGACACGTCTCAAGGTCGTTTCATGAGCTCCAATTATGACCATAAATCGACCTTTGTAAGTCACCTGTTAGGTACCTACTTGTGTACAGGATAATGACACTTAAATTCAAACCATGGGATTTATTTTGGTACCTCTGATTGTAGTAATTTTCCGCTTGGATGCTGCACAGAACTACTTTATTAGTTTAAAAATAACAAAGTTATTATCTTTTTACGAACTTCAGTTGTTCGACTGTATTTCACATCCTATTTTGTTGGAAGCTCACAATTTAGAGTTAACGAACTTCTGACGGAAGATGCGCCGCGTATCGTCGTTCCTGTACCTAAATCTAGTACATATAAAATAATAAATTTAAATATCAAGACCAGAAGACCTTTTCTATTTACTTTCTAAGATATCGGTGATGGTGGTGGTGGTGGTACAGGTTCCCGGTAGTATCGCTCATAGATATTGCTCCAGAAACTAGCACGGTCCATCAATAGGTCGTCACGTAGTTCCACCTTCTGCCCTAAAGACATGTAAGAAGACTTGTTGACACCCAGAGCTGGCCACGAGGGAAGAGATGAAACTTCTGGCACTGGTTTCCTGTAATTATTGAAAATAATTTAAATCGTCTGAGAATTATATGTATACTAGCGACCCGCCCCGGCTTCGCACGGGTGCATGTTTTATACGTATAAACCTTCCTCTTGAATCATTCTATCTATTAAAAAAAACCGCATCAAAATCCGTTGCGTAGTTTTAAAGATCCAAGCATATACATTAAGTCGTTTTGCATCCTCGTCAAAATTTAGGAGGTTGTCATAAAAGTCATAAATAATCAATTAAAATTACGAGACCTGAATAATAATAATAACACCCTTTTTTATTAGTTGTTAAAATTTAATCGTATTTCAGAATAATCCATAACTTGAAATTGGAGAATCACTCTCTGCGCTTTAGCGCCAATTGTCTCTGTGTGCGTGAGTGTATGTGAGTCCCTTAGATTGTCGTGAGTATCTACGGTCAGCTGATTAATAAAACGTTAGTTTTGCTTATTACGTTTTATTGCAAATTGCAGATTTTATTAACCTTAGATGTTAATTAATAACACTTGTTTTTATTATTAAGATCTAAGAATACGTACTAGGATTTATCTACTTATCTACGTTATCAGCTGATTGATAAAATGTTAGTATTGCCATTTTGCTTTATTCTGTTTTATTGCAAATCTACCGAATTTGCTAAGAATACATACCTACTAGGATTTAGGTACAACCTGAGACGTTTTGCTAGGCTGTGGCACATTTATTTGTTGTGAGCGCGGGATTTAGGATAAGTACCTACTTGCTGCCGGCGGCGGCGCGGCGGCGGGACGCTCTTGGCGCATTGTAGGTAAATTCATGATTTATGAGTACCTAATTATTAGTAATGATTTTGTTTTTATTTGTACCTAGATTAAATTGGTTGATTTTAAATTTCCCTTCCTACTTTAACGGGCTGAGGACCGACAAAAATACCTACCTTAGTAGGTATTTTTGTGTGCTTGCCCGTGGCTCTCGCTGGAAGTACTCCAGGATATCTTCCTGCAAGGCGACAGGCAGACCTTCTCTGCCGCGAGCTTGAGCATGTCGGGGTACGTCAAACTGCCGAAAATCCCGCAGTCTCTGTGTAGCAGACAGCATAACGCTCTGCGTTGGCGGTTCCCTATTGGGAAACCGTTCTGCGAACATCCGGATGGCTCCACTGATGGCATCACAATCACATAATTCACGTATACGACGGAGGTAAGGAGCGAAATTTGCGATACACTCACGGCCGGCGGCGAAATCACTTGAACTAATTTAATAATTTTTTTGCTTTGCGTCGGGCGCCCGGGCGCGGGAGTGGGGCACCACAGGGAGAGGGGTGCGCGGGCGGCGTCTATTGTGTTGTGGTTTTATCGTTTGCGATTCTTTGTGTGTGTGCGCGCGGTCAGCGATCCTAAACCTAGTCTTAAGATGGGCCGCATTTTCACCGGGGTGGTTTACTGATTTCCGTAAATAAGAAAACATTAAAAAAAAAACACCTACCTATTTTATTATTGATTCGGGTCTAGAATCACTAGCATAGTTACCTCCTTGAATTTGACGAGGATGCAAAACGACACATTGTATAGGGACAGACAGACAGGGAAGCGACTTTGTTTTATACTATGTAGTGATTACAACGTTCTTCGTCTCATTTGCTTAAGAATCCGGCGTGTTTTTAATTAAAAAACGGTAACCAGAAACCGAAACGAACAGGTAAAAATTAATGATAATTATAATGTTATTGCTTACCCAGTTGTTATGAAATTTTGCCACATTTCTCGTATGATTTTCTTCATTTTCATGAGTTCGCGAGAAGCGTTTTGTTCATCTGGATTTAACAGTGTGACTCCATCTTGGACAGCCACCGTTTGTGCACAATGATCAGCTCCCCTTATTTTTGTATGTAGCACGAATGGTGTATCGTCATCCACAAAAGAGTACTCATATAAATATATTTGATTGTTCCCACCATTCAAGTTCAGATTTATCGACCTCAATGCAGGACAAGCAATCAAGATGTCTGTAAAATAGTCAACGTAACCTAATACAGTATCAGGGCCCACAGACTTTCCATGAAAATAAAATTCCTTAATCTTTTGTGCAACTTCTTCTTTTTCTTCGTTGCTATCAAAGACCAAATCAGCAGGCAAAAAATCCGAAAATTTATCATTCATTTCGATACTCCATTTATCAAAACTTGATATCCGGAACAATCCTTCCATATTAGCAAAGCCATTCAACATTGGCAACTTTTCATAATTACCCTTCTTTAAGATATTTATTGGAGAATCTTCTAAAAATACTTCGTCTGAAGTCTTGGTATTACGCTCAACACAAGGAACAAATACAAAAGTTGAATCTTTTCTTTCTAAAAACGAATCCTGTGTTAATGTGTCGTATGTGGCAGACTTATAAAACTTTTCCAAAGCGTTAATGTCGTCAACATTAGTGAAATTTAAGGTTTTAGCATGCATTTTAGCATTTGCTAGCGGATCTAATTGAACTGAAAATGCTGCTAAGCTAGAAGCACTTTCTAAGATAACTTTGTGAAAAAGTCCTTTAGTAGACTTGGAGAGAATTAAAAGATCTACAGCAACGGCTCCTGCACTAGACCCCACGATTGTGACATCGCGAGGGTTTCCTCCGAAACTAGCGATATTCTTGTTAACCCAACGTAACAGTGTCACCATGTCCTTCATGCCTGCGTTGCCCGGGACGTCTTTTGTTCCTAAGCAAAGGAATCCGTGGATACCAAGGCGGTAGTTAAAGTTTACAACAATCAGCTTTTTACTATTCATCAGATTTTTAGCTGTAAGAGCTTTACCGAAACCAATTTGAAAGGCTCCCCCATGAATGTAAACCATGACTGACAGGTCTTTCTCTTCAGTATCTGGTACGTACACATTTGCAATGAGGCAGTTCTCTTGCATGACGGTGGTGTTTAGTTGCAGCGCTACAAACAATGCTTGTGGACATATCACACCTTTATCTGTTGCTTCTAATGGTTCCGTCCAGTTTGGTGGTGGAAGTGGAGCCTGAAAGAAAAATAAAGTTGAGTTTGAAGTCTTACGAAAAGACCAATTCGTTTGTTGCAGGCAGGACAACTTGTGAATATAGGATAAATAAAATATTTGTTCATAATATTGACCTTATACTATTTTATACCTTGAATTTATTTTCACCAGTGGGGGCAGTGGCGTAGGGTATGTTGTAGAAGACGTACATTCCCTTAGGGTCCTTGCGCCCACGCACCGGTCCCTGAGCCGTCTGCACGAGTTTCCATTCGTCTTCATTTTGGGTGCTTATGGTCGCGGCACACAACGCCAGCAGAGCGTACCACAACATTTATTACTAATACTTTAACACTGACAACTTTTTATACACAAGTTAACAAAACTTGACATCAATGGTTTATATATAAAGTATTTTCCGACAAAATAAATGAGCGTTTAGTACAGGTTTAGTTTAACACGGTCACTGCGCAGTGTTACAGATTTCATTGATTTTGGACCATTAACAGAAAAAATATGATCTCACAATACGTTTGTATAAGAGTCTTTTTTTTTTCAAAAGTAGGTAAGTATGATAATCGTTTTAAATTACTGCACAAAAAATCAATGAGAAAGTTAAATGAGTAGTAAATATTTACGGTAAAATACACTGAATTATTTCAAAAAGCTTAAACGAACATGGTACCTATTTTGTTAACTAACACACGTCACACACCTAGTGTTCATGTGTGTGATTGCACAAAGATTAAAAAAGTACACATTAATGAATTGAATATTAGGTACCGTAAGTTTCGTGGCGCAACTTAAAGAGAGGCCTATATCCAGCGGTGATTGCGATTGAAGTTGATTGATTGACACACAAAAAAGTCACCAAGGGTCAAATTTATCCCGGACTTTATCTCGTATATAAATATAACATAATCCCCGGCAGCGACAGTGTTAATTCTAAACTACTTACTTAAAATTATTCGCAATTGCTTTTTTTACCTTTTTGTATGTTGTTGACCCAACGATGGCTGCGTTTTTATGCTATGTTAAACAGGTATAACAAAAAAATGAGTGTTATTATTATGTGATACTGTTGTATAAATAGCTACATACATGATGCAAACTGTACCTACATAATATTGCGTATTTTTTTATAAATTCGTTAGTCTAGTGGTCGCAAAGCGCGACTGTTGAGCATGAGGTCTTGGGTTCGATTCCCGGGTCGGGCAAAGTGTTATTGGGTTTTCCCATCAGGAATTTCTCAGTAGCAGCCTCGGAGTCTGGATTTGTACCCGGTTGATGGCAATAGGCTCGCCCCCTATTACATGGGACATAAACATAACTGGCGAAATGTGGGTCTACTAATGGGTACACCTCTGCCTAACCCCTCGGGGATAACAGGCGTGATGTTATGTTATGTTTTTATAAATTCGAGGCGAAATTGTTATTTTTTTTTTTAAATTATGGAAATGAAATTTCGTTTCCACCAGCTTTTTTTACGATGATCCTACCTAGGTACTTAAACACCTAGAACATCAACAAAAAATAAGAATTTAATAAAAATATAAACTTTTTTAAATTTTTTGTTGCCGCTTATATTTATAATGGCACCAATTTTCAAAACAGATTACGTAAGTAGTTAATTACATTTTTATTTTTGTTATTGTGGTAGGTTATTGCATGAGGTTATTTACAACTATTCAAGTTATTCGTTTTTGTATGAATAAATCTAAAACATACTTACATAATATGAAATAAAGCAAATAAACATAACAGGTACTAGCCTGTTTATTTATTTATTTTGTTGTTGTCATGCATTTCAACCCTTTTTTTTTAAACAGATCTTTTTCTAAATATACCTTCAAATAACCGAACCCTTTTTTTTAGGTGGTAAAAATCATCAAATGAGTCCTTAATTCCGCCCTGGGTGGGGCGGAAGGGACTGCCAGACTTTTACTGACTAAAAAACCACCCTGTTCCTTATGGCCGCAAAGTGCTACGCGACTGTTAAGCATGAGGTCTTGGGTTCGATTCCCAGGTCGGGCAGTGTTATTGGGTTTTTCCATGAGGAATTTTTCAGTAGCAGCCTAGGAGTCTGGATTTGTGCTCGGTTGATGGCAATTGGCTCGCCCCCTATTACATGGGACTTAAAAATGTAACTGGCGAAAGTGAGTGTACTAATGGGTAGGTACACCTCTACCAAACCCTTCGGGGATCACAAGCGTGATGTTATATTATGTGTTGTCAGGTCTAGGTGTGATATCCAAAATCAGTGGGTCATAATGACTATTTCACATAAGTCATTATGACCCGCTTATTTAAACATTTAAATTAAAAACAACTCATAATGACATGACTACTTTTTATACTATATATAGTGCGGAATGAAAGCAGGCGGAGGCGGATACAATCAGAGCACTCATCATGACTATTTTTCGATTCAGAAATCCGTTTGCAAAATATCTATACCTACTATAATCTATCTATATCTTCTATATAATCTATGGGGTGCCCTATTACCCTGTTAGTGGTTTGGTATTAATAAATAGCATTGAGCTGCAGATGCTGAGACTGAATTCAACCCTATCACGGTTGAAAATTATCTAAGCAGATCCAAACAACATAATTATAGGATAATATATTTTTTATGCTTTTATTATTATGGGCAGGATTATGGACGATCGGCTGATTATTGTTTATAACTAGATACGTTTATTATCGGATCCGTTTATGGTTGAAATTCAGTGAAAGGTTACAAAACGCCACAACCGCTTTGGCTACATTACGGGTCTCGGTCTTTTTATAAAGTAAAGCAAGCTTGTATACAGTGTAAAGCACTACAGGCTTGATTGTCAACCAGCCTATTTACCTATCAGTTCTTAATTTTTGGAACATTGTTTATTTATCAGAATACCTATACGATTAGATAATGCCGAAACATAATCACGTTAAATAATCACATAATAAAACCGGAATGAAGATTACAATAAAATAATATTTTTCTGTAACATAATAATATTATGTCGTAACATAGTCGTAATTTCGTGACGTCGCCGTCGTGTCGTAATTTATTTTCGTTCCTAGTAAAGTCGTGGTATGGTACGGTGTAATGGATAGACTCTTATATGTGCTGTCTGCCGATACAGCTTGCAATCTGTCCATGCATCACCATGTCTGTCATAGCGTGATGGGACTTTAAAGTCGTAGTTTCGTGTCGTCCTGTCGTAATTTCTTTTCGATCCTAGTACGGTCGTGGTATGGAACGGTGTACGGCAGACTCTTTCAAGTGCTTTTTTAAGTATCATCATGTCTGTCATATCCATAAGGGACTAACTAACTTAGGACCTAAAACGATTAATTTCTAAGAAGACGAAAACTATTCGTAACGTGTGACGAATAATTAATTTATAAACATAATTGTGTCAATAAATAAGCAGGTTTAATCAACTTTCTGCTGTTTTATCGAATCCGCGGCTTACTAAAAACATACAATAGATATAATATATAGCGTGAATTGAAGAAGTTATCTTTAGTATTATTTGTGCACTTAGCTCTTGAAATTCGTACTTTGAGTTTTAGAGAAAAAATATTTTTTGTCCCAAACCAAGGGATAGAATTGACAATGTGGCAATTAATTATAGTATTATGGGTAGTAGCGTTGAGTAACTGCGATGATAGTGAATGGCGGCAAGTGCACATCCGCCAAGGAGATGTGCGCGGACGCAAGGACCCTGACGGTGGACTGTACGCCTTCTACAATATACCGTACGCCACAGTACCCTTAGGGACCGACAGGTTTAAGGTACGAGTTTGATGTTTATATAATCTTTAACTTCTAAGGCTAAGATCTTTTAATAGATATTTCAAAATTACGCTCAGGCTACGTTGTTTTTATTTCCAGGCCCCTCTCCCGCCACCAGTGTGGTTTCAACCATTAGACGCAGTTGACAAAGGCATCATATGTATACAGACTAGTGTACCATTCATAGATACTACGTCTAAAATCATGCAGGAAGACTGTCTCGTTGCAAATGTTTATGTCCCCGACACTGAAGATAAAAACCTTCCTGTTGTAGTATACGTTCATGGTGGAGCTTACGAAATCGGATACGGAAATATGCTAACAACTAAGAATTTAGTAAGGACCAAGAAAGTAATTGTAGTCAACTTCAATTACCGTCTTGGAGTGCATGGATTCCTATGTTTGGGCTCTAAGGACGCTCCGGGCAACGCCGGACTGAAGGACCAGGTAGCACTACTCCACTGGGTGAATCAGAACATCGGTAATTTTGGAGGCAACCCTAACGACGTCACCATTGCAGGTTACAGTGCTGGCTCAGTAGCAGTGGATTTGTTGATGCTCTCTAAGTCTGCGGAAGGACTGTTTAAAAAAGTTATTCCGGAAAGTGGACCTGGTGTAGCTTCTATTGCAGTTCAGAAGGATCCCCTTGAAAACGCAAAATCTTTTGCAAAAATTTTAAACTTTACTGATGTTGACGACTTTTACGCTTTAGAAGAATTCTACAAAAATACTCCGTTAAAATCACTCCAAAAGAGTACATTTTTGGAAAGAAAAGATGCGACGGTGTTTTTTTCGCCATGTGTTGAACGAAAAGATAACGTAGGGTCCTTTCTAGTTGATTCACCATTCAACATAATAAAGAGTGGTCAATATAAAAAAGTTCCTATTTTAATTGGTACCAGCAACATGGAAGGATCATTACAAATACCTAATATTGCAAAAAATAAAGAAGCTATGAATGAGAAGTTTGCCGATTTCTTACCAGCTGACTTACAATTCGAAAGTGAAGAAGAGAAAGATAAAGTCGCTAAAAAAGTGAAAGAATTTTATTTCGGGGATCAGCCAGTCGGAGAAAATACGATCCTGCCATATGTTGAATATTTTGGTGATGTTACTTTCGCCTACCCTACACTGAGATCTGTGAAGCTGCATGTAGAAGCTGGACACGACCAAATATTTTTGTACGAGTTTTCTTTCGTGGATGACAGTATGCCTGTTGTACCCTTTACGGAGGTTCGTCGTGCTGAACATTGTGCTCAGACGATGGCAATATCCGACAGAGTTAGGCCAACCGATGAAAGTAGCTTGTCAGAAGAATACAAACAAATGAAAGCAACAATTAGAGAAATGTGGTTGAACTTTGCTATTCACGGGTGAGTTGCTTTCTTTGCCAAAATGTTAAATATTTTTATTTTAAAATGTAGAAAGAATGTTTTAGATACCTATACGAACCTTAAAACGCCACTTATGATTTAAAATTAACATCCCTTTAGATACCGTCAATTATAATATTGTAGGTACTTTATGTAATGTACTTAAGGTTTGGCTTATATGCAGGCAAATAGGCAAAATATTAAAGATCTTTTATACATAGTATAAAAAAGGAACAAGTTCACCATTCCATTCTTTCAAAGAAGTTTCAGTCTAGTAAATTATATTTTGCAGAAAACCTGTGCCAGATGGATCATCCCTGCCCACCTGGCCAGCGGCAGGTGCAGATGGGAGTCCATATATGTCTTTCGGAAAACAAGTAGAACTAGGCGGAGTATTCCTAGGAGAACGAGGACGATTCTGGGAAGATATTTACCAGAAATACTACCGGGAGCCAGTAGCACCACCACAGCCGCCGCCAAAAAAACGCAGTGAACTGTAATCACTAGTAACAAAGAAATAAAGCCATCATTTCTGAGGTTTTCTCACTAATAAAGAGAGTAGCTGTGGAAAGAAAATGGTCCAAGGCCATGTTGAAGCATTTATTTTAATTAAACCATTTACAGGCACTTTTGAATTGCAAAAAGTCGAGTCAAAAAGTTGAAGCTAGTTGCTTGTTCCAAAACGTAGGTAGACTTTTATGGAGAAGAACGAGCATGAAATTCCACGGACACTTTTTTCAATGGTTTTGCCAATTTAGGTTTATGAAAAGGTTCTAAAAATCTTAAACGGCGTGTAAAACATAAAGTGGTAAGTCTGTGTGATTCATGTTAGATTGTATGATGTGAGAAGGAGAATAAATTGGAGCTAACTCCTTTTATATGTATGCTAATTCCAACGTCATAAGCGTCTCGGCTATGCGTGGTAACAAAGCTCTATCAAATGTCACTGAGTACTTCGCACTCGTCTATGTCGTTTTAGAATCGTACTAAAAATATTGTTTATACCCTAAATTAAAACAAAAGACTAAGACTTTATTGAGTACTAGCTTCTGCCCGCGACTTCGTACGCGGATCCTGTTGCTTATGCCAGCGACAACGGGGTCGTCAAAATCGAAGATCTGAAACGTCTGATGTAGAATTCTAAGGCCTGGGGACGGGAAAACAACGGGATGAGCGAAACGATTGGAGTCGTTCCAGATCTTCAAATTTTATACGACAACAGAGAGTGCTCATCAGGCTGAACAACTCTTGCTAAGACGTCATTCCTATATATGTTATAGTGTAGCTGGGCTCTTGGAGTTTCACATCAGCTGTTCCAGATCTTCGAATTTTATACGACAACAGAGAGTGCTCATCACGCTGAACAACTCTTGCTAAAACGTCATACCTATATATGTTATAGTGTAGCTGGGCTCTTGGAGTTCCACATCAGCTGTTCCAGATCTTCAAATTATATACGACAACAGAGAGTGCTCATCAGGCTGAACAACTCTCAGTATAACTGGGCTCTTGGAGTTCCACATCAGCTGTTCCAGATCTTCAAATTTTATACTACAACAGAGAGTGCTCATTAGGCTGAACAACTCTTGCTAAGACGTCATTCTTACATAATCTAGCTGGGCTCTTGGAGTTCCACATGAGCTGTTCCAGATCTTCAAATTTTATACGACAACAGAGAGCGCTCATCACCCTGAACAACTCTTAGTATAGCTGGGCTCTTGGAGTTCCACATCAGCTGTTCCAGATCTTCAAATTTTATACGACAACAGAGAGTGCTCATCAGGCTGAATAACTCTTGCTAAGGCGTCATTCCTATATTAGTTATAGTGTAGCTGGGCTCTTGGAGTTCCACATCAGTTGTTCCAGATCTTCAAATTTTATACGACAACAGAGAGTGCTCATCAGGCTGAACAACTCTTACTATAGCTGGGCTCTTGGAGTTCTACATCAGCTGTTCCAGATCTTCAAATTTTATACGACAACAGAGAGTGCTCATCAGGCTGAACAACTCTTGCTAAGACGTCATTCCTATATTTGTTATAGTGTAGCTGGGCTCTTAGAGTTCCACATCAGGTGTTCCAGATCTTCAAATTTTATACGACAACAGAGAGTGCTCATCAGGCTAAACAACTCTTAGTATAGCTGGGCTCTTGGAGTTCCACATCAGCTGTTCCAGATCTTCAAATTTTATACGACAACAGAGAGTGCTCATCAGGCTGAACAACTCTTACTATAGCTGAGCTCTTGGAGTTCCACATCAGCTGTTCCAGATCTTCAAATTTTATACGACAACAGAGAGTGCTCATTAAGCTGAACAACTCTTGCTAAGACGTCATTCCTATATATGTTATAGTATAGCTGGGCTCTTGGAGTTCCACATCAGCTGTTCCAGATCTTCAAATTTTATACGACAACAGAGAGTGCTCATCAGGCTGAACAACTCTTGCTAAGACGTCATTCCTATATTTGTTATAGTGTAACTGGGCTCTTGGAGTTCCACATCAGCTGTTCCAGATCTTCAAATTTTAAACGACAACAGAGAGTGCTCATCTGGCTGAACAACTCTTGCTAAGACGTCATCCCTATATATGTTATAGTGTAGCTGGGCTCTTGGAGTTCCACATCAGGTGTTCCAGATTTTCAAAATTATTCTCTTAGCAAAAAATGCTTATCACGTGAAACAATTTTTGCTATCGTACCATTTTTGTATCTCTTATAGTTTAGCTGGTCTGTTGCGGTTCTGCATCAGGTGTTCAAGTTTCCAAGATAAATTATAGCCTAAATGTTGCCCAGATTTAATACCTACACAACAAAAAATAAATTATTCAAATCCGTCAAGTAGTTCCGAAGATTAGCGTGTACAAACAAACAGACAAACAGACAAACAGACACACAGACAAACAGACAGAATTTTTTTTTTGGTTTCGTGCTCTATTACTGTTTCTAAACCCCCCTCAATAATTTTTTTTTTAATATATTCAATGTACAGACACAGTTTTTTTACTGTTTTATTATATGTATAGAAGATAAATACTTACTCAAATATAAATTCAAGAACACAATAATTTAAAAATCTTCATTTGACCTAATCATAGTAATTATTATTCTTTGTAGCTAGTGGTTTCTACCATTGAATAATTAATTAAGCTTCTTTGGTTTACATGATATAAGTCAAGTTGTCCTTCAGCACTAAAAGCGACTAACAAACATGTAACTTTACCATTTCATTTCACTCTTTGCGTTTTGCATCCAGTCTTTCTCTGTCAATTTCGTCTGAGCGTGGCTTCTACGAGTAGGTATTTCAAAGAACCGTTTACTTCAAATACTTTACTTTTATTTTCATCAAATAAAAAGCAAAAAACTAAGATGTAAGTAAATACCATTTAATTATCTTTATTTCAAAATGTATCAGAACTACAAACTGTTCACAAGTCCATGTACCAAGACCACAAAATGTCCCAACGTAAATATTGAATCGCATTATAACAAATTACTTAACGAAAAGAAACATGATTGTTATTTACATGTAGTAAAACTCAAAATAATACTTATAGCATAACAAGCTCGGTGCATTTACTTTTAAGGGGTAAGTATTGGGGTATTTTGTGTATTTTTTCTATGAGCCACAGTTGCCTGATAATAAAATGATTTATTATTATAATTATTGGCACCCGATCGAAATTAACGACAGTCATGCCTTCGGCGTAACACAATTTATACCCTTTATATCAGGTTTAGTCTTTGCTCTCTACAACTCTCCGTGTTTTTCTTGTGGAGGCTGTGGTGGCGGTACTGGTGCCTTGTAGTATCTCTCGTAGATGTCGTCCCAGAATTGCGCTCGCTTCCCTAGATATGCTCCTCCCAACTCTACTACTTGTCCCAGAGACATAGACGGACTCCCATCTGCGCCTGCCGCCGGCCAAGCGGGCAGAGACGATTCTTCAGGTACAGGCTTACTGAAACATTGAATTTAAAAATCAAACACTACGATAATAATACCCTCTACTATTAAAGTAAACTTAACTCCTACTCTGTTAACTCTGTCGTTTAGTTTAGAAATACATCTAAATAATAGCCTTATTTTAAATAAAACAATAACCGGTCCTATTGCGCGTTTTGTCATCGTTCACTCGCGTCGCTTGAGCTAAGCAATGACTCTTTAAAACAACTGCTATGAAAATCATGTTAAGTCTTAACTTTGAATGTTGTGAGCAACTTACCCGTGTACTGCGAAGTTATACCACATTTCCCTCAATGTAGATTTAATTTGTCGGAGTTCTTCCGATATAGTACTCTCATCGGTAGTCACGAAACTAATTCCGTCGAGTAGTGCGCTGGTCTGAGCACAATGTGTTGCTCCGCGCACGTTCGTGTAAGGAACAACAGGAGAACTATCATCAACAAAAGAATATTCATACAGATATATTTGATTGTGTCCAGATTCAACCTGTAGTTTAACGGATCTATAAGTTGGATATCCCATCAGAACATCGCCGAAGTATTCAACATACGCCATTACTGTTTCTTCTCCTACTGGCTGATCTCCGAAATAAAATTCTTTTACTTTTTTACCTATTTTTTCCCTCTCTTCATCATTTTCAAATTGCAAATCGACTGGTAGAAAATCTGAAAACTTCTCGTTCATAGCGTCTTTCCATGTTCCCAAGTTTGCTACTTGGACTAATCCTTCCATTTTGCTGGTGCCAATTAAAACTGGTACTTTTTTGTATTTGCCGTTCTTTATTATATTGACTGGTGAGTCATCGAGAATTCTTTGCTCGCCTGTTTTGCGTTCCACACACGGCGCAAATAGCAAAGAAAAATCTTTTCTATTAGCAAACGTACTTAGTGAAGTCAATACTTTCAGGGGACTCTTTGTATAAAACTCTTCTAATGCGTAAAAGTCATCAACATTTGTAAAGTTTAACATTTTTGCGTATGTTCTAGCGTTTTTAAGTGGATCAGTCTGGACTGCAATTGAAGCAACATTAGCTCCACTTTCCGGAATAACTCTGGTAAACAGTCCTTCCGCAGACTTTGACAGCATCAACAAATGTACTGAAATGGATCCGGCGCTGCCACCATTAATGGTGACGTCATTAGGGTTACCTCCAAAGTTAGCGATATTCTTTTTTACCCAGCGCAGTAGTGCCACCTGGTCCTTTAGTCCTGCGTTGCCTGGAGCGTGCTTCGAGCCCAGACACAGGAACCCATGAACTCCGAGTCGGTAATTAAAGTTGACTACAATTACTTTTTTGGTCTTTACTAAATATTTAGATGGTATCATGTCTCCATAACCAATTTCAAATCCTCCACCATGAACATTAACTATTACTGGAAGGTCTTTATCTTTAGTATCGGGAACATAGATGTTCGCAATGAGGCAGTCTTCTTGCATTGTTTTGGATGAAACATCTATGAATGGTGTAACAGTCTGCACACATATGACGCCTTTGTCAACAGCTTCTAGTGGTTGTAACCAAACCGGTGGTGGTAGAGGCGCCTGAAAATCAAAATTAAGTAGCATTAGCGTAATTTTAAATGTTCTTATCAAAGATCGAGCGCTGATTCCAGTTAGAGATAAAAGGTAAAAATGGTACCTAAATGGTACTTAAAGGTAAAACAACACGTATGTACATACTTACCTTAAATCTGTCAGTTCCGAGTGGCGCGCTAGCGTAAGGTATATTGAAGAAGGTGTACAGCCCACCGTCAGGGTCCTTACGCCCACGGACATCTCCCTGCGCGGTGCGTACTTGTCGCCACTCACTATCATCACAGTTACTCAATGCTACCACCGACAAAACTGCTAATATCCACAACATTGCTAAATAATTCTAATTTACTTAAATAAAAATAATTAAGTATGACTTTTTCCTTGTAAGCCATCCACTGATGTCTGGCTTCGCCTAACTACTGAGTTAATGTCCTTCGATGGCAATGACTGCTTCCCCCTCCGCCCCTCCCCCTTCGCCGCTTTCGTCCCGCACTTGAATTATTAAGCAAGGCCGCCATAATCACCACGCTACGTAACGATTGTAGAGATATCATCAGTGATTGATTCGAGTTAATAGTAGTTGTTTACTATGATGGTAGTGTCTTCCTAACTAATATTATAAATGCGAAAGTAACTCTGTCTGTCTGTCTATCTGTCTGTCTTTTCTTCACGCCTAAACTACTGAACCGATTTGTGTGAAATTTGGTACAGGGTAAGTGTGAACCCCAACAAAGGACATAGGTAGGGTTACCAACTCTTTGTCGGTCAAATATAGTAGTTCTAAAATTATTACCCATAAAAATATAGTACTTAGGTAAGGAAAATATTTAAAAAAATATAGTAGGTTCCAAAATAGGTACTTTATTTTTTAAAAGAATATTTCTTTTCTACTTTTAGCCTTGACTATTAATTATATGAATTAACTAAGTAAGTAGGTAGTTACAAAAACACGAAGTCAAGAGCGCGTAAATCAAAATTGCCAATCTGTCAAACTATCTTTTGAACGTAACTGTCAACTTGACATTCCAGAATCGTTAAGAAATAAATATTGACGTTTCGTCATACGCTTAGACATTTTGAAACGAATTGCATAAGAGTTTGATGCCTTTAAAATATAGTAGTTTCGCCTACTATATCTTTTTTCCAAAAATATAGTAGGCGGGGGCTCTAATATAGTAGGATACTATATATATAGTAGGGTTGGCAACCCTAGACATAGGCTACTTTTTATTCGACTTCGACTTCGACTTCGACTTCGTCTGCGTCCGCGATAACCGACATGTACGCGGACGAAGTCGCGGGCAAAAGCTAGTAAATCTATATATTATACTAATATTATAAAGCTGAAGAGTTTGTTTGTTTGTATGTTTGTACGCGCTAATCGCAGGTCCGATATGAAAAAATCTTTTTGCATTATATAGCCCGGTTATCGAGGAAGATAGCCTAGGCTATAGGCTATATACCATCACGCTGTGAGTCACGGCAGCGGAGCAGTAATCAAGACGTAATTTAACTCGGGTAGAACCGCTAAGTGATGGTAGTTAGATAAAGGTAAAAAGAAAAAGCGCAGAAAAAAGAGTAGAAAAATATTCGCGGGTACGTATCTATCACTTATTTAAAAATATGTGTGTTATACCTTTAAGCTGAAGTACGGTTACCCGTAGATTTAGCCGGTTACAATTAGGTGCGACCTATCTTTAACAAACAAAACTACAAAAATCTTTAAGTATTACTGTATTATATACATATGGACTCAATGATATAATTATTTACTTTTCTGTACCTAGGTAAATAGAAAACTTTTGTATCAATCAGTTCGCGGCACTTATCAAAATCTATAGGCGTGTAGCTAACAATCGATAGTGATAGTACCGAGGCTTTCACAAAAAAAATATCTCTTTATTTTTTTTGTAATCTTTCCTATCTTTTATCTTTAATTCCCGCATTGCTATCTCAATGAACGTTTCAGTGATAATCCCTATTGAGGTAACACTAAGTTAGGTACTAACACAAAAAAAGATAAGGATTATTAGTGTTTTTTTATAAAATAACAAATATACTAGATCAGATACAATGTTATCACCGACTTGTGATTTTAAACACTAGAAGAAACCAACAATATCTTACTTTAAATGAAAATATGATGTAGAATACTAGTTATACACAACACAATTAATTCGACGTGATTAAAGACGAATTACTTAATGGTGTTTAGTAATTGGTGCTGCATGATCCATATTGTCATCTCCTTTAACCTGAATGCTTATAATTAAAATATAATGATAGTGAAACAATCGCAAACATAACATTTGACATCATTAGTGAGACGGCGCCGTCAGGTTCGTCAGTAGCTGAAGGAGGAGGAGCCGTACTAGACGTAGTAGACGAAGTAGAAGTAATCGGATCAGTAGTAGTCGGCTCAGGAGTAGTTGGATCAGAAGTAGTCGGACTAGCAGTCGGATCAGAAGTAGGGAGCATCAAAGGACCTTGGTAGTGCTTCTCATAGATTGGGTCCCAGAAATCCGCTCGATCCTTCAGAATGTCGTACTTTAACTTGATATCTTTTCCCAACGACATGTAAGGAGATGTTTTTGCTTCAGCAGGTAACCACTTCGGCAGATTTTTATCACTAGACTCCGGAAAACTGAAAAGAAAGTTTAAGATTACCTAATATGTAGGTGGTACCCCAAATAAAACATCGTGATCAACTGCAATATATGAAATCTAGCTCCGCAGCGAACGTAAGCAGCTTCGCCGCCCCTTTTGTAGTTTAAATTAGTATACTTAGTTATATATGTTTACTATAGTTATGTCAGTGTTTACTGACGTAGTCGTAAGTTTTACCAACCATTTTTTGAATCATGGACACTCGACTAAAGAGAAAATTCTACGTATTCTATTCTAAAGTATCTAACAATTTCTTTTTTGCGATACAAAATGGCTGCAAGCAACAGATTGCTATGACCAATCGTAATATCGTTAGCAGAATTATTTATGTTATGTTTAGATGACTCTATGTTTAACTAGGTCTAGTCTAAAACGGTAGTAAAATTTTGAAATTAAGCCCTCTTACCCATTCAAAATAAAACTGTGCCAGTATTCTCTCAGGGTTTGTTTCATACTCTTGTATTCTTCCGTTTTCTCATTTACATCTTCATCCATGACTGCTATAAATTGGTGACAGTGACCGGGCAGGTCATTGTCATCGATTTCTTCACGTATACCGGAAATTTTAACGTTTGATTCTTCATCCATAAATGAGTTTTCAAATAAGTATATTGTGTCTTTGAGAGCTTCCACGCGCGTCGTAAGAGATCTTAACATAGGGTAACCAAATAAAATATCGGTAAAGTATTTTATGTAAGTCTGAATATTATCTGGACCCACGGATTCACTATTAAAGTAAAACTTTTTGACCTCCTGTGCAACTTTTTCTTTATCATCTTTGCTATCAAAATGCAATTCAGCTGGTAAAAAGTTTGAGAATTCCTCATTCATCTGTTCTTCCCAAAGTTCGAAGAAAGGGATTCTTATCTCACCATCCGTATTAGTAAATCCATACATCAAAGGTATCTTGGTATAGTTGCCTTGTTTTAAAATTTTAAAGGGAGCATTAAAAACAACTCTTTCTTGGCCGATGTCAGTTTCCACACATGGACCAAATGGAATAGCACCGTCCTTATTATTTGTTATTGTTTCAGGACGTGAGGTTAGTTGTTGAAATGTAGCAGTTTTGTAGAATTCTTCTAATTTGTTTAAATCATCAACATCTTTAAAATCAAGTTTCTTTGCATAATACTTAGCATTTTCAATTGAATTAAGTTGGACACTGGCAGCGCCAGTACTAACACCGCTCTCCATTATAGCTTTTTTAAACAGTCCTTTGGTAATAGAAGACAGAGTTAGAAGATCTACTGAACTAGCCCCGGCCCTGCATCCGGCTATTGTTACATCTTCAGGATTACCTCCGAATTTTGCAATGTTGGTGTTTACCCAACGAAGTAATGCTACCTGGTCTTTTAGTCCAGCATTCCCAGGAGCTCCTTCAGTGCCAAGACATAGGAAACCATGCACACCTAGTCTGTAGTTGAATGTTACTACAATTACTTTCTTGGTCCTTGCTAATTCTCTAAATTGATCTTGTAATCCATAACCGTACTGGTACGCTCCGCTGTGAACAACAACTAGGACTGGTAGAATGGTCTCTGCTGTGTCAGGGACGAACAAGTTTGCTACCAGACAGTCTTCTCGCATGCTCATGGGGTTGTCATCAGTCACAATGGGTTGCGGACATATAATTCCCCTGTCGACGGCATCAAACGGTGACAAAAATACAGGTGGTGGAAGAGGAGCCTGGATTAAAATAAGAGCATAATAAGTACATAATAAATACCATTTGTTTGCAAGCTAGGCAAATACAACACCTGTGTCAAACTTTTAACTAATTTTTCAAAATCTATTAACTGCGGAGGTTAAAAACATCATAATCTGTTCTTAATCCCCATCCCCCAAATCGCAATTAGAGTTAAACTTTATCATTAATAAAAACTTCTTCTGAAGATACTACTAAAATATTAAAATCTGTGTATTTATATTCCGAACGCAAAACTGAGACCATGCAAGTTGAAATCAGCAGAGAAAGATAATAATGGGACATCATGGGTATAAAAAACTGAGAACTATCTTTACCTTAAATCTATCAGTTCCTGTTGGTGCAGTGGCATAAGGAATATTATAGAACACGTAAAGCCCGCCTTCAGGATGCAGGTGCCCGTGAACAAGGCCCTGAACTAAACGCACTTCCCATAAATCATCATTACACTGCACCAGTGTCGCAAAAGTACATAATATGAACACCACACAGTTCCACATCTCGACTGAACAGCAAAGTACATTAAATGCCATGATTTTGTATATATACCATGCATCCATTACGCGTATCGCTAATCGTGAAAGATAAAAGTCAAAAAGTATCGATCGTTGCTATTTTTTTGGGCATCCTTCACATCCAGTGTTGGCGTTCATCGAACTATATATTGACTTCAACCTAGGCAAAGCCATACGATTTTATAAGCTTAGATACTTGAAATTAACGACTAATAATATGTTGTAATATGTTTATCCACTTGCCACATTGTACGATGGTCATAATTATGCCGATGTGTAATCGGCTGCTTGAGGTCCTTCCTAAAAAATGCAGTAGCTATAGCACTATTTTTCTCCATTCATGTCAGCTTTCTTCTTAGACAAAACACCGAAGACTTGTAGTAATATTAGGATGATAGTAGAAACTTTGTTTATTGAATGGTGCTTAAACCACATCGGTTATCAGCTAAAGTAAAATTCTCTTATTCCCGTAATAATGTACGGTCGGAGTCATAAGTGGAGTAGCAATCTACAAAGCAAATCGTTTGACGCTTTGGTTAAACTTACGACCTTTCGACGTCGTGTGCGAATTTTGAGGTGTACGTAGGTAGTGTGTTATTACGTTCAAAAGTGCCTTATAATGGCCTAACTAAATATATGATTTGACTTTGACTTTAACTTTGAATACATCACTTATACACACAGATGTAGGTACGGCCTGTACCGCGTGTTCACAGCAATTCAAACCTTAGCATGCTACTGCACTTATGACCCCGACCGTACGTGGATGTCCCTCACCCTGAGGTGGGCAAAACTTTCTTATTGACTAAAAAGATAGCTTATTCTTTAACTGGCATGCATTTTCAGACATACACGCAGTCCAAGTCGTGAGCAAAAGCTAGTTACCTGTGTAAATAATTTTATTTATATCACAGTAAGGAATACTACATAAGGATAGTCTAACCATAATTACGAAGTCCCAATTAAATTACTTGGCAGATAATTTTGTTAAATTCTTTTCCTTTTTTAATATTCTTTAGTGTATATTCCTAGGTGGTAAAACAGGGCCTTAGTATGACTCAGAAAAATATCGAAAAATCTCATAACAATAAATACAAAACAATATCTGTGATACATAGGTATCGACTGTTCAATCTATCTGTATAAACACAAAAAATACATAATTATGAACTTACGATTAATGACGCGCGAACATTTTTTGATCGATGACGTAGCATAGTTATCGTAGAAAAGTAGTTGTTACAAAGATAAATAAAACGATGATAGGACAGCCATGAACAAAACATTTGAGATCAATAATGAGGCAGCGCCGTCAGATCCAGGTTCAGAAGTAGAGGCAGGAGCAGGAGTAGCTGTGGTAGTAGTAGTCGAAGTAGGAGTAGAGAGCACCACAGGACCCCCGTAATATTCCTCGTAGATGTTAGAAGAGGTTGCACAGAAAGCCAAACAGTTTTACTTCGGTAGTGACCCTGTGTGTGAAGAGAAAATTGTATCATTTTTACTGTATTTTTTTACTGATGTGTTATTTGCATATCCAATGCTGAGATCTCTAACAACACGTGTCAAAAACCTTCCATGTACAAACATACAAGCAGTTACACAGATTTATTATACAGGTATATACGAGTATATATATTATGTATTGATAGATATAGATTAATCAAATTTATGCCTTATAATACCTGGAAAAGGGCTCAGCAGCATTGAATCCAGCGAAAGACGCATCAATTCTTGAGTCATATTAGCAACTATTAATTATGTCCTCAATATTCAGCCATGCTAGAATATTTTCACTTTTGATTGATCGGTAGTAAATTAAGTCATGTTGTATTATAAACGGATTTCAGAGGACACGTTGACTAAGAAGGAATGGGGTAGGTACAGATTGTAGACCCGGTCAAGGAATAAGCAACAGGATATGAAGCATCTTTACTGCACCAACATAAATCATTTTATTATATCTAATGTCGTACCGACAAGGTATCTCCGCTATTGTAAAATAGAATTCATATATTCTAAAAGCGCCAACGTCTTCCGCGGTGTTGTGAAGTCTCAGCACTGCAGTTTTTAGCGCAAAATTCAGATTTATGGCGAGAAATGGTATGGAAAGCGAACGCTAAAGCACTCCTGATGGCACTCCGCCCGGTGAGATATTTTGCAATAAACTTAACGTGAAAATTCCCCCAAAGTTTATTCAGTGATAAAATCTTGAAAGGCTTGATACATGAATTGTGCAATGATCTGAAAAATTACTTTCAAATACTTCGAGATCTTAAATTCGGCTACCGAATGCTCGTTGTTTCGAACTACTTTTAGAGTAGATTGAACAATATTCTTTTGGTAGGTACTACACTGTTTTTATCGTTACTTGCAAGAGGCAATACTGCTAAACTGCTTTCCACATCAAAACTGAAAACATATAAAAATAAATCTAGAACATTTATTAGGGTTAGCGTGTATTCTAAACATTTTACAGATGTTTCAATCAACCCTGACGGGGGTATATTTATGGCGGTCTGAACATTTTTTTAAATGTTTATTACTTAGGACATCTTCATGAAAACAACAACAGGCGAGGAAAATTAAAGACAAAGTCTAGATACCCAGCACCCAAGAAAATGTGTGTATGAAATCGAACGACCACCATTTATAGGTATACCACACATTTCTTTACCGTTAGGCGATTAACCCACGGCACCGTACGCCGCTCCGGCATGCGGTGGCGGTGAAGCGGATTTCAATGCGGTTGTCCGCACGGCGATGCGGTTCGACCGCATGACCGCACGGATCGATTTTGACCAGTTTTGGTTTTAACCAGTTATTTTTTACCGGTTTTGACCAGTTTTCAGGGTGTCCAGGTTGGGGTTTTTTTTTCCCCAATTTGGGGAAAAAATTTGGGGAAATTTTTTTAAAAATTAAAACTGCGGGGTAAATTCTGGGGAACACATTATTTCTTGGCGTAAGTTTGGGGAAAAATGATTTGTGAACGAATTTTTTTAATGCAGTGCGCAAATATTGACATCGCGGAAGGTGGCGGAATAGAGAACAAACTGCTATGGGTGCGTTCCATTTCTCGCAATACGTAGCAACTGTGAATACACGCTTGGATACCAACTCTTTTCTTGTTATTCCGGTCAAAATAGATATTCAAGAGTAAAAAATTCGCAACAAGCTGAAAATTTGTATGAATGTTGTGAACATCGTCATAAACAAATAACATATAACGCCCTTAAAAAAATTCCATAACATATATTTACCCCCTAAATTTGGGGAGAAAACCCCTAAATTGGGAACCCTGCACGATGATCCGCACGGTGATGCGGCGCCCCGTGTGTGAAGCACCGCACGACCGCACGGACGTCCGCACGGTGATGCGGTTGTGACGAGAACACCGCTCGACCGCGCGGTCGTGCGGTGCTCGTGTGCGAGGTTCAAGCGGATTTCATAGAGGCTAGTGCGACGTGAGAACCGCATCACCGCATGCCGGAGCGGCGTACGGTGCCGTGGGTTAATCGCCTGATAAAATAATTATGTAACCCTAAGCTTAACCTATCTCATTTCGGGACATCGCCAAGTGGTTCGTCGACTCTTCACGCGACTAGCCTATTTTCTAGCAAAATCAGCATTGCCATACAACGTGGCAATGCTGCCAACATTTTGGGCACTTATCTCATTGAAAGCGATATGGATTTATTTTTTGTTGATGGCCTATTAACTCCCTTCTCATATCTTAGATACTTACATAATATTTTTTTATTTTTAAGTTTTATATGTATTTCTATTTATCTCATTTGCTGACAGTTAAAACTTTATGTCAATTTTGAGATTCCGTAGATTTGTGCTGCGTTAGTGAATCGTAAACCTTTCTAATATGGCTTACTGCATGCGTAGCTATTCATTAAACATCCCTTTCAACTTGAAACTCAAAGTTAATTGTGTACACAGAGCTAACCCGTGTTGGGATGAACCGGTTTATTGCCAAATCGCGAGGGGGGTTAACTGCTATTTCGCTAATTCGAGTTTGGTGGTCCGACAGACAGAGGCGAAATAGTATTTTATAAATCGATACCTCAGGGTTCAAAAGTCATAAAGGACATTGACAATGTCCTTTGCGACCTTTGCGCCCAAAGACATCGACATATTCGATTCTATTTTTAAACCCCGGCGCAAAAACGACGGGGTGTTATAAGTTTGACGTGTTTGTGTGTGTGTGTATCTGTGGCATCGTAGCTGCCGAACCGATGAACCGATTTTGATTCTGTTTTTTTTTTGTTTGAAAGGTAAATTAGTCGGGAGTGTTCTTAGCTATGTTTGATGAAAAGACGGTCCAAGACAGCAGCCTTCGAGAATGTTTTTAATTTAATTTTAAAATAAATATATCACTTGAGTCAACTTGAGTGGTAGGTAAACTTAATTCCCAGAAAAGCGCTATTAGAGTGAGCATGAGTCTCTAGACACAATAAAATCAAAATATAGAAGTCTTAACCTAAACAATTGCCTATCAAAATAAAGACAAGAAAATGCTGAACGGAGTTCAGAGAGTTTTGACAAAGTTTCCTGAACACTACCGCAAGTTTACAGCTAAGTGGTAGGAGCTCCAATACTTCTGCGGAACGAGGCGAGTTCGTTTACCGGTAAACCTCTTCGAGCGTAGAACTTAGTGTTTGGATCCGAAAAGCGTCTCGAGGATTACTCGAACAGACAAACTTAGATCAGATCCTGTGATATACTGGCCAACTTGTCTCTCTTTCACTGAAAATATACCTACCTATTTGTTCAAGTCCTACAGCCTAATTATGTAAACATAGGTACCCCGACAACCGCTTCCATTTTAACAAAATTGTAATCAAAAAAATCTTCTTTAAAGGCCGAGATACAGCAATTTTTAAACGAAAATAGTTATCCGTACTAATATTATAAATTCGAAAAAAAAAAAAAAAAGTAAAAGTAACTCTCTGTGTCATGTCTGTCTATCCGTCTGTTACGCTTTCACGACTACACGACTGAACTGATTTGATCAAGGAACGGTAAGTTTGAACCCCAAGCAAGGACATAGGAGCTACTTTTTTTTATTCAGCGACTTCGTCTGCGTCCGCGGTAACCGACATTTACAAAAAAGCAAAAGCTAAACTATCACGCCTTTTTCTTCGAAGGCAAAGGCAGGGTTGTCAGCACATCCACGTTTCGCCAGTTTTGTTCAAATCTCATGTAGTAGAGTAGGGCCATAATGTCATCAACCGGGTTTAAGTCAATCAGATTTATCATTTAGGCAACTTTTTCTAATTCAGGCGTTTCCCTATGCATCCGTATACGACACTTTAAAGCCTTGAAGGTACCCTTCAAGGCTTTAAAGTGTCATAAACGGAGTGTCTAATTCTAAACATTTCCATGCTGAAAATATTTTCAAATGAACACTTATTTGGTTTGCCATTAAATCATTAGGTACCAAGTAATCCAATGAAATCCACTATAAATTAATTTAAAAAATATTTTTAAAAACAAGCTTTAATTTAAAATTATTACAATATTGAGTATTGGACATTGTATTGTCATCACAACTATAGGTGTAGATATGCAAAATTTCAGCTCAATCGCAATCGAATTTTGAAAGGACATCATACTTACTACGAACAGTGCAAGCTAAATAAAAGCTTGTAGGTAATAAAAAAAAGAAGAATTCGTTTGTTTGTTAAAAGGTTGTTATCTTAAGGCGAAAGCTTTTGAAAATAACCTACTTACATCTTGTTATTCAAAAGCGTAACTTGTATTCACAGAGTTCATTATACGGCCACGACCCGCCCGCAGCGCCCTCTGGAATTGACCGTCGTTTTTCCAATTTTCCGCATGTCCGATGCATTCATCACGAGTTTCATTGCTGGACCAGTATAAGGGATTGACGTTATAAACGACCTTTGAAACAATGCGCGTTGTTTTCAGCACAGAAAAGTGCTTTTCCTGTCACTAGTCGAAAATATTTCGTTAGATTCATGTGCCGTGTTTTACAAAATATAAGCAGGCTATCTGTATAAAATCAATAAAAATCGATTAATGACTTAATTAATTGGAATAACATAGATTAATAGGCAAGTGTGATAATTCCTATCAAATCACTAAATAGGTACCTATCTATTGAATTCCATCGATTTACGGAAGGGTACCTACCTATCAGATTTCGTTTAAAATAATATTTCGTTTCTTGGTAAATAAATATCTGTAGATTCCTAGGTACCGAATTGCTCAAATTAATTTTTTGAATGTAAATCAGATAAAACGTTAATAATAAAGTATTTTGTTCAATAGGTTGTGTTGAACAAAATACCTAGGTACAAATATAAAAGAAAAATTAATAAAGCAATATAATATTTCAGCTTGCCTACACGCCAAACAATATAAAAACCTACTTGTTTCATGTCTACCATCCGTGCCATTTAATGAAAAACAATTTACTTATAAATATTACGCTAACAGGTATTTACTAATTACTTATACAAAAACTTTCAAAATGTTACTAAGTAGTTCTCGTCACGAAAATATTGTTTCAGCACCTACTTGATACGACATGGTACAGTTATTAACATAAATGCTAATAAAATGAATGCACGCTGTTCTCGCGATGAAAAGTGAGCGTAGAGCGGTGTCCATTTTAGTTTTCCGTTTATGGGCTTGTGTCAGCTGTACGCGTCTGTACGTTGGAACAAAAGCAGAGTATATTAAGCGTGAATAGCCTCGGCTAGCCAGTGTAAAAAGCGCACCGATTCCCTGATACCATCTGTCCGATATTGCAATTTCGGCATTCGCTGGGGGACGGTTTTTTTATCGCTTTGAGAGAACTGTACCGACAGCACGCTCCATAAAAAAAAGGAAGTCCAAATCATATTTTTAACCCCCGACGCAAAAACGACGGGGTGTTATAATAAGTTTGACGTGTCAGGGTGTCTGTGGGATTGTAACTCCCGAACGGATAAACCGATTTTGATTTTGTTTTTTTGGTTTGAAAGGTGAATTAGTCGGGATTGTTCTTAGCATGTTTGATGAAAATCGGTCCAATATATTATGTTCTTTTTATACGTTCTCGTGATGTTTTGTTAATAGGTTAAGTCCGTATGATACCTCACTCAAAAACGAGTAATAGTTTTTTTTTGTAGGTATTCCCGTGTATAGTTCTTGAATAATAAATCACTAACTACAAAATTGTGTCGTGTTTAATTACTTATTGACCGAAATATGACCAAACTGTATTTGTATGGACTTATGGAAGGTGTAGCAGCGCGCTGTAGGTAGTAATCTTTTAACTGTCGTTTATCGAGTAACAACACATTCGTATCACGTAGATACTAGACTAGATGGATAGCTCAATATAATAGGTAGGTATATTACCTAATACGTTATGAGATGACCTATCCATCTTCCTTCACACTCGGCTAAAGCTAACTCCAAGTAGAATTGATTGGTTGTTACTCAATTACGCTTAGTACCAGCAAATTACCGCCTTTCTGGCGCGCAAAATTAATGTAGGTACGGACCGTACGGACGACAGCGCTTTAAGGTAAACACTGCATCTTATGCGGTTGTAATAAGAGCGAATTTACAATAAAAAGGTATACTCAGATGTGCTGGCGACTGTACATAGATAAGACAAATCAGGACTGATTTTTCAATATCTAGTCCGATAACGTTTATCTGAAGAGTAAATCAACAGTTTGACATATTTTAACACGACTAGATACGGTAGCGCCAAGGAGGGTTATGATTTTAGCAGACTGTGTATGTGTGTTTTCTACACAAAAGCTGAAAAACTGGTATATTTTTTTTAAAGCTAAATAACACAACATCTTTATGCAACCAAGGGCTTTCGCAAAATATAGAGGTGTAAACGTGGTTTCCATTGGCATAAATCGAACTTAAAATACAGCACCAGGCTGCTCCTAAGAAATTAATTAATAATTAATTTAGTTTGAACTGTCCCTGTCTCTGTTTAATCAAAATTCTCAAGTTTTCTTTAATTTTTAAGAGTAATAAATAATCAAAATAATAGAATTACGTCACCTGGTCAATAATTAATAAAATTAAATACTTGTTTTTTTAGTTGTATACGTTTGTCAGTATTTCAAAATATATCTACCTCTTTCAAGTAACAGAAAGTTTGATTTGTTTTGACAAGTAGGTAGGGTAAATACGCCATACGTCGGCCCCCCCCCAAACTTCGGCCGTCTGCACATTTTCAGCTTGCGTTCATTTAAAACGTAATGAAGTGACAAATTTGCCACTCAAATTACAACCTTAGTTCATACTCTATATGTACAAACCGTTACTTTCCGATTACGTCACTCACTCTTCGCACACTGAGCGTCATTAGCGATTGCGCCGTCGAAGCGTCAATTTCATATTAAAAGTACCTTACTTGCTGTGAATACCCACATTTCGGGGATTGATATTAGAACGGTAAGACATTTCTTTTTTTTGTTTTAAGCTTTATTATCAGTAATTAGTGATTTTTACTATATTTTGAGATAGTTTTTTCAATGTTTTATGTATTGTTTTAAAGGAAAAATAGGAGGCCGCCAATAGAATACCAATTTTGAGTTAAAACCGGACTCTCGGCCGTGGCCGACTTAAAGTAAATACAGTCTGATTTATAAATTACAATTGTACTAATTCCATTGGCTTAATAGGAGAATTTGCAACGCATATAGGCAAATAAATCTATTTTACGTTTAATCGCCAAATACCGGCCGGGGTGATATTAGTTGAATCTCGAGAAATAATGTACACAAAATAAGGGCCGGCTTTAGAAACATTAAAGATCGTAATGTCGACCAGCCTCGAATTCGAGCCCAACTATACAGGCTGATTACTTTTTCTTATTTTCTCAAAATTAAATATTTATTATACATTTAATTTATTTATAATATAAAGAGTTAAGTTTAAATGTAGGAGTTGATAATATTTAAAAAGCTTAAGCTATCATAAAGCTTATTACGGTTTGGGAATATAAGATATAAATTGCTCTTTGGAACTTGCTACCTCATAAACCCATATTAATTAGCTTAAAAAATATAAATTTTTGGTCGTGAATCTTTCATTCATTATTTAACCTGCATGTCACAAAAAGCTGTCTTTAGAATTAATGCTTTTAACTTAATTAAGGTACTACAATGACCAAAAACTAAGAAAATTATGCAGTTACGCTTACGATCGCACAAAAATAAAGGAAGCGCTTTAGGCAATAAATTAATTAATAATGTATACTTAATTACTTAGTGAGACTCCTGCCAAAATAAATCATATTAATAATATTTGTCTGTCTTAATTTAAAACACCCTATACCCGGCCGACATTTGGGAAAAACGCGACCGACCATGGGCCTTGAATGGCCGACTTTAGGGTTTTTTCGTTCTCGACGCATCTGAACCTTATAACTTTTTCCTAGTAGTAGAAATGTCAACCTTAAGCCCATAAACATGAAATAGATTTATCAAACTATCCAAAACCGCATCGGAAGCTATCCTTCGTTGGAAATTGATGGTGCCAGACCGATCCCAAAACAGAAAAACCGTAAGGGGGCCGACATTTAGCGTATTTACCCTACTCTGGTCCTAGATAGTATCCAGAAGATGCCTAATAAAAATTCAAAGTCAAATCATTTACATATTTCATTAAAAGGCACTTTTGAACGTCTTAGATAAGAAAAAAAAAATTGGTTCAAATTTGATTTCAAAATTGGTTCAAAAAAATCCAAAAGACAGATTCGTATGGAGAAGAATGGGGGAGAAACTCCATACATACCTACTCTTTTAAAAATGTTCTACGATATCCGTAAAAAAGGAAATTAACAAAAAAATATTAATTTATGAGCAAGCTTTTATAGGTAGGTACTTTTTGCAGTGTTTGCGAATAAAAGTAAGCAGGAGGGAAAAAGAGGGTTAAAACTTGACACAGTAATAAAAATAAAAGTTTGTTTTTAAATTATTTTTTACGATTATTTACTTTTTTACGGAAAAGCTTCATGCATTTCACGTGGGTATACTAAAATGATATCGCTCCATAAGGTATACCGTGCATTCACCTTATTTTACATGTTACGTTTATTATCCCAAGTAACAATGGTGACCCTCGCTCGCTAGTGAAATTTCCCGGCATTATCGCGATATCCCATGTCATTGTTTACTTTAAATCGACTTTCCAACAATAGCTGAGCAATGTTGATCGTGGAAGTGGGTTTTCTGCGTGAAATATGAACAGTATTGTTAGATAAAGGTCGTTCGCATAATATGTTCGCAATAAAAGCACTTTTGCGACTTTAAAAATTCTTTGTCTTGCCTCGTAATATATAATGTTAATAGCTCGTATCCAGCACTCATAAAAGACAACGAGTGTCTGTAGATGCGGTACGAGAATTTACATAATATCAGCTCAGCGAATGCGACTTTCACGATGCTTCCGTGTTGCTTAGGTTGTTTTAAACCTTTTCAGTACTTAAGCAAATGCATAAATGTGTATTATTAGATACTGCACGTTTAATAATAATAAAATAAATAAATATCTATCTTGGGACAACTCACACACGGCCATCTGATTCCAAGCTAAGCAGAGCTTGTGTTATGGTAACCAGACAACTGATATACATACTTATATAATTTATAAATATATACATATTAAAGATAAATTACACCCAGACACAGAACCAACAATTAGAACTCAAATAGAAATATATAATTAGTGGCGTGGAATTAGGTCTTATCCGCTCCTGATAGTCCTTGTTTAGTTTATGGTTAGTCAGTTTAGATGCTCTGCAGACGAAGCAATTTTAATTTCTGAACTGCGGAGACGCAGCAGATTTTGCATTTTAAAGTTAAACTTTTAAATGTTTACAGTTGCATCAAAAAATGAAAAAGCGTATTATGTGCAATAAAACGGTAGCTTTAAACTGTTCATATAATTTTATGATATCTAAGTACCAAGTACCAATTCTAAAATGACGGCGACAAACAGACATCATGGGAAGATTTGAGCCGGTCTAGATTATTAATGAGTCTTAAAGTCTTGACTGTTACCTAACTGTGTGGTAAGTGTGAGTTTTTTCGACTCACGTTCGATTGCGAGCGCATTAAATTAGAATTTTGTATGGGAAATTAGGTTCCTCCTAGTGACCACCAGATGGCGATATAACTTTTTTCCATATAAAATTCAAACGCGCTCGCAATCGAAAGTGAATGAAAAAACTCCACTTAGCACCCAGAAATCTAGACGACTGGACTTGATTTTTCTTTTTAGTTTTTATTTAAAGGTCCGGTTTTTTTTCACCCGTAGGTAGTGTCGAGGCAGTGCTAAATGTGCATACCCTGACGACCCACATCATGACATAACAAAGACAATATATATAAAACATCTAGGCGAAGTGCAGCCCTAGTTCTAGGCTTAGTACAACTTTGTCTGACGAAAAAAAAAACATAAACAAGTTGGCATTCATATTTATTCTTGCTTTCTTATCACAATGTTATAATAAATAAACATACACACTTGTCTTGTCTTATAATTTGTATATTATACATACATCATAATACAATTATGTACCTATTACATTATAAATTATAAAATTTTATAGTAGGCTGCACATAGTGGTTGATGATCCATAATCTATTGGTTAAATAAGGCTGGGAACTGACCGGCGTTGCGGGGCGTAATGTAGGTAACGTGTTACACAGCGAGCGTTCGTGCAGTCACGTGTGCCTTGTTTCCCCGTACTGACGCACGAACACTCGCTGTGTAACACGTTACATTACACCCCGTAACGCCGGTCAGAATCCACCTTTACAAACTCCCAGCGTCAACATACAAGTATGTGGAATACAATACCTACTCTGATTAGGTGCTTATGTTACATATTTTGGTTATCAAAGACGAGATAGGGGTCTTTCAATTAAAAAAAATCTCTTTAAATTGAAAGACACCCTAAACCATTCGATATTTTGGTTGCGATTCTCTTGTACACAAACTAAACTAAAATTGGAGATTTCATACTAACAGACAGCTTAAGAAAAGGACGGTAACAGATAAAAACTAAATCCAATTCACTTTTGGCATTGGATTCCGCTGGATGTAGGCAGCGCAGGACCAGTCATTGTGGTAATCTTTAGGGGAGGCCTATGTCCAGAAGTGGACGTTCTTCATGCCAATTACATTTGATGGAGTTTTTAGATCATATCCGTCCTATTCTTGTTTTATTAAGGCGCTCCCTCACCGGGAGCATTCGCGTGTAATGTAACATATAGATTCGACTTTGAGCATTACATTACAATACTACCTCCCTGACCGACGAGCGTTCGTATGTAATGTAACATTATAGATTCGACTTTGAGCATTACATTACAATACTACCTCCCTGACTGACGAGCATTCGCGTATAATGTAACATTTAGTATAGATTTGAATTTGCGAGCATTCTGATTTAGTAGTTTCCGCTGTATCAAAATATTACACATTGTATCATAACAAAGTGAGCATTGTAATGCTCAGTTCTCCTCCCTCACTGATGTAATGCTCGACTCTGTAACGTTACATTACACGCGAATGCTCCCGGTGAGGGAGCGCCTTTAGAGTGAAAGAAATAGAACTAGTCATAGTGTAAATCGTTCACAAAAGAATCGGCACCAATGGTTAATAACTTAAGTTAGTGCAGCGATAAGATTACTATTCGAAGTTGGACTGATACCTACCCTCATTGCTTGAGACCTCTTTGATGTTAAAGCTCGTTAAACAATAGGCCACGCCTATTTAGTTCTGAGTGAATATTGACCGGTAAAAATATGTGGAATTAGGTACAGATTTTTAAAATTCATTTTTAAAAAGTCATCTTTCATTTCATTATATACTTTAAAAATGTACTATTAAAACCCGGTTTTCTGTGCCAAAAATCTAAAGAAATATGTTAGCATGTTTTTGTTTGGGTTACCAGACACGGCCCTATTTTGTTAGAAAACAGGTTAGGGCCAATTTCTGACATAATAGGAGTATAGTAGAGGATAAGAGTTTTAACTCTTGTCATATTATTTTGTCAGAAATGGGCCCTAACCTGTTTTTGGCAGTGACATTGGCGGGTATTTTTTTTACTTAAAAAAAATACCCGCCACTGTCCTTAATAGTCCATCCAACAAAGAGATTGTAGAGTGCGTGAGCAAGGCCTAAGCAATTACTTCAGAAAATTGTTCAGGGTGCTTAGAGAGTTAACATACTAAAAGTCCTGACATCTAGGGGGTGAGGCGGAGTGGGGGGAGGGGGTTAAAGTTCCCATTTTTCAGTTTTTCGCTAATATCTTTTAAACGATGCGTCATTGAGATAAGATGTCTTCTACGCAATGAAAGCTTATAAAATTATGTACAACTTTTATCTTATACACTTTTTCACATTCCTACCTATTTTCGAATTACACATTCCGGAAAGTGGTGGACGGTGGATTCCTACTGCACAGAGTAGTTTGGCAAAAAAATGCCGGTGTTGCCACGATTTGTGATGGAAATATCACCTACATCAACCGCCACTATCCTGGGATGAGTCGTACTGTGGTATTCGATGGGTACTTAAACTCAGCTAACCAGGGATTGAAAACGGTTCCAAAATACCGGTAAAATACCGGTATTTTCGGGTTCCGGTACCTGTACCGGAACAGGAACCAGAACCTAAATTGGAACCTTTGAGAACCTTTATTTTACCGGTTCTTAGGCAAAGCGAGTATAAACTTGTTTTTTGATGTGCGGCCGGGTGACCGGCGCGGTGCAGCGCGCGGCACCAATACAAATGTGATTTCAAATCACATTTGTATTGGTGTATTGGTAGATCTTCTGTTACCAACGCGCGCGCCACTCGCTCGTGTAAACTCGTGTTCCTATTGAAAATTATTGTTTTAAAATCACGTATTAAATCACGTATTATACGTACCTATTTGATTGGCTTGGTTTGTGTGTATTTGTAAATTAGTTGTAATATATTACTGTAATAGGTAGGTAAAATACTTATTAGTTAGTATAATAATCTATTTTATGAAGAAGACGTTACTTTCAATTATCAAAACTAAAAAAAACTGCCAATGGACAGAAATAAGTCGAATTTCGTCTATAAATATTTTATATATCGACGGTTGAAAGGCTAATTGGTCTAAGCGACATTTTTTGCAATATTGAGTTATATATATATTCGGAATCAGCAAATTTTTCTCCGTCGTTTGAGTCAGGTTTAAAATTTTTTTGACTACTTTTTGGCGTTTAGCACCCACTGCAAAACAGGCCTCATTTCTAGGCTCATTGATCTATACGACACAAAACTAGACTTTGAGGAATCGATGACTTAAGCTATTTTGATTTTTCGAATTTTTATAACGTGTGTCGATTAAAGCATTTGGCTTTTTCGCCATAATTGTGGTTATGTCGTTTGGCCCATTTTGCATTCAACTACTTTAAAAAACCGTGTTGCTTGAACCATTTTGCATTAAGTTATGTTGATTAACTATGTCTCTTGACCCATTTAGCCTCTATTAAGGATAATGAGTAATATCACTTCGGCTATTTTAACCTATCTCATTAGTGTTTTGGCCGTTGAAACATTTTGATTTAATTCAGTATTTGTAAAATTGGCATTTCCATATTTTTATCAAATCGGTTTTAACACATAGGCCCCCCAATAAATTAATGAGATTAGCTACTCCTTAGTCGCTTAGAACTAAGTTCACTATATAGCCTAGGAAGTAGTATCGCCACGGAATACATTGAACTTTAGCATCACTTTGTAAATAAAACAACAAGTTTTTAATTATAATTTATTCAAAATCAGTCTTCAACATGGACTTACCTAATTTAAATCAGTAGGTAAGTATCAATCAAACATTCAAATTGAAAAAAAAAACTTCATCAACTTGTGATAAATCAGAAGTAGAAAAAAATAACAATCTTGTCAGAAAACAAACAAAAGTTAACATTCGTTATCAAACAACAATAGAAAATCGACATTCTTTAGAAGAAAAAACCAAACAATTATAGATTATTATTATAAATAATAAATCATCAAAAAGCAAAAAGAAAGAAAATGTAACATTCATTATAATTAAAACAAAATTTTAAATGTTAACGATGACCTTAAGCTTCTGTCTCATCTTCAATATCTGTATAGATCTATCAGAACATCCCAATGCGGTGCGGAAAGTTAGTGTATTCTAGGTGTAAATTTTTGGGAATAACCCCTGTATCACACAGCTTTTTAAGATCTTTGTATTTGGCCGTAGTTATAGGCAAAGATGTTTTATACTTCTGCTGCACTACCTTTGGTCTTGAAATTATGGCTATAGAATCGGTCTCAGCATCTTTATCTACGCTGTATTTGACAGTCATGACATTGGGTGACGACTTTTTGAATGTCGCCACCCGAATCTTACTAATCTTTCCGGTTAAATTGCCTTTAAAAATACTTTTCTGAAAACTCTTCGTAATTCATAAAGTCGTTGTGCGTAAGAGTTTCTACGTAATATGGGCCGGGATCTTTACGAGCCAACTGAAAAACAGTTGGCCAACTGCGACGTTGCCCATATTATAGTATTTCTAACAGAATTTTCAATTGCGGCATGGATACTATCGACAGTCATTTCCGTATGCCCTGGAAGCAGATAATTCATTTGTATGGTTTCAATGTGTTTTGTTTCAAGCAGTGCGCTATGTATGGCGGCTAAAACTATTTTGTTTTTATTATGTCCTGGGCATGAGTCTGAATAAAGAATTAACGTTACCGAACCACGTGAATCGACTTCAGCTACATACTTTCGTAAGATTGTAGCTATTTCATTGCCTCCTCTTCTTCCTTCGGTTTCTCCCCACGTATAACAAAAGCCATTTCTGGTACCACTTTCGTAAAAACAAAGGTTAACATTCGTTATCAAACAACAATAGAAAATCGACATTCTTTAGAAGAAAAAACCAAACAATACTAAACACTACTACTGTAAATTTTCTTGTATAAAATAGCAGCATACTCTCCCCATGTGGGGTGTTCAGTACCTTTTGTAGATCGTCTTGCCTTTTGTAATCGATCTTGCTTAGTTCACGGTGAAAAGCTAATCTATCTTTTGATGCATATTTTCCTTTAAATGATTTTAAAAATTTCCAAAAGGCATCAAATGATAGATTAGGTTTTTACCGTGAACTAAGCAAGAAGAATAACGCAATGCTTTGTACGCCAGGGTGTCACCACTGTGTGGACCGCCCGGAGGACACAGTGGAGCATACGGTGCAGGTCTGCCCCGCTTGGGAGAAGCACCGCCGTGTGTAAGGACACGGCGGTGCGCCTCTGGAGGCGATAGGCGGCGGCGGCCGGACCTGGTTCAGGCCATGCTCCGGAGCGAGAGGGAATGGAATGCAGTCACCTCCTCTGCGAAGCAGTAATGCTAGCGAAGGAGGAGGCGGGCCGCATGAGGGAGAGAACTTCCTCCACCTCACGCCCCAGCCGCCGCGGGAGACGCCCAGGGCGTCGGACGTCGAGAGACGACATCCGGCCACCGTAGGCGCGGGCTTGCGGACGGCGAGTATTGGGTAGCTCGCCGTCCGATCAAGGTCCAGGCCTGGGTCGAACGGGGCCGCTGCAATCGCGGCGGTAAGATCCCTCTTTGAGTAGTGGCTGGAGAGGCGCCACGACGTCCTCACCTTCCGGCTGACGCAGGTCCTCACCGGACACGGCTGTTTCGGTAGGTTCCTGTGTCGGATTGCACTGGAGGAAACGCCCGGGTGTCACCACTGTGTGGACCGCCCGGAGGACACGGTGGAGCACACGGTGCAGGTCTGCCCCGCTTGGGCAGAGCACCGCCGTATCCTCACGGAGGCGATAGGCGGCGGCGACCTCTCGTGTCCGGACCTGGTTCAGGCCATGCTCCGGGGCGAGAGGGAATGGGATGCAGTCACCTCCTGCGAAACAGTTATGCAAGCGAAGGAGGAGGCGGGCCGCGTGAGGGAGAGAACATCCTCCACCTCACGCCCCAGCCGCCGCGGGAGACGCCCAGGGCGTCGGACGTCGAGAGACGACATCCGGCCACCGTAGGCGCGGGCTTGCGGACGGCGAGGAATGGGTAGCTCGCCGTCCGATCAAGGACCATGCCCGGGTCGACGGCGCGTTCTGTTCGCGCGCGCCTCAAAGAGCTGTCAGCACAGGGACGGCCCAATAGTGGCCAAATGCCTGCCGGGGTTGCGGGACGTCTTAACAGGATACCGTGGCCCCGGAACGTAAAGGGCAACAGAAGGAACAGGGTGGTTTTTTATTCAGTAAAAGTCTGACAGTCCCTTCCGCCCTCCCAGGACGGAAGGAGTCATTTGATGATTTTTACCACCTAAAAAAAAAGCGTTTTTCTACTTTAGGGTGGAGAACAGAGGGAGACTGGTCGTTCCGAATTTACAAAAATATCTGGCAAATTATGACGCTTATTCTGACCCATGATGGCTGGTTCTGAAATAAATCATAAAAGCAAAAATTGTTAGTAGGTACTTTATTATGTCGTGACCCCACAGGGGGTCGCATCCCATCATTTGAAAAACACTACTGATCTAACTAATGGGAGTTTTCCACTTGCCGGCACGGCACCGGCCGCGGCACCGTGCACCGGACCGAAGCAAAAATGTATGAATATACATATTATATGGCATGTCTTTCCATTTGCCGGCGGCATCGGCCACGGCACGGCATTTTTGTTTCCCCGCAGCAGAGCCAGTGCCGGTGCCGTGTCAGTAAGTGGGAAAAAGGCCATTAGAACAAATATAAGTAAGTTTAAATTATCCTAATGGTTGAATTCAATACAATGACAAGTAAATACATACACCTATACAATGTGTCGTTTTGCATCCTCGTCAAATTCAAGGAGGTAACTATGCTAGTGATTCTAGACCCGAATCAATAATAAAATAGGTAGGTGTTTTTTTTTAAATGTTTTCTTATTTACGGAAATCAGTAAACCACCCCGGTGAAAATGCGGCCCATCTTAAGACTAGGTTTAGGATCGCTGACCGCGCGCACACACACAAAGAATCGCAATCGATAAAACCACAACACAATAGACGCCGCCCGCGCACCCCTCTCCCTGTGGTGCCCCACTCCCGCGCCCGGGCGCCCGGCGGGCGCAAAGCAAAAAAATTATTAAATTAGTTCAAGTGATTTCGCCGCCGGCCGTGAGTGTATCGCAAATTTCGCTCCTTAGGTGTGCTTCGGTCGTACGTGAATTATGTGATTGTGATGCCATCAGTGGAGCCATCCGGATGTTCGCAGAACGGTTTCCCAATAGGGAACCGCCAACGCAGAGCGTTATGCTGTCTGCTACACAGAGACTGCGGGATTTTCGGCAGTTTGACGTACCCCGACATGCTCAAGCTCGCGGCAGTGAAGGTCTGCCTGTCGCCTTGCAGGAAGATATCCTGGAGTACTTCCAGCGAGAGCCACGGCAGCAAGCACACAAAAATACCTAAGTACTAACTACTAAGGTAGGTATTTTTGTCGGTCCTCAGCCCGTTAAAGTAGGAAGGGAAATTTAAAATCAACCAATTTAATCTACAAATAAAAACAAAATCATTACTAATAATTAGGTACTCATAAATCATGAATTTACCTACAATGCGCCAAGAGCGTCCCGCCGCCGCAGCCGCGCCGCCGCCGGCAGCAAGTACCTACCTACCTAAACTAAATCCCGCGCTCACAACAAATAAATGTGCCACAGCCTAGCAAAACGTCTCAGGTTGTACCTAAATCCTAGTAGGTATGTATTCTTAGCAAAATCGGTAGATTTGCAATAAAACAGAATAAAGCAAAATGGCAAAACTAACATTTTATCAATCAGCTATCGATCATTTCAACCATGATACGGTAGACCTAAAACCCCGTTCTATATGTAAATAGGGATGGTGTTTGTCTTTAGGTATATCGTGTTTAGGACGGAGCAAAACGGACGAAATATTTTGAGTTGTGAGTCCGTAAAATGTGTTCCTACTGTCCCTGCATTCGGTTAATACAAAAGTTCTGTTTGTGCCACACGGAGCGCGGCGACGCAAAAAGAGTTGACTGCTGACTAGGATTTCTGTATGAAACCGCATGCAGCGACTTTACGAACTCATCATAACTCCAAAAATTACGTTCGTTCGGCCTCTCTTTAAAAAAGTATAAAGTAATACTAAGTTCATTGATAAATTAAAAGGAGGAATAAAAACGAGTGTACTTTAGACCACACGAATAAAGTTAAACTTCACGTAAACGCATATTTGTACTTACTTTTATTATCCATCTTGGCGACAATCTATGTAGTTGTATTTCAACACACTTGTGATTATGTTGACAAACAAAGTAGACGCGGAAACATGAATGGCGGCAAAATGGCAAAACAACTTGCTATGTCTGGCTTGGCCGAGGCACAAACATCAATAAATTTCGGTTATTCAATCCCTGCTCCGAACACATCCCCTCTTCCGTAAGAAACCTTTAAATCGGATGACAAGGAACCGGTATAACATCATTCGATTTAAAGGTTCTTGGAACCGGTATATCGGGGTTCTAGGAACCGGTATATCGGAACCCAAACCGGAACCGATACCGGAACCGGAACCGTACCGAAAAGAGGAACCTTTATAAGAACCTAAATGAAGAACCAGAACCGAAATTGGTACCGGTTTTCAATCCCTGCAGCTAACTCTACAAAGTCACAAGAACAGAGGCGACGATATAAATTGAGGAGGTCGGCTGATATGAATTTGTCTTTGAACACAGCAATACCAATGAAGCAAGAAGATTTTTTGTCTAATCCTACCAACAAAAGTCAGCTCATTTCTTTACTACAGACAAAGCTTCAGGAAAATGGTATAAAAACTCTCCAAGCCAGTGATGATGCTGATGTTCTTATCGTGAAGACTGCTGTGGAACTATCGACTCATAGACGAATTAAAAGATAATATGTATCAAAGATACAAGTTTTCATTACTCAACGGCTGAACCGATTTGGATGAAATTCGTTATGATTAAAGATTTGGATTTTTAGGCTACTTTTATCCCGAAATAACGCAAACAAAGTAGCAGGCAACAGGTAGAGATTCATAAAAGTAGTTTTTTCGAAAATTTTCACTATTTCAGAATGTAAAATATGTAAAAAATGGGTAGTAATTCGAAAAAGTGTATAAGATAAAAGTTGTACATAATTTTATAAGCTTTCATTGCGTAGAAGACATCTTATCTCCATGACGCACCGTTTAAAAGATATTAGCGAAAAACTGAAAAATGGGAACTTTAACCCCCTCCCCCCACTCCGCCTCACCCCCTAGACGTCAGGACTTTTAGTATGTTTATTCCCTAAGTACCCTGAACAATTTTCTGAAGAAATTGCTTAGGGCCTTGCTCACGCACTCTACAACCCCTTTTGGGTGATTTATTGAATGGACTATAAATTGCTCTCGACAATAAATATCAATAAACGCAAACATGATACAAATTGCTTGCAATTAGGTAGTTGACACTACCAATCAATTAACTTACTTTTTATGGACTGTCAAAACGCGATTTCCCATAGATTTTGTATGGCAATATGTGACGTCACTTATTTGCCAACTCAATTGACTTACTATTTATTGATTTCAAAGCCACAAAACAAACTAGTTATACAGTTTTAACAATTAATTGGGATTCTGCTAAAATGAAGTGATTTTTTTTTAATTTGTGTCTTGAAATTAATGGTTAATGGTGTCAACTACCCAATTCATTCATTCAATCAACCAACATTCAATTAAAAATGATTATTGAAACCTACTTACAGTTACTTGATTTTTCACATCAACACTTATTTTGTAAAATAAACGTTTGAAGCTTAAGGGTCAGTTCACACCGAGACGCGACGCGACGCGTCGCAACGTGACGATACTGGAAGAGGCCAGTGACTTCGCGCTGCGCCGCACTGCGCCGCGCGGCGCCGCGAGACGCATCGCAACGTCGCCGCTCTTGCACGTCGCATGTACCGGTGATTCACCGCTAAAAGTGTGTCCATGACATTAGCATATGAATAAATACTGAAGAAATGATGTCGCCTTCTCCCTCTAAACCAAATAATAATTTTGAGCGATATCAACATTTAAAAGGTTTTATTTTTGAATGACTGCCTTCATACTGGACGGCAGCATTATTGTCTCGTTAAGTTTTAGTTAAAAGCCGCTTGTTAAGACAAAGCTAAGTACGTTCGTAAAGAAGCAATTAAAAAAAAGAAGTTAGGTGCCTGCTTGAGGCTGGATGCAAGCGGGAGGATCCTCCGACCCTCGGGCTGTTGCGTTGTAGATAAACTTTGCTTGCGGGATGCAGGATGTACGTGACCTCAATTATCTTGCGTAGTTCGTATGTGGCGGTATAGATGTCACCACACGAAAAACGTAATTATTCAACAATAATAAAGGTAATCTATAAAAATATTTAAAAAAATGTGCTGTGACGAAGGGAAACAGGGATTCTGTTTCCCTTCGTCACAGCATTACGCGTGAGGCTGGACCAATTTCACTAATTCCTTTTTTTTTGTTTTGTTTGTTATTATAAGGAGAAAGTTCATAAGAAAAAAAAATTAGGTATAGCTGTACGAAGTTCGCTGGGTCAGCTAGTCCCTTATAAAGACATTCATAGAAACTTCTCGCACCGTTTATAAGTCCAATACATACATCGATCCTTTCGAACGTTTTAGCACGACGAGACAACAAGCGACATTTGTTACTACTATCCAATAAATATTAGTTACCATTACAAATAACACAACACAAACATTGTACCTAAGCGTAAAAATTACACATCAAGTGTTAGAAAGAGAAGTCTGTCACACAGGAAGGAGTGACAGAGACGGCGCTCTATATAGCCAAGCTGTTTTTTTAAACTCGATGTAGGTACCATAATTACGGGAAATGATTAAATTTTTACAAGGAGATCATAATTTCGCCTCAGATCGTGGTATTCTTATTTAATTTGGAATGTGTTAAACATGTGTATGGTAACACCAATAATATTGTCATTGAAAAAATTTTTTTTGTTTTTTTTTTTTCAAATCCTGTTTTTATGTTTGAAAGTTTGCACAAGACTAGTGTTTGCATTGTTAACAAAATTAGAAAGAATTAAGAAAATCTAGTTATAACATAACTAATTTCTAATGTTTTCGGTGGAACTTACTGTCTATGGAATCAATGACACTGTAATTCAATAGAATTTTACACTGCAGTCAAACTACATATGTACATCATAATAAAACGTAATATTATTCGAAAACACGATTGTGCACGATACATTGTTTTTGGGGATGTCGTTATACACAGTTAAAATAGTACATACTTACATCTATGCGCATCACATAGACCACAAAAGCAAATCTACTTAGGCTACATATTATATGGAGTTTCCTTCGATCACAATGTAATACTATACAGTGATATAAGTCATGATATAGAAATTCGTAGATACACTGTTAAGACTCGCAAACTAATACAAGAATTAATTTGAAATTGGCATTTTCACCAAAACTTTTTATATGCACCTCTCATTTACGGTTAAAAATTTTAATGGGTTATTCCCGTTAACGCAACTTTTTTTTATTTCGCATCTCTTTTTCTTTCCGCTCGGCTCTGATTTAGTGAAAACACGCCCTTACTGTCAAGACTCATATAAAAATTGTTTTTCCCAACTATGTTGAGGTAGGTCAGCAGTAGTAGGCAGGCTAATAAAAAGTTATAAGTATCTAAACTTTATACTAATGCTATAAAGTTGAAAAGGTTGTTATATTTGTTTGAATGCACTAATCTCCGTAACTACTGGTCCACTAAAAAAAATCTTTTGTCAATAGAGAGCCACGTATATTATAAAAACAGTAGTGAAACGATCTTGATTGATTTTCATGATTTCAAATTTCGAATTTCACTTAAGATAAAAAAGTTTTCACATTGATAACTATGAGATGACTTTCTAAACAAGCTTGATTTTCTTAAAATTTATTTGTGCCCCTGTCTTAAGCTTAATTTATCAGCTCTTAAGAGTCCAATTTAATAAAATTAACTAAATTTTGATCCAGGAAAGCTGAATAAAATATTAATTATGTAACAACACGAAACACAATACAGCAAAACATTGCACAATTAAGTTTGCAAGTCTTAACAGACACAAAGATATAAGATTCAGTATTTAAAAATATAGTTCTCATCCACACTAGACAGTCTCAGATATAAGTCTTAAGCAATATTCACGTTAGCACTCCGCCCATTCTGCCCAGAAATCAAGGTCCTTATATACAGCCGTTCGTTCCCAGTCGTATGTTAAAGGAGGGACTGTTCCACCATAATCTTTTCAAATCCTGACGGAGGGGGATAGAGGAAATTTTCAAAGATAACATCCAAAATGGCGCCGTCATCCACTGAAAGTAAAATTTAATGACGGGTTATAATCGTGAAACTTTAATAGGCAATTATTAAAAGCGTGCTTATTGTTATAGATCTACAGTAAAGTACACTAATATAAACAATTTGTTATGAATGTTTTAATATTGCCCAACTAATGTTGACCTTGACATTTGTGTTTATTTATTTAATGATTACCGATTTAAATATTTAAAACTCACCATAAAGCGCAGGATACACCGTCCCCCTAATATTACTAACTGGAATCTCCATATTCTTGCCATTCAAGAAGAAGTTCAGGTCTACATGGTCGTAAGCCACCCCGATGGTGTCGCCCTCTACCGGCATTATGGCCGCTGTGTTTGCTTCTTTCTCACTCTCTGGCTTCTCATTCTCAGTGTGGGTCGGTGATTCTGTTGATACGAGTAGATCGGCCGTGGGCGATTCTCTAGGCGCGTGCGCAAGATGATATAGTTCGATATTGGAATGACGCACTGTACCGTCGCTGTTGAGACACCATGACTCTTTGTCCATACCACCTGTAAATAATTTGGAAATAATGTCAAATAATATGAACCAGAATGTTTTTATGTACACTGTTGTGGGTTCTCTAAGACCTGGGTCTTGGGATACCCCTCTACCTTCTCTAAACGGACTTCAAATCATGAAAAAAGAAGAACATGGCTAAAATGTATTATTTTATTCCAAAGATTAAAATAAGGAGGGAAAAACAGAAAATATTTGCTAATTAAAAAGTACCTTATTTACAGTACTATATGTTACCAATTACAGCAGTGACCTAGATATTAATTTTGGCAAGAGAAAAACAAAGTGTGCATAGTAATATATTGAAGGACATATTACACCAACAGATGACCAAACTGGGACTCGGACAGTCTGCACTGAATACCAAGTTAACGAATGAATGAGAATATTATGAGGCATTTTAAATAAAATAAGCTTAATTTGTCTAAAGAAATATTTTCAGAAGAAAAAATTACAACATTTTGCAGTTGAAATTTTCTAGATTACTAAACATTTCATGTTACTTTCTGTGTCACCTAAATTTTTGTTGTTGAATGTAAACAGTGTTATAGAATTCTTTGAATATATTTTTCTCACTTTCCTTATCATTCTAAAGGTGTGAAATTAGTAAGTGTCAACATTATGCAACAATATGCTAAGATGTTTCTTGATAATAATGCTTTATGTGTTACTACATGTTTCACAATTTGTGAGAAATTATTTTTTTGAAAAGGAGATGTAATTACCTACATGATTATTTACACTTGATTTTTTGGGATAAAAATGCATTTTAGTAGATAAGTAAGATATATTATCTTCACTGATACAAATAAAAATAAAATAAAAAAACAAATACAATACTACCTACTACTAAACTTCTTATTTTTAATCATTTGTATGTAGCTATCACAACAGACAGTAGTGGATCCAGGGGGGCTAAAAGTTTCAAGCCTCCCCCAAAAGCTGAGATCTTCCGTGACGAATCTTAAAATGAACTTGATATTATTCTAACTAAACTTTTTTGCAAATATAACCCTCTCTCTAAAGTACAATCAATTGTCATCAATTATGAAACATGCTCTTTAAGTATTTATTTTCCTAAAAACCTCCCCTTGCTGGTTACAAGCCTCTTTGAAACAACAATCCTGGATCTGCCACTGAACATTGATATTATAACAATTATATGGTTGTTAAATGGTGGGAGAAGGCCTTCAAAAAGTTATTTACCGTGAACTCTGTTCAGATCTGTCTCCCTGGTAGCCACTCCAACAGCCCACACGCCACCCTGCTGCAACTTTACTTCGAAGTATGATTTGTTTTGCACTAGCGGTGCATTTCCCAGTGCACAGCCTGACCCACAGACTCGTTGTCCACCTTTTATTATTACCATTTCATGGCCTACAATATGAGAATAAAGTAGTCATTAAAAATAATAATATCATTTATTTATTTATTTATTTGAAAGTTCACTGGAGCAACCCTATTTCCGTTTCCTTTGTAACGTTGGCTCCTAATTGGCAACATCTACTACAATGCATTAATATATTCAGTCTGTGTTGATAAATAATCTCTTGGGGCACACCTATGTGGCATTTAAAGAAGGTTTATGTTTATTGAATAATAATAATCCTGGACTAACCATTTTTATTGAAAAAAACAAATTGTGATTTGATATGTAAAAAATATGAAAAAGCCTTTTTTGTTTATCGTATTTTATCAATATGCAGTATTATTGCTAAGATATAAATTTATTATAGCTTATGTACTTATTTTTATAGATGAAACTTAGCCTTGAGATAAGTGAGTGCAAAAAGAATAATTGGGTACATACTTATTTCAGGGATTTAGAAAACCCTACAAGGTACCTACCTATGTAATAAAATAAAAAGGCTTGAGTATTCATGAATAAAATTATTATAGCCAAAGGGATTCTAGATTTTAGAGAGATCTAATATTGCGATGCTATTACGATAGATAATGAAGTTAGAGTATATACAATCAGCTATAGAGATTGTACAGCAAATAAGCGCTATAACGTTAATTGAAGACAGACGAACAACCCACGCAAAATCGATGCGCGTACCAATGATTGCTACTGCGAAGTTCTGAGCATATTTAGCCAGTTACAGAAACTTTATCACAATCTCTATTTAGTAAACATTTTTTTGTATTCTTCAGTTCAACAGGATGTAATTATAATCAAGTATACAAACCCATGTGTAAGGTATCCAATTGAACTGGATTTTCCTTAATTCGTATCGGTACACTAGGTGTGAGCGTAAAGCCATTCATACAACTTTTAAGACAGCAAAACATGTTTAACTTATTCACTAAAACCTTTTACAATAATCAATACACGATATAATAAGATTAAATTATTTTTGTTGTACTACTATTTGCGTCATTTTCTTTTGAGTTTGACAGTTTGACACTAATCTGACACTGGCAGTAGTGGCAGTTCCCTTGACTTCCTTGTTTCCATGACACTGTCATTTTTATGACTCGTTTCCACGAAACAATAATTATGTTAGTAATTTCCGGTTTTTTAATAAACGGTTTATTCTCACCTCTACGCTTTAATCGAATTATTGCCTAGCAAAGCACTTATACTAAACGGCAATGAGCAATAAAGAACATGCATGCATCAAACGGGGGGCTAAGCAGTAACTATAAAATTTTACTGTTGTGATCTTTGTATGAAAATGAGTCAGGAATCACAAAAATTTTGTGATTACTAGCTAAAATGTTGATGTCAGGTATATTAGTAGTGAAGAACGCCATGTACAGTCTTTCCGTAGTGATTTCGTTAGTTCCACTTCCAAGCTAGTTATGCCTACGGCACCATACTTCCTCGTACCCACGTCAATTAGTCACTTATGGATTCCAAGGAGTATTGAAGTTGGCAGTTTTTTTTTATTCAATGTTTTTTCCTCACATTTCTTCTGTATCGTGAGTGCGCTTACAAAGATACCAACTTGCATACACAGACGCGGAACCAAAACATGTAGGCCATATAAATATTTGTTCCATGCAAGAATCAAACCCGTGACACGCAGCGCGGCAGCCGATCGCTTATAGCCACTGCGCCAACCGTGTCGCCAGTCATAGTGATTCAATAATAATAAAATAGGTAGGTATTATGAAAAAAAACGCTTCAAACCCTAATAGGTAGGTACTATGTATAAAACTTATACCTACTTATAAATACGTCAATAAATAAATCGCACTAATTAGTCAATCGGTCATGCGTTCTCGCAATCTAGGCCAAAACACAATCAGAGATGAGTATTTTTCTTCCAATTAGATTCAAATATTGACTCGCGCTAATTGTTCAAACAAGTTATATTTGTATTGTAATGTTAACGCAAATATTGATCGATATAATTATTAATAAGTTATGCAAGATTATCACCTTGAAATTGGGATTGGATTTTAATTAAATAATGCTCGCAATACCTACTAGGTAGGTACTTACACTAACCCAGTTAGGTAGGTATCTAAGGGAGTTGTATGGAAGAAATCGCAGGTGCTTCAGTATTTGATTACATAATTATGGGCTTTTTTTTGTACGCGGTGAAAATCCTCACGAACTTTTAGTGGTTAAAACCACCGCAATGTTTCACCTCTGCCTATGGTCGGAAGTGCAGGATTCGCATAAGCATTCATGGGCCCTAACGAAAAAATATATCTGTTATTATTAACTTACTCTGCCCTAAGAAGAATTTGTACAAATATCTTCTTACGGAAGAATTTGTGATTTTTGTGAAAGTTTTTCCTCGGGGCACATTAGTGGCGTGTTTTGCACCTGAGCTTACCTCGACCTCAAGAAAGCTGGAAATTACAGGATGATGTCATATATACCATGACGGAGCTAACTTAAATCGGTGCCCGCTTCGCCATATCTGGCACGTACTTACCTACTGATCGTCATGTACTCATGTCCCTAAAGTTTTAAAAGCACATAGCATAGAGGAACTATCCTCGAAGGTAAACCTCGTTTAACTGATTAATTATTGAGACTATAAATAAAAAACTTAATGAACAAGGGGTTATAAGGAATCAAAGAAAAGTTAAGTACCAAGTTGTCTTTATTAAATGTTACAGGTACCAAATTTACGAAAAAACATTAATTCTTGGGCAAAACACGGCCAGAGTCGCGTTGTACACACAAGCGGGTCGGCGCATTCGGTTCGGCATATTCAATACAACATCATCAAAGGTTAGGTAGGTATATTGAAAAAGTTTACCTATAGGGCAAATAGCAATAGGCAATAGGCTCACTCCTTATTACATGGAACATAAACATAACTGGCGAAATGTGGTGTTTAAAGGGTACACCTCTGCCTAATCCTTCAGGGTATTACAGGCATGATATTATGTTGCCTATAGAGAAAACTATTGTTTGATATAACACCTTTACACCTGTAAACCTTTACCAGTGATATCTTTACAAGAATTACGTCGACATCTAGCTAGACACTAAAGCAATTTTAAGATCGGTTAGGGTTTTTAACATTCTCACTACTTCACCGCCGCGTCTTAATTTGCCTTAACGCGGCCTTAAGTGATGAACCTGCCCGGTTATTGGTATTGAGCGCACGGTCATAGCCATAGTTGAGCGAACCTTGGCAATAGGCCAGGAAGGTGATAGAAATTATTCAATGCATTACGTAACTCAGGGCACTTTGTTTCCAGAATAGATAATATATAGTCAAGTGAGCTGTACTTACCCGATATGCAACGAGACATAATTATAACTTAGATATTGATCGAGGGTTCCGTAGATAATCGAAACAACAGAACCCTTACTAACTAAATAGGTAGGTCTGTACGGTAAGAGTCCGACATAACCCTCCTATTTCATACATGGATCTTGCCTTGACAAGAAAAATAAATACACACAAAACACATAAACCTGTAACTTTTTTCGGTTTTTGCTAAGAAAAGATCTATTGAAGATAAAGTTATTATAAGGTTTAAACGTTCCAGTTGTGACCGTACACCTAATTTTAAAAATACTTAATAATAATTAACATTACTTAATATGTATGTCTGGTATGTGATGTATGCTTTCATATAACAGCAACATGTTTTGGGTATTTCAACGTTGTGTAATGTTTGCACACTTTTCCATGAATAGGTAATATATATTTTAGCTCGTAGATAGTTAAGGGTGTAGGAGATAATGCTCCTCATGCTCCTTTTAAAACAAACATGAAGATAACAAAATTCCTCGTATCTTCACATTTCATCCAACAAAATTATGAAGCCATTGGCTTTTGAGATATGCGAGTACTTTGGTTGATTCGAGCTAGCATTGAGGTAGGTGGTGATCTGTCGCGCTCATAATTCTTCGATTTTATTTACTATCGAGCTAACGTTTTCGAGCGAGTATTATTCGATCTTACATCATTTGATTTCACGTAGGGAACCCGTTGCTTAGGCTGTGAAAACGACGAGATCTAAAAATCGACCCCTATTACCTAGTTAACACAAGTTTTTATTTAAAACTTTCAAGATACTGCTTATGTTGAGTTACAGTGTACCAACTTGTTATAAGAATGACTAAATGTTTGATGACTATTTATTTTGTTAAATTTTGATGAGAAAATATGATGTCTTTTACTCACATATCCAAACGCAAAGTTTTTAAACTGGTAAGTATCAATTAAGTAGTATAGATATAGTAGATATTAGTATGTATCAGTATCAGTAGTAATCAATAGGAAAAAACTAGAGATAGGATTTTTAAAATAATTTGGCTATGCCCCCTCCCCCTCACCCATCGGTCTAAGATACCTATCTATCAGTTAATTTTGGCAAAGTTAGTTTGGGAATCTCTGCTCTAGGCGGTTCTTCATCCTCTGGGTCGCAAAGAAAGCTGGTGCATTAGTGATCCGAAAGCGTATTGCTCAACAAAATAAATGCAATGCAAAGAAACATGCAATTCCATCCAGTTTTATATTCTTATTAAACTTCATAGGGACCTACCTATTTATTTTTAGTAACCCCACAGCGGTCATCAAACCCAGCTAACTGTACATAAACTTAGCATACCCATCTATTAAAAAAAACTCATTCTATCAAAATAAGTAGATAAAATTAAAACCTAGTTGATGACAAAGGCAATATTAAGTATAAAACTTGTCTCGTATGATATAACATTATGCGGGAATTCCTTGACACGTTCTGCAGGTCCATCAAAATAAACGAGTTTTGTTTATAATTTTAATACAATCAATATTTATTTAATACCTATCTCTGAATTGAAACCGGTTCTGAAAAAATAGATCCTGTTTGATAGAAGTCAAAATCCCTCTATGGGTAGGTAGAGACCTACCTAAATAGGAGGACTTTTAAGATTTTTTTTAAACTAAAATTTCCATGTAGGTCTTTGTAAAGGAGTTTGTCTGGAAAAATAATACCTATACCTATGTATAATAAAAAAAAATCGTGATAGTTGGGGGGGTAGGTACCTATTACTTAAAACCTTATAACTCAAGACTTCACCATTACCTATTAAAAACTAGTTTCAAACCATTTGATTGGCTAAAACTAGTTTGTTGTTAGTAATGCTTGAGTCAGGAATTTTATAGTAGAGTGCGTTTCACCGAATACCTAGTTCCTATGGCGTTATGTTGGCAGCAATATTTTTCAGTTTTATTGTTCAAACTAAACAAAATCTGCGGGAGCGTCTTCTCGTCAATGACTTTGACAGATAGAGTAGGCAACAACGCCATAGGAACTATTCGGTGAAACGCACTTTAATTTGAACAATAACACTGAAAAATATTGCTGCCAACATAACGCCATAGGAACTATTTGGTGAAACGCACTTTAACACAACTGTGTACAAATAAACACAGATACTAGAGATAATAGAGAGTGAGAAGTGAGAGAAGAGGGAGGGCTCCCTCTTTTCTCATAGTCCAATTTATATTAGGAATTTCTCAGTTAGCCCGTAGTTTGGAAGTTGGTTGTAAAGCTGTTGGTTTAACACCTTGATCCCCCCCGGTCTTATGGAAATTAGATATACCCAACTGTTAAAGTCTAAACAAGTTGAACTAAGTTGATGTTGTGAAAATGTTACAGGGTAGGTAATAATAAACACTGTTTGATAAGAAAAAAAAATTGCGCGTATTTCATTCGTATTGACAGTTGTTATCAGCCAATTAATCAGAGTTCAATCATCAAGTTGTTTCATGCCCACAACAGGGTCTTAAACTTACTTTCTTTTTGACACGCGTGCCGACCACCACGTAAATGTCAAGTTATAGGTACATTATGAGTCTGTCGTGTCGATGTAGTACCTATTATGCATACGTGTATATGTGTACAGTAGGTACACTATCTGTGGTCACAGTACCAACACACTGTGCTGTTATTTCGCGACAATATTTCGGACACACTAGGTAAGTCTATTGTTAACGACACCAAAAGTATTTTTAGTGTTGTTACCGAAATGTTACCTTCCTGTATAATCTTTTAAATATCGTGATGGCCCAGTGGTTAAGGCATGTCTTATCTTCTGTCTGTGGATTACTCTCTAAGCATATTTTAGACATTTAACTGACGTGAAGCAAAACATCGTGAGGAAACCTGGAATTTAGGCATAAGTCTAAAATAGCAAAATTGCTATCAGTAAGCGTGATGATCGATCCTCGTGCCTTCTCTAAAAAAAGGCTTTTGCTCAGTAGAGAGACAATAATAGGCTGGTACCTATTATTATATTGTTCGATCTTTTAAAGTAACGATGTCTTAGATAGAAGTAGTCCTAAATTGGAACTTTGACAAATTCAGAAAAGGCATTTAACATTTAGCTATCTACGTATATAGGTATTCTATAGTATCCTCATCTAGAAATTACAACTGTTTCATCCCTAACGGTCTATTTATGTTATGGAGGTCAGATAGACATCAGTCGCTTCGTGGAAAAGACTCGTACCTATTCAGATGAATCCGGTTAGTCTGGAAGCCGACCCCAACATAGGATATGACTAAGCAGATGATGATGATCTTGCGCCGCTGTGCCCGTCTTTGCTGTCGTGTAGGTCTGGAGTTAGCGAGATTGCTTCGGTTTAATTTCCAAAGTAGGTACTCAATGAAAATGTAGGTATTGAGTTTCTCTGTAATAAAATTCAGCGGGCAGTTTTGAAAAGTGGTTGCTACATGAACCCAACAAATTCTCATTTTTCTCAAATCCTAATTTTTATTTAAAGTGACCTACCTAGTTAAATTCTAAAAGCAATTATTTCGTTCTTTACACAGCTTCTATCAAGATGCATTAATTACTTAACATTATTTTAGTATCTAGGAAAAGGGTCACCTATTTAGATTTTATTTGTATTTTTTTTCATTTAGTAGACCATAATTTATTTAATAAAAAAAATGTTTGAACGGTTGCTTAGGTAATAGAACACAAAAGTACTAGGGTACGTAAATTATTCAAAAACATCAAGTTATCTTGCAGAAATGCTAAAAGAAATTAAGCTAAGTCTGGTCAAATAAGAACCTGAAATGTACCAAAATGCTATTTTGCTAAATAAAGTTAAATATTGCGCAACGAACCACACAAGTTTCATAAAAGCTATCAATATTTTAGTCATTGTAGATATTTTATTATTTTAAAACAGCTAGAACAGTGCTACTGGTTGATAGCAAAACAGAAGAATTCAGTCATGTGATCCAGGTGACATTGCTGGCACCACCCCGTGGCAAGGGTGCGCGCGTCAGCAGATCATCCGCGCGCCGACTTCCTCCATATAAAACGATCGCTCGGCGCAAACGCATCAGTTTGTGACGGCCCCCTCAGAAACACACTACACACGGTGAGTGGAATTTTCATTTTCCGTTTTTCGAATTTCCCCATAATTAGGTAGATAGTGCTTTGCAGGAATTATAATAACTACTTACTTTAAACGAATTTTAATTCGGAAAAACAAGTGAAAAATTAAGTGTTAAATAAATACGAAGAAAGTTCTAAATTTAAAATGACTGATGATGACTGTGACTTATCTAATAAAAAATAAATAGTTCAAAAATAAATTAATAGGCAGGTACCTATGGACGTAAATATATTAAAGATTGTTGCTTGCCATTGATTGTTGAACTTGCCATAATATGTATTACCATAATAGTGTCGCAACTAGCCGCGAGCTTCACACAAATCAACGTGATAAAGTTATAATCAAGTAGGAATCGATTAATTTATTGGAATTTTGTAATGATAGGCCTAAACGACCTCGGGAAGTGTCGAGTGGAATGAACTTCTTTTTGTCCCGGACAAGGTCGCTTTCTAACATAGGACCGGTCTGTAATCCCGGGATCTTGCGCAATCATCCCGGGTTGTGTTTGTAAACAACTCTTCATCTAATTTCTGTGCTAAGATTCGTGTATGGTGCCTAAATAAAACACGGGTTGTTCTATTTTAAGGTAATTAATATAAATTCCTTTTACGTGTTACGATATAGTAGTTTTTATAAAAGGTACATTGCAATCACGTGTAATTCTGTATGCAAATATTATTAAAAAAATGGTTTTAAAAGAGTACCTACGTAGGTATGGAGTTTCTTACCCATTCTTCTCCATACAAAACTACCTTTTGGAAGGGGGCAACTAGATTCAATTCATTTTTTTTTGTGTAGGTATATGTCGTTCAAAAGTGCCTTATAATGGCCTAATTGAAATAAATGTTTTGACTTTGACTTTAAGTAAGTACATTATAAGGCAAGCAGCATTTTTTTAATTAGTTTTATAGTACGTGCTATGTCAACACTTAAGTTAATGTTGCGTCTATATTCCTCAGTAAAAGTTGAAAAGAAAATTTTTCAACGACATGAACGTGACCGAGCTACAAATTGGGCACAAATTATGAATCGTTTAAAAAAAATGCGATAAAAAGAACTTTAGGTAAAAAAATATAAAAAATATAATAAGATGGATTTAGAGACTAACTAAGGTTAACGGCCAATTTATGGCTCAAAGTTTGAGCAGATTTACCCGTTTTTTTTAATCTGCAGCTAGAATTTAAAAAGCTTGTTTTGGTTTCATTAAAGGTAGCTTACACTTAAGTTATTCGCGTCACATAATGCCTTTATAGGGACTTCAGTATGCAATGCGAAAACAAATAAATTTATCCAAACTATAATATGTATTACAAAGAGGTAATATTTTTTGTTTGTTAGAAGTAACCTCTGGAAGTACTGAACCAATTACAAAAAGTTTGGACTTATAAAAAGCTACACAATTGCCGAGTGCCATAGGTCATGTTTAATAATATTCTTACCTTCCACGCGGACGCAGTCACGGGTAGAAGATAGTGTTTAGTCGAAACTTAGAGATAGGAGAACTGTAAAAGTAATTTGGGGATAATCACAAGAGTTGACTGGAGGCGTACTCTGTCCTAGGCGTCCTAGCAAACATTTATCTAACCTTATCAGTCTAACAGGCATCAACATTACGTTGCAAGATAAACCCCAAGGGAATTTTTGTCTTGTCACGTACGAGCAAGGCCCAAAACTCATACACACTGGGCTAGGTTATCCCCCAAGGAAACTTCGTCGCAACGTGACACGATGCAAGTTCGTATCGCATCTTGTGTTTTGGCCATAAGTGGTTGGCAGGTAGATCATGATAGCGACGTGAAGAAAGACTTTAAGTTTTATGTTATCTAGCCTGCAATGTCCCACTGCTGGGCAAAGGCTTTCCCCAAGTACTTCCAGGTATTCTTTTCTTACGCCACCTCGAACCAGCCCTCTCAGTGCGCGTCTAATTTAAATATCAGAACTTTTAATCTCTTTTGATATGACTTACAGCATTCGAAAGTAGTAGAATCCTAGTCTTAACTTCTCTCGTGTCTTGTATCGACACGAACGGAAGAAGAATTTTAAAAATAATATAGCCTGTCAGCTCTGTTCATGATAGTGAAGCTAAATTAAAGCTCCCTTTTTCAAATACATATTGTGAATACAATGCATAATTGAACCCTGACCGTTAAACAAGTTTCGATTTATTTTAAGAAAATTCCGGGTTTTTCTTAACTTATTTTTGTTTCTCTAATCACGTTATTACCACTTACATAAATGTGAAGGTCCGTGACCTTTTCTGGCTATACTCAGAATTGTGTTATTTATTTTTATGTTGCTTACTGCAGATAGAGCAATAAAAAAAGTAGTTTCTCAACAAAAACTCGTCTATATACAGTTAGGACCAAGTTAGGGCAGGGTTTTTATACCATATCCATGACAATAAACGTCTTTTGTTTTTTTTATCTTACTCAACTGGCTGATTCTTCACAAAATATGTAGATATAGGCAAGTACTAAGAAAATATTTCCCAAATTCTAACCCCTTATGGGATTAAACTTGGGGTTGAAGTGTGTATGACATAATAACTTAAACTGTGATGTGTCAACATTGTTCAGCTAAACTGCCAAAAGTTTTATTTAATCGAACCTAATAACGTTATTATAAAAGTATTTTTGTTATGAATGGCGGAAGCATCCGAGTATTTACGCTGGTCCATTGATCCGAATCAAATATTGATTATGTTAGAATTTAGCACACAATGCCTAAATAGCGGGGAAATTACGTAGTCACCAAACTAATCTATTCCGACATCTAACTTCGAAGTTAAGTGAAAATATAATCTTTTTGTTGCAGAAAATGAAACAGTTGATGTTGTTAGCCCTTTTCGCGGCGGTTTCGCACGCGCAGTTCCAGAATGGTCGGATCCTGGAGCCTCCGGTACCCTCGCTATGCGTGCAGAGAACCATCCATGAGAGATATGTGGACAGTAAGTATTGTGCAACTGTTCTTTCAGGGTTTAAATAAGTAGGTATATCTGGGTATGGGTGTTGAAGAAGTCACCTATGGTTTTCCACACACGCACACAATAGCATGTTATTTTGTTAAATGTTCATAAACTACACTTCAGTTACGGCACCATTGTTTGAAAGTGCCAATGTTTTGAAAAAAATATGGATAAAAGCTCTTTTTTGTTTTTGCAAACAGTTTGTTATTTACTGTGCTGGCTGTGAATAAAATTTTAAGCTTAGTCAGCGTTAAACAGGAGAAGAATTAGCAGACATTAGAACTGAAATTCAGAGATGAAACTAAGCGCAGACCACTTAAAACGCTTGGCTCCCATAGACCTGTGCGCAGGCTAAGGTAGAGTGGGGTACCTAGATAAAAAATCAAAATCGGATCATCCGTTCGGGACCTACAATGCCAAAGACAAACACGTCAAACTTACAACACCTCGTCGTTTTTGCGACGGGGGTTAAAATGCTCTTTTATAAAAAATTATAACGCACCATAAAAAATCAAGGAGTTCTTGTAAATTACAGAATCCATAACGATTATTATCACCATATCTATAATGAGGAATTTATTAACCGTATTATTATCAACTTGCACTTACCAGAATGCATATTTAACTCCGACAGAGAGGAGTAAGTACCTACCTGGCGGTTTAATGAGTAATCAGCTATGTAATTAACGAACAAGAGGATTCCGGAAAATTACATAGGACATGTTATTACTGTTTTAATGAAGGACATTTTTTCGTGGTTATTTATGGAAATTCTTTTGTATTTATCTCGTCTTCACCATAAAAGTAATGATAAATGTCAACAAGAATGTTTGTCGGACATGGCTATGGTTCGTAGGTACGATGACCCCTTTTTTTTCAGTAAGTAGTGTGTGGTTTTTTCAACCCCCATTGAAATCCATGGTACTAGGCAATCTAGGCTTCTCCCAGTTGTAAACATTCCTTTGTGCCTACTGGCCTAGTACCTACTGATCTGTCTCCTGCTTGTTTGGACGGAAATAGAAATTATGTTTTTTCTTACTCTTTTGCTGTTCTTTTCATTTCGTTTCGGTATCCAAGACAGTTAAAAGTCGATTCTCCGGGACTTGTCGAGCTTCATAGCCTTAGCCCTTTTCGGGTGGTCGCCAATTGTAAGTGCTTGGCTCGTCTGTACTTAGTCACTGATCAGTTATTGTAAATTGAATTCGGACCTACTGTAAGTTGGCCGAGCTGCCTACTATCCAATGATATCTCATACCTTTTTGGTCCGGCTTATTTCTGAGGAAGAGGAAAACAACTCTATGTTGTCATCGTCTGGTAGTAGATGCCTGCGTATTCGAAACTGGTTTAAAACAGCTTCTAAAAACCAAAAATATTGACATTTTAATCATAAAAATTTGAATTGAACATTGGACCCAGATACACAGTAAATACCAAATCAAATATAGATTACGAAAAAAAAATATTTTCATCTCGGACCTTTGTCAGAAGAAGACAAAGGCTATTGACTATATATTTTGTTTTTTACAGGGTGTAAAAAGACACATGACATAGCCCTTAATCACGTAGATCATCAAACCAAGCTACATTGAGCAAAAAATTATTGCTTTTATTTATGGTGGGAAAAGTCACAATACATGGTAGTACTCAATGTTCCACACGCAAAACTTTGTGCTTAAAGATGCGTACATGGGACATGGGTAGTGAGGGTGTTTAAATTTAGATAAGTATAACACTTATAACTCGTTTTCGTAAAAAAAAACATTAAGCACAATCAATTTGAACTTTGACCTTCAATAGATCGGTAAAAAAAAGTTTCCTGGTACCTATGGTTCAGAACGAAAAAAAATACCGCTATGATGAGAAGAATATGTACCTACCTAAATTTCAGTTTCTTTATGTGCACGTTTTGAAAGAAAAATATAGCAAAAACAACCCTGTATATTGTGTCTGCAACGAACGGACCGAGATTATCGTTAGAAAGCTGTGAGTAATATCATAGGACCTCATCAAAAAGGTACAAGTTGTTCTCTTATCTAAGTGAGATAAGGGGAAACCGGTCCACCATACCACCATGCGCCCGCGCTCTCAGAAATACATAACATTCTTATGATATCAGTAAACAGTGGAACTTCCGCGTGCAAATAAGCAGACGTGTGTATATGTCAGAAGTTTTCAACAAGTTATGTCTATTAAAAATAAAATTGGAATGCAGTTGTGGTTTTTGGAATCTATAAACCGATTTGCATAATTTTTTAAAAATTGTTGTTGTGTTCTTGTATAGGTCATTTAAACTGTTTTGAATACGAATTTGGCTAGTTGGGTTTTAGTCTTGGAGTTCTAGTTCAGAATCTTGTTTAACTTGTCTTTTTAAGCCTCGTCCCCACTAGGAACATATTTTGTCGAGCGACATGTGTCCCCGGAGACATCGGGCGATGTCGTCCGACGTCGCCCGATGTCACCGGGGACACATGTCGCTCGACAAATGTTCCTAGTGGGGACGAGGCTTCTATGAACTACTCGTCTTCATCGACTGTGCGATAAGGAGCAGTTTCAACAATGTCGCGGCGATATCGTCCGACGTCGCCCGACATCGCCCGATGTCACCGGGGGTCACCTACACACCTACACACATGTCGCTCGACAAAATATGTTCCTAGTGGGGACGAGGCTTTATCATCTGAGTTTTAAGAAGGTCCCCGGAAAGGACCCCGTTTCAAAACTACCACAATACCTACACCAACTTATACCTAATTTTAAGGGTGGAAGAGGTATAGACGAGCAAACTTTTACCATGGATCTAGTACATACACACGTAACAACACGCCTGTAATCCCCGAAGGGTTAGGCAGAGGTATACCAATTATGTAGTATCTACACCCACATTTCGCCATATATGTTTAGCAACCTAGATCCAAGTGCAACTTCAAATGTAAAGACTATAGAATTACTTAGAAACAATAATGTTAAGTTACACTCCTTTCATCGGAATATTGAAAGCGAAGATTTTCTATCCGCTTAGTTCCCACGAGATTGTTTAAGAATCGCGAAGTACCTATTCTGTATAACGTGCGGAAGAGATCATTAACGAAATAGTATCCAATCGAATACGATGCTCGTGCAAGTGGCCGTGCAAGGGTTATGTCTTCCGTGATCTTCCGGACATTCGTCTCACTTTAATCAGGTTGCGTGAAAGTGGAAATGATTGATTGAGGGTTTTTCTGTCAGTCTTGGTCAGTTTAGTCCCACTTAAGGGTTAATAAATTGCCAGGGTCGCGGGACGTCTTACCAGGATACCGTGGCCCCGGAACGCAAAGGGCAACGGAAGGAACAGGGTGGATTTTTTGTCAGTAAAAGTCTGACAGTCCCTTCCGCATCACCCAGGGCGGAAGGACTCATTTGATAATTTTTACTACCCCAAAAAAAAGGGTTAATAAATTACTTTTTTTTTAAATCACTTTTGCAGAATATCTAGGAGGGATATGAGTACAACGCTTAGTTACTTAAAAAACGACAAGATATTAAGTATAAGATACCACTATCGATTAGCTAGGTACATTTTGTGTTAAGTTTTTTGCATGTCCTTCGTCTTAAGCTGCCTTATTTATCAGACTTTAGCATGGGACCATGATTATGCGAGCTAATCGTATGACTAATTTATTATATCTTCGAGTGTAGGTATCTTTTACTGATTTTATTACCTAAGTTTTCGGTTAATCTTGGAGTACGTAGTTGAGCAGTCTGGCTACCACGAATAGTAACATAATTTATAGGACAGGTATTGCAATATTCTCATTACGGTCACTAAGTTATTAGACACGGCCAATAGTTTATAAACATCCTTACATAATACATCCGTATATCTTCAACCTGTTACTTCGAAAGTGAGTTCAGGGGTTACTCGGGGTTAGATTGTCTATGAACCCTTCATGCTGAATTTAATGTAGATGGAAACTGGCTATTAAGTTTACAATTCAGAAAGATTTCCCTGGTGTCCCAGAATTTATTGTTAGTAGCCATATTGCCCGAATACGAATAAAAAAAAATAGAATTTCTTTGTTTTCTAGAGTTTCAAAACGATAGAGACCAGCAAAATACTAATTTCTTTTGTATTTTCAGACAAAGGTTACTTCTTCTCATGGAGGGACCCTGCGCTCCGTGGTGTGGAGGAGGATTGGCTGAGTGCAAGGAACTACTGCCGCCAGCGCTGCATGGACCTCGTGTCTTTGGAGACCAGCGACGAGAACGAATGGATTAAAGCGCGTATCACGCAGGACAAGGTAAGAAATTACTTTACGTAGTTTTATATGAAAACAAATTTTTTATACTTTGTTCAGTACCAAAAACAACAGTTATAGGTAGTGTGATCCGTGATATTATATACTTAAAGCGTATCGCCTCGATATGAATCTTTAGTTTAGTAGGTGAGTAAATATCTAGATATAACATTACAAAAATCAAGCCATTCTTGGTAAAAATCACGTTCGGTTTATCGTTTGAATATCTCAGGACTTCTAACTTTTTTAAAAGCATTAAGTGAATGAACTTTTACCAAATTAACAATATCGTTATAACGATGCTCAATTTAATGTCCATCTGTGATTAGATGAAGTCTTAAACAGTGATGTAAGACGGCAGTAAAACACAATCAAGTTCCCATTTCCTTTATACAAAGTTCATTAACAACTCTGATGCAACGAACGGTCCAAGTTTTGAACAGATCACCGCGCGGAACAGCGTATTTAAATGTAAAGGAAAATGTCTCGTAGATAAAGATGATTCTAGAATAGTCCTTGCTTGGAACCATCCTCAGGTAAAGTCAAAGGTGTGACTTCATGATGGTTGCCAAAGAGCGTAGCAAATGCGTGTCCAGAGTTCGAAATACAAGGAAAACGTTCGTGACCGTGACGCGAAAACATATCACTTTTTCAAAGCTAAATAGAAAGTGTGGTATTCGTATTCAAGACGGAATCTTTAAAGAATTTCTTATTGTTACTTTTTTTCGTAATGCTTTGACTCTTCGTGCCCAAATGTCTATCTGTTGCGTGAAGGAGTTATTTAACTAATGGGCCGTGTAACTTCGACTTCTTACATTTCTTTACCATGACTTTACGTACCTATATACTTACTTCTTGGTTAGAAAAATAAGTAATCGTTTCAGGAACGCAACAATGGAGGCGTCGATTTTTCCTAAACGAGTTTCACTATTGCTACGGAATGTATTTCGCACTGCGTGGGAAATACAACGTTTTGTTGTATTGTTGCTCCCGAGAATATCGACACTCGGGAATAATTAGTGCTTGTTTTTAGACGTAGAAATCTGCTAGTAAAACTTTTATAGACGGAAGATATCGCGTTGGGTTTGAACTATGACCAACCGGTGAAACTAGTACTTACCTAATGGTACAACCTTATCTGGCGTAGCTAGCTCATACTTAGATACAGCCAACTAAGTAACTTTCTGTTGTCATTGTTCACCGGCACTGCAGTGCAGAATGACAATTTGTTCAGCACAGATGTTAATGCCAAATGATCCGATTGTCCCGTTGCCAAAGTGGCCATAGCTCCGTTGACACCATATTCTTATGGTAATGAAGTTGCGTGTTCATTATGTTATTACAATCGTAAGTAATCTAACGTAAAGTGCACAACAATCCTCGATAATTGTGACAAATTGTCGTATTCAATGTCGTATCTCCACGGTATTGTTTAGAATCATCAAATTGTTTCGCCTTATTCGCTTATCTAATAGACTTCTATTTTTTAATGGGCGTTTTGCCATTGTTATTTTTTCTTCGTTGGTTCTTCAGATAGAATCAAGTAGCAAGGCAGTTATTCGCCTTACGTGTTCATATACAAATACTCAGAGGTTTTGTGTCAAGGTACCTACATGTAACGACTTTAGACATTAAACTAAGGTGTACATACCTAGGTAGTGGTTGAGATTGCCATTCTTATGATAATGTGTTTCCCGTAGCAAAAATACATCTGGACATCGGGACGCCTCTGCGACTTCAAAGGATGCAACCGTCCTGACTTGCTCCCCAACGAGATCAACGGCTGGTTCTGGACCGCTGAACTGCAGAAGTTGGCTCCCACCACGAACCGTCAGCAGAACGACTGGTCCGAGGGCGGCGGCATCGGCAAACCTCAACCCGACAACAGAGTAAGTTATGCACTCATTTCCTCGTCTAGAAAATTGTTACCAAATTAAGGAATCGTTCCGCAGCATACAATGGGTGCGTAAGAAAGCATGACATTACGAAATCGGTCATACCTACTCATGACGCAACATAAGGAGCCAATTCCGCGAACAGTTGAGTAACGTTTGTCATACGCACCCGCTGAACCCGTTAATGCATCCGCACAGCGGATATAACGCAATGAAAACGAAAGCGACACGTGAATATTTATGGGCCTGCGAAATATTCGCCGAAGGGCGTACCCGCATGTCGCGTCACTTTCTACAAACAGCGACCGCAAGCTGTACAACAAAAGCTCATCGCTATTCGGCGCGCGTCGTCGCGTTGTTTGCGCGTCACTTTCCCCGCGTATAACGCGTACCCGCTGCCTGCGCTTGCGCCGACGCACGCTGCGGAACAAACAATACGTAACCCTTTGCGGTCGCACGCGCATCCTCCGCATCCGTTGCTTGGCGTTCAAGGCCTTGCACATTATGCGGTTATTGTACGCAACCGACCGATTGATGTAATGCCTTTAATCATAAACAAAACTTCACCATTTACTATTCATTCATAATCATGTTCTTCCCATGACTATTAGCGGGACCTTCAGGAGTTTATTTATTTACTAGCTGACCCGCCGCGACTTCGTTCGCGTGGTATCCTACACTACCAATACTCCTACCCTAACCCTGCCTTACCCTACCCCCTACCCTACCCTACCCCTACACTACCCCTACCCTACCCGACCCCTACCCTACCCCTACCCCACCGCTACCCTACCCCTATCCTACCCCTACCCTACACCTACCCTACCCCTACCCTACCCCTACCCTACCCCTACCCTACCCCTACCCTACCCCTACCCTACCCTAATCCCTACCCTACCCCTACCCTACCCCTACCCGACACCTACCCTACCCCTACCCTACCTCTACCCCTACCCTACCTCTACCCCTACCCTACCCCTACCCTACACCTACCCCTACCCCTACCCTACACCTATCCCTACCCCATATTTTCTCACCTTCAAACCTTCCCTAGACCTCCACGAACATTTCAAAACTAAAATCAGCTAAATCGGCCCAGCCGTTCTCGAGTTTTAGCGAGTTTACACCTTGGGTCCGAAAAACCCAAATATCTTACGGACCCCTATTTTTTCTAAAATAAAATATAGCCTATGTCACTCGCAGATAATGTAGCTTTCTAATGGTGAAAGAATTTTTAAAATCGGTCCAGTAGTTTTTGAGTTTATCCATTACAAACAAAAAAACAAACAAAAATACAAAGTTTTCCTCTTTATAATATTAGTATAGATATTGCAAATCGTGCGCTTACTGTGACTCAGGGTCGGACTCTATTAGATAGTTTTTTTTTATTTATTTAGGGGTTCAATGGCAACCCTTCTACCGCTCATAACACGAGTAAGACGTTATCTTTAAACTGTTGACATGTGGAAAGATAAACTAACTTTAACCCCCCCTCCCTTAAGACTCTTTCCGATTATCAACCAACAGTTGGAGAAGTAAAGTTTTGTTTAAAGTGAGTCTGGTGAACGTGCTTAGCTGCAACTAACCGACACTACCTAACTATATTTTTACTATTAACAGGAGCTGCTGCAAGGCGGCGCTGCGGAGCACTGCGTGGCCATCCTAAACAACTTCTACAACGATGGCGTTCACTGGCACGACGTGGCCTGCCACCACCGCAAGCCCTTCGTCTGCGAGGAAAACGATCCCCTCCTGAAATACGTGCGATACACCAACCCTAACCTCAGAGTTTGAACCGATTCCCTTATGCAGTCACACGAATAAAATTAGAAGTTAAAAAAGTATTTTGTAAGCAATAAGCAAGCATGGACTATCTACTCGACTCTAACGAATTATTTATATTTTAACGAATCACTTCTCCAATTTGAATGTTTGTGCTTACATTTAAAATCATGAGGTAATAACCATACAACCAAATATTATCGTTAAAGATACAAAAAAAACGGTTATAAACACGATTAAAAACTTTCGATATCCAAAATGAACGATCCGGTTCTAGCTTTAAATACCTCATTACATAAATATTTATTGCAGTATTGTACATTACTTTAGTCATGTAACTGATGCAGTCGACGTTTAAATAAATATTTAAGATCTGTCAATAAAGACTGTTTTAATTTTATCTATTTGTTTCATTACTTTCTCATAAATGCCGTTAACCCAGAAATATTTTGTAGCATCCTAAACAAGGAGTCGCTTGCAGTCGCGTGGTCTCAATGCGCCACAATAATAAACGCAATGAAATACCGAATAACAGAATTATGCACTCATAAAAATTAAGCAAGCATACTGCATAAGGGCGTGGACACATCATCGTCTAGATATGGACCGCGAAATTACATTTTCTCTAGTTATTTCTTACAAGACGATTTAAGGAAAATCAGAACCAAAGTTCTACCAAGAACTAAGTTTGAGTAGGTACATACACGTTTGAACTGAAATGGTTGCTGCCGTAAGCCGGCTTTTTTTTGGTCTATTTTTTTTAAATTTTTTTTTGGTTCTTAACAATTTAGTAAGTTAAAGTTTAGTAAGTTAAAGTTTAGTAAGTTAAAAAAAAATACATGGAAATATTATTAAATATTTTATTATAGTGGTATAATTTACAGCACTAAAATTATATAAACATGTTAATCGAGACAACATAAATGCATTCATTTCAGCACTGCACTTACAAATAAAATTTAACCTTATGACATTATACTGCAATATTTTTAAACATAATAAAATATTATAAGTTTGTTTATTATATCATAATTTGGGGGCATTCTTTACATTACATTGTCATAAGGCAGGCATTGAAACTTTGAACTTGTACCTGAGAGAATTCTTGGGCGACGGTTTCTTGGTCATTACAAACCAAAGGCAAATATTGCAGAAATAGACAAGAGCCAGGAGCATAGTGACATGCATTAAACGACACAGACGGAGGAAGCTTATTTTTAGACCAAAACTGGAAATAATACAGAAGGATTACTGTTACTTACATTAAAATCATTGATCGAGATAGTAGCTTTAAATGATTACATGAATTACATAATGTTTTGTATTTTGATTACCACACAAATCCAATAGGAATGTACATATTAAAATTCTACTAACAAGTAAGTACTAAATCTACAACTAAAGAAGTTGCTATCAATTTATTAAATACCAATAGGTACAGTCAGCTACAAAAGTCGATTAACATTTATGATTTTTAAATCCTAATTATTAAGTACAATATTAACAGTAAAACGCAATGAGTAACATTGTTAATCGACTCTTGTAGCTGACTGTACATGCACATTTCGTCTAAACTAATATTAATAAAAAAGATTTGTATTTTTGTTTGTTATGGATAAACTCAAAAACGCCAGTAAAACAAATTTTGAAAATTCTTTCAGCTATGGAAAGCTACATTAACATAGGCTAAATTTTATTATAAAAAAAGAACAGGGACCTGTAGCAAAAGTTCAAGCGGCAGAAATCTCAACCTAAAGTGTATAATTCATATTACTGTATTACTATTGTGTTACTTACTCTCTACTAGCAAAGTCTTCCATATTACTGTCTAAAGACTCATTAGACATCTGATTGTCTGGTAGTATGGAGAAATCCTTGTCAAATTGCTCCTGGAGGCAGCAAATCCTTTCCATAATAAATAGCAGAAGTATCGCCCAGAAATATTCAAATTCAAACACCATGTCTGTCATTTTTTGCCTTCTACCATTATGATATGATAACCAAACTTGGTTTTGATAGGGGGGTCAGTGTATACGGGACTAGTGACTGTAGATATTGGCAAGGCGAATGCCGCATCCTGAAATGGGCCCACCATTGAACCACGGATCTGCCAGCCAAGGTCCCCGCCTTGTCGCGCCTTGTCTTCACTATACGCTGCCGCTACATCCGGAAATTTTTGACCTGCTTTCAATTTTTCCAATGCCTCCAAACATTTTGACTGTTTCTCACATAAAATATGACGTACTTTGACAGCAGACCCGCCTTTTTTCTCTTTTGCTGCAGATTCTAAATTTGAAACAAAGAGAATGTATGTAGGTTATTCAATTTTTTATAAGGGATATCTCTATTATGTAGTACGTTTGTGGTTATCTGCATTAACATCTGTAAACCAACGCACAACAGAAAAATGTAAACAATGTTCCAACCTTTCGCGTCACCCCCAGATTTACCGGCGCCGGATTTAGCACCTGCTTTACCCTTTTCAGATTGCTTTTTAGGTGGCATGTTCTTCAGTAATATGGGTTTTAGCTATGATGTCTTACTTTTTCAAATTATTTTAGAAACATAAACACAAACAGTATCAGCTGTTAACTTAAAGTGAGGTTATAATTAAAATGTTGCCAGACAAACACGAAAGGATGTAATTTTTTCTTACATTTTGAATATTTGTTGTTTTAACGAGGAGATCATAATATAGCTTGAGGGATAACATATCTATCATTAAATAAAATAACAATATTTTGTCTAGCCTTGTACACTTAGCTAGTTAACGATTTAGAGAAAACCGTAAACTTCCGACTAAAGCTAGATGGAGGAAACATCGACTAAATGGTTTGAGTATTATTTTTTTATCTGTTGCTTTAATTTTATCTGTTATTTCATTCTTTTCATTCATTCACTGAACTAATCCACCATCAAAAAAAATCTCATTCAAGAAAAATGGTTTTTGTTTAGCTCAGTAAGTCAGTATAAAATAATTTGTTTTCTTTTCTATAAGTGAATTTATAAATGCGTTAGATTTAGTTAATGGTTTCTTTAGGTGACTATAATCATGTGTATATTATGTAGTTTTTAGATAAATGGTAAATGTAATCGGTTTGATACGAAAAATATGAGATTGCTTTCGTGTACATTACCATTGTATATTTATTAGTGGTGTTGCGAAACAGATACAATACACCCTTTAACCATGGGGATTATGTACGAAAAGCGTCCTCTGAAGAGGCCACGGCTGGGTCCTCCAGACGTGTACCCTCAGGAGCCTCGCCAGAAGGAGGATGAGCTAACATCTACGAATGTGAAACATGGTTTTTCCACAACACCACAATCCAGCGATGAGTTTGGTACCGCAAGAAATTTCAATTATTCGGCATCTAAGGTAAGAAAATCTTATTATAGAGTCATCTATATGTCTTCTTGATCCTTTATCAGTGTGCAATATGTTTCCTTTGCATATAGGTCAACTGGCCTTGTATCTATTATTCATTCTGTAGACAACCTGATTAAGCCCTGTAACATTGATGTTATAATTTACTTACAATACACCTATGTTCTCCAATTCCTGATGCAAAATAAATAAACAAACCTTGTAACCTCTTTTGGGAGTTGAAGACGTCAATATCACAATTGGTTGATTTTCTCTTTGCAGATAGGACAATTCTTTTCTAGTATACTTTCTAAGAAAGAAGAGTTGAATACTCTGCCTGATTGTGGAAGGAAACGGCAGCAAGTGAATCCTAAGGACAATTTTTGGCCTGCTACTGCCCGCACTAAGGCACAGATTGAAGCTTGGTTTAAGGATTTGGCAGGTAAACACTAACTAAATTATAAACTGAATACAATTTCTTATGTAATTATAAACCTTCTAAAAATGTCTGTTGTAAGATGTTTGAAAAAACATGTAGTATTTAGGTAAATAGGATAGAAAAAAATACTATTACTTCTACCTTAATCTGTGATAATGACTTATTTAAAGGCAAATTACTTTCTTTTGGGGTTGATATGAATAGTGTGAAATAAGAAATTACTGCATTAGTTAAGAAATTGACATAATAATATGCAAAAACAGTGTGTTTGAAATGTGTTTTATTTTGGCCATAACTGTATAGATACAGAGTCTAGCATTCTTTGTAGCATCTAGCATTTGACCGCGACTTCTTATCCCTATAAGTCACAGTTAAGTGATTTATTTAAAAATGATTATCTTAAAAGCTTTGAATAACATTGAACACTACATTATTGTTCACAGGAAGCAAGCCTCTGTCTCAACTAGCAAAGAAAGCTCCAAACTTTAATAAAAAAGAAGAGATATTTATAACACTGACAGAGTACCAAGTGTCTATGCCGAGAGCTGCGTGGTTCATTAAACTTAGCTCTGCCTATACTGTTGCTGTGTCTGAAGCTAAGATTAAGAAGAGGCAGTTGCCTGATCCTACCACTGGTAAGTACAAGCCAATAATATGGCTAAACAGCAGTAATGTGCTATTAGATAGTAATGTCCGTGGTTCCCATTATGTCAACACAATAGTTAGCCATCATGTTCAAATTGTCTTTGCATTATGTCATTTTCTATTGTCACAACCCAGTGAGGAAAGCCTTAAAACGACAAGTGATCCTTCCAGCGATAAAATATTTTCAAGGCACTGGGAATAATCTATCTAAAGTAAAATAATAAAGCTGTTGAGTTTTTTGTTTGTTTGTTTCTTGTACTATTGGGTTTTTCCATCAGGAATTTCTTAGTAGCTGCCTAGGAGTCTGGATTTGTGCCCGGTTGATGGCAATAGGCTCGCCCCCTATTACATGGGACTTAAACATAACTGGCGAAACGTGGGTGTATTATTGGGTACACCTCTGCCTAACCCTTCGGGGACTATAGGCGTGATGTTATGTTATGTGTTGTTCCTTGTGTTTGTTTAAACACACTAATCTCTGGACACACCAGTTGGATTAGAAAAAAACATTTTGTGTATGATAGCCAGATTTGTGATGGATAGTATAAGCTATATAACATCACGTCATGACCCACGGAAGCGAAACAGTAATATATTAATGAAAGACGTGACATACCATGGATGAAAAAAATCACGCGGATGAAATTGCTGACACTAGGTTCTGTCAGCAATTTCATCCGCGTGATTTTTTCTGTGTTTACGTATAGAACATTTTATTTTGATAAAAATTGACTATCTGACATTTCTATTGTAATAATTTATGTAAATTTTGTATTTTTCTTTTCTGCAGAATGGACTACAACATTGATCAAATTCCTCAAAGATCAAATACCCAAATTGGCTGAACACTACCAGAGTGCCGTTCCTGGCAATGTGTCCGATAAAACACCTCCGTCCCAATCAGGCCAAGGTACTCCTAGCCACAATTCATCTGGCAACCCACCAGGGAGTTCCACGCCCAACTCTACTGTGCCAAACTCTATGCACTCTCCAGGGAATTCAAGCAGTGAGTATACTGATATAAAGTTTTTTAATGGTATTTTCAAGCAGAAAAAACTCTGGCATACATGAACTGTAACAAGACACAGATAACTAACTAATATAAGGTACACCTACTTCATACAAACCTTCTTCTTTTTGAGTTGATGGTTTAAGACAATCCCTTTTTTTTCTATAGTTTTTGGGCCTAGTAGGTGGCCACGTTAATCGCGGCATCAGTAGCATTGTTAACATCCTTTAAAGTGCAGGTGTGTAGGGACACTTTGGGAACTGCAATAAGTGGGCAATCGTATGATCAGGAGCACTGCAGTCGCACTGGGTATTGGTGGGATCAATAATCCCCCATTTTGCTAGGTTATGTTTGCAGCGGCCTACTTGGGTGCGCAGTCTATTGAGCGTACATACAAACCTAATTGGGGTATACATTCAAGGAGTAATGTTTTTCCCTGTCCAGCTCTTGGTTCCCTAACTCCTGGGTCAAGCGACAGCACAGACTGGCGACAAGCACTAAAGCTCTGGAACTACTGTTGCCGCCTCGCTAAGTACCTGCTGGACGAAGGTCTGCTCGACAGGCACGACTTTCTGACCTGGATCATTGAACTGCTGGATAAGAGGGCTCCTGATGATGGGCTTTTGAGGTAATTTGGGAAACTTTTTGGAGAACTTATGTGGTTTGGATTTAGGTAATTACTTATAAATGTTGGAAACCCTAAGACAGGATAAGTGAGTTTCAAAGTGATGTTGTACTATGACATACACTTACTAACTTTTGTTTGTGAGTACATTTACCTCTATTACTCCACTAATATGCCACATCCAGTTATATTCTTTCATTTGCATAAGCATAAGTCAGTCATTGCAAATGAAACTTTATACCTAACTAATTAAAATATTTAATTTGCAATAATACAAACAAAATATTTTAAATTTCCCCAGGTTATTCCTCCCGCTAGCGTTACAACATATGTGTGAGTTCATCTGCTGTGAGAGCCTGTCCCGAAGGCTCGCGACCTCCTGCGCTAAGAAGGCAGCGGCCATCTGTTCCGTACTGTCAGATACTACGTTGAGGACCCTCAACCAGCCTGCCGTGTTTACTAAGACTGTTGATAGGAATTCTGGTAAGAAATAGAATATATCGTTTTGGTTACTTCAGAAGCTAATTAATTTATTACACTTGTGTGCTAATAGTAGACTCTTAAATCCTAACGCTTTTCTTTGCACAGATTATAGAAATTCATAAGTGTTTTTTTTTTATCCAGCTCTATTGCACCACTGACTATTAAACAGTCTATTGCCTTTGCTCATCTGTGGGATGATAGAGCCTGATAGATATTAAATATAACCATTTTTATTACAAAACAGAACCAAACGGCGCACCAATGTCGCCAGCACCCGAAACAAACGCAGATATCAAGCCAAACATAACCCAAATCAAACGTGAACCTACTCCCGTAGAAAGTCAAGGGACTCCCAACCCTAACCACTCCTTAGGCACGCCAAACCCGACCCATTCTTTAGGAACCCCGAACCCCAATCACTCGCTTGGGACCCCAAATCCCCCACAGCCTATGGACGTCCAAGTGAAGGAGGAAAGGGCCTCTCCAGTGAGAGATACAAAGGTAACGCTGACCACTGTGGTCGCTGCAGCCATGAATCCAGTTCAAGTTGGATTTGGAGAGATACTCAACTGTTCCTACCATAGAGATGTTATTATACAGCTAGCTACAATTCTACAGGTAAGAATAATAATTGAATTTAGTTCTAATAACTTTTTTGCAAGTTTACATTTTTGACTCCTTGAAAATTCAACAGTGCCTTTAAATGGTGTATTTTAAATAAATGGGTTTGAATTTGAATACAGTCATCATCACACACAAGAATTAAGAAAATATTTTTACTTTCGCTTAAAATTACTCCTATATCAACCGACTTCAGAAAGCTGGTTTTTCAGATCAAGATGTTATTCTTAACAGATCATTTCCATTGAGTGTCCAACGGCTATGGTGTGGTCAGGTTGCGGCTCCTCTTTGCAAGGATCGCCACTAGACCTGCTTCCCTTACCACCGTCCGCGCTGCCTATGCCTCATATGGACACGGCTATTACAGAAGAGCACAGGAAATTGGTAAGTAGGAATATTTAACAGTAGTTTATAAAAATAATAAGGTTGAAGGAATAATTATTAGTTAGTATAGAACCTCTTTATTAGTAATTTATAATGGGTATATACAAGGTATAAATTACCCCTACCCTTATTAGTATAAGGCTTGTGCTTCAGCGAAGCGTGGCGAAGGAAAATTTATCAATACCCCTATTGAACAATTGATTAATTACGCTTTATGACTGTTGCGAGGCTTGGCGGAGGATACTTTGTAAATTTTCCTCCGCCCCGCTCCTCTCCGTTTCGTTGAAGAGACCTTAAAAGATTTATAAAGATACCCAACAGCACTATGTTTGGCGTACGTTACATAAACAGCTACTTTTATGACATAAAAGTCGTATTCCAGCACTTTTTCTTAATGTTACTAAGTTTGATGCGCAGAATGCTTAATGACAGTTTTGTAATGTTTCTTCTTACACCCTGTATATTTTTGTGACAGGTGTATGAGGCTGAACAAGAAATCTCTGCTAGAAGTAAAAAGGCTGAAAGTAAATGGTGTACGGATAAGTGGCAGACCAGCTCTCAAGGTATACTATACTTTAAACAGACTTTTGTTGCGATAACTTTTTGATATTTGTACCGTGTTTGAAATAAGTTGAAATATTACAACATTAGCTTCTGTTCGCGTGGAAGATAAGTATACTATAAAATATAGTCTATGGCACTCTGCAAACATAAAGCATTCAAGCAGTAAAATCGGACCAGTACAGCCAGAGATTACTCTTTATTATACTATTAGTATAGATTTGCAAAAATGCACCGAATTCTATAACTTTACTGTTTTTCCAGCGCGAGTACTAGCAGTGCTAGAGGCTCTAGATAGGCATTGCTTCGATCGGGTGGATCCTAACAATAATCTGGACACGCTGTACAAAGAAGTGTTCGCGAATTGCCCGCCGCCTTCCAAAGACAACAGTGATACCAAAGACCCGGTCAGTGATACATAGTATAATAAAGAACCTTATTTCCTAGTATCTATGCTTCATTTCTCATTGAAATTATGTTTTGATTTTTTTCTATATTCATTATATTCTGAATTGAACTTTATTTTTTTTAAAGTTGAGTTTGGTGTAAATGGTAATGTTTTAAGAAACCAGAACTAAAACTTGAACATCCCTAAGAGATCGATGACCGCGGCATCATGAAGGCTGTAAAACCCGTCGTAAAATCACTCTCTAAAATTGGCCGACCCAAGCTTTATCCGGCTTTCATAGTTTTCCAGTCTAATTTGGAATGTCCGATGTCCAGGAATGGGCGTGTCCATACTCGGTAGTCCGCGTGATATGCGAGTGGGCGGTGTGTGGCGCGCGCTGGGGCGAGCACCGCGCGCAGGCCGCCGCCGCGCTGCTGGACCGGCGCCAGCACCACACCACGCACCACCACCACGACCACCACGCTACAGGTACAGTATTAAACTCTACAGAGAAGTGCTCTAATAGGCTTTGCACAGAAGACATTCTGATTTTTTAAGAGGACTTGATGCTCTACTGACTTTTGCTAAAGTTGTCCACCGAAGTGGTATTGACGAAGGAAAAGTCTCGCACAACTGTCAAAGTCAAAAGCATTAATTTATTAATATTAAACCATTTATAGGCACTTTTCAATTGCCAAAAGTTGAAGCTAGTTTGAGAAGAACGAGCAAGTAACTCCACGGACACTCTTTTCAATCAAGTTTTTATAAAATCCTAGTCACATTATTATTTTTGCTTCCATGTGTGGAAATAACACCCTGATTATCCGTAAGTCGTGTTCCCCTTATAAGTAAGTTGAAGTTTAGCAACTGTGCAAACAAGAACCTCTTGCTGAAAGGCATGACAAGATTTTGATGTCAATAGTTTTACGAAATGTGGGTGTACTTATGGGTACAGCTCTGCCTAACCCTTCGGAGATTACAAATGTGATGTTATGTTATGTAGTTTTATAAAGTTTTTATTCACACGTAATTTTCTGGATGCCTAACCAGCGGGCGATGTTCGATAAATGATAATTTGTTAACAGGATCAGATGACAAAGAGTCCGTGAGCTCCGGTACGGGACTTTACAACGGACCGCCCATATTCCAGAACCTTCTACTACGCTTCCTTGACACCGACGCTCCGGTTCTCGGTAAGTTGTATCCCTGGCATGTACGTAATTTCCAAAGAAAGTTACTGACTAACTGATCTATCAACACACAGCTCTAAACTACTAAATGGATTGCTCTGAAATTTGGCACGCAGATAGTTACTATGACGTAGGCATGCACCTAAGAAAGGAATTTTCATAATTCAGAAGTCTTAGCGTGGTGCCTATACTGTTTCTCATGAATATCATATACAAAATGATTATTCCAATCCGTCTGGTAGTTCCAGAGATTAGCGCGTTTAAACAAACAAACAAAAACTCTTCAGCTTCATTATATTATGTAGTATGAATTGGGTAGTTGACACTATTAATAAATAAAAAAACGCTTTATTTTAGCCCTGAAAACGCGATTAATTTTCAATTTACTGCAAAATTAGATTTTTTGTGGCTTTTCAATCAATAAATAGTTAGACAATTGAGTTGCCAAATAAATGACGTCACAACGTGCTATTACAGTTACCGGCACGTAACTTGGCAAGAGATTTTCGTAGTGGGGGAAGTTCGCGCATATAAAAATGTATGAAATTGTGCGTGCGCAAACTTCCCCCACTACAAAAACTCTTGCCAACTTACGTGCCGGTAACTGTACCATACAAAATCTATGAAACAATCGCGTTTTGACAGGTCATAAAAAGTACGTCAATTGATGGTGGTGTCAACTAGCCTATTGTTATATCAGTTTCGTATTTTTTTTGCAGACGAGAGCCCCAACTCTCCGCCCGGCAACAGACAGCAGTTCGCCAACCTGGTGCACTTGTTCGGCGAACTGATACGACGCGACGTGTTCTCGCACGACGCTTACATGTGCACTCTTATTTCTAGAGGTACTTTTTTACTAATATTAATTACAACTAACCTACAAAGTAGGATATATCGATACCTTTAGGCTCAAAGAGCGTATCCACCAAAACACGACTTTTCAGGAGAGCCAAATAACGCGACCAAAATTTTAAGAAAATCTATGTTTAGCGAACCAAAAATAATGGCTGTATCCACCATTTTTTTGCGAATATCGATGTTTTAAATATACCAATCGATAGAGGACGAAAAACTAAGTAAGACTGCATTAAAATCTCATTTTGGCCAAAATGGCGTTTACGCCCTTTGAGCCTAAAGGTATCGATAGGTATGATGTATTATGTCACGTTATGACGTCATTTGAATGAACATTTTAGTTCTAGCCTAACATAGTATCCATTTTAAAATTACTTACTTTAGACTAGATTATACCTTTAATAATGCACCTAATAAAGGCCGCATTATAAAAAAAAAATGGGGTATAAATAAAAAGTAGTATGTAGTTATAAAGCAATTTTTTTAAAGCCAAACTTGCTCAATTTTCCGTTTTAATCAAATACAGGTGATTTAATATCTCCAACGGAGCCGACGTCGACGGGCGGTAACGGCGGGCACACGGTAGCGCTCCCTGCGAACAGCACCGGCACTAACCACAACATGGACGACGACATCTTTGCCGGCATCGACCTCAAGCCAAAGATGGAGGTTAGCTCTTAAAAGTTACTAAAATAATACAAATATTAGTTTTCCAGTCCAGTCCTTTGCGAAGGCGATGCGAAAGATAGGCGAATCGAACGCGTGCCAAACCGATCATGATTCACACAACACACAACTTCTTTAAAAAACACTTCCTATAAGCCTTGAACACCCAAGTACATTTCAAATAACTGTAAAATTACATTTTTAGTTTATTTGAAATTCGCCAATTGAGTTGGAAAATTGGTGACGTCACAGTTTGTTATTGCTAAAAAACTATGGGAGAATCGCGTTTTGACAGCTCATAAAAAGTATTGGTATAAAAAATGATTGGTGGTATAAACTATTTGAAATAAGTGGTATAGTTGTTGCATTTCAGGAATGCGTGTAAATCATTGCACTCAATAACATAAATCATAACGCGCGCTCTTATTTCGCAATGGATATACCTATTGACAGACTTTTAAAAATCATAACATAACATCACGCCTGTTATCCCCGAAGGGTTAGGCAGAGGTGTACCCATTAGTACACCCACATTTCGCCAGTTATGTTTAAGTCCCATGTAATAGGGGCCGAGCCTATTGCCATCAACCGGGCACAAATCCAGACTCCGAGGCTGCTACTGAGAAATTCCTGATGGAAAAACCCAATAACACTTTGCCCGACCTGGGAATCGAACCCAAGACCTCTTGCTCAGCAGTCGCGCTTTGCGACCACTAGACCAACGAGGCAGTCTCACGACTTAAAAATCGTAATCTTTTTTTAGGAGAATGTTCGAATGGATTTAGATGATTCAAAGATTGACGATGACCTTGACAAGTTGCTCCAGCACATAAAAGAAGACCAACAAAATTCTATGGACGCGCCTGATAGCCCGAAGGACCCCGGAGAGCCTTCGCATAGGTGAGACAACCATTAATCTTATAGACGAGTAAATAGCTGACTGAAAAAAAAAATCCATTAGAATCATTTGAAATGAGTTCAATCTGTCAGCGAAATTTTGTGTTGATTATATCTTGCCTGTTTCAGTGTGAACTCGCCAATGATGGGCCCGAGTGGCATGGGCATCCCGGGTATGCCGTCCATGGGCATGGGACCAATGTCTGTACCAGGTACGTAACCTACCTGAATAAAATAAAGTCCTCAATAAACAAAGAAGGATGGCGAGAGCGGACCCAAAATTAATGGAGCACTGTGCAAGGTCTAATTTATATCAATTATAATATCAAGTTAATAAGTGTTGTACAAAAAAAATACTAAGTTTTTACAAAACGGGAATCAAAAGTTATCAATTATCCCTATTTAATAAAAAAAATCATCGTGCAGTTTCTAAACGAAACTTATAGTCACATTCCATTCTAGGCTAATGATTAGATAAAAAGTAGTTCGTTTTCGCTTGGTGATTTTCCTTCTTTTATACTTATACATCTTGTTAAAAAGTTGTTAAATATTCTGAAAACCCATAACGATGAAACATACGAACCATGTAAATAGACCGTAAAAAAAATAAGACTCATTATTTTGATACATCATACGTAATGGATTACATGAAACGGAGAAACGGAACGTCAGTATCAAATTGACACTGACGGCATTTTTGTTGACATTTTTGTTTTCAACTAGAGTTGCCCAACTGTCGATAGTTTCTCTATCGATAGATGACCTCGAAAACTAGTAACAATGCTAAACCACTGATACTATCGATATCACAAATTAACTAATTGTACTATTGATTGGAAGCGAGAGTATCGATAGGATCAATACTATTAAATGATAATACTATCAATAGTATATCGATTTTTTAAAGTAATACTATCGATACTAGTGATAGTTTGTAAAACTATCAATAGTATTACAACATCGATAGTTTTTTCGATAGCTCACACTATCGATACCATCAATACTATCGACAGTATTGTTCCTAAACATATGCTGGACTTCGATAGTATCGATATTATCGGAACTAATACTTTCGATACTATTTTTGTATATCATTATAAAAATATGTAAACTGTATCATACTATCTATAGATAATATGGATACTATCGATAGGCTATCGATAGTTTAGCGATAGTCGACTATCGATAGGCAACACTATTTTCAACGGTTAGCGTTGTAAAAAACAAATAATATATCGGCGATTTTGTAAATTCTTGACGACTTGGCTTTACCTTTGGACTGATTATGCTGTATACCAACCTAAATTACGGCATTTACTACTGGATGACGATTTGCAAGTGATTTGGACTTTGTCAAACTGTTCAAATGCGGTGCATTATTATTGTAAATTACACAGAAGACATCGCTTGTCCGAAAAAGTCATCAAATTGTTAAAAGAGTTCAGAGATGGGTGTACCCGCGCGATGTGAGTATAGATGTGAACTAATTTGTTGAATTTCTGAACAAGAAATCCTACAACAACTAACAACTCAACCATTGTAATGTCTGTGCTGCATGTGGCAATCTATTTTGAGAATAAGGAGTAGTTGAAAATCAGTTTCTTCGTCCTGACATGACTGAAATGGTAATCCGAATAGAAAACATTATAATAATATCTGAATGGATAAGACCCCGTGTTAAATGTCGAGCATAAATACTTTTTACATTTAATATGTAAAAAGTATTTATGCTTGAAAAAAAAACCTAAAAAGAAAGTAAAGTGTAATGTCATACCGTAACCATGGAAACTCTATATAACAAAGATGTCAAATTAAGATTAATTATTTTATAACAGCAATAAAAATGGTTTAAGTTTTATCAAGCAGTATTTTTAACTAATTTTATTGACCAAAAGATATGGTCAAACACCCCGACAGGTTGGTTATGAAATTAATAAATATTCTTTTTATCCATATTATTATTTTTACATTGTATTTGTATTTTTGTCAACTTTTTACTTGTTTATTGTTTCAGTTAATCTTTAACAATAAAGTATGTGTGCCATGCTATTTGCAGGCAGAGTGGTGGACAGTTCTCACAGAAACTCTGCTCTTGTTGTTGTTATCGCCATTGGACATAAATGTGGACTCTTGCTCACATGGTATGAGCATTTTGTGGTACGTGGATTATCCCAGACACCAAAGCTATGTCGCTGCACCAGCTAGCTTCTTAGATAATCTTTTGATTAGGTAAAAAGACTATTTATTATAAAATACTATCTAGGAACGCAAAACAAGATTAAAGGAAGATACAATGTTTGTATGTCTTGAATATTTTACAAGTACATAATTACAAAATAAATAAAAGTTTTTAAATAAATAAATGTTGTTTTATTCAACAATACTCTGGTAAATGTAGATAAAAGTACATCAACTGTGCTTTTAAAGAATATTTCAGGAGATATATATAAAGCTGCCTCCTTATCTTGTGATATTATGCAAAAATATTAATTACTGGTGAATCTGGCTAAACGGGTATATGACTGATAATTAGCATCGGAATAAAAATAAATAATAATAATATACCTAGTATGTAAAATAAATAATAACCAATAATTGCGAGTCTTAGATTATTTTAGGTTATAATCTTCCACCTTTCATATTTTTTTTCTCCCAACTTTTTCAAACTACTTTCCATTTGATTTTTGGTTAGCCTTAAGTCGTTCTTTAACTGCAAATCAGTTTCAATATTACACACTACTTCTATCACTGGGTCCCAAATTACGTGTACTCTCGCCATTCTCCTTTAATTTAAGGCTGATTTTTCAATCGTCAGATTTTGCATAAAAAATATTTCAAATAAATAAATATGACAGATTTATCAACAGTCAGACAACTTTATTCTTTGAATAAAGTTGTCTGACTATTGAAAAATCAGCCCTTAGATTGTTAAAGGCTTTAACATCAAAAATTATACTTACTTATTATTTAGCTTTTACACAGCATAGGTATGTAAGTATTTAATGAGCGCTTTTGCGTCATTTACGTACTGTCTACGTGTCATCAACGCATTTACGTAATGTCTACGTGGCGTCAACACTACATTTTTTATTCTATACATCCATTATAACGCGTTCCATTCGTTCAGGCATCCGCACAACAAGCTCGGGCCCTTCAAGCGGCTGTGGGGGTGTAACTTCCGGCTCATTATCAAGACACTACCACTACACGCTGCACTTCCCCCTGCCCCCCGCGGAGCCAGAGCACACCCCGCACGACGCTAACCAGCGACATATACTGCTGTATGGCGTAGGACGGGCCAGGGATGACGCTAAGCATGCCGTTAAGAAGATGACCAAAGGTATTTCTAACTCGATGATATATAACAAACCTTGTAACATTTCATGAACTTGATAGACCTAAGGAAAAAGGCTGACGTGGCGTATTTAGTACACTTAATGAATCACTCAGTTCCCATGACCTAAAATCTAGAGCAGATTGTTCTATGGCTTATAGATGAATCTGCAAACACGACATTCGAAAAGTGTTTCAGATTTTTTGACATGGGAAATTTATCTTAATGACGCCATAATAACGTTACATTCCTTTTCCAAAATAAACATCGACAAAACAAATAATCAAACGCTAATTACTCGTCATATTTTTCGTCGCATTGTACCCTCGCTTACCCCATCTTTAAAATGGTAGTCTTGCAAGGTTTTTGTTAATTAATTTGTTTTTATTTCAGAAATATGTAAATTATTCTCCAAGAAATTCTCAATCGACGTAGCTGAAGGTGGAAAGATAAAGAAGCACTCTCGTAACGAATTCAACTTTGAAGCTGTAACTCAAAAATTTCAGGTATTGTAATCAATGTTCTATTACTATCTTCATAAGGATAATCATATAATTTCATAGGCTATGTTTTATGGTATACTTGGCTTCTACGCGGACGAAGACACTGGTAGGTGCTAGTAATGTAATAATCCATACTGACATGGGCTGGTTGCGCAGAAGTAGATTAATTTTATTGTGCAACCTACTTTAGTCGAGGCTTACGTTAAATATGTTTTGTTTCAGGCAATGTCCATGTACGAACAAGGCGCTGTATCGTGGGCAGTCGGCAGTGCGGTCTGCGAGGCCTTAGCAGCATACGCGGCCGGAGCCACCACGTACCTGCCGCAGGCCGAGCACGTAGCCTTCGCACTAGACCTCATGGAGATCGCGCTTAACGTGCACGGACTTATTGAGACTTGTATACAGGTATGGACAAAGTACGGCGTACAGGCTCGTAATATACAAATAAGGTATCTAACTTCACTAGTGGTCAGCGCCTAACTCTGCTGGTCTTTGCGCCCCCCCCTTGGTTGGGGCGCGACCCACTTTGAAATGCCTACTGTATATAATAAAAAAATACAATACTTAACAGATCCTGAAAGAGTTGTCGGAGGTGGAGAGCGCGCTGATCTCGCGCGGCGCGCCCAGCAGCGGGCTGGCGGCGCCGCGCGCCTACACGTCTGCGCTCGCGCTCTACACCGTGGGCGCGCTGCGCAAGTACCACTCCTCCTTACTGTGTAAGTTATGCGCCGTGGCATTGATATTAGAAATATTACTATCCAGCAATAACAAGTAATAATAATTATAATAGATACTTTTTTTAAATCTAAAATCATTACAATTGCTTTGAAAAATGGGGCAATTTTTGATGTGGGTTGGTTCGTTTTGGCAGAACTAACCCTAATTGTCTTTTGTCCACAGTGTGTGTGGAACAAACTTCAGCCGTATTCGAGCAACTGTGTCGACTAGTGAAGTGCGTGGTAAACCCCGGCGACTGCGGCTCGGCGGAGCGCTGCGTGCTGGCGCAGCTACATGACCTCTACAAAGCAGCCGCGCATCTCTGCCACGCGCCGCACGCCGACACCTTCGCTAATGCGTACCCTAAGATCAAGTTAGTAGCTCCTTTGTTTATATTGTGACCTTTATTTTAATGGCGAGAAAGTGCTAAGTTGTGAATGAATTTATTAAAAAACTGTTAACATTTACAGACAAGCGCTGTATTCACCGTTGCAGCCGACACCATCAAACTATCCATACAGTCCTCAGTTTTTGAGCGAGTTCTTCACAAATCCACGAAAAGGTAAATATTTTATAATATAATAATTTTTTGTATATAATACACATTGCCCCATAATACTAATTAATACTAAATTGTAGGTAAAATAGAAATAGCGTGGGCGCGTCAAGTGGCTGAGTCGCCGGCTAATAGATACAGCTTCGTTTGCTCGGCAATGCTCGCCGTGTGTCGGGAAGTAGATAATGATCGGTAAGCATAACACATTTATTTTTTCTAATTAATGGAAAAAAACTGTCTTTAGCAAACGAAAAGATGTTCTTTTCTGATGTCATAAAAAATCACTGAGAAACGGCACGAGTCTTGATCACCACGCTTGCTTAAGGCGGATTTCTGATTTGATAAGTCCGGGTTGCTTGACGATGTTTTCCTTCACCAATGTCAGTGATGTCCAAGATAAACTTAGAAAGTACACATGAAATAGAAAAAAGTCACATTAGTATTTGCCCGTGCCTGGTTGCGAACCCTCAGCCTCGTGCTTGAGAGGCGGGCGTCTCACGCGCCATATAATAAACGTCCGTGCAGGGTGAACGAGCTGGGCGTGGTGTGCGCGGAGATGACCGCGTGGTGCTCGGGGCTGGCGGCGGAGTGGCTGGGCGCGCTCGTGGCGCTGTGCGGCGCGCAGCACTACCCCGCGTGCGCGCCGCACGCCGCGCCGCCGCCGCTGTACCCCGAGCTGCTGCTGCACCGCGACCTGCACGACGCAGCCGCGCACGACGCGCTCGCCGTCTTCACCTGCATACTCGTCGGTGAGCATCGCCCTCGTAGATTCTCGCACGAAACAAATATTTGCATGGCCGACCGGTAGTTGTTTCGGGTTAGTTGTCGTGTATGTGCGGTCGCGTATTTGTTTGTAAACGCACCTATGATACAGGAGAAATTCTAATGGGCGGTAACCACGCTTGCCGCTGCGCTATCACCAAAACCTTTCAGCTGCATCGACCATATCGTCCCGCGAGCATATTGCTATCTCACTAACACTTATATTTAGCAAATCAAGGCTTTTTGGTTTAAAATATGGTGTAATAGTGCTCTTGACATGTGTATGCTCATCCGTAAAATCAAGTACTCAAAGCTGCAAAAGATATTTATGTCTGAAATATCAAGTATTTGTTCAAAGTAACGACTAATGCCATTATTTGCATGAATCTTGATAATGGAAAATGTTAATACAAAACATTTAATTCCAGCGCGCCACTGCTTTTCTCTGGAAGACTTTGTGCGTCACGCAGCGCTACCATCACTGCTGAAGGCGTGCGGCGGCGGCGGCAGCTCGGGCAACGCGCCCAACGCACCCTCGCCTGACACCGGGGCCAGGCTGACTTGCCACTTGTTGCTCAGGCTCTTTAAAACTGTGGACACGCCGCAGCCGGGTAAGTGACACGTGTTTTTGTCACACATTATGTTTTCACATATATAATATGTTAAATTCTATATCATCAATGTCAGGTCCCAGAAAAATCATAGATTGTTATCGCATTTAGTGTAGATCCAACGTAGATTGAACGTAGGCATTGACGTCGCGCTAACTCTGCGTCGACGCTGACAGCATAAGCTGCGGTAACGTCGTTTTGACATGATGGATCGAAATTACGTCATGAACGACCCTAAGGTCGCTACACAACGCCTGCGTTATATAGCTTAGTGACACAAACGTAAAAAGACCTAACCTGCTTTCTTGTTCAGTCAGTAGCATTTGTTGTTTTTTAAACTATGCTAAACTTCCTCTTACTATACACATTGCCACCTGCTCGTAATGAAGTCAGCAATGACCCGTCTCCCCCCTCGCTCCGCAGGTCTCTACTCAGTATCAACGTCCCCGGGGCCGGGCGGCGCGGCGGCGGGCGTGCGGCTGTCGTGCGACCGCCACTTGCTAGCGGCCGCGCACAAGAACATCGGCGTCGGGCCCGTGCTTGCCACGCTGAAAGCAATACTCAGTATGTGCATACATTTTTATTGTTATTTAAAAAAAAAGTTTTCGTAACATTTTTTTCCACATGACAGTAGATATTGTCTTCGTTCAACTGAGCAGTGTCTTTTTTTTTTTTTTTTTCAGAAAATTGTTTCTCTAATCTAACTTGCATAAAGGCGACTGCCTTTTGCTCCATTGTGATTATAAATTATATATAAACGTTGGTTACCGACCTACAAAATCATTAAAAAAATACAAACAGACGAACTTAAAACCTCCTTATTTTTAAAAGTCGGTTAGAGAGCAGTTTCCTCTTCCTAGCTCATGTTATGTCCTCTATGCTTTACTCGTGGGCTTCCCCCCTACGCACAGTGTGATATAATCCCTGATTTTGTGTCATCGTGTTTTTATTTAACTAATCGATAGAGTCTACAATTCTGAGGATTAGAGTAAAACTCCGGGTTCGCTAAGACTTGTACTTTTTTTTTAAAAAAATGTCAAAGTTTCGGAATATCCGACTTTTGAAGAACGAAAAAAAAATCATTTTAATTTAACGGAAGTACTTATTCCAGAATTTATTTATTCTATCGAAAAAAGGTATAATAGCCGACCTTTCCACCAATTTCTGTTGCTTTAGTATGTAAGGGGCGAGAGATATGATTTTTTTTCTCATTTTTCTTTTTCATTTTTTTATTCATCTAAACCACCGTAGTAGGTGGTCATTCCTACATCAAAAAATTGCTGATACTTTCTATTATGTGCAGTATTTTTTCCAAAACCTAACTCATTGGTTTCCAGGAGTTATTGAAAATTCAAAATTTTCCTTAGGGTTGTCACTTTCAAGTATCCGAAAAAAACAACACAAAGAATATATTTTATTTGAAAAAAAAAAGGATCTATGTATGGTTCTATTATTATCTATTATTATATTATGGTTCTTTTATTATATGTATGGTTCTATATTACCTAAAAGGTTCTATGTATGGTAAGGTTCTATAAAAATAAAGGCTTCTATGTATTTTTTCTCGAAAACGGTGAGTCTTAGGCGAAAAATAACCGAAATTTCACTCCCCCCTAGAACCCCCCATGAGAGCAACACCACTATTAAAATTTTGGGTTTTGGGGGGGAGAGGGGGGGATTGTTTTTATTTTAATTTTTCTCGAAAACGGTGCGTGTTAGGCGAAAAATAACCGAAATTTCACTCCCCCCTAGAGCCCCCCGTGACAGCAGCACCACTATTAAAATTTTGAGTTTGGGGGAGAGGGGGGATTGTTTTTATTTTAATGTTTTTTTTTTTGTTTAATGTTTCGATTTCCTTACATCATCTCGGTTCCCCATGGGAGCAGCACCACTTTTTAATTTTTGGGTTTTGCGGGGGGTGGGAGAGGGGGGGTTGTTTTTAGTATGATGTAGGGATGTATTATTTGTGATGTAAGGAAATCGAAACTACCAAAAAAAACATTAAAATAAAAACAATCCCCCCTCTCCCCCCCAAACCCAAAATTTTAATAGTGGTGCTGCTGTCACGGGGGGTTCTAGGGGGGAGTGAAATTTCGGTTATTTTTCGCCTAACAAGCACCGTTTTCGAGAAAAATTAAAATAAAAACAATCCCCCCCCCCTCTCCCCCCCAAAACCCAAAATTTTAATAGTGGTGTTGCTCTCATGGGGGGTTCTAGGGGGGAGTGAAATTTCGGTTATTTTTCGCCTAAGACGCACCGTTTTCGAGAAAAAATATATAGAAGCCTCCGCTGTCCTAGACAGTTCAAACTTTCACTGATTATGTATTCCTGCTGCCGCTATAACGAACGAGCTCAAACTCGAAGGGGTAGTGTCGTTCTATTACGCAGTTCCTATGGCCACCTTCCAGCTCCATCATCAGATCAGCTCCATGTAATAATAGTATTGAATTGGTCTCCGGTATACATATACATGCAAAATTTTAGCCCAATCGCAAGATTCCACCAGAACAAACATACAAATATTTAAAAAAAAACACGAATTTTTTCCCGTTTTTTTTCATTTTTTTTCGGTTTTATTGGAAAAAAACATGACATTTATTTTGGCAAAATTTCTTGAAACTTTCGAATGAAACATGGAAAAAAAAACGTACTTGGAAAAATACGGGATATTTTTTCTGCTTTTTTCAACGCTGCTTATGAGATATCGGAAAGGATTTTCTTTTATTTATTATTACATAGTTGAGTCTTTTGGGTTAGAATTTATAGACGGTTTCCAAAAAAGGTGTATCAATTAACATGATACCAATTTCTCCATTTGTTTTTAATTTCCTTTATAAAATTACTCCATGTGTGCCACTTTAAGCCACAAAACAATGATATCTTGTTATGGTCATGATAAGAAAGCTAAAACTTAATTAAAAAAAAAAAATGTTTTGGTTGAAGTGGCAGCCCTAAGTGCGGATATTTCGGATATTACTAAAATTTTCAATAACTCCTGGAAACCAATGAGTTAGGTTTTGGAAAAAATACTACACATAATAGAAAGTATCAGCAATTTTTTGATGTAGGAATGACCGCCTACTACGGCGGTTTAGATGAATAAAAAAATGAAAACGAAAAATGAGAAAAAAAATCATATCTCTCGACCCATTCATACTAAAGCAACAGAAATTGGTGGAAGGGTCGGCCATTATACCTTTTTTTGATAGAATAAATAAATTCTGGAATATGTACTTCCGTTAAATTATAATGATTTTTTTTTCGTTTTTCTAAAGTCGGATATTCCGAAACTTTGACATTTTTTTTTTAAAAAAGTACAAGTCTTAGCGAACCCGGAGTTTTACTCTAATCCTCAGAATTGTAGACTCTATCGATTAGTTAAATAAAAACACGATGACACAAAATCAGGGATTATATCACACTGTGCTACGGCTCTTCTGTCATGCGCCAAAAAAACAGTACACACCAGAATCAAATGACAGGTGGTCACAGAAGAATCTAATACATTTTTCCCCAGTGGTGGGTGATTCAACGGCGCGCGACGGTGGCAAAGCAGGCGGCAAGAAGTCGTGTGAACTATCTCATATACTGGGCACCAGTGATACGGTACCTACAGACGCGCAACTGGATCTCATGTCGTAAGTACATATATGTCTGAAGTATAAGTAAATAACTTTCAATTCGAGTATTATTCTTGCCTTGTATGTGTCCAGTTTAGTAAACAAACAAGGTTTATCGTTGCCATGCAATTATACGAGCAATATCTGTCGATTTAAGACGCGTTATTGCTTGGCAACTGCAATTAGAAACATCCAAGCATTATTTAGTTAGATGTTTTCGTTGTGAGGAGTCGGTAAGTCAGGCAGCACGAAATGTATGGAAAATGCAAGTATATGCATGAGTATGTACCTATATTATATATTTTGTACAACTAAAATGGATAATGCGGATACTTAGTTTGTTTACTATGTGGGATACCTACCTGGCATAGTAGTTGTCACTGACATCTCGACATGATCCTTGAAATATATATTTTTTTCTAAACCGAAATATCTTGACGCGGATATATTTTCAATTTTCGAACTCTGAATAGTTCGCAAATTAGTATGACATTTTATTTCCGAAATTTTACCTCAGTTTGAATAAACTTTTCACTACATACTATTAATGTTGTAAACAATCAAGGATCATGTCAATAAAAAATCATAATATTATTTATTGACTCGCGATGTTTTTTTTTATCCTTAGGATGGTAGATTCAGAGATGAGTGGGGGCCATAGAACTCCTAGGTTTGTTTTTTTGATATTGAGTTACACGGTTGCACATCCTACGACCACGGACTTGGCTTCACTGTGTACTGTTGTACATATACTCGTATCATTCTGACATGATGTTTGTCATTGGCGTAGCTAGGCAAATAGAGTTAAACTACTATAACATGACGCGCCCCTCCATTTTACTATTTCAATGTGTGTAGTCACATCCATATGAAAGAGTTTATATGTAGTTGTGAGTAATCATCTTCAGTGGCAGGCCGGCAGATTTGTTTGTCAGCTAATCATAAATAGCCGACCGCGCAAGACAACGCATCTGTCATTTTCATAGAGTATGTCAGTGGAGCGCCATACTAGTAATAATGAGTCATTAATGACGCCGCTAGTCTAGCAACAAATCGCTGATTTGCTTTTGTTTCGAGAGTCGTCTCAGTACGCACACATGCGCTGTGAATCATTTCCAACTTTTACAAACACTCTCAAAAGTTTTGAATTATGGAAGGGCGTGTCAAGTTATTGTAGTTTATCTCTACTAACAAGGCAAGGTAACATGCACCAACTATACCTCTCCTGTCTACCCCGCTCCAGAGCTTTCAAGGGGACACTAACATTTTTCTCTTCTATTACCACACAATCCATTCATGTTCACATTGTTCTCCCCTCCTTCATTCAAACCGCGTTGAAAAAAAAAACGCGTTTCTCGACTCCATTTAATTTATTGCTTTATGTTATTTTTATTATTTGTTATTATAGTGGCAATTGGGTAGTTGACACCATTAATAAATAATTCCAAGACATAACTTCTTTAAAAAAACGCTTTATTTTAGCCCTGAAAACCCGATTAATATTCAATTTACTGCAAAATTAGATTTTTTGTGGCTTTTAAATCAATAAATAGTTAGACAATTGAGTTGGCAAATAAGTGACGTCATAGCTTGCTATTTCCATACAAAGTCTATGAAAGAATCGCGTTTTGACAGGTCATAAATAGTACGTCAATTGATGGTGGTGTCACTAGCCTATTTGACCCTTTCAAGTTTGCTATTAAGATACATTCCTGTGAGAGAAGATCGTAAAAGCAGCGGAGCCTTAGCAATAGGGTCTCGTTAGCGCACTTAGGGTATGACTATGAAACCCAAAAACACACAAATTAGTTTTCCTGTATGTTACAACAAATTTTCACTTTGCAAAGAATTTGGGTGAATAGTGGAAAACGTTTAAAAACGAAAACACAATATTTTGAGGCACTAACCGATTTATGCATTACTAGCTTTTGCCCGAGACTTCGTCAACGTGTTTTTTTTTACGAATCTCTATTTTTTAGACAATAAAATATGCTATGTTACTCGCTGATAATGTAGCTTTACATAGGTGAAAGAATTTTTGAAATCGGTCCAGTAGATTTTGAGCTAATTCGTTACAAACATACAAAAATACAAATCTTTCCTCTTTATAATATTAGTGTAAAGTGTATATTAAACACTATATATTACAGATCGTGTCTAAAACCGTACAATGCATTTAGGACTTTTCATTCGACAACTTTTTCGTTTATATACATCAACAGTGCTGCAAACAAAACCAAAAAATGAATCTTATGCTCATTTTATTACGAGAAAAAGTCGTATGCAAAGGTTCTAACGCGAATTAAGGTTTTGTGTACATAGTCCTGACTTCTCTGTCCTTCATTATGACATAGCTACGCCAATGTTCACTCGCTTCGCTTCTCTTCATATTGTTTGCTACTGCCCATCATGCTCTCTGTGCAAGGGACGTCTCGATGTGTAGTTGCTTCATCTCTTTGTCTGTGAATAGAGGACACCCTATGGTTGTAACGTTGCCCTTACTAATTCAACTCTTTACTTAGAAATATTTTTGAGATTTTTGGGGTAATCTTCAAACCTGATTTCCATACTTAGTATTCAAAAGATTTATGACATTTTAATTTTTAATTAATGTTACCCATAAGTTCAAGTAATGTTAACCAGGTGAGTTGATTAATTTTTGAAACTCTAGGATCGTTTTTTAAAATATTAGCTGTCATTGTTCCCATGCGAGAGTGAGATGGAGCTAGACAGGACGAATACCTCTCTTTTGCAACAAATAATGTTAATGTTACCATGAGTACAGTCAAATTTTTAATTTAAATGTTGGGTATGCAGAATGTTAATGCAGACACGTTAAAATACGGCTTTAAGTATGTAATTCAAATCTTGTATGGATTAGTGGCAGTTGTCTAACTTTAGATATTCATGTGTAATTAGAATTACGAAACATGTATAAAAACTGTAAATATTTGTAAGTAAAGAGTTAACGTCCCACTCCACCGGTCGTGTCGTCCGCAGGTTCACGTTTTGTGTTAACAATCGACTGTGTTTCACTCCCTTCATGTCTACAGGTCTTCACAGCGACTCTTTAACTAATTCCTCATCTGTTATCTTAGTATTTAGTTTGTAGTAAACAATCTAGCTAAAAGCCTCCCTATACAGACTGACTTTGAGTTTATTGGCAATCTTTCATAGGATGAAACCACTCATTAAAAAAAATAACTTTTACTCTGATCATCTGGTATTTCATACTATAATGACACCAAATAAAAGGGCCGAAGGTTCATAGTTAAGTGTTGCGACATAGTATTGCAAAAATCGGCCAAGTCACTGTGTTTTTCTTTTTAACCCGTTGACTGCGGGCGAACATTCGCTACGCCAAGCCCAAAGTGCGGCTGGCTACACAGTTGTTGTGTTTGCCGTAGAAAAACACATACGGTGGTGTGTGAGTCGCAGTAAACGGGTATACCGTAGTTTTAAAATCTATGAAAGAGGTGTTTGCTTATTACTATCACACAGCTGATCCCATAGTAAAAGTTATCTACATTCATAGGTAGTTTCACGCCCAGAATGATTGCCAATGAATACAATAGTCAATGTGTACAATTGAGGTGTGTCCATGCCAAGCTAATAATGTCAGCCGGCGTTCTATTTGTGCATCATTTTCCTTACATAAGTTACTGGGATAAATTATCCCAGTAACTGGATAATGTATAGAAAACGATGCGTCATTCATTCCCGGCAGGCAAACAGTTTGGTCAGTACACGTCCTTAATTTAAATACGTCCTTAAAATTGCCTTTAAATTGGGTGTCAAGCTTCTTCATGTGAATAAACTAAAACGCACAACACATAAATAACTAATTGGTTAACTTTGGCATACGTGGGTTACGTGTATGTTAAGGCTAGGGCATGTCACCATCGCGTACAGCCGCAGCGCATCGCTTTGTAACACCAAAAAAGCTCTGTGCATTTGCGAGGGGCTCATACTTAATGTACAGTCAACAAAAGAGTTAGGTATGCAGGTCGTAAGATATAGTTGAAGTTTTCTTAGAAACCGATGAATGTTTTCAAGTGTAATTTAATAAGTATAGATAATAAACAGTTTTTTAATTAAGTTGAGTTTCAATCGAAGCATCCATCGGTTTCTAAGAAACTTCAACTGTCTGACGACCTGCATACCGAACTCTTTTGTTGACTGTACTTAAGGTCATGTGGGAGAATTTTTGCAATACGTTGCGTTGCGGCGCGGTCTGCTCACATGTGCGCTAGCCTTTATTTACGGGTCACAGTGTCTTCGTCAATGGAGAGCCGGTAATGGTTGCAGGGGTAGCGGTGGCGTGGGTTCCACTCTGCTGGACTCGTCGCAGTCACTTTCTTCGTTGGCTCGACGGGTTCTCGCTGAAATTTGCTCTGAGGAGTGGGTACTGCAGAAGTGTCTGCAGAATCCTGATGAGTTGTATCAGCCTGATATGCTATTGGATCCTATGCTGACGCCGAGACAGGCTCAAAGGTAAGTTAATAATTCTGCCGTCCGTTAACAAGAAAGGCGTTAACCCTCAGAGGGTCGATTTTGAGGTTTCAGCGCCATCATATGTAGAAAAAAAAACTCTATCGATCTGTCTAAGTACCATATTTCTAATATTTATACTTTTTGAAATATTTTTAACGAAAAGGTCGTTAAACACTAAAAAAGTAATAGTTTACACTACTTAAAGTACGTTAACCATCCATACTTAACTAAAAGGTTACATGTAGCCCTTAACGCCCTAATTTTTTATATTTTTCCTAAGTTCTGCTTGGCAAAAAAGACATCTAATAAAAATACTACACTAGAAAGACGTTAAAATCTGCTAACGACTTTTTAGCGTAGGACTCATACAAAAATAATCAAGAAGTACTTTTCTCAAATCTCTAAACGCCTTTAGTTACTCATTTTATGGTATAAATCCTCCGCTTAAAAGACACTAAGCCACAATAATTGGCTAAAAAGACGCTATCTGCTCTCGCCTCTCACCCCCGCGCAGTTGTGTCCCTACTGTCTAAGTCATCGTCGTGGATACATTATCAGAATATTGAAAATCAAAATGTCGAAAATCAAAATATCGAAAATCAAAATATCGAAACTCCAAATGTCGATAATCAAAATATCGAAAATAAAATATCGAATGCTTAATATGATCGAATGATCATAATAACCGAAGTTCAATATATCGAAAATCATATTATCGAAGTACAACTCCGTAGACCGGGGTTCCGTCGACTACGCCAAAACTAGATTGTCCAGGTATTGTCTACCTGCCTGCACGTCATCTCCTCTGCTTGCGTCTTTTACACACATTACGGGCTGTAAAATTACCACGAAGGGGATGGCGGGGTCTGGTAGACCCCGCCATCCCCTTCTAACCTAACCTGTCTGAGTCGGGGTGCCCCAAGTCCCGAGCTCCAGCTTACAAAAGGTAGTGTCGTATGGAGAAGAATGGGCAAGAAACTCCATACAGTAAGTAAGTAGTCTTGGACGCACTGACGCAAGTTGCAAAAGGCGCCCCAAAGCAAATATGTTATCACGAAAAACAATATTTTGAACATTCGATATTTTGTGTCGCTCGCGAAGCGGAAGGATTAATAAACGAATTTGATATACACGGTTACTTCTAGGTCGGTCTGCAATCGAAAGCCATAAACTCGATCATCAAACTCGAAACGATTGGGACCATTTTTTTTTCAAAAAGTAACAATTAAAATAACGGGTACACTACATAAATATGAAAAACTTTATTCCGACAGTCACAAATACGAATTTCAAAATACCGATTTTCGTAATTCCGAATGGTTCAAAATTCCAAATATAATAACTCATCATTACTCCTATTTTTATAATTCCTAAATTTCACTATTCCTAACGTTTATAATTACTAGGTATTCTCAAAATACCGAGTTTCAATAGATCGAATAACAAACAGTCCGACTTAATGATAATTCGAAACATCAAAAATACGAATTCCGATTATTCAAATACCGACTAATATAAATTCGAAAGGCGTAGTTGACGGAACCCTGGTCTACGGAGCCCCGCCGAGCGGGGCTCCTATTTCTGGGTGGTTTAAAAAAAAATAACCACGAAGGTAACCACTTTCTAACCTAACCTTTCCGAGTCGGGGTGCCCCAAGTCCCAAGCTCGCTTCGCTCGCTTCCAAAAGGTGGTTTCGTGTGGATAAGAATGGGCAAGAAACTCCATACAGCAAGTAGTCTTTGGTACTGACGCAAGTTGCTTTGCCGGCCAGCTCAGCCGCGGCGGCGGGCCTTCAAGCCACCTACTCCTCAGCTCGCGGGCCACCCTACCCCTCCGCGCCTACGCCGGCTTAAATTACATCTGGGGTAGGGCAGACAAGACTGCGTGAATTCGGTTTTGTAGCGATTCAATGATTGACTTTTAGTTTATTCGAAATATTGAAAATCGGAATGTCGTTTTTCGGACCGAGAACCCTTCGAGCATTTGATTCTTCGAACGTATGAAAATCGGAAAACTAACAAATCGCATTTACGACTTTCGATAAAATAAATTTCGTGATTTTTAATAATAGACATTATAATTCTTAGGTATTATGAAATTCGGACTTTTGAAAATCGGAACATCGAAATTCGGAATAAAATATTACGGAGTATTTGGGTGTTCCAAAAAAAAAACAGCTGTTCAGTACACTTAGACGAGTTAGACGAACATAAATGTACTGAAAAGCTGATATTTTTTATTGTTACTTTTTGAAAATAAATGGTCCCAATCGTTTCGAGTTTGATGATCGAGTTTATGGCTTTCGGTTCCAGAACGACCTAAAAGTAACCGTGTACTTATATTGTTTTTCTTTTCGAATATTCAGTCCAGAATCCATAACTAAAAAGCAGTTAAGATAAAAGTTTTAACATTTAACGGCCTTTAAGTGTAGTAAGTATGAAATAAAATATTCCTAAAAAGACACTAACTTCAAAAAACTTACCTATAAAGACACTAAAACACTATTGTGTTATTATAGCTAAAAATTAATGATAAATGGAAATCGGCAATACATAAGTATAAAGCCGCTAAGTAACTAAATGCCTTTTTAGCTAAGTAATTTGGAATAGATTTTGTACACAAAAATAAAACACTTCATTTATGTCGAAATCATAAGCTATAAAGTCGCTAAGGTGGACTTTGTGACTTTTTAGGTAAGTTTTTATTTTAAAATCACCAAATTATGCACTGCTAAAAGGAAAAAGGTGTTTTTTTTCTACTTAAAATAAATTGTATTTAAACAAGGTTATCGCTATTAGTTTGTAAATTTAACAAGCTATCTTTGAACGTTTAATTTTATGTTGTACGACCTATGGTTTTTAAGTGGCATATTTTTCAAATATTTCCCGCGTTTTTCGCTCATAACTCAAAATTTGATTTTGTGGCTTTGCGCCCTTTTAGTTAACGGACGGCAGAATTATGATTATAGGTATTAATAAAATTATGATTATTAATTTGACAAACAATGTTTTCTTTAATCTGCGGCGTATTTTTAATTCTTTTATTTTCATCAACCTCTGACTTGCTTGCTTTGTTTTTAAAAATAGAACAGAAATATTGTTTTCAATTAGTTCAAAGTTTTTAAAATCCGGCTAGAAATAAATGTTGGTTTACTGATATATTATAATGGGTTACATACTTTTGTTAGTACATTTTAGCTTGAGTTGACATTGACAAGTCACATTCTCGCACAGATTACTCCATATGATCTGCTATCCTGAATCAGCGAGTCACACTCACCCGGATCTCGACCAGAAGACTATGATCACACGACTTTTGGAGGTAACTTATTAAAGTATGAGGTGCTTACGGTGAAGGAAAAATTCATACTCAGTTCCTCAATTTGTTCATGTTCTACCATGCATAATCACCCCCTTTTTAGCCATATCATTTTTTAAACACTATATTAATAATTGTACCTTTGGTGTTCTCAATTTAATAGCCCACACACAAATCATTTAAAATAGAACCTCAGAAAAAAATGATAATACAATTTTATTTTGAATGTCCCTTTAAACATGCTAAAAACTCTACCGTCCAAAGTTGCAATTATTATTAAAGATTATAGTCATTAAATTCAATGTCAAACATTGTAATTTAAACCTTATTACAATATACATAAAAATCACAAGAACCGCAACGTCTATAAAATGTTGAATTGTTTCCAGAATCTAGAACAATGGTCGCTACGTATGTCATGGCTGGACTTGCAGCTGATGTTCAAACAGTTCCCGAGTGGCTCGTCGGAACTGAGCGCGTGGCTCGACACCGTCGCGCGCGCCGTCATCAATGTGTTCCAGCAGCCTGCGCCGCCGCCGCCCGATAAAGACAGGTATGACGTTAATGGGTTTCATGAAATATTTCAGCTTTGTCTCTGGTATGGCAACGCACTCCGGTGTCTTTGCTAAGGGTCAACATAAATATCAACTTTAAGTCGTTTGTAGTACGAGTTCCAACCCACCAGCTACAGACCTTCTTGAAAGGGACTTTTTTCCGAAGGGTGTCGTATATCAACGTTTTCGATTTCGGTTACGCGACACCACGCAGCGAAACACGACACCGACGTTACGCGTTTAGTTATTTAATAGTTTAATTAAGTTAGTGCTAATTTTTCAATCGTCTGTCAATGGCAGCAAATTTCAAATGGCAAATTTCAATTTGTCGATGGCGGTTTGGCAACTTTTGTATAGAAAATATTATGTCAAACTGTCATATTTATTCTTTGGATAAAAGTTATTAGACTATTGAAAAATCAGCCCTAAGTTATTTTAAATATGTATTATTGTGTTTTATGGGCCATAGTTGCCTGAAATAAAGGATAAATAAATAATATTGCAGATATCCATACATGACCACTTACCATAAGATGAGCATCCTATTGGTTTGCCACACAGTAAATTTAAAAAAAAATACCGTTAATTACGATGATTTCCCCCAGGACGGGAACTGACCGAGGCGTGGTTAGTACGAGCAAGTGGTCGGAGTCTGTGTGGCTGGTGGCGCCGCTGGTGGCCAAGCTACCCGCCGCTGTACAAGGAAGAGTGCTCAAACAAGCCGGACAAGTCAGTACCATTACAATAATACAATCTATACTAATATTATGAAGAGGTCAAGTTTGTTTGATGATTGTTTTATATTTTTTGTCACTGATAAAAAGTTACTTTGTTGCTTTGTTTTATGTTAAACTTCTCTATCACGTCGACGAAGACGAGCAGAAGCTTATGCGATCTGCTCATGACTTACATGAGTGATTTTCCAAAAAAATCTTTCATATAAACCTTTTCTCAAAAATTACGAACACACCAAAAAAGAATCGGCTAAATCGGTCTAGCCATTCTCGAGTTTTAAACTTTAGCCATTCAATTGTTTTATTTATACACACATATAGAAATAGATAGAAGGTGTTAAAATTCATGTCATTTCAGATATTAGAAAGCGGTTGGGGCGCGGGCTGCAGCGGCAACTGTTCCAGTGGCGGCGGCGGAGGCGGCAGCTCGCACAGAGACTGCAAGAGTCATCAGAGCCCTAGTTATAAAGGGTGAGTCTAGTATGAGAATACCAAAATTTGTCATAATGTTTACGAGGACAGTTATTGAAAAGTCGTCGTATTCATATATTGTACACGTTTTACCAACCGTTTAAGCAGCTTGGATGTGACTCCGGAAAATATAATGTTTGTAAACAAGTGCTGTTCGCTGGCTCTGCAACTAAGGCCAGTACCAGTAAGGCCATAACTACTAAATGATAATGAAGTTATGATTTCTACAGCTCTTTTTTATGTTAGACGCTGTTATTATTTTTTTTTAATAATATTATAAGGTAATTTATCCTCTCCACCAGTTCGTCTGGCGGTGGCAGTGGTGGCAAGCGCGGCGTCAGCAGTGGCGGCTGCGGCGGCGGCTGCGCGTGTGGCGGCGCCAACTCCGTGCGCCTCGCCAACGAGCCGCTACTGTCGCTAGTACTTACCTGTTTGCGGCATCAGGACGATCAGAAGGTATTGTAGTAATATAACCCGTAAAGACTTTAATTCTAAAGGTGATCTCCACTATATTCAAGCACCAACTGTGTTCCGCGCATCTTATTTGGTATAAGTATCTTTTGAATAAAAACAGTCGTCACATCTAAGCAACTGAGATTTTAATCGAAACTTTTCATTAGAATGAATGTTCCAAAAAAATAACAACACATTTTTACCTACAGGAGAGCCTCCTAAGCTCAATCCACGCGCAGCTCCAGCACTACCTAACCCACTCACGCGAGCACGACCGCGCCGCGTGCGCAGACAGCTGGCAGGACGACGCCGCCCCCGACGCGTTACTCCTGCGCTTCTCATTGGCCGGCGGCATGTTCGATGCCATCCGCCGCTCGTACCAGTTGACGGCCGATTGGGCCGTTCTACTCACTCAGCTGGTCGCACATCAGCTGATCGACGCTTACAATAACAGGTAGCTGTAGTTACGTCACATCTGTATTAGAATCACACATTACTAATATTCAACGCCATCCGCACATCATAGTTACCAGCGACAAGGACTCCATACAACTGCTCTTCTCTTAACGGCTTCCATTCGGAATTCAAAACAACAGCAGTAACAATTGTACCGCCATTGGAAATCAATACCAGTCAGTAGTACCTACTGCCTATTATTGCTAAATAATATACAGTTACCGGCACGTAACTTGGCAAGAGATTTTCGTAGTGGGGGAAGTTCGCGCATATAAAAATGTATGAAATTGTGCGTGCGCAAACTTCCCCCACTACAAAAACTCTTGCCAACTTACGTGCCGGTAACTGTACCTAGTCATACTGCAGATATTTTAAATACACCATCAAATTAAAACATTATAAAACCAGTGTTCGATTTTGGATTGGCGATAGATGTAAATCGGCTTCTTATGAAAACAGACCAGTTGCCACTGATAGTTATCATCTCACAGTATCCCACAACGGGCATGGACCTTTATCAAATTGCGTTACAATGCCTGGTTCTGCGATTTTTCAAGGTCGTCAGTCCATTTAGTCAGGGGACATCTCGTACTGCATATGCCGTTGCGCAGTTTACCATAGAGAAATCATCTGGTTGGCCATCGGTACTTCGACAGACGTGATCGGGATTCAGCTACTTCAGCTTGCTAAACTTCCAGCTATTGTCACTCATTATTTGCTGATGAATGGAGGATACTTTTTATTGGTGGATTATTATTTTGGGCGCATTTAAACAAGAGTAAATGTCTCACACTAAAATCACACGTCATGACAATCTCCGTATAAACAATAGATTTGCGCTATTGTAAAGGATAGATAATTATTAATTCCCGAGGTTATTTTTTCCCCTTTCTCCCTTGTTGGGAATATTATGGGCAAGGTACAAGCAACTTGCACCACCACAATGCTCATCTGTTCTGTCAGTGTTTAACCGAATATCGTCATCTAGAAGATGGGCCTAAAATACGGGTGTAGAAACCACCAATCAACTGACGTACTTTTTATGAGCTGTCAGAAAGCGATACCCTCATACATTTTGTATGGGTACCAACTGTAACATCACTTATTTCTAAGCTTAATTGACTAGCTATTTATTAATTTTAAACTAAAAATCCAATTTTACAGTTGATTGAAAATTAATTGAGTTTTTATGGCTAAATAAAGTGTTTTTTAGAGAAGTTGTGTCATCGAATTATTCATTAATATAATTAATTAATAATGAATATTATTAATAATTCCAAGACACAATTTCTTAAAAAAGCAAGTCATTTTAGCCCTGGAAACCTGATAAATTTTCAATGAACATTAAAATTAGATTTCTAGTTGCTTTGAGATCTATATTAGTTAATCAATTTAGTTACCTAGTAAGTGACGTCACAGTTGACTATTGCCATACAAAAACTATGGGAGTATCGCGTTTTGAGCTCATAAAAAGTATGTCAGTTTCGTTGGTGGTGTCAAGTACCTAATCCTCTATATTTACGGTCATCCATCAGAACATCAGCAACATAAATGGCCTGGCAGACGGTGTCTTACAATAAATTAATATAGTTTGTGTCGCAGCAACCTCTTCTCCACTGTCATCGATATGCTCGCCACTTTGATCCACTCGACGCTCGCGGACGGCGGGGACGATAACAACCGGAAACATTACCAAAACCTCATGAAGAAACTGAAGAAGGAGATCGGAGAGAGGCACGGCCCGTCAGTGCAGTGCGTGAGGCAACTGCTGCCTCTGTCCAAGAACACTATTATTGAAGTAAGTCGTTTGTCTATTTTGTTTTGTCCCACTTTTTGTTTTCACTGCAGAAAATAAACATAACAAAGAAAATGCATTAACAAGTTACTTTTACTATAAATTTTATGTACAGTCCCCATCACGAGATGTTATAAATTTTGTAAACACATATTCAGGGGATCGCAACCCTTAGATCAAATACTGCATCAGCGTGAACTTACTTTAAAATGACAGCCCAAATGTTTACCTTACATTTGTCAGACGCGTTCCAGTACCACAAAACTTTAGGACAACATCGCTTTACATCGCTATAAACCTGACCAAGTGAAATTGTGCCCGTTAGTTACATATTACACGTATGTTAATTTGAAATGATTGAATTGGGATTATTGTTGTCGATTGAAGTTTTGCTACGTAACTTAGTAGAAGTTCTTTATTTACATAATTTATAGCTTCTCGTGACGGGGACTTTAAGGTTCTCATTTTAAGTATGGGACATACTTATGCTGAGACCCGCTCTTCATAACTTTGGGAATATTCTGTGAAAGATGTTATTCCTATTAGGTTATTTGTATGATTTGGTGTTTAATAAAGCTAAAAGCTAATTATAATAACAAAAGAAAAAATATATAAAAAGATTGTGTGTTAGTGTGGGTATGTATGTGAAACATTATTAAATTTTGCGTGAAATTTTCAGCATCCGTAGTTACTTTACATTATTAAATAATATCATTTATTCGCGTCTGTTTCAACAATAGTTAATGCGTGTCAAGCTATTTCCTCAACAAACTAACCCGTACATTGAACATTTCCATACTCGTTTGTAATATTAGTGTGCTGTAAATATCAATGTTCTGCAGGTCATCGCCTGCGAACCCATCGGATGCCTCGTGGACCAAAAAGGGAACAAGATCACTGGATTCGATAGTGATAAGAAACAGGTAATTCATCATTACTATAGAGTATTTCGTTTGTGTGCTAATTGAGTATCAGACCGGATATTGGATACTTAAAAATGGCGGGATATTCCTGGCAGTATGCGTACAGTGTATTAACTCAGATGCCATTGTCGTCAGGGTCTCCGCCTCACAGACAAGCAGCGCGTGTCGAGCTGGGAGCTGGTGGAGGGCGGGCGTAACCCTGCACCGCTATCGTGGGCGTGGTTCGCCGCCACCAAGATCGAGAGGAAACCTCTTACTTATGAGAACGCTCACAGGTAAAATAAAACAATAGACAGTAAAAGTGACCAATAAAAATCGACATTTATGACCTGTCAAAACGCGATTCTCCTATAGATTTTGGATGGAAATAAGGTACTCTCTGATGTCACTCATGTACAAGCAAGTACATGTCACTAGCTACTTAACACCATATTGTTAACAGTGTAAAGCTTAAAGTCGAACGCATTTTGGCGCCTGCGTTATCAAGATCCACGTTCTGCTATTTTTTTGATCTTTATAATGTAATTCGTGTGTATGACATTGCATAATTAACAATTCCGCATTAGATTCCAGTGCAAGTAAAAAATATAGAACTACAATAATTATGTTTGTGTTGTTGCAGACTACTGAAATACCACACGCACAGTCTGGTGAAGCCGCTGAGCTACTATCTAGAGCCGCTGCCGCTACCGCCTGAAGATCTTGAAATCATCGACATTAAACAGGTACGAATAACATTATTTCATTACTTATCATTCCTGAATTACTATTATAACCATGCATTGACTATTCCATAACGTTAGAAATTCTGATGATAGTAAAATCAGCATTCCGGGCAGATTATTATGTTAACAGTAATTTATCGCCTGTTATGCGGCTTCTAGATGCTAAATATTCAATGTAAAACAGAAGTTTGGGAGGAACATGGGCTTTTATAATAAAGCATAACTAGATGTTCCATAAAACAGAAGTTGTAATAGGTATATCTAAATTGTTCAGGAAGCTGGAAGCGTGGATTCAAGCCCAACGGGCGCCGGGAAAACGAGATCACGTAACGCTCCGTGCAAGAATATCAAGAAATCGAAACCGACCACACCGGTAACTATACTATTATTTATATCAATGGATAGATATCTTTATAGAAAAAAAAATGTGACAGACAGCTTTTTTATGGAATATTTATTCTTCACCTAAAAGTTATCTGACCAACCGTTGACTTCGGGCGAACATTCAGGGGAATTGGTGTGTTCGCCGTAGAAAAACACATACGATTGTGTGTGCGCCGCACTTGCGTTTCTAAGTAGAAACGGGTTTGTTTTTCCGCAGTCAACGGGTTAAATCCCAGCCTTGATACTACAAATAAATATACTTTAAAAAATGTTTGAAACGTATAATGAATGTACGCAACGTGCACACTAAACGTAAAATGCCAACTAGTAACAACTAATTCAAACCTGGGAATGTAAAAATATTGAAACCTTTTACTGCCTGAAATGTTACTATATTTGAAATCCACATCTCGTCTTCGCTAAAATGAAAGTGTTTTTTTCCTGCACGTCGTTTCTCCATTCCGTTTGTATCCACTTATGTGGAAGGAATATGTAACGCTTTCCTTGTGTACAGACGAACGGCGTGGCGACCCCGGGTGCGGTGGGCGCGGGCGGCATGGCGCCGCAGCCGGCGCAGCAGCCACAGTTCATGCAACAACAGCAGCAGTGGTTCCCGCAGCCCGGACAGAACTATTACAACCCGCCTGGTGAGTACGCGCTCAAATACTCGTATACTCTGTGACACAAAACTTAGCATCCATTTTGCAATACTCTATTGTGAGATTGAGGTGTGTTTGTCCTGATTTGGCTAACCAGTAGAGCCTTTTTTTTTACGAACAATCATATCTTTGTTTTTTTTTTATTGTCATTGAAAACAGTAAATTGTATGGGTCGTTACGCTTCATACAATTTTACATGCAAAATCGGACTTTGTGTGCATAGAAGTAAGGTTTCTTTTGAATTGACCATATACCCCAAGAATCATCATATCATATCGTGTAACACGGTTTTGCGTATGCGCAGCCGGTGTGAGTCCTCGCAGCGTGGCCGCGGCGCCGCCCTCCAACAACCAGTCGAAGCAGGCGCTCAGCAACATGCTGCGACAACGAGTGCCCTTCAACCAGATGACGCAGATGCAGGTCAATGTATGTAAACTACTTTTACTACTTTTTTCCTAGTACTCTTTATTTCAAAATTTTTATAAAAATGATTTACAAAAAAATTTTTTTTTTAAATATGTATAAAAATAGTGCTCCGTAAACCCAAGCCAACGGTGGACTCAGGGTTACAATATTTTATTTATCATCCGGCTTATGCCCGAACGTAACTAGCGTTGCAATAAGGTTAATTAGTTGTAACTCGACACGCAGCAGGGCGGCGGGTACCCGGGCGCGCCGCACACGCGCGCTCCCTTCCCGCGGCAGACCATGCGGCAGATGCAGCCCAACCAGATGGGCGCTATGCAGTCCGCGTGAGTTGTTTATACTTTTATTTATTCAGAAGAGATTTTTATCCAGTTTTCGTTTTCCCGAAGGATAATTTAGGGACTTTTGCTTAATTCTGAAGTCTACGCAGACAAAATCACGGGCAAAAGCTAGTCTCTTATAAATATGTAACGTGAAAAGAGAAAAATAAACGATATTATTCAATTTTTAGGCTGACTTCCAAAAAATTTTTTTTTTATATTAAAATAAAACAAAAATACTAAACACATTCTATTGACAGGCAAATGAACCCTATGGGCGGTATGGGTGGCATGGGTCCTATGGGCCAAATGGGCGGAGTACAGATGCCAGGTCAAATGGGCGGCGGTCAGATAGCAGCGGGGCAAATGAGCGCGGGACAGATGGCCGGCGGGCAGATGGGCGGCATGGGCGGCCAGATGTTCGGTGGGCAGTATGCTGGCATGCAGCAGGGGTATGGCTATAGTCAGCAGATGATGCAGGGCGGACAACAGCAAATGATGAACCAGGTAATGTTTATTTTTTCTTTTTCATTGTAAAAAGGATACAGGTTACAGAAATGGGCGCACGAAACGTTTAACAAATGGTAAATGTCATCTCTAATCTCTGTCTCCATCTTTCAGGGAATGGGCCAGAGTGTAAACCAAATGGGCCAACAAGTAAACCCTATGAGTCAAGGTGTCAACTCTATCGGGCAAAACGTAGGCCAAATGAGCCAGGGCGTCGGCCAGCCGTCACAGATGCCACAGTCGATGGGGCAGATGAGCCAGGGCATGGGGCAGATGGGCCAGCCTATGGGACAGATGGGGCAGATGGGACAAGGTGGCGGCATGTCCGCAATGAACAGCCAAGCCGCATCCATGGGACCGCAGGGCGGTAACTCCATGGGGGGATTCCCTGGACAACAGACATTCCAACAGGTATTTAATTGTATACTTATTTGTATTGTGTATTCTTTGTTGAAGAGCCAAATCAATTTGTCATCTTCCAATTATTATTAATGATGCCTAAGATTTCTATTCCAACGCATATGTATTTTTTTTCTTTGTGATTTGACAGATTTTCTGTATTTTCTGTTCTTTAGAATATGATGGGCAGTCGCGCAAGCCAGGAAGCATATCTGGCGCAGCAGAGGCAAAACGCTCGTCCACCTTACATGCAGGTTAGTACAGAATTATGATGATGTGTGACTAGTACTTTGCCGTTTGATATGCCAAATGACAAGCTGCTTTATTCATTAGGTATTATGGTTTTAAATTCAAATAATTGCTTCGGCCGTCAGCAGCTCATATTTCACGGATCTTATCTATTTTAAAAAGATGCTGAATATTTCCACCTTTAAGAGTATCTTCACAAAACCTTTTTCCATCTTACAGCAAGCACCAAACGTGACGATGGGCGGCATGGGCGGCCCAGCGCCGCCGTACCCTCGCGGCATGCAAAACCAGCAGAGCTCGCAGTATCAACAACAGATGAATCAGCAACGTATGCGACAACAGATGCTCGCCATGCAACAACAACAACAACAACAGGGGCCGCTTGTGCAACATCTGCAGAGGCAACAGTATCAGCCGCCATATTAGTAATATACAATTTCCAAAATATCACCTGTAGCCGGAGGGCCAGTGGTAAAAGATATCAAACATCTTCGTGAAACCTTTACTATTGTTTCGGAATTGGATATTTGACATCATTAACAAATAATTCAGTCTTCCCTAAAAAAAAACTTTATTTTAGCACAGAAAACCTAATTACTTCTCAAAAAGCCTCAGTAAAATTGGATTTTAAGTACCAAATTTTGAAATCACTAATAAGTTGGTCAATTGAAATCGCAGAAAAGTGACGTCACAGTTTATTATGGCCATATTAAATCTATGGGGAAACCACAAAAAAACGCTCATAAAAAGTATGTCAATTGATTGGTGGTGTCAAGTACCCAATTACATTAGGTCGGCTTACTATCGAAATTTGAATTCTAAATCGAAAATGATACGATTAAGAATCGCTTAGCGTTAGTAAGTCGAACGGATACGCAGCGCAAACGCGACAGTAATGCTGGTAGTGCACAGCCGTGATGGTACCAAAACAATGGTGACGTTGATGCGGCGGTAGCGTCGCGTTTCGACGAACGCCTACGCTGGATAAAGGTGTCGATATGATAAGATACTGCATTCCATGTGGCTCAGCTTTAAACAATAGCCCCAATGAAAGACACCTAAATGATGGACCAATAACAAGAGAGCTTGTGTCATCATATCGTGTTTACATTTACTGACTTTAAAACACGCAAAGTTCTCTAATAAGTCATTTAATATTTGGGTTCCTTTATCCTCTTTCGACTTCCATGTCTAAATCGGAACTATTTTCACTAAGATTTCTTTTCTTTAGTTCTTTTCGATTTACAAAACCAAACTCTTTCTCTCATTGGCGAATGCTACACGCTCGATATATATCGTGATATTTATCGTGATATTTATCTAGTAATATTTAGTAATATTTTAGTATACTACACACACGATACGGATCGCGTCAGTACGACGGTAAATTTCATTGAGTACACTCGTACGTTTCGTATTAAAATATAAAAAACTAAATAAAAGCTTGTAAAAAAGCTATGAGTGATAATATAAATAAAGCTTGCGTTGCTATTATATTAGCGATAGCATTGAAAAGATGTACAAAACGAAAAAAATGGACGAAATATTGGTTTCAAGATCGAGAGAAATATAAACATCTAAATTTTTATTTTTTTATTTTTATTTTTAATTCTTTCCTATAATTAGATTTTAAAGAGTTTATCTTTGCTATGACGTCTTTGGTAGTCGCGCCTGGTTTATTTATTTATTTATTTAAACTTTATGCAACAAAAGCGTACAAAGGCGGACTTAATGCCTAAGACATTCTCTACCAGTCAACCAAAGGTGATGAAGAGATAACAAAGCAGGTGCAAAAAATTGTCCATACGGAAATAATCAAATTTGAGATTTTAAAATCAATTAAAACAAATATCTAAATAAGTTTAAACGTACACAAGTACTCAAACTCATATATACGATATAAATAATTATTTTTTTTTTTAAATTGTTAATAGTTGCTCATAGGCATTCGCCCTTTTTACTTTATTCAAACTGTCGGCCCTTGAGCTGTCCCATACCTCTGGCAGTGTTTCTAACACTTGTATAAATTCTTTTAGATGCTTTTGGTCGTTTGTTGTAGGTACAGCGGGCGCCGCCGCATCAAGATGCGCGTCCTCATCCATCGCTGTCAGAATTAATACTGACGCGATAAATATCGATTAGAGACTAGACGCACGATATTTATCAACGATACTCGATCCAAATCGTGGATTTCTGGATTTCTAGAAATCCAGCGATCCGTATCACGATACGTGAATACACTATACTACAGACTCGATAATTATCGTGATCCTGGATTACGATCCAAATATCACGATAAATATCGAGCGTGTAGCATTCGCCATTAAAAACGGGCCTTTTTAAATCACTCCGGTCAATGAAAACACGACGTTAATCCGCGATACCAACACCATAAAATGTGATATGCCGTCCATACACGATACACATGAACGGCTACTTATTTAAAAATATTGTTAGGTTAGCAACCGGTTTCTGCAAGACTGATCAAGTCTCAAATCAAATCCCACGTTGGCTGTTGTGATTAGCTTGTGAGCTGTGAAAAATGTTTAAGCATTTTTCCGTTGCGGTCTGTATAACTCCTTCTCTCTCTCGCACTGAAACAATGATGGTTCTAACAAGACAGCACGGCCCCTGATACAACAGCCAATCAAATCGCTTGAGATTTAACAACAAATTCAAAATGGAACAAAAAAATTACTGCGGTAAAGCTAGAACTACATCATAGCTTCCTCGGCGAGCATTGATATGCGCAAAACAAGATTGTACCGAAACAAATTTTTATAAAGGCTTACTGAAAAGTGTACCTAGTTGTCTTAAATATATATATATTTTTACTAAATCAGTGTGCATTGTGTTCAGTTTTGAGAATTCTGTGATGTAGTCCTAACTAATAAATGTAACTATTTTCATAGACGAACACATCGGTGTGATGACGAATTCAAGATATTTTATCAGCACAGTTAATTTTAATTGTACTGCATATTTTTAATGCGTAATTCGATCAACGCATTATAATAATCAAAATGTAGGGAATTTACAATTGTATTTATTTTTTACTCATAGACAGATCTTATTTTGTGAGTTCTTTAGTTGGTTTTGTGCCTGTTGTTCATATTAATTTTGCAATTACATACCTGAGACTCGTGTGAGTTCATGTTAAAGAAATGTGGCGCAACATTGTTGCAGCAATATTTTTGTGTTGCTAGAAACATGTTGCTGACAACACTGCATACAGTGTCGGCGCAACATGCTGCGCAACTTTTGTTTACCATGAAAACAAGGCTTAAATCACGAATCAGGGCGCCTACCACCATCTCTTATAACAATATTATTTTAATATTACTTTGTAATTTCTGTTGTTGCATTTTCATCTCTCGGCGCTGATTTGAGCGTTGAAAATCCAACAGTGCGGAAAGCAAAGTAATATCAAAATAATATTGTTTTGAGAGGTTGTAGTAGGCTTTTAAATTATTATCTCATGATCTAAGTGTTTTTTAGTAAAGCAACAAAATAATGTGGATGTATCTATTTTATTATATTATTCTAGTACAATTAGATTGAACTCACAAACCACTATAGTTTTAAGTTTATTGTAAATAGTTTTTCATTTATGTTTATTATAAGAAGAATTTAGAAGATTATTTTTGTTTTATTTATTGAAATAATCCTGATTTGTAAGTACAGGCAGCGACGAAACAGATACTAGTACTCATCAGTTCCATTTTTACCCGACTGCATTTATATAAAATACGCACTAAGTAATTGTTCTGTGATAAACCATGATTGTTCAATACCTGAGAGCAGCCGTCTACTTTGCTCGCCATACCTGAAAAATTACGGTTCCGTTCACACAGACCGGCTCGGAGAGGAGATCAGATTCTTATCACGTTGAAAACAGAGTTTTTAGTATTTGTAGTAAGGTTTATTTTTGCATGTGTACTGCTTTTGTTGCTGCTACTGTTTTGTCATAGTTTAATAAAGTATGGTTATAATTTTAGGCTACATACGCACTATGTGGTTAGCCGCAATGCGGTCAGCCGTCCGGTGGACCGCAGGATGCGGTTGCGCTTGCGGTTCAGTCGGACCGCGGCGCTCAGAACGACCGGAGCGGTCGGCCGGCAGCCACATCGCAGTGCGTATAAAAACTACTTTCTCGTACAAATTTTATTACGGTCAGCCAGACGGCTGGCCGCATTGCGGCTAACCGCATAGTGCGTATATAGCCTAAAACATAGTTTTAGAAGGCGGTTGAAGAAAAAAGAAAAAGAACTTTCTTCAAGAAGCATTTTATTAAAAGTATAGTTTTAGTTAGTATTGAGTTTTTACAATATAATAAATCTATCAAAATAAAACTATAATCTTTTAGACTAAGTAAGTGGGTAATGTTCAGCTGTAAGTTAATGCTGTTGGTAAGTGTAAGTAAATATGGAAGAAGAAGTAATAAAACAGGTGAAAATGACTCTTGCGATCTCTGGTGGTGTCGAGCTCTACGCACGATGGATGCGCGCCTGTTACAGCACGAGTCACGACTACTTGAAGCTGTTGGGTGCACCTGTTCCATTAGACAAGTTGGGATATATATAGGAATTTCGTCGCATTCTTCAGAGAGCGATGCAGCGACAGCTTCCGGGTGAGCACTCCTATTAACCAATTTTTTTTTTATTATTACGTACTCAATCAATGCCAGCATATTGAACATACTAAACCTCACTTTATAATACTTTGTCTCTGTCAGTCTATATGGTATTTATCAAACATCCCAAAACAATCTACAGTTGAATCCCGATATAACGCCCTGCAAGGGCCCGGCGACATTTAGTCATACTAAATGAACAAACAACAAAAAATTAATTTAAGCTTGTATTTATGTATATATTTGCTCACCTAAAGTTCTTTACCCGAAATTGTACTTTCTAATGATTTGTAATCCGAATGATCACTCTTCCTAAAATTTTTCATCCTAGGGACGTTTATGGGGGATTGGCAAGAGAAGGCAACGCATAGGGATGAGTGAAAGGTTATGGGGCTTTGCCCAGCTGTGGGACATTGCAGGTTGATATAAAAAAACTTCTTAAATATTACTATCCTATCGCAGTCTTCTTACAGAACTTTAAAATATATTTTAACTTGTTTTTTTTTTGTTTAAGAAAAAAACATGACTTGCAACATAATAGAAGGCGATTAACACAAGGCACCGCGCACCGCCGCGGTTGGCGGTGCAGCGGATCTCATGTCGCATTGGCCTCTAAGAAATCCGTCAAAGCTCCGTTCAAAAATCCGCTTTACCGCCACCGCCCTCCGCAGCGGTGCGCGATGCAGTGTGTTAATCGCCTTACACGCAGACACTTACGAAGTCGGATGCGTCACATGATGATGTCCATCGCTATGCGGTGCGTTCAATGTTTTTCCATTTTCCATGTCCAGCTGCCCCTTGGAGTCTGTGATGATCTCTTCTTTGAACTGGAACATGCCGTAGCCATCTGACACACTCCTGGAACAAGTTTAAGACCAGTTTAGGAAAAGAGGCCTAAATTAAAATGAATAGGTATTGCAATCAGTCTACCTACACTATAATAATATAATATAATAATATTATAAAGAGGAAAGATTTGTATTTTGGGGGGTGTGTGTGTGTATGTTTATAATGAATAAACACAAAAACAACTGTGCCAATTTCAAAAATTTTAACGATTATATATTATATCTAGAAATATTTAACGATTATCAATTTTGTAAAAATATTTATTGTGAGCATTGCACTGCTATTGCTGGACAGAAATATAACATTTGGCATATTGTATTAGTTTGGCAAAACAAAAAGTCAAACGGATTTTCTACTGTGCAAGCATAATTATTGTCAAATTGTTATTGAGGTCAACAAAATCCGGTAAAGTTTGCCCAAATATGTACCTCGAGGTACACGTGCACCAAATCGTAGATTAAAAATAGAGGAATTTGAAAATAATTTTACTTTTATTTATAAATCATTTAATAAATTATTTAAATATAACCTAATACAATTAAAACATGTGGCAACTTTGCATGCACGATTGCGTTATAATTGGTTGTTACTCGGGTTGACATTTCGTAAATGTCATTTTGTTTTGTTTTTGTTGACACGACACATGTCATTCCGTTCGTTTTGCGTTTCGGCGTACTCGTCTGTCAACTTGACAGTTTTTTTTTAGGTGTTTATTTCCTAGAGTGCCAAAATGGCGTGCTTTTTATTACGATTAAAAGCTATTTTATTCTCTTCCCCGGGCAACTATATAAATAATTTAAGAGTGCAATATTATTCAGTGTAATCTAGTGTATTTTATGCCACTAAGTGTACCATCTGTACAAAATTGGGCAGATACTACTGTTGACATCCTTTCATGATTCTGGGGCAACGGGAAGTACCCAACAGGTTATGATTGCCTAGCCAACGTCAAAATTAAATAATAATTAACGGCTTTATCTTTAGATTGCGCGTCCACGCGTTCCTAAGAAAAAGGGTCTCGAGTTCTCGACATATATGAGGACAACACTATGTAAGATGTACTCACGAAGTCAATGCCGGGCAACGCGTCGTCCGGGTCGGGAGCAGGCAGCGGCGGGTGCGCGGCGCGGACCGGGCGCGGCGCGCGGGTTGGGTACGACGCGGCCGGTGTCCGTCGGCCACGTGATCTGCACGCGCGCCTCCTGCGCGTACGCCAGGCTGAGGATGCTCGTGTACCGAAGCGCGTGAAGTTCAGCTCGCGGTTGTAGCGCTCTCTGTGCGGGACAAACCACTGTTACTACCCCCGTCTGGCACGACGCCGTCACGCGCATGCTAGTAAAAGATCACATTACTGTCGCGATATGTTTTGACTGACCACAATCACCTGTACTCTGAAGATAAGTTTATTTCAGAACTTATAAAAAGTTGAGATTTAACCCAGCCAATTATTATTGGAGGTGTGGTATATTCTGAGTATACTGGATGACTTTCAATTAGTGTACGATATTTATTCATTTATTTTTTTAATGCACAACATTTATTTATACAAATGAATGTACTCATGATAACAAACAACTTCCGAAAAAAAATCCCAAATAACAATAGTAATCCACGATAAGAGGTATTTTTATAATTTAGTTATCCCTTTTTTACAAACAAAACTATTCCACTTTTACAATAAATTTATTGTTCCTTTTAACCGACTTTAAAAACGAGGAGGTTCTCAATTCGTCGGAATCTTTTTTATATTATTATTTTTTATGAATGTTCTCCCATTACTAGAAGACGCCTGTATCATTTGGAAAATTCTTTTTTTGTTCGAAAATATGGAACGGAACTAACTTATGATCATATCAGAACTGTCGTGACTGACGTAAAGAAGCGGGGAAGGGGTATGTCGACCTCCCTTTTACCACTTTCTAAAATCAAATAATGTCTGAGGTATTGTTTAAAAAAGCTTCTTGTAAGGATTTCAAATATTGATAACAAGTAATATCACACTAAAAAAAGAAAAAAAAATGACCTTGCCCAAAAGTTTTTTGTTATTTTAATAATGCAATTAATATTTTATTTTGGTTTCAGTAACTTATCTCGAGTACAATTATGTGCATAAATATCGTACGCTAATTACCAGTCACCCTATATTGTTGTGTACAATATTTGCTTATGTCAGTAGTATAAGAGTTACATTCAATCATTGATTGTGTTAACAAGAATTACTAGCTTTAGGCCGTTTTTCGTCCACGTGAATTTTCTTACACGCCCCTTTTTGTTTCATAATAAAGTATGCTGTGTGCAAAAGCTCACACCTGTATAGCCATATAAGGTCGGTGCACCACACTCCTTCTGGCGCTGCAGTGATCAGCTCCATTATCTCAGACTTTAACTCTTCAAACTGTATAGCCTTTGTACTGCTGCTACCTGAAAGAAGAATTACAGCAGTCTGTAATATTGTATAAGTTTTCTTAAATTATAAGGGGCCTTTACTTAGATGCAATTACAGAAATACTATATATTTTCATAAATTAGTTCACAAATAAATAATTCCATAAATATAAATTTCTTCTAGGTACCACAACTACCACAGAAATTGATTACCATAACAAATGTGAACTACACCTTATTAAAAAGAAACTGGCACCGGCAAGTTGGACTCACTCACTGAGGGTTAAAGTAACCTAATAAGGAAAATTTTAATAATTTTTCCATTTATAGGTCCCATATAAAGGTCAATTTTTATACTTTACAAAACTGCTTTTACAGACTATTTTTTAAATTTTAGTTTAATCCACACTAATTTTATAAAGAGGAAAACTTTGTATTTTTGTTTGTTTGTTTGTAATGCAGAAAAGAAAACATTGTAAATATTTGCAAATTTTTATTGTGCGCAAGAGCGAGCAAAGCGAGCTCGGGACTTGGGGCACCCCGACTAGGACAGGTTAGGTAAGAAGGGGATGGCATCACCATTTTGGTATTTTTTTTGACCACCTAGAAGTAGGAGCGTCGAGCATCTATGGTTGGGCAAAATGGTGGGGGGTGACTCCAACAGCCCCCCCATTAACACAACATGATAATACACCGACATGAACTTAGCAATAGACACAACTCAGTACATATGTAAAGCATACCCCCAAATAATAATCATACCCTCAAATTACAACTATAAATTTCATCTTCTACCCACATTATTTTTTATTACACTTTGTAAATGTTTCTTTCTGAGTATGAGTAAAAATATTATGTTTGGGGATAAAAGCGTTATGATAAAAAACAGTAGGAGTTTAAATATATACTTAACTACATTAATTGAAAAATGAAAAATTTTAGGAAAAGTGATCATTCGGATTACAAATCATTAGGAAGTACAATTTCAACTTTAAGTGAGCAAATATATACATAAATACAAGCTTAAATTCATTTTTTGTTGCTTGTTCTTTTAGCAGGACTAAGTGTCGCCGGGACCTTGCAGGGCGTTAAATCGGGATTCAACTGTAGATTGTTTTAGGATGTTTGATAAATACCATAGACTGACAGAGACAAAGTATGATAAAGTGTGGTTTGTATGTTAATATGTTTGCTAAGCTGGCATTGTTTTAGTAAATATACCAAGAAAAGTTTTGGTTAATAATTAGGAGTGCTTACCCGGAAGCTCGCTGCATCGCTCTCCGAGGAATGCGACGAAATCCCTACTTTTCTAATGGAATAGGTGCACCCAACAGCTTCAAGTAGTCGCGCTGCAACAGGAGCGCATCCATCTGCGTAGGGCTCGACACCACCAGAGATCGCAAGTCATTTTCACCTGTTTTATTACTTCTTCTTCCATATTTACTTACACTTACCAACAGCATTAACTTACAGCTGAACATTAACCACGTATTCAGTCTAAAAGATTATAGTTTTATTTTGATACATTTATTATATTGTAAAAACTCAATTATAACTAAAACTAAACTTTTAATAAAATGCTTCTCGAAGAAAGTTCTTTTTTTCGTTGAGTATCTTTAAAAAAAAGGCGGTATCTATAAAATTATAACCTGGATACTTTATTACTATGACATACACTCTTGTGTGACCGTTTTAAAAAATGGCAATCTAGCTAGTGCGATGGGTGTTGAATCAACGAACTAGTTGAATCAACGTTGATGTCTCTTCAACGGAATTAACGTTGACCGTGTACAAATCAACTCGTTGAATTCGTCAACGAGTTGCGAGATAACGACGTTAATGAATTCAACTCGTTTCATCGTTTGACGAATTCAACGAGTTGGTTTGTACACGGTCAACGTTTTGTTATTTTCAACGTACGTAAATTGTATTTCTTTAAGAATAAAACTCCCGCTACGACGCGATAGTCATGACAAGAATTTAAACTCTAAATAACGAATACAAGATTTTATATTTATTTAGTAATTTGATCAATGTCATTATTTTTTGAAGAAAGTAAACGATGACATTATTAATTCTTAAAATGATCATAAATTCGTGCGCGGAATGAAACGTTTCGTCGCCGGCGGGCCTGTGACTGGTTGAAGCGGCTGATTGGCCGGACACCTCGTTCGACTCGCGCGCCCTGCCCGTGATAAACAGGTTTGTAGTGGTTCGTTTGTTTACAAACGTGAATGAAATATAGTTTGTGTTGTGACAAGTCGCGTGAAAGGTCACAGGTAACTTTGCGGATTGTCGAAATTAATATCACTGTTTGTATTCAATTACGTATTAGTTTTTATTGTATTACGAGTAGTGTGAGTGTCAATAGTTTTTGTAAATATAATTAAGTGTAAATAATTAAATAGGTTTTATATTTAGTGTACAGTTAAATAGGATAAAAATGCCAGGACGTAGCGGTAACAGTGAATTGTGGTTACATTTTGAGAAAGATGATAGTGGGAAAGCTAGTTGTAATGTATGTAAATTAACATTACAACAGCACACGTTAATAAAAGCGTTTAGGCGCTTATCGTTCATGCAAGTTGACGTTCGTAACACGTTAACTCGTTGACGAAATTAACTAGTTGACAAACGCAATTCAACGTTAACGTTTCGTTGACGGAAAAACCTTCAACGACCCATCGCATCGCTACAATCTACTAAAATATAACGTTGCCAGTACTAAATAATACCTGGGGGCTTACCATGACCTTTATAGCAGGGCAGAAGTTGCCTGGAAGTTGAACTGCCTCGGCTACTTTGTACTATGACATCGTTTTAGCAGTTATGGTTGTTTTGTCGTGATATATAAAGTTAAATATGCCGAAAGCTATTAATAGTGATGCTCGAAACATTATTCTAAAGGTTAAAACCTTTTTTGAAGAAGAAGCTCGGGCGGGGTATATTTTTAACGATAAAATAAAATTATAGTATGAGTTTATGAGTGTTGTACATACTATTTCCATAAGAGTGAAACCGTTTCCCTTTATTATTACTATACTCTTTGGAAACTGTCCGTCTGACGTTGACATCTGTCTAGATAATTATAGTTTAAATTAATCTGTGGTCTTGTTTTGATTGGATTTGATTTAAATGTGACATTTAGGCCGTTTATTATGTTATTCTGTCAACAAAATCAAATTTTAGGTTATGTTATGATTATATCGTGCTGTTAGTTTTACAAACATTTTGATAAAATGCTTAATTATATAAAAATTTCAAGACATAGTGCCGTATTATCTTTCATAAATGGACATAGTTGTGGGTGTCTTAATAGAAGAATACACAATGTAGGACTAAATGATATACCGAAGATAACAACAACCGATATTCGAAAATTACTACGACAAAAAGGTTTAGCTGTTCAAGACGGGTTCACAGCTCTAACCACCAAGTGTTCCATATGCTCTGGAGACCAGAAATGTGCAGAAAGTAAAGTGTATGTAAACAAAACGACAGGTTCGTAATTGTAAACATAACCTCGAAATATAATTACCTACCCTACTGCGAAGGAGGTTAAATGAATGAAGTCTCATCATCTCAAAGTACAGAGAATGGTGTGATGACCTGCATGTTCGTCAACGCTGGTTGCCCTGGTTGTTTGGTTTTCAGAGGATAATGCCATGTTTCTTTTAACAAAATGTTTATTTATTAGGGACAAGAAACAGTAGTATAAATTCCAATAAACTCAAGACTTATTCAATAGGTGTAGCATAGATCTATAGCTAATATATATTCCACATGTTGATATATACCTGCAGTCCATTCTACGATTAGCTGATATTCGTTTATTTTATGTAAACTTTCTGATTTCTGTGTTCTACTTTAGGGTATCATAAAATTAACCTCTCTGTGAAGGCAACATGGGGTGGAACAAAAAAAAATATAAAAAATTATATCACTTTTTCATTTCAGGATATTTTCTCTGTCCCAAATGCAATGTACATGGCGATTGGAATATATTAGAGAGACTAGTGAAAAAAGCTAAAGTCGAAGCAACCATTAAAGACTTCATTGAAAAATGTCAAAAGCAATCAGAAGACTTTCAGAAAGATTGGGAAGAAGTAATGAAGGACACAACATCTCTCACACAATTGAATGAAACACAACTGTTAGATCTATTTAGGTTATTTGAATTTCCAGTAAGTATATATTATTATCTTTTAAAGTCAAGGAAATATGTAATATAAAATTGTTATCTAATGTGCTATAATAATATTAATAATCTCTATTCTAGTAGATATCAGCTAAAGATTATAATGTACTACTAACCTACTTCTACTTTTAATCTTAAACAATTTATATAGAATACTTAAGCCAATCATAGAAATAAAAAATCTTTTCCTTTTACAGTTTCATCCTGAAGCCAATAAAATCTTATTAGATGTAAGAGTTTCACCAGACCATACAGTATTATACTTCCCTTTAAAAAACTCACTAGACAAAGTGGTAGGTTATCGTAAAGTACAAGCAGGAAGAGAGGATGAGGTTGAAACCCACGGGCTCCACACAGCAGGCTTGTACTCTTGCCGAGTACCAAAAGTCAGCCGTACTGATCAAGCGGTACTCGTACCAACCATACAAGATGTATTACATTTAGCTGCACAAAAAATTCCTGGTAAATATTGTTTGGGAATTTCTACTTTTAACATTTTTTACTAGTAATTTATTTAGCATATTTGTCCAAAATATTTGCATTACTTAGGTTATACAAAATATGCTTTATTGTTATGAGAATCAAGTTCATTTTGTAATATTCAAGTAATGCTTCTTTTGTATACAGTCCAAGGGAAATGCCAATTTTAGGAATGTATTTTTTTGTGTATTACAATACAAGTGGGCTATTGATGCCATGCAATTATGCAGTGGGGTACCAAGAGCTTCTCACTATTATTAGTTCAAAATACTAACTTTTAGACAGAAATATCAAGATAATGTCAAGCTAAATCAACACAGAGACTGACTTGATTGTAAAGTTTGAAAACTTTATCACTGACTAGCTGTCCGCCGCGGTTACACCCGCGTCTTTGGTTACTGCTCCGCTCCCGTAGGTCGTAGCGTGATGGTATATAGCCTATAGCCTTCCTCGATAACTAATCTATCTGACACTGAAAGAATTTTTCAAATCGGACCAGTAGTTCCAGAGCTTAGCGCGTTCAAACAAACAAACAAACAAACACTGCAGCTTTATAATATTAGTATAGATTTTTGTAAACAAGTAAAAAAAAACATGTTCCTGTTTTAGGAACGCTTATCTGGCTAAGCAACTGTAGCCTGCCACCTATTGTGCTGCCCACTCTTGAAGCTTATCAAAAGCTTTGTTTGTGGGGCGATTGGGACAACATGCGCGCCGTAGCAGAGAAACTAGGAGAACAGAGATGTCGATTTGTCAGGTATATTTTCAAAACGGCGAAGTTTCATGATATTGCTTATTTTCTCTCATCATGCTATCGGAAAAAAAAACAAATAGAGTTATTATGTACTAGACTAATAAGAGTTGTCCTACCCCCCCCCCCCCCCTCATACACACACACAGGGTAGACCAACGACCTAGTAAAGGTCGCAGGAAAGGAATCCGCTGAATGGAAGAGCAAGATAGCAATAATTAGAGGAACTTTATAAAGCTGTAAACGCCTTTCGGCTAACATGATGACTTAATTGAAATGTGTCTACAGACCTACAGATGGCCTAGTGAGCGCGTCAGAGGCGGCGGCAGCTAACCTGTCCCTAAAGACGCTCGTGTCTGAGGCGAAACCCGCCGCACATCGCTCCATCACCACCTTCGCAGCCCTACGAGACGACGTCTACTTTGAAGTTACTAATGTCGACAGGGTACGTTAGATTTCATATTTTTTTAAAGGAACCTAATGAAAAAATAATAATTAAAAAAAATCCTTAATGTCAGGTTCGTGGTATAAAATGGCGTCGATTTCCCGCGCTAACTCGTCTGCTGGGTGGTCACCGGCGCGGAGAGCTAACCGTGCTTACTGGACCTACCGGATGTGGCAAGACCACGCTATGTGCGGAAATATCCTTGGACCTAGCTCAACAAGGGGTGACTATAATTTGATTCATATTCTTTTTTTAGTATACCTCTTGTTTTAATGTTAACTGGTTAGTTTCGTCATATGTGTGAATCTTCAAACCCGCCACCAATTCAAAATTCCAAGCAGTCCGTTTGTGCAACGTCACTCAAACTCTCAAGCGCTAAATACGATAAACGACCTTTCGACCTTCACTATGCACACCATAATAAAAGTAAACTGACCTATTGTTTTCGACTTATAACCATCATTCAACCTTCCACAGGTGACCGCGGATAGATATGGGGGAAGTACTTAACTTACATCGACAAAAATAATTTCATTGTTTGTCTAAAACCAGGTGAACACCTTATGGGGCAGCTTCGAGATACGCAACTCTCGCTTAGCGCGGACGATGTTGCAGCAATTCGCCGGAGTGCCTCTAGAACAGAACCTGCAAGACTTCAACAAGTATGCCGATGACTTTCAGAAACTACCTATCTATTACCTCGCATTTCATGGCCAACAACCCATCAAAGTTGTTATGGAGGTAATACTTGAAAGTACAGTTACCGGCACGTAAGTTGGCAAGAGATTTTCGTAGTGGGGGAAGTTCGCGCATATAAAAATGTATGAAATTGTGCGTGCGCAAACTTCCCCCACTACAAAAACTCTTGCCAACTTACGTGCCGGTAACTGTACCTAAGTACTTCTTTTTGCTAGCCTTCCACCCTGGGTGGGGCGGAAGGGACTGTCGGACTTTTACTGACTAAAAAACCACCCTGTTCCTTCTGTTGCCCTTTACGTTCCGGGGCCACGGTATCCTGTTAAGACGTCCCGCAACCCCGGCAGGCGTTTGGCCCCTATCGGGGTCCTGTCCCTGTGCTGACAGCTCTTTGAGGCGCGCGCGAACAGAACGCGCCGTCGACCCAAGCCTTCCCCATGGGACTAACCTAACCCTAAAACTGAATACTATGTGCTGATTGTGATCCAGGTTTGTGTGGACCTTTCCAATTGGTGTGTCCACTCCATGCATTTCCGCTTATACGCATTATATTCGAAGGTGGGCTGAAAATATGCACACCCCAAAAAATCCCATTCTTTTATCACTTCTGAATCTTTGAGCTGGGAAAAAACAACTGTCTCCTCAACAACACGGCTGCCTTTTAAATAAAAAGAACTTGATTATCTTTAAATGAACGTCGCAGGCAGTAGAGCACGCGCGGTACATGCACGACATCTCCCACGTGGTGGTAGACAATGTGCAGTTCATGCTCGGTCTGGGAGAAGATCGTGACGGCGACCGTTACCACCGACAAGATGCCGTCATCGCTGCCTTCCGGACCTTCGCGACCGCGCGCCACTGCCACGTCACGCTCGTCATGCATCCCAGGAAGGTAAACATATTGACCTTGAGCTGACCCAGGATAGTACTGAGTTTTAATAGATCAAGAGCCAGCTAATACTAGTTTTGTCACCGCTACAATATCACATGGATGTTAACGCCCACATTCAAGCCCAAATATTCACTATGTCACGTTTTTTACAGGAACGTGAATCAGAGGACTTATCAACAAGCTCTATATTTGGCAGCGCGAAAGCTTCACAGGAAGCAGATAACGTTCTCATAATACAGGTAAAATTCATGTTACATAGATATAAATCAACTTTCGATACCGTGATAGAATGAACCGTGAGAACCGTCATTCTTATCCAAAACAAATCATCCAAGCCCTCATAATTTGTGTGCAATCATAAATGCCAACGTACAATAAGTACCGACCTATTAAAAAAATATGTTTACAGGACAAACGACTAACAGCAGTTCGCGGCAAGAAATACTTGCAAGTTGCCAAGAACCGTTACAGCGGAGAACTAGGTATCGTTCCTCTCGACTTCGATAAAGATGCGCTCAGCTACCAAGCCAAGAAAAAAAGTAAAAGTAAACAAGATGAGCCCGATAAACTATTGAACCGATGCTTTAAAGAATATTCGGTAGACGACCCTAATTATATCGATAACTTCGAAGATAAGAAACCACATGGAGATTTCACACAAAAATCACATACTGCCCGTCACAAAGATCAACCTAGTAGTTATTTAAGTGATGTTTTGAATTTAAATAGATAGTGTTTAATTAAGTGTAACATTCAAGTTATTATCAGTTATATTCAATTTAAGTGATGTTTTGAATTTAAATAGATAGTGTTTAATTAAGTGTAACATTCATTCCTTTACAATATGTAAATAAAATATTTATTTAATGAAATGAAACATCTAAAACTTATAATTTTACCCGTTTCTCTACTAGCTTACTTGCACCAAAATGCAAAACAAAGACGTGACAATTTAATCACTGGCTTCAAACCACTAACTACCTACCTACTTGCCCTCCGCCGCTATCGTTCATAGCACTTGCATTGCAGCATACAATTATTATTTGAAAGGGGAACGAGGATATTCGATTAATTGGAGTTTTCAAATGATACAAAATATATGTTTTTGTATTTATTTAATGAGCTGTGCGCTACTGTCTATCGTATCACCAATGATATGATAACAATTTATTATTATGAAAACTTTATTACAAAGGAAAACAAACATAGATCTTTGTTATAGGACGGCAGCGACATTTAATAAGCTAATCAGAGAGCCGTCGTAGAATATAACACATCAATAATCAACGTAGACGAAGCATAGTTACCAAAGAACTATTTAGGTACTTAATTTTATTTTTATTAGTAGTCAATTACGTTTTAAAGTTTCTCTATGTGTCTGTAAAGTCAGCACATTCAATAGCAACTCTAATTTAATACCAAGAAGACCCTTTACTTATTAGCAGCATAACAGTAAAATTCATAAGAAACTATCGCATCATCAGCTACCGTAGTAAGATAACATTAATTGCTTATTGCAAAAAGACTATCATAAAAAATAATTCTATTCATGATATAAGTATTGTATTGATGAAATATTATAATTAACATACTTAATAGCAATGCTTAATTGTAGCTTTATTTCCACACCAACTTCTTACGTGCTTCTTTACTTTTACTTTCGCTTGTTTATACATAGTTATATATTTTGTCTAAGTAAATATTTTAAATTGTAATACCTAGATAACAACTTAAATATTACCAGCTGAACTAATTGCTCATGGTTAAGTGCAAGCCATTTATTCCAGCCACAATTCAATTCAATTGAAGTAAAGAATATACCTAAGTTCGGTAAACTGTGAGCCCACTTGCACTAAGGTTCTAAAGATTATACCAAATGAAACTTTACTTTGCAATGGAGTAATTTTACTATCCCTGTTATTCTCATTTCCCTGCAAAATATACGTCTACATGATCTAACTGATATTAATTGGCCATTAGTTCCTTTGCTAAATCTATTCTTAAGCAGCTCAATCTGTTGCTACATTATAATTTATAAAAATATAATCTACAATGATGCAACTTATAAATACAAAATAGGTCCATCTAGTTAGTATATATTATATCATATCACATTTTGTTAAACATTCGTTTAAGATAGAAGCCAAAACTTTTTATTCAATTTATACAAGGTGTTTAAAGAGTATTCATAATTTTCTGTATATAAATATGTATAATGTTACTTATTTAATTTATAAAACATTCTTAAATATTTTACATAGGTATAGGTAATCTTAAAATTATATTTGGTTACAATATAGGCATATGTACTTGTGTAGTACTTAAAAAAATCATTTGTAATGAAGACGTTGCAATATCCAGTATTTTATTTGTACATTGTTAATTAAATACCAGTTTATTTAAATAAAATTTTAATAATCCTGTTAGATTGTTCAATATTATGTTTGTTAATGAGTTTATAATGACCAAATTATGAAATGCAAGTTTTGTACAAAACAATCCAGAATGTGCCGTCTATTTGATAAGGTGAGAGTGTACGGCTTGGATTAATGATGCCTCATTTGTACGATTTTGCCTTCTCTTGCATTTGGGACAAGGTACATTGGAATTTAGACATTTAGCATGAAACACACTTGAACACTCATCACAGCGGTAGGTTGTGCTGGTCTCGAAAGGGTACAGTATTTTAGGATCACGACATACTTCACAAATAAAGCCCTTCTGACTGCATAACCAACATTCCAGAACATGAGTCTTAGCAAAGCTTACCACTTTCTCCAGCTGCAATGCTAAGGAGCCATTAGGTATCAGAGCTAAGTCTGATATTGTGTACAAGTGAAGATGTTCATATAGATACTCTCTTGGCCATACACGTTTCTGTAACTCCTCAATGACTGGTTCTCTACAAGTAAATATATAAGCTCTCAGAAAATTAAGTTGTATCCTTAGTTCCTGTAAATGTGCCATATCTGATACACCACTGTAAATCTTTGGGTTAAGTTTTTTCATGTCGATCCAAGGGTGATGTTGAAATTCCAACAAAAAGAGAGCAGACTTCTTGGAGACTGGATATCTTTTGAAATCCCAGTTGTGTATGACTCGAGCTGGAATGATAAACACATTGGGGTCCATGCAGTTACAACAGTAGTACTCTCCAGTATAAGCACATACTTTCGCTTTAGAGATGGTGCTGCCCAGTAAATCCTGGCACCCTTTACATTGATAGTTTTGATGATCAAGCCCCTGTTCCCTTGACAATGTGCCCAACTGTGATATCATCTTCTGTAATTCTTGGACTGTGAAAGACGATGACATAGTAGTAGGAACTACTTCAAAATCTAAACCTTGTAACATCGGGTCTTCTGGGGTTACTGTTTCCGCTTTCAAATCACAAATTTCAGTATCATCAGAATTCAGTTTTAACTCTTTATGAATATCCTTCATAATATCTCTTAAATTAGGAGTGGTAGTATATGTTTCCCCAAAGTTATTTGAATTGTCAACTAAAGATGACAAACTCTTCAGCTCAGGTGTTTTTATCATGCTGCTACCATGAGATGAATCAGAATTGATAGAGGCATTCATATCATCATTGTTGTCAGTGGACCATCCCTTTCCACACAAGGAGTTCCCTGTGACCATGACGTCAGTAGGAGCAACAAAGTCCTCAGAATTAACAGAGGAAGGCGACATGGAAGCTACATCCTTCAGTTCCTGACTGGTAGATGGCTTATCTATTTCTATTGGACTCAATTTATTTTTGGAGTCATTAGTTTCATTTTTCGAATCTGCCTTGTGTTTTGGAGATTTCTGCTCTTCCTTCACCTCTGGTTCTATGTTTTGACTGGTAATATCTTTTATATCTTTTGAGAGAATGAAATCCAAAGCCTCATCTTCATTAAGAGCCAGCATCCGACCCAGTCCAGTGATGTTTGAGGTATGTGTGGGTGTAGATGCTAATTTTGGTTTCACTTCCTCATCAGTAATAGTGCTAGCCACATCCAAAGCAGCACTGATTGGAGCTTGTCTTATCTTAGGCACCCATATACCAGCTAGCATCAGGACCTGCTCAGGCCAGTAGTTTAACAAACTTGAATTAATGGGCATATTAAACTGAATGCATGTCTCTATGCCTTCAACAAGTTTTTGAGCCACCTCTAAAATTTCTGAATCACATACAAATGCTGATCTGTTGTAGAAAGGTTTCACAGCCGATATGTTCTTGAGGAGGGTAGACATGTATGAGGACAATAGGCACTCATTCAAAGCAATACGAAGCCATGCTCGACACTGACCTATTTCTGTATTGATCTGTGGAAGGGATGATATTTGGTCAATGTTTTGTCTGTGTGATAGCACAAGAATTAGAGGCCAAAAGTTTGGCTGTGGCTGCTGGTCAGACTCTCCCGTTAATGCATTTTTGGCCTTTCTTAAGAATGTGTCTTTCAAACCATGAAGAAATACTGCTTCTAGAGCCATACACAAAGTGTTCGTGGAGTCTGTCGAACCTAATACACTGTGGAAGTTTTCTTCAAATTGATTGCAGTATTGGATATCTTTTACACTTTCAGACAAATTGTTTATTAGTGCTTCTTTTAACATTGAATCCCGACTTCGGACTGTAAATCCTGAGGCGACGTTCTTGAAGAAAGACATGATTGTAATACCGATGTATCCTCAATGTGAGATGGTTTTGATATTCAAACAAAACTACATTATCTTGTTCCCGTTTACAATAACTGCAATTTACATGTTTAACAATAATTCGTCAACACAAAAAATATTAATCGTAAACGTCATTCAAGTTGTCACTTTGTCACTTTGTTTAACACAGTCTCGCGGTAATGTAAACACAATACTTAGTTTTGTTATTCCTTTCCTTTTTCAGCTATTGAAAAACATCTAAATAAAAACTACGTTTTCTTGTAATCTTATCGCACTAAACCATCACAACACAATCTGCTGGATTCAGGATTGCTGCTGCTGCCTTCAGCCTTTGTTTTTGCTACTTTTGGTAGCTACAAAAAGTACCTACTCTGTGGTAGCTACATAAGTAGGTACGAAACGTAATCACGTTCGTTCGGAAATGCGAGATCCACAAACTCAAGGTACCTATTCTAATAATAATAGTCCAGTTATAACAGCTTTGCCTCACACTATACAGCTAACATTGTAACAAGCCGGATTTGACAGCTATCAAAATCCTTTGTGTAGTGTTGTCAAAACGTCTTGTCAAAATATAAATCGGCAATTAATTCGTGTTTGTGAGTGTATTTTTTTAAAATTAAGTTAAACTTAATGTTTACAAGTGATACTCGTTGTTATAGTGTATGGGTAACATAGTAATTATTCAGGATTGTGAATTGGATTTTTCAAATTATTACGTAGGAGAAACGTCAAATCCGGCCTCTTAGAACGTTAGCAGTTTAAATACAAAGTCCTTTTAATCGAGTTATTCTGCCCGAAGCTAGACGGAGTATAGAAAAATTATAAAATACTATAATGTACATAATTATAGTATTTATGAAATCAACCCGTTAAGCATTCTCGATTAGTCAATAAAGTCCTCGTTGCCAGTCAGTCCGACTGAGATCTCTCTTGGTCTCGGTTCCAGTCATTCTTGGCTAAAAATCAAGCTGAGTTCTCGGTCGCGGCCGAGACAAAAAACAAAGTTCGGCTAGCGGTTAGCCAGTTACTGCACTACTCGCGCGGCAACTAAAATAATAGCCACCATCTTTAATGGTGAGCAGAATATCTATCTAAAAGTGACAGTTAAGATATCACAATTTTCTACTGTCACTGTTACTTCACTCTGACATTTCCACAACCGGCCGTCACTGTCACAAATTGTTATCGTCTCGAAAATCGTCCGGATCCTTAATCCATTAGGTAGAGTTATTACAATAGAAGAATTTGTGTTTTATTTAGATTGGAGCAAATGACTTTAATTTCTTTTTGTTTTTTTTTAAATTTTAGTTTAAAAATCTCCAGTAAAGTGCAAGTGTAATTCCTTAAGCGTTATCTGCAACAGATTTTTAGACTTTGTTCAAAAAGTACTAAAAAAGGCATGTTTTATCTCTTAATTTTTTTATTACTTTCATATTTTACACCAAATATTTATACTTTCGCTGAAAAATACCCAAGATCAGAAAAAAATGGCCAAGGTATGTTCAGATTCTAGAATATTTCTAGAAATTTATCTTTCACTAACTTGTTTACATAACAACCGAGAAGCCAGGAAGGTTCTTATTCGATTTGTTGATTTCTAGAATTACTTCTCTGTCCACAGATAATATAATACTACGTACAGATACCCAATCCCATACAAAGAAATGAGACCTCCTTAAGTCTGGCTATTCGACTGGCTATTTTCTTTCCTTCATTTTTACAACAGATGGCAGCATCAGCGACGCACTAATTGCCAGATACTTTAATTTTATTACGCCATCTATGCGACGAACTAGATACGTACTACGTGGCATCGATACTACTAGATGGCGTTATTAGATAGGTACTTTCTCTGCACTGTCGTCGCGTTCAAGGTCAAGTATAACAATAGGCGAATAGGTACAACAAGTTAGTGTTACCTCGTGTAGGCGCTTTAAAGCGTAATTTAGTTTTTGAAGTGAATACTTCTATCCGCGTTAAGAGATCTTTTGCAGGGGTTAAATCTATTGGTACCTACGCGCCAGTTTCGCGCCTTGGCTAACTATAAAACTGCTTGTTATCGAAAACTAGCTTCTGCCCATGACTTTGCCGCGTCAAAGTTGATTTCTCCATACAAACTTTGGACCCTCGTTCCCCTCAGGGGAACGAGGGGTGAAAAGAAACGTTGCAAAATTAAATGTACTTAATGGAAAATGATGATTCTAAATAATATTTTTTTTTTCAACTTGTACGGCATATCCATATACACGTATTTCCTGGAACAAGTTTAAAAAATTTTCAAACACAATTTTTCGTTCAATGTTAAGCGTTCTCACTTGCTTGTTAGTCAATCAGGCGGTATGAAGTGCGCGGGACGGGTCGTGCGGGGTCGTGGCGGGGCCGGCGGCGGGGTAAGACGGGGGATATGAATGAAGCGGCCGCTCGGCGCGCGCGCGGTTAATTATGTAGGTTTTGAATTTGTTGACTACGTCTGCGCGTAAGTACGTAGGTATCTATTTCATTTATTTTGTGAATACTGTTTTACCTACTACAACGATCTGCTTTTTTATACCGGATACTGATTTTGCTTTAGAAAGTTTATATGTCCACCTATACTAAATGTATAGGTGGACATATAAATTCCGTAATAAAACAACACAGTCCCATCGAGTTTTAAAGGATCGTTTAGTTCGTCCTGACGAGTACCTACTATGGTCCTAGATCGAAACCAGGGTCTGATGATGGAGCTAAAGGAAAAAAAACTTGATAGAAACCTTGCACATGTAAATGTAATGGAGATTCTAACTGACAAATATTTTTTTCACAAACTTTTAAGACTTATTCATAAACACTTATTAACCGACTTCAAAAAAAGGAGGAGGTTATCAATTCGTCTGTATTTTTTTTTATGTTTGTTAGCTCCTAACTTGCGACTGGGTGAATCGATTTTCATGATTCTTTTTTTATTTGAATGCTGGTGCTTCCCGTGTAGTCCCATTGTCACCATTTCAATATCTGATGATGAACTTCGGAGATATAGAATGGAACTCCTCACAGAATCACAGCAGCAATATCGTAACAAGTGAAATTGCTTTGTTTATACGTGTAGTCGATGACTGACTGAAGGAAAAGGGGGGGGTACGTCAACCCCCCTCCTACCAGTTTCCAAAATTAAATATATCGTGTGAGGTATTGTTTGAAAGGGCTTTTTGTAAGGATTTCAAACATTAATACACAAGCACTAAAAAGTGAAAAATAAAAAGCTTTTTTACAAAAAAGATAACCGCCTTCAAAACTACAAAATAAAAATAACTTTAGTTTTGGAAGTCGGTGGCAATACTTACCTACATAACAAAAAACAAAACCAAAGCCGCCGACTTCCAAAACTAAAGTTATTTTTATTTTGTAGTTTTGAAGGCGGTTATCTTTTTAGTAAAAAAGCTTTTTTTTCTTGGAACAAGTTAGGTACCTACCTATCTATGTACTTATATGAAATTTTCGAACACTATTTTTTGTTCAATGTTATCGCGTTATCACTTTTTGCTTTATTCTACAAGGCGGTACCTATGAGACGAGTCATGAGTCGTGCGGGGTCGGGGCGGGGTGATACGGGGGTTATGAATGAATATATCGCACCTCTGGCACCGCTCTGACCGCTCGGTGCTCGGTTAGTAGGTAGGTAGGTATCTATTTCATTTCTTTTGTGAATTTTGTTTTACCTAGGTACCTACTACCTACTACAACTGCAATCTTGATTTTTTATACTGCACACTGATTTTATTTTCTAAAGATTTCGTAGTTTTATAACCTGGCATATTAGTGAACTCGGATATCGATTTTGTTTTGATAATGATTTTATGAGGGCAGTTTGAGGGAGATTGATTTGACTTTTGAGAAAAACCGGGTTTTATATAGGTAAGTATTGCTTTATGTATATTTCTATAAGTAAACCGAAAATAAGGATAATAATTATGTACAGTCAGCATCATAGAAAAGGAACCCCCCACCGAGCGACGACGGCGCGCGCGCCGCCACTCGGGCGATCGCGTCACGTGACTCAAAGCCCAAGCGGCTCCCTCCCCCGCCACGCCGCCTCACCCATCTCTGCCTGCCACCGATCCCACTCAATCAGTATTTGCACCTTTTTAATATTTTTTTGGAATTTTTTCGGCTTACAATGAATAACTTACAAAAAGCTAGGCGCGGTTGAGGATACGAACACGCACCACCATGTGCCAGCCGATAATCTGGACCGTGTCTTATACCACTAGGCTATTGGCACAGTTAGCAAATGTCTCGAAATTTTTAATATAATCAATGATATTTTAGTAAACAGATATGTTATAAGCGCGCAAAACGTGAAGACCAGAAACCCTCCTAATTAGGACGCATTGCCTTTAGTCTGTGTCTGGCACTACTACGAGTGATACGTTGCGCGCTGCTACGTAATTACCATCCAAAATGCCATCGTGTGTGTTTAGAAAGTGTACCAATTACGATACCAAAGTTAATAAAACACAAGGGATCTCATACCACACGTAAGTACGCAATATACTTCGATTTATTAATATATTTCAATTATTTTCCTAATATTCTGATATTTTGAGGTTAGAAAAAAGAAAGAGATGGAAAATACATTTTTTGTCGTGAGAACGACAAGGATGCGTGCACTCCGGACATAGAATAAAAGTACAGATGCGAATATTAGGCAGTAAAGTCATCTTTACTCCAGAGTTTTAGTTTCCCTTTTAATAACTTTTCATTATAATTTAATACTTAATACTTAAAATCAATTACATAATGATAAAATACAGTCTGACAAAAACCCTAGAACATTGAAGTGTAAAAATTGTTTTTTTAACATTTTCACTTTGAACAATCGACTATAACTTTTACAATACTTACGCGATTTTTACAATTCCTTTTGTAAACCTTGTTTCTATGTGATCTTACCAAAATATGATAGAAATATTTAATATTCCTCCATAAACAAAAAACCTCATTTTCAAGTTACGTAATTATTCCTTATCATACAATTTTTCGTCAAAAACCTTTCAAATTACTATCCTACTAGACTTTTCTAATTGGATTACGCTAACATCGTTCCAATAAGACATAGGTAATACAAAAATTTTGCACAAATTCCCTTACGTTATGTTTTCTAACCAGACAAGTTTTCCTAATATCCTTATCAGTAAATTAAAGTTTCTGCCTACCTAATAAGTACAATAAAACATAAGAAAACAACTTTAAAATCCTTTCAAAAAAACAAATTATAGAATCCTTTCAAAAATTAAACTTAACTATAAAGTCCTTACAAAATATCACTAACTGTACTTGCGTTATAGTACGTACGTGCATGGGGTCTTCGTCGCCGACATCGTAAACAAAGAATTAATGAATCGTTTATATTACTTTATTAAGTGACAACAGCAAGAGAGAGTTTATTCGTTGCATAGGCACAAATCCCGGCTACAAATTCTGTACACGCGGTTTGTACCTTCTACCTAGTTAATTTGTTAGTCTATGATGCCAACGTGCGGTGATTGGTGGCTCGAATAATGTCTGTTCACATTCACGCGCAATTGACAACATCTAGCTGTCACTTTTTTTCCTATAGGTTGTATCAAGCTATCCTTTTTTACTTGTAGTGAAATGTAAAATGAATGAAATGTGTGTATGTGTGCTGCCTCTCGGCGCGGAACACTTTTTTCTGTTGTTTTGTAAGGGTATAACATATCTGTTTATTAGAATATCATTGAATATAATTATTTCATTTATCGAACAAGGTTAATAACGCTCTAATCTTCTAGATTATAAGGTTTAAATTTCAACTTCCATCACGTGTTATATTTCTACCTTACCGTATTGTTTTACGATTAAATAAAATCAATTCAAATTAACTAAAAGACAATTCAAATGTCTAAAAGATAAGGTTGAAATTAGCATAGATTTTTTGTTTGCTTGAATAGAATGTGCTGGATTCTAATTGTTGCACTACCGTAATTTGACTTCAGAAACTTAGCTGCCGTATGAACTGCGAGATATGGTTGAAATTAGATTACTTTTTTGCTCTATAATATAATTATATTATTATATATTATTATAATTTAATATAATAATATATTATGTAATTAAGGAAATAAATGAATATTGTTTATGCAACATGACTAGTTTTTCTTATAAACCTCCTACATATTTTAACATTTGATTTCATAAATAATAATTGACGAATACCACCTAAAAATAAAATCCTAAATGAAATCCTAAAATAAGAAAAAAGAAACTTATTCCGCGAATTTGAACTCGCAACCATCGCATTGCTCAGCCGCAGTCTTAACCCCTAGACCAACACGACATCTACGATACACTGCAAAAAACTTAAATGGTTTGATGTCATTACCTTTTCTCTGATGCTGATTGTACTAAAAACATGTATTTTTTCTTTCTAAATTTTATTTTACTTCGTAGCGTACCAGATTAAAAAAATAATCTTAATTATTTTCCTTGAAATAAAACAACTAAACGTAAATGAATAACGATTAAGGAGTGACGACAGCGCAAAATTGAGAATAACGCCATCTTTTGCTAAAAGAGTTCTAAACAAAATGATTTACAGATGGCTGCTTGCTCAATCTATGAATTCGAATAGAGGTAAAATGCTTAATTTACCTTGTTTATTAAAAATACGTGTTTTGTGAGTTTAAATAGGTGAATCAGCATTAAACAATAAAGTTTAGATTTTTATGAATTCTTAATTCAACCAAAATCTGCCGTTTAATGCTTTTTAGTGATTGTTTATTTCATAATTGCTACCTATGCTGCCATCTATGAAATTTTCCGACGGACTAATTATATTTTGTTCTAGTTGAGACCCCATGTCTCTGTCGGAAATGCGGCGCTGACGTGGCAGACTCCTATTACTTGTTTAGTAAACCAAGCCCAGGGGCTCGCAAAACTGAAAAACAAAATATATTTGGACAACAGAATGTAACTGTGCAAACTTTAGTGAACCCATATGGCATCAATTTCGAAGTGGTCACTGCAGAGAAAGCAAGATGTGATAATATAGGACTTGTAAGTAAAAAGGTAGTCTTTGTACAATAATAAATTATGATTTATATGTTAGTTGACAATACAATCATTTTAGAACCAGGGTGCAGACTCGTGGTTTCCTGGATACAGCTGGCGGATTTGCACTTGTAAACACTGTGGTCAACATTTAGGTTGGACTTTTGAGAAGACAGATGGTAATGCACATAGTGAGAACATTAAAACTTTTCATGGACTGATTTTGAAAAACATACTCGGTGAAAATTGTAAGTAAATCTTTTTTTTATCTCACTTTTTTAGTTAATGTTGATTTAAAAACTTATGATTGTTTTCTTTTTCAGTTACTGACTCCCTTATAATGATGCCGAACATGTATAAAATGTAATTTGCATTTAGTAAGGTCACTCTCATTATATTGTTGAACATTGAATAAATGTGTGCTACCCTGTAAGTATTGTAAATGACTGTTATCTGTATACATTTATGGTTTTCCAATGTATCAGAAGTTGAAAAACATTGTAAGGCTAAATATAAAAAAAAATATTTATGAATTAATTATTTTATTTTAATTTCTTACTTCTATGTAACAAAAATACCGCAGTAAAGTAACAATCAAGTCAAATATAAATGAAAAACTGAAATTAGTTTTCTTACATGTCATAAAAGAATCTGAAATGAACCTAATGACATTGAAACAATCATAACTAATCATCATAATGAGGAAGATCTTACAAACTACTTTCTAACATTCAGGCTGCCAGTTAGCCAATGCTGGGATCCAGCAATTTATGGATAAACCACAAGAAATCTGACTGGAAGTGTGGAGGCTTACATAGTGATATTTATCCACACACCAATACCACCGCCGCGGCCGTAGCCTCAACGCAAGAAGGAAATGATGTTATAGATTTACACAACACATTTCATAAATACCTGTGTAAGACTGACAAGTCCCAAATAGGCTTATTTTTAACATGTTTTAGCCAAAACTAGAGTTAGTAAAAGTGGAAAAAATATGTTAATCTGAACATATTTCTGAGAACTCCGTGGTTTTCTAAACACTTTTTTAAATTCTTCATACTAACCATCTTAAAAAATGACCAATGAGCATAAAATATACTGAGAGTATTATGCTGTGTAAATTAATACAAGTAACATATCATTAAAAAGGACCTGGTTTTTTTTATTTTTGATCACTCAACCTGTTTTTGACTTTTGCTTCATATTTTGTTAATTTCAAGTGTTGTATCATGGTACTCTTTCTTTTCTATGCAGTTTGACAGTGACCACACTTCAGCTGCGTCTTAACAGCAAAAAAGGTCTAACAAAAATAGTGTAAAATAGGTAGATACATTACATTTTTTTTACAGAAACTGTCCCTATCTTTGTCTGCAATCAAGTGAGCAACTCACATGGTACATGATGGTGGTCATAAATGAGAGGACGCTATTATCTGGTATCAAAAAGTCCAGATAAAAATAAATGTTTATTATGTTGTTAGGGCATTGTTGTCACAAATTATATAATTAAAGCAAACAAGTAACATTAAACGACTTTTAAAAAGGAGGATGTTATAAATGCGACGTGTTTTTTTTTAACTAAAGTAAGTACATCAATTTATTTGTGATTCCTGATTTAATTGCTTCTTTTTTGTCTGCAAACTCGTTCCACATAAATATTTTTTACTATAAATAGTTTAACAAGTTTCAATATTTACATAGCAATCAGTACAGGAATTCAAATAGATCGTAACTTAATAGCGAATTTCTTTTCTAGGACTAAGAATTATAATTATTATCTCTGTATTATGCTATCAAATCGTCTAGGTATATTTTACACTATTCTTTGTTAGATCTGTACAATACAAATATCCTAGCTTAGTAATAATGACAGACTCAGACTTTAGAAACATATTGCATTGACTGAAAACAAATCTGGAAGATGACATGTGATTTAAGCTATATCATATCAATGCTTATTATGTAACGGATTAAAGTCTATTACATAAGTGCAATCCACAAGAATGCAATCTTAAAAAAATGTACGTAATCAAATTAATGAATAATTTAGTCAAGTCAAATCATCTAATATCTATGTTAACAAAAGCTTTATATTGACTTTAGTGGAATAACATTGGTAATAATTTTGTTAATTTTTGTTTTTAATTGATTCAGAATAATACACAACTGTACCGAAGGCGCAGAGTATTCGTTGCGCAGAGAGTTGTGTTAACTCGAGCCTGTACATTATGTATTGGCTATAAATGAACCTGAGTTAACTCTTAGGTGACCCATCACTACAAAATAGATAGGTAGAGATAAACTACTATAACATGACGCGCCCCTCCATATTACTATTTCAATGTGTGTAGTCATATCCATATGAAAAAGTTTGTATGTACTATATATTTGTATGCTCTTTCAAATGTTTTGAAAATTGTGGAAGGGCGCGTCAAGTTATTGTAGTTTATCTCTACAGATGGCTTTTTACAGCGGGCGAAAAACGCACACACACACAATGACACGGTTCTCGTACACGCGACTATCATTTGGTTGTAGTCTCCGTACATATGCGTGTATTGCTGTGCGTCTCTTTTCACTTGTATGGAGCCAACCTTCTGTATTTATCTATGTCATGATAAAGGCTGACATCCTAATTATATCAGTACCCAAAATGGCTACATCTTAAAACTAAGATGATTGAAACCTGTTCTGAATGAAATTTTTAAAATAATTTCTTATTCTACTCCAGATCACTCAATGGTTTTCACACAATCATGTTTCAACTTGCTGTCACTATCTTCAAAGTTTTTATTAGCATACACAGTTTTGAGTTCAATCTGTACTTAATTATAACAAATCACAATTTATTTTATATTCCCCTAATTTAGGAAGTAGCAAACCTTTGATGTAATGACTGTCCAGTAGCTGCAGGGGTTGGTGAGAAATTAATACCAGGGGGGGCCTCAGTGCTTACACTGTTGTTGCCATATGTTTTTCCTTGAATAACTGCTATCTCTTTTTGCAATTTAGCATTTAGGACTTGTTTATTAACAAATTTCCGGCCAACCCCGCGATTACCGCCGCGGCCTCGGCCCCTCGAGCGATTAGATCCTCTACTAGCATTCGACCGGTTTGATCGGTTGGAACGATTGGATCTGTTGGATCCCATGGATTTAACACTGCCAGGGCCTCTCCTTGTGTTGTAACCACCAAACTGATTATTTAACTGTGCTAGACTATGTTTGTTCAAATAGCCAGCGCTACCAACGCTGTTACGACGCCTCTTAGCAAAATCGTTGGCTACACTGACGGTCAATTGAGACGGTGAATTACTGAATGAGTTATTCCTGGAGCGTGTGAAAGTTTGAGATTTTATGATATTATTCCGCAGGAGCATATTTTGACGTTGCTCTTTTAAAATCTGGTCTGATCTCAAACCTACTGCACTGTATCTATTGCCAGTACTCAAACCTCGACCCCGTTTAGATATTCCCCTCTTGGCTACGGCAAGAGGTCGGCGGATGTTGTTCATTCCTCTTCGTGTTGTAACACCAAGTCTACTATGAACATTGCTTTGAAGATTTGAGTTTGAATTAGCACGTTGCAGTCTGCCACGCATGCCTCCTGTATATAAAGAAATGTTGTTGTTGAATTAAGAATTTAGAAACAAATTACTGAAATTCACTAATTTTAAAGAACACTAAAAAGAATAAATATATGTGTTTCAGGTCATAATATTTATTTCTGTTAATCAGAACATTAATTTTGACATGAAAAATGTAAAGTATTTCGTTCATTTCATGATCAAAATATTATTTAATAATAGCTTTGTAATAGCTATTATTAAATAAAAAACTCAATATTGCCGTCAAATCTTACTTAGTATATGATTAAGAAACTAGAAGTATAAAATTATGCATAATTGGGTAGTTGACACTATTAACCAATAATTCCAAGACATAACTTCTTTAAAGAAACACTTTATTTTAGCCCTGAAAATCCGATAAATTTTCTATTTACTGTAAAATTAGATTTTTCGTGGCTTTGAAATCAATAAATAGTTAGACAATTGAGTTGCCAAATAAGTGACGTCATAATTTGCTATTGCCATACAAAATCTATGAAAGAATTTCGTTTTGACAGATCATAAAAAGTACGTCAATTGATTGGTGGTGTCAACTAGCCTATTGTGATAATTATTTTTTATTTAATATCATTATTATTTCCAGAATTTGCTTTTAATTTTAAAGAAGGTTGAAATGCAATGTACTGTAGGTATCTACCAAAATAAGTATGGTTGGCAAAATACAACTTTTGCAAAGACATTAAAGCCGGATTTACAAACAAGTGTCATGCATGCATGATAAACTAGTTTCGTGAAACTAATTTTAGCACATGTGAAACTTCTTTCGTTTAAAATATATAGTGTCGTGAAATTATCAGTATCGCCGAGATAATGGCCCTGTCTAAATCAAAGCTGCATTTTATGATGCAAAACGTTGTTGTAGAAAACCACACGTCTACTCTGCGCAGGTGCTGTCGCGGCACTAGTTTCGCGTCCAGTGTTGCCAACTCATTTTTTTAAAGAGAGCTAGATCACCTTTGAAAAAGAGCTAAAATAGAGCTAAATTTTCGGAAAAAAAAGAGCTAAAATAAAAGAAAGTTTAAAAATCTTTTTTTTTTATTATGTATTGTTAAAGAAAACTTAACGTGATATTATATCTTGTTAGATAAATAAGGAAAAATTAAAAAAATATGATTATTCGTCATCAGAACTATCGTGTGTCAAATTATCTAATTGTGCTTGGTCCCGAATTTTCCAGGTCATACGTTGCCATGGTACCAATTTTTATTTGGACATCTTTTGGCACTTCATAGATAGGAAACAATTTTTTGGTCCGTCGTAGGCCGGATCTAATAATTAAAATGTGGCGCAAGTACTTTCTTTATTACTGCGGTGCACTTCGTTCGGTGTAGTTTAATTTCGCTTTTGAATTCTTTTTTTTTCAAAGAACTCCAAGATGATCTACCGGCAATATACAAGTATGAGCAGCTATGAATAATGATAAACAAACCTCAGCTGAACTTTTTTTTTTGCATTTAATTCACATCGACAAATAGCAGCAATATGCTTTGGTTTTGTCGTTACTAACTGCTTTCAACCAACCTTGAAAAGCAGTCTCGAATAGCCATTCGTCTCAAAATTTTTGAGTGTGTGGCCTACTCGACGACATTTTGCAAATTGCACTTTCCAAATACACGATAGTCTACCAATTACCAAAGTCAAAGAATTAAGTAATGATCGAACGAAATAAAATAATACGGGGATTCCCTTTAATTCAAGTCATAGACTAAAAATATGGCTCTACGTATTAATTTACTCGTTGGTCTGCATGAAATTCGGATACAACAAAAGAAAAAAGTAACCAAAAGTTTTTTATTTCATGTATTGGAATGGAGCTAAAATTGTAAAATTAAAGAGCTAAAGAGCTAAAATTATTTTTTTGGAGCTGATTGATTAAAAAGGAAGCTAAATTTAGCTCTAAAAGAGCTAAATTGGCAACACTGTTCGCGTCGCATTTACATGATGAAATTAGTTGCATGACTTATGTTTCCAAAAAATATGCGCATAGCACGAAACTACTCCCAGTGTCACAAAAGTAATGCATGCATTGTAAAACTGAACATTTACACGTGAAATTACTAGTCAAATTAGTGTTATAGAACTAATTTCAAGCCACTAATTTCGTAATGTAAATTCGGCTTAATTTTTACAGGTCTTTTAGGTGACAAAATAAATTGAAGGTCAATTTAGGACTATGCAATTTCATCTGTGTAATTGTCGGTTATCACGGACACAGACAAAGTCGAAGTTCAAACTTATCCTGTACCAAATTTCATCAAAGTCGTTTTAGTGGTTTAGTTGTGAAAGTGTAATAGACAGACAAAGTTACTTTCGCATTTATAATATTGTATGGCCCTGCTGTTTAATTGAACAGTTCTGTTGTAATGAGCTGCTCAATAATACTACAAAGTAGGTAGGTACTGAAAGAAAGTAAGATCTTATTAACGGTGTCTGCCCACTACACCAAACATAGAAAGAAACATGACATGCACTACTATGCCTACTAGAAAGTATGAACAGCATATCAACTAACAATGATGCACAGTCCACAGCACAAGATGGTGTTGGTTGGTAGTGGACATCTCAGATGACATGCAGTTAACAGAATTATTACCTCTATTCATTCGGCCACCTCTTACTAGATGAGGCATGACCAACTGATCTTCCAATCCTGCTCTTCCTTTTGGTGTTAAGCCTCTCAGCTGAGAGCGAGATCTTGAGGCCGACCTTGCGCGAGAGTTAGAACGCCGCTGTCTGGAGCGAGAGCGGTTGCGCGACTGGGACCGGGACCGTGACTGAGACCTGCCGCCTTGGCCTGCGCTGGGCCCTCGCGAACGTGAACGACCACGTCGGGCTCCGGATGGCGTGTTGGACCTCGTCTGTGAGCGAGTGCCAATGCCTCCACGCCCACGACCTCTGCCACCTCGGCCCCTACCGCCGCCACGACCGCGGACATTTCCTCCACCTCTACCACGAGACCTACTGGATCTGTTTTGTTTTATAATATCATCTGAAATGTAAATAATGATGATAAATTATTAATATTCAGAAAAAAATATGTTGACAAAAAAATGGAGTTGGCGGGTATCGTCCTTTTAAGTATTTAAAACTTAGAAAAGGTTAGAAATTAAGTTTTATTATTATTTGAAAACAAAGTAAGCTGTCCAAAATGATGAAACTAATAAATAATAGCATCTAAATCATAAGAAATCTTACTAATATCCAAAAATAGACATGTAATTCAGTATGTTTGAATATTACGTAGTTATTTACTTACCTAACGACATATTAACTGAATCCGCCATGGTTAAACTTTTATATTTTACTTCCGTTGTTGTCTGTATTCAAATACGATAAATCAATCGAGAAATATTTACGTAGGTTATCATGAAAAATGAGAAGGAAGGCTTCAATCAAAAGTAAAAAAATGCAATGCGAAACCGGCACAGATGTATAATAAATAAAAACAATTTCATCCATTGCCATTGTCTATGGTTCTCGGTTCGCGTCTTTTAGTACTTTGTAGTTTATGATCCTCATCTGCCAGTTAGGGTTATGCTGGGATTACACGTATGGCGTGCATATTTATAATATTGTGACCGACAAGCTTGGTGATTGGTGAACATGTAACTTGTTTCGGTTTATTAGATTTTTATAAGACTGTAATATGTTCGAAAAAGTTGAAATACTTATCGCTACAATTATCTCAAACTATGAACAAACAATTTAATTATTATAATAATTTATCTTAGTTTTTGGTATTTTTTAGGTAGGGCATTGTGATTTCAAGGTTGGGCATTGCCCCCCTAGCTACGGCCCTGTTATAAACCCAAACATAAAAGTTTTAAGTTCGAAAATACTTATCCAGAACGGCGCGTGAGGGAGGCGACAAGCTTCTCCAAGCTAACAGGGGGCTTACTATCACCTCTATAGCAGGGCAGAAGTTGCCCGGATATTGAACTGCCTCGCTATTTTGTACTATGACATCGTTATAGCAGGCCTGTTACAGGCCTGCTAAGTTAACGTTTACAAAACCGTTCACCTTTTTTTTTGTATAGACTTTCGTACTATGACGTGCTATTTGACAGCAGCAAAATGATAATGGAACGGCTGTAATGTCAAAATTAGCGATTGCTAAAAAGTTACTATGGGACTAGCTTTTTCAACATCGTTTTGTAATCTAAAATGATATTCGTGGCAACATGTTATGTTTATATATATAATAAGAGTTTTTAAAGTGGATAGTGAGAATTGTAAGCGAATTAAACCAGACTTTTTTATTTTTGTAGCTGTGTAACGAGTACGAAATATGTAAATAATAAAATTGAAGTGTGAAAATCGTATGGAAAAACATACCAACGGCGTTGCATTTGGGAAATAAATAACAATAATGAAGTTAATGATAGGGAATAAGAATCAATTAATATAGGTAAGAAGATATAACTTAAAATCATCAATGGTAACCAAAACCTATGAAAATACGTAATGTAAGTATAAATAAAAACCTACTCTACAAATCTACAATACTCAATTAATATTTGTATTTTAAAGGCCTATCAAAAGATTTAGTCCCCCGTTTGTGCGAGGGTTTTGAACCTATAATGAAAATAATAAATCCTCCAAAGGCTTAGTGATCTAAGCAGAGACTAAGGTGAGTGTTATCAATTCATCAGATTTTCTATTGTGGAGCATAACTACACTAGTGTGTTTCTTGTGTATGTTCCTTGCTATTAAACATAATTTGCTGTGTATTAAAGTGACAATGAAAAACATAAGCAAGTAATCTTTTAATCCATTTATTTCAGGAGATTCTCGGTATTGACTCAGAAACACAATAATGACATCAATTTTATTTGGAATGCAGAACCAGTCTCCAGAAGCCTTTTACACTGAGAAGCATAACAAGACCCAAAACATTATTGAGAGGACCATTGATGTACTAAAGGCTCGATTGAGATGTTGATTAGCCCATCAAGTGCTACATTTCCAATCACAAATGTTTTGCAAATGCATGTGTTTCTACACAACATAATGTAACACAGTAAATTTATGAAAATAAAACAATGACCGCATCTAGTTTAAAAAAATGTGTTTAATTTTTACCTGTTTACAAATTAAATTATTATCATTTATCACATGATACTTTCTTATGACTGACTGAAACATATATACATATAAGTAGGAACCCATATTATCCATATTCATATTCATTTATTGCATACCATTTGTTTATAAAGATGTTACATAATGCTTAAAGCTAAAGTACATCCATATAAATGCAATGAAAGTTTACAAGAACAAAAACTGGTAACAGAGATGACTGCCTGCAGGAGCCATAAATTCATATGGTGTACTTTGTTGGTTTCTAATATGCAGGTATATGTATATAAAAACACATCATGAGTATTATTCTTTATTTTAATTTTCATCCTAAATACATAGGTATGGATAATGATTAATTAGTTAGGCTCTCCACTGGATGGAATTACTAGATAATTATATTATTTTTCAGTTTAGTAGACTAGGAGATGTCAAGAATACTGGGGCTCCGTTGCATTCCTGTAAAAAGGTTATGTTTCTTGGATTATGGGCATTGCGGTTCTTGTATTTCGATATTTCAATAAATTCCTTTACTATAAATGTACCCATGTGTGTATTTTTGTAGGAACAACACAACAAAATACTTTTTTACAATAATTGTGACTGAAACAAAATTTACCAAAAGCACTCTATACCGCAATAAATAAATTACTTCTTATCGACTTTAATGTCTAGTAGGGCTTTGAACATTATATATTACTTTTGTAAAAGGCTGTGAAAATCATTAAATCAAGTGAAATGTTGTTTATATTTACGCGCTGACAGTTGATGAACGTAGGTACGTTCTGAATATCACATTGTATCTTTAATTGTTAAAAAGGTTTTTTTAAAGTGAAACTTGTGCTTTTTAGAGCTTTTAGATAATAAATTATGGTAAGTTGTAATACATAATCTTAGTTATAACGTGTACTTATCTAAGAAATTAAAGTTATTATCATTAAAAAAAAACCGGTAATGTGTTAGAAAATTATATCGTAGTTTTTGAACGTTGTTTAGTCACAACACTAAGACTTCATCTTCATCATCATAGCGGGCAGAGACAAGCATTGCCGTTCAATAATCGTTCACCTTTAATACGGTCATGGTACGATTTTTAGCGATTCCTAAGCAGGCCTGGAGGTCTACTCTCTTTCTCCGAAACGAAACTTCTCAAACGAACGAAATTGAAACGAAATTTCGTTAATGATCCTACTCTATTTCATTTTCGGACGGACACAAGGAGTTCGGATCCATAGATAATTTTCGTGAATGAATGGAATTAACAATATCGTGTGGGTCTTTTTGATGTCGTTTAGTGTAAATTACGGTTTTTACTTTAACTTAAAATTAATAAACTCTTTTGCTTTATTTTTAAATTCTATATTAAACATGTGATTCATCGAATATTTCTTGTAATATTCATGCAGAAAATATAAATATACAGATTAAATTAAGTATTATTTTCGTCAAAATTCATCGCGACACTATAAAACACCCTTTCACGCTCATTGTTAACCGACTAATTTGAAGAGTACTATTTCATGCTGACGATGGGTAGAAACGTATGACAACCAAAAATATCTGTATAATTACGCAATCTAAACATTACAATAACATGTCAACTTACGTTTCTCAGTGTTATAATTACGTAACTTGAAAACAAGAATTTTTGTTTAGCAAGGAATATTAAATAATTTTATTGAATATTGGTAAGACTGCTTAGAAACTAAGTTTACAACAAGAATTATAAAAATCCGTTAAAAATTGTAGAAGTTATAGCCAATTTTAGAAAGTGAAGATGTTAAAAGGGCGATTTTTATATTTCAATGTTCTAGGGTTTCTGTGATACTGCTTTTATTATTGTATAATTAGTTTTAAGTGATAGATGATATTGTCCCCTATCCAAAAAGGTATAACACTCTGTAATTATATGTAAGGAAAATTAAAATAAAGAAAGGAAAGGGTTCGGCTCGACGCGAAACTTAACGTAAAATCGGGCGCAAAAAGCGCAGCTCTCAGTAAGGGGTAGACAGGGCCGTATATAAGACGGCCCTCTCCGCCGAACATTCGTACTTTCGTAGGCTCAAAGCAAGCGTCGAACAGGAAACATCTCTTAAGAAAGGAAGAGCCGAACCCTCAAAAAATCAAGAAATTCAAGAGTTGTTTCATTTTGCTGCTACCCCGTGAAAGTGGATCATCCGGTACATCAATACATCGCTACGCATACACTAGGGGTGCGTGGGACGTGTACCACCAGCTAAACAAGGGGTGCATGTCAAACGTGGGGAGACCATCCCCGGACTACGGTTGGTCGTGGACCAAGCCCCGTAGGCCACCACAGGGTTAAAGACAATAAAACTTTGTTATAAGTATAAATGTTATTATTTATTAGAGTCAAAACAAATATATGGGGTGCATGGAGGGCAGTTGTGACCTCCTGTAAACAATGTGAAACAGTCTGTTGTGCCATGGGCCCGTCCATGTTTTGCCCCACAGATCCTTGGTAACTACCTCGGGCATAAAAATTCAAGGCTGTAAGGATCTGAAAAAGACGACAATTTATGAACAGATAGATTGAAATGCAATTTTTATTGAAGAGAAAGATAGGTAATAAAAAATATACATAACCTTTACTGTGGGCTCAATTCCATGACGCCTTGCATTTGGAGGTAATAAAGGCACTATTTCCTGGCACAACTCCTCAAATAATTGCCGACTATGCCTGTAATTTGTTACAAACTCTATGTCGGGATTTTCACTAATAATAAATTGATTGCGCTGGCGTCGCCTGTTCCTTCTACGTTCTAAGCGTTCTTCAAGTATAGCAGCTTCGATTAAAAGGTTTCGTGTAGCCATTTCAAGTAATTTTCTTACAAAATTCACACAAACGAATATCAAAAGGTAACACTTTTGGTTTCGTCAATTTGACGTTAAAATTCTGAACAATCATCTGTCAAATTCAAATTTTCGTTCGGACCATTTATGAATTAGAGTAGGTTTAGAGAATCTAAACGTCAAACAATTTTCGTTCGCATGAAATTTCGGAACGTAGACAGAGAAACTAATAGACCCAGTGACGATTCCTTTCTCACTTACACAAGAAAGAGAGCGAACATTACGTTACAAATGTAGTAGACAGAGATACAACTATCCTATTTTTTGTCTCTTAGCGTGTAACCAGTTTTTTCAAGGTCAGCAACTCAAATTGCGAAACAAACTTTGACAGTTCGTGCCCTTCATTGTGTTTATTGTTCAAGTTGTGCATATTTTTATGGTTTTTAACGATTATAATTCAGTGTGAAAGGCAGAGAAATTATCCGTATATCACATAAAAGGTTATACAATGGTGCGTTGTCGTGTTATTCCATGTAAAAGCGATAGTGAGAAGAAATTTGCTGTTGTCTCTTTTCACGCGTAAGTACGACGTTTTGTCTATAATATACATTCCCAGTAATGATTTATTTATGCCGTTCTATGAAGGAACGATATGTCGTGTTAAAACTCTAAAGAGAATTGAATTTTATCGAGTTTTTATCATTCATAACCTATAATTATTATTATGTAAATGTTGCCAGCGTCAGATAAAAAAAATACCCCATCTTCGATGAAAATATCACAATATCAAAGTCAGCATCAGTGTCATTATTATAACGATAATAAAATATAATAATAATACTTATATTTTTAAATGTTTTTATTGTTTTATATTAATATTTAAAAATGTAATTATATATGTATATAAAATAAAAAAATGTGAATAATACTTATTAATGAGAACATCATTTGACATTCTTGTTAAATTTATAATTTTCATTCAGAGTCAAGAGGTTAACATATAAATTTACTTGATCAGAATACTTTATTAATAATTTGATTTGATTTAATGTTTTAGATTTCAACACCAGAGGAGAGTGCTGAGCCAGTACCATCCACATCTACAAATGCCAACTTTCACTATGACGCAAATGAAAACCACCAGAAGAAAATTGAAATTGCCTGAAGAGGAAGATACGCCAAGAAAGAACTTATTTAAAACTAGTTCACAAAATAAATATCATTTATCATGTATATTATAAAAAAGTTAAAATTAAAAGAAACTGTTTTAACTCCTAAAAATAATTTACCCAGTTCCATGTAACAACCCGAAACAGGGAATTCAGAATACTATGGCAACATTATATTGCAGTACTTACACACATTGACAAACTATCTCTGTCTCAATCGCGGTTACAGAGTCCCTTAGTCTATTAGTTTCTCTGTCTACGTTTCGGAACGAATAAAACCGTGGTAGGAAACACGCGAAGATTCGATCGAAACTTCGTTTTTCGTTGAATTAGAGTAGACCTCCTGCTTTTGAATGGAAGTTGACTGACAGGCATTTGAACGTTTTCTTAAAAGGTGATGGTAAGCCCCCAGGTATAGATACCGGCACCAGTGGTGAGCACTGCGCATTTGTTAATTTTTCGGTCTCTTTGGCGGAATGAAGAAGGCGGGGGGCGCCCATCTTGCACGCGATTGGTTCGTCAATTGATACTCGTCGTCTATTGGTCTATCGCCTGTCATTCGGCTACTGTACACTTTTGTGCAAATTTAATGAATCACGTTTTAAAATTTTAAATTGTTTTTTCTTGTTATTACGTATTAGTTGTTTTTTTAATATAGTTTAATTTCGTTATTTCGTATTTGAAGTGTTTTTTTGTTTAATAAAGTTCATTTTTATTATTTCGTTAAAATTGCTGTGTTTTAAACTTTTTTATTTTTTAAAAAGACATTGAAAATCTAAATGTGTTAGTCTTTATTTGGCCAAAAGTGTACATGCGCGAAATCCTACAATCTGTGCTCAAGACTTGTGCCGGCAATTATACATTTGTGCAAGTCAAACACTTGTTCACATGTGCTAGGTTTGGCAAGTATGTGAACGAGGCGTTATAGTTTCTAGTACCATTGACTTATCATGGCTGGCGCCAGCGCAAGACTTGCACTTCGTGCTACGTTGGTGCTACGTTGACATGCTTCATGCTTGCCAAGTCTCGGCAAGTGTCCACAAGGGCCAAGAATGTACAAATGCTAGGCTTGCATTTGGAAGTCATTTATATGCGTGTGAATGCATCAGTCGCCAGTAGTCGCCACCGGCTGGACTTCTTACTTGTATTATTATCTCGTTTATTTTTTTTAATATTAACAATACGGGCCGGGCCTAGTCCAGAAGTTCTGCCATCTGAATCAAATCTTTGATCCAACTGCCTAGTCTCTTTACGATGTTGGTCGAAGCTCTTGGCTATTGACGCAGTAGTCTCCTTCTGCAGAACGGTTATCTCGTAGAAGGAGGCTGCGGACAGGGGAAAGCGGCGAGCAGCAGGTTCACTGGGCATCGGCGGAGGGCAGACAATGCCGTCTTCCGGCCCCCCTAATCAGTAAGAGTCTGACAGACCCCTCTGCCCCTCAGTGCGGGCACATCCGTGAAAATTTTCCGACCCGGAAAAAAATAATTTTTGTTCTTGGCTATTAGCACAATGCGGGCACTATTAGCAGTAGACTGTTATCACAATGTTCGTAGAGTCCACATAATACATATCGACAAACTCGCGGGCCAATTCAAGGTACTTGCGTATCTTTATCGGCCTGCATGAGGATCAATACGCGCTGGTCTAACTTGCAGGCCTATTGGCTACATTGTTCTGTCAGTGATACTGTATCGATTGTTATTATTATTGAGACTAAGACAAAAACACTTTAAAAAATTTGAACTTATGTGGTTTATTAACAAAATGAAATAGGTGGAAATAAATAACATTATATATTTTCACGTCGTATTAATTTGTACATTATGTATTTCTTCTTACATGTAAATTATTCTTCTAAAAAAAGGCAATAACGCACATAAAATACCAATTGAGTTATAAACGAGTACCAATGCCGTTATACTGCCAAGAAATACTGTTTCTCTTGACATATTCTAGAATTAAATATACTTAATATTTTAGTACAAGTAAATTATTTTTATTTAAATTACAACAAGTATTTAGCACCAACAGGAGAGCATAGTTTAATTTATAAGATACTACGTATTTATAATTTAGTTAGGTACTATTATGCGAGTTAAAGAAAATAAACAAATTGAGATAAGTTTAAATGAGTCACAACAGTACGAAACTATTTCACTTTTTTGTTAGGAATGGTACTGTCACTAACCCCATGAAATAATAGGTATATTAATGTAAATAAAATGGAACTGCAGCCGTCGAATACCGTATTTACCGTAGCTTATGCTAAACTTTCTAGGGCTCGCTGGGGCCATCGGGGACTGTAGCTCCCACTAGTCAACCCACGCAACATTTGCCTTCAAGAATTATCACAATAGTAACTTGTTTGGCAGTACAACGGCAAATTAATTGTTTGACAAAATTTATTCATACATAATCATAAAACTAATTGTAACTTCCTGTGCGAATATTCGATACAGTTTTTAATTTATATTTTATAATTGACTAATTATATAATATGTACAGACTAAAATATTATTACGATATTTTAACATATGAGCTGAGTTTGTAAAGTGAATCACAGTTTAAGTAAATGGTGTTTAACCTGAAGGCCGTTACTGTAGGCGTAAGACACTAAGGCCATAATTTGACGTAAGTAATATTTAGATTCGTTAATACAATAACAGGTTTATGAGTAATTAAATGACAAGTTTTTGATATCGGTAATATTAAACTTAAGTACAAGTTTACGGTGCTAAAATTGGTTAGATAACAATTTGTCAAGAAGCAGTGCAGATTTTTTGAGAAAATATTTACAGTTACGTTGTAACAATTATTTTTAAAAAAATGCTTTTAAAACCTGAAATTGTTACGATGTGTTCCGTTTAACATCGGGACTCCTCTATCAGAGAGAGAAAGAAAGATTAGATACAACGTCTGTATTCTGTTAACCTGCTCAAATGTTAAGCTTACGTGCCGTCTTGTTGCTACATCGCTTGCCAAGCCAAGCGTTGCTACCATTTCACGCTGTTCTATCAGCAACGAATCATTTCAAAACGACGCCAGTTGTAGCAAAATTCTGGGCCATTTTTATAACTATCGACACTCTAAGTAGAGCACCTTATACACATTACACAATCAGTTTAATTGATATTTTTCAGTCTGCTGCGTTCATGGTAAAACGCATACGTATTCTAGCTAATCCCAATTCCTACACTAAGAAAAATAACACCCGTAATCTCAAGTCGATAATTCATCGATATTCTGAATAGCCTTTATTCTTTGCACGCATGCATGGCGTCAGGTGCGCACGGAAACAAACGATGTAGGGGAGTCTCGGATGTCATACGGAACATATTGAATATTTAATTGTAATTGTGCGAAAATATATTCATTTTTCAACTAGTATCATAATAAACGATTTAAAATATTATATATATATGAAAAATACGCTACAACGTATCGTTAGGTTCAAGTTTAGATAGGACACCGATTATAAAAACAATCAAAAATTTAATGTCAATGTTTAGAGTTTAACAATATTATCGTGCTACAGGAATGAGAGTACGTTCGACGTCGACGTAAGAGTCGCACAACACTTGGCACCTTTTGAGTATTTACGCATTAACGCTACCATATCATAATATACTTAAACGTACCGGCTTTCTTCCAGAAATAGACTACTATCTAGAGGAGGCACACACTTCAGGTCGACGAAAAGGATTCGAAAAATATAGAAATAAATACAACCTTATTCTAAAAATATACAGTCCCGCCGCGCGTCTCCGTCGAACTCGGAACAACGACGCGAGCAGTACGAGTCTAGTCGCAACCTCGCAGTGGCAGCGCTCGCTACAGTCTAATATCGTTGGAGGCGGCCGCCAGCAGCGACGTGCGGCGCCACGCGGCGTCGCGCGGCTCCGCGGCCCCCGCCGCCCCGCCCTCCGCGCCCTCCTGCGCGCCGTACCGGTGCAGGCTCAGGAACTTAAGGTTGGCCACGATCGAAGAGTTGATCGGCCTCGTCGGGATGTTCACGGTCGTCGCCGAGCGCTCGATCCGTTTCGTCCGGCCCTCCGGTGGCGCCAGCTCGAGCGACTGTCCCCGCCCGTACAGTCTGGACTGACCGAAGCGGGGCGTCAGCCGTCCTATGAGATTTTCCTCCTTGCGTGTTGATCGCGGTGCCGTCTGCGTTTCCTCTGGCGGTTTCGACTTTTTCTTTCGAAAGCCTAAACCTAAGCGTTCGACGAAAGGACGTGACGATGACGAGCCCGCGTCGTGGACGTTCGACGTCGAGCTAGACGTTTTCAGCGGTCGCGTCGAGGTCGTCTGACTTTTGATCGGATTGGACTTTCGTTGGGCGCATACCCGAGAAAAAGGTCCGTCTCCCGGAGATGGTGTGAGGGGCGTGAGGCTCGTATCATGCGTCGCCGGCTCATCCTCGCAGACCTTGAGCACGCAGTAGGCGTCGCGCTGCAGCTCGTCTAGCAGGCTGTCGTCTGTGGAGATGGTGTCTGTGCGGCAGCAGTCGTCTTGGGGCGGCAGGCTCACGGCGGAGGCGCTGCGAGGCGGCGCGTCCAGCTCGGCGGGGCGGGGGGGAGGCCGGGCGCGCGCCGCGTGGCCGCGCGGCGGCACTGCGGGGGGGCTCTCGTCGCGCGCGTGGCTCATGAAGTCAGTCATCAGTTCGTACTCTTTGCAGCGGTACGCCACGTCGTGTTCCGGTGGTGAGGGCGGCGAGGTCTCTGGGCGCGGCCGGCGCTCGGGCGGGCGCGGCTCCACGTGTACGTATTCGCAGACGGGCGCGGGCTGTCCGGGGTGTGCCCGCGCAGGCGACAGTCTTGCGGGCTTAGGTGGGCGTGCCGGACGCTCGGCAGACGCATCGCTGTCTTCCGAGGGTTCGTGCTTGATGCACGACATGGTGAGGTACCCGCTGCCAGTGGACTTGGTGGACTTTCCGGACGATCGCTCGTCAGCGTGACGTGCTAGTTTCAGGGATTCGGTGCTGGAGCCGATGTCGAGGGAGTTCTGCAGGGGTAGGGTCTTGCCGTCGAGGTCGACGGTGGGCGAGGCGTCGCTGCGCCAGGGCCGCCACAGGAAGGGTGGGCCGTCCACGCCGGCCGCGGCGCCGGCCAGATGCAGGTAGTTGTCGTCGCCGATGGGCGCCTGCTTGCTGCCGTACTTCGTCTCCCGCGCAAGGGATCGTCGGTATATACGATGTCGGTGTTCGAGGTCGAACATGGTCTCCTGCAGTTCGCACAACGTCGCCGCTTCCGCCTCGCGCTCTTCCACGCTCGTAACCTCTGTGAAAATAAATACAAGAAAATTAAATGATATAGCTTTTAAGATGCCCGCTAATTTTAAGGAAATTATGGAATCGTTAACATAATATAGAATCATGGTCATCGACAGCACGTGGTCGCCGGTTACCTTGCGGGCGGTGCAGGCGGTCGTCCAGGCGGGGCGCGTGGCTGACGAGCAGCGCGTGGAGGCGCTGCAGGTCGCGCGCGGGGTCCAGACGCAGCGCCAGCGCCGCGCCGCCGCGCCGCACCTCGCGCGCGCCCGACTCCGTGAGCTCGTACACCGCGTCCGGCCCGCCGCAGCCCTCCGCCGCAGCCTCCGTGCGCCCGCAACTACGGACAACGACAATATTTATTTTGCAATAAATTAATAAGCCGAAGCGGTAAGCAGTTGACGTTTATCGACCGATGGGTAACGATAACGAATGTGACATAGATCTGGATCATAATAAATGTGGCGGAAACAGAACTGATATGAATTGAATTCAACAGGTTTTTTAAATATCCTCTGGCCAATATAGCGTTCACAAAGACGTTTGTCCACTATAGTCGCGTGCGGTCTCACCAGGTCCACTCGGAGTCCGCGTAGTAGCCGCGGTGGGGCGGCGTGGCGGGCGAGTGGCGACACAGCGCGCTCAGCAGACGCATCCACTCCGCACGCTCCACACAATTGGAAGCCTGCACGAATAGCACGCGGTCGCGGTGCACTGCAAAACACAATTTTCACATAACTATTGGATGATATTTTTGAACATTTTTCGATGCAATTGAATCTGTAAGTATTCCAGCTGTTGCAATATTGCTGCAGTTTAGATAAAAGCAGACTTTGGTGAGCTGTAGCGTAAGGAAAACTAGACTTTAAAGAAGTCTATTATCGTCAATCCGCTTTCAGCAAGCGTTATTTGATCAATTAATGCTCGTGCGGGAAAAGGCCTTCGCCCTGATATAGGACAATGATGGGCTAGTATTATTATTCAAGTGTGGCTCGCTTACCTATCTGGAAGATGTTGTTGGCGCCGAGCTGTGCCCCGGCGGCGGGCCCGTCCACGGCGGCCACGGCCAGCACGCCCGACAGCTGCAGGCGGTGCGTGCTCGCGCGCGCGCCCGTGCGCGACCACGACAGCTCGCCGCTACACAACACCACATTCATTAAAGTTTGGCTCCTTCTCATATAATACGGTGCAAATTAATGTCATGCCAACGATCATAATCATTTATTTGTCAGAATATTATGGTATAAATTAAAATGTGGTGTTAAATTAATGCAGCTGATCAACATCTTCTGCTACTTATCTCTGTCACTTATGACGTCCAAATTAAGGTAAGAAACCAGATTATCAGATAATTAGGAACTACTAACTTGATCTTGATCTTAAACCACATGTAAAAGACACAGTAATACATCAATCTTTCCAAATAGACCTTCCTTTTTTATTTTATTTTTCGTAATGGGCGTTACCTGGTAAGTCTGAAATGTCTTCGCTTGGCGTTTAAAGCATGAGCGGCGCGAGTCCAGCGCCGCCGCGGTGAGCCCGCGCCCGCCCGCGCTGCCTCTGAGCGCTTGATCATCGTTCTGAAATATGACGTTTTCTATAAGTATCCGTTACCTCATTGCCTTACGAATTTTGCAAGAAAGCTTACTACACATCAAGCGACCAAACTGATGTTGCGGTACGTTTGTACATCAAAATACCCAAATGGTCCTGTTTGAACATCAACAAACGCAATAAGCCGACTCAACTACATTGGCTGATGAGTGCATTCAGCCTATATTACAATGGCTGACAGTGACAAGTATAGCAGTAGTCGACCATGAAATTACTTTATCACTTTTGACAGCATTTTTTTTTAAACTGATAACAAAAGTATATAATTACTGTGATCAGGCAATTTATTGGTCGATTACACATACACTAATATATTGTGTACATACCCCAATCTAATCCAAGGATGCACAAAAAGTTCAATTTATGTTAAATCTTCGTTTTGATGACAATGGTGCTGATTCTCTAGTGCCAGGTTCGGCAACAACAGGATCGGTACCATTATGAGTACAAAATATAATAGCCATAATATAGAGCAGGGGTAACCAACCAGCCGATCGCGATCGCGGCTATTGGCCGAGTCGATCCCAGATGCAATGCTCGCAGTGCTCGCACTAATATAAGAAGTTACCAAAAATAATCTTAAATTTTGTAATTTAGTTTAGTTTCCCCCTAGTTAATATCCCCTAATAAATAAAATATGATAAAAAAAATACTACTCGCAAGAATACTGTTTCATTTACTCAGTAAATACTGTTATTCATTTAAAATACCATTAAATGTAAAGTTTATAAAGAAGTACTGATTATATTATTGGTTATCTCACAAAGTGTAGTCAGTAATCGAGTTGGCTACCCCTGGTATAAAGCATAAAAACGTACCCTTCTTTCAGTAGCACAGGCGTTTCTTGTATGTTGTTGTTTTGTGTGTCCGTACTTGTGGAGATTATTTCTAGAAACTGCTTTATTGCTTGCACCTGTAACGGTTAAGTTGTTGAAGTATTCACATATTTCACTAGCTGAACTCTGCCACGTTTGGCAGTAACTGTTTATGTTTAGTGTCCAAAAAGTTAAATACTGAACTATGACAAAAACGTTCACTACAAAAGAATAAACAAAACTTCATGTGAGTACATTTATGTGTTATAACTTCATAAATCATAAATTATCAAAAAAAATATATTTGTATTATTTAATTTATGAATCATTTTTAATAAATTTCATACAAATGTTAAAATCTTAACCCTCCTTTTAGCTTTGTCGTAGTCGGGTATAAATATTACCTATATTTGAGTTCATTGCGTGGTATATTGGTATAAATGACAAAGAAGTTGTGGTTATCATCATAAGATGGCAAATATTCAAAACGTGATGTGTCCATCTCGCTCGCATGCTTTATGATCGCCTGCTTCGAACGTTTTCGTCTCCTAAGGCCGGCAATAATAGTCACAATTAACGTTAAAAATGTGTTACATACATGTCTTGGCGTGCAGAAGCTGCGGTACAGTTCGGCCATGTACTCCTCCTTGCACACTTGCTGCGCGGAGCGGCTGCTGACGAGGTTGCCGAGCGACTGGATGGTCTTGGAGATCAATGTCAACGTCCGGTTTGTTTGTGGGTCCTGGAAGAGATGTTACAGATTGTACCAGCCGACCAAGATACTGCGAGTTGACCACGAACCGCGTGCGGTTCACTAGCCTGTTAGTAACGTCCTGTACTTTACTGATTAGTATGCGTTGCTGTATGGATTTTCAAAGAAAGTATTCTGAACGGCGCGACGAGGCGATGCTGATGCGGTGGACGACCTTTTGAGTTTTATCAGCAGCATTATTTAATGGTACAGTTATAAGAGAGTGACGACAAGGAAACCGTGTCTTTTGTAAATCTGCCAGCGAAAAACAATAACAGACGATGTAAATACTTACAATTTGTTCCGTAGTGAGATCAAACAGCCGGGGCCCGAGTATGGCAGGCGCAAAAAACCTCAGGAATATGAAGCCCGACACGACGGAGTACCGCACCTCGGCGTTGCGTGGGAAGTGTCGCGCCGCGCATTGCCGCAGCGCGTCGAACAGGCGGCACATCGCGGCAGGGCATGTCGCGTACGATGACGTTATCGCTGCGAATACCTGGTAACACAACAACCGTTTTTCAGTATGTAATAAAATGATAGATGGAAATCTAAATAGACCAAATGGCTGGGATAGTTTGGATGCAGCAGGCAGAGAACTGGATGTTGCAGCGTTACTTAGGAGAAGCCTTCATTCAGCCTTTGACTGAACATAATTTTATTACGGTACGTGAGAATTTTACCCCTAGCTTCAAGTCAAGGTTTCTATATTTTTTGACAAATTTGTTCTAGTAGGCTTGTAGGTATGTGGAAGTATAATTGTCAAGGTGTGCTGGGATATCGAAACTCATTCCTAATGTTCATGTAAAAGGGTCTAAAATACTGAAATCAGATTTCAACCTACCCGTTCTACGTAGTCTTTTAAGTTGGCGAGGTTGGCAGTCACGGCAGCCGTGGGCTTGACCCTGGCGGGGTCGATCTCGCAGGGCCGGCGCTCGGCCAACACTGCCGCCAACGTTGGTCGCAACACTGACCGCAGGTACGACGCACCGCTCAGTCGCATCGCTTCGTCCATCATCTTTGAGACGAGTGTGTTGCCTCGAAATATTGTTGTTGCATCACTGAAACAGATTAAAATAACAAAATGACTGTTGCTCATCATTATCTTCTTGCGACTGAACATCAATAAGTATTCCTTATTATGTCGTGAATATACGTCTACACATAATTATAATAACAAACAGGCTAGTTAAACATAGGAAAGGTGCCTAGGGTGCATAGGTGACCTAGGGTGACGAATGGGAAATAAATTAAGAATAATGAGAATGTATGACCGGTAGCGGGATGTAAATCAGCTGAGATGATAAGAGATAAGAGTAAAGATGACGTAGTAGAGGCTTACTCATGCCCCGGACGCTGTTTACAATCAATTATTATGATTAGGAGTGGGCAAACTGATAGTAATTTAACATAATTCACGTGTGCCCTCATTCGTTATATTCATTATGTATTTGGACTCAATTTATTGTATCATAGCTATTCTGGACTCGATTATTCATAACCAAAGGGTTGTAAAATATTAATTGCATATAGATGCAATTGGGTAGATGACACTATTAACCAATAATTCCAAGACATAACTTCTATAAAGAAACACTTTATTTTGGCCCTGAAAACCTGATTAATTTTCAAATCACTGTAAAATTGGATTTTTAACTGCTTTCAAATTAATAAATAGTTAGTCAATTGAGTCTGCACAAAAGTGACGTCACAGTTGTGTTTTGTTATACAAAATCTATGGGAGAATCGCGTTTTGACAGGCCATAAAAAGTACGTCAATTGATTGGTGGTGTCATCTACCCTATTATCGCAATTAATATTTTTTTACTTTTATTAAAGTTTCAAGAATTTATCACTCATAAAGAACATTACACAGTTCGTTTAATAATGAGTTCAAATGAATAATTTTGTAACGTAACGAGCAATTCTGGTAAATATTATCATAAATTTAATTTCCTAACCTAAAGTTAAATGCTGCCAGTGGTTTGCAATATCCCTAATATTATTTAGTAGATTATTGTATATTTAAAAAAGCATCTTTGTAGGCTTTTTACCACACACTCGATTCAGCGCAAGAGGCCGTGAAGTGTAGTGTTTCACTGCCTGCTCTTGTTACATTCATATTGCAGTAAAATAGTCTCGTAATCAAATAGGCTCACGTACAGGAAACACAAACAATTCAAAAAAAGGAACATTGGAAGACATGGAACTCGCAAAATATAGGTGAACTACACTTCAGTCTAACATTAGAGGAACACAGGCGCATTGTACTATTATAAAGTTAGATACTCACGTAAGTGCAGATATCTCAGCATCTGCTAGCTCCTTGACGATGGGTACAATGAGATCATGGTGAGTGAATAGCCTTACGAGGGGTTGCGCCGCGTCCGTCTTACTTGACACTATCTCGCCCAGTATGTACACTGCCGATGCTGTTATTGGCTGAAAACAAGATCAGTTCATTATTATTAGCTTAAAGTCTGTGTAAAATCCTCTTTTTGGTCACACTTTACTGTTATAAATGCGAAAGTTTGAATGGATAGATGTTTGTTACTCTATCATGCCAGAACGGCTGAACGGATCTGGATAAAATTTGGCACAGCGATAGATTATAATTTAGAATAGCATATAGGCTTTTATCCCGGAAAATTGTATGGTCCCGTGGGATAATATATCAACTTTGACGCGGACGAAGTTGCAGGCAGGAGCTAGTAAGTATCTAATATTTACGAATATTTAAACAGATCTTAAAGTATGGACATACCTTCTGATGAACACTTCTTAGAAACAATTCTTCGAGTGATCGATAGTGTTGTAATGGGAAGACGTGGTCCACTGTGTACTGCAGCAGTAGCCGCAGCGAGCCCAGGGTCGCGCTGCCCGCGGCCGACAAGCGCGTGCCGGGAGGCGTCGCGCCCCGGGACAGCGCGCCGCCCGCGCGGGATGTGAGGAAGAACCTGGTCACATCAAACAAGCATAAACGTGGTTCCTATAACTTAATAGACATTGAATTGCATAATTCCCCCTTTCGTATGTCTGGACTGTGATCGAATCGAACATAGCCAAATAGTGAGAATATACGTGAGCCACTGTTGAGTTCACATGAATTACTTGATTCAATTTCTAAATTGAAATTGCTGCATTAAAGGTTCTTCTCTTACCAGGCACGCAAAGGCGTCGGCGAAGGTTGTCGCAGTTGTAACCGAACCTCGCCAAGGAAGATCGGCGTCGCAGCTTCGTGCCACACCGATACTCTCGCTTCGCAGGCCACCCCCGCCTGAAATAGGAAATAAAATTCAATTTATATCGAATACATCAACATTGATTGAACAAGAAACATAAGAACAGGTACCCTTACCGTTTGTGAGCCATCTTTATCCTTCGGGTCTGCGTCCATAACGAGATCAAAACAAAATATTTCATCAAATTGTGGATTAACAGTCTTCTTTTTAGGTTTCGTACGTTTTTCAACTCTTCGCCCGTTCGAATACAACAACGTGACGAGAGCAAACGGGTCACACTGTCCGTTCTTAGTGGTCAGCTCGGAGCACTCCAGCACTCGGAGGCGGAGGGTGTCGTGGCCTACTCGCGCTGCGCAGTGCCTCTCGGGATCTGACCAGTAGTCAGCGGCGGTGGGGGTGGGGGACGCGTCTGACTCAGGCATCGCGTGCAAGGGCGGCTTCGTCCGCGCCGCCCACTGTGCCCGATCCTTCAAACTCTCCGAACGCGACAATGACAGAGAAGGCTCCGTCGCAACCGCACTCAGCAGCTTCTTGCTAGTGGAACTCGAGCAAGAGCCAAACCTCATACTTTCCTTACAATATTCAGATAATCTTACGAGGTTATTTCCTTTAGTTTTTGCCGAGCAGTTGTCTGCCGTAGAGGGGTCAGGGTCGGGAGGCTTCGGTTCCATTCGTAACCTCTTTCTGGAGTCTTCGAGAGTGAGTTCGATGTATGCCTTTCCCTGTACCTCTGAGTCTGCGTCGACCGGTCGCAACGCAAACCAGTGGTCTTTATTGTTGTATCGGTGAAGATCTTCTCGTTTGATGGCCACTTTGCCCAGCACTTTGTCCTGTTTGAGGTGCTTGTCACGATCGAACACGTATATGGAAAGGTATCGAAAGCGACGCGGCACCTCGAACTGGAACTCCTCGCCGAAGAATGGACTGAAACAAAAAATAACAATTCAATTGCAGGTACAGGTGTTACTTATGTTGAGAGAATTTATCCAAGCTATTATTTGTTGAATTCGACAATTGTTATCAAGTATTCGACTGCGTCATAATTTATAGCCGGGTGGCAGCCTAGTTGTAGACGCGTGGGGTGCCTGTCTTACACGAGTGTCAGTTTCGCTACCCACCAGATAAGTGAATAATTTTCTGTTATTATTCATACTAGATTTTGCTAAAGTGGTAGTGGAATGCACTATTTTACAAAAAAAAATGTCATAAAATAAATGAATAGGTAAGTAGAATTAGATGCGGTATAAAATCACCTTCGGAAAGGAATGGAATAGGTAATGTTAAATTTGCCAATTTGCAGAATCGAATAATACTAAAATGTTCAGACGAAACTATAAAACGACTTAATGAACTGCGGCGCCTAGCGCCTCCAAGAAACGGTTATAAAACTTTATATGTTGAATTTAATTTAAATGGGAAACAGCCAATTGCTAAACATGATTGCTCATCACATCGAGAATCGGGACCCTTAAATGAAACGGAACACATACAGCTCAACTCAATTAAATATACATAATTAGCTGGTATTCAATAAACTTTATTCCGATAATGTTATAAATTGGAACAACACTTGCATGTGTGTGTCTAATCAAAGACTTTCATCAGCCAATTTATAGTCTTGTTCCGCTAAACATAAGTTACCAACAGCTGAGTCAAATTTAAATTTGGAACTGCATCGGTATATTTCCTGGTTTACAGAGCGTGCAATCCCGGAAAAATGTGTATTCAGAGTAGTGGGCAAATGTAGTAACTTATACAATTTTCTAGTATGTAAACAACGCTGGTTTCATGATGTAAGACCAAGTTGCATAGTGACGTATGCGTGGGATTGCCTTGTTTAAAGGAGAAAGTTTGACATTCCCGATGAATTCTCATCTCACAGCCTAATAATAAACCACGCATTTGAAAGTGGATGCTTTATGAGAAAGGAATTATTGTGCCTAATTATTAAAAAAAAATGCGAACAGAAAAATACCGTATGACAGTATGTATGGAAACCAAGTGAAACTTTTCCTACCTCAAGGTAGGAAAAGTTTCACTAGGTTTCAAAGTTTTTTTTAAATATGTAATTAGTTTTTTCTTTTACATTGTAATTATGTACTTGTAATCATTATCAGTACTGCTAGGCTTAGGCCCGTTTCTGTTTTTACCAATCTCCATGCTCCTTGGCCAGATACGTGGAGGTACGATATAATTAAAAAAAAAACTAATATTATCAATGGCATTTCACAAATTTTAATAGTTCTGGCAACCCTAATGGATAAACAATAGGTAGACAACTACACTTTCCGACCGAACATTACGTGTTACTGTAGCTATTTGTAAAACACGATAATAACTCAATAAAGGGGTTTATTGACTCGTTTGGAGTGTACGTATGTATAAGAAGCTCGCAGTGTATCGAGTCGGTGGCAGGCTCGCAGGCGCATCCGGCGCCGGCGCAGTATTTATAAACCGGAGGCGGAACCGCACCAGCTGAGTGGGGGCGGCCCAAGCTCACTTGCCATTGCACATACTTCACGCCTCTAATTTTAATATGTTGAATTGATTAAGTGTGACCACTCATTCAATATCCTAAGTGTACTGAGCCAATAAACATGAGCTATTGTAGATATTATGTACCTATTTATTACACCTCGTGATGTACCTTAATCTTGATGAAATGTAAGTAGGACAAGACTGACACTGCTTTGTTATCAGCCAATTCTATTATTGTGTATATTATGCTATCACATCGAAGCATGTAATTTAATTAATTTATTGAATTTACACGAAGCGTTTAGTAGGTCGACTCGCGATGACGCATTTTTGAATGAACTCCGGAACACCTTTATTCGTATAGGTACGCGCTGTCGGGTCGAGAGCACAAAATAGCACATGTTAGAAACCAGAGCAATGCACTTAAGACTGCCGCCTCTCCGACCGGGGACTGCTCAGGCGCAGGCGATGATCATTTTACGTGCCACGCAGTTCCGGGACCAATTTATCACTTAAAAGCTTCCGTTTAATGTTGTAGAGCTACTGACGCGATTTTTACGAGTCTCTCGACGAAATCTCTCTTGTCATATTTTTTGTTATCCGATCTTGGCAATACGTAGGTAGTTGTTCTTAGTATTATTTTTGATTTGTATGTTAATATACTAAACAATAAACACAATAACTATCGATTTGGCGGTTATATGTCGAAATAATGCTATAATACAGGGGTGTCAAACTCAATTTTGCAGTGGGCCATATATTAGATTAAGAATGTGTAGGCGGGCCAGGTTCAAATTAAAAAACTAAAACATACTGAATTATTATAACACCTTTATTTATTTAGTTATTTAACGTTGTTACAAATCATACCAAAAGTAAGAAAGAGGGTAATTATTTTGAGCTCGAGGATCGAGGAGAGAAAAGCATAACTAACATAACACTCTCTCGCTCGTCTAGTCAGGCGCTACTCTTGAAATTACTTTTAAGTTAAGCGCGCGCATTTTTAAACCTGCGTAGAGGCATCGAGTGCAGTCTAAAATCTCTAAAAAACAAGATTCATTTATTTGTGATAATATATTGTGATCGCGGGCCGTATCGAAATGGCCCGAGGGCCGGATTCGGCCCGCGGGCCGTATCTTTGACATGACTGCTATAATAAAATTTATTATAGAGAATCGTTATTCCAAGGAGAACACAGTCACAAAGCATACAAAAACATGTAAAGCAACTAATGTGTAGGTATATTATCAGTACATAGTTAGCGAGGCACAGATAGTTTGGACAGAGGCACATAGTAAGTGCAGTGATAAGGTATCGCGAGACAAAGAACCCATTAAATTAACTCGACGAGTGACGTGACATTTCCTTCGATATCCGCCAGTCCACTGTGGCCTCACCTCTTGGGTCACAAAATCATTATCGCTTCCGTTCATTAACAAGCAAAACAGACTATCATTACAGATAAACAATGAAACGTATGGACGTTTTCTACTTCATCAGAGGTGTAATCATAACGGAAACTACAGATTTTAACTGCTTTATTACTTTTAGGAATTCCCAGTTCTATATAAAACTTATTTATATGAAGCGGTAGGTATTCGTCAACAAAGAGAACCGTCAAAAATTATCAACAGGATAAATACATTCACAGCACAGACTAGCAAATCTATATTTTTACAGATTCTATGCGGTGCTTGCAATAAATTAACTTATTGTTCGTGAATTTCCAGTTATGAAAAGAATGTGGTGGCGTGCGTGGGCCGTTCCGTTCCCACAACTAATCTGGGGGAGCGTAACAGACGGCAGTAATTAAAATCATTGCCGCGGTGCGGCTGTCTTTTATTAATTCTAAAAACTAAATGGCAAAGGGGGTGAAGCGGAAGGGACGTTCCGCGTCGACGCACGCGCACCGGAAGCGCGTCCGGGACGTGGCGCGCCACAGTGCCGCCCTTCCCTTACAGCACAATAGTGCCTCCCCCGAATTATATGCGCTGTATCAAAAGCCGCACCGCAACCATGAATTAATTGTGACTAATGTTTAATTGATGACAAATCATTCAACACGCGAGGCGGGGCAGAGCAGGTGGCTTTGAATAGAATGTTTTTATACAAGCTCTGAATGTTTTGTGATATAAAATTACTAAAATGCACTTGCATAAAGCTGTCTTTGTTTATATTTGAACGCTGCTCATATTATAATACGATTATTTTTTCTTTATAGAGATTAAATCTAATTTATGTTTATGTACTTTTTACCTACAGATATCGTATCGTATGTGTATTGTGGTTTCTACTTTTAATAGAACTAACTAATAATACAACAACAACCTAGTGGTACCTAATAATACAACCTAGTGGTTATGTAAGCCATAGTTTTTCCAATAATTTATACTAGTATACATAAAACACACATTTATACTAGTACATTATAATATGAAAACTTCGATTATTTTATTACTCAGTGACACATGCTCGTGAAAGCGCCGGAAGTAATACATATCATATGCAAGAGATTAGGAGTGTGCGCCTGCACACTTTCGTGACGACACATTAATGTTACAAAGAAAGTTACACATCGTACGTTCGTACATCAAAAATAAAACTAGTAAATTGTAATAACATGTACAACATTTAGAACATAAATATAGACACACTGAAACCTACTTATTTAATGCAAAAAGCAAAAATATATCCTGTAATTGCAGGTACCAATGTAGAAACAATTATTTGTACGCCCGTAGTACAACGTACAATATGCATTAATTACTTCAATTAAACGTATCTACCACTTAAAATGCTTCATTCATGAAGTAGAGAAACCTTGACCTATTAAATTGTTTGCTCTCCCTAAATGTTGGTAAACGGTTCCCACACGATAACGGGCGGAAGCGACACCGGACACCGGACAATGGATCCGTTATTATTATGTCAATTCTGGAGCGAATATAACGTTCCCGTTTTGTAGAATTCGTAAAGGGACCAACAGGAAACTTTGAAATAGCAACGGCTAAATCAAGGGCACAAATATGTGAAACTGGATCGGTAAATGATAAGAAAAAGTTGATAAGGCACCTAAAAAATCGACTCTTGTTAATACTAGTATTATTAACTACTACTAATCCATCATCATGGTGTCAGTTGCTAATTGCTATAAACTTTATAGCGCCTCATACACGCGCCTAGCTAATACGCAGATAAAGATACGGTATTTTAATAAGGAATAATCTAACTATATTAGATTAGGACTGCGATCTAATCCAGAATAGATTCTTGTTACACGATAAAGAACCTCGAGCTGTAAGATCAAGTTAGAATGTCAAGAATCCTCACAGGAATCAGCCGCTATCATTTTGAATAAATAATGACATCTGTAAATTATATGCTTGATCTCTTTATTCCCATCCACAACTCCAAGCTAGACTCTACAGTGGGGACCACTACAAAAGCCCTGAGATACCGTGACGAATCTCGGTGAAATTTTCCAAATGTGACGAGTCTGTGTTGTTCTGTCTAAAACTTACTTGAGAGTTCTCTCCATGGTGGATGTGCGAAATATCTCCTCTTGGTCGAGCGACAGCACGCAGTATATGTCGCGGTGACACGCCGCTCCATGGCTGCGACCTGGCAAGTTTTTTGCTTCACCTGAAACAACAAGATGTACATACATGACAAGGCAATCAGATAATAGAAAAGCAATCCATTAAAAAGAAGAGAAAGATATTGAATGTCAATATCGATTTCCGAAAATATATGCAAAATTCATAATTTTGCATTTCATTGAGTCTAGTCGTTACTTTCTTCCTATCTATAAACCTTAACGTTTTAGTTCTGAATGGGTTTAACATATTTACATATCGTCACCAGTGAGTACTTTGACTAACCACCTAAAATAACCATTGCCATCTTCACGCAAACGTTGTTATCTTGTTTCGTTAAATATGATGAACGTTGACGTTAAAGTTGACTAATTACTGTGAGTTCCCATAGTTTGCATCTTATTGCTTATTTTATAGAGCTTGCGAAGCAAGACCTTGAGTGGTTGTAATTTCAATGGACGTTAATGCGGCTTTCTAGTTTTTTAAGATGTGCTGCAATGAGATGGCGTATTGCATAACGTGCCCGAACCAAGTATTTTCCCAACTAACAAAGACGTCGAATTATGTACGTTTTCATTGCGCTATATCCTGAGTTCCTGATTCCATCTCATTAGCAGTAAAAGTAGTTAGTATTGTCGATTGCAAAAGGTTCATAATATTTTTATACAATTTCAATGGTTAAGAAACGATAATTGGTAAAAGTAAACACCTTGGTCATTTTCTTCGTACGTTTTACGAATAACCTAATAAATAAATAATAAATATCTTGGAACAACTCACACACGGCCATCTGAATTCTGATCCCAAGCTAAGCAGAGCTTGTGTTATGGTAACCAAACAACTGATATACATACCACCTAGACCTATCGATCAAATATTAAATAAAGAGAGATGCTTAAACTTGTGTAAGGGGAGACTTAAAAAAGTGAAATAAAATGAGAATAATATTAAAAAATAATAAAAAGTAAGGAGTTTTTACGTTCACGCAACTTACTGAACTTTTCCAAGTTATTCAATTTGTGCTTGAGCATACGCTCGTTAGTCGTCATTACTTTTTTTGGATTAAAGCCTGAAATAATGATAACCTAAAGGTGGCGAGCCCATTTGCGGTTGCGCAACGTGTTGCGACCTCGTCGGTTATCGCTAAATACGGAGGCACAAGGTGAGGCGCGACCATCGGCCCATAAGTTACTAAGTACTGCCCTGACGCTACCTGCAAACCAAACCTGTTTGTCATTCTTATTTTCTGCTTAACTCTAGATTATTATATCTTATCAACAATATGTCCTAATTAATAACTTAGTTCATTGATAATTTCTACTTCTTCAAGGCCGAATCAATTTAGACTGTCATCGACAGCCTAACAATAAAAAGCTTTTTTACAAAAAAAGATAACCGCCTTCAAAAACACACGATATATTTAATTTTGGAAACTGGTAGGACTGGTGGTTGACGTACCCCCCCCCCCCCCCTTTCCTTCAGTCAGTCATCGACTACACGTATAAACAAAACAATTGCACTTGTTACGATATTGCTGCTGTGATTCTGTGAGGAGTTCCATTCCATATCTCCGAAGTTCATCATCAGATATTGAAATGGTGACAATGGGACCACACGGGAAGCACCAGCTTTCAAATAAAGAAAGAATCATGAAAATCGGTTCACCCAGACGCAAGTAAGGAGCTAACAAACATAAAAAAAAAAAATACAAACGAATTGATAACCTCCTCCTTTTTTGAAGTCGTTTAAAAAGAATTTACACAGTTTAAAGACCGTAAGGCGTAACATATACATACATTCATGCCTGTACTTAATAAAATTCCTTTCATACAAGCAATGCACGATTGCATACTAGATGACAAAAAAGATATTCTCACTGTTTTCTTTACCCGGGTAGACAATACAATTAGAGTGCCATGAATGGCCCGTTTGTAAGAGAAACATGACGTGATGACGAAATGTTATTCTAAGTAACTACTAATATAAACACAGATGTAATAGATCAGATAGACTAGAAACTGCTAGATTATAATAACAAGCTGTAGGTAGGTACTATGTGTTTATTTGGACAAAACCTCGAGTCTCGACTCCCATTAGTGGATGTCGATTTACGAAATTGCGAAGTGGAAAGTGGCGATAGGCGGGTTGACATTATTATTTACTTCGCAGTCCTTTCTTGGTAGATTAACTAGGTTATATGTTTCACGTTTCACTGTTTAAGTTATAGTAGGACTGCGCATCTGTATAACTGGATTGGTCAAAACATGCAGGTGGTATCAACAGTTCCTAGTTCTGTGTTACATTTAGCATCTTTTTAGCCTTAGCACTGACCGACAAGGACCTGAAAGTAAAGGCGATGTTTCAGCAATTTTACCAATCAAGAACAAAGTCAGGGCTGGTATATAAAACAATGTGACCGAATAGGACAGACGATTGACTTCGAAGCGGGTGGTCAATTAGTCACACGAGTCCATTAACCTTCCCAGTGGACCCACAACTGCTATTATTTTTCCCATGTTTATAAAGCAAAACATTACGTCAGAATTGAAGCAATTTCCGCGGAGATCACACGGTTAAAGGGATTCTAATGATTAATGATCAAGCGTAATAGTCGTGACGAATTAAATGGAACTTATTTCTCGGCGCGCCTACCTACTTACCTACATCATTCTTAAGCCTATTATGATTTTATTTATTGTTCAAGTTTAATTTACTATTAAATCATTATAATATACGTCAACTCTGTGACCATGTGACGTGTCACTTACAAACATTCTGTGGTTCTTCTGACAAAGATGACGTAATGTTTGCCAATGATAATAATAGGGGATTATGTTTTGAAAACAATTTCCTGGTATGAGGAAATAACCAATAGGTGTAATGGCCGTGACCGATACTGATATTGTACAACAGTGATAGGCACTGCACTTATTATTTAACACTCGTTAAATGATAAGAATACTGATAATCATTGTTTTTATAGGTATACATAGATACGCCATTCAAGTTTTATAGTACCTAGGTACTTCCATGTATTTTTTCTTAAACAAATTGGTCAATTAAAACGATGCACGTAAAAATAGTAATTGTTGTAAATTGAGGCACGCTGCGATAGTTAGGACTGTTGAACAAAGGAAAGACCTTCCTGCGACTCTCACAAATTCGTAATTGTAGTGCTAGAGAAACTCACAACAAACTGTACATAATTGCTGATGCAAAAACAACCGTCATCATCATCAACATGACAGTAACACACAACGCTAAACTGGATCGTGGGAGAGAAACGGGATCCTTTGAATAGCGCCATCAGCGACTGAGGAAACGAATACGCACCAGCTATTTAGCCACAGCCACAATGGCGATCATTCAGATGTTTCCACACGCTCGTATGCGTAGTGCAATTGTTTCGAAATCGAGAGTATTTTACCTCAGCTCGTTGTCAGAGCGCATGGGAACCGTTTGAGTAACAAAGTGATCGATTTCGATATCGTTTTAAGCAGTACCGGAAAATAACAAGGTCATTTCGTAGATATCCCCCGCTTTTCTACTGATAGGTAGTAGGTAAATACCTACTTGCCAGTATACTATAGCCGTCTTTGATACCTACCATATTGCATGAAACGAACATTAAGTAAAAGAAATAGAAAAAAAGGGTCATTCCTAAATTGTTGAGTCACTTTTTGGTAGAGGATGTGGCGCAGTCTGGGCTCACACCAATGATATTCTAATAAACAGATATGTTATACCCTTACAAAACAACAGAAAAAAGTGTTCCGCGCCGAGAGGCAGCACACATACACACATTTCATTCATTTTACATTTCACTACAAGTAAAAAAGGATAGCTTGATACAACCTATAGGAAAAAAAGTGACAGCTAGATGTTGTCAATTGCGCGTGAATGTGAACAGACATTATTCGAGCCACCAATCACCGCACGTTGGCATCATAGACTAACAAATTAACTAGGTAGAAGGTACAAACCGCGTGTACAGAATTTGTAGCCGGGATTTGTGCCTATGCAACGAATAAACTCTCTCTTGCTGTTGTCACTTAATAAAGTAATATAAACGATTCATTAATTCTTTGTTTACGATGTCGGCGACGAAGACCCCATGCACGTACGTACTATAACGCAAGTACAGTTAGTGATATTTTGTAAGGACTTTATAGTTAAGTTTAATTTTTGAAAGGATTCTATAATTTGTTTTTTTGAAAGGATTTTAAAGTTGTTTTCTTATGTTTTATTGTACTTATTAGGTAGGCAGAAACTTTAATTTACTGATAAGGATATTAGGAAAACTTGTCTGGTTAGAAAACATAACGTAAGGGAATTTGTGCAAAATTGGTGTATTATGTCTTATTGGAACGATGTTAGCGTAATCCAATTAGAAAAGTCTAGTAGGATAGTAATTTGAAAGGTTTTTGACGAAAAATTGTATGATAAGGAATAATTACGTAACTTGAAAATGAGGTTTTTTGTTTATGGAGGAATATTAAATATTTCTATCATATTTTGGTAAGATCACATAGAAACAAGGTTTACAAAAGGAATTGTAAAAATCGCGTAAGTATTGTAAAAGTTATAGTCGATTGTTCAAAGTGAAAATGTTAAAAAAACAATTTTTACACTTCAATGTTCTAGGGTTTTTGTCAGACTGTATTTTATCATTATGTAATTGATTTTAAGTATTAAGTATTAAATTATAATGAAAAGTTATTAAAAGGGAAACTAGAACTCTGGAGTAAAGATGACTTTACTGCCTAATATTCGCATCTGTACTTTTATTCTATGTCCGGAGTGCACGCATCCTTGTCGTTCTCACGACAAAAAATGTATTTTCCATCTCTTTCTTTTTTCTAACCTCAAAATATCAGAATATTAGGAAAATAATTGAAATATATTAATAAATCGAAGTATATTGCGTACTTACGTGTGGTATGAGATCCCTTGTGTTTTATTAACTTTGGTATCGTAATTGGTACACTTTCTAAACACACACGATGGCATTTTGGATGGTAATTACGTAGCAGCGCGCAACGTATCACTCGTAGTAGTGCCAGACACAGACTAAAGGCAATGCGTCCTAATTAGGAGGGTTTCTGGTCTTCACGTTTTGCGCGCTTATAACATATCTGTTTACTAAAATATCATTGGCTCACACTTAATTTTTAAAGTTTTCCGGGACCACGCATCAGTTCGTGTACAATTATTTAATTCTGCGTAAGCGTATTATGTGCTCACAGGTCGGCAGCCCCGTTGTAAACGAGTAAAGTTTCAGTTTTTTGGGATGATGTGTTTTCTCAGAATACTAATTTTGCTTGATGATTGTTTAACTTCAAGTACATACATAGTGGCAGCTGTTGTAGGTTCAATTCCAATAACCATGATTATGTATAAAACTACTTGAAGTGTAAATTTTTTAAATTATGTCGAATAGGTACCTACCTATTCAAGCACGTGGGAGGAGACCTACGTTCGTAGTATAATATCCAGCGGCCCAAGACGTTCACCCACGCCACATAGGATACGATCGCTGCTGTGCAGGTGGGTTGCGAAGTAGAACGCACTTTTTCGCAAAAACGTAATCCGATTCAAGACAAAAATTTCGCAACAGTGAATTTACTTCACATGGTCAACATAGCTAAGTACATAATTTAGACTGAGAAAATACGTTTTTCTTTTATCTTGAAAGTTAAAAGTGAAAGACGATATCTACATTGTACTCGGCCAGTGTGCATGTGTAGGTACTGTAATTACAAAGGTAAGTGTACTTTCTCATCAGACTACATGTGTGTGAAGCCGCGCCCAACCTTACGTGGTACGCGGTGGTGCTTTTGTTCGTTCCTACTGGTTTACTCATTATTATAATTAATGACAAACGTACCCAAATGCTCGTAGTATGAACATTACGCGATTGCTCAGTAGCATCATAGGTGCATGGGATTAAAGTAACGCCAAGTTAGAATGCATCGACATTCTAACTTGGCGTTACTTTAATCCCAACCGCTTCGTCTCTGGTTTTAATATTGTGCGCCCGTCACAAGTTTGAAATTCTAGCTTGTTACCCAAGTAGCAAAATGTAGTCCTGTAGTTATTCTAGGAGCATGCATTTTTTAGGCCTATAGCAATCCTATTAACGTTTATAGAACCGCATTTGTGCACTCTGTAGTATTTGGGCATTCTGTAGCACTGTGCACAGACTATTGTCTGTGCACAGTACTACAGAATACTTCATAGGCCACCGAACGACACCTAAAATAGCTACTGAGTAGGTATTTAATGAATATTTTAAAAGAGCAATGAACTGAGATAAGCCCGATAGCCAAGAGTCTAAAGTTTTTTAATACTTTGTTTAAGTAAGTGGGTACCTCGGTCCTTACGAAAATCGAATATGGAATACAGATTAGGATGTGAGCTGGGACCTGCAACAGGTTGGATTGGATTATTGGATAATTATTTTTTTAGTTTGAAATCATAAGTATTCACCAACATGATAACTATGGCTTGTGCTTGTCCTATAAAAAAAAGTCTAATTTGATAAGTGCCCATGCCCAATATTCGTCACAATAAAAATAGAAACATGAAATCTAGACTTGATTAGCGAATTATTACAATACCTACAATTATAATCATGCTACAGGAATAAAGCAATTACCATTCACTATCGTATTGAATAAGCAATCTTATCATCAATCGTAATTCATATGATGTACCTACTTAATGTGTTTCATTGAATGAAAATATGATATTGGCAAGTGGCGCGGCATTTCACATGTGATACTCCGCATAGCCGCCGCCGATAACGGTGACGATAAACGAGCGCGTTTTTCATTAACGGATCGACGAGTTTCCATGAATGGGTGCGTTGAATGGAAAACGCTTGGTTTGCCCCATTCACAGCGCGGCAGGCGTCGCTACCGCCGCCGCCCGCCCCTCACTGGCGCCAGTGATGCCAGATGGGGGGGATTCCCCCCAAATTTGGGGGTTTTTTATAGTGATGGGGGGACAATTGGGGGTAGGATATTTTTGGGGGGATATTTGGAGGGAAAAATCTAGATTTGAAGGATAGAACTTACGGACATGTTAGCAAATTGGCATTGGGAATTATGTCGTTACCTTTTTCAAACGCAGTTGTGGAAAGAGCCTTCTCCCAAGTTGGTATTATTAAAGACAAACTTCGTAATAGATTGGCCATTCACACTGCTGAATCCATCTTGAGAATAAGATACACAATGGTAGAAGGATGTATTCATTTTAAAACAAGTTTCAAGATGTTAAACAGATTTAACTCAGAGAAAATGTACAAAACTGCAGACGACGTGTGTGAAGATGCTGATTCAGTAATGGAAGCTATAGCTGAAAAAGTATAAAATTGGAAGCTATTGCTGAATTGGTCAAGCCCCAAGCGTACGCATCCATGCGTCCTATGGACATATCCGTCAAGCCCCATGTAATAGTATAAAATTGTATCATTTATAAATAAAAAAATATTTTGCCAATTGTGGGGGTTTTTTCTATAAAACCTAAATTTTGGGGGGATTTCGAGGAACATTTGGGGGGAACGCGAGACGGTCATCTGGCAACACTGACTGGCGCGTTATTGAAGCCGAGATAACTATGTACGATGTACAAGGCACGACGCTTGACGCCCGCCAAGTCGACATAGCGTCGCGCGTCGCGGCCCGACTGGGCTCTCAATTTGTTTCTAGTAAGAATCCCGCTAATTATTATTGCCTATACAACTTAGGTACGGCGCGACACCGAAGCAACGGTACGAAACTACGATGCTGCAACAACTGATCTCCACTCACACCACAGACATAATGCTATCGCTTGAACCATAAAAAAATTTGAGCTTCCTGTATATGGAAGCAGAATGGGGTTAAAATATACACTACAGTCTACACATACACAGTATGATCGACGAGATGATTCGACCTAGATTTGCGTTGTATGATCATAGTGGTGATTAAAATTAAGGTGTAGATAATTATAATTATTATAAATGATAATTAAATTATAAACAATGCAGCCGTGATTCTTGAACACGATAACATTTCTTTACATTTTTTTTTTCAGTGCTAAAATTAATCATAAATCAATTTGAACATAATGATCTACTGGTAAGTCAAGTAATCACACCTATTAGTGGGCTTGCTTGCTGCGATGTAAAGGGCAGTTATTAATAACATAAGCACTATCAGTCAAATATGTTTAGGTGTATCATCAACTAGCCAGTGCTTATCATGTTTGTTACAAACAAATTGTATTATTTAACGCCTTAAGTTATACAAGGGTATCAACACGATATCGCCACTTGTAAATAAACATAGCTCCGAAGAATTGCTACTCGTCCCTCAGGCAGGCGACAGGCAGCACAGTGAAATACACACTGCTAATCAGAAACCTCTGTTTACCTAAGAAATAAGACACGATACGTATGTACTTAGGTACGCGCGTGACTCACATTCACATGTTAATGTAGTGTTGTACAAAAACAACGTTTATATTACACACAGTCGAGACTTGAGACGAACTTCTGAGAGTGAAAACGATGCTTTATGTCGACAGGCCTCAAAAGGCGCAGGTAACCAATTCCTGAGTCATACCACGCATAAAATAAATAATAGGATTCAATTAGCAGTTGCCCTTTCGGGTTCGGCTAAGTGATGGTATGAACAAAGGTGTCCAATGGTGTACGAGTAGATAAGGCGCAGGGTCAACGGAAGTTGCCATAAGTAAGATATAGTTTAGGGTTGTCTCTTGCTCTGGAGTTCAAGAGACGTGAGCGGTTATGAGGACCGAGACGAGACTGTGTCGTCAACTACCATAAACAAGGTAACCCACTGAGTACAAAACTTATTAGGGCATTCCATAATTATGTTTTTCGAGATACATAAAATTTAAAAATAAGAAATATTTTGTGTAGCATCCAAACATAATTATTATTGAAGTGAAACCAAATAATTATAATATACCAAACATCGATTTTTTTATCCTTATGATTTAGAACTTTTGGAGTTGATTAATCTTAACCCTTACCTTGTCCCATGATTCATAGTAATTATTTAATTATTGTGTATGTCCTGCGGGGAGTGAATGTGTCCATCTATTTTAAAACTAAGTTTTTAATGTAAATTGGATTTTTTGTCCAATGACAATTGATGAATTTGACATAATCCTAGATATGAACTTATATTGAAAGGCACTTGTAATTTTTTTTAATATTAGGTATAATTTTATTGTGAACGATTGTTAAACCAAAGAGCACTGTGAAAGTTTTTATATTATTTTTAAATTTAAGCTTTATCCATTAAATACACAAATAATAATATTATTAAAAGATCTAAGAAAAGAGATATCCCAGGAAATAAATTTTATTCCTGAGTATTAAAGCAAATCTGTACAAATAAATAAAATTCATGTGGCTGTTTGTAATGTCAAAATAACAGCGTTTTATAAAATAAATTTGAATGAAAAGGGACATACACGAAAAAAATTGTTTGTTTGGCTATATGTTCCGGCTAATCTCAAAAACGGCTGGACCCATTTTGACGGAACTTTTACTAGCAGTTAGCTGATGGTATAAACCTATACGGAGTAACTAAGGCTAGTTTTATATTAGTAAAAGAATTAGGGTTCCGCGCAAAAAATTAAACCCTGTGATAACCGACATTTATGCGAACCAAATCGCAGGCTAAGCTAGTACATAATAAATAAAATAAAGGATACCTTTGTAACTATTGTTTAGAACGTTATTTCGATACTTTAAGAACTAAATCAAGAAATAATAGTATTATAACAAAGCAACATTGAGGCGAAAGCGTCGGCGGGTCGCGCCCCGGAAGGCATACTGCACCCTTATCATGGCAGACACACTTCGTGTTATCGTAGATTTATGCGCCCGCGCCGCCACCGCGCGCCGGCACAAATCAATCATATCATACATTTCTGTACCTACATATGGAAATGCATTACTTAGCTCACGTCATCCGATTGTGCAGTATACATAAACTACATGGTACCTAAGTACATACTGTGTCAAAATCACAATTGTAATGCTCATGGTCATTTACTTTGCAAATAAAATTAGTTTCATCGGAATGGGTATCGGGACTGCCTCATTAGTCTAGTGATTGCAAAGCACGAATGGTGAGCATGAGGTCTTTCTAGAGGTTCGAGTTAGGAGTTCAGTTGCAGCCTCTGAGTCAGGATTTATGCCCGGTTGATGGCAAAAGGCTCGCCCCCTATTACATGGAAACATAGCTTGCAAAATGTGGGTACCTCTGCATTGTCCTTTGGGGATTACAAGTGTGATGTGATGTGTGGGTTTTTCAGGAAATATTGTTTTGTTCCTTTCATGAGAAAGGAATAACTACATAATCAGTTAATCACTATTGATTATGAAATTTCTATGTTACTGCACTCAAAAACAACTTATCCAATTTTTGTATTCATGTGTTATGGTCATTGCCTACAGCATGTATGTAATAGCAACAGATGGAGTTAGTCTCATTAAGGTACTTATTATTAATGGTAGTCAATTAAGTAATAATATTAATTGCATAGACAAGACAATATAAAAGCAGTATAGGTAAATCAAAACTTAGGGAAAAATTGAGAAAAAAAATAATATTTGTGGTTTAGTTATCCTAGGTATTTTGTTTTAGAATTATGATTAACAACCTATTAAATCAAAACAAATTACTTTTTTTTCAATCTCAAGATCTTAACTTACTTAAAAGATAGGTACACAATTAACATCACATTAATTGCCTAAAATGAACTAATGGGTTGACTCTCTTATACTGCACTGTATGAAAATTATTTATTTAGATTTCAGCTGCAGAAATAGAAACTGAGTAGGTATAATAATAATAATAAAATTTATTCAAAAATATAAAAGATACAAAAATTAATACAGTTTTGCTTAAATGTAAAAGGATTTGATTAATTAATGAATATTGACAACATTTAGATGCAGTATTTAATTAATTTAAAAATATATGATCTTCGCACAAAAGAAAGAATTTCTTTTCTATTTAAGTATTAAGTTATGTAATGAATATAATTTTGTTTAAAATCATTAATTTTATACAAATCCTATTACTCAGTTTCTATTCTATTAAATAGAGTCTATATCTTAATCTATAGACTCTATTTTATCACAAATCATAAATAAGAACAAAAAAATGGACTATTGCAAAATAAAATATCTGGTCAATTTTTGGAAATATTTTCCAACAAAAGATAATGCAAGCAATATGTAAAAAGAAACAGAAGAAAAATAAAACTTGATATACATAAGGATGAGTAGGTACATAATATTATGAATCAGTATGTGTGTAGTAGAAACACTCTCATTGTACAAAGTAGGTAGTAAAGCAATCTCCATACTAAAATCTTGACTACAATACAATATTGAAAAGTGCAAGTTCTCTAGCTAAAGAAAGCAAACAGGTGGGGATTTACATTAAGTTCGATGAGAGTATTAAATATGAGTACAGCAATATCTAATCTAATATGATCTAGGCACGATATTCATTGTTGTATTTACGGCAATTCATCAAATTCATTCATAAGTTTGTGTGAACTGTCAAAACAGCACAGGACGAAAACAAAGAACTAGACTTCTGAATAAATGTGAAAGAGATCACATCCGCCGCTTGATGTGCACTTGAAACTATCACTTATTTTACTCGTAAGGTGATATTCATTCACATCTGGCTCAGAAAATTAGAGTTCTTGGTACCTACCACCTGTTCACCACAATGACAACAATATTTTTCTTACAACACTGCAGGCATTGAATTAAGAATATTTAATTATAAAATGATTTTAGAACACTTACTAGATGTAAACAGTAATGAAAGTTAGCAAAACAATACGTACCGATCTTTATTTTCAATCTTTCTTCAACTCGCACTTTACGCATATCGTCCGCCATGTTAAATCCATAACTGTTTATCTCTTTCATCCGCTGTTATCTCTTTCGGAACGAGCCCGTTCGGCCGGCTTGTCCCGCCACTTCCGGAGTGTCGTAATGGTCTACTTGAGCCTGTTTTCAAATTAACTGGGTAATTGAAATCCATACACAAAGTTCACTCTAAGAATCCACATTTTCGGCGATGTTTTGAATAAACATTTAATACACACAGTAAACCGAATGAATTCACGCTTGCATTGCGCATGTGCTCAATACCATGCACTGAGCACTCTTCTATCAATGAATGAACGCACTTAGTCCAACTTCATAGTCCTTTTCTTATTTTCAATTTAATAATTTTGTTTCAAACACATATCTCACATTACTAATCAATGATTTTAAACAACACAACATGATCATGAAAATGTTTTGAAAACTTCATTTCTCAATGAATAAAAACTATGAATGGGCAATTACGTCACGTCAAGACGTTCGTTCAACGTTGCGCCTGCGCGGCCACGGGTGAATTCGTTCCAACTTCGCTTCGAAGTCTTCGAACACCAACCATCCATCGCCTCGCTCGTTGCTCTCGTCGTCCCTAATTTTGAGAGTGTGAAAGAGCGAGACAGAAACATATCTACATTTCGTCTGAATTCAAATTTTATTAATTGGCAACTTTTATGCCCTGGCTCAAATTCTCAATGATAACGAAGCGAGTCTTCTCACAAAATATTCAAAAACTGAAATGGCAGTGATTTTTTATAATATTATTTCTTTTCCAGCATCACTCAGAGGAGCAGTAGCAGTGCCATCTCGCGTTGAATTTGTTAAACAAATTCAGTTACGTACTGTTAGTAACTGATACCTTAAACATGGAAATAGTAAATACTGAACGAAGTAGAAATACTTACTACTTCCATGATCTGTGAAAAGCCACTACTGTCAGTTTTGCCGTCAAATCAATTAATGTCAAGTTGACACACTTGACACATAAACTTAAAATAGCTTCGGATGAACATCAGTGTTGCCAACTTAGTGGCTTTACCACTAGATCTGGTGGTTTGGGCAAGTTTTAGTTATTGCTTCAGTTATTGTTCTGAGGTTGAAAACAAGAAAATGTTTGCTAAATGAAAACAATATTGTACTCGGTAAGTATATTAATTCTTACGACATTCTGACAATGAATGGCGGCAGTTACATCTCTTTATCATACAAATTCATAATTTAGTGGTTTTTCCAGTGGTTTCAAATTATGCGTTAAAAAACTTTGGTGGATTTCTGGTAGTTTTTGGATCTGCATCTAGTGGGCTTGCCAAAAATTTGATGGCAACACTGATGAACATGAACACTAATCAAAAACGTTCTATTATTTGTATTAATTTGTTGTTAAAACGGACATACTTATTGTTGGTAGTTGATATTCTTTTACGAAATGTCTATGACAATGAAAATTGTAGTGATTTATATACTCTGTGACTAATGAACAGAATTACAGAACGGAACGTCTATTTAATTTTCAAAGCAAGCAAAAAGTGAAGAGTTGATTTTATTTAAAAATATTGAATGGATTTTTCTATTATAATACCGATAAGATTAACAAAATAGTAATACGAAAAATATCATCTATATCATTGAGTAACATACATAAAAATGAGTGATAATTACACACATGTAGATAGCGATGTATTTTATGTTACTGAAAATATTATGGGTCCTTGTGATCAGAGTGGTGAATATGAGCAATTACTTAACGATTATAATTCTATCTTTAATGAAAATTGTAGTTGCAATGAAATTTGTTCCTATGCAACATGTAAGTGCCTTCAGAAATCTTGTGGTGATAACTACCTTGCTTACCACAAAGATGGTCAGTTGAGGTACAAACTTAGACCTAAATCAAAATCATATCCAATTCTAGAGTGCAATGATAGTTGTCCTTGTTCAATTGAGTGTGGAAATAGAGTTGTACAAAGAGGGCCCTTGGAAGGCCTAGAGATCAAGCATTGTGACAAAGGTTATGGTCTTTTTGCATCATGTTGCATTCCTTCAGGGACATTTATATGTGAATATGCAGGAGAAATTATAACTTCTAACCAAGCTTCTCTAAGGCATCAAAAGAATAAGGCTGACGGAAAAAGTAATTACATATTTTATCTTAGAGAACAGTCTGGCAACCATCCTACTGTTACCATCATTGATCCAAGTGTCTTCGGTAATATTGGGAGATATATAAATCATAGTTGTGAGCCCAATTGCCAAATTTTTCCAGTCAGATGTGGAAGGCCGATACCAAAATTGGCAATATTTGCCAGGAAAGATATTTTACCTAATGAGGAGTTTACATTTCATTATGGTTCTAATGATAGCTGTAATCTTGTATCTGTGTCTGATCGGACAAAATGTTTGTGTAAAACAAAACATTGCTCTGGTTTCATACCCTTTCATCAGTATTAATGATATCAGTTATTGTGGTTAGATGCTTAATTTACTTTCTATCGTCTTCTGTTGGATCATCCAACTCTTGTTTTATTGAGGATGTCGTAAATTGTAAAAATATAGACCTGTTCTAGTGGTGTCTTTGTTACTTGATTTGTGAAATATCTGTTTTAATTATGAATTTTGTCAAAAAAAGAAAGAGAAAGATAACTAATCTATGTTGAATAATTTTAACAAAAATAGTTTATTGTTAAGAAATGTCCAGAAAAACAAAATAAACAACCAAGTATAATAATAATCTTATTATTTATTACAATAAAAAAATTTACTAAATTGCATTTCATTTCATTTACTCTGAGAAATTAAATCCATTGGTGGCACTGCTTCTGTTTTGTTATCTGTGCCACTCTTTGGCAAAGGATCTCCTCCTCTTTCCATTTCTTGCAATCCTACACTTGTTTCTGCCTCAGTTGAAAATAAATTTAAAAAAAACTTAAATTGCCCTAAAAAAAAATCTAAGTTTCTATCGACTGCTAGAGAAATAAAAAGTAGAACTTCAATTAATTCTTTCATAGCTTTTTATCACCTAAACTTCTTGATTTCCACATAATACTTTTCTTTTTACCTATAAATCTTAACAGTTTTATAGAAAACTAGCTTATGCCCGCGACGTCGTCCACATAAATGCCGCTTATAGCGGACGCAGACGAAGTCGAGGAATAAAAAGTACCTTATGTCTCTCTTGGGGCTCAAACTTGCCCGCACAAAATTTCATAAAAATCGGTTTAGTGCTTTAGTCGTGAAAGCGTAATGTACAGACAAAGTTACTTTCGCGTTTATAATATTACTAGCTGACCCGCCGCGACTTCGTTCACGTGGTATCCTACACTACCAATACCCCTACCCTACCCCTGCCTTATCCTACTCTACCCTACCCCTACTCTACCCCTACCCTACCCTACCCCTACCCTACATTTTTTTTTTTGTTTTTTTTTTTTTGTTTTCGTATTCTGCTATTCGGGACGGAAACAAATCCAACAAATCAAAAACCATGGCAATCGGTCCAGCCGTTCTCGAGTTATAAGTGTTGTAACAAACACGACTTTCTTTTATATAATAGACTAGCTGACCCGGCGCGACTTCGTTCACGTGGTATCCTACACTACCAATACCCCTACCCTACCCCTGCCTCACCCTACCCCCTACCCTACTCTACCCTACCCCTACTCTACCCCTACCCTACCCTACCCCTACCCTACCCCTACCCTACCCTACCCCTACCCCTACCCCTACCCTACCCCTACCCTACCCCTACCCTACCCCTGCCCTACCCTACCCCTACCTTACCCTACCCCTACCTTACCCTACCCCTACACTACCTTTTTTTTTTTTTTTTTTTTTCGTATTCTGCTATTCGGGACGGAAACAAATCCAACAAATCAAAAACCATGGCAATCGGTCCAGCCGTTCTCGAGTTATAAGTGTTGTAACAAACACGACTTTCTTTTATATATATAGATTAGTAAGGAAAGGATGTATAGCGTGTTATTGATAATATAATAAGTCGTCGTGTAAGATTGCTCGGTAGATATCTTGCAGCTGTTAGTAAAATTTTGGGACAGTCTTACGACTCGGTTCAGATTGAATAGATATAATTAGTTTCAGAAGTATCGACAAAGACCAAAACTTGCTGTAGAAGAATCACTTTAAAAAACATGCGAATAAGGCTAACGAATTTTGCACGCATTTTTTTTTTATTGTAAAAAAACCCGAATTACAGGTTTTATGTCTTCTAGCAGCAAGTCTCAGTTTGTTATGTCGTTTAGTGCAGATCAAAAGCATAAATTCTAAGATCATCATAACAATCTGCCGCCCTTAAGTAAAATATGCAGGGTGTTTGGAAGGTCGATGCAAAGCCATAAAACGGAGCTAGTTTAGACAATTTAGAACCATTTAAACCGAACTTATCATAAAACGAATTATGAATATTCTTTTTTTGCAAAATTTAAATTATTTTTGATAAATAAAACCCCAATTAAAAAATAATTATTTATCTGGTTCTAAATAGTTTCTAGCTCCGCTTTACGGATTTGCACCGACCTTCCAAACATGATATCTATAATATATATAATAAGATTTTCACATGAACTATTGGAACCCGTAAAAGTGCTATCGAAAAATATAGATTTCTTGGGGTTCACCCCCCCGGCCCCGGCCGAATGCCCTGTGGACATAAATCTGCAACACCAGAGGTGTATTGCAAACGAGTTACATCCCAGAGAAAGCTGAAATGTCTTTTAAGCCTGCTAACTACCATAGCATCACCCCTAACTTTACCCAGTGCCTGTTATGCTTTCTAGGACGAGCTCCTTCAGATCAATACTAAAGTTATAATATAACGATGTTTCAAAAATGTTTGAATCCAAAATCGTTTAGCAAGCTGCACAAAAATAATTAGTGGTGGCCCGCCAGAGGTTGGCCAGCTTGTTTACGTAAACGCACAAACAGGTTTTTGTTTTTGCTCAGACGATTTCTTATCATAAGTAATTAAATTTTTTATTTGCATATATTGATTCGGTTGAATATAATCTACTTTTCCTCATCTTGGGTATATTACATTCAAAACAGTTTCCAGATACCCAGAAGACATTAACATTTGTTTTTATTGAGTTTACGTAGATAAGATTAGTATTGCCTCGTTGTTCTACTGCCGTAAGCGCGATAGCTGAGCAGCTCATAGGTTCCTGGGTGCGATTCCCAGGTCGGGTAAGGTATTAACGGTTTTTTTCCATAATGCCATTAGGAATTTCTCAGTACAAAACCCGAAATCTGGACTTGTGTCCGGTTAATCAGGCTGACCCTTGTTACGGACTTAGACAAAATTATTTATTTCAGGGAATTTAAGCGTGACCGAGTGAGCCACCTGCTTGATTGCCACTCAATGACCCCCAATAACACAGAAAGAGTGGTGATTTAGACATTTTGTCTAAACTTATAAAATACCTGTCCGACAACACCCCAGAGGTACTCATCTCGCCGTTGTTTTAGACTTGTCACTCAATGTTTTGTTATGTCCGTCAGCTAATCAGCGCCTGATAATCAAAACACAGAGAAATAAACGTGGGCACACATTTTGATGATTCGTTGGCCAATGTGTACTGACGAAGTCAAACATACATTGCATACATTGTAAAAACATTAAAATATCTCGTTAGGGTTTATAAACAATTTACTGTTCTCATTCAAATTCTAATGTGGCCTGGACTGTTACTGCTAATCCACTACATGAGATTGCCTTAATCGCTTCTAAAATGACGTCCCCAGTTCGTAGGAAGTGATGCGGTTGACTATTCTCAGTCAAGGCCAGGCAGGTATAATAAATGATTCAACTATATTTTCCATTGCAGGTATTGTATCTTCTTCTTGGTTCTAATGTATTGTATGAAGTTTAATTTCTCAAGAAAACCATTAATAACGTATGTATCCGTTTATTTTAGCCGACATGGTATAAAATATTCGATATCCGGGATCGAAATTGAAGCTAAATAGTTTGAGAACAGTTGTCCGGTTGACCCGAAGATCCACGAATACGTCGTCGCGGGAAGCCCGAGACTCGGCGGTCAACACAGATATGTGCACAATATGTGTACTTAAGCCGTCCGCGAGTGGCGTCCTATCGAGTTTCGCGGCGGACGACGACGAGCACGCACGGTCCCCACACGCGCTCCAGTGACGATATACCCATCGCTGAGGGTGAACGTGGAACGTGCCAGAGCTCGAGGGACAATTGGTGCAATCATCTCGTTGAGCGTAAACAAACCAGTAAGTATGGTCTGCCTTTATGTAACAACGTAGCGGCTGAGTAGCTGCCGGTGTTTGAAAATATTTGTTGTTTTGGTGTTGTTTGGAAGTTTATGTAGGTAAACGATTGATTCCGCGATTCAATAAACAGTTTTATAACTGTCTAAACGCCAGACCGGTCCTCGACATGGACTACGTCTAATACCTATGATACAATCGTTTCGGGTTTATGCACATAGTTGCTAACACGATTTTTATTGGTATTTTCTGTCAATCTTTTGATTAGGTGATAGGTGCACTTTTACGGAGGTAGAATATTATGGAAGTACTTAATCTGACTTTCTACTTGATGCATAACTTTTAATTTGATTGAATCCGTCTTTTGAACAATGTGAAGCCAAATCATGTTCTTTTTTAATTAAACTTCCTATCCTTAATTGGTTTCTGCCAACGGGTGTTTCTTTACCTATGTTGTATAATACATTAAGACCATAAATGTAGGTGTTAGTTCCACATATTTACAGGTAGGTACCTACATGAGGTGTTAGATATATAGCTATCTATCTGTTTGTATTATGTGGCTATTGGATTTGTGTAAGTTCTTAACTCGTTTCTGATGGAGCCAGTGGATGTCAAACATTGTTTTTTTTATATTATTTTTTTATGCGGTAGGTACGAAACATTTTAGTTTCATATTGTAATTATCCTACGGTACCTATAAAGTTGCAATCGATTTTGAAAGTTGAATTTTGAAAGTTGAAACTTTAAAAAAAACATTAAAATTGTTATTGCTATGAATGTGTTAATTTGGCAACTCTAGGCCTACCTACATCGTCTACTTAACGTTGTTGATAGGTTGATCGTTTAGACTGGTTCTGCTGCCTCGAGGCATACTCGCAAACACAACGAGTGAAGTTTCGCTCTGAATTCGCGTCGGTGAAAAAGATTATTCATCATCTTTCGGTTTTTGGTTTAGGTCACGAGTTGTTGCGGACTGCGAAGTTTATATCTTTGCTAAGCATTGTTATTACAGCAAAACGAAATTCTCCTTCAACCGCCATTGTATCAGACTATCGGCATTGAGAAATCTAATACCAAGTTGTTGTGCTTTAGCCAGAATTCATCATCAATTGTCCGAACATCGACCGAACGATTATTAGTAGCAATAGAAACAGGAAATCAGATTCATAAGCGAAAACGTTGACGGACGAACATCTAAACGAGTCATTGCATTCGTATGCAAGTTGTATAGAAAAGGAATAACAAAAAAGTCTTCTTAAATTCGACCGTTACAAACTTTTATTGATTACTTACTTGATTAGGTACCTTATTTCTTAGTTAAATATTTATTTGTGTTTCGAGATAAAATAACAACTCGAGATGGATGCAAGGTCGAGGTCTTTAGGTGACGCTTTGTCATGTGATGTAATCATGTACCGCTATGATTTTTGTTTAATAGGTATCTCGTATTGACCGGCGCATGAAGGCAAAACAAGAGAATACTTCTTCTTCTTAATAAATTAAACTATTTGGGCCCAGTAGATCGCCACGTTAACTGCCGCATCAGAGGCGTTGCATAGGTCGCCAAGGGTGCAGGTGAACGGATAATTAGGACATATCAGCATATGGGACATAGTCAGTAATGGAGCTCCGCAATCATCAAAATAGATCCGATGCTTTGATGAGTTATCAAGAGCCTACATAAAACATAAAGCCTACATAAAACGGTACCGTAAGGACTTCATTTATTTTCTATCCACGTTTCGACTGATTACAGCAACAATCAACACAGGAGTAGTTTTGAAGTCTTATATTTCACCATAATGATTTTCTAGTGTTGGAGCTCACCTTCAGACTGTTCCCGCTCATAGATCGCCTGAGAACCATGTTTGACCTTCTTGCTTGTCTACCTTTGTTATCAGGGCCGTCTTTAACATATTGTAGGCCCCGGGCACAAGGATCTCGGGGCCCCTGTGTGTTTTACGTGTACTGATAGTTGAAAAAATTAATTTTTTCATGTTCAATTGACTCTATTTCAATTATGTGACTATATTGATGTCTTGTGACTTTTTCAATTCATATGTACTAGTTTTCTAAGTTTATCTTGGACATCACTGACATCGGTGAAGGAAAACATCGTGAGGAAACCTGGACTTACCTATACCAGCCTATTACTGTCCCACTCAAACCATGTCAGAGGCCCTTGAGGTGGTTTAGAAACTCTGACACTAGGGTGTGTGGGGTCGTAAGACCTTACTGCCCACACGATAAAGAAGAAGAATAAAAGAGACATACTTAATACTCATTTCTTAAGCTTGGAGCAAGAAAATTATTGTAAATCGCACTGCAATTCAAATGTTTTGTCACTGAACAGACTGCAAGGAATGATTTTTTTGGGGACAGGCCGGGGCCCCAGACGGTCGTGGGGCCCTGGGCACTTGCCCAGAGTGCCCAGTGGAAGAGAGGGGCCTGTTTGTTATATATGAACAGAGGATAATAGCGTTAGTAACCATGTGCCATAGATGCTTCAACCCGAACCAGTCGATATGCCAACTGGTTACCTTGTTGGGAACTATAGTAGATTATTGTCATCTCCGTTATTATTATAACGGAGATGACAACAATCTACTTACCAAACTTGTTTCCTTGGAATAGCGATTTTTATACTTAGTTGTCAATCTGTTGGATATTATTACTTATTATAATACTAATTTGAATATTAACAATAAATACTAAATAGTCTTTTCGATATAATAATATAATAATTTATTAGGGTGTTGAACTGTTTATATTGGTAATTTCAATCGAGATGTCAGCGTTACGTTGTTTTGGGTAGGTTAGGTACCTCCCACTCTACATACTAGACTTAAAAATATTTATTTTTGAAGCAAACCGAGACCGTGACTAAGGAAAAACCAAATCTTATGGCTTCTTGGAAAGATTGTTTCACCTTCAGTTTTTTCAGCGTTCATGTTAAAAACATCTAAACGTTTTAACGCTTCATTCTATCGAACAGCCAGATAGCTTTTTTTCTATAAACAACAACTATTTTTATCTTGTTGGGCATAACACAAAATCCAGACAGAACGCGAGTTATAGAAGCATCGCAAAAACTATTGAACGTTATCGACAAGCTCTGCACTAACATCTTTAGGGACACGGACAAACAAACTAGTAGAAGGCTAGTGGTCGCAGGCGCAACCTTGTGCATTGAACTCGATAGCTAAGTAATTAGGTATTCTGTAAGGTGCGCGCGCGTCGTAGGATAAAGGATCAGCGGTGTGGTCTTGCTTGATGGATCGGGGTTCGAATTCGATGTAAATCATCTAAATAAGATAGTACCTATATAGGTACGGTAGTCGAAGTACACACATCAAAAGTGTCTAGGGATCAAAGATGTATTATTACCAATACATCTTTGATCCCTAGACACTTTTGATGTGTATAGTTAGAAACGGCTCCCGCCCGCATCGGTTTTGGCCAAAATAGTTGGGTTGAATAAATTAAATCTTATAAATATTATTATCCAAACAAATAATCATATAAATAGTAAATACGTGGTTATTTCTGGCTGTTGGGCATTTCTGCTCAAAACGGAGTCGGTACCGTTACGGTTAACGACTGTGTCTAATCAAGTCTAATGCGACTTCACTATTTATTACAGCAAGGAGTCCATTGTAGCTAGCGTTAACTCTGTGTATGTCATGGAAATTACAGCATGAAGCCCACACCGCAATTGTAAGCAAAAATGTAATTTCGGTGTGTCCTAAATAACACTTATGGAATCCAGTTTCAGTGAGCAGATTTTTTGAGAAAGTCTACTATTTGAATTTGCTTCATTTTGTTGATTTCTTCATCTTTTATCAGTTTCCCACAAATTACTGTGCTCTGCACCTTAGCATAGGTACCTCTTGCGGGACGTCTTAACAGGATACCGTGGCCCCGGAACGTAAAGGGCAACAGAAGGAACAGGGTAGTTTTTTAGTCAGTAAAAGTCTGACAGTCCCTTCCGCCCCACCCAGGGGCGGAAGGAGTCATTTGATGATTTTTACCACCTAAAAAAAAAAGCATAGTACCCTACGTTAGCTCTGAATAAGTATACAATTCCTAGGATTATTGTTATGTCGGTCTTGAACTCCTGACCCTTGACAGTAGGTATCGAGTCTTGCAAAATTAAATAAATAAGGCTTTTTCACTTAGTTTTTTGTTCATAAACCAATAAGCGGTCGGTCACGTTATCCACACCATACCTACATCATTTAAGACTAGAGTAACATAACGCTTAACACCTCTTGAGTGATACTTAGTTTTTATGATAGCAGGAAAACAATACATTTCAATTCTTGGAACCTGTTCACTCAGGCAGTTCAGACGGTGTAAATATTGATGCTCACGATTTACTATTTTAATGGCGGGCTTTGGGAAAACCCAATTAAGTTTTAAACGTGATTTGTTATTTAAAGACGTCATCATTTCATCAATTTGTGCATTATTCGTTTTTCCTCATTTTTTTGTTCTTCGGTTGACAACAGCTGACAACACGTTAGTGTCCGTCTCTATTTGTACCAATTTCTGTGGAATTTAGTACAGAATTCTGTATTATTTGCTTGACCTTCACACATGACTGATTTTATCTATAGCTAGGCAGTTCGTATGACACTGGACTGCTGGACACAACAAGCTTTATCTATCATACACAAATAAAATGTTTCGTCTTTCTAAGAACTGTTGTTTTAAAACGTTACTTTGGTGAAAGCGGACATGGCATAATGATACCTACTTGTATCACTTATAGCTACTGAGAATTGGAAACAAACGACAGTTTGGTTTCCCCACCGCGCTGATTAGGTGATGCTAAGCATAAAAACAAACTTACTTATCAAAACATTAACTAACTATTTACTTATTCACAATAACTCATTTACTAAAAAAAAAACTGTTATTGTTTATCTACTTATCTAAAGGTTCACTGGAAGACAACTAATTAGATAAATCGGTCGAGTAGGTAGATTAGGTATATAGGTACCTACTTTATGTAACCGGCAAATATCTACAGTACTTACCTACCAACCCAAAAAGGATTTATTACTTTACCACTAAAGAAAAACAACAAGAGGATTTTAATTGCAGTCTCCATCACAAATAACCTGCTTTAGACAGAATGCAAAAGTCGATAGCTTTTTTGAACATTTTGAATTTTAGGTCTAATGATGCGATATTTTTATAAGATTGTTCGATTGGTCCGCAGAGAAGCATCATGAGCCGCTTGTTAGCGGTATTGGGGTGCCTATGCGCAATGGCTGCGCTGGCGCATTCGGCTGCGGTGCCCACCCAGGACACCATGGTCGTCGCCAAGTCGGATGATACCGTAAGTTTCCCTCACTCATTGTCGCACATTAATCTACATCCGAGGAAGCCGTGCGTCACTACCAGGATGCACTTTTCCACAGATTACAGAGCGAAGCAATTGAATAAGATTAAAATGAATTTAATTATTAGTTACAGTGATAACTTTTGCGTACCATAGAAATAGGTACGATGTCGTATCGTGACATCAATTTTTGCCTAAAAAATCCTTGGTTTCCTCCTAATTTATATTTTGTATCGTAGATCGCTACTTCTACACCGTCTGTAGCAGACATTACAACAGAAGAGTCAAGTCCACCAATAAAACTGACAGAAATGGATGTGGTGTCCGATGTGTCACTTCGGTATGCGCATACGACGGTGGTGGCCAAGGTGCGCAACCCCGCCAAGCGCGCGCAGGAAGCTAACTTCAGGGTACTGCTGCCGGAGACTGCCTTCATCAGCGGATTTGTGATGTAAGCTTTTTTTCTTTGCGATATGAATGGGAAATAGGCGGTCATTACTTTACAGTGGGTGTTGCAGCGCAGGCGCAACCCTGGAGGTTGGGAGAATTTCTCAACTCTTTAAGGACTGTATAAATATTTTTTGAGCCAGTGAGCCTGTGGCCAACTTTCGTAGTCTGCCACTGTTTGGAAGGGGTAAAAGTATGACCAAAACTAGAATAGAATTAGGGATGTTAAGTTAAGTTAGCGATAGGCTCATGAGCTAGGAGATTATCGTACGAGTCTAGAGTCCCTGAACTGCGTGCCTAGTGGTGCGTCGCCGATGGGCTCGTCGTTTACAACGCGAAGAGAAGCAAAGAAAAAAAGAAGCATGATCCTAAATAATTTCCCTCGTTATTCAAATGCATAACTCATAACTTTCCCATTGCAGGACGCTCGATGGAAAATCCTATAAGGCGTACGTCAAGGAAAAGGAGGAAGCCAAACAAATTTATCAAGACGCCGTCAACCAGGGAATTGGTGCTGCACATATTTCTGCCAAGTAAGTACTTAGTGTATTTTTTCCTTAAACCGTCATTTACGTAATTTTTGCATGAGTCACCCTTGAACAAGTGATTCGTGCGAATTTTTTTTGATAGTCCTGATCTTTGTAAACATCCGTACGGTATGAATTACAACATTATGAATTATGGATCAACTGTTTAAGACACATTTTCGAAATCTCAGTAGGTACCGTAAAACGGGGTGAAAAGAAAGGCAGGGGTGAATCGGAACGAAACCTTAAAAAGATTTTAATGTTAAAATAATATATAGTTTGTTAGCAAAAAAGACTCTACTGTTTTTACTGAATAATAATTTACAAATTGGTCTCCTTGTTGGCAACAAACTTTATTAGTTTTTTTAACGTTAAAATCCCTTTTAAAGTTCCGTCTCGTTTTACCCCTGTCTTCCTATTCACCCCGTTTTACCTGGTACGCCATATTTGATGATCGAAAAGACAATTTATAAAATATTTAGTTACCTAGTAGTACAGACCTACACTTTGCTTTGCATGATGCATTAGTTGTACACAAAAGAAACGACATGACATTTGCCGAAAATGGGTTCGAGATATTCACGGCTATTCAATTCACAAATTGAAAGTGTTGTGGCTACCGTCTATTATATGTAAATGTAGCAATATATATACAGCTGTGCCGTTATGTGCCAATGTTTAAGGAGCCATTGTTTAGAAACTATATCTTTGTCTACAGCTAGCGTGGAAGAGTACAAAACGACCTTACCTTATTACAAAACGAGTCGTACTACCTAAACTTAGCTTCAACCTTAAACCCTCTAGTTGAAGTTCTTAATACAAAAACTGACTTTAGAACCGTGTCTACATTGTCAATTTTGTAATAAGAACTTTTCCTTCGTAGGTATAAAGTCTAAAATACGAAAAACTGGCTCGAAGGTTAGACTCGTATTGTTTGAAGACGGTAATAATGTGTTTCAGTATATCTTTAGAGAACACGCTTTCCTTTGTTCATCTCAACATTAAAATTGACATGTCGTGAAATTTAACTAATTGGATCCTCTTTTATTCCAACAAATATGGTCTAGTACAGCATTAACCCGTGCATTAATGTTGCACATCGAAATTTAGAAACAGTTTTATACGTTTCATCTCTTTAGGGGGTGAATTTTGGAAAATCCTTTCTTGTCGGATGCCTACGTCATACAAAGAACATACCCCTCAAGTTTCAGGTCTGTACGATCAGCGGTTTAGGCTGTGCATTGATCCGTCAGCCAGTCAGTCATTCATTCAAGACAAAGCATTTTATATCTATAGAAGAAGATAGATAACGCTGTACAAAGCCGATTTTAATTATCCTTTACCTTCCAGAGCGCGCGACTCAAACCACTTCACAGTGTCCGTGAACGTGGAAGCTTCATCCAACGCCGTGTTCAACCTGACGTACGAAGAGCTGCTGGTGCGTCGCAACGGCGTGTACAACCATGCCATCAACCTGCACCCGGGCGCGCTGGTGCCCAAACTGACCGTCACCGTCAATATCAAGGAGACTGAGAAACTTGTGGAGCTCAGGGTGCCTGAGATTAGGACTGGAAACGAAATTGATGCCACTAAGGATGATGCTCGTGAGTTTTTAGTCCTTTTCAGCAATATTGTTGCGTCAACATGTTGCATGTTGCCGAAAACACGTTTGTAACACAAAACATGTCGTTGTAAAATAATTTTGTGCAGCTTTCTTTTATACCATGGCTTAATTTTCTTGCTTGCTTATGAGTACCTCTTAACTGGCTTAATGTAATGAAAAGCGCTGCCATAATTTAGTTAGTTTTCAAGATTCATAAGCGAAGTGTAAATTGCAGAGAACTCGAAGGTAACAATTGTGCGAGCTCACGACGACCGCGAGGCGACGATCACGTTCACACCCGACCTGCAGGAACAGGAGAGACTCATCGAAATATACGCAGTAAGTACCTCTACCTTGGAGATACGAATTTTCTAGACATACGGTCGAAATCTTTAAAGTAAACTATCGGACTTACAGAATTAATTGAATAATGTGAGTTAGTCACTAGATTGTGGGCATATAATATCTATCAGATCTGTCTGATGACCGTTTTGAACTGTTATAGCCTCTAGATTGATCTGATGAGATCAGTCTTCAGATTAAACTCTTGGAGATATGAATTTTCTAGACATACGGTCTTAAATCTTAGGTCCAAATCTTCAAATTATACTAGCAGGCTTACAGATTTAAATGTTGCGAGTTAGTCACTAGGTTGTGGCCAAAATGTCAAGTCTATCTTCACATCTGTCCGATGATCAATATTTGTACCGTTTAGAACTGTTATAGCCTTAATTTATTTAGATTGATGTGAAGAGATCAGTCTACAGATTGAACTCTTCGTGTATCTTTTATTGAATGCAATAGTGCTTATCTCTATTTTTTCATAGTACTTAAATACCTACGTAACACAGATTTAAACTAAATGTTGTTTTTACAGCAAAAGTCAAAGGAATCAGCCGCCGCCACCCACTCCTACTCGTCGTGGTCTTCATACTCCGAGCCTGAGAAACCAGCCCCGGAAGGAGTGCTTGGACAGTTTGTGGTGCAGTACGATGTGGCGCGCCCTAAGGACGGTGAAATTCTAGTGAGTCCGCCATTATTATATAGAAGTCAGCCTTGACTCCCTAGGAGCTTTGAAGCCGTTATTCCAGAGTCAAGATTTTCGTTCAATCTCCTTCTACTCAGCATTATTTATTATTTATTAAGAATTCTTCAAACATTGGATAGTATTTTTTTTCTACTGATTGCTCGTGCAACATTGTTTCACACGCTAATAGCTGCTGCATAGAAAACATAACACTTAGTTGCAGAGTCAAGATTACCGGTTTTATCTACTCGCTTTATTTCATTAAGTTTCCATTTAGACTGTTCAAAATTTCCCTGATATTGTAGGATCGGCGGCCATCAGAAAAATATTAATAATTTTATTGATATTTTGTAGGTTAACGACGGTTACTTCGTGCATTTCTTCGCGCCTACCGAGCTGCCACCTCTGAACAAGTTCGTGGTGTTCGTCCTGGACACGTCCGGCTCCATGATGGACCGCAAGATCATCCAGCTGCGGGAAGCCATGCAGACCATCCTCGGAGAACTGAACGAGGGTGACTACTTCAGTATTGTGGAGTTTGCGTCCGTTGTCACGGTATGTAGCTTACAGTTTTTGGTGAAACATCATCCAACTTACTATTTTGGTGTTAGTGTAATTTGTTCATGCAGGTGTTTTATTCCGTAAAAATTGGTTCGATATTAACACTGTTACGAGATGAAAATTAAAACTGTTGTGAACTCATAAAAATGAACAACGAGGCCTCGAGACGAGAGCTTTAAAGGCATCATGCCGGTAATCCCCGAAGGGGTGGCAGAGGCTCGCAGAGGTGCAGTACTCATAGTACACCCACATTTTGCCAGTTATGTTTAAGTCCCATGTAATAGAAGGCGAGCCTATTACCATCAACCGGGCACAAATTCAGACTCCGAATCTGCTATTGAGAAATTCTTGATGTAAAAACCCAATAATAAGCGACCTGGGAATCGAACCCAAGATGTCATGCTCAGCAGTCCAGCAGTAATTTAACATTAGGTCAAAAATTCGCTATGCTTAAGTGTCATGTGTTACAGGTGCACGATCTCAAAGAAGCAGACGGCGAGCCCCCCAAGAACCACTACTCATACTCATACTTCGACTACCACGATAAGGGAGCGACGCTGGTGCCGCCGTCAAAGGCTACCAAAGAAAACATCGCCAAGGCCAAACTTATCGTCAGCTGGCTGCAAGCTGCCGGAGGTAAGACCAAAACCTCAATTATGTTCAATTTATTTAATAGAGTTAAAATAAACAATACTCTGTTATACTTACAACAAATAACGGTAGTTAATAGGTTCGTATTTAAAAAACAACTGTATTTTTGTGGTTATTTTTTATTGATTTTAATTTAGTATTGAATGAAATACGAGGCATACGTGGCCAGAGATTGCACAAGACAGGGAAGTTTGAAGGAAAAAAGGGGGGGCGTTGTCCAGCAATGGGACACAAAATAGACTATAAAAAATGTTTTTGATGCTCAGAATAATATTATTTTCTTTTTAACATCCTACTTCACGACACGTACTCAGTTTCTAGCTTCCATTTAGCCTGAAGTGTGATCTTGTGCACGTTTGATGGTAAAGGCTTTAAACTTGTCAAAGTACGAGTGTACTGACTAAGTAATTAAGTATACACTCTGCCTGTCCCATCAGAGAGTATTAGCGTGAAGTTCTGTTTACATTGTGATGTTGTGCATTATTTAAACTTGATGTCACGTATCAACTTTTAACTTACCTAATCAGTTTTTAATATTTGACCTTCATATCTGAAGAAAGTGTGATAAAATAAAAACAACATCCCAGAGTTTGTAGGTATTACATAATTTAGGTACATTATCGTCGTGACCTGTTCCGGCGCTCTTGATAACAATCATTATTTCTAATAATTTAACGCTATTTGGTGTTCCCACATTATAATTCCAAGAAAATAAGTATGGGAGATAGGGGGACAACACTTTTGAATTCTATTGGTAGACCTCATTGGTCGGTATATCCTCCATCACTTCGCTCTAACAACTTGGAACTCCTTACTATATTTAATAATTCCAGTCATAAAGTCATAATAAGCATCCTCAACTAAAATCTGAAGAGTTCATCAGGCAGCTCGATACAGAAGCGAATTATCCCTGGATTCATGATGGATCTCTCGGTCTGGGTAGAAGAGAGGGTTGTATCGGACTCCTATCACCTAAAATTCCACAAAATGCGTGTTGTTCGGAAACCCCCCTGACCCTTAGGTACCGTTTAAGGTACCTACTCCCGATGCCCTATCCATCAGTTCTGTTAGTCGTTCTTTACCTACTTCATGATGTAAACTTTTCTATGCGACTAATAAACTTTTCGACACGAGAAAACAAGACTTACTCATATGCTATTCTTACGATTGCAGGCACGAATATCGGCAAAGCTATAGATGTGGCGGTGGACCTTATCAACAAGGGCGTGGACTGGAAGCCTGCCCCGGGTGATGGCGGGACCACTTCCACCACTCAGTCGACTGCGGCCACCACTGAAGCTGTTGTCACGACGACTGAACTTGCTGACAAGAAAGGTAACCCTTCTACTTCTCCTTCTTCCTCTCCTTATCTTCTTCCCTTCTTCTTTTTGTTTTTTTATAAAGCTATAGGCTGAAACCCTAGTGTTTAATAAACCATAAAATTGTGTAAAATGGCAAAAAAGGCAAACTGATTAAACACAATTTTTCAATTTTTGATCTTAGAACAGTGTCAGAGAATACATATTCCTATATTACCAATTTTAGACATTTGTATTATAAACTTTTATCTAACCTACCTATATTTGCAGAACCCAAAAACCTTGAGCCAATCATCATCTTCCTGACTGACGGCGACCCGACCGTTGGCGAGACTGACCCCAAGCGCATCATCACCCACGTGCAAGAAAAGAACTCCGGACCCAACAAGGCCACTATCTTCTCACTTGCTTTTGGTAAATTTCACTCTAGCGAAACACAAAATATCGTTCGATACAATTAGCTTTAGAAAGAGTCACACAGGTATGAGTGACAGAGATGACGCACTAGTATGCGCCCGATCTGTTTTTTTTAAATCGATGTCTTCTTTTTTTGAATAATATTATGTAAGTACCTAATAATTCTATCAATTGATGGATGTATAGACACGTGTGTGGACATAATTATTGCTGTATGAAAAATACATGCAGAATATAATCGAAAAAAAAAAAACATTTTTTTAATACCTACTTGTTAGTTACAGTAGATTGACGAAAAGCAACCTAAATGGTGGTTTTATTACATAAGTTAATAATGTTGTATTCTTGCAGGCGAAGACGCAGACCGCAAGTTCTTGCGCAAGTTGTCCCTACGTAACGGCGGATTCATGCGACACATCTACGAGGCGGCGGACGCTGCGCTGCAACTGCGCGACTTCTACCGACAGATCTCGTCACCGCTGCTCGCAGACCTCAAGTTCACATACCCGGCTGGACAGGTATTTTGTTGATTAGATAGACAACTTGATCAAATGTATAACCACGCAAACATCTTGAACAATCCTGGCTTCTACTGCGCTGGTCGCCCTGACTTGATGAAATACTCAGGTCGTGTCCACAAACAACAATATTATTTTCACTTGACGTCGACCGATGGTGTGAAATTACCATTAATAGAGTGATATTAAATAGGTTTTGAGGCGATTACTATCGACTGGTTGCATCTTATTATTTTTTCCATCAGAAATTTCTCAATAAGATGCCCGAATCTAGGTCTTTGCTCTACTTATGGCTGAGTGAGTGACTAATTAGATGTTCTGTGGTGGTGTGCCAGGTGCGGTTGGACTCACTGACGCAGCACTCGTTCCGCACATACTACGCGGGCTCGGAGCTGGTGGTGGCGGGGCAAGTGCTCGACGTGACCGAGCTCGGCCCTACCGTGAGCGCCTTCTGCGGAGTGGACGACGGATACGGCAGGGTGAGCATACTTCCATCTATCTTCTTATTTTTATGACGATAAAGTATTTTTAATCTCAAAACTTTTGAATTCCTTCATTTTTTTAATATACCAACTTATAAATTACATATTTTTTAAATAGAAATGTACAAATGAAAACATACAAAAATATATTATTTTAAGCCTTTTATTTCATAAAAAGAGTACATAAAACTTAATTGTTCATAAAACCATGGCTTAAAAACTTAAAAAAGAAAAATAAATTTATTTCTTCTGTACATATGTAATGAAGATAATTAAATAATTAATTTTAAGCAACGTCTCCTTACATAGCAGATCATAAACTAACCAAAATTAATTACAGAAACGCTACGAGATTCTCCCGAAGGTTCCCATAGAGAAGAAGAAGGTGGGCTACTTGCCCCTAGAGCGACTGTGGTCGTACCTTACAATCAAACAGCTGCTGGACGAACGCGACGCTTCGGACGGCAACGACAGCGACGACAAGGACAAGGAGAACACTCCTGAGAAGAAGGCTCTCGCTCTTGCACTGAAGGTATGGGAACCGAATGGTTTAGGGCTTATCCACACTGATCTGTCTGCCTATTTCTATTTATCTACGTCCGCAATAACTGACATTTAGTGGTTTGGACTAACCTTATTGGTGATTTCTATACAAAAGAGCTTTTTATGGAAGACCTTTCATCTATACTAATATTATAAAGCTGCAGCGTTTGTTTGTTTGTTTGTTTGTTTGTTTGAACGCGCTAATCTCTGGAACTACTGGTCCGATTTGAAAAATTCTTTCAGTGTTAGATAGATTAGTTATCGAGGAAGGCTATATGCTATATACCATCAAGCTACGACCTACGGGAGCGGAGCAGTAACCAAAGACGCGGGTGTAACCGCGGCGGACAGCTAGTCATTAATAAAATTATACCTACGTCTTTTTCCAACTTTGTTGGGGACAGCTTCCAGTTTAACCGGATACAGCTAAACACCTATATTTCTCATAGTGCGACGCCTATCAGACCTCCACGTCCTAGTTACTTTTATAATGTAAAATGATGACAATAATTTGTTTACTTATGAGCAAATTTTTTAGTAGTCAGAAAACTTTTATCCATAGAATAACAGTTTGACATATTTTCTATACCTACAAAAGTTGTCAAACCGCCATATTTATTCCTCCGTTATGAGTTATCTGACGATTGAAAAATTCGCCCTTTTAGTAAGGCAAAATTGAATCTTTTTGACTGTAAAAAGATAATCAAATAAATAAATAATACAAATATTTTCAGTACGAGTTCGTAACGCCACTCACATCGCTTGTGGTTGTGAAACCCAACGCGACGAAAGCTGTCAACGCTGAGTCTGTGGACAAAACAGGTGATTACCTTCTTTTAAATCTAATTTCTGCTTACCCTCTTGGGAAAAGTATGAAGCTATCTAGTATACCGAAGTAATGACTAGTAATTTAACTATAAATAATTTCACGTTTCAGCTGGTCCCGGATTCGCAAGCGGAATTCGTAAGTACTTTTTTATTTATTTTATTAAATCAATACTAATATGCGAAAGTAATCCTGGCTGTGTGTGTTACGCTTTCACGACTAAGCTACTGAACCGGTTTTGATGAAATTAGGTACGTTGTACGTTGATCCCCAAGAAAGGACATAGACTGCTGTTAATTTCGCGACGTCGCCTACATCTGGAATAACCGACATTTACGCGGACGAAGTCGCGGGCAAAAGCTAGTTGTGTTCTTATTTTAAAACGGCAAAAATATATTTTTGCAGTTTGCTTTTCCGATTATATAGGTACTTACCTATACCTAACGTCGTATTAGGAAATGTGAGTGTAGGCGTACTACTCATGTCGTCATATCTGTCCAACCTTTTTGGGAATCTGGCGTGATGTTATCTATATAATTATCAACGCGAAGAAGAAGATTATTAAATCTTCTTTTATGTTTCGCGTAGCTCTATCAGTGAACCTAGCAAGTCGTCCAATGGCAAGCCACGCAGCATTCGGCGGTGGCGGCGGCGGCGGCGGTGCCGCGTACCCTGCGGCTGCTGGGTTCCCCGGGCAGGCCGGCCCACCGGGCTACCCAGCCTACGCCAGTAAGTACTACGAGCTACGTGCACGTACCTACCATCGCGCTAAGTTGGTTTCATTACCGGGGTTGAAACGCAACGTCATTTAATTTCATTTGTTACCGTCAGCAACGAAAGTCTATTAACACTTCTGGGTGGATGGAATAAACGTTTCAGACAAAAAATACCCCCCCCCCCCCATACACACCGCCGCCGCCCCCTATTACATGCGACTTAAACATATTTGGCGAAATGTGGGTGTACTAATGGGTAAACCACTGTTACCTACGACAAATACTGAAAAGCAGTGTACCTATTGAATAAATATTTTGGTAATTTAGATACATACTTATTTAGGATCAGAATTCTTTATTTGTAAACATAGGTCAAATTACAACAGAGTGTTAGATCTTCTATGTTTTGCCCGAAGGCGTACAAATATTTTTAATATTATAATGGCAAGTGTTATTCTACTTTTGTTGCTAACAGTACCATATAATATTATCTCTCTCCTCTCTCTTTCTCTTCTTCCTTTCACCACTCAACCAACCAACTGTCCCAACTCATTAATCTTGCTACTCATTCATCCTTCACTCACGACTCGCTATCTAATGGTCTCTTAGCATTTTTATACTAACATTAAATACACCCCATTGTTTCTTGAATTTTCTTTACTCTCCTGAAGCATATTATCCTACTCTTTCTGAAGCTCGTGACAATCTATCTCTATTTAAAAGGGCAAAAGGTGCTTGACTCGTACGAAGTATACGATCAAAACGAGTACTTTAATTAAAGTTCTGTCATGCATCAGGCCTGGATAGCTTGTCGCTGTCTCAAGACGTCATGGCGGAAGCTGAAGTAGAGGATTATGTTTTCGAAGGTGAGACATCCATCATCATCTGTGTCCATTAAATAGGATAATTAACATTATAATAAAATATTATAAGAGCACGACTATTTTTATATAGGGTGCTCTTTTAATATTTGTCACTTTTTAAACGAGGTCAACTGACGTTAGAAAATATGACGTTTTTGACATCTGTCACTGACACTGACAATTCGACCCCGAGAAGCAAACTGATTCAGCTTGGCTAACGGATATGCATATTTTGACAGCAAATTTAACTGAATCCGCTTGCCTAACGAACAAGGGGATATTAGACTTGCTTTCAAAATAATTTTAGGTGTTCAGATCAGTAAATACGGCCATAATTATCGGATCAATTTCCTAACTCTTCGAGTTACAAAGCACAAATTGTCCTGTTGTATTATAAACGACTAGCTTTTGCTCGAGACTTCGTCCGCGTAGGTTTTATCACCCGCGTTGTTTTTGGCACCCCATTTTAGGTTACGTATTTAGTTACTACTCCGCTCCCGTTGGTCGTGTTATACCCTGTACTATTTATTCCTCATGAATCTGGCTGTTATGAAGCTGGCTAAAAAAAGATTTTTTACAATCCGACTGGAAGTTCCAGAGTTTAGCGTTTAAACAAACAAAAAACTAAGTAGGAACTTCTTCTACGAGAGTCTTACAGGGTTCAAGATACAAAGTAACTACAACAACACAGCAGTATGATCTACAATGCATGATTGCTAGCAGTCGCATGTCGAAAATATTCCTCTAACGTTATTATCCAAAATATTCATCCGTTGTTTGTTTGTGCAACATGCGTTTTGAATAGATAGCATGCTCCGTTCTTCGCCTGTACTTGATGATTACAAGTATCCATCCCATTTCGTGCCATAGTATGATAAACTAGCATGGGGCAGCGTGCGCTACCGTCTGTATGCCTGTATGGTACAAGTGACTTGAGGGTTTCAATCGGTCCGCATGGCTAGCTTCACCGCGAGCATGACCTGAACATGCATGCAGGATGTTACATCGGAATTGCTACACATATCAGAATAACTAGGTACTATAAAAGTCTTCAAAGTCCTAGTTACTACAACAATTTAAAAATTAATATGATATGAATAGAACTTGAATTGATTCTTGTAATGTGTATTCGATCAGAATATTATGACGTAATGTATGTCGAGTTCAACACCTGCAAAAACCTTCGCTTAAACTAACTTTAATGAATGTGTGCTAGGTTCTTCAAGCTTTGGTAGCAGGCCAAAAATCGCCTTTAGTCGGCGGCCCGTCTCCAGTTACTCTTCTATGCCTCACTCTGCCTACATGGTTCCTATGAGAAGTCAAGCTTGGATTACCCCCATGAGTTACCCTGGTCAGGCTTACGATTTGGGTGGAACGGGTGCCGGTTCCAGTCAGATGTCATTGCCTAGTGGTAAGTTTTTAACAAGTACAGTCTACCACAAGTCGATGGAACGTGCCTTGATTTGCAATAAGAGTGGTTTTCGTAGTTCAAGTGTAAACGTGGGGGTAAATCGTAAAAGTTCTCACAATTATTTCATCGTTGACATTCGATATTAAAAAATCGGTTACGTGTAAACGGGTTTAGTGCAAGGTTCCGTAGCTAACTACTTTTACTAAGTGCGTTCCAAATAGTTCAAATCCAAACGTGCAAAGTTGTTTTTAAAATAGTAGTTTCTCGCGAGTAGTTTGATTCAGTTGTTTGAATCCAAACAAGCAAAACTTAAATGGCTATAACTAGTAAACGATTTGGGTAGAGTTCGTTTTATTAAGGGTTATTTCAGTGAGTATGAGTGAATTGAAATTGAAAACTATGAATTTAGTAGTATGGTAAAGCAAGGGCGGGGCGTGCGCTACAACCTAATCAATACAGTCATATTGTTCAATACACGTTTAATTCGGTCCACAAAAGTATGGCTTAGCTTCACCGCGACCATGATCTGACCATGCATGCGGGACGTTACATCAGTTGCTAAACACACATATAGAGATCGGTAATATAAAAGACATTAAACTCACTCCACACTAGTCACAAAATACCTACTAATTATAGCATACTAAATTTGATAACTTATCATAACATCACGCCTGTAATCCCTGAAGGGTTAGGCAGAGGTGTACCCATTAGTACATTTCGCCAGTTATGTTTAAGTCCCAATAGGGGGCGAGCCTATTGCTATCAAACTAAACTCAACTTAATTTCATATTTCTCAATAAATCGATTAGATACCTACAACTTAAATTGATTTCTTATAATGTGTTTCCACCTGTTGATAAAATGGCCTATAATGTCAGTCAAGTAAAGCTCCCGCGAAAATTAACAACTTTAATAAATGTGTACTAGGTTCTTCAAGTGCCGGCAGCAGTTTCAAAGGTGGGCTTAGCGCACATTATCGAAGGCCCGCCTTCGCTCACTCTGCTTTATCTAAGTCTGCCTACGGTATGCGTCGCCATACTTTGGTTAAACCCATGGGTTACAGTGCTCCGACGTACCCCGCTTTTGATTCGGGTGTAACTGCTGCCGACCGTGTCGATTCCATTCTGATGTCATTGCCTAGTGGTAAGTTTTTAACAAGTACAGTTAATCAGTCAACCACAAATCGATGGTATCAGTTGATCAAATAACAGTGCATGTATTTCGTAGCGCTAAGACCGCCAAGTGCGGTTTTCAAACTTAATTTCAGCGAGTGTGAGTAAATTAGAATTAAAAACAATAAAATCTATGAATTTTCCCGAAATTGGGTAAATTCTTCTTTGAATAATGGACTGTGACTTAGGAACTTATTGGTGCCGATTCCGTTGTTCACAAACTAGACTAAATTTAGAGAATTTTCATCTTTTACTGACATATAGCTAAAGAAAAGGACGGTGACACTTACACACTAAATTAGAGATGTCAAATTAGTTTCGCCTTCAAATTCTTCATATTTTTAATCGACACGTTTTAGATGTCAACTATAATTGGTATGGTTGTGTCAGATTAACTAAAATTGACAGGTCTAATTTATTTCCGCCCCTTTCTTGTTTTATTGGCCAGAAAAAGATAAAAATAGTCTAAATTTAGTTTAGTTTGCGAACAAGGGAATCGGCACCATTACCTACGAACTGGCAAACGGACATAGTGAAATTATAAAGGTTCCTTCCTTGTTTTGCTACGGAACCCCAAAAAGGATCTGACATAACTATTTCTGGATGTATCTGAAATGTCATCATTTTATAATACAACGAATTTGTGCAAATTAGGTAATAAATCATTTAACAATAAAAATTGATGGGTCCACACCCACAGAATTGATCCGGTGTTTTATGTGTCCGTATTTATTGATCGGAGAATACGATTAGGTAGTTATGAAGTTAACGAAGCTTATATAGGTATATTGAAGTAGTCTTTGTAAAATAATATGCATAATGTTTTGCGACGAATATTGCTGTCTAACTACAATTTAATGCATAAACAAAACATCACAACATCACCATACAAAACGAAAGTTCCACATAGTTCACAGAGGAACTTAATACTTCATCTAGGTATATTCAAATGATACCTTGATGAAGATACATTATTCTTTATGTTCCATAGACTCATTTTATATTACGACTCCGGTCCCTGCCCCGTACACGTTGCCAACCACGTCACTGCCGGCATCGTCCACATCACTACCGTCATCGACCACGCTGCGCCCAACGTTGGCCGACCTGCACCTGGAAGGCTTCACCTGGGTCGAGCCCCTGCTGGATGCTAGTGCCAGCGCCATCGTGCTGCCCACCAATGACACATCCGTCACTCTAAAACTTACCAAAGACTCTATCGTAAGTATACAATAATGAACCAGACTGTTTTTAGACGGGTCAAACGAGTATGCAAAAAACACGCCTATTAAATTGATATCCTTGGCTTACGGATATCAATTTAATTGGCGCTCTTTTTTTTTTCATTTCTAGGCCCCGAAAGAAGCAAGCGGTGACGCGGAGTGCGCCAGCGCAGTAGAAGGCGGCGCGGGCTTGTGTGTGTACCTATCAAGGTGCGACGCCGCGCGCGACATCACTGTAGACGTCTACAGAACGACATACTGCACCGTCAGTGAAGGGTAAGTTTTATTCAGTCAATCTTATGTGGTTAGCACGACACCAGAACGAGACACCCCAGGCGTCGGGAGTCGTAGCCGTCGTAGGGCGATTCCCGGCCACCGTAGGCGCGGGCTTTCGGATCCTTACAGGGAGGGGTCCCCCGCTCCCAGAGTTGACTGTCGGCTATTAGGCCAATTCTACTATTTTATCTATACTAATATTATAAAGCTGCAGTGTTTGTTTGTTTGTTTGAACGCGATAATCTCTGGAACTACTGGTCCGATTTGAAAAATTCTTTCAGTGTTAGATAGATTAGTTATCGAGGTAGGCTATATACCATCACGCTACGACCTACGGGAGCGGAGCAGTAACCAAAGACGGGGGTGTAACCGCGGCGGACAGCTAGTCTATTATATGTTACAAGTGTTTTTTTTATCTTTCAGATATGCGGGAGTCTGCTGCCCACAGAAGAAAGTCGACTTAACAAATTAATATGTACCTACGATATTAAATATATAAGATAGATAGAATGAAACCATGACAATAGGAAGTGTTATTTTGAGAATTTGTGATACAGACATGGTGAGCATAAAAGGAAATGTATTGTTATCGTATATTTCTGTATATGTATAAATCAGACAGGAATCTAGTACAACTGGATATAAGAAGCAAAAGAAAGAGTATGTAGTGTGCTTTCTGGTAGATATTTCAGTGACAAACATAAAGCTTATTTTTAACTAGAAGTAGTTAGGTACTATTTAATTAAATGAACTGTTTTTAACAAGTTTTGAGCAAAAAAAAAGTAATAAAAGTAAACTTAAGGTGCTAGATGATTTCAATAGTGCCATTATTAGAATTAAACATGACCTACTGTTGTGAGATGTACCTAGTTTTCGTTTTTATACAATTGAATCTTAAATAAAGATAAGATGATTTTTCAATACATTTTTTTATTATTTTGTAAATACCCACCAAGTTCCCAATACTCCTACTCCACTACTAGAGAAATGCCAAGTCCTACCCATATTCCCTATAGATTCAGCGGGTCTGTGACAAGGTAAAAAAAATCGACCAAAGACGAGTCGAACATGCGCATTGAAGGGTTCAATTTATGTTCAAGTTTCTTGTATGGAAAAAATCGGTTCAGGCGTTAAAAAGTTATGGTGGAATAAAGAAACTCACATACATGACATACCTACATAGATACATTAACCCTGAACACATAACACTCCTTTTTTTGGGGCAGTCGTGTAATAATTGAAAATAGGGTACGACCACTAAGTAAATACAACAGGGTCCGGCAAATAAGCAAATGAACACGAAACTACCGTGTTTGTTTTCGATATCTCTATTGGTCAAGCAGGTCTTTGAATTACAGGTAGCTTGACACAAGATGTTCCAATGTTCACAATAATGGCAACGGGGCCTCTATAGATCAATGGGGCGTCTATAGATCAATGGGGCGTCCGCTTCTTGCGCCGTTACTGTACCCTGCCCAGATTTATCCTACCTACTCATCATCTGCCTAGCCTTTTCCCAACTACGTTGGGGTCGGCTTCCAGTCTAACCGGATGCAGCTGAGTACCAGTATTTTACATGGAGCGACTGCCTATCTGACCTCCACAAACCAGGGCTTCTGACGGCCCGTACATAACGACTGTCAAAGATTTTTTTTTTTTATTTATTTATTTACAACAACACATATGACAGCCGGGACTTACGGCTTAACGTGCTTTCCGAGGCACGGATTGATGTCTGTAATGTCTAAGATAAACTTAGAAACTACATTATGAATGGAAAAAGTCACATTGGTACTTGCCCGGATTCGAACCCACAACCTCATGCATGAGAGGCGGGCGCCTTAACCGCTAGGCCATCACGACTTCCTAGACCATCACAACTTCCTAGACCATCACAACTTCTAATACCTACCTAAATAAAAAAGTGTGAAAAAATTGCGTTTTGAAACACACACACTTGCGTTTTGAAACACAACTTGATTGTCACACAGTCCAAGGGTAAAAGTACCTAGTATATATTATTACTTTCCTCTTTGGTTTCCTTGCCCCGCGTAGGAAAGCTACCGGTACTACCATACATTTAGCAGGTTGCTCCATGTGATCAATCCTATTCTAAATGTATAAAATCGATAGCTTTCCCACGCGGGGCAGGTTAAGTAGGTACTCGTATAAACGCAGCATACTGCATATTAAGCAACGAGAAACTGATCGCACTGGATCGCACGACGTGCAAAATTAACGTGGTTTCCGACGAAAAAGGTCGTGGTTGCATCTGCGTGAGGACCTTCTTGCTATTAAGGGCTTAGTATTTATTAAACAATATTGAGAAGTTTAATACTTCTTTGTAGATTTGTAGATTTTATTGAGGGGATATCAACTGAGGGGACAGAGATTGAAAAATTAGACATTTCATTCCATAGTCAATTTTTAACAAAAATCGACTAAACTTACGACATTTCACGTCTCATCTCTTTTATTGACGTTTGTAATATGAGTTCGCTTGACAGACAGATTTTTATCAAATATTGGTGGTCAGTCGTCGTTTTGCAGATTTCTTCAGGGATTTTTATACTGTAGAAAATATCTGTAAAGGTATGGTAAATTTGGCTGACACGTTTATGATAAATACGGTGACGGACGGAGCTATGAATTTGTTACGTCAAATTGTAAGTTCCAACTTCAGCTTTTTCTATTGGATATTTTTTTCTTATCCGATACAAGGGTTCATTGTTTGCTGTCAAATTAATGTCTTTGTTTTGTACCATAGGGTATTTTCAAGCCTCAACAAAATCATCAACCACCTGTTCAAGTTCTAGTAAGTATGCCGCTGTGGCAACTAGCACAGGAGGCGGGCCCGTTTGTGCGTCTAGCCGGGGTGAGCGGGGCCGCTGCTGTTGTGCTCGGGGCAATGGGCGCACATCGCAATTTTCCTGAGCCCGAAACTAAAGAAGACTTGAGGAAAATATTTGACACAGCCAACCGGTTCCATTTCTTACACACTCTCGCACTTGTCACAGTTCCTCTTTGTCGAAGACCATTTATTGTAAGTTGAATATATTTTATATCTGTCTTGTATTATTTGCTCACCTTTTCCACACGATTTCAAACATTGAATAGATAGACATTGAATTTTGTAATTACTACTGAGTGAATGAATTTATGAATGTGATTAGGAAAATATTATAAGATAGTGTTATCATGAAAAATTATTGAGCAATAATTTAACTTATGAATTATATAAGTATATATTTTTTTTTATACAATTAGAACTTTTCGAATGTTGCACAGTAATAAAAATTAAAATGTAAATATTGTCAAGTCAACATCAACAATAACTCATTAATTGCATTCTAACTGCTAGAATAACTAGCTCCAAACACAAGATCAATTTATAATAAGTTCCACAGGCTATAGCCATTGCTCATAAGTGTGTATTTTACAAACCCTTGAGAATGTTTAATGACTATCAGTATAATTTTTTTCAGGCTGGCGCATTCTTTATTGTCGGGATGAGTCTGTTTTGTGGTACATGCTACTACCACGCCTTCACTGGTGACCGCTGCTTTCGCAGACTTACTCCTATTGGTGGCTCCTGTCTTATCCTCGGTTGGGTTGCAATGGTGCTGTAAACATCTGTGACTATATCCTAGATTTTTGTTGATAGATGGTCAAGTGTATATTTATAGTTTAGGGTTATGTTTAGACTATTGCACAGTTACTTTTATTTTATTATTAACTGTTATAAACTAGTATTTAGAATTACAATTTAGAATTATATTATGTCTAATTCCAGTGCTGACTATGGCCCCTATATGCACAACATATTCTGAAATATGCTGTTATTATTTCTGACATAGTTAATATTATAATTGGTGCCAACCATTAATAGACATTATTCATATTATATTGTCTCATGTAATTAGATCTATGATAGAAATAAAATATATGGGTTCAATGAAAAGTAACATAATCAACTTTTAATACAGTGTTTATGGATTTATCATAATTATTATTGTGGACAGTTTGGTGGCAGTGTAAAGTAAATATAAAGGTTATTATTGTTCAAAATCTATGTCGTGTTTTATTTATACTGCGATGTATTACAGGAGTTCATAAATAACATTTAATTGGCAAATGGTATGTTAGATAATGCAATTTGTTTCGTTTTATAAAAGTTATGAATTTTAATGTCTTCAACAGGTGGAGTGTGAAGGTTGGCTGGATTTTTTTCTAACATCCTTATCACTATTGCCCTTATGAAATTTAAGACTAAAAAGGTGAAAAATGAAACTCAGTGTTGATCAATATTGTTTACATGGTTTTATTGAAATTGTTACATATTAAATTTTGCACTTTTTCTTTACTCATTTATGATACTTAAAACATACACCGTTTGGTAATAAATGCTATTATAATTCATAGGACTCTCAAACAAGTTTTAGTGGTCCTTCAAATAGCTTAAATGTAAATGTGCCAATCTAATCAGAAATAATCAACTGCAGGTGGTATTCGAGGAATAACTCGCGAAGTGAAAGTGAATGGGCACTCTATTATTATTATGTAGGTTCAGCAAACTTGGCAGCATGGATGGTCAGTCCCGTGGCTAGCGGCGCAACACCGACTCGTGCAGTCTTGTCTCCATACAGTGAAGCCAACAAAATCCATCCATGTTACATATTATCATAAGCTTTATATTGAGAGTCAGCAGATCTCTGAAGTTCAGAGAAAGTAATATACAAAGTTATCACATTAAATTAACACAAAATATAATATAAACATATTTCTGTAATCTAAAAAGAATCCAAAGAAAAACAAAACTATAGAACGCACAGCACTTTAAGTGTCTGTCACATTAAGGTTAATAAAATCACTTTGATTGCACATAAACAGCAGTCGTCCGGAGCGTGCGCACCGTCAATATAACACAATTATTATAGGTTTCACTAACCGCATTCACACGTGTATACAAACAACTCTGAGGGGTCGATACGTAATCACAGTAGTGGGGAGAGGCGACACGTGGGGCGTTCACGACAAGTGGAACGAGTGCTGGCCCTCAGAGGCGGCGAGGCGCAGCTTGGCGCGCATGACGTCTGCGCTGGTGTAGTCCGGCAGCTTCAGGTAGTTGACGCACGTCATCACGGACGGCAGGTACTCGTCCGGGTCCAGGGACGACTCCAGTGACTTGCGCACTACCGTCAGCGGCGGGTTCAGCGCCTTGAATCCTGTAGCAAATACCATCATTAAAAAACTATTACTAGTTGACGACTGCAGTGTCAAAAAATATTAGTGAGCCATGTCTGTCTTTGGGTTTTTACCACTTGAAAGGATAGACTGGATTTTGTTCCTGCGGTTCTTAGAATATTACAGCCGTATATTACCTCCTGTGGGTAGCCTCGGGCTTCCAGTCACGAACTGCAAGAACAAACGCTGCTCCTCGCGGTTATATGAGGCTAATATATCGATGAGCATGCGTATGGCGCGCGATTCCGCATTGTAGCCGTGGTCGGGACGGATACACTCCGTCAGCATGCGAGGCTCCCAGCGCTGGTCACGACCACCTGTAAAGACAATAGCTTTCATAATATTGTTGCTATAGGTCATAATAAACAAGCGCGTATCATGTGGCTTCTATGTCAAATGCATTAGGTTCAAATTGAAATCGGTTTACACAACTACACTGGTGAAATGCATTACATTGTATAAACTAATTTAATAACAATGGCAAAAGCGAGTAACTTAAAAAAAAAACAATTTGAATAATTGACTTGGCAAAAAAATAGCACAGCTATAAAAAGACATAAAAAAGGTAAAGGTATCAATGTAATGTCAAAGATCTTACCAGACGGACTACCACAGAACACTTGTTCCAATTCTTCAGGATAAAATATTTTAAGGTTGGCCAGTGGAAACACTGACTCAAAGCCTTCTCGGAATGCTTCCATTTGCTTGGTAACACCTGTTGGAAAACAGAAAACTCAAATTAAGTCATGTCATCTATAATTATTATCTTCATGCATTTTATTTTGGCATATCATCAAATATTTGTTCATCTACGAGACTGCCAAACAAGATAATAATTCTATAAATATTTATATAACAGCATATTTTAGTGGTCCTTCAAAGAAATGATGTCATATCCATAAGTCGACCACACAAACCCAGTGCAAAGGTTTGTGTGGTTGATAGCCAGTGTCTCACACAGAGATCCTGAGTGAACATTAGGGACTGATTGTTGTGTAGTGTTATATGGCCGCCAATAGGAATACGTAAGGTACGATACCCGCAGGCAAGATGGAGCGACAATATTCACAGGCTGGATGAAGCCGAGGCTCGAGATAAATAATGTGCGATTGAAGAGTGTAATGTCCAGCAGTGGACTGCGATAGACAGATGATGATATGTAATGTTAACACGTACAGGAACATGTCAATATTACCTTCATAAAGCAGCCAGTGGGTAACGAGATCAATGTAGTTGTGCAGGTTGTGCGCGGTCACGGGCAGGTCGCGGCCGCCGCGCCGTAGCTCCGTGCAGCCGTCGCCCGGCAGAATAAAGTCTAAACCAAGCTCCTCGATGGGACACCCGTCCAGCTCTAGGGCGCTTATCTGTTGAATAGGTAGATACAATGAGAAAAATATCTTCTATACTTTGATTTCTATATTTCCTTGTTCATTAAGATCTATGTGACGTACCAGCTGCGTCTTCTGCTCGGGCGAGTGCCGTGTGTCGGCGGCGAGCAGTCTGGCGCGCTCGGCCACGCGGCGCAGGCGACACAGCGAGCGCCACAGCTCGGGCGCCACGTGCCGCACATCGCTCAGCGACAGCCACTTCTCCTCGCTCACCAGCCAGCGGTACATTGAGACTGACAGCGGGATGTCCACCTGCAACAAACCATCACTTTAGTATACAGTGGATAACACACTGGTGTAAGTGGACAACACTATTTGCCACCAGGATGACTTAGCCGTTTATAAACGGTTGAAATTTGAAAATGAGTAGTTAGCGATGAAAACATTCTACCAGGCTGTTATGTAGAGTATATACTTACTAAAATAAAGAAAGAAAGTATTTACCATTCTTGAATCCATAACAGCTTTAGCCATGAACTTTCCTAGGAAGCGGAACTTGGCTTTAACCCGCGAGACATGCGAGGCGCGCGCGTTGCGGCCCACCGCTTGCGGGAACAGGCCGCACGGCCACGACACGTACGTGGCGTCGGGCGCCGGCGACGGGATGGACGTCTCCTTCTCCAGCTCCGATGGCTCGGGGGAGCGCTCCTCGTCGAGATTGAGCGCATCGCGAACTGAGGAGGCGAGACGGGCGGCCGCGTCTGACGATCGGTCAGTAACAACTGGCGGCTGACTCTTCACGATCTCGCCGCCGAAGGACGTCGGTTTCTGCTTGAAGTTCTCGCTGCCGTGCCACAGGTCCAGGTCGGCGCGCTGCAGTTCCTGCGACACGAGCGCGTAGAACTCGAGCGTGGGCCCGAGGCCGGTGCCGACCTCGTTCTCATACTGTATCTCGAGCAGCGCCTTGGAGTGCGCGAACTCGTGCATGACGTGCTCGGCCTGGCGCAGCACGTTGTGGCGCTGCACGGTGCGCTTGCGCCGGTCGAGGCGCGGCGCCACGCGCTCGTCGGGCCCGCCGGCCGCGCCACCCGCGCCGCGCTCGCCGCCCGCCTCCAGCAGGCGCTGCAGGGCGCGGTCGCGGTCGAACGACACCACGTAGAATAGCAGGTGCCGGCATTCGAAAGGCAGCACGAACGGACTGGAAAAATACGTATTGTACGATCGAAACGCCTCAACACCACATAATACTTCAGTTTAGAATCCCTAAAAATTGGGAAGACTTACCATGCGTAAGCTATTTTTTTCAGCCACGGTGGGAGATTTCCGGTCATTATGACTAGTGGATCTTGAAGCTGGCGATTGGCTTTGGCGGCCAGCTACAAAAAATATCAATGATTGGTTAATAAAAAAAAAAAAAAAATATTGAAATTTAATAGAGTTTTCAGGGCTACAATAAAGGTTTTTTTTTTAAATAAGTATGTGTCTTGTAATTATTAATTGTGTCCACTACCCGATTTCTTGCTTACTTGTGTACCTCAGTCCGTGCTATAATGTCGTTCTATCACGCGTACCTTAGCATTGATGAAGTCCTGGTTGGGCACGAGCGGGCGCAGGTCGGGCAGGCAGGCGGCGCGGTACAGCGTGTGCCAGTGGCGGCACAGCGCGTGCAGCGCGCGCAGCAGGCTGAGCGCCGGCAGCGACGCGTCGCGCACCTCGCCCGCCGGGCCCAGCCCCGCCGCGCGCACCATGCCCACCAGCGCCGACGCGCGCATGGGCACCATGCCCTCTGTACACAATAACACCGATATTAGCTAACGGCAGCTTTACTTTCTTGACGTTATCACAATAACTACGTAACATCACGCCTGTAATCCCCGAAGGGTTAGGTTGTCCTATGTAATATTACAATCTATTTATACTAATATTATAAAGCTGAATAATTTTGTTAGTATATCTGAACGCGCTATTCTCAAGTCTGATTTGATAAAATCCTTTTGCGATAAAACCCGTTTATTGAGAAAAGTTAAAGGCTATATCTATATAACATCATGCTATGACCCACGGGAGCCGGAGCAGTAACCAAATACGTAACTGAACGCGGGTGAAACCGCGGAGTATAGCTAGTCAAATAATAAATGTGTCACTGTGGCAGCCCGGTCATAAAGTCTCTGATATTTGTGTTTGAAGATCATATCACGTACAAGTAAATATTGATGAGACACATTGCACCATTAATTCTATACATGAAGAGGTGAATTCCAAAACCGCGACGCAACATCGTATTGCTACAATCTACGCAAGGAAGAACAAAAATTACAGTCCCCCCCCATGATAGAATACTACACCAACATACCATTCCACAAGAGATCAGGTTTACGTCGGGAGGACAGTTTGGTGGGCTGTCCTTTGCCTTTCCGTGAGGCGGTCGTGTCCGAGCGAGGTTGTTCGCCTGCCTCCACCGCGCGGTAGTAGATCGTGTGCGTCTGCACCCAAATACCCGCGTTGGCTGTAACATACAATAATCCACTTTATTCGCTATAGTATAAGGTACATATTAAGAAAGGCATTTATTAATTAGTTTTTAAATAAGTTTTTTTTGTTTTTTTTTTTCAGATAGTTACTTTCTTTTGCAAAAAAAGAAAATCGGGTACCATTTCTGGCTAAACTAAAGCTTTGACAAAGATATTAAAAAAAAACGTTGTTTTCGTACAAAATCGAACACATGGATGGTGCCTATAATCACTAAGCTCTATTTATCAAAGTTCCGGTTTTTGTCGTAAACACAGACGTCTAAATATATTTCAAGAAACATTTAGTTGGCAAGAGTTAGGTAATGAATAGGAACATGTCAACCATATCTGTGACGGTCTATTTCTAAAGTCCGATGTGTCATATTTCCGCCCGAGCACCTACTATAGCTAGCTACAGTGATCGTAGTGTGCACAACTTACCGAGCGGTGTTTCAGTGTCGGTGTCGGCGTCAGTCTGCTCGCCGAACTGGCGCACGGCTTGGTACACCGTCATGTTATACGGTAGCACTGTGTCGCCGATCAGGAACTCCAGTTTGTGGTCAGAACTGAAATTTTTAAGTACTGTGTTATGAACAGGCTTAGGTTATCAGAAATGAACAGATAAATTACTAGCAACTACTAGCGGCGGGTTCAATGTAGATACATAAACCTTCCTCTTGAATCACTCTATCTAATGATGAAAACCTGATTAAAATCCGTTGCATAGGTTTAAAAGAACCAAGAGTATGACGTATGAAGGGAAGCGATTTTGTTTTACACTATGTAGAGATGTATGTAGACTCCCTGTCACTCTACTTGATTGACACTAGCAACATAGCTAGAAGAACATAACAGATGGGCTAAAAAACGGTCGCGCGAGCCCAGAACCGGCCTTTGTTGCAATGTTTGGAAGAGGCCTATCTTTAGTTTGAGACGACTATCGATTGATGAAGTTAAACAGTGATGATATAACGTACTCAGTGGGGTGGTGCGGCGGCGTGGCGAGCGAGTCGTCCACGTCGTCGTCTGAGGCGGCGTCGTCATCCGAGTGCGGCCCGCCGCCCGACTCCGAGCGCGCGCGCCCGCTGGCGTAGCCGCGCTGGGCCAGGTACCTGCGCACGAAAGTATCGCTTTACATAACTATGTTCAATATTTTAAAATATATAAATGAATGCACATATGGTGCATTCATATATTTGTACATACTACAAAAAGTTTAAACAGAAATTCGACATAGCACTGGTTTCGAATCTATTGATTTGTTTTTATTTCAAAACTGGTTACGTCATCGTGATAACATACCTTTCAATGGCCTGAACTAAAGCTAGCGGATCAATCCGCACTACGCCGCCCTTCCATTGCTTTAGATTAGAGCAACTTGGGTGACGTTTGAGATCACACTGTAACAAAAATACGTATTATATTACCATCAAGAACATCGTGTATAGTCTTTCGTCCACCTTCAAAGTAATACCGACCATGAGCTGATGCGTATTGAAGAACTTGAGCGCGGAGGTGGCTGGGCGCGCGGGCAGGTCGTGCACGCGCACGGGGAACTGCTCCAGGTGCGACACGCACGCGTTGACCTTGCTCACCAGCGCCGCCAGCGCCGCGCCCGAGCCGCCGCCCGAGCTGCTGCCCGCGCCCAGCGCGCCCAGCGCGCCCACCGCCGAGCTCCACTCCGCACTGGACGAAACACAACATTCAATCATTGTCCAACACAACCATAACCAGCCTACCATTTACGCACGGGCATATAATATTTTTTGTTTCGCCAAAGACATTGTGTTTGTGTGTACCTAGAATACTTACTCAACCGTTAGAGGCATATCAGCGAACACGTGCAGGAAGAGTCGCAAGCGGTCCTCCGCGGCGGCCACGTAGTCATCGCGGCCCTCGCCGTCGCCTTCCCGCGCTTCGCTGCCCTCGCCCTCCGGCTCCACGCCTGTGAGGAACTGTAGCAGAGCGCCTAGCACGCCCGAGTGGTTCACCTGGTGGAAGTGTTGAGAGTGAGTTTATCTATGTATCCTTGACATTTTGTGCTAGCCCCAAATTAATTAGAATAAATGGAAGAGGATGATTATGATGTATCCGGGACAACTAGTTAGTGGAGATCTATGCAGCCGTACCTCGAAGGGCGACACGTCGTGGTGCAGCAGCGTGTCGCGCAGCGTGTGCAGCGCGGCGCGGCGGTGGTGCAGGTGGGGCAGCGCGGCGGCCAGCGCGGCCAGCTGCTCCAGCGCGCCGCCGCAGCCGCCCAGCGCGCCCCACTCGCGCACCACGCGCGACGCCGTCCACTGGATCCACTCGCGCACCTTCTCCCTGCAAACATAAGTTACGGGGCGTGAAAAGGACGTACGGACGATTTACTAATCTATTAAGTACTTTTTTGAAGAAACTAAATTGTTTGCCTACGATTCCAAAAGAGATACATATGTAAGAGAAATCTCACACTGCAAAAGACGTAAAGTACACTAACTTATTCTGCACGGTGAGATTGGCGGAGGTGTGCGGCGAGGCGAGCAGGCCGGTGTCCTTGTGCGCGTGCGGTGAGCGGCCCCAGCGCGAAGGGTTCAGCGACGACAGGAACGACGACGTCTTGGACGCGCCGCCCACGCGCGTGGCCGAACGAGCGCCTCCAGATACACCCGAGCCTGCACGACAGACATTTTGAAATGTTGTCAACTAACTTTTTAGACCTATCATATGTATCCTGCTTATGTGTAAGTAGTTTCATTAAAATCGGTTCATTAATTTCGTTGGTGTACGTACTATGCGGCTGCGCATGCGGCTGGGCGTGCGCGGCGTGCGCGGGGTGCGCGAGGTGCGCGTGCGGCGGCGCGTGCGCAGGCGCGGGCTCGTCGCGGCGCCGCGCGTGGCGCGTGCCGGCGCCGCCTGAACGCTTTACCGCGCGTTTGCGTTTTAACATCTCTGCCAGTTGTAACGGACTGCCGGACCTGCAACGACGAAATGGAATTGTAATCTGGTATAAGGGATAGGATATTCTAGTTTTATATACAATATGTCGTTTTGCATCCTCGTCAAAATTCAGGAGGTTGTCATAAAAGTCATAAATAATCAATTAAAATTACGAGACCTGAACAATAATAATAACACCCTTTTTTATTAGTTGTTAAAATTTAATCGTATTTCAGAATAATCCATAACTTGAAATTGGAGAATCACTCTCTGCGCTTTAGCGCCAATTGTCTCTGTGTGCGTGAGTGTATCACATGCGTAGGTATGCTATGCGCGTCCAAGAAAAGTTCACGGTGCTTAGATTGTCGTGAGTATCTACGGTCAGCTGATTAATAAAACGTTAGTTTTGCTTATTACGTTTTATTGCAAATTGCAGATTTTGTTAACCTTAGATGTTAATTAATAACACTTGTTTTTATTATTAAGATCTAAAAATACGTACTACGATTTATCTACCTGGGTCTACGTTATCAGCTGATAGATAAAATGTTAGTTTTGAATTATTATTATTACGTTTTATTGCAAATCTACAGATTTTGTTAACCTTAGGTCTTAATAATACCTACATGTTTTTATTATTAAGATCTAAGAATACGTACTAGGATTTATGTACTTACCTACGTTATCAGCTGATTGATAAAATGTTAGTTTTGCCATTTTGCTTTATTCTGTTTTATTGCAAATCTACCGATTTTGCTAAGAATACATAACTACTAGGATTTAGGTACAACCTGAGACGTTTTGCTAGGCTGTGGCACATTTATTTGTTGTGAGCGCGGGATTTAGGTTAGGTAAGTACCTACTTGCTGCCGGCGGCGGCAGCGGCGGCGGCAGCGGCGGCGGGACGCTCTTGGCGCATTGTAGGTAAATTCATGATTTATGAGTACCTAATTATTAGTAATGATTTTGTTTTTATTTGTAGATTAAATTGGTTGATTTTAAATTTCCCTTCCTACTTTAACGGGCTGAGGACCGACAAAAATACCTACCTTAGTAGGTATTTTTGTGTGCTTGCCTGTGGCTCTCGCTGGAAGTACTCCAGGATATCTTCCTGCAAGGCGACAGGCAGACCTTCACTGCCGCGAGCTTGAGCATGTCGGGGTACGTCAAACTGCCGAAAATCCCGCAGTCTCTGTGTAGCAGACAGACAGCATAACGCTCTGCGTTGGCGGTTCCCTATTGGGAAACCGTTCTGCGAACATCCGGATGGCTGACAGCCACGTAGGCTGTCTCCACTGATGGCATCACAATCACATAATTCACGTATACGACCGAAGCACACCTAAGGAGCGAAATTTGCGATACACTCACGGCCGGCGGCGAAATCACTTGAACTAATTTAATATTTTTTTTGCTTTGCGCCGCCCGGGCGCGGGAGTGGGGCGCCTCAGGGGTAAGGGGTGCGCGCGCGGCGTCTATTGTGTTGTGGTTTTATCGTTTGCGATTCTTTGTGTGTGTGCGCGCGGTCAGCGATCCTAAACCTAGTCTTAAGATGGGCCGCATTTTCACCGGGGTGGTTTACTGATTTCCGTAAATAAGAAAACATTAAAAAAAAAACACCTACCTATTTTATTATTGATTCGGGTCTAGAATCACTAGCATAGTTACCTCCTTGAATTTGACGAGGATGCAAAACGACACATTGTATATCTTTTTATATATATTATCTTTTTATTTTATATATACTTTATATATAGTTCTATAACCTATACTAGTGTATGGGAGCACATCTGTGTGGTATCCCTGCTAACCATCAAGACACCTATTTTTGTAGTTATCTATTTTATATTCACACTTACCTATGTACTGAAGTAGCAGACATCTGTGCGTGTGTAGACGCTGAAGCTTGTCCGGGTTCGGAGCCGCTGCCATCGCTGCCAGTAGCTAATAACGTAAAATATTAATTTTATAATTCATGAAAGTTAGCTTGCCAAAAGACAAAATAACGTATTGTACTGCCGCCACTGTAACATTTTAAATTACTTAATTTTTCTCATAGTTTGGGATATCGTGCTGATGTCGTGCAGCTATGTTTTGATACCATTACATCGTTTCTTTCTACCAAGTTTTACATTGGTAAAACTACTTACGCATAGTACTGGCAACGAATGATCCCGAGGCGGAGAACGCAAGGGACAGGTTGTTTTGATGTTCGAGTGAAGTAGCTGATGTGGAGGCGGGAGGAGACGACCCTCCGCTGGAGCGGACGCTGCCACCGCCTGGGGACTAAGGAACGATTTATTTCAATTAGACCATTGAAAGACACTTGAATGTCATCAAAAACATTATAATATGTACAAAGTATTACAAAATAAGAAATTACGGACAAATTATTATATGTTCAACGATACATAGTTTTCAAATAATAATAAAATTCCAATACTCTTAACATTTTATGAAATAATATGTAGTCAGCAAAGGAATAAAGCTGTCTTGGGGACCCCAAAATCAGTCGAAAATGATGATCGCTTTTGTCGTGGCTTACCTTGAGCGGATGATGCCTGGGCGGCTGCGCGGGCGGCACCCTCTCGGCCAGCTGCGCCACCTGGTGCAGCACGCCCTCGCGCCGGAACTGCACGCCCATCTCATCCGGCAGTCGCTGCATCAGGATCTCGGCAAGCTGCAGAGATCCTACCACGATGCGCAGGTCGCTTGACGCCATCATGCCGGCGATGTGAGATGATATCACCTGTTTGTAATAAATGACGCGTGAAACGGTGCCACTTCCAAACCAGTTTTTTTTTTTAAACGTTGCCCCACACTAGGAATTTCTCCTGTATCGTGGGTGCGTTTACAAACATATTAGCTCACATACACAAACAGGCACACCCGGAACAACTATCTGTAGGCCATACAAATATTTGATCGCAAGCCTCGGAATCGAACCCGCGACACGCAGCGCAGCAGCCAATCGCTCAGCCACTGCGCCAACCGTGCCGTCAAATTACTAACCGCATATTCTTAAAATATTGATTCATACCTGCATCTTCAAAACTTGTCTTAGCAAAGGCGCGTCAGCGTAAAAGACTGCACGCAGTATGGCCTTGAGTGCTTGAGAGCGCACGGCGGGCCCGGCCGAGCTCCAGTACACCTCGTGCAGCACGGCCAGCAACGCGCGCGCCAGCCCGGGGTGAGAGCGGACCATGGCGATGCGAGGGTCTGACGTAAACACCAGTCGTTAGCATTTTACTTTCATAACACAGAGTGCGAATATCACAGGTAAAATAGTGAGCGAGTTATAGAAATTATAGTAGGCGGCTTGGACGGTCTAGACTGTGCTATACACAGAATTACTTCGTGCTTAAAATGCTACGCTCAGCTACTTCAAATAGAGCAGAGCCCAATTGATAATTTATTATAAAAACCATTTTTTTTTATTTTTACACAGAGACTATTAGAACAGAGTGGAGTTCTCCAAGTCGTATGCACCTATATTACCAACTTGTGTCTGTACTGACCGGGAGCAGGCGCGTGCGAGGACGCGGGCTGGTCGGAGGGCGCGGGCGCGGGCGCGACGCGCTGCACGGGGCGCGCGGTGCCCGTGTGGTCGTTGAGCTGCTGCATGGCAGTCAGGTCCACGGTGTAGGAGCGGCCTAACGTCGTCAGGCACACTTCCTCTTCGCCGGCTGACGCGCCGGCTTCGAGTGCGCGACTCTCGGCCCAGGAATATGAACGCCATACGCCTGTTTGATCACAATATAAATACATTACATATTACAAACTTAATTCATGACATCAATTATGTATTTTTATTACATAAATACGGAAAATTACTGAAAAGTTAAAAAAAAAAATAGCTATAATGGAGGACAGTTATCACAATGCCTTCAGTCTTGACCTTTATGTTAATTATTCAGACATGTGACTAATTTTGTCGCATACTTTCAACAATACGCAATACGTTTTGCATAAGTACCTCTGTCATCCCGCCACTGCCAGTGCGCAGTACGTTCGGTGGAGGCGGACCAGGGTCTGTCGAGATGCGAGTCTACTGCGAAGATACCGTCGGTCGGCAGACGCGGCATCAGCTCGCCGATCAGGCACGTGATCTCGTATAACTCTTGCGGGAGACGAGGGATAAGTTCCACTTGCTGTAAAAAAATAGTTGCGTTAGGAAATATGTGGTCAGACGAAAAATGGCTACCAGAATTGACAAATGATTGACTGGCATAACGTTTTTTTTTCCATAATGCATTTTGGGACATAATATTTAGTGAAATTAGGTAAAATAAGCTGTAAATTGTCAATCCCTAGCAACAGATGGGATGGCAGTTAGCTGTCATGACTTATATTGACATTATCTAAATTCACAGAGGAAGATTTTTTTTTAATAGCACTAAAGTTGTTATTTTTGTCATTTGTCAAGTCTCGCGTAAGTAGTTCCGTACCTCCTGGTGAAGGCTGGAGCCGGTGAGCAGGCACAGCAGCGTGTCGGCGATGGAGCGCTGGTGCAGAGCCAGGGCTAGCTGCGGGCAGGCCGCGCACATGACCCACAGCAGGCGCAACACCGTGATGAACGTGGCGCCCGAGATCAGCGGCGGCTGGACTACCAGCTGTGGAACACATGCTCATTATACAAATTAAACTAGTGAGTGGCAATGGCGTGGTCTCGATGTTGCTTTTGAGAACATGTAGGTAGCACTAATACACAAGACGCGATAAATACTGACCAATTGTTGCAGATTTGTGAGTAATTCCGGTGTGGCGATCTCTTGAAGACGCGCCGGGTCGTGTTGGAAGCTGTCCACGAGTCGCGAGAACGCCAAGCATACGCACTCCACGGATTTCTTGTCTTGTTGGGTAAGTCTAAAGCAAGCAACGGAGATAATTTTACAAACGTATTTTAAGACTGTAGCAAATTTTTAATTAGACTTAGGGCTAGTTTTTCTATCGTCAGATAACTCTTAATAGAGGGATAAATATGGCGATTGGACAGCTTTTGTATAGAAAATATGTCAAACTGTCATATTTATTCATTTGATAAAACTTATCTGACTATTAAACAAGCAGCCCTTAGAATAAGACTGATACTAGAGAATAAGAGAGTAAAAATTAATCGTGAACAAAATCTTAGTAACAAATCGATAATAGAATGTAAAACGTTGGTTACCTATTAGCCAGTAGTTGTAGCGAATCTCTCACTAGATGGAACTCGTCAGGGGTGAGGTTCTGGCAGCAGTTGGCCGTGATGGACAGGGCGGCGCGCTGCGCGTTTATGGAGAAGAAGTCCAAATATGTCAGGCATGCTGATACGCCGCGCTGAAATTATATGAGTATAGATGAGTATAATGACGTCAGATTCGCTAAACACTTAAAAAATTACAGTTTTAGAAGTGGAGGGACAAGGAACATTTCACAGAAGAATATGTGTCCAAAACATTGAAAAAAGATGGATCCTCCAGCCAGACCGGTGATGTCTGACTGGCGACTAAGCAACAATGCTATATTCGGTGTCGGAAGATCAACAATTAAAACGTCAGTGCTTACCGCTTGCAGTATAGCTTTGGAGTGTCGGCGCGAGAGCATATCGAGCGCGGTGAGGCTCTGCTCGGCCACATCCATGCACGTGATAGCCTGCAGCTTGTCCAGGAAGGCAGGCACGGCCAGCGCCACGGCGCCGCTGCTGCGCGGTAACGCTTCCAGCATGTATGTGAGCGCGCGACATGCGTGGTTCATCTGAGAGAGAAGGTATTGTTACATTAACTACAAGGTGTAACAAGACACATCACATGGACGTTTACGACGCATTCTGCCCATCAAACGAAATAAATCTTTTATTTTTTACGCTTAATGTAACGCACGCAAAACATTATAATGGCGGTGTAGGTATGCAACCGTACAGGGTGAGGGAATTTAAAATTTACTTTACAAATTGTCTAGTGAAAAACAAACCTTCAATATTTTCATTAACAGAAGGTTCACAAAAAAAAAATGTGCGGTAGGAGGACCTCCGGAAGATCCTTATTTGAGTTAAAACAAAGAAACGTCTTGAGAGCTGTACTAACCATATCAAAATTATGCTCAGCCGCGAGCAGGTTGACGAGCGCGGGCACGACCTGGCGCACCGGGAAGCCGGCGAGCGTGTCCTCGTTGCCCATGACCAGCAGCTGGCACATCTCGATGACAGCCTGCAGCTGCTGCCCCTCGTCGCCGGTCGCTTGCAGACCGGCCAGTAGTTGGGCGGCTTTTGAAGCGGCTGTGGGCGAGAACAATATCCTTGACTTTGATCAACAAGTACTATCGACAAGTCTTATCAACAATATATAATACTTAATTAGGAATATTATACTTAGTTAGGAATTGGCAAGAATAACACAGAACTATGACCGATGGAAATAACATAGGGAAACTAAACATTTAAACCTGTGGATAAATAACCCAGAAAGAGACTCACCAGAGTTTGCGGTGACGGTCCTATGCAGCAGATGCTGCATACGCGGGCCTAGCGCGCCGAGCAGGTGCGGTGGCAGGCCCCTGGCCTCCAGCAGCGCCTGCAGACGGCCCACCTCGCCCTCCTCGGACGAGGACTCCTCGGCTCCCCCGCCCCCCGACCCGCTGCCCCCCACGCCGCTGCCGCCGCCGCCCGCGCATTCTTCTGACGATGACGACGCTGTGAAGTAATATTGTTGAGTGATCCAGTTTTTTTAACCACCTCAATAAAGGATACTACTCTCTGCAGCAAGCACAGGAAGACTTCACCTCATTATCGAATTAAAGTCAGGTAAAACGATTTTCAGCAAACAGCAATTCTTACCTTTGCCCTTGGGCTTAGCATCGCTGGCTGCGTTGTCAGGCATTGAAGCGGACGCTGAGGCCGGCGGTGTGGACGATGTGGATGCCACGGCACCCTACCGACATACATATAGACGTTCAATGCTTTGTCTTGGGCGTGTCTCTTTGGTAAAGAAACACGGTATGATTAAGTTGTTAAATCACAAGTTTTATTATGAAAACTATTGGATCTTGATTATTGTAAGATCACACATGGCATGACTGACTTCACAAAACTCCTACAAATGAACCACTAATCTCATATAATCGTAATCTAACTACGCCATATTAGTTTACCAAATAAGACACGAAAAGAAACACCACACTATAAATAAAAATTATGAATACACGCACAAACAATGGGATGTATTGACGTGTTGGTCGTAATACTTACCGTTGTTAGAGGCTGGGGGTGAGACCGGCTGGACGCACCTCCAGTACTGGCACACGAACCCAGGCTGCTTTTACCTGAATTGACCACACAAATAATATAATTATTTATGTACAAATAGATGATAAATCGTAACGCCTAGCTCCATGGTTTAGTCATTCAGTGCTATCCAGCCAACGAAAAACCTATTTGTCCAAATCCCTTTATAAAAGACTCATTCTTTTATAAAGGCATTTTTTTCACTTTCACTATGCACCGGAAGCAAATATGAATAGGATGTTTTGTTATTGCGCGTACAGTTGGCTTATGAAAACCTACTCATATCATTCCTACAATGCAATAGGCGACGTCAAAAATGACGCGTCAACGACGTAATAAACAAGTAATAGAGACAAGTTAACTGGGCAAGTAACGAGTTTTATGCGGCAAAGTCCAGAGATCAACGTTTCTGTGAACGCAATACATTGATAGTTCTACTTTCAGAACCGTCAGATCGGAACCAAAATCCGTACCGTGCAATATATGTATACGACCATTACAGCAAGGTTTATCGCTTATGACGCGACGGCCGGAAATTGTCGGAACGATCATTTCGTGATATGAACGCGTTTGAGCAAACGTATCGGAATCATCTGTTTGTTGAAGGTGATAGGTACCTCGTTTGTCTCGACGCGTGGATGCTGGCTGCGGCTGCGGCATGTCGCGAGCTCTCGCCCGCCGCCCGCCTGCCGCGCTGCTGCCTGCGCCCTCGCTGCCCGATACCTGATTAACACAACACTGCTATCAACACTATCCCAACATTCAGTTAACTTAATCCTCGCCTAATCTTCTTCAGGTTCCAGCCACTCTAGGCAGACCCTCGTTCCGACTAACCTGAGGGCGTTCTACCACCGTAATCTGCTCTTACTTAAATAAGTAGTATTTATTTTAGGGTGTCTTCATATCACATACCTATCGGACAGCCCTCCCTTTATCACACAACTCATCTCTTGTTTCTTTACTGCCAACCCTCTTGCATTTTATAAAACCTATTGACCACATATGCAGGATGAAAGCAGCTGTTTTGAGTCACTTAATTTGCAGAATGATGAAGTATTATATTCATCTACGTAAACGGCATACTGCAACGCCAGTTAGTTGAGAGTAGGTACTTTCTTATCTAGGAAGCGTAACCTTAGCATTTATATTTTAAACTTATCACAATTACTAACCAGTACCTATTCGATAGTGAATGTAAATTAGTTTACAATAATTCTAATAATTCCAATAAAATGTGAGTGACAAAAAATAGGCCAGTTTTTATTGCAGGAAAACATGTCCCTTAATTCTAATTCAACTATGAGGAAACATTTTAAACATGTAAACAAAAATAAAATACAGTTTAAACAGTAGCATTATATTATCAACCGAATACACAAGTACATACTAAGTTCAATTTAATTTATTTACATTATTACTAACGTTTGCGTGGGTCTAATGATCAGCAAGGTTACCCTTTTAAAGAGCAGTAAGAAACATTGTTTGGTATTATGTAGATATAAGTACCTGTCTTTTAGACGCTGTGTCTTGTCGCTGACGCTGCGAAGTGCTAGCTCCCCTCGTCAAGCAAGCACCCAGGGTCGCCCCCGTCGCAGCTGCGATGCTCTGCACACAACACAACTCTCACTTACACGATCACAACACGACGCACATAACAAACAAGCAATGCACATAATTATAAATTATTCATAATGTAATCTATCATGAATAGGTATATTTTATTTTCGCGAAGATATCAGCTCTGACGTCTACGTCAAGACCGAGCGATCGCACGACTTACACTGATAATGATATTCGATACAATGTATTTATTAGTATTGAGATTGGTTGAACGACATTGCTATGTTTCCGGTTAAAACAGTCGTGGTATTTTTGGTAATAAATAACAATACGCATTCTTACAATAATTAAGGACAACGTAATTAGGAACATTAATTTACACTGCTTTAAGTATTTTTAAGAATCGATTCATTACCTAAATTATAAAGTAAGAATAAAGAAGTTTACCCTTCGCGCGTTAGTTTGACGCAAATAAGGAAGATCTCGCGGAACTATTAATAATTTGCTCGCCGAGCCGTGTGCTTTGGACGAACTTGCCTCTGTAAACACAAACGTGCACGCATTACATGAAATGGTTATTACGAGTGAATATAATCGTGATAAGTACTGATTGATAACGATAACCACCTTGGATATCTTTGTCAGGTAGCGGGGGGGTGCTGGGTGTGCTGGGGAAACTGCCGAGGCTCTCAGAGGCACTACTGATGCGTCCCGCTACTGCTTGACTGTGTACCGCGTCGCCCGGCGGGTTCGCTGCAATATCAATATGCATTATCTGCGATGAATGACTGCGCTTGATACACGTGATAACACCACCTGATAAGCTTCGCCTCGAGACCTACATTATGCTCTAAAACGTTTAAACAGACCAGTACGCAATTAATTCATCGCTCTCGTTTTGAAATATAAGCAAACCTTAATCTCGCTAATAGAATATTACACGTATGACGTACAAGTAAACAAAATACAAAAGCTGCAATTAATAAAAAAGGTAGGAGTACAAATTACCTGAATGATCACTAATGACCGTAGAGGTGGGAGGTCCAAGGTGACTGTGTCTGTTCCGCAGCAGGTATGTGCACGAAGTGTGAGTGGATGAGGGAAGCTCGACTTTGTCGAGTTCGTGTTTGGATGACCTTCCGGTACTGCTAGTATCTGTCTCGTCTTTACTGTGAGAATCTATTTTAAATTTCTTTCGGCACTCGTCTACGTTAAGCAGACAACTGCTCTTTCTGCTCGATAGAGAGCGATGTGCTGATCGCTTTCGCTTCTTTCCTTTTCGTCGATTAGCTGTCGGACTGTATACAGAATAATCGGAGTCCAGTAACTCTGTGACAGTAGACGAGCTGTACGGCGAATAGGCAAAATCTCTCTCGTCCAGCGGCAGCAATCCTCCCTCGAGCTGAGTAGCTTGAGCGGAAGTGGCTGTAGCGTTCTGATTCAGGGGCAACTGTGTTAACGTATGTGGTTTTAAATTATTCGGAATTTGCTCACAAGCACTCTCGCTGGATTTAAGAGCAGTCCGTGAGCGTGTGCAGTATGCGACGCACTCCTCTGCACTATTGTTCGATATAGTCTTACGTTTTTTCCTGTCATGCGAGGAAGTCCGTCCGCGTTTCGGGTGAACGCTGGATTTGTGGGCGTCACCGCCCTTGAATTCGGTAGTGTCACAGCGTGTCTCGTAGAAGTCTGTGCCGTAGGACCAGCGCTCTGTGATGGAGTAGTCGGACCTGGGCAGTGTGTTGATGAGGCGCGAGCTCCGGCGCAGCTCGACGTGCGCGTAAGGCTCGAAGTCGGACACGCGACTGCTGGAGTGTCGGCTGGTGGAGCGCGGCAGGGGCGACGTCACGTTGCGTCTGCTTCGACGGCTGTGGCTCGCTCGACGCACCTGACGCAACCACCGACCGCCCACCACCCTGCTAGGAGAAGACCTGCCGCACAACACACACTTCGCCATTATACTAAATTAACCATCAACATTACCTACACTGTCATTGATCATTTGGAATTTTAATAAGGAGTGTATTGTAAATTGTTATTATCATCATTAACATACTTAAAGCTTACATACATAAAAGATAACATAAAGATAGAAAAAAAATAGAATACCAATGACTATCCCTAACTGATTTTTTATATCCTGTTATGATCATTTTCCTGCACTTTGCATTTACAAATGTTGATCAGCAAATGAACATAGTAATTTCCACATTATCCAACTTATTGTAAGGAAATAAGCAATACATTTTTTATGATTAAAAATGCTAAAGTCAGCTTATGTAATAAGTATCCCAAAATAAAATATCCTTTAAACAAAGACATGGCTAATTGTGTAATAGGGTCAGTTCTTCATCAGCTAAGTTGTTCATGGCCAACAATAGACACTTTTCATTATTTTTCAAAAAAAGTAAAATAAGTATCAGAATTTTCAAAAACATTACCCTGCTGAGGTAAGTCTGACAGAACATGCTGTTTCCTGTGGCTACATTTCTTTTGACCCCTTGTATAAGACCTATTCTCAGGTTTGTTATAAGTCACAAGAAAATCTGATCAACCTGATCACTTCCAGCCGACAAAAACGTATTCCCTCCAAGGATGAACATGCTGAGTGACATGCATGACCAATGAATTGAAATTAGAGGAATTTCCCATTATACTTTAGCACAAATTCATTATCAATTTTATTAATGGTCCCCAAAAAGATATTGCCATAGTTACTATCTGTGGAACAGACTGGTATTATAGTATTTTGTTTCATGTCCATCTTCTTGAAAGACATCCATCATAACCTTTTATAACTACATGTTATGGTCAATTTTGGAAAGGTTTTTCAAGAAACAGTCAGTTGTTCCAGTCCAAAGGTTATTATTATTATTAACTATCTCATGCCCACGTAAATGTCGATTTTCTGTTGGGTTTTAATTTTTTTGTTTGGATCACTATTAATTTTTCCATAATAAAATTTGCTTAAATTACACAAGCTATCTGCCAGTAAGAGTCCCGTCGAAATCGGTCCAGCCGTTTCCGAGATTAGTCAGAACAAACAAGACACAGGTTTTTTTGGTATTAAGTACCCTGTAAACATTCATATCAATTTAGTAAAAAGCTGTTATCTTAAAATACAAACAATTTTATTTACTGTTTATAGATCATTATTTAAGTATATCCAAAATTTTTAAGTTTTGAGGTATTTTATTAATTTTAAAAGATGTTTTTTATTATATATTATTTGTTATTGTGAATCTATACAAATTAGCAATTAATTTTAATAGGCAGATAGATAGTAACTTATGGAATCTAACTATTGATCAAAATATTCTGTATTCTACTATCCTTTTGCTTATCACTATTATTACCACCAATATCATTCCAATTAGCTTGCACCTTTGAGCTGTTTATTTATGCAACTGCCTACATCATGTTTACGGTAACCAAAAATTATGAAGAAACTACAAAAACACAAAAGTTATATAAAAACATTAAAAAAGCGTGTTAAAAATTGATAATTTAAGACAGATAGCAAGTTCATGGAGTTTATTATCTTAAAAATCTTTGTCAATTAAAACAGTAACAATCATAATTCATTGTAATTTGTAAACCTGTTCTTTTTGTACTACATTCTTTGCTTTTAAACAAAAAAAAAATAGTGACTAGAATGTTCTATTACTAGACTTCGTTGTATTTTTTTTAAATAAAAACTAGGTTAATTAAAGTAGCTTGTTTAAGGCTTTAGTGCAGTCTTGCCAGTATTGCAGGAACATATTTAAGTATGCAGGCTGCAGCAGCAACCATTATACTACCAATAGGCTAGATGACACCACCAATCAATTGTCACGCTTTTTATGACCTGTCAAAACTCAATTTCCTATAGATTTTGTATGGCAAAATACAGCTGTGACATCCCTTTTGTGCTGATTCAGTTGACTAACTAGGTATATTTAATTAGAAAGCAATTATAAATCAGATTTTACAGTTAACTGAAACTTAGTCAGGTTTTTAGGACTAAAATAAAGTGTTTCTTTAGAAGAGAAATTATGTCTTAGAATTTTTTGTTACCTACCCACATCTATTATTATAATTTTACTTACAACAATAATTCTCTCCATCACTTTTTTAACCGACTTCAAAAAAAAAGGAGGAGGTTATCAATTCAACTGTTTTTTTTTTTAATGTTTGTTACCTCCTATCTTGCGACTGGGTGAACCGATTTTCATGATTCTTTTTTTATTTTCGTATTTCTTTCTATAATTTTTCTCATTTTTACTTTAAAAAAATTATAAATATTCGTCTACTCTTCAGACATAAGCTAAATAATACATTTATTTCACCAATGTGTAAATTAATATTTGGTAACAATCAATTTATCAGGTTCCGATACTAGTCCTGTTCCACCATCACATGAATGATATCTTCTTTTTTATGATAATGGTATATGTCTGGTAATAGCAAGGGTTTAACACCCATTTGATCAAATGCCTGTTTTCACCATACTTTACAAGATGTTTAACACATTATAATAATTTCATTACAGTATGTTCGGTCACAAACATGTAAGCCATCATCTACTACTTCTAAATACCATATAGATACCCAAATCTCATTAGATTTAACATAATTATTATAAAAAGTTGGTATGTCAAATGTTTTATTAAATAAAAGATGCCCAAATAGTCTCAAAAGTAGAATTAAACAAACTGTTGAAACAGTTCACTCTAGATAAGGCAGAAGTGATTAAGTGCAAAGTCATTTATTGAACACAGGAAACCATAAAATTAGGACAGTGTTGATGCTTGTGTGTATATCATGTCATTGATAAGATAACTGTTGAGTATTGATAACATAGAATTAGGCAATACAAGGTTGTGTGCCCAAAAACAATCAGCTGATGACACCTAACAGTGTGTACATATGATTATTGTTTATTTTGTCAATTATTTCCTGTCCCATGGCATTCCTACACTGTTGGCCACCTATAACATATTTCTTGTGCAGTAGTGACGAAATAACTATAAAGATAGAGGGTATATAACTGAACAGTTGTTACCCGCTGGACTCTCTCGTGAGTGCAGAGTGCGACGACGGTGTGATGTGTTGCTCGGCCATAGACGACGCTGAGGGACACACGCGGCTGCTTGTGTGGGGCCTGCGCAGGCCGCCCGCGCGCGCTACCTGCCCGGCACCATGCCAGGGCGAGCGCTACGACGCTGTCTCCGCATCCACTGCGCTATACTGACTCACTACCACATCACCAGCCCACACGAGTCTCACCGTCCGCTTCGTACTCCCTGTCCGTATTCAACACGTATCACCACACGATAAATGACACACCGTGAAGCTATCTGGAACAAAAGATGAAATACACAGTCAGCGATCGAACAATGCTGCGTTACATAAACATTTTAACAATTAGCACTACCTGTCACCGAAGCAGGCAAATTGAACAAATTAATAATCGGGCACCAATACACTGATAAATAAACACGATGATTACTAGGAATTTCCAGACTTTCAAGCAACACGTTTTGTAGAAATTATTGTAATGGATGACACATCAAGGACAGAGCTACGATTTTCGAGTTATTTTTCAATCCATTCCACACAGCTGGCTGGCTGTCATGTACAGTATTGCCAGTAAAAAAACTGAAATACTACCATTTAAATTTTTTTTGGTAGAAATTTAATGGTAACTTTTCAGTTGAGGTAGAAAAAGTATGAATTACAAAAGATTTTTTTATAGCCTATTCTGTCTCACTCCTGGGCAAATGCCTTCCTCCTCTCCTTCCATCTTTTGCGATGCCGAGCTTCATTCGTGATAAAATAATAATACGATATAAGAAGTTAGACTTGAGAGTTGAGGCATCCCATATAACAAAATAGATGTTACATTCATTCGAATGATAAAAACAATACAAGCAAATAAATGCATTAAAAAAATTATGTAACTTAATTTAAAATGCTCATATGGGTGTTTTAGAAATTAATTCAAGACTCAAGTATTACACAGAACTAGTTTCAACCAATCTTATTATGTCAGATCTATGCTTAGTTAAATGTGGGTGTGGTGCCAGAGTATTGTTCTGTAATACCAGCTGCAAAGACTGTACTCTACTCGCTATGTTCAGATGCCATGAAATATTAAATGAGCAATTAAATCTTTTTATTTTATTTTCTGAATCCTTTTACAAACATTAATGAAAGTCGTTATTTGACGTGACCTAGTTTACATATTAATTTACACGAAATTATTCAAATTCATTATTGATCCAAAGTAGAAATTTGGAACGCTGCAATTGCAACATTTTAGTAGTAATTGGAATTATGTAGAGTGCGAGTGAGTAGAAGAGATAACAACAACAAAGCGAACGAAGGAGACAGTGATGTTCATAATAATATTTATTTTTACGTGAGTTTATTAAAAATGCGAATTGAGTACAGAAAACTTCCGCATAATGTGAGTATCAAAATGCATTTCATGAATTTAGAATAGTGGTACAGTTATTATTTTTATGATTTGTTTACATTACAATGGCATAGCCATAACATTATTGTGCTCATAAAACAAACTTTAGCCGGAGTATAAAATAGTAAAATTAGGTAATCTGTCATTTCTGTTACCAACATTAGATCCACCACGCCACCACCTTTGCAAAGTTAGCTTATGTATGTTATTTATATAGACATATGAGGCATCTTTAAATCTCGCTGGTTACGATAAATGTATGACCCAAATAAGGATGTCTATTTTATAGAGGACAGATGTTCCAATAATAGCACAGCTCAAATGAATAGCACATTTCTAAGACGACGGCGACCGACTTCTACACACAATAGGGCGAAATTGAGGATAATTGAACATTTTCGCAGACTAGGTACCTAGGTACCTATTTTGAATGATGTCAGTGGTGGGTGAGCCCGGAGTAACGCCCAAAGAATATTGGCAGGCGCCTATAGGCTGATAGCATCATAGCACCAGACCTCTGAAAAGTGCCTTCCTTTACTAAGTTAAGTAGGTACCTACCTATTTGTAAAATATCGATTCCCAGGGTAATGACTAATGTCACCATGCGCGTGAAATATCTACGTACAGACGTGCTAGACTTTATCGGTACTACACTCGGTAGTTCTACGACTTGTTCGGTCAGTTCGTGAGTTGCCACTTTTCAACCATCATCATTCATCATCTTCGTGCTTTTGTACTATGTTTATTGGGGTCGGTGCAACACGTTTCTTTTCATCCATTCTCACTTTTCAACCAGTAGGTACCTACACTATCATTCACTCCATAGCTGCAAATTTTTGTTGGAGTAAAATTTTATTTTCACAAGAATTTCTTTCCTCCTGCTGCCCTTGTTTAACTAAATATAATACTTGTGACAAAATAATACGCTCCCTTAATCAATGGGGAAACGTAGAAAATCGAATGCTGTAATTTTAGATGAAAAAAACGCTGATTACTACGCAGCATCACTCAGGGTTTTTGCTAAGTACCTACTTATATAAGGAAAACATAAAGGGGGATGGTTGTGGAGAGTTGGAGAGTACGTGGTAGATTCTGACAGAGTGACACTACGGACATAGATGTTTCTAGTGGTAATATCATAACCACCCAGGCAGGTAAGAAAACTTCAACTATATCTGACGAACCTGCATACCTATCTCTTTTGTTGACTATACCTTACTTACTTCCACCTGCATGATTTATTGTATTCAATAATTGCGCAGTTTCATTGCCATTATGTTACTTATTACGAACGTAGAAAATCTTAACAACAAACGAGGCCAGAGGTAACGAATGATTAAATTAGTTGAAGTGGTCATTATTAATTGCAAAAGGAACTTTGATTAGGTGGTCAGAACCAAAAGACCACCAGCACCATCCAGACCATCACCTTCTTTTGTTTTGATAGGTTTACCATAGGTAAACTCTGTGCAAATAAATGTAATTAGTATCAAATAATCTTAATTGTAAAGTATTAAACAGGCAATAATGGTACCATTCGCCAACTCCAGACGGGTAAAATGACAGCGTGGCAAGGTGACTAATGATTACTTTTTCACATTTTATTGTTGTTTAATTTATTATTATTTTCAAAACATCAAATGTATTTAGTATTTAGGTACTAATTATGTGCACAACTAAAAACGTGCAACGTAAGTGACCTGGCAACTAGTGACAACACCAGTTTAAAGGTGTGTGCTCAAACCGATCAGACGTCATTGTGTGGCGCATGACCTTACAGTCCCCAAATCAACATAATTATCATTATAATACTTCGTAGACAGACACCAAGTCATGCTACAACACTAACAGTTCGAATTGTTTTTACTCTATTACTATGGTCACTTTCACCATTTTATTTATTTATTTATTTAATGAAGCATGGAAGAATTACAGCTAAAAAAATTGCTTAGGTTTGCTTTATTAGGTGAGTGGGTAAGGATACAAGTTATATGGGCTATCGCGGTTCCGTAGGCAAGGCGGGGCAAAGGGCCAGAGCAGTGGTGAACGACCGCGCTGACCGGCCGCGGTGTCCGCCGTCCGGTCCGACCGACGGGCGCGGCCGCTTCTCGCTAATATGGAATAAGCTTGAAAATGATTGTTGTATGTGGAAATCCAATGCAACAACAATTTCGACATGTCATACATAGTAAACCTAAACAGGTACGGGCTTTGTTATAACTTTAGGTGATAATTAGTGGTGGCAGGGCCGGACTTTGGTAATCATCTGCGCAGACTCTCAAGCCAGTTGGGTTTATTCATTCATACACAGTCATACCCATGTAATAAACTTAGTTCCTCCCTCACTTACGTAATACCACTAAGGAAGGCCTCAATCTTATACAAAATTCTTTTGGTCTTCTGAGGCCTCAACATGACGGTTTTTATACAGGGTGTCCCAGCTAAGGACGTCCAAACGAAAATTTTGGACTCCTCCCTTCCTGGGCTATCCAAACCACCCCCATGTATGTTCTACGATTTTTTGCGGTTTAGGAGCTAAACGACATTTTAATATTTTTTTGGGATATTCTTCTTTACATCAGATTTTGTAGATTTTCTCTTTTTGTGTCGCATTTTTTGGAAATATTTTAATTGATAATTAATCCTGAAAGTATGGTCTTCGATCGATAAAAACAACTGTCTGTCTTATTGTCACCCGAAATTACTTAAACTTAGTTCAAAGGCAAAAATGTTGTTTTGTAAATTTCGTTGCAGATTTTCGGCTCTTAAAGAAAAATCACAATAAGGGCCCAAATCACGTTAAAGTTATTTCAAAATCTTCCACGGACCCTCAGCTCTTTAAAACAGTACAAATAACTAGTATTTTACGGGTCATTATTCGGAGCAATTGAAGCTCGAACATGGTAAGGCGAAAAATACAATATTTTAGAACATAAGTGAAACCTAATGAAAATGAATTAAAATGAACTTTTAACAAGTTTTCAATGCAATATGAGCTCTATGTCATGTTTATTATTTGCACAATGGTGATTTGGAGTGGTTAGTAAAGTTAGGTTAGGGTTAGGTTAGGTTAGGTAGTTAGGTTAGGTTAGGTAAACCTAACCTAAGTTTAGTAATTTTTTAAAATTAGTGATGTTATTTAATAAAGTCAATGACATAGAGCTCAAATTATATTGAAAACTTAATAAAAGTTCGTTTTAATTCATTATCATCGGCTTTCATTTAAAAACGAAAAAGTGAAACCTAATTAAAATGAACTTTTATCAAGTTTTCAATGCAATATGAGCTCTATGTCATGTTTATTATTTGCACAATGCTGATTTGGAGTGGTTAGTAAAGTTAGGTTAGGTTAGGTTAGGTAGTTATGTTAGGTTAGGTTAGGTTAAACAAATTTTTATTAAGTTTTCAACATAATTTGAGCTCTATGTCATAGACTTTATTAAATAACATCACTAATTTTAAAAAATTACTAAACTTAGGTTAGGTTTACCTAACCTAACCTAACTACCTAACCTAACCTAACCCTAACCTAACTTTACTAACCACTTCAAATCACCATTGTGCAAATAATAAACATGACATAGAGCTCATATTGCATTGAAAACTTGTTAAAAGTTCATTTTAATTCATTTTCATTAGGTTTCACTTATGTTCTAAAATATTGTATTTTTCGCCTTACCATGTTCAAGCTTCAATTGCTCCGAATAATGACCCGTAAAATGCTAGTTATTTGTACTGTTTTAAAGAGCTGAAGGTCCGTGGAAGATTTTGAAATAACTTTAACGTGATTTGGGCCCTTATTGTGATTTTTCTTTAAGAGCCGAAAATCTGCAACGAAATTTACAAAACAACATTTTTGCCTTTGAACTAAGTTTAAGTAATTTCGGGTGACAATAAGACAGACAGTTGTTTTTATCGATCGAAGACCATACTTTCAGGATTAATTATCAATTAAAATATTTCCAAAAAATGCGACACAAAAAGAGAAAATCTACAAAATCTGATGTAAAGAAGAATATCCCAAAAAAATATTAAAATGTCGTTTAGCTCCTAAACCGCAAAAAATCGTAGAACATACATGGGGGTGGTTTGGATAGCCCAGGAAGGGAGGAGTCCAAAATTTTCGTTTGGACGTCCTTAGCTGGGACACCCTGTATGTAGGTCTGTAGGTATTCAAAGCGGGTAAATTAATTAATTTGTAAGTAATCATTAATCCCCTAACTTCTTTAGGTATTTTGATATCTCCAAGCTTTGTCGTAAATTGCACAAGAATCCTGAAGGACAATGCATGGACCGCCTTGCCAGATGCCCGGATATGAAAATTAAATAATAAGCGACTGGTGGAAGCGTGTAGTATAGGTAATTAAAATTGGAAAGAAAATTAAAATGTAAAATGACAATGTGCTAGCTAGATAGTCAACTAAACTAATCAGGGAATAAACAAAAAACAATGGTCGCATGCCCAAATAAACATACGGAATTACGGAAAGTTGAGTGAAGACGTAAGAAAAGTCCAATCCGGAAAGTGAGTAAAATTACTTCGAGCTTTGTTGGTGAATGAGCACAAAAAAAATCTTTATTTAACAAAATAAACATCGATAAAAAAAATATGAGAACGGTAAAAGTAATTTCAACCATGCAACAACAACACCACTTGTTCAAAATAAACCTGTCTAGTATAATTCAATCGTATCTCAAGGAACTTGCTGTGAGGCATAAAAACAGCACTCGCCAGGAGCAGTTGCCAGGTAGCGAAATAACAATTAATTCAAGTTTACCTTCTTTTGAACTTGTGAGCTTTTACTTCACTCAGGTAAATATAGGTGCACGAACTCCGGAGTGCACCTAACTCGAGATCTTAGTCACGTGACGCCTTGTTATTCAACTGCGTGTCAGTTGACCACTCAAAAAAAATAACGCAAATCTCCGTCGCCGTCGTCGCCACTCGGCGCAGTAACTAATTTGTTATTCCAACATGACCTTCCTTGACTCTGAACTGAGCGTTTATCCTCTCCTCGGCTAACAAAAACGTTACCGGCTCATTGTCTTAAAACGTAACATTGGGTATACCTACAGTAAATGTCACGGCTGGATTGTTACATTTTTATTGTTTGGATGCGTAGGTAGGAGTTATGTTATGTATTTTATTTGTTACTAGGCACTCAATACGGCTGCTATCAAATGATCACTAGCGCTATTATGATGAAAACAATTCTGAGTACCTGACAGCGCAACCGGCTTAGATAGGTACCTATTATAGTTTTGTGTATTTTTATTCGGAATCTGTTTTTGATTGATTGTGGGGTCGTTTATACGATTATATACTTTGGTGGTGATAAGGTAAGACCTATTTTGGTGTGATTTCGGATGCGTTTCGAGGGGCTGTGCTACAAGGCCGCGGGTCGACAACCGCGTTGCTGCAGCCACGTGCGAAACCAGCTCACCTCGACAACAACGCTGCGGACCAAAGACTGCGAAAGCTTTGGTAAGTACCTACCTACCTATATGTTGACTATTATTATAGACTCACAGTTCATTTCATTTTCAATTTTTTAAGTTTCACTTTTAAGGACTTGTAGGCATTATATTTTTTTACAAAGAAGATATTTATGTGTTACAAGCAAGTACCTACTAATAGTGTGACACATTGAATCAGCTGTTTTAAAATGAATTAGGGTAGCCCGGTGGACGGTAAGCTCAGGTACAGTTACCGGCACGTAAGTTGGCAAGAGATTTTCGTAGTGGGGGAAGTTCGCGCATATAAAAATGTATGAAATTGTGCGTGCGCAAACTTCCCCCACTACAAAAACTCTTGCCAACCTACGTGCCGGTAACTGAAGAACATCCGGTTGCACTTTTTTTGCACCCCACGCTTGCACGGATTTTGTAAAAACCTAACAACCCAACAAACATTTTACAAGTCGCCACAACGTGCTGATTTCTACATTTGGTTCCTAAGCTGGCCGTAAATACGTCGCCATCACGCTGGCTTCACCGAGAATAGACCCATTTTATACGAAAAAGTGTCTTAAAAGAGTGACGTAACCGTCGTATAAACCACTTTTTGGTCAGATCGTGGTTGTGTAGTAGTCGCAAAACCCACGTTTTCGTCGAGTGATGGTGTTTATTACCGCTGCTTCGGGGCATTTTGTTGCAAATAGGTAGCGTAAGTATTATTTTCAAACAGGATTTTGTGATAAAAAGGTGAGATTGGTCCCGTAAATTATTATGCCTGCATGACTTTAATTTATGTCAGTACAAAAATTTATGTGCATATTGTATATTGTTTTGAAACTCATTGGGCCCATTCAATCTATTGGGAAATTAATTCTATCGGGTAATATGAGCTAATTATGTCAATTTAATTAACGCGCCATGCAAATTCTTTTAATTAAGTGATTTAATCATGTAAATTTTTAGTAAACATGCTAACATGGGAAATATAAAACCATATTACAACATCAAAACGACTACTTATTCTGTGCACATACTTTTTGTTCAATATTGTCAGCCATATTAACTGAAATAGTGATCCTTTGTAGTGTAAGGGTAGTATAAAAGTTATAAAATTGTCTTAAAGTCGTATAAGAGTGCAATTTATCACTCTTAAATGGTCGTAACTTAAAAGTGGTTCTCGCGATTCTAATACGATTAATGGTGGGAAAAAAGTCATATTGACGTCACTAAGATCACGACACTGGTTTTACCACTAAATGACGCCGTTTCATAAAACTGTATAATAGTCATAAAAATAGTCGTATAGAAGATAATACGATTTCTGTATGACTGAAATATACGACTAAAAGTTATGTAAGAATAAGATGCTCTAAGTCGTATTACACGCTAAATTACTTCAATGCGATGTTTACAACACTTTGAGTCGCATATTTTTTATTTATACGACTGAAATGTTTGTTGGGAATGGAGGTCTCTAACAACAAGTTAAGTTCCTATGCAGTTATTCACATATCCTTTGTTGAAATAGGCAGGCAGAAGAGCCTTGTACAAAGGAACTTAGATATAAAACAAGAAACGCTATGATTACAATTCTAATAAAAGTGTAAATTAATTATCAATACTTACAATAACTTTAATTAGTCAATACAATAATTTAAGGAACATTAGAATTCCTTTTAAGTTCTAATTCACACGGAGAAAGTACCTACCTTTTACACAAAAATCGAAACAGAAAAATTCATTGAAAATATGTAGCTAAAATTGATAGTGTGCGAATAGCAATAGCCAGACGAAGTGCAACTAAACCAATGTGCAGTTAAATTAGGGTGTACAACGGTGCACCCTTGGGGAGTCAACGACCGGCCCAGTGTGGCGCCCGCGCCCCCGCGATCAAGCATACGCGACTTCTCCGGCGCCCTAGCGGTTCAATGACCCTGCAACGAACCCCCTGTGGAACCTATAGCGAGCCAGACAGATCAACTCCCGTTCATAAACAATCGATACGCGGCACAGACAGGTATGTAGCTGCCTACCTATTTAATATGATATGACGTACACTACAACAGGCCAGACATGTGGCATACACATAGCTACAGCTAGTGTACTGAGGAGTCGTGCAATCTTCGTTTTTATGGCTTTCATGGACAGTAAACGAAAAGGAGAATAAAAATCGCTGTATTTGAAATCTTGGTAAGTCTTCTTTATAGGGCACACCACACTGTGCCTACGCAAAATGCAACATATTAATGTTAAAATAACCAGCTAACATTCTGTAGGTTGGTTGCATAACATAAAAAGTTGTAACTTTTTCTTTAGAGCCAGTATTCGCCACGGACACACTATACGAGAAATAAAACGGCGCTGTTCGCCATGTCTTAAGTCGCCGAGCGCTCCCAACAAGTTTGTGTGAATGTGTGTCGCAAGAACTGTGACCATCCATGTCCGCATACATCACTCTTACCAAGTTGGAGCTATGTTATAAAGCGACGATGTAATGCACATGTAGCGTGAAGGTATTAGTAAAGCTTCACTGAAGGAACACGGGCAAGAGGCGAGGTACGAAACTCCTCGGTAAGCGTCGACTGCCATACCACGCGCGACTGAAATAAACTGCGCTCAATGAAATCGATTTGTGCATATTAAAGTTCTGTTACATTACAAGCGGATCATTCGGACATTTGCAACGGTTATATTAATATTTCATTGTATTAGGTTTTTATTTTTTTGAAATAAACCGTGCATAAATGGAAAAGGCGAATCACGAACTAAAACGTAGACTGCACATTTGACCCAATTAACTTCCACTTACGAAATGAAAACGTTGCACAAATAATGATTTTAACAAACAAAAGATCGACAATAAACACTACTTGAGCAAAGCAATGTACAGTATATTTGACACGTTGGTAATGATTGTAATGCAAAGGTAAGGTGTGATTTCAGCTTTATTTAGTTTTTTATTGATCAGCTTAGGACTTTTATCTAAGAATGTAAATAAATAGGTTAAAAAAACCTATAATTTTGAGCTCTACGCTAGTCTGTACTAGCGTAGAGCTCAATCATTCGCTTCTGTTTTTCCTGTGAAAAACAGAAGCGAATAATGTAGGGTGTATATCTGAAACTCTGAAAGACTATAAATATCGCTTTCGGTTCGATACGAGCGGAGAAAGCTATGGTGTTGCAACAACCGTGTCGGGCGACGTGTAGCCAAAAGGTTTCGTGACGACAATCTGTGCCTCTTGCATAATTTTCCGCGTTCACCACGATCACGATCAAACTCTCCGCGCGGTTTAACATCGAATATAATACCTAAACGATTTCTCCAGTTGGGAAAAGTGAAGAACTTGATTTTTTTTATAAATAAAAGACCTTGCATCGTCGGTTTTAGCCACGGGAAGGTAAAGCTACAGGGATAACACTTTCTTGACGTTTAATATTTTAGTACCTACCTAGTAACTATTTAAAATGCATAATAACGTACTTAAGTACTAACTCAGTTTACGCTTAATTCCAAAAATCATTGAGAACGTAGGTACGAATCAAAGTGTGTCAGCGAAAAGAATGAGTTCAAGTCTACGGCCGTTTACGCAACACGCGCAAGTAGGCCAATATTGTATCTGATTCTGCGGGCTTTATAGCTAGCGGAGTACTTGCCACACGATGAAATATGTACATAATGAAACATGAGCGACAAGATTTTAGTAGTTTCCGCATTGTCATTGAAAAATGGAATGGCTTTTCCAACCGCAACAAAGTGGAGGTGAAGTAGGTAGGTAGTATGGATTTCTACTTATGTATAATATCAATAACTATGTATTTTTCACGATCGAAATCGAAAAAGATTCTACTACAGGTATTCTACAATCTTAATGATTTATTTAGCACTGAAAATATAATAGTTTCATTATTTACATTTTGTAAAATAATCCAATGGCTGTGCTAATTTTGTCTTACATTGAAATCTGCCGGCTGAAACTGGAGCTAGCCTGCAACAGGTGAATAATTTGTTATCACCGAGTACCTACTGAACGTAAGATTCGTCCTATTAGATAAGTACGTCATTATGAAGACAGAGTGTTTTGTTACATTCAGACGTAGGTAGAATGCGGACGTATTCCTGCATGTCGGATGTCATGTCAGTAGCGGACAGGTGTTGGGTGCCTATTTCTGTAGCGGTGTGATATTACGTAAGTACAGCCACGTGCTGCGTACACACAACAAACCAATGAACCGTGTGTAAATAACACAGATATTGTGTTTATTTTATTTTTCCTTATTACCTTTTATGAAATTATTTAAACAGCGTTAACAGCGGGACTATGCCTCGTGTTACGTTTTGAATTCAAAGTTGCAAGATGTTTTTTCCTGCTTTTCCTAAAAGATTTTTTTTAGAACTTGTAACTAGTTTCTCTAAAATGGTGCCCTTATTATTAGTGCCTTTGTCATGTTTATCTAGTATCGGTTTTTGCTTATCAGTCCCATTCAAAAATTTACCCTGTATAATGGTAATATAAATAAATCATGCACACAGGATAATCCATACAGGGTAAAAAATCTCGAAATTAATATATATACATGGTGGTAAAAATATATTTAAAAGAAAGTCGTGTTAGTTACACTATTTATAACTCAAGAACGGCAGAACCGATTTGGCTGAAAATTTGTGGGGAGGTAAATTGGTGGTAATACCTTGCGCGTCCAATACAATAACGCCTTCAGAATGCTATTGCGGCTCCCACGTTTCTGCAGCGCTTCTGCCATGTTTATGGAGGCTCGTACAGATGGGTTCGCAGCTATTTTGCGTAAAAAAGTAGCCTCCTTAGTAAGCAGAGTCCGTACTAGCAGCAATGGCATTCTGGCGGTCATTGCTGACTTTGATTGCCCTATCCTGAAGCATCATATCAGGGTGCTCACTAATTAGAGTTAGGTAATAATGTATAAATTTGAATTTTTGTAAATTGGCGCATAATTCAATTATCTATACATATAAACCGTGAATTTTAATCCGTTGCAAATCTTTCAGGGGGTGAATGTACTCATGAATATGAACAACTTTTATTATGGGACATAGTACGAAATGTGAAAAAAAAAAACAAATGATCCATACAATTTGATAGTAATGTTTGTCATTATTGTATGGATCAGCTGTTTTTTTTTCACATTTCGTACTAGCTGACTCAGCTAGTATAATATATTTATACATGGTAGACCAGGTATACCACTACTTATAGTACCTACAAGGTAATTTTGTGTAGAGTCCAAGATGAGTGCAGTAAAGTATGCTTAGGTAGGTTAGGTAGGTAGGTACCTGAGCTATAATATTCTAGGCAAATCATAAAGTCTTACTAAACAATTTAACTGAGAGAGTGAAGAAAATGACCAGCGACATAAATAAAGCAAACTCACGTACCTAGGTAAAACAGAGATAGTTTCATAAATGTTGCAACATATTGTTCACGGTAAGAAATGGTACTTGCTGGACTGGACACTATCACTAATGTTGTTTGTTTAAGCCTCTGAGGCGGTTCTGTACCACGATCATCAATAGCCCATTATGTATTAACCGCTAAATCAAACAAGTGTTATGAGTTTATAACCTTGTCCTCATTTACACGAGTATCGATTGTTGAACATTTTTTGAATGTTCTTACAGTCATTAGCAACCATTAATTTGCTTTCTGCAGCACCGACTGCAAGCAGAAGTTTTGCAAACCTCGAGATTAGATTAGATAGCCAGTCTTGGGATGTCAAACTTTATTTTTCAGGTAGGTATCTACAACTACGTAAAAATGGAGAATTGGCAGAGCACTGTATACCTACCCGACATCTAAGATTAAGCTTCACATGATAACGCACTTTCCATTTTGTAACAAAGGAAAAAGGGCTACGCAATTGCAGGGTCGAAATATTTATGACAAAAGAACGGTTCTAATTAATATTTATATTTACATTCATAGACTGTTTGTGTCCCTATAATGAAATATAATATTTTCAAGATAAGAGTAATCGTTAAAATAAACGTTTGCCGCCTACAACGATATTGAAATGTGTATGAACGATAAGGAGTACAACCTTACCTAGGTACCTATATTCTATATCAATGTCATTGGGTTAGACGTCCATAATAACAGGAATATTTATTTAAATTAAAGAATTGTATAATGCATGTTAGCGGCACTGCTGCATTGTAACAGTAGGTAATGAGAGGTGTCGGCCGAGCCGCGTTCGGGTCGCCCCGCCGCGCCGCGCCGGATCGATACAGACGCGTCCTGCCACCACTACTGCCTTGCCACCTTGTACCCCTGCCAATTCACCAGACCCCGCTCAGCTCCAGACAGTCGAACAAAACATAATCTACAAGTCAAAACTAAAGTCAACTAAAAGACGAATTAGGTACGTAGGTAGGTACCTATGATGAACTAAAATCAAAAGATGGACAAACAAGAATACATAAGTATACCTACTTGCGGCTATTTTATTCGGAACTACCCGACAATGCAAAAACAATGTTGGACTTATACTTGTTTTCAACATTAATCATTATTATCTAGAGGGGCCTGTCGTAAAATAGTGACATGCGCAAGAATATTCACATAATTATGTAGCATAATTAATAACATAAAATAGATAGGTATGTACCTACTTAAATGTAGTGAAACCGTGGTTTACGTTGACACAGTCAGTTACTTACAACGTGGCGCTGGTTATTTATATACCTCTGTAAATTCGGTCCACACTCAGCAGAGGTAAACAAAATGGCTGCACCGCTGACGATAAGTTATCGCTTCGTTTAATGTGTCAGATATGTCGGCGAGCGTAACGTAGAATGGGAAGTGGGTGAATACTGGCGAAATGCGTCTTGCCAATCATTCGATGACAACGATCGAGTGCGTTGATAATATTAATTGGTGGCTATGCTATAAAAATAAACAATAACGACAACAACAATTTTACATATCCAAGTAACCTTTAGTTTGGACTAACTAAAACCAGTAGTAGTTCGGGAACAGACAAAATATACTGCGCCCGTCCAAAATTTGAGCAAACAAAGCATCCGTGTGCCGCTGCCGAATTACTAGAGAATCAATTACTAAATTGTAGTTGCAACGTTTACCAAACTTAGTAAGTAGGTAGTAGGATTACTGGCAGTTGGCACTACAAAGAACATCTTGCCCTCGACAAGGTACCTACGTGACGTGCGTGATGCTAGGGTGGGCAATGTGAAATACGGCAAAAGAAAAAGTACATAAAGACAAATTGCTTTCCTTTAAACAACTATTCTCCACTATGAATTGCTTTAGCTGGTAGGTATTTTTAAAGAAAAGTATACTAATTGTCTCGACAATGGTGTCGATTCCCTTGTTCGCAAAACAAACTACACTAAAATTAGAGAGTTGGCATCTCTTCCAGCATACTGCGAAAGAAAAGGACGGTGACATTTTAGACCTAAGTTAGAGATGTCCAATTAGTATTGCCTTGCGCTTTTCCGTGTTTTTTAAATTGCATGGAAGTTTCAGATAAACTAAAATTGAGGTCTAATTTATTCCTGCCCCTTTCTTGTTTTATTGGACAGAAAAAGATAGAAATAGTCTAATTTTAGTTTAGTTTGTGAACAAGGGAATCGGCACCAGTGCCCTTTTTACGATTTATCATTCACTGTTTGGCGATGCTTTACAGCTTTCTGGATGTATTCTGCAAATGTGGCTCGCCCGCTTTTAGTCTGGCAGACTTGTTGCCTACATCGATCGGCGATACCGGTCTCGAAGTGTATCTTTACAAATCCGGTCTGCCTTATTTTTAATATCATTCCCTGCATGGACCTCTGCAAACTATGTCTTTGGATTTCTGAGCCGATATTGGTATTTACTGAGTCTCAGAAATCCGGGGGTCGGGGTAAGCAGTTGAAGATTTCGATAGGTTTCCTTTTGGTAAAACAAAAAAACAAAAACCTCTTTGTAACAGACTTCAAAACAGGAGGAGCTTCTCAATTGGACTGCTGCTATGTCTATGCTTTTTTGTTGTATGTTTGTTACGCGGTTTCTCGGCCAATTATGGACCGATTTTGAAAATTCTTTTTTTGTTTGAAAGAGTATACTTCCGAATGAACTGGTCCCATAGAAATATTGTGGTGATCTGACAATGAACTTCGGACATATGGAACGGAACTCCTCATACATAGGATTATAGCAGAACTGTCGCAACAAGTAAAATTGCTTTGTTTATACGTGTAGTCGATGGATGACTGAAGGAAGGGGAGGGGTTACGTCGAGGTAAGTAGGTAGGCACTGAAAAGTGCTACTTTACTTTTGGGAGTCGGCGGCTTTGGTTTTGTTTATTTTAATAGTTAATACTTCTGAAAGTCGGCCAAATTAGTATTGTAAACTAAAAACATGTCGCTGAAGTTCACTGAACCCTTACCTATACAATGCACGATTGTAACTTATTTTTATTTTACACACATACATTATTTTATTATTCCTCCTGGTACAGAAGTCTCTCTTCAATCAATCATGATGAACTTCAAATATCGAGAAGTGACAATGAAAATATGTAGTAGTAGCAACATATCAAAAAGTGTAACATAATTTATTTAAATGACTTGCTTTGTAATTTGAAAAAATGGGTCAGGTAGGCCCAAGTATTGTTTGTTTTTATTTAATGACCTACTTAGGATGGTCTGAATACTTTGTTATGATGTAAAATATGGGCAATATAATTTGTATAAATATTTTACTTGTAAGGGCTACTTTGAGGAAATTCATTATGTAACAAATTCCTAACATGTTAGTTATTAATTTTTTGTAGAATTAATTAAATCATAGGTAGGTAGTTAAATTAAATTAGCTGGCAAACTTTAAAAATGAAGAAATGTGTTAATGAGTTGTCGAGGACCTAAAACTTTTATTGATGGAATGTGTCCAATATGAGTCCAATAGAAAATAATTTTGTTAGGTCCCAGATTTAAAACAGAACTGATGTAGGCATGTTCCATACAATTCTATCCCAACCAAATGGCGACGATGTGAAGGGTTTGTTCAATTTCATAGCCCATGTCTAATGCAAATTATACAATTGTTTAGGACATGATGGGACTGACATAGGCTATGTGTAAAAGGTCCTAAAAACAAAAATTAAAAAAAAAACATGGGAATCTACACATATAGGCAATATACTCGTAACAAAAAAAAAAGGTTTTATTCAAATTATATAATATAATATAATATAATATAATATATAATATATAATAATATTATAAAGCTGCAGAGTTTGTTTGTTTGTTTGAACGCGCTAATCTCTGGAACTACTGGTCCTATTTGAATGATTCTTTCAGTGTTGGGTAGTCCATTTATCGAGGAAGGCTATAGGCTATATGCCATCACGCTACAACCTACGGGAGCGGAGCAGTAACCAAAGACGCGGGTGTAACCGCGGCGGACAGCTAGTAATATTATAAAGCTGCAGGGTTTGTTTGTTTGTTTGTTTGAACGCGCTAATCTCTGGAACTACTGGTCCGATTTGAAAAATTATTTCAGTGTTAGATAGATTAGTTATCGAGGAAGGCTATAGGCTATATACCATCACGCTACGACCTACGGGAGCGGAGCAGTAACCAAAGACGCGGGTGTAACCGCGGCGGACAGCTAGTATAATATAAGATGTTTTTAAATCTGCTATTGCATTTCATAAATTCGATTATAACTAAATTATGTACATTTTTCTATTCAATCTATGTAGGTATATAGGAAATTAGATTAAGTAAGTCAGACTATTACAATTTTATAAGTATAAAATGTTTTACTTACTACCAACCTGCTTCTGAATGTCATGTATGAATAATTACTTACAGTCTTATTCATAAAAAGTTAAAATAGGTTTATTAGCTTGTTATAATAAAAATCCCGAAAAGCATTATTCATAAACGTTCTATAACGCTGAAAAGCTTTGTAAGTATTCAATAGCGGCTTCATAACTTAAAACAGGCCAGACCCTACTATAAACCTTTATTAAACAGAAATATGGCCGACACAATGTGCAACAGCTGATTTTTGACAGGAACGTCAGAACCGTTTTAGTGTCAAGGCGGCAGCAGACTAATAACACGCTACGCCACGCCACGTCTATAAAGCGTACTCATTGGCCACATTTCACATTTCTTTGACTTTTGGCCAATTAGCACGCGTGGGATGGCGTAGCGTGTTATAAGTCTGTCTCGCCCTTTAGTGTTGGTTGAAGCTAGCTGGGAACATACATACATAATATTGTGCATAATATCACGCCTGTTATCCCCGAAGTGAGGAATGAGGTTATACGGGACCGTTGCGGATTAAAAGAGGATGTAGTGACAAAGATAGAAAAGGGTATGCTTAGATGGTTCGGTCATGTTGAGAGGATGAGTGAAAGACGATTAACAAAAGGTATTTATATGGCAGAGGTGAGTGGCAACGCAGGGAGGAGTCGCCCTAGGAAGACCTACATTGACCTTATTGGTAAGGTTCTTCAGAAAGGTCAGGTGCGGAGTACTCGTAACCGGCGTGCTTGTATGACGAGATGTATGAACGTAGATGAGGCGAAAGGAGTATGTAAGGATCGTAGCAGGTGGCGTTCTGTGGTTTCTGCCTACCCCCATGGGAAAAAGGCGTGAGTTTATGTATGTATGTTATCTCCGAAGGGTTAGGCAGAGGTGTGATCATTAGCACACCCACATTTCGCTAGTTATGTTTAAGTCCCATGTAATAGGGGGCGAGCCTATTGCCATCAACCGGGCACAAATCCAGACTTCGAGGCTGCTACCAGAAATTCCTGATGGAAAAACCCAATAACACTTTGCCCGACCTGGGAATCGAACCCAAGACCTCATGCTCAGCAGTCGCGCTTTGCGACCACTAGACCAACGAGGCAGTCAAGTCAAGCTAGCTGGAAAGTAGATACAATTTTATAAAAGAAATTGTGATATCGTGTTTCGTGTTAGTTATAATAATATTTATTTATTTATTTTAATGCACAATGTCCACAACATAGTTTATATGCTAGGCTTAATAATAATACAGAAGGCAGCAATACTAAATACGTGCCGACTGGTGAGGAAGTTCTTACAGTGCGAATCAGATAACACACAACAACATACCCACACAAACATACCCTCTTCTCTCATTCCGCCTAAAACGTAAAACCGCGCTGGCCCTATTTCTGCTTCTGAAATTATCAACCCAACTGATGAACACTTGGCTTAGGCCCGTGCCATCAGTTCTACCCGGCTAGGCCGAGAAAAATATACGCTTAAATCAAAATAATATTAATAAACCTTTATTTCAAGCAACTAAGGCCCATAAAACACAAATACATAAATAAGTACCATAACTATAAACTAATACATAACTTATTCAATAAACTTATAAAAACTGCTGCACACGAAGAATCGGCGTCGTGTTACGCTGCTAGGTGTCGCGTAGCTGGTCGCGGAAACGCCGATACAGCACACCTTTCGGCCAAAACTCTTCCTTGAGGAAGGTCATTAAATGATCGGTCGGAACGTGCACCACAAACTAAACAAAATAGGTGCTATGGCGGGCCTCCAACTTCTCCACCCTCAAGGTCCAGTTGGCTTTCCTCCGTATGTACTCTACGATGTCCTCAGCCTTCGTGGCATGGTGCAAACGGGACACGTAGAAGAGCGTCGTCGGCACTGCAGGACGTAGTAGTATGTGACATCCAGCCAGTATAATGTAGTATTCACAAGAATACAATGCAATCCAATTTTCTTCAAACAATAAACCCGTGAACGAGAAACGAATCAAGAAGTCAAAAAGCTCTCCAAATGTCACAAGTGACGTTGTAAAACTTTTTTTTTTGCGTTTTTTTGGCCGTGGACACTAGTTCTTTTGGCATTTAATCTATGGATTCATCGGAACGACAACATAATCACGTTATAACGACTACTTAGCTATGACGGGTTTATTGAACGTTTATGAATAGAGAATTTTATAATAGGTTTATTAGTTCTAATGAGCATTTTAACTAAAGAGTGTTTAAAACCTATTTTAGGGGATTTTTATGAATAAGACTGTTAGAATTTAAGGTGAAACCGACGGGCTGCTCCCAGCCATTCTCCCGAGAGATGGCGCTGAAGTCAACATTTTTAGTTTATTTGAGTTTTTGTGTAATTGGACAATTATTAAGTCATAGGAGTAGTCTTAGCGGTTATCGGATATTACATTTTATTGGAATAGGTCATATCATTCCCTCAAAATCTACCCAATTCGACAAATAACTTGTTTAGAACTTCTGTCATTGAATACAGTGTCGTTTACACACACATACATACCTCTGCGTTTACGAAGATTGAACACTAGATGGCGTGAATATAAAAAAAACTAGTTTAAATTTTTCTAAGTAAAAATAAGTTATATTTGTTGGCGTAAACTATTTTATTGATTTATAAATATGGGAAATAAATTATGTCAACATTGATTACAATAAAACGCAGTTTTATTTTATTTCATTACACTATTTTAATCGTTTCGAACTTCGAATTCGAACCCACAACCTCATGAGAGGTGAGCGCGTTAACCACTGGGCCATCACGACACTTAATTTTGATTACAATATAACGCAGTTTTATTTTATTACATTACACTAGCTAGGTATTCAATATTTTTTCATCTATCTACCTAGGTACCTACTTCACGGCAAGAAAATCTTCAATACACTCGACCTAAACCGTGCTTATCAACAACTAAGTAGGTAAGTACCTACCAGTCTACGAGCTAGACATCGAGAAAACAGCCATCACAACACTTTTTGGCATATTCAAATTTACCTACACGAATAGGTATGTCCAGGTCTCAAGAATGCCGAACAGACATTCCAACGATTCATCTATCAAGTACTTAGGTACTTAGTAAGTACTTACCCGATAAGTAGGTACTTACTTAGGTAGGTAAGTACTACTTACCTACCTACTTATCGGATTAGACTAGGTACTTATCTACGCATAAATTTCCATTCATCGACGACGTAGGTAAGTAGGTAGGTAGGTACTTACCTACCCAATAATCGCATCTGAAAATGAAGTAAAATAAAAATAAATAAATATCTTGGGAGTTGGGATTGGGACAACTCACACACGGCCATCTGATCCCAAGCTAAGCAGAGCTTGTGTTATGGTAACCAGACAACTGATATACATTACATACTTATATAATTTATAAATACATACAGTATTATAGATAATTTACACCCAGACACAGAACCAACAATTATGCTCATCACACAAAGTTTGTCCTGGGTGGGAATCGAACCCACTACCTCCGGCTTAAGGAAGGCGGAAGTAAGTAAAGCAAGCCACATCAAAGACTTACAGGAAGTCTTACGCAGATAAGAAGTGTATGATATCACTATAAATCCATCAAAATGCGTCTTCGGCAAAGAAAACCTCAAGTTCCTGGTCTATGAAGTGTCAAGCAACGGAATGAAACCACCACAAGGAAAATTCTGCTATCTCTGCTTACCCCAGACCCGAGACGATTCAAGATCAAGACCTACCTACGTAGATTTATCGGCATGATAAATTTCTACCGTGACAGCATAGTAGGTAGGTAGGTAGGTACCTAATAACCTAACGCAGATCATATAAGTACTTACAAGCACCGCTCAACGCGGTCCTGCACAATTCCAAGAAGCGAGATAAAACAAAGATCAAGTGGAACACAGAAGCGTCACAAGCATTCGCGTTATGTAAAGTTAGCATAGGTACAAAACGCAGCTTAGTTTGCTCATCCATCTCCATCACCAACCGACGCCAACTCCCTCACGTAGTCACGTGCGACGCAACGAACACCTGCGCAGGAGCTGTCCTTCAATAACTTGTAAACAAGAAATATAAGTACTGCTTGGCTAGGTACCTACCTATTTCTCAAAGAAATTCTCCGAAACACAACAGCGATACCGATACCACAGAATAACCAGAATGAAAGATTCCTAGCAGTGTTCAAAATTCTTACCTACTTTCATAGGGCTGTCACTATTGAAAATATATAAAATAGGGATACCTACATTTAATTGTTAACATTTAATTTACTTCTATATTTTAAGAAGATTAAGATAATAATAGTGGGATGTATTATGATTAAATAAATAAATAGGTAGGCAGGTGGTACTTATATACATAATTAATCATACTATGAAATAGATACACATACATAGATAGGTACATACATTGCTTACTTTCTTGAAGTTGATTAATCAAATTACTTTGACTTACCTACGCACGGACATAGCGAAACTACCTATAATGTATTCTTCCTTGTTTTACTATTTCACGAACGTAAGTTAAGTAGGTACCTACTATACCTATCTAATAGAAAAGGCTAAATGGAATCTTACTAAGACGACTTACAAATATACTTTGGTAGGTACCTACTATTCTACAAACCTACTAAAACAAAAATACGAAACGAATAATACGTCAATATACCTACTTACCTACATAACAAATTATTTCTTAGGGGAAAGCCTTATCGCCATCTTAATTGTTCTGGATATTATTACCTACTCGTAAATAAATAGTTACTTCTGTAATAAGCATGTGTTTGTATAAGTAAATATAGACAATTACCCGATAGGATCCTTTGGATATACAAAAAAAGAAGTCTCTTTGTTCTTTCGACCATTATTTGTATACACAGTGCAACAGTTAGGCATCTTTAAAAACAATTTAACATCCGCGTCTAAATAAATATTGTAACTGTGTCCGCGTCGTACCCGACCGCTGTCGCTGGCACACCTTAAGTTTGACGTTGACCGCTAGCTGAGCCGACTCAAACCGGTTTGCACCCGAGCGGGCGCCGGCGCACTCCCCGCGCGCCTTGTCGGTGACAGGTCACGCACACATAGTTGCGCGCGTAGTAGTGTACCTACGCACGGGCGTTAGTATGAAGTTTTCATTCTGGTTGTTCTGTGCCGATACAGTTCATACAGTACCTATACCTACGGTCTACGTTCGACAGAGTTATTAGCCTACCTACTTATCAAACTTCAGTCATAAACTCATAACTTAGTAAAGCGTAATTTTAGCTCCAGAAACCAAGTTTCCGTAGTGTAGCGGTTATCACGCGTGCTTCACACTCACAAGGCCCCCGGTTCGATCCCGGGCGAAAACAGTTGCTTTTTGTATTTTATTGCCGATCATAAAAAGTATCTTCACGCTTTTTTATTAATTGGGTGATCAGAGATATCTGAAAAATAAACATTTTGTTAAAATAAAAGTAAGCTACGTACTATTTCTCGTCTTGAAACTTACGTTTAGAAATCTATGATTGTTATCAAGGCCAAGTATGCCGCAAAACCAAATTATTTGTCGTATCAGATTACGATAGCTCACTTTGTTGTTTTTTTTTGTTGCTTTGTATGAGCTACCTATGTTATGAAATACCACGTTACCGATTTGGGGTAACATGACTACATGTCATGTTACCCCAAATCCAAACCGCTCGAATCATTCTCGCGTCAGTCAATCACTGACCACTGTCCCCGACGCAATCTAAATAAATATTTTTTTTATTTATTTAGATCAATACAACTATCATTACATGTCATGTTACCCCAAATCGGTAACGTGGTACCTATTTCATAATATAGGTAGCTCATACAAAGCAACAAAAAAAATAACAAAGTGAGCTATCGTAATCTGATACGACAAATAATTTGGTTTTGCGGCATACTTGGCCTTGATAACAATCATAGATTTCTAAACGTAAGTTTCAAGGCGAGAAATAGTACGTAGTTTACTTTTATTTTAACAAAATGTTTATTTTTCAGATTTCTCTGATCACCCAATTAATAAAAAAGCGTGAAGATACTTTTTATGATCGGCAATAAAATACAAAAAGCAACTGTTTCCGCCCGGGATCGAACCGGGGGCCTTGTGCGTGTGAAGCACGCGTGATAACCGCTACACTACGGAAACTCGATTTCTGGAGCTAAAATTACGCTTTACATACAAACAATTTATTATAAGAGTCAACTAGAGTCAAAAACCGCAATGTCCTATGTAACTACAATGGATATCCATTGTAGTTACAAAGGACATTGCGGTTTTTGATTCTAGTTGACTCTTATTCATCTCAAGAAAATCGTCATACCTACCCGGTACCAACACTCAATATTCTGCGAAACGTCTACGTCACACGTTCGACCATACCTACTAACGCTGTGCACAATTCAAGTCACCCTGGAATAAGAACAACACACATTATTTGTTTCTGAACGCACCATTACCGTGAACGTGAGCTTAGTAGGTACCTACTACAAAATAAAACAAACTAATAATAATGTTTGTCTGTCTGAAACTATTTTTTTTTTTTACTATTTTAAAATGCGTAAAAGATGTTTATCGTAACCCGGCAAAACCATATTTAGCAAATGTTTGCAAGTTTAATTTTGTGACTACTTTAGTAGGTACCTAGTTTACCGATTTATAATGGTTGACCAAAAACATATTCAAACACATTCAAATATGAAACACTGACTCATCATCACTGACACGTATGACGTAGGTAATCAGTATTGTGACGATATTTCAGAAAAATCACGGGCCAACATGCTGTTTTTTAATTTCTAATACCACCAAAAATATAATTGCGTATTTAGAATAATTAATTACTTACTATACCTACGATAAATTAGTTACAATATAGTCTCAAATACATACTCAATGAAAATGCATAGCATACAAAAAATACACAAGAAATTCCGCGCGCAAATCATAGCGCGTGACAACCGAAATCAGAATGTATTAGGAATTATTTTTCTATCATAGGTATTATCAAGTCCCAAACAACAACAAGTGAACGAAGTTTGGCAACGCTTTTTTTGTCAACCTATTCCATGTAGGAAAGGACGGCAACGTTGCATATAACCTACACTACGAGTATTGGTATTTATGTTGCCACACAACAATAATAAATAATAAGTAAAATTGTTTAAAAAAACATTGATGTCGAAGGTCATTAGTTTTATGTTATTTTATTCTTGTTTTGATACGGTTGGAAAGGAAATCAAATTATTGAACTAAGATATTGATTTATCAGAAATTATTTTGCACGCCATCTAGTGTGCCAATTTTTAAACTTCGCCTTTCGTTTGCTTGTCAAAAGTACTCAAAAGTCCCGCAGTGTCACGCACACTACTAAAGAAGTGTCAATTTTTGCCGAGATTTCACTATTGTTTTTCTCAGTGAATAATGAATTTATTGGCTAAAAACTTCGGACGCGAGCACATTTTATTGTAAAGAAGTGATAAAATGATTAGTTTTAAAGAAAGAGTGTCTGTGTTTAGTGTATAACTCTAATGAAAAATGTATGGACGGAGGGGTCGTCGCATCCACCTTAATGTGTTCTCAGATAAGTGAAATATAAATTTATTTATCAGAATAAGGTCTTTAACCACAAATTAACACCTAGAATTGAGACTTTGACTGATAATTGATTAACATACTACATAAAATTTTTATTTTTGTATTTTAGTATATTAAGTACTACATGATGTTAAAGTAAACATAGCTAAATTATAGAAAAAAAACATGAACAACAATTTGATAATTGTAGTCACACAACTTCCCTAATTTTTTTTTCCTTTTGTTTTATTTACATTATTTACAATTTTAATTTATAATGAATTAAATATAAAAAACTTCTAATATTTAAAATAATGTACAATGAGTGTATTTTAAAAATTCTACAAAGTTAAATGTTATGAATTTATTTGGCTATTGCAATTATTGTCAATTAATTTAAAATCATCAAATCATTCATTTATTACTTTAAATTCTGGGTAATCCAGTATAACATCATTTGAGTAGATTATCTGAAAATGGCTGAACTGTGTGACTAAGTGAGTTTTCATCAGAACCACTTAATTATACTTCTGTCAATATGAGAATGGCAGCATTAAAAGAGCCTCCACAAGTGGTTATACAGAATAAATTATTGTCAAACACACCCTACCCAGTCAGCTACTATACCAACCCACTGGCTGGTTAATCTTGTTACTATAGTATGAACTACGTAATTATTGTGTTGCTCATACCAACATGATAGACCACAAATATAAGAATAGCATTGGCCTTGGCCAGAACTATACTGACTTTGCTTCTATGAGTCAGTACATAATATACCTACTTATATTAAAATATTCTTACTTTATTTTTCTCGAATAGTTGTGATTGTAGTGTTTTAGGTCAGATCATATTAACATATTAATAAACCATTACAACACTACAATCATAAATATTTTAATGACAGGTCAACTCTTATTCTGATTTCTACTTCTATTTCTAATTTGATTTCATAATAATATTCAGTACTTATACTATATTAAGTACCTACTGAACTGAAGAATTAAAAAATATATACCTATATTGTACTCCTTTCAAAGTATAACATCATGTAGCACTTAGTTATATGTAACACCGTTGCATGCATACATTTGCATTATAATTTTCTCATGTAACAGCAATTAAATTGATCTTTGTGTTTATATCAAATAAAATCTCAAAAATGTTAAATTTGTACAAAAATCTATATTGTAAGTTGATAATTTAATAAAACAAAGGATTACATTATGACAAACAATTATAAACATTATTATTTTAGTCTACCCTTTGTCTTGCAACCACATTATGCTGAAATCCTCATTATTACACTGATCAATAAGCAAAATCTTTTGTCTAAAACCATTTCCATTTTGTTCATACTGTAAGTACAAATTCTCCATGTTGCAAGAAGATAGATGCAGTGGATACATGTATAGGTAGGTACTAAGTTTCTAAAGAGTTAAGTCTCCCAATAATTCTCTACAGCTACAGATAAACGAGGAAGTCATTTGAAGCCAGGAGAATTAGCATGACCTTCCAATAATAAGTATATAATCTCTACAACACAAATCTATTCATACAATTTTATGAAAACGAAATCAATATCTAAGTTTTCAAACACGTATTATAATAAATTAATCAAATTACTTACGTTTTCATGAAGTCCCGTTGCAGCAGTGAAATGGACACAAAAACTTAGCCTTATGGCCTAAATCAACACATCGTAATGTACCTCGGGTAAGACGCAGAATAAAATCACCAACGCAGTCCATTTATCGAGAGTGATGTTTGACAAAACTTCAAATCGATTAATTTTTCTACTCTACATGAATTTTCAAGAATGTTAATAATTTCACATTCAGTTCACAAAATGTCACTGACTTAGGATGAAATGACACTATTTAATTTTGATTCATACTGATTTTCACCAATTTTCAAGCGCTTGGGGAACAAAAACAGCTGGTTACTCATTTATGTTTTTTTTTCTGCCACATACAACAGCAAAGCAAGCAAAAGCATAGTGCATCGCACGCCTTTTTAAGGTTCAAAAACCGATGAAGACCGAAAATTATGCGGTTTAACTAAAATTATTTTTAATTTATTTATTTAATAAAATTGTTTTTTTTTTTAATGATTTTTTCGATGATCGACAAAACAAATACATCGTAGGTAATGTTTTTAAAACTTATAAACTTTTTGAAAAGAAAAATCGTTTGTCGATTCGACACCATTCCTGACTGAATACGAGAATATTCATGCAACTTTGATATTATTTTACACATTATTTTGTGTAGAATATCAAGGATATAATAAAGATAGGGTAAGAATAGGAATGTCATAATTTTTTTCAAAAGGACCTAGCACACTGTATTACGTGTGTTGTGGAAAAAGTGAAAGCGATTCTTTACTTTTTCTCATGATGTTTCGTACGTAAAATATTCGGATTTTATACGATACGAAATACGAGAAACACCTTGTCAATTTTGTTTCGCCCAACAGAGAGAACAAGTGTGCTTCTGGACGAGGGCACCATGATGATGAGCTTGAGCATCACTTGAAATAGTTGTCGGTGATTCTGTGATGTGGGAATAATGTAAGAAAAAACATAATATAAAAATATTATATATTAAATAATAACAATCACATACTCAAAGAAATACATTGTAGTCTTTGCATATATCGTAGCTTTTCTCTTCATCTGTTGGTTGAAGAATACCAATGTAGTCGTCTTCTTTAGAAAGGCACAAGTTTTTAAGAATTTCCGAAGGTGACGGCATGTTCTTATCTTGTATTGGTATGGAGTCTATTAATTCATCAATATTTTGGTTGAACATGCCAACGTCATCACCCTTGTCCGACATCGACGTATTTCCCAAAATGGGAGACTTATTACAGTCTCCATTTTCATTAAAAGGTTCAGCAATCAGCGAAAAGTGTTCGGATTCCATGTCTTCCAATGATAACTTAGCTCCTGTACGCACTAACTCAGCATTTGCTTCAGATACATCGGTATAATTCAAGTTTTCTGTAGTTGTAATCTGTTTGTTGCACGACACAGTGTTTGGTTCAACATGTTTCTGTTTAAGTTTTTCCACAAGCTCCCCTGTTTGTCTCACCACTGTCCCAGGTGGTTGCGCTTGGCATTTGTGAGTTCTCTGTGATACCTGAAACAACAAATAATTAAATATGTTGGTAATATTATATTTTATTAAAGAAAACCAATTAAGTGAGTAAAACATACTTTGTACCGAAAACTTTTTTGGCAAGCTGTACATTTGTATGGCATGACACCTGTATGGATGCGCCTGTGTACTAGATATGAAACCCGTTGACGAAAACATTTACCTGCAAAATACATAAAATACTTTTGTGACAACTGATTTTTAACTTGGTAGGTACTCATTCTCTTTAGTTTTACTATATTATCGAGTTTACCACAAGTTTCACAAGAGAAGGGCTTTTCTCCTGTATGAATACGTTGATGATTGTGGAGCGTTGATAGCTCTTTAAAAGCGCGCCCACAGTAAGTACATGAGTGAGGTTTTTCATCGTTGTGATAGAGAAGATGTTTATGATACGACTGCTGAAATGTAAACGTTTTGTTACATTGTGCACACGCGTAAGGAGTTTCACCTGTAACAAAAAGAGTTATTTTTTTAATTAAAAAAAAACGTTTTTCATAACCGGTAGTACTTTCAAATTGATTTTAAAAGCTAAAAAAGCAACGGTAATTATTATTATAATCGGAATGATTTTAGGCGTTAGAGTTAGCTAATATGTGAATAGTTATCAAAAATGATCATTTTATAGCGATAATGGCTTAGAAAATAAAAGTATTTGACTTTTCCCTTTGGTTTCTAAATAAACTTTAAATTATTCTGTTAGTACGAATTACCTCAACAACTAACACCAAATATTATTTTAACCTGTATGAAGACGTTTATGTTTCTTCAGAAAATATTTGGTCGTAAAACATTTACGGCATACTTCGCATTGCCATTGTTTATTGTCATTTCTTTCCAAGTGAGACAATTTTTCATCTTGTTGATCAGGGTTTCCTCCAGTGCTTTTATCTATATTAGCATCAGAATGTGAATTTCCAGACAAAAATCCAAAGTGTGCTACCCTCAAATGCACCATCAAAGAACCTCGCATTTTAAAGTTTTTTGGGCACAAGTGACAGTGGTAACGGGTAAAGGTTTGATTTGAATTTTCGTCAATGTTATGAATTAAGCACCTGTGCATTCTTAAAATGTTGGCATCGATAAATTGTAAGCCGCAGATGTTACAAGTAGTGTTTGTTTGCACTAATGTTGCTTCCGTTTTAACAAATATTGGTTCACTACCTTGAACACATTCTTTACTTCTTGATATATCTAGCACAGGGACTGTGTTTACTGATATCACTGGTAATTTTGGATAAATTTTCACGAACTTAACAGGAGTATTTAATGCAGATGACGGAGTTTTATTTTTAACCACCGAGGTTTTCGGTTTCTTCTGCTGCGCCGTGGATAGATTTTCAGAATTAGATTTTTCATTTGAAGTTATTATTTTTTCTTTTTCTTTGCATTCTTTTGTTATCATTATTTTTACATGGCTAAACAAGTGTATCGTAAGTTTGTCTAAACCATATACTTCTTCTTGACACACTGGACACAGCATTTTATTTGTTGACACCTGTATCAACCTGTCTCTTAATGACTGCACTGATTCAAAAACACCAATATGCGCACAAATTGGACAAGGCAAAGAAGCTGCACTAGCACTCATTCTAATAGGAAAAAAGGACTTCCCTCAATTATGACGATAACGAAAACTAAACAGTGTTAGCACGCCACATGCGAGTACGACAGCACGAAGCTGTAACTCTCATGAGTTATTTTTGGATGCTACTATTGATGCTACGTACCTAATCTTTTGGCGGGATTTCAAGATATTTTATAAAGCTAATAAATTCATATTTTGTGAAGCTGTTCAGATACCTACTCGTTTGGCCAATGAAAATATATTTTTGAAAAATTAAGCTCATTGATTATTAGTTTACAAATAATAAATCGATATGAAATGTCTGCTCAAGTTAGTCAGTTGTTACAAGAGATGTTAAGAAAATAAATGTGTTTAAAAGTTGGTTCTTGTGATTCTGAAATACACCTGTAAAACATTTTTTTTTATACCTACAACCCGGTATTATAAGAAATATAAAAAAAATTAAGGAGGCCTTTGCCCAGTTCTAGAACGTAATACCAAAAAAAAAAAGACAGAACTGTTTTCATGATGTAGATGAATTTGTATTGGTTTATAATGTTATCGGAATTGTACGGTTTTGTCGCTTTTTGTACTTCACGTAGATTTTCAATTGTCACTTGTCATTGTCACTGGAGAAACTTCAAAAATCCAAAACAATGCCAAAACAAAGCTGACAAGAATAAATAATCTTTCTGATGTCATTTGTTAATGTTTGAAAAATGGCGGTGAATTTGTTTGTTATTGTTATTGGCGATGCCTAGAGATATACAAAACATTTTATGATATCGATTTAACAATATCGCACAACTTTGTTAATTCGATTTTGGCTGGCTGCTAATATATTTTGTATTATTCTTTAATTTTATTTTTCTGCAAGAATGACTGAAGGAGCAAAGCCTGCTGCCTATATGGCACAACTTTTAGATGCTTTAGGATGGAATCAAGGAACGAGAATTCCTTTAGCACATCCTGCGAACCAGGAACTAGAAACTCAACTAATAGACAGGTAAATGATACAAAATAAGTTGTAAAACATTAAATAATTCTAATAATAACAGCAAAAGTAGGTAATCATTTTAATGATCTTTGCACATTATTATTTCAGACAAACTGAGTTACAGCGCTTGAAAGAGGCTTTGACTTTGCAAAAACAAAAACGTGATGATCTCAACAACTACAAGAATCATGTACACACAGAATATCAGGAGAATACTGTAAGTGTTGATCACCAATCTACTAATTAAAACTTTAATAAGTTAGTGTAATGCATTGATTTATATTTCACAAAATAAAACTAAGCCATTATTGTGATATTTTTCAGCGTTTACTATTTGCACACAAGCAGCAGATGGAGCAGGAAGTGAAACTGCGGCAGTTGAGTTGCAATGAAATAGATAGCCTCGAACGGGACATGGTTCGGACGAACAAGCAGAGCAGGGACATCGAGACTAGAATAGACAGGTTTCAAAGTAATGTCTGAATGCAATGTCCATGCAATCACTTACATTACTTTACATTTTTTTTAAATCTTGTGCTTTAAACAATGTTTGCAGTATATGTTTACTATTGTAATTAAATTATTAAACTATACTGAATGTTATTTTCTTGATGAAATTGTAGTATCAATTGATTTTTTGTGCATGAAAAACTTGACACAAAGAAGAAGACACACCCTTCATGAATTAAAAAAATAAAAATTAAGAAAATAAAAGATAAATAATGACGTAACTGTTTCAGGATTGATCTCCAACCTCTTGAAAAAGGCTGATACTATGAAGGCTGAGGTGTGTGGTGAGCGTGGAGCCTTAGAAGAATGGCGAGCGGCCCTCGAAAGATATGCTTGTGACATTGTTGCTATGGAACAGTTTACTAAGCAAGATCTTTCCAAAGCAAAAGTAATTATCAGCATTATTTCCTTTTTCAAAATGGAACATATTTCAATCATTAAACATACATTGAATGTATAATTTATAATCAGAAAGATAACAATCTTTCCAGGAGTAGCACAGAATAGGCTAACAATAATCTAAGATATTGCAAGTATCTACAAAATAACAAACACTACAGCATAATGAAAATAATGCGTTTGCGTAATGCGTCTGTGTGTTATGTAGTTCAAACAAAACAAAAATAATTGAAATTCAGAAATATAAGTATATTTTGAACTTCCTTTTAGGCACTGGATGTAAAGAGACAGAAGCTGAAACTAGAACATGATCGCATGCACGAGCGACTGGTGCAGCTGGTGTCGAACCTCAGTGCTGAGGAACGAGCTTGCGATAGGATCTCTGTTCAGGTAGGTCCAACACAATTTCAACAAAAATGTCTTGCCATTGTTTTGATTTAAGAAAAAGATTGTGTTCAAGTCCTAATCTTATGGATTTATTAATACAACGAAAATATAATTTTAATTTTCCTTCAAATTAAACTTACAGTTCCTGTATGCCTCTTTATTTTAAAATTTTAACTCCATGAATCCGGTGATATTAATGTTAACAGGTTACCCAAGGCATGGAGGAGAGGAAACAAATTATGGGCATGTGGACATCTGCTGTCGAGAACTTGAGGCAGCGCGACAAAGACATCAGGCACATTCGAGAGGTAAGTAAAAACTAATTTATCTGCACGAACCATTTCTGAAACTATTCGCCTGAAGCCATTTACGATCAACTGCAACCTCCTTTGCTATCTAATTATTATGGTACTTCCAGGACTATGCAGTGTTGGAGGCCGAAGCGAACAACTTAGCCGAGCAGTGCCGCGAACAGCAAGCTTTCTGTGATCAGCAGCGAGGGAACAACAACGATGCCATACAAGAAAACATGGTGCTTGCCACGCGACTCAGCCAGATCCGCATGGCCCATCAACGGCTGCAGGAGCTGAATGCCGCACTTGATAGCGAGGTGAACACCTCACCTTACTACCCACACAGATATACGTGAGCAATTCGCTATTCCTCAACTAGCAAAAAGTTGTATAGTACTTGAATTATACAACTAACATACATGTAAAGGTTATATTATTTTCAGTTTACAGTTTTATAGTACTGTTCAATTCGACGCATTAGTTATATTATTTATTTTGCTAGTTGGGTCATATAGGGGAAAAACTCAACGCCAAATCGAATCCCATAATCGTTCACCTAATGCCTGAAGCAATCTTACAGAATTTCAGATTAACTAACTATAATTAGATAACAGTCAGTTGTGACGTCATAAATATCTAACACATTTGAATGGGACTATGACGGAAGCGCGGCTGAAGGCACTATTCCTCTTTCCACCCAGTGTTATTATGGTCCTGGTTGGCTTATAACTCGTTTTAGCTATTAGATACCTAATGCTAATACAATATTTATATGTTCTAGTATAAAAGCCTTCAGCGTGAACTGAACAACATGCGCAATCTGCTGGAGAAGCTCCATTGTGAGAACCGATCCATCAAAGACGAGCAGTTCCGCAAAGACATGGTGATGGAGGCCACTGAAAATAAGGTAAGTGACACAATCTTACCATGTCTTATTGTAAAAGTGAGAGTGTATTGTAGCTAAGTCTGCTTGTATTTAATTGTCAATTGCATTGTCATCGCACTATAATTTCATGGCTACGATACAGAAAATATTTTGCCATTCAAATTAGGGCTTTAAATTGTGTGCATTAAATATATTTTTTATAATAACAAGATAAAAAAGGTGATGGCTTGGAGGCAGCGTGCTGGCAGCCAACTAAACAAAAACGCTTTGATTTTAATTGATTGTTTTCAGATCAAAGATCTCAAAGAAAAATTAATAGAATCCTTGGACAAAACAAAATCATCAGAAAAGAGGGCTAAGGAGCTTGAAGAAATACTAAATGTAAGACTCATTGATTACTTTTTATTTATGAATTGTAGGTATTATATAGTTATTGTATATGTGCATGTGTAGACCAACTTATGGTTTTACTGTAATGATGTAGGAAGAAGAGCACTACGCCAGTCAGATCACCAAGAACCAACAGCGCGCGATGCATTGCTCATTCAAGGAACAACAAAATCTTCTAGCGTTACAGAATGAGGAGAAACTGTTCCATATGACACTCAAAGGTACGTCGTGAAATTAACTCGTCACCTAATAACGGTATTTGTTTGTTAGATAAGAGATAAATGGGAAATAAAAAAAAGAATAAGATTTAGTAGAAGACCAGCGTTTTAGTAAAATGGTAATATTCGTTACTTTTTCTTAATTTTGTCGATGAGTTTTTAATAAATTTTGAATTAAATAAAACATTGTACCAGTCTATCTAGGACTATTAGGAGCTAACTTCCTGGAGCGATAGGTAAAAATTTGCTAGGGGGCCCTTCTACCTACCTAATTGCGGCGAAGCTTAAAGGGAGAGTAGAGATCTTTTACAAAAGAAACAGTATGTTAATATTTACCCTGGAAACTTTAGCATACGGCCTAAGAGTTTGAGTGAGATAATGAATGGAAAATATTTTACGAATTTTTGCTTACATGAGTTTAGGGCCCCTGTAGCTTATGGCCCCTGTAGCGGCGGTAGCTACGCCCCTGCTTTCTTTATTATATGTGAGAATTTGTCAATTTGTCATAATAATCTTGTAAATGATTAACATTTTTGAGTAAGTTCCAACTTTCGTTCCGCAGCCACCAAAGCGATGTGTAATAAACTGGAATACAAGCAGCGTAACGCACAAAAAATGGCGCAATCTCAAAAAGAATCACTTTACATCATCGTAAGTAAGATTTTAGAAGAAACTTATGTACTCGGAATATTGTTAAAATTTTAATATATTCCGTGTCAAAAAACGTCACTGGAAACTTAACGTGTTTGATACCGGTGTTTCCTCCTGTTAATTTATCTGCCATTTAATTTAATCCTTTTGAAATTTACTAGTATTATGTTATATTATATTGTAGTGTTATCAAGTGGAGACGATTGGCGCACGAGTGTCACACATGGAGGGCGCCAAGTCCGAGCGGGAGAGCTCGGCCGTGCTCGCCGAGAAAGAGGACAGGTAATGTGGAACGAAAACCCATCAAATACATACATACATAACATCACGCCTGTAATCCCCGAAGGGTTAGGTAGAGGTGTACCCACATTTCGCCAGTTATGTTTGTCCCATGCAATAAGGGGCAAGCCTATTGCCACCCGTCATAAATTCAGACTCCGAGTCTGAGAAATTCCTGAAGGGAAAACCCAATAACATTTTGCCCGACCTGGGGAATCGAACCCAATGCCTAATGCTCAGCAGTCGCGCTTTGCGACCACTAGACCAACGAGGCACATAGGCACGAGTATAATCGGCCATAAATACGACAGAACCATTTTATCGTATTTATTGCTGCCATCTTATCAGTAAGTGAAATTCAATCCTGTAATGTCTTTACAGAATGAAGAATGTGTGTGCACGTCACGCGGCTCGCGTGTCTCTGTTGGAGCGGCACTCGGCTAAGCTCAGTGACGACATGCGGCGCCTGGCGCGGGGCGTGGAGTTCCGCACCGCTGAGCAAATCAAGCTGGTGACTAACTACACAGCTACTAGCATAATCACTCTGTTTCAGGCGAAGGGTCCGTTTTCATAAGAGCAGTGACGGATCCAGGATTTTCGTTGAGGTGGGGACTTGACCTCGCACTTACTGCTTATGGGTCCGTTCACACAGACCGGCTCGGAGAGGAGATCATATTCTTATCACGTTGAAAACAGAGTTTTTAGTATTTGTAGTAAGGTTTATTTTTGCATGTGCACTGCTTTTGTCATTAAGAATGCTTGAACGCGCTTGGTGTCAAATAATAAGAGGAGCCGACCGGCTCCGATCGCGTACATTTTCTCGTTCGCGCAGCCGATCGGCTCCGATTGCGTCCGGTCTGTGTGAAAAGAAAAATGCGCGCCGATGCTCTCCGAGCCGGACTGTGTGAACGGACCCTAAGAGGGAAGTCGATAGGTACAATTAGGTATTCAGCCATTTAATACCAAACCGAAAGACAACAAAATCGAACGCTGGAGTTCTATGATATTTTTATTTGACGGTGTATTTGAAATATCCGCGGTGTGACTATATTATTGACTGCGTCGAACTTCCGAAGTGAAGCCGATACGAATCGAGTTGTATGCGCGCCTCCTGGCAAACATGCCGAATTATTTCACCGTATATTGGGCAATGATGATGAAATAAATAATGCACTAAGTATTTAAGTGCTGTATATACCGGGATGTCCATGCATCTATATTAACTAGTTGCGCAGTTAGAGTGTTCCAATATGTTAACAACTATAGCTTCCGCCCTGCGTGGGGCGGAAGGGACTGTCAGACTTTTACTGACTAAAAAAACCACCCTGTTCCTTCTGTTGCCCTTTACGTTCCGGGGCCACGGTATCCTGTTAAGACGTCCCGCAACCCCGGCAGGCGTTTGGCCCCGTCCCTGTGCTGACAGCTCTTTGAGGCGCGCGCGAACAGAACGCGCCGTCGACCCGGGCATGGTCCTTGATCGGACGGCGAGCTACCCATTACTCGCCGTCCGCAAGCCCGCGCCTACGGTGGCCGGATGTCGCCTCGCGACCTCCGACGCCCTGGGAACAACTATAGCTTGGTTATTCTAAGTCAACGGTCACCGTTGCATAGTGATCACAACGACCGCCGTCATATCTATAATGTATGGATCTATGGATGTGACTTGTCCGATAAACGATAAACGTTATTTTATTTTTATTTATTTTATAATAGCAGCGCTGTCTTACGGAATTCATGCTTTATCCATTAAAAAATGACTTTTACACGCTTTTCAAACATTATCTAAGTACCTTTAACTTCTGATTTACTTGAGCAAACAACTAAACCCCATTATTTATGTTACAGCAAAGTCGTCTGAAATCCGCGATGCTGACAGTAGAAGGCGGCGACAAGGACTTGCTGTTCTCCCGCCAGGAGTGGCGGCGCGCGCGCGTGGAGGAGGCGCTACTGCGCCTGCGCGTGGCGCACGCGGCGCGCGCCGTGTCGCGCCTGGACGATCACGCCTTCACCCTCGATGAGCAGCGCCTGCATATTGATGCGGTATGATTCTGTATATTGCCGGCACGTATCTTGAGCACAGATAGTACAACTTCGCGCATGTACACTTTTGGCCAAATAAAGGCTAATACATATTCATTTTCAATGTCTATTTAAAAATTAAAAAAGTTTATAACACATCAATTTTATAAAAATAAATAATAAAAATGAACTTTATTAAACATTAAACACAACAATGACGAAATAACGAAATTAAACTATATTAAAAAAAAACAACTAATACGTAATAACAAAAAAAAACTATTTAAAAATTCAAAACGTAAGTCACTAACATTGCACAAAAGTGTACAGCAGCCGAATGACAGGCGATAGTCCAATAGACGATGAGCATCGATTGACGAACCAATCGCGTGCAGCGGACTGCAGCATCGGCGCCCCCCGCCTTCTTCATTCCTCCAAAGAGACCGAAAAATTAACAACTGCGCAGGTGAGATTTGTGCTCACCACTGGTGCCGATACCTATACCAATATTGCCTATAATTATTTTATAGTATTCAATACTATAGTCTTTGGGATTGAATTCAACTCGCCCTTAGCGGATTTTATTTATTTGGGGTTCACAAAACGGGCAATACAATTTACGATAAAAAACAAAGGTTAAGGTTAACAAAAGTGAAATCATCTTTAAAAATTACTTTAGTACAAAATTCCTTCCACTTAACCGAGCATGAGTTGTCACCAGGCGATGAACGAGCGAATAGTGGAGATAAACACCCGCCGCGAAATGTTCAGCATGCAGAAGCGCGCGCTGTTCGAGGACTGCGGCAAACTGCGCAGCGAGATACGGGAGCGGGAACAACGCATCGAACAACTTATCAAAAGGTGCTTGTACTGTTAGCACTTCTTTTGTAGTATTATGCATATTTAGCTGAAGGTACCTAGTATATTTTATTTTTTACTAGTCCCTTTTTTCCTATCCCTTCTATGACTCCGCTCTCGAAAATTGCAGCTTCTAAGAATATTTTATGTAAAATCTTTTTGTTTTAGATACGAAATATTCATCGACTCGCTGGGGAAAGACGATTCTGGACAGCAGCTCACGGTGACTTTCTTCAAAGTCAAGGTAAACCTATCTAACCCATCTAATCTAACCTAACAATTAACTCTATTTCCTTTTTGGTTAGCGTTTATTTCAGTGTCATAGTCAGAAATAAAAAAATAAAACAGAAATTGTGTATATTTATAAAAGGTACTTTAGTACTGTATTATATATAGTGAACTGTATAATATTCACATACATTAGTCTACTACGGCTTCTGAACAAGTATTCAAAAATTCATGAGAGTAGGCAGGTACACTGAGAGAAAATTTTACTAAAAAACCACTTTTTCCAACAAAAATACGTGTAATTCCCACGATGACAAACCGTTTCATAAATACGACAATGCGACTTTAGTAATTGCATTTAATAATAACAAGCAAGCAACCTAGTAATAACGAGTAAACTGGCTTTGTAATATCAAGTACTAAATCGTTTTGTAATTACAGCAAGTCTCTAGCTTAGGTCTAGGTCTAAGGGTTTTACTAATAGTTTTGTTATTACAGCAAATAAAAATGTGATTCCTAGTATTTTTTTCTGTGATTTCTCTTAATACTTTTGTAATTTCTGCAAGCCTACTGTAATGCCTTCCTGTGTTTTTACTAATCGTTTTGTAATATCAGCAAATATCTATGTGATTCCTAGTATTTTTTTCTGTGATTACTACTAATAACTTTGTAATTTCTGCAAGCCTACTGTAATGCCTTCCTGTGTTTTTACTAATCGTTTTGTAATGTCAGCAAATATCTATGTGATTCATAGTAGTTTTTTCTGTGATTACTACTAATAGTTTTGTAATTTCTGCAAACCTACTGTAATGCCTTCCTGTGTTTTTACTAATCGTTTTGTAATATCAGCAAATATCTATGTGATTCCTAGTGTTTTTTCTGTGATCACTACTAATAGTTTTGTTATTTCTGCAAAAATAAGATCATAATTAAAAATCTACTCGGCGTCTATTGTAGATAAATAGCCAAAGTATTTGTTGAACTACAACATATTGTGGTTTGTACTTTCTAGTTTCCTTAAGTGTTTAACTATTGAAAAATATGGCCACTTCTGCCAACACCAAAATACTTCATCAAACTAGAAAACATAAAGCACAATATAGTAGTTCAAAAAATACTTTGGCTATTAATCTACAATATGCGCTAAGTACATTTTTTAATTATCCTCTAATTTTTGCACAAATTACAACTATTGGTTGAAATCACTGAAACAATACTAGGAATCACATGATTGGTTGATTCTTCGCAACGTGACACAGAAAAGAATTACCAGTATTGAGGTAGGACATAATTATTGAAAAATAATAACAACTTTAATAATTAATAAACGAGTAATTTATTTCAAGAAACCTTACAAATATATATAACCTTGTAAGTATATTATATGTATAAGAATTTTACATTATTTCACATATTGTTACTAAGGTAGGTAGGTACCTATATTATTTTACTTTACATATGTACTTATTTATTTATATCTACGACAATGTTTCTCGATTTTCGTACTTTTATAAGAATTTGTTTTTTTTTTAAAAAACGCACTGGACCAACCAGGTAATTTAAAAATAGTTTAAAAATTCTCAAAAAAATTACTTAAAATCATTCAGTAGTAGTTGAAAGCCAGTGGGGCGCTTCAAGACGGGGTATTCATTAAAATATTCTTGCACGCTGCCACCTCCAGAGTAATTGGAACACAATCTGCATTTAGCTGTCGCATTCCAGTTATCTTCCACAAGATGCCATGGTTCGAGGGAATTACGTAGCCAGTTGAGCTTTTCAGCTGTTGTTTCATCAGGATCTGTAACAAAATCATTGTATGTTCTTTGGTTTTTGGATGCAGAATTCAGGTTGTAGACAAAAACTAAAAAGTACTCTAATTTGTCCATTTTATTAATGGTTTTTTGACAACTCGACAACTGACAAGTTAGTGATGTACTATAGAACACCAAATTGACAAAATGCCAACGCAAGCCAATAAAAAACATGAAAAAAAAAGAAAAAAAGTATATTAAAAAAAAGTGTGATTAGGACAGTGACTCGAAATTACTATACTTCAACACTGTGTGACATGAACATACTCGTATTAGCGAAAGCTGCTCGTCTATAAATAAATAAGCTTACCTATGTCAGATAGTGCAGTGGCAGGATCAGAACCCATTGATGAAGCTCTTGAAGAGGAACGGGAACGAGTTTCTAGTATTCCTCGTTCTCTCAATATGCGACGTCTGTTGTAAATGAATTGTCAGTCAATTTGCCCTAATTCTGCCCCTGCGCTAATATTGCTTTTCCATCTAGTGAACAGTGCAAAGTTTTTAGAACCTAGAATCAAAGAAAAATATTATATGGGTATATTTATTAGGTGTGTTCCTATATTTATTATGTATGTTACCTATGATCAGGTATATTTGATCAAAGTATGTTACTCATTAATTTTTTAATCTACACTAAAATTATGAAGAGAAGATTTGTACTTTTGTAATGAATAAACTGAAAAACTACTTGACCAATTTCAAAAATATTTCACCATTAACGTAACCTATGTTACATTGAATAATTTTTGAAACAAGAGTAACATAGTAGTAGTTAAATAAAAGCAGGTAAAACAGCTTTGCTTACATATCCTGGCTGCGTGTAATCAATATTTCGCACAGCTTGTTGACAATTTTCCTTGTTCCTAAACGTCTCTTTAGTAGCTTGAAGCCCTGGCTGATCAACACCTTGCACAATTTGCAGACTAACTCCTGGTTGTTGTTGAGATGTCTCTTGCCTTAAATTGTACTTTTCTTGGCTTCGCTGAATGTGGTGTACAACTTGACAGAGTTAATGTTTCATCTAAGTTGTATACTTCTGTGGTGGTTGCAAAGCTATTTGGGGAAGCCTCAAAGTAGGTTGTTTCCGTTAACAGTCTGCCAATGCTGCCAAAAGATGTGTCCAATTCTGTATTTACATCAAGCAGAGAAAATGAAGCATTATGCTCATGCACCTGAAAACGATATAGAAAATATTGTAAATTAAGTATAAAAATGTTGAGACACTGACTTCTAACCAAACGGCAGAACAGATTTTGATAAAATTACTATAGCCAGACAGTAAAATTCCTTGGAGTACACAAGCGCCATAGGGTCCCGTTTTACCCTTTGGGTGCGGAACACTAAAAAAGATTTTATCAAATCGGCTCATAATTGACGAAGTTATGCCATAACAAACATAAAAAAATATTCATAATAAAAATGAAGTCAGTTAAAAATACAACCGACTTGAGAACATCCTCTTTTTTTCTTTGAAGTCGGTTAAAAACATGGTAAAGTGGAATGCAAAATAATTACTTATTTGAAAATATAAAAATTAAATTAATTAGGGCATGGATAGAAAGGGACATTAAACAACAAACGCACCTCTTGCTGTTCTGGTGTGTTTAAAGACGCCATTTCAAGTTTCCAATTTTCTAAATTTGCCCGAAACCTGGCCCTGTCACCCGGTATAGGTAGCAACTGTGTTATTTCATCATGCGAAAGCAACCTTAATGTCCCACCATCAATTCTGCCATCTTTGGGTAAGTAGGTAAATAAGTTAGTTTCATAAAATAGAATGAGTTGATTTAGCATAGTTAGTGATAGTGTGTTCAGAAATTGTTCTCATGACACATGCGGGAAGTCAGTGGATGGAGGGCTCAGAATCGTTCATCCTGAAAACGTATACTTAGGGGAGGCATGTATATGTCCAGCAGTGTACTTCTTCAGGCCTAAGATGATAGATGATCTGAAGGGGTCTAGTACAAAATGTAAGCGGCCTTCCGGGTGCGGATTAGTTTTCTGATATGGCGCCTTCAAATTAGCCGCGCTGCAGCGGCACTGCGCACGAGAATCGTATGGATGTGCGGCCGTGACGCGCGTTTTTTTACATAGGTACCTACTTACTATTTACAAAGCAGCGCGGCACCTTGCGGCTAATTTGAAGGCGCCTTATGACGTTTTCTGATGATAGCTTTGATTTTTTGAGACCCGGTGAGAGTAGGTATACATACTTATTTAGTTATTGTTGATCGAAGTATGTAAGTAAATATTAAAGAAATTCCAAACACTTACCTTTAAATGTGGTAACGTATTCAGACAAGCCTCAATTCATTAATAAATCTCTGGTTAGCTTATCCATTTCAAATTTTCATCATGTTCCTTCTTGCCCGTAAGTCGTGAGTGTGTTGCGACAAAATGACGATTATGGTGGCGACGGCGGCTGCGTAAAGCGACTGGCACAGTTTATAGTAGATACACTGTTATGTAAGCTAACACTCAACACATTTTACTTTAATTTTATTAATTTAATCCCCCCGTGCCACACTCATTTCGAACACACATATTTTTATTTTAAGCGTACGCTTGGTCCTTGGTCCAGCCGATGCGAAGTATGCGAACGGAATGCGCGCGCGGTGACCAAGACCAACTCAAGCCAGTTACAAAATAAATTGTAAAAAATACAACATTAACTAAAACAGTGTAATACTTGACATTCGTTTCATAAAAATAACAAAACGAATTGTCAAAAACATTGTTTCGATAAAGTTAGTACACTCATTTGTTGAAATTAATAGTGTCTTGTAATGACATGTAAAATGTAGGTAGCTAGCTAACGTTTTGTTGCTACAATTACAAAACTGTTTAGTAAGATCAAGTATTTTAACAGACATGTTTTGTTGAAATAAGTAATAGTCTAGTCATTGCTAATGACGTCAGACATGAGCCATATTTTTGTAGTAATTACAAAACGTATTACTAGAAATTAATAATGTACAAAATGTGTTTTGTAGAAATAGATAACAGACTAGTAATAGATATGACGTCAGACGTGATTTCTAATTATGGTTGAAATTACAAAACATTTTACTGGAAAAAAATATTGTATTGCTACTATTACAAAATCAACATTTACTAAAACCGATTTGTTGCGATTACTCCATGACCATTGCTTGAATGACTAAACACCTGTCGAAAAAACTAAATTTTGCTCAGAAACACAAAAAAGAAAAATACTAAATCATTTTGTAATTATGACACAAAATTTTCTCTCCGTGTACCCTCAATTTTGCGATTTAGATCGGGCCCTAACTCTGACCATTGCGCGTACTCTTCGCGCTGGCGATGCGTGATTAGAGACATCACGCGCCGTGAGAAGCGAGCTAGCAAACTAAGAATATAGAGTTTGCGATGACAAAGAGCTACTATGTCAGTTCGCGGCGGAGCGCGCCGAGCTGCGCGAGCGCGGCGCGGCGCTGGACGCGGACATCGGGCGGCGCGAGCGCGACGTGTCGGCGCTGGAGGCCACGCTGCGCGTCGTGCACGCCGCGCACCAGCACTTCTTACACAACATCTCGCCGCTCAGCGAAGATTGTAAGCCTTGTATTATGTTCCTCAATACATTACCGCATAGACGCTTGATGGCACCGAATCCACATTTTAAAGAAGTGGCGGGAAATCTTCGCCCTCTAGACTAGAGTTGTTGAATTGTTATTATTGTATAAAATTAGTATAAAATTTCTCGAGTGCATATTGTATTCTTCTTCGTGTGGGCAGTAAGGTCTTATGACCCCAAACACCCTAGTGTCAGAGTTTCTAAACCGCCTCAAGGGCCTCTGACATGGTTTGAGTGGAACCGTAAGTCCAGGTTTCCTCACGATGTTTTCCTTCACCGATGCCAGTGATGTCCAAGATAAACTTTAGAAAGTACATATGAATTGAAAAATTCACATTGGTACTTGCCCGCAACCTCATGCATGAGTGGCGGGCGCCTTAACCACTGGGCCATCACGACACATATTGTATTAAAATAAGGCATAAAACGTGTTTTATCATAGCATTGAAATTCCAATGTTTTTGATAACGATGTGCTATTGTTAGTTGGTTGTAAAATTATTTATCAATCTGGCTTTTGAGTTCGTGACGTGACTGTCTTCTAAGTTCAGAGAAGGATGTTGCACAGGCTGTTCCTTTTAAAAAAATTGTTTCTATATATAGTCCAAACAGCTAAAGAGAGAGCCTTAGTTTATCCGAGTAGATATGAAAATTCATTCAGCATTTTCTTATATTCTTAGCACCTGAAATAGAGGAGTTGAACGGCTTAAGGAACCAGTTCTACGAGCTGCGCGCAGAGTTGCTAGCGCTGCAAGGGAACGCCGAGCGCCTCGAGGAATACAACCGCGACGCCGACGCGCGTCTCAAAGTCATCACAGAAAAAAGCAAGCACCTCGATGCTAGGAAGTTTGTACTGTTTTTAGGGTTCCGCAGCCAAAGGTTGCCAAACGGGACCCTATTACTAAAACTTTGCTGTCTTTCCGTTACCCGCCTATCCGTATGTCGATCACCAGGCTGTTTTTTTTTTAAACCATGATAGTAGAGGCTTGAAATTTTTACAGAGTGTGTATTACTATGTGAACATCCACCATCACCATTCCGCCACCATTCACCTTTGGTCGACTGTCAAGAAGAGTCTGACACTCCCTTCCGCTCCGCCCAGAGCGGAAGAAGTCATTTGATGATTTCCCATCCTTAAAAAAAGCTAAACTAATATATTAAAAAGATATAAGATTTTTTTTTATGTATGATTTAATCTGTGAAAGTTACGGTATTATTATTACAATTATTCCGTTGATACCTAAACTATTTTCAAAAAGCCATAGGCTATTATGTTTTATGGTGTAGGCACATTACTTCCACGCGGCTGACGTCTCGGGCAGCAACTAGTTATAAATATGTTGTCATCAGGTCTGAAACGGAACAAGAGTTGGAGACGTGTCGCGAGCGCATGGAGCGTCAACAGGTGCATCTAAAGAATGCGCGCGACATCGTAATGGCCAACGCTAAACGCGCGCTGAAATTGGTGGAGGGACCTGACGAATGGCGACTGTTCCAGGTGAGGTATACCTACTTGCCGACTTCTCCCGAAGACGGGTCTCTACACTCTACTGTGTGGGGGTGTGTGTATGTGTGCAAATGTTTTTTGATGCAATCAGGCCTCAGTATTGACTTGGTATGCCTGTACTCCATCGCCATCGGTGTAAACCAGCGCCGTGGGTTTCGTGCCTTCGTGCACGGACCACGGCATTATGCTGAGCGTCAGCCGTTTCGCGCGGTAGTGGCGCATATTCCTTACTTGTATTTATTTGTTTTTATTTTTTTAGATTTATTACTAACTTGTTTTTATTTTGCTTTTGTGTACAATTCTTCTTTTTATGTTATGTGCGTCATTTTCGCGTGTATAAACAGTTTTTCTTTTCTTTTCTTTCAAGTTATTATTACCGTACAGGTGGCGCTATGGACCCGCGACTTCATGGACTCGGTGAGCAAGTCGGTGACAGCACTGTGCAACATGCTCGAGCAGTCGCCAGAGATGGCCATGCGGCTGGCGGTGCTTGTCTCGCAGACCGACATCCAGAAGAAAGTGCCCAAGAGCATGCGCCGGCTGCATCTACTGCTGGAGAAGTCAGTATCCTAAACATTACATATGAAAAACGCTATCCGTCTATTACGATGTTTTTATAACTATAAACTCGATAACCACATATCTTTTTGACGGATTTTCAAATGTTTATTCATAGTTATATTTTCTAGAGACTGTTTAATAAGATACAGATGTCGTCTCTGTCCGCCGGTTACACGCAGTGACTTGCGTGTGAAAACAGTTTGTGCAAGTATTTGCACAAACAAACATTAGCACACTAAATAAATAAATAAATAAATAAATAAAACAAGTTTATTGACCATAAGTTTGGTTACAGTACACCGGTAATAAGTACATATTATTATTTAACATAGCGGCAAAAATAGTAGATACAGGTATAGGGCACATGCACTCAGGTTCTCAATCACACTATCACACTATGCTATGACTACCTACAAGTAGTAAGGGAGTAAAAAAGAGTTAAATCACAATAACACAAGTAAGGCAATGGTTCGCATACTTAACAAAATCAATAAATGCCCAATGACGGTATACAGAGAAAGATCATTACCTCCCGTGCTAGTCAGAGACTGTGTTACGGCAAGGTAAGATTCTCGCTCACGGAATACTAGTCGTAATGTAAACATGTATAAGACGCATTTTACTAATTACATTTGTTTAGCAGTGAATCATAGATGGCGATAACGAGTTTCAAGTTTAGCGTAAACACGTAGAATATGTAAAGAAATCAGACGTTAATTGAATATTGCAAAACTAACAAGGTACTATTATAATAATAGATACAGTTAAATTTTGCAATAAGGAAGGTGCGAAGAAGACAAAATTATAATAAAATAATAAGACATGTGTTTAAAAACAAAAGAATAAAATTCTGTTACAAAACTATTTTTATCCTTATACTTATCCTAGATGCTATATTACTAACTAACAACATTTACGTATTAATATACTATTTCACACAACGCTCACGCGCACGCGCGCGTTTACTTTTGTGCACAAATAATATATATATATATACACTATGTAACAAAAACCCTGTCCGATCAGTTTTTGGTTGATCAGTTTTTATGTTTTATTTTGATTTAATTACTTCTTCTTTCATCTTTTTTTTTTTCACTGGGGAAAAATAATAATCTCAAATCCATTAAATAGTTACGTATATGTGTACGCAGTACGATGCCGAATAATACCCTTAAGGATCGGACAGGGTTTTTGTTACAGGCTGTATATGTATACAACATACAATATACAACAAACAAACAATACACAATATTATATATTTAACTACAATTATAAATCTACATATTATGCTTTTATATACTTCATTTGTATTAATTAGTACTTATTATAATATATGTGTATAAATACATATTTAATGACATATTTGTATAAATTTTTCAGTCCGTTCATAATCCAAGTTACTCAGAAACCCTTCCAGAGCCCTTTTACACACAAATCTCGTCAAGTCTTTAAGAGGTTCGATTTTAGATACACGGTTGTATAATAGGGGAGCCAAAAAATAAGAGAAACACTGTGCAAAAGTAGTTTTGCATGCTGGGACGTCATATACCTCATGCACTCTTCTAAGTGATTTGGTAACGGGTTTTACGTTGCAATGTTGTCTCAGAACTATTTGTTGAATAAAAAGTTGACGAATATTTAGCACTTCAAACTCCTTGTACAGCGCAGTTGTAGGATATCTAAATTTTTTAAAATTAATTACTTTTAAAATACATCTGTGAGCCCTTTCTATTTTTATAAGAGTACTTTTTCTAGCACCACCCCAAGCAGAGATACCATAAGTTACGATCGACTGACACAGTGCAAAATAGACAGTTTTATTGGTAGACTTGTCTTTTAAGTTTCTGATTCTTTTGAAGATCGGTATCAGTTTACGAATGCGAGATTTTAAATTATTAATGTGTTGTTTCCAATTTAGATTTTCATCGATATCCACTCCAAGGTATTTAACACAATTACTTGGAGATAAGACAGGGCATCCGCAAGTACTCGCAACAGAACAATTAGATGAATGAGCTTTTAAATTAAAGTCGGTAGTAGGTTGTAAATTATTTTTTATACTAAATGATATAAATTTAGTTTTTTTAAGATTTAAGGTAAGCAGATTGCAGTCAAGCCATTCAATTATATTTTTAAGACCAGTTTCGGCTGACGATTTGACATCTCTCCATGTTTTTTGTTGAAAGAGTATTACAGTATCATCAGCGAAAGTAATTACTTTAGAACCGGGCAATTCAATATTACAAAGATTATTGATATTAAAAATAATGTAGGTCCAAGTACTGATCCTTGCGGAACACCGAAACTAACATTACGTTTAGAGCTAATAAAATTTCCAATTTTTACAGCCTGTCTCCTATTGCTAAGATAGTTCTTAAAAAGTTCAAGTGGTAAGCCTCGAATACCTATAGCCTCCAGCTTACAAATTAGCAGGGGGATTGAGACAGTATCAAAAGCTTTGGCTAAATCTAGAAAAACACCAACACATTTTACCTTGCCGTCGAGATTCCTAGCTACATTGGTGACTAAATGCTCAATGGCATCTATTGTTGATTTGTTCCTCCTAAAACCAAATTGATTGTTAGAAAGAACATTATTTTTTTCTAGATAATTTACAAGCCTATTGTTTATTAGTTTCTCCAGGATTTTAGCCATAGTAGGTAATAACGATATCGGCCGATAATTAGCGATACTGTCTCTTTCCCCCGACTTGAACACAGGAATGACAATCGAGTCCTTTAATAGGTATGGAAAACGTCCACACGAAAAACACAGGTTAAATATGTGTGTTAAAGGTGTAATGATAAAGTTAACACATTTTTTTAAAAACACAGATGCCATCCCAACCAGTAGCATTGGTATTTTTGAGTGACATTATAATATTTTTAACTTCTGTTTCATTAGTTTCCAATAGCACAAAAGAGTTCACAGGGCTGTCTTTACATTTAAATTTTTGCACAAGATCATTTTCCGTAAGGTTTAACTTTTGTAAGATGTCAGTTGATAATTTTGATGCTATATTAACAAAAAAATCATTTACAAAATCGACTGATTCTTGAGGAGTTGCTTTTATTTTTAGTAATTCACAAGGCTCCTGTGATTTTTCAGAATTATTTAGATTACATACACGCTTAATGACATTCCAAGTTTTTTTAATGTCACTCCTGACAGCATTTAGATCTGCTTTATGGTATTCATTTTTTAGATTGTGGAGAATATTATTACAATGATTCCTGTAACGTCTGTAGGTAATTTCTAGATCTTTATCATTAAGTGATTTAAGATGTCTTCTGTGTAATGTATCTCTAAATCTAATGCAACGCAGTAGACCAGGGGTTACCCATGGTTGAAAAGTCTGTCGCCTGTTGGGAATGTTAACCTGGTGACTGCTTTTTCGCCTAATTTCAGATAAGATTTCAAGGAGTAAATCAGTTGCTTTGTTTGGATCTTGCAAGGATAGTATATCAGCCCAAACAATGTCCTTCATAATGTTATAAGCTTTTTCATAGTTTAATTTTAACAATACCTTATCTGATTTGTTATGTTTGCTCTTCTGTGTTAAAGGTATAACACAGTATATACTACTGTGGTCAGTAACCGACGATACACACACCACTGTCAGCATTTTAGAATTAGGCTTTGCGAAGCAGTGATCTATGCATTTATTGAGACGCGTAGGAAATTGATGGCTAGGTAGTAGACCGTACGTGGCCAGAAGATTCATATACTCATCGGATCTAAGGTCGGTAGTATTACTACTAACGTCAACATTTAAGTCCCCGGTTAGATAAACATTAGGTATGTTTTTAAAGTCTATTAGAAGTTCTTCCAAGGACACAAGAAAATTGGCGAGCGAAGCAAACGATGGAGACCTGTACATACAAATAAAAGCATGGTTTTTGCCAATTCTTATCACCAAGCAGTCCGCATCAGCAAAATTTGGCTCATATACTGTGACATCTGGTAGATGGCTCTTTATAAAGACAACTACACCACTGTTTTGGTTAATATGGTTTCTAGTATGAAATGAATCAAATTGATCTAGTTTAGGTATCATGTCTGAATTTTGTAGCCAACATTCCGTGAGAATAATTATATCATAGTCTATTTTACACCTAGCAATAAAGATTTTAAAATCTTCAAAATTTTTATGTATGCTACGTATATTTTGTACTATAATTCTAAGAGGATATTCAGTACGAAGTTTGTATTGTGGAAACGCTTCCGGATCCCCGACCAAAAACGAATCACCAACGTTGATAGTATTATCAACCTCGGTGACTACTTCGTCTATGTTGTTACCCATAACAGCCATATTTAATGCAATGTAACATAGTAACGTTATATTTTTGGTCGACGATAATAGTTTCTGACACCTGTAACTTGTTCTTTTTATTGTCGGACATGAAATTTGAGTAATGGACTGGTATTAATAGTGTTATATAACTTTGTAAATATAAATTAAAAGATGAAATAAAATAGTAGTATAAAAACATTATCAGATAAAATACAATACATATTGCTATGCTTATTATTATGTATATAATATTACTATACGAGTTAAGAAGATTATTATAATTAGTAAATAAGGAGTAAAAGTACCATATTTTCACATGATCTTCATCAGTAGCTAGTCATTCAGAGGTGAAATCTTTAAGTTGACTTAGAGAATTGATGACAATGGCAGGCTGTCCGTCGTCCTTGCGCAGGAGTATGTTACCTCTTGAGGCCCAACAGTACTTATACGAACCATTTTTCACCAATTCTCGAGCGGCAGCTAAGATCTTTTTAGACATAAACGTAAGAGACTCCGATATGTATACCCGCGATGAAGCTACAGTAAAACCTAATATGTCGGTAGTTAGTGGTTGATCTTTGTTGTCGGAGTTGTATTTTTTCACAGCTTTTAGCAGTACTTCTTTATTTTTGGTGTTCTGGTATTCAATAACAATAGGTCCATTTTTCCTGCCTCTTCTAAAAATAGCTGTATGTTCATCAATAGGTGGCAATTGTAGTGTGTTATATACGTTATTTACAATATTCTGTACATCTTCGTTGTCATGTTGTGGGATATTTCTTATTTCGACTGTGTTTTTCAGAAATTGTTTTTGCAATACATTTATCTGAGTTTCCAGTAGATTTATACGTTCTATAGCTGCTTCATGTTTTGTTTCAAGAGTCAACACCCTGCCGCGAATCTCCTTGTAATTGGCAGCATTTTCTTCGAGTTGTTTCTTAATTTCAAGATTAGACTGAAGTATCTCGCTATTTTGTAGTTTTATGACAGCCATCTCAGTAGCCATCAATTCTTTAAAGGACTTTAGAAGGTCTTGTTTTAGGTCCTCAAAATGTTGTTCTTCAGGATTTCTCCGCTTCCTTATGTTTATATTTCTTAAAATTTCTTGGTCTTGTGGTACATTATCAAGGGTAAGATCCGGATGCGACGAGGACTTAATCGGTGATCGTTGCATTTTATCTGGATTTCTTGCGTATACTACACTTCTGGCTCAAATTAACTTTGAGTTTAAATAGCGTATGTGGATTGTCGATTCAAACCAGTTTATACTTTAACGCTTAAGTAATATAACTTAAAATCGATTGATCACTTTTTTTAATAATTATGAACACGTCTTGCTACAACGGTCGCACCGACGAGAATGACTACTACTAAGGTAAGATTCAGACCAACCGGCTCGTATCGGACCGCATCGGAACGGATCCGTACGCATGCCGCGGCAGCCGTACGCATCCATACGCATGCCGCGGCAGCCGAACGGATCCGTACGCATGCCGCGGCAGCCGATCGCGTCCGTACGCACTCCAAGCGCCCAGAAGTGCTGCTCACGGCGCCGTACGGAGCCGGTCGGAGCCGGACGGAGCCGATCGGAGCCGATCGGAGCCGTACGGAGCCGTACGCATGCCGCGGCAGCCGAACGGATCCGTACGCATGCCGCGGCAGCCGTACGCATCCGTACGCATGCCGCGGCAGCCGTACGCATCCGTACGCATGCCGCGGCAGCCGTACGCATTCGTACGGCTCCGACGGACGCGATCGACGGAGGTAAAGTTGCATGCAAATATGAATTATAATTACTGTTGATACATTTCAATGTTCTTTACCGCATTGTAAAATGCCGCCCGGCCCGGCCCGATGCGAGCCGGTTGGTCTGAATCTTACCTAAACCGTTTATGCTTGTGCAAATCAAAATCCGCATCAAAATCCGTTGCGTAGTTTTAAAGATCTAAGCATATATAGGGACAGACAGACAGGGAAAGCGACTTTGTTTTATACTATGTAGTGATATTGTGTAAGTTTAGACTAATGTGTACTCGAAAGGTGTAAGCTCTAGTGCCTATGTTAGATTATGTTGTTACTTAGTTTGATAAGCTTTTGATGTTGTCCTGTTTTCTCTTTTTTGTTTTTCTTGTGTGAGCAGTACTGTGTTGTTCACACCATCTTTGCCAGCCTGTTTTTTATAAGTGAAGACTTGTAATTGGCTGTCAGTTATATTTACTGTTTTTTTAATATGTTTTATTTAGCTGTAAGTCTTCCATATATCTTAAATAAATAAATAAATAATAAATAAATTGCGTTTAACAAAATTAATTTAACATTGAGCGTGTAGCAGTTTTTTAAAGCTTAAGCTATCTTTTCTTCTCTTTGCCTATTCAATATGATTTTTTTTTTGTACGTGTGTATGCTGAACTACACTTAGAAAAGCGAAAGGACACAGACTCACTCACTAATCACGAAATATCAAAAACTGCTTTACGTATAATGATGAAATTTGGCAGGGCAGTAGTTTATAGTTAGTAGACGTTCGCTAAAAAAGGTTCCCAAAATGCACCTCTTAAGGGGATGAAACGGGGGTCCAAAGTTTGTATGGAGAAATAAACTATACCCGGACAAAGTCACGGGCAGAAGCTATTTACTTATAAGACCTTATTTTACAGGATCGTGGCCGGCGCACCTATTGAGGCCAAGCAGGAAGCGGTCTTAGAATCCGATGGTAAAACATGCAGCCTGATTTAAAGTGTTTACTCATATATTTATTTATTTATATTTAAAAGCCTTCAAAACTACCATTACAAGTCTCTTAACCTAATGCGATAGCCTCACATAATAAAAATATACCATATACAACATAACTCGATATACTACACCAATAAAATATATACAAGGTGTTGTTTTGCATCCTCGTCAAATTTCAGGTGGTTGTCCTAAAAGACATAAATAATCAATTGAAAATACAGTACCGGGCAATAACTAATAAGCGCGCGCGGGAGCGCGAGCGTGGCTAGGCACGTGCGCGAGTAGTACCTACGAAATTATTGAATGATCGTTGCGTATGCGTTGTGTATGTATTGTTTGCGTTTGTTTGTGTGTGAAAGCGCGGTTATAGCTAGTAACAGACGGGCCGCTTTTAAATACGGCTGGTTTACAATTATGAATTTTAGTAAACAGGAAAAAAATATAAAAAATACCTACTCATTTTATTGTTGATTTGGGTCGAGAATCATTAGCGTAATTACGTCCTTGAATTTGACTAGGATGCAAATCAACAGCTTGTATAAAACCAAATCTCATTTGTTACCATATCACTCTTTGTAATATAATACTTGTAATAGTACATTATTTTACTTACATTACCATGTACTGGCCGTTATTACGGTGTCCACGTCGGTTTATTCTATGCATTTGGTTCTGGGTTCGATACCTAAATTGGGTTTTGGCCTGTGCCTAGGTGATGGCATTAGCCTCGCTCCCTATTACATGGGACAGACAACACACAACAACATTTTATGTATATTTTGTGCAAAAGATAAATAGGTTAAATTAATCTTTTGTGATAAATGGGTTAAATTAATATTTTGTGCACAGCGATCTTTGACCCGTCGGAGCCGTCATCTACCCGGAGCGGTGTGAGTATTGCCAGCGGATACACCAAGCGGCTCGTCGGCTTCCGCAGACGTCTCGCGCCCAAAATCCAAGAATCTGCGGTAAATATTCATTTGTTTAAGTTGTTTTACAGTTGAATACCTACATAATAATATACACTTAAAACTATTTACCTACCTACGTCGCATTAAGCCTTGATTACATTTGATTAGATTGCACCTGAATGCCACCGATTTTATGATTTCCAATCAAATCATATTTATAGAAATTTCAAAGATATTTTAATTGTATAATATATTTTATATACCTACAAATTGTAAGTATATAAAATATAGATTGTAGGCTACAATAATATCTCAGTAGCAGACTCGGTGTCTGGATTTGTGCCCGGATGATAGCAATAGGCTCGCCCCCTATTACATGGGACTTAAACGTAACTGGCGAAATGTGGGTGTATTAATGGGTATACCTCTGCCTAACCTTTCGGGGATTACAGGCGTGATGTTATGTTATGTATATAATGATATATTTCGCGGGTAAAATTAACAAATATTCTGTCCTAGGTAATAAAAAGATCTATAAGACGCTATGCACGAGCGCGATTGTTCAATCATCATGACTTGCTGTTAGTCGATCAAAACTATTTGATCGTCACTTTTCGACCAGTGTGACGTCAGCTTAACGTAGTATGATAAAAATATAATTTGGAGTAAAAACGAGTAGAGTATTTACTTATTGGGTGATCATGTGATGTAAATAAAATTCTGCCAGGAGGAAACATGTCGGAAAGAAGGATAAAACTTGATTAACAATTCTTGGCCGCTACTTGGCGCGCTAATCTATACATATAATAAAATTGTAGAAAAGTGGTGTCTGTACAATGGAAATATATAAAAAAAAAGTAGCAGGGGTTGTTATTATATCGATGCCAAACCCGAAACTGTAATTATTTATTTTTTTGTCTGTTTGTCTGTGTGTTTGTGCACGCTAATCTTCGGAACTACTTGACGGATTGGAATGTTTTTTTTTTTGTTGTATTGGTATTAAGTCCGGGCAACATATAGGCTATAATTTATCTTGGAAACTTGAACACCTGATGCAGAACCGCAACAGACCAGCTAAACTATAAGAGATACAAAAATGGTACCATAGCAAAAATTGTTTCACGTGATGAGCATTTTCTGCTAAGAGAATAAATTTGAAGATCTGGAACACCTGATGTGGAACTCCTAGAGCCCAGCTACACTGTAACATAATTATATAGGAATGACGTCTTAGCAAGAGTTGTTCAGCCTGATGAGCACTCTCTGATGTCGTATAAAATTTGAAGATCTGGAACAGCTTATGTGGAACTCCAAGAGCCCAGCTATACTATAACATATATAGAACTAGCGACCCGCCCCGGCTTCGCACGGGTGCAGTGCTGATACTATGGCAAATATTTTACTTACTATTCGTTCGACTAAGAACAAAAGATTATACAATTATCAACAAAGTGAAAAGATACCTTTCTATTCAGTTATTTTTTTAACTTAAATACCTACCTTACATTAAACTACGATTTTTGATTCGTTCAGTGAAAAGGTAGGCTATTCTATTCAGTTATTTTTTTAACTTATTCTACCTTTCATTAAACTATAATTTTTTATAATTAAAAATACAGTACTAATAATTGTATTTTTCCTCGGTACCGCCCGCCGCCGCAGACGCTATGTACCTGCGTTTTAAATCTGTAATATCTTCGAAAATATTTATTTAAATTACATGCTGTAAAGGGCCATAATGATCTATATGAAATGCACAATGTTTTTAAGGTACTTAATTGTATAAGGATTAATGCTGTATTGCCTAAAATTGCTTCTTAAATAAGCCATTATTTCTCGTAAAAAGTTAAGGATAAAAAATGGTTATTGTAGGTGATCCTTAAGAGATAGACATATACCATCGCGGACTTTTTTGTAGACCTTTTTAAGGTGTATAATACTGTAATACATTATTTTGATCCATCTCCAAGGGTTCAGCCAGCGTTTGCAATGTAAGCGCAAAAAAATGTGTTTATTTACGACATCACATTAGAAACCTCTAAAATTATCAGTGTTTCTCTTCTATATTATGCATGTATTATACATATAAACCTTCCTCTTGAATCACTCTATCTATTAAAAAAAACTGCATCAAAATCCGTTGCGTAGTTTCAAAGATCTAAGCATATATAGGGACAGACAGACAGAAAAAGCGACTTTGTTTTATACTATGTAGTGATTGACGTCTTAGCAAGAGTTGTTCAGCCTGATGAGCACTCTCTGTTGACGTATAAAGATTGTAGATCTGGAACACCTGTTGTGGAACTCCAAGAGCCCAGTTATACTATAATATATACAGGAATGACGTCTTAGCAAAAGTTGTTCACCCTGATGAGCACTCTCTGTTGACGTATAAAAATTGAAGATCTGGCACACGCGTTGTGAAATTCCAAGCGCCCAGCTACACTATAACATATATAGGAATAACGTCTTAGCAACAGTTGTTCAGCCTGATGACCACTCTCTGTTGACGTTTAGGAATTGAATATCTGGAACACCTGATATGGAAAAAAAAGTTTCACTGTATAATTATAAAATAACATAGGTAAGCTGGGAGTACCTCCACGCGGTGAAGGCGGTAACAGTTTAGGACTGATTTTCGATGAAATCTCGCTCATCCCGTTGTTTTCCCGTCCCCAGGCCTTAGAATTCTACATCAGACGTTTCAGATCTTATATTTTGTCGACCCCGTTGTGGCTGGCGTAAGCAACAGGATCCGCGTACGAAGTCGCGGGCAGAAGCTAGTAATAAATATAAGTCTGAATCCGCTAATCCGCTTTGAGCAAACATGATGATCAATGTTTTCACCTTCTCTACATAATTATATGAAATATGGCCTTTGTCCTGCAGTGCCAGGTGTGCTTTGTCGGTCGTTCGACCGTTCGACGAGACAATCATATGTGTGGAAATCGCGGAACGGGATGAAATTGGCATAATTAAAAGGTTTATGCCCAGCAGTGGCCCAAATTGGGCTGTAATCATGGCGATGATAAAGTACAGTCAACCACACGTGACACTATGGTGACAATTTTAAATCGGCACCACCTTTATTTCGTTGCAGTAAGAGCGGTTTTCCTAGTTCAAATGTTGTACACTTCATTGTAATAGCATGACATGGGAGTCATCTGATTTCCATTGGTTCTATTTTTCATACACATGAAAATTCATGTTTTTCTTTCTATTCCAGTTGATTGACGAGATCCCTGAAGAAGGTATGTATTTTTACTCGTAAACAAATAAAATAAAACAACAAAAAAAATAATAAAGGGGTCAGGTAATGTAGGTCAGTGCCAGTACACAATACGCGGTGAATATGGCACATTGAGTCTTAGAAAATGTTCAGCTTCATAGAGCGACGGATAAGTACCGTCTGTCACTCTACCTGTCAGATACACTTTCTATATTTCGATGATACCATAAAAACGCGTACTGTAATCTGCTACCTAGGAAGACCTACATTGACCTCATTGGTGAGGTCACGTGAGGTTCTTCAGAAAGGTCAGGTGCGCAGTAGTCGTAACCGGTGAGCTTGTATGATGAGATATATTAACGTAGACTGGGCGAAATAATATGTTAGGATCGCAACATGTTCTGTAGTGTCTGCCTACCCCCATAGGAAAAAGGCGTGAGTTTATGTATGTATGTGTGGAAGCCAGAAATATTTCCCGAATATTTTAACGACTTTAAAAAAGGAGGAGGTTATGTATTAGGGGTGAATAGGCTCTGGTGGGACTTTGTGAATAAAGCAGAGAACTGTATAATAATAGGTTTAATATTGTGATTTTTATTGTGGTTAATGTCGTTGTCATCGATTAATGAACGTATTATCTTCCAGCGCGGCGTTCTACTGTGTCGCTGCGCGTCATAACTCTGGCGCTGGAGTCGGGCGCTTTGATGATAGACACTAAACCACCCGGTATCGGACAGGGGAAGTCTTCTATATTTAAAAAATGAATACTGAATAGCGTTCATTCACAGACTGTTTTTAAAATGAAAAGGTATCGTTTGTATTTTGGTTTTGAATGTACTAATTGTGGAATGGTGATCCATTTACAGTCTATCCGCTTTAATAATGGCGATACACCTAAACGGGGTACAGGAATTTTATGTAACACATGTATTTTATGTAAAATGCGCTTTTCATTGTGATGCGCCGGCGCCGATATGACAATATTTATGGCGCATGGACGCCCCTTTTGTATGGCGAAATGTCAGCGATATTTGCTTCACGTTAGTTTTCCAAGGGCCCCAATGATTTTAGCGGATGGACATAGGAATTATTAACCTTGGTTTGTACTTGTGTTTTATTGCATTTTTATGCTGTTTGTACGTAACATTATTTACGTTTCTTTTCTAACTACTTACATAATAATGGTTGGTGAATTCATATGGGACATTATAACATTGCACTATGGATAAAATTACAATAATTGAATTTCCGACTGGTACGAGCTAATAAAAAAAAACGGTAACTATTGCTTGTATCTTGTATCACCTCCATTAATATCTTCGAGTTTGTTTGTTTTGACAACTGGTAGGTACTAAGTTATTTATTTAATTAATTATTGAGGTTGGGAATTGGGAACTTCTTTTTAAAAACGTTTGCTTGCTTGTAAAATCTGCCGTGCAAATGATTATGTAGTTTATACCTGACCAGAAATAAAAAAATAAAAACTATCTCTAATAATATTTTGGTTTTATTGATTCGTTGCCTGTTTTTAATCAAGTTTTGCACACCAAGCCGCAATAGGTATGCGGTAAATGGAAGAATATCTGCATGAAACACCTCTATCCTACACTCTAAAGGGATGCAGACGAGATGCTATGAACGTTTTGCACTACGTTCTTTATTAGTTCGCACTAGGCCAAGCGCGGATCCACCGTTGTGGGCAAGGTGGGCATGCCCACAACTCAAATTCGCGAAAAAAAGTTTAGTTTGAACTTGTTGTTTTAAGTAAGCATTTTAACAAAAAATTTCAGTGTAAAACGTATACCAGCTTTTAATTAAATCTGGTATGCTTTGAAGCTGTAAGTTTCATTCCAATCGGTTCAATAGTTTACGAATCTAGATCCGATAATGTGATACGCGTGATTGAATCCAACTGTAACTTGACACCGATTTCAAGTGACCGTAACCACATACTTTTTTGAGGACTGGACCCGCGCTTGTACTAGTTAAATACAGGCGTTTAAATATCGGGATGTTGGATAAACTGTTCAAATAATTTTTTATCACAAAGATACAAAAAAAAGTGTCATCATCATCTTCCTGCCCTTACTTGGGGTCGGCGCAACACGTTTTCCTCTTCCACTCTGTCCTGTCAGCCGTCATGCAATCACTGACTCCCCTTTCATTCATATCATTCTTCACACAATCCATCCATCTTTTCTTTGGTCTTCCTCTTGCTCTCCATCCACCCACATTCATATTCATAACTCTCCTGGTCACATGCGTTTCATCCCTCCTCTTCACATGCCCATACCAAGACAAACGATTCCCTTTCAACTTTTCTGTCAAAAAATAAACAAAAAAAGTGTGTTAAAGTTAATTTCCTAAGTGTTGTTCAGATCGTTTAGAAATGGTTTGTTTGTTCCGATGTTTTTGTCGCTGACCGTACATCAGTCCATGTAACAGCAGCAGCATTGGCGGATCCAGGAGGGCTAAGGGGCTTGAGCAACCAAGCCTTTCGTTCTGTGCTTTTTTTTATTGTTTACTTTGCTAAAAACCTACCCTTATCGGGATCCAGCCATCCCCACACGACAAACCTGGATCCACTACTGAGCAGCAGCTTGGCAGCTGCAGGACGTTGCAACAAGAAACCTAATACTCTCTGTCGAGAGCGCTGCAGATAAACAGAGATTGGGTCTTTGGGTCAATGACATTGCAGTTGGGCGCCACACAGCAGTCACCTACACAACGGATGCAGACGTTCACTGAACGCCTTGAGCCCCTTGATACCATACCACGGATCTCATTTCACTGGCAGATAGCTGACGTTATAAGAAGGAAAATTAGGCTACTTTAGTAAAAAAAAATAGTATTCAAAAAGGCCCGCAGATGACAAACATTCACGCGGAGGAATTCGCGGGCATAAGCTAGTATACAATACCTGGGTCCGGTCCGGTCCTGGGTTCGATACCCGGGTAGGCACAGTATTAATTGGTTTGTGGCAATTCGAAAATGGGACTTCACTAAACATCGCACTAACTTGTGGGTTATGTACTACCTAGGTACTTAGTATAGCTAGGTGGTGCACTCGCCACTCTGTCTACACCTTCGAGAGACAAGGACGTAATGTTATGTTACATGAATGAAAAACTACAAATGTTACTTTCAATTTTATTACAACATCTTATTTTTTCACATTTCAGTTTTACATGTAGCTCGTCACACAAACTCTTGTCTTTATTTTTGACTTAACAAACACTATTGGCAAGAAATTATTCGTTCATACATTAAACAAAATCTTTATTTTTTGGTGGGATTGACATTTCAAAGTTATTGTCGAAATACTAAGTACGATTAGGAAACTATTGCGCAAGTCACTACATAAGCATCTGGCTTCTACTTTAAACTATGTGCTAAATTCAGTAAAAATAAGTACATTCTGTGCTTTCAAACTTCAGTAAGTCTAAAGAGTTCAAATACATTCAATAATTTTGATATTTACAAAGGAACACCTGTGGTAATACACATAAATATTATGGTAATATATGTGGCAATTGACTAAGTTATTTTATTTTAACATGATACATTGCATAAACCACTTGAAACTATTTTCATACATATTGAGTACACAGACAAAAAACAACTGAATCAAACAATATGTTAACTCAATGCTGAAGGCACAGGGTTTTAATGAAGTGGCCGTTCTTAGCCTTAAAACCTGATTAACTAATGTATTAGATACAGATAGGTAATTATGGTATTCTACATGAAAATCGTTACAGTGAAAGAACTTTATGATGATCTACCCTATGTAATATTATACAGCATTACTAATTTATAAAATCACCACACAAGCTCCAATCTATAAATGAGCATGGTCATGTTTCAAAAACATTTGGTAGGTACCTACTTGACAAGCTCCAGTCTGCAACTTCAATATAGCTAATTTAGTACCTAAGTGATCATAAGTGTACCTCACATTGGGTGTAGGCCATGGACTACATAATAGGTGCTAATAACGAGGCCCAGAAAAGTATTTTACTCTTGAAGGCCTTTTCAGAGTGCTTTTTACATCATTTAAGATAATTATGATAAATTTATTTCAAATAAATAATATACACATACTAAAAGTTGACATGAACTTCAACATAATAAGTAAACATAATAAAAATAATATAACACAATGGAAGTTACTTTAAGGTGCACATTTTCTGTCTGAAATGAAATAACAAATTATTTTTAATATAAATATATAAAAGTAAAAAATAAATTAAAAACAATCTATAGTTTAATAATCAAAACATGAGCCATTTCTTTCAGTAACTAAAAACAATAAAGAATTAATCTTAGATTACCAATTGGACGAGGGTGGGAAGTTACTACGACGCGCGACGTCCAATTATTAATCTGAGGAAGTAATATTACACATTTCCATTCTAACACTGTTGACCAAAAATACTACATACACAGGACAATTCACCACAAATTTAACATTCCTACATTGAAATTTAGCTATTCGACGAGAAGGACACAATGGCTGGAATAGTAGCTGCCCAGACCTATTGGTATTGGGAATTCAATAGTGAGTAAGCTATTCCTCACAGGCCAGTGTCGTGGCTTTTGCTTAACTATGCATCGCCTTACTTCACATCGCCAATTAGGCCTTTCATCAACTGCAAACAGTGTTAGAATATCAAAGCGTCATAAGTCAGGGAACCGTAATGGGTCTTCTACAAAGTCATCTGGTATTACAAATAGATCAGAAGCAATATCATTACGAAAATCAAATTTTTGAAATGTTATTTTAGCTGTCACTGTTGGCAAAATTGGAATATCAATTTTTACAGGAAATCCCCTTGGCAATTTCATAGCCACAAATTGTCGTAGCTTAGCAAAATGCTTGAATGGTGCAATCACTTCCAGTACATTCAACAGCATGTCAACACTTAGAGGGAAATCATCACTCATGGCAATAGTGGCTCGGAAATTCCTTGATGACTCCTTGTAAACAAGCTCTCTACCTAGGCTAGGGTAAAGCCCAGGGGAAGATGATATGTATGAAGACCAATCAATATTGCTCTCTGGGGGCGGGTTTAGTGATGCACGGCGGGTGGGCTCCCCATTTGTGTCCAAGTTTTGTGTATTTCCTTTAGTAAGGCTTTCAATGATAGCCTTATTTTTTTGGAGATCATCAGTTGACAAATGTTCTCTCCTTTTACGCGACTCTAATACAAGACCTGTGATGGTATAAATATCACTCCTGTATATTCCAGCAACTGTTTCTTTACGATCTTCTCGAAAGATCCAGCCAGACTGAGCCCTTGTAAATGAAATTCCTTTGGTTGACATCTGAGCAGCAAGTATATCACTTGACATAAGAATATCTACTTCATCTTCTATTTCATTTTCTGTTTCTTCATAGCGGACTCTTTGGTACACTTTAGCTTTGTTATCTAAAACAGTTAGTGACTCACTAGGAGGTTTTTCTCCCTGAAAAATAAAGGATATGTCTCCTCTTTCCCATTTCATGTCAGTGAAATCCACTAATGTGGTGTCCAATCTGATTCCAGAACCTGATTTGTAAATCTTGCAAACATCAGATGGTAATATTCTGGAGACTAGAGGTACCCATGAGTGGAAATCCCATTTGAGTTCCATGTAAAAATCTTGTATTTGAGCAAGAGCTCTAATAAGATCAGGTCTACGACGTTCCATCTGTTCTCGTGCTTGCTGCTTCAATTTGCGCACTAGTGATGATATGGTCTGACGATCTCCGTAACTGATGGCTTCAGCCAATGGTGACCAGCCTGCAAGGTTCTTGACTTTGACTGGTGCGCCGTGCGCGAGCAGCAGTTGCACGCACTCCTTGCGGCCCAGCATGACGGCCAGGTGCAGAGCAGTATTACCGTGTTTGTCTTTTCGAGCCACATCATGATTTCTTAGTAACGACGAGAGCTTACGAACATCACCAATAAATATACACTCGTGGAGTGGACACACATCGTCTTCTTCGCTACAGTTAGAAATAGACATCTCGCACACACTGTTGTTTCTAATTCATTACTCTCATTGATAACTAAATAGGAACTTCGAAGTGGATTCAATTTTTTTGATTATAATCTAATCAAGGAGATAAGAAAACGGCTTCATATTTTTACTGTACTTTGTTGTGTTGAATAATTTCCTAATTAGTTCTGTAATAAACTTATTTTTGAAACCATAATATTTACTCATGTACACTAAACAAAATTATTATTTTCTTTCTTTTACAAAAAGTAATGTGTCCATCATCATTTTTAGGTTCTGTTCCAATATTCAAGGCGAAATTTTATTTTTTTGACATCTGTTTACTGTTATCACTGTTACTCTTGCATAAATCTACGTCATGCTGTTCTGCTGTCAGAAACTAAGATGCTTAAGTGCTCGTTATCGAAATCGATAATGGAACGTTCCCTTTTTTGTGAGAATATGAAAATACTTAGTCGATTATTTTTTATAATCGATTTCAATGGGAAATTAATTTAGTTTAACACTTTTGTGTAACATAAAAAATATTTGTGCCACAAAAAGTTACAGGCTTCTTCATTTGTGCTATTGTATGACTATTATGCAGTGCAGGTAGTATTTTAGAGTGAAATAATAAAATGTAACCATATATGGCCCCCAAATAAACGGGGGCCACTCGTTTTTTTCTTTCGTGTAGTTTTAAAAAAAACCATTTCCGTCTCCTCCCAATAGCATCAATAGAAGTAGCGGATACAAAATATCTCTATTACGACCGCTGTCTCGATCTTTAATAATAACAGGAGGTCCGGAATAACATGGTGGTGCTATCCCATTATCGTAACTAGGGTAGCATGTAATCGATGTGATCTGCAAAAATATATAAAAAAGGTGAACACGAAACATAGCAACAAAAATCCTATTTCTTATTAGTATTAACAGTTTTCAAAATGTTTTTAATTAGTTTACTAATGTAAACAACAATTCAATCAGCAATTTTTTTTAATATTACGTATAATAAAAGAGGTATGTAGCTGACTCAGAATGAAAATAAATCAGTATCATAAATAAGATTTAGGAAATCTCCTGAAAAATTGCACACGGTTTATGTATCAAGCAAGCCTTCATTCAACTGACAAGAATCTTCTCAGCATTGAAACATAAATGTAGGTAGTTATAAGGACCGACTTCTATCGGTCAAGATTTTATGCTAAACCATTGTCTTGCTTGGCAGTAGTTATTGGTGCCGATTCCTTATTTCACAAACTAAAATTAGACCATTTCTATCTTTTTCTACCTAAAAACAGAAAGCGGCGGAAATAAATTAGACCTGTCAATTTTAATTAACTTCCATGCAATTATAGTTGACATGTCAGAAATGCATTGACAAAAAATACGGAAAAGTTCAAGGCAAAACCAATTTGACACCTCTAACTTAGTTCTAAAATGTCACCGTCCTTTTCTTTCGCCGTATTTAGAAAGAGATGCCAATCTTCTAATTTTAGTGTAGTTTGTGAACAAGGGAATCGACTCCATTAACGTCCTTCTAACATCGATGTTCCTCGAGCAACCCTGAGAAATATGTCCTGAGTCAGAACGGGGTCAAAACTTATGATAGAAAAAATAAGCATGTTGAGCTACTTACATAAAGAGCCAGTATAATTGAAAGAAGAATCAAAAGTTTCGGAGACATTTCGACGTTACTAATGGACACCGCGTAAAAATGGTTTTCTCTAAAAACCCTCTAAAAATTAAGTGTTGAATGAATTATTTTTTAATGATCTGCAATGAATCAATGATTCGCTTTTATACCTGAAGTGTGCACGTTAGTGACTCCTTGTTACACCATCAATGATAAACAAATAATAATTATAGAAATAGTGGTAGGTATTTCAAAAAGTGTTATCATTCGAATTATTTTAAAAGCACGTTCGAAAGTACAAACATTCTACCAACAATCATTTACGAAAGTAGTAATATTACTACAACTATGGCAAACGAGTTATATAAAAAAACAATTTTAATGTCTAAAAATATACTATATTTTTTATACTTTTGGGTTTCAAGGTATTTTACAAAATATTTTATATTCGAGAACGACAAGTAATAAATAGACCCAAAATCTTTTTAAATGTTGATTTGTGATCAATCAGATTTTATCTAATAATCTGAGGCCAGATTGGTCGTGTATGTAACACATCCCCTTAAAGATGTTAAAGATATTTTTTCAATCCAAGATCACATGTAGAGAGAAGCAAAAACAAAAAAAAAACAAGTAAAAAAATTATTGTAGGTTTGTATTGCGCGGTTAAATTATTTAGTTCCATGTTCTGCCGCTTGCTATGTACCGATCGCTAAAGCGCAGGCCACACCGCCAGCTAGCGGGCGGGCGGGCTAAGCGGGCGGGCGAAGCGAACGAAGGAAACTATACAAACTACGCGAAATATTGGCGAGCTAAACTATGGGGTTCACACCGAAAACTACGGACAGACGAGCGACGGATATTTCGTTAGCTTAGCTCGTTGAATAGTCGGTAGCTCGCGGTGTGAACCGAAGTATGTAAAGAGGTGAAACGATGTTCGCCCGCCTAGCCCGCCCGCCCGCTAGCTAGGAATCGTCGGATATTTCGTTAGCTTAGCTCGTCAGGTTAGTCGGTAGCTCGCGGTGTGAACCGAAGTATGTAAAGAGGTGAAACGATGTTCGCCCGCTTAGCCCGCCCGCCCGCTAGCTGGCGGTGTGGCCTGCGCTTGATAGTCCTTGCAAAGTCAGGGTTCGTCATCTATACCTTCATGGATTCGTCTATATCTCTTTCTCTCTCTAATACATGGAAGCATAGAGCAATATTAAGAGCTTATCATACTACAAGTAGAGCTATGTTCAGATAAGTATCACTAGATGGCTCTCTGAGCATTGTTTTGATTTTAATCGAGTTTGATTTGATTGAAGCGCAGAAAAAAGTTGACAGATGCGCAGTGTTGCCACTTTGGGGAATTTGTCGCTAGATTTAGGGAATTTTGCAATAGCTCAACGATTTTTTCCTTTGCTAAGTCCCTAGATATAAATTTGGTGATTTTTAGCGACTTTCTCAAGACTGCATAGGCGACGATGACCATTCACCATGATAGTGACTCGTCTGCTTGTTTGCGCCTGGTTGTTAATCTCCTCGTATCCAGTCCACTTCCTTTCAGCTTCTTTAACATTCACTTGCTTTCTCTTTCACTCCTAGACTATTTGATACTTTCATCTCTTTCATTCAACATGCTTTACAACTGTCACTCATCTTTACCATTCATTCCACTCATCTATCGTAACGTTTCGTTCCTACAACTCTGCCATTCTGATATCTGACTGTCGCCAGTCAGATCTAAACTAAACAAACAAAACAACACCTTTCACAACTTGAACTTTATACAATAACAACTTAATTAAAATTCTACACACCTTGTCATGCCCTTCTTCATTTAACCACATTACTACTAGGTACATAACAGATTAACAAACTCTTTAATTCTTTATTTACTTCCAGTTACGTCTTACCAAAGACGTATTTCCTAACAACCTTAACAGTCTTTGTGTTTTCATGTTTATTACCACTAATGAAAAACTGCGAAGAGTATAGGATCTAGAGAATTCTAAAGAATTTTTGACATCCTGAATTTTCATAATCTAGCGAGATTCGATGGTACATCTAGTGACCTGTTCAAATTGAAGGTGGCAACACTGCAGATGCGCGCACCAGTGAAACGCCTCGTAGTCTCAAGTCTCAACTTTAATTCACTTTTCTATAAAAATAATAGTAATTCATAATGTTCATTGACTTGTTTAAAAAATATAGGTTCATTTTATTTCCTAATATGTAATTGAAGTGCGTATTATTAAATTGGTTTAATACAACGCTGCAGCTGGGACTGACTTTGCTCGATTGTATCGGTATAGTTTTAAAGATAAGATTTATTGATTGAAAATTCTGTTTGTTTTTTATTGCCGTCGATTGCTGAAAATCTTTAAACAACAATTATGCTCTATCACTTAATTTAGCATTGTCTGAGATTTGAGTTGTTATTGTGACTTGCGGCGTCATAATAAATAAATAAATGAATTGACTGTGCACCTAAAGTTTCCGGCTTATTGCTCCTGAATTAGCGAGGAAATTCTCCATAATGTAAGTATTAATAAATTGTATTAAGTATCGATGTAAGCGTGCGGCATTTCATTGGGTGGTGTACCACCTGCATACAATCCTATCTGTATTTGTCTCAAACCAGCTAAGTATGAATGTCTTAAGTATTGTTGTTTGTAACAATTGTTTAAGATTTCTACTAGATAACTGCAACCAGAACCAAGAACACAAAATTGTGAATTATATAATTTATGACCAACTTAAAAATTACTTAGCAATGAATTTCACTTAGAATTAAAAGAAGTATTTATTGTATTTTCCTGATTGCTGAATCATACAACATAACAAAAAAACCAGTTTAATTATATTTGAGTTTTATACTTGCATTGTAGCAAAAGATTCCACCAGGTTACCTTGAAAATTGTAGCAAAAAATCTCTAGACACTTTTGGGTTTACTATTTAAACTATGTTTAAACAGAAGCTAAATCAAATTGTATTTTATATATTCTACTGCGGCTATTACTTGTTTTCATAAATATATATTACTTGTCTTATAATAAACACACTTAGCAACAAGTACTTACTTACCAAGTTGAGGATAATTAATTGCAAAAATTGTTTTTGGAATTTGCAGAATGATAAAACAGGTACCCATCTATCTAATTTTGATTTTATTTTAACTAATTCTGAACTGCAGACATTTGGCTATTTATTATTATTATTTGGCTAGTATTTCATTTTATTTTGAGTGAAGGAAGAATCTTTTAAAGGTATAGAATAACTTTTAAATTGTGCATATAACTATAAAGTCTAGGTGAAATTACCTTCCTTTCAAAAACAAAATGCCATCAGCCCATGCCATCTACTATTTTTAGGATGCAGACACCACTGCATCCTAAAAATAATAGATGTGCAGTCTGAAGATGTCTTTTATTATATCCTGCACCAACGAGCTTGAAGACATGACCATACAATAATTATTATGTGTAAAGGTGATGCCATTTCTAAAGTTATTAGATATTGTCATACATGTTTATGGGTTTCCTTTGAGGAGTAACAATAGCTATTTTTAAATCTAAGCTATTGTCTTAGAAGTATTTATGGGACATCATTCTTGTACATATTGTTAACAACCCATAAACAGCCTATTAAAATGTTTTATTTCTTAAATCTGAAAATCCAATGTGTTAGTTTTCATTTTATTATTGTGTCATAAAAACTTAATGAAGGTATGTTATTGCAGATATATTTTATAAGTTTAAAATTACTCATCAACTGTTAAACATTGGTTTTATTTACAGAAGACAGCTTCTTCTAATCCTGTTGACATCTAAAATAACTTCTTATTCTCTTCTTAACCAGTATGCTATTAAAATAAGGCGATTGCTGCTTTATATGCAAAAACAAAAGTATTTTCCCCAATTTGTCTAATATATAATGAATTGGCAACCTCAGTTGGCAACTCATATATTTTTAATAAGTTTTTCTGTTATTCCTGTGAAATGTGTCCATTCAAATTCGAATATTCATTCTCATTGTGTTTCTGGAATCAAGATTAGGTTAGGATAAAAGCATTCAAGTTGGCAGTTCCTGCCAAACAAGTATGTAGTTGAATTTGCAGTAGGTACCTACATTAAACCATTTTTGTATAGAGACTGGTGGGAAGTATAGATGTGGCATGTGCCTTGCATATAACATAAGCTTAGATTCATTTTGATTCAAAGCAGGACCTGTTATTCAAAACCTCAACAACTGAATGTTACCAAGTGTGGTGTTAGGAATTTTAAACATAACATTAAAGCATTATCCTATTCTGTTATGACATAACATTATCTTAGACATCTATGAATGTTGATTTTGTTGTGTTAAAACTTGGAACCGGTTTTAAATAGGTATAATATAACATACATTTTAAGTTAAGTTGTTCTTTCGCCGCGGGTTCCGTAGATAATTTTCATCATCATTCGCCGTCATCGACATCAGGACGTAGGCTAGCATCGCCCTTGGCTGATAATGTATTTACTAAACCGAGCTAATACCTGTAACCTTCTCTACAACGTCGATCCGCTGCACCTTTCAGTAGCGGTCGCCACTCCTGTTCTCTTCGACCCCATCGGCCATCCGGTCGGCGGGCAATTTACTGCGATCACTGCCACTTAGCAGTTATTCCCACGCGCTATTCTGACGCGCGTTTAAAAATGAACAGTGTTTTAAACATCCAACAGAGTGTGATGAAGTTTCCTTTGTTTTTCTAGGTTCTTGCCTGGTTAATTTTTATTTGGGTATCTCTTCTCGATTCTTTGTTAGTTAAAAGCGGGCAAAATAATTGTGTTGAAAAGCAGATTGTATAGTGGTCTTTGTCGTGTATTGTAAAGGTCAGTATAAAGATTACAGTGAATAGAGTTATTTTTAAATTCAACATTCGTACTTTTATGACAGTTAGTCTTATTCAAAACAAACTTATTGACATCATGGACAGATTTTGGCCTTATCTCGGCATAAATAAAGGGTTATCTCCTACAATAACTTATCAGTACTTGTTTTCACTTCGTTACTGACAGTCTGACAGTCCATTGTAATATATTTTGTAGTGATATTTCAAAGATACACCTGTGCTATTCAGACTTCAACTGATCAAGCCTGAAAATAAACACTACTCATTTTATTAATTTATTGGAGTCATCGCTGTTTTAATCATTCTGCCTTAGCAGTAAGCTGACAATTGCGAGTAAGTAATCTTTTGATTTATTTGCTTAAGTATTTAATGTGGGTAGTAGGACTATGACGAGTATGACGAATAATGTGTTGTAATATCAAAAGGTACGGCATATCAGTCAATTACCAAACATATAAAATCTGAAGGACAAACTTAGCTATTCCGATCATTCATGAGAATTTATCACGATTTTCAAGAAAATACTAAAATGTTTTTGTGGTGTCAATTAGTCTCAGATGTATTGAAATATGTTTTCAAATTGTGAAAACCTAGACAGACTTGTTGCCAGACACGGTGCGCATAAATAAACATACATAATAACATATCGAGGGCCAAACTGCAGACACAGCCCGGGCCAACATGTGAGTTGATAAACATGTTATTGATTGTAGGTAGGTGTATGTTTCGTACAACATTTTGATTATAAATGACATTGAAAAAATTAATCGTTTTATTCATGTTAACGCTAATTAAGCAATTATCATCATCTCATTGAAATCGCTCACTGCTGGATACAGGCTTCTTTGTTTCTCTCGTAATCATAGGGCAGGGTCTATGGTTTAGGTTTTGTGCGTCCCTCGTCTAGTTTTTACTGGTTCCTCTGTCGATACCGTAATTTCGTCGGGCCATGAAGACGTCCTCTTTAATGTAAGGTACATTCATTGCTTGTATTGATGAGTTAGCATCCTACAGATTGACATTGTTTATTTGCACCAAATCAAGGACCTATCCTGAGTCTGTAATAATCTTAAAATACCTACATAACATGACTAGTTCAGTTACTCATTTCATGCGACGAGGCCCGAGCTGTAAAATAGCGCTGCAAATGATAATGGAAAAAATATTGATTAGAAAATAATTATGAGATCAAATCCTTTACCGTATGCCGTCGGGGTATTGTCATCATCAACAGACATAACAGGAATTATATCATGCGGTTGTGCTGTGTTCTATGCATATCGTTTCAAATTGGAGCCTATGAGAGTCTGATGCACGATGTGCGACAAGTGTGTAATTCAATTGAAACCAAGCGACACCTCAATTGCCATCTGTCAAGTAAGCGGTCTTAGGGTTAGCAGGAGAATGATGATAATGTAAGGTATCTACAAAGTGGACATGGACGTTTAAGGGTTGGACCTCATCTGGCAGCACGGAATCGCCTTTTTCCGTCGCCCTTTCTCTTTCTGTCGCTTAGAACTGCCATTTGCTAGGCGGAGACAGAAAGCATAATGCGATCGCCTCGAGGATTCCGCCGCGTGCTATCGCATTATGCTTTCTGTCTCCGCCTAGCAAATGGCAGTTCTAACCCTCAGCCTTAGGTATCCATGAGGGGTCCACCGGTGCAGGATATCTTTTTGTAGTTACAGTTACCGGCACGTAACTTGGCAAGAGATTTTCGTAGTGGGGGAAGTTCGCGCATATAAAAATGTAACTATAAAATTGTGCGTGCGCAAACTTCCCCCACTACAAAAACTCTTGCCAACTTACGTGTCGGTAGCTGTACCTAGTCTTACTTCCGCATAATGTTCCAAAATCATAGTCGTCACATCCTTCTAAGGCTATTACTACTATTAGACGGTAGGTTTTGCCATGGCACATTTCCATCAATCATGACTGGTGAATGACGGAATTTTATCGCCTACAATTTTCGTCATGCAAACGTCAATCATCGCATTAGACGATAGGTTTTCCGTCAGTCAAAATTTCTGCAATGGTTTTGCCATGGCAAAACCTACCGTGTAATGGGCGCCTAAGATCAGTCGCCGCGTCGTCATAGCCCAGTGATAGCCACTATCTTTATTTCTCTTTTGCTATTGACCTGGCTAAGAAGTTTAGATATTTTATCTAAACTTCTTAGCCATAAAAAAAATTATCATTATGTATAAATATTTCGATTGACTTATTGTAGTTCATAATATTTAGGGTACGAAAATTTTTTTTTTTCGCAAATTCTGAAGTATGAATGTGAAACAAGAAACTGTTGTCGGTAGGTAGGTATCGTACGGCAAGGTCTGGACGTTGACTCATGCGCAGACGCGCAGTACAGAATCCTGTTTTGAAAATAAAAGCAAGCACTGGGCGTTGAACCCAAAGTAAAGCAAGTACCTAGGTACTGAACTACTGTCTGACGTATGGCTAAAATATTGTGATAAAAAATATTTTTATTATACAAAATACTGGGTAGTTGTTCTAAAGGTCTGTTTTGTACGTCTCGTGCAATTATTGACTCAATTTTATTTTTCTGGCAATAATTGCAGGTTTTGCATTGCATTTTTATTACTGTTTTTTTGTTAAACATAATTCAATATTAAATTATTTGTTAACTTTCAATAAGTAAAATTTTTAGTAAGAGTTAAACAATACACTTACAGTAATCGTTTTCGGAATGATGTACTTGAAACTTCATAAGAGTAATTCCCTAGGGATGTTGTGCTTCTGGCAAGTATTTCGTGGGCCGCCTAAAGAGAACACGGGTCAAGGCCATACCACGGAATACGATGTTCTACTTACAAAACCAGTTAGCTCTTGTGTATACCTTTTCCGACATAGGAACATGTTTGTAAATAAGGTACGAATTTTTGAAAAATTGCTTTATATTTCAATACTAGCTTTTGCCCGCGACTTCGTCCGCGTATATGTCGGTTATCGCGGACGCAGACGAAGTCGAAGTCGAAGTCGAATAAAAAGTAGCCTATGTCCTTTGTTGGGGTTCACACTTACACTGTACACACGGCTACACATCAAGCTATACTTAACCAGTATAAGCTGACTTCTGATTGTACGAAAAGCATATACAATGCGAGGTCAGCTAAAACTGGTTTTGTATAGCTTGATGTGTAGCCGTGTGTACCAAATTTCACACAAATCGGTTCAGTAGTTTAGGCGTGAAGAAAAAACAGACAGACAGAGTTACTTTCGCATTTATAATATTAGTTAGGATGAGTATTTTTAAGCTTTGTTTTTTGGTTACATATTTCGATGGCCGCATCGAATAAACGTGCAAGTGAAAAAAGTCAACTTTACAGGAGAAAATGAAAACGTTTAATCCTTAATAGGTAACGTGGGGTTCTTTGTAAGCAGATCTATACAATGTATTACTTAATTATTTTTACACTAAAATGTATAAAAAAAATAGGGCACAGGAACCGAAAACACAAAAAAAAATCATGCAATGGCTTTTGCACGTTTATTTGATGCGGCCATGGATTTTACCATTCAGTTCTTGGATAGTAGGAATTGACTGTTTGTGTACCTATCTACAAACTCATTCGACAGCATCATGATTGTGGTGAATTTCCAGATACCTACCTACATATTATAATAGCTAAACCCTTGTTGTCTTTTATCACTACTATTTGAATTTCGACCACTATGGGCGTCCCACTAGTATGAATAATACAAGTAGATAAGAGTCCTCTTTCTCTTTCTCTTTTAGAATCTGCATTATGGGACACAAAACTTATTAATAAATACCTATAAAATACATATTAAAGGTGTCCTCAATTGCACGTCTTTCCATTGCTTTTCTTAGTCTGATAACCTATATACCGCAAAAGAAAAAATAAAACCTAGTTGTATTGAATTTAGTTGAACCACCGTGGTGAATCACGCAGTACAATTTACTGCTATTTTCTAATCGATAACGATGTGAAGAATGGTTTTTTGTATGGAAATAATATTTGTTACTTTTAGCTCTTTTAAACACTCAACTAGCGTGCCTATTTAAATATATTTTTTAGTTATTGATAAAAGAGGGTAGAAAACTGATGACCAGATCTTATTACATTTTTATTTATTTTCGATATTTAATAAATTCAGGGGAATTTACAGTGTCGATTATTTCAATTTGGTATAAGTTGGAATTTTCCATTTCCCGTTAAAAACATGCACAATTCCTAGTCATTATTTACCGTACCAGATCTTTGATACCCATGTATATGCAATTAATTGATCACACACTCTCGGCACACACATGCTCTGCGTCAACGTAGAACGTATTTTACACTTAATGCTAGGTAATAAAGTTCGTATTTAAAAATATTGATATATGTTATTTTCAACATAGAACAAATATTAAGAGGAAATTCCTAATATTTTTCATATTTTCTTGAATCTTTATCGTAGTCCTAAAAATGGTTAAAGTAGTTTAATTTAATTTCTCATACAGGCCGAATACACACTAGAACAAAACCTTCCGATGTGTATCGCTACGGAGGTATATTATATAGAAATTGTCCTGTGATTATATGAAGGAGGTGTCGTAGGGGTAAGCCGGGCCCGTGTTGGGCGCCAACTCAGTACGCCCCGCTTCCCCCCTGCCCCCCTCCCGCTCTCCACGCCTAGCGCTGGTTCAGTTCAGTTGCACGCTTTCAGCCTTCGGAGTTAACCGCGTGCGCGTTATGTCATCCAACCTTCCGTCAGCGCTTCTTCACATGAATTTCGAACTTCTTCCTCGGTTCGTTGCATATATGCATGGACCACACTTAGACGCTTACGTGCACTATTCATTCATTAGTCGCAATGAAATTATCATCAGACTTCACTGTTTTATTACCATTTTTTCATTTCACTTATAAGGGGTTTCTCGTTCCATAATTTCACTATCACGGAAGTGATGGGAATGTTCATTTTGTGTCGTATCATCTGTTTCGACAAATTAATTGGAACACTGTTATGCTATTGTCGTGTAGGTGTAATTAGTCTCACATGTAAACGCTAGATTATATAAATAGATAGATGTCTGTTTTGAAAATTAAGTGTGATTTAGTTTAATGAGTTTACAAAATTTAGGATCTGCGAGTGTTACAATTATTCTTCATTTGTGATGTTTATTTGGAAATACATATTGTTGTGTTTTTGATACAGTACAGCACACGAATCTTGTAGTAATATCATTTTTGTATAAATAGCACCATATGAATAGGTAAAGCTTAGTAGTGCCGGCAATTGTTGACAAAAAGTTGTAACAGCTGATCGCTAGGACCACGTTGGTAACCCATTTGGCAGCGAGCAAGCGCGAGCCTCGCGGTCGCAAGGTCGTTCGTATTGAGCGGCACCTGTCAAATATTTAACGAACTATACGCGTGCGTCCCATCACTTCCCTTCAGTCAAATTTATGAACCCTTACAACTGTCCTTATTTGTATGGCCTCCCCTGTTCTTATCTCGTGGTACACTTTTTTCTATCATGTTCACAGTGTTGGTAGTCACAGTCAGGTCACACTTTGGTAGCAGGTGTAGCATTCATGATACAGAAAGTTATGGGTATATTCCAGGTCTTTTGTTTAATTTATCATTTCTCCCTTACTTTCTATATGTCAAATGCGTACTTCCTGTGCTCTAAGATCAAGTAAGCAATCTCTGCTGACTGCTTCGTTTCGCACAAAAGATTTGAGAGAAAAAGCCTGCATTGATTCGTGCCCTGGCTAAACCCTGTCGAGAAAAAAAAAACTTACAATGTTAAAAATAAAAGTTTCCCATATAGTCATTTGGAACTGTCTGGGTTTTTTATTGCTCAGTTTATGACCGCCTTGTTAATTTTCCTGTGGTTTCGCTCATGTATTTTAGTCTGGTTAGAAAAATATTATAAACTTTTGGAATATATCAGCACCGAGATACGATGTAACGACCATAACTTTACTCAAGAAGTTTTTTTTTTTAGATTATTGCTAAATAATGTTGTGCACATCTCGGTACTCTACGCGACTTTTGTTTATATTAATACTTTTAAATATACCTCGTCCTTTTCCGTGCAAATTGTTGCAAATCTTCCATTATAGCTACAGATTGAATCGATTTACAGGCTGAAAAATAAATAAATAAAAGCTTTTCCAGTACCTAGCCAATAGAATCGTCATATTTATGTATCATAGCATATCGGCTGGTAAATGAAGGGTCACTTAGTTGGAGGAAATTAACATGTCTACTTGCCGACCCAGGGCCGTCTTTAACATATTGTAGGCCCCGGGCACAAGGATCTCGGGGCCCCTGTGTGTTTTATGTGTACTGATAGTTGAAAAAATTATTTTTTTCAAGTTCAATTGACTCTATCTCAATTATGTGACTATATTGATGTCTTGTGACTTTTTCAATTCATATGTACTTTCTAAGTTTATCTTGGACATCACTGACATCGGTGAAGGAAAACATCGTGAGGAAACCTGGACTTATACCAGCCTATTACTGTCCCACTCAAACCATGTCAGAGGCCCTTGAGGTGGTTTAGAAACTCTGACACTAGGGTGTGTGGGGTCGTAAGACCTTACTGCCCACACGATAAAGAAGAAGAATAAAAGAGACATAATACTCATTTCTTAAGCTTGGAGCAAGAAAATTATTGTAAATCGCACTGCAATTCAAATGTTTTGTCACTGAACAGACTGCAAGGAATGATTTTTTTGGGGACAGGCCGGGGCCCCAGACGATCGTGGGGCCCTGGGCACTTGCCCAGAGTGCCCAGTGGAAGAGAGGGGCCTGTGCCGACCTAGAATATGGGACACGCTTGTCAGAGAATTTTCCTTTCGGGATATTAAATGCCAATCAATAAACTTGTAGATTGCCGAAGGATAATAATTATGTTACACAAAAGTTTTTAGGGTTTAGGACTAAGTTCCTCTAGGCACTTCACACTATCATTCGATGTTTTGACAGTAAACCACGTCACGTAGGCAATCAAATAATGCATTGTTAATGTTCAACAAACAGTGTACAGAAATGCGTGCATAAGGCTCGTTGCCAAGGTTACAGGGTGGGTGCGATCAGCTGGACTTACGTAAGGTGAGCTGGGACGACGGGGAGGCGCGGGGTCGCGCGGGGTGAGGTTAGGGCCGATCGATAGCCGCTTTCGCCCCTTGCTATCGCCCTGTCCGTTTCAGTGTATTCTCAACAAAACTTTTACTGTTCAGAGGGATCTTAACTAGTTACCAGAAAGTTCTCGAACCCAACAAATAAACGTTTTCTATTCAATTGAGATTGGTAAATAAAAATGCGATGGCTACTTTTTTTACGTCCTGAAGTAATTTCCAAGTTCCCTGTTATTGGCTTCCTGTTAACGTATTTTGCTAGAAATACTGTTTTATTGGCTGTATCCTTGGATTGAGTCGATTCGAATTAGGTGAAATTAGGTCAAAGTACAATGCCATGACTTTCTGTTTACCCATTCATATTCGTGTTTTCTGATAGTCGCGGAACTGAAGGAAAGAAATGATATCTGTATGCTAGAAAGTTTGAGGTATTGCTTTACCTAATGCAAATGGAATTGTACCTAAATAACAGGCACACACCTCTCGACGATTACGAACATTAATTAGTTTGTGACTGAATGCCGACAGCATGTGCTCAGATAACTCTTTTTTTAATTCCCTTTTAACGGTCTCTTTGTCATCTTGTGTATGCGTCAGACGAAACTATTATGGGCTAGGTTGCATAGCCCCCCTAGCTTGGATCTGTAACACTAAAACTGCAAAACATACTGAAGAATTTTGGAAACTAGCTCAGAGCTTTTTCGCGAGGATCGTTCTAGAATACACCCTCTTAGCAATAGACTTGAACTAAAACTATCGTGAAACCACTTATTGGAATCACAGGCCTTATTATTTAACAGTCGATATAATAGGCGCATGCGGTACGCCTTGTGCCACGGAGCTCGGTTGTGTCACGAGACCGCGACGTTACCTATATCTTGCTTATCATTGAATTTATGAAGTTCAAATATGAAAAATAAAATATAGGAAAATCATCAAATAGTTGTTCCTGATGACGGAACTTTATCCGGAATAATGGACTACATTTTATTTTCGGAGACGTTTTTCACGCATAAATATTCAGATGTAGGTAATCTTATTGCATAGTTGGTGGACTATGCAATAAGATTAAGACAGAAAGTATGTATTATCGTAGCGACACTAGATATACGCATCACTTACAATGTTAGTACTGTGCCAAGGGCGCTAAGAGACATCATATTAAGTACATACTTCTTCGGTTTTTATATGAAATACAATAGGTATAAACCTACCGTGGAATACAATAATAATAACTACTGATATGAACACAATATACGGTATGTTTGCGTTTGCTTTGAGCGGTTTCGTTATTGTATAGACGCCTGATGATAATATTATTACAAACTTCCATCTAGTCGTTGCTTTTATAAAAGTTATAGGCGCACAAAATAGCACCCGCTTATATTTAACCATTCTGCTATTACAGCATTACACTCCTATGCTTTCAATGAAAATAGTACGAACTACATATTATTTACTGGTTTCAAAGTGATCAACTAAATAAAATATGCTGCATAACACATCAATGGTTTTATTTGTTAGTCATTTTGAAAACTGTATTTAAATGAAATAGGAACAAATAATAGAAATAAATCCTATGTTTTTTATTAACACTCAGTCGGTCAGTTCTCTTATTTTCCATCTTTGCAATTTAATATATTTTTATTTACATGAACATTTAATTTTGCAAATTATATTTTGCGTTCATCGTATTGCTTTGCTTTATTTACGTGGCTTTGGTTGTTTTTGCTTTGTTGCAGCTCGCGTTAGTAGTGCAGTGGTGTGATGTTGATGGCGCGGTATTAGTGCGCGTGCGCCGCGTTTCGTAGTGATGTCGTCGCCGGCGCGCGCGCCCCCGCCGCCGGTGCCGGTGCCGGTGCCGGCCGGCGCGGGCATGCTGCCCCCCGGGCCTGGTCCTGCAAGACAACGGTCCCTAAAGGACCGACTTAGAGAAGGCATTACTGGACCCTTCCATTGGCAGTGAGTGCTTCTTTTAACATTTCTTCAAAGGCTTTACAGGTCTACGTGTCGTCGGCCAGCACAGATTTTATTTAATAGTAGCTTATTTCAAAAATATTGCATGCTTTTTATTATTTTTGGGTACAACACAGTATTTATAATATTGAAGGCGCGTTTCCACTTTGCAAGTAGCTTGCTTGCTTTCTGTAATACAGATCGTTGCAAAGGTACGTAGGTACTTAATTTAAAATGTAATTTGTAGTAACTCGCTGGTAAGTCAGTATTTCCATCGCACCGGTTACTTATTACTTGCAGTCTGCAACTTGCAAGCACACTACTTGCAAAATGTGATTAGTTACTACTCGTATATCGTGGTTGGATTTCATTGGTACATTTTGTGCGTGACATAATTGGCGTTAGTTTTGTACAGGCAGTGTATTGCATGCGTGCGACTTGCGGTAACCCTCGATCACTAATGTTGATGATAACTTTATGAAAGCTTGACTTCTTAACTCCTCTTACCATTCATTTTTGTAACGTTTCGTGATTTTGAACTTACCTAATAATATGTTTTATCCGAGTTGTAGATTTATAAATTGCATGTTATCGAAGGCAAAGCAGTCGTTCCAGAGCCTAAGATAAGAAAATTAGCCATCAAAGGTCAATGTCAAACGTAAACCTTAAAAATGTAGAATTGCCTTTTAGATGTTATCACTGTAATTTATGGTGATGGTTTGTCGTTTCTGACCTTAAATTACACAAAATTGATACAGAAGTGGCCACAAAGTCTATATATCTATCAAATTACATCTTGATAGGTCGTTTCATGACAAATGCGCTACCGCACAGTCTCGCTGTGAGTTTTCAATTTCCTGAAAGAGTATCTATCAGGTTGCTTTACGGGAAACCTCGTTTAGATAGACACAGTGCTTGTTTCCTTCACATTTCCCTGTGTTGCCAATAGTTAACACATCCTTTATGTCAGTATAATATGCATTAAACATATTATTTTGTTATGAGGCCACGATCTGGTTGTAGCGCGATCAATTTTCATGTAGAAAACGTGCACGAACACTTATCGCTAATTATTATAAACTTGATTGACATATTAAGTACAAATAATAGGCGACCAATATCCGCGTTTTGAATTGACGCAAAGTAGCGGATGATAAGGAATAGTAAATCCGGACAGGTTTATATGAGGAAGCGTTCATTTATACAGAAATAAATGAATTTCAACTCAAGATGGCTACAATGTTGTAGTAGGTAAATAAATCTTTTACTGTAAAAACTTGTCACTGGTTTTCTATAGTAAACCCACACTTTGTATTAGCATACTTACTTATTTACATGTGAAAAGAGACTGCTGCATCTCATTACTATTTCATTTAAACATTGAGGAAGAAAACTATGTACCTAATTCTTTAGTATTCGAAAACTAGAATGCTCTGTTTGAGACTTACTTAAAAACAACATCAAATTATTAATGGTGTGTGGATGGTGGGTAAAATAATTATAGTTACTGCAAAGTCACGACAGGACGTGGACATTGGTCGCAGCATCATTGAGGTCGCCAGAGTACATGAACTATCAGTTAGTCTTATTTTCCCATTTGATACTTTTATTATACCTACGTATGTCATACAATAAACAGCGACTATGAAAATGTAGAATCGTAGAAAACTATTAGTTTTTTGTCTCGCGCACTATAGAAGTTGCAACAGAAATACATGTATTGTGTTTTTATCTGACGGAGCGAACGGAAAATAAAATGTTAGTTAAAACATTCTCACTGCCATAATGGTCCCGACACTACTTTCAAACTTTAGATCGCTATTATAGGCAAGGGGTTTGACCAGGTTTTTATATTGACATAAAATATTATGAGTAAGGTGATATTTAATCGGAAAGATAATTATTGGTTGTACAAAAGATGTTACGGCTCCGCAACTTGCTATCGAGGAAGTGTACACAGAGACGACGACTGATAGAGATATATTGAAGACAAAGACGTACTGCGTCTTCCCTAAATAAATGGGGATAAGGGCAGGACTGCAGGAGCATGATACAGAGGACGCTTCTTCCGTGATGCGGTTCATGCAAAAGCATTTTGCGGTTTACTGTAGGCGATAAACTATACAAGCATAAGCAAAATTCCAATGGCTATGTGTAAGTCCAGATTTGTAGACTTATGCCGGCCATCCACCATCCAATCTATCGTCCAATCGGCAGGACGCTACCGATTGGACCGTGGATGGGAGTGGATTGGCATGACAATTATAACTATCATGCCAATCCACTCCCATCCACGGTCCAATCGGCATGATCCAATCGGTAGCGTCCTGCCGATTGGACGATAGATTGGATGGTGGATGGCCTGCATAAAGTACTGAGATTTTTAGGGGTAACTTGATTGAGCGGAATTATATAAATTTCATTACTTGATAAAGTTTTTTCTACACCGCTACAAAACGGTTGCTGAAGTGGAAAAAGAAAAAAAAATGATAGCCGTAGGCGCAGGGTATTCAATTTGCTAGTAGTTGAGTGGTCCGCCACTGCTGCCGCATTTGTCCCGAGGTATCCGGCGACTGGGACCGCAATTAACTAGGACCGCGGTCCCAGTCGCCGGATCCGTAAAAATTATTTAATTTTCTTCCGGCGACTGGGACCACTCATAAATGATAACTGAAATCAACAAAATGTACAGTCAAACGAAAATTTTTTTGATGTAATAATTGAATAAAAATCCTTTTTGATTTAAAAACATCATTTATTGATATAAAAAACAGCCTTTGACTACAGTTCTGTTATTTAAAACTTTCGTAATAAAAACATACACATAAATCATGCTAATAATAATAATAAAAAAACATAAATCGTGCTTATAATAATTATCAACAATTTTCAAACAATTAACAATCAGAAAGTAATTATTTATCACAAAATCAGCCTTTAAGTGGTACCGTATTCATGATATTCATTTAAATAATTTATTTTTTTTCGTTTGACTGTACCGATTTTGGCTTGACTAGTAGATATTATTAAGTTATCTATGAGTGGTCCCAGTCGCTGGAAGAAAAATATTTATTTTTTACGGATCCGGAGACTGGGACCGCGGTCCTAGTTAATTGCGGTCCCAGTCGCCGGAAACCTCTTTGTCCCGCACTAGAGCGACTCTGGCGTCTCGTCATCGGCAATCCAATTTGTTCTCAGCTGGGACGCGCAATTTGTGCGAATGCATCACGGATTAGCAGCTTGTTGCCTTACGTTAACGTTATTTTTCTTCTTTCCCTCGTGGAATTTTTCCACTTGGCATATTTATCAAAAGGTCGCAGTCCCGATGCCTTTCACTCGTCATTTATTTACCTAATTAATATCTAACTACGATAAAGAAATGTGATACATGGTCATCTCGTTAATTAATGATATTATTATTATAGAAAATGGTAAACACAATGATATTTTCAGCCGGTTCTTATTATCCTTCGTGGATAATCTCATGTTACGCCTAATTAAATAGGTACGTTGTGATAACATTAGGTTGATATTATATTTATGAGAGCTTAGAGATGTGATTTCTATGTGACTGTATGACTATAATAGAATCAGTAGTGTAGTATTTATGGGGACTGTACCGACAGCGAGCCCCATACAAAAGAATTACATAGTCTTGTCATATCTTGCTCAAATATAAAAAAAAATGTTAAATATCATTATTATTTTCTACCAAATTTGCTCAAAATCGGTTTAGCGATTTAGGCTTGAAAGCGTAACAGACAGACAGACAGAGTTACTTCCGCATTTATAATATTAGTATGGATTATGCTAGCTTTTGTCCACGACTTACTCTGCGTAAATGTCGGTTATCGCGGATAATACAGACGAAGTCGTGAAATGAAAAGTAGCCTATGTCCTTTATTGAAGTTCAAACTTAGCCCATATATTTTTTAGCAAAATTTTATCAATGGTCTAGTAGTGGTTTAGTTTAGACAGACATTTAGACACGGTTACTTTCGGATTTACAATATTAAAATGGAAGTATGGATTCGTAGAGATTAAACAATCAAGTCAAATAGCTTTTTAATGGTAGAGTGTTGTTTCTCTGAGCCAAAAAACTAGCGTTTCTTTAATTATTAACATGTCAGTAGGCACGTTGAACGGCAGCCGTCGGTCGGGGCGCAAATATTTGCCTTGTGCAACATTCTCTATCTCGGGTGTGTACATTACCTCCACCTACTGGCTCCTTATCTCCACTCGAGCAGCCTCAGACGGTAGCGCTGGCCTTCCAAACTAAATCTCCCTTGTTTACCGCGCCCCTTTATAACGTCATTTAATTAAAAAGCTTGCGCCATGCCGCGCCATAAACTGAGAAATTACAACGTGTTGTCGACGTCTCGCTGCCTATCTTCTAAGTGCACTTTTATGTCATATCGTATGACTTTGTTCGTATTGCTTTCCTTGTTTGTCGCAATATGCGTAATATGTTAGTAAAGATATATATCAGTCAGTATACACGCCCATTTTTTGTCAAATTTCGACTTGGGCTTTTTTATGTTTTTGAAGACTTTCTTCATATTTTCAACCTGCTAAACAGAAGCAAATTGGTTAATAAAAAAACACAAAGAGATTGATAAACAAAAATGCATAAAGAAATAAATACACTTTCTCAATCTGACACTTCACGAGTACTAAACATTTGAACAATAGCGCAGTCGACTAATAAAATTATTTCATCGTGAATCACAATCTGAGTGGCTGGGCTTCGCCGACCTAGTTTCGTCAAGCTAATTCATTCTCGTCGGTCTCGCATATTTGGTGAGCTGGTGCCTGGTGGAATCGTTGCAGTCAGTTCCGCTGTGCATGTCGCAGGCCGGCCTTGGCCGATATAAAACGTTTAGGCGACAACACCATCGGCGCAGTGTGGGTGAGGGTGGACCGGGGGCGCCAGGCCGGATCACCCCGTCATTGTTTCCTTTTGTGCTATCTATTCTAAACCGCCGGCGGAGCATGTTTGCGGTTAGCTATAGCCTCTCAGTATAGGATGTCTGGCTCTTGTTACTTACGGTTACGATAGGCCCTTTCCACTTGTGTCTAGAGTTTTTGATTGTAGAACGGTATTGATTTCGGATAGGTTTGTTTTTTCTGTCGACTTTTTTATACCTATTAATCGGCAGGTATAGATGACGACAATAAGTTGATTATGAGAGATGTAGCTTGCCTGCAAAGCTTGTCAAAAAAGTTTCTAATATTACGTAATGAGAGAATAAAATGAACGTATGCATATTTGGGAACAGAAATAAGCTCGTACCGTTCGTCCTACTGTAATCTTTTTATAGCTGTGGCACAAAGAAAAAAGAAATATAAAATGTAAATGTGTTTTTGTTTGGGCTGGCTTCTATTTCCCTCTTTATTAAATTATTTACTTCCAAAGAGCTTTCTGACTGAGACCTCCCAGCAATTTGCATTTACTGTTCAGATTTCTGACAGCAATCATTGTGTTTCAGGTTTACGGTTACTCATACAGTTCGATTTTCTTACGTTTTCCGTTACAAGCATTCCTCAATGGTAAAAAAACGGCTATTAATGTGATGCGTATTGACAATGTGCTTGGTTTCATTGGAGTATTGTGTGTGTGGACAGGCAGTACTATGGTGTTTTGCAGGCGAGGATCGTGACGACGATGGGTGCACGAGGCCATGTGATATTGTACGAGTAACCGTGTTGTCACGCGTCGTCCGCAACACACACAACGCATCGCTTTGTCGTCGTATTAGCGCGTACAAATCAATTTCACAGCCGAACGTTTGCTGGCTACAAACGTATCTATTTTCCCTTTTCTTATTAGCATCTCAATATGGGTTTATCAGATGGCAACTATTGTCTTATCATGTTGATTAACTACTCCTTGTTCTCGCAGCTGACGGATCTGGTAGCTTTCAAGTTGAATACATTGTATTACCTATTATAGTACATCCGCCGCATCATAAGTGATTTATTTCTTTCTTTGAGTATTACCCTTATTAGTATTATACGGTCAAAAGCATGTTAGTGGTAACACTTGTACTACTAAGACCACCGTTACCGTTAAGGCATACAGGCGCTGGCGCTGTCAATGTCAAAACATGACCATGAACATGCACTTGACTGAACCACAAGAGTTGAAATTGGAGCTTGATGTCCGATACTTATCAGGTTATTGGTGTCTTGGTGTCAAATAGGTACGTTAACAGATATCAACTACTGTAGGAGCTTAGACTGATAGTATTATCATTACATCTAATCCGACACTCAGGTAATTTCATCAAGAGTGCCTCTTTTGAGATGTGTGAAATGTTCTTGGAACACGACAGGAAAGTGATAACTATTACACAACAAATGATTTCGATTCAAAATTACTTGATAATAAATACCAGATCATATTGAACAACCCACAGTTTTCTTTCCTGTTTTCGCTTTTTAGTGATTTATGATAATTCAATTGGATTGTTTATAGATAATTTGAAGAACTGCGCACTACGGTAAGACAGATAACAGACAGATTGCCGCATATGGTTAGATAAAAGTCGAGCCCCCTCTTTTTGTTTGTCCCATCAGCAAGTTTGTTAGTGTTTGGCTATTTCAAGTGAAAAGAACGAGATAAGTTTGTTTTGTTAACAACTATCTTCTCTTCTGTCATCTGTCGCTTTTGTGACTAGTATACAAATATTTACGAGAAGCGATATCTTGATTTAAAAAAAAATGCTATTCTATAGAGAGTATTTCGTGTAAAATTGCTGTTACTTTATACGTATTTTCAATTGCAATTACTTCGAATATATTATATTTAATGTTAGTAGTATCGGCACAATAGCGTTTAATAGTGTGTACCTAAGTGAAGACAAATCTATGATAGGTTAATTTTATTCTTGAGCATAGTTTGAAATCTTTATGTTTTGAATTGTGATGTGCTTGAGCTTTGTTGAGAATTCAATAATACAGCTCTGACGCGTCCACAAAGAGTGGAACTAATGTCTTGCTATTTGTCTCGTGAGTCAATTGATGGAAACTGCTTCCTGTTTTCAAAGTTTGTTTTCTAGATAACCTTTTACAGTTTCATCCATACGGTTTGAAAGTGTAAATTAGGTACTTGCATTAGCAAAATGGTTTGACTTCATTGACCGAATTAGCCTTTACGCACCTTGACGGATGCGCTTAATGAAGTGACGTAACCTTACAAAATGATCGCTCAAAACGTACGGGCGTTTATTAGTACAGTTTTAACATTGTTGGAGCGAATTCCGCAATTGGATCGTTTATGCTCTGCATGTAATTGAATGATTGGCGGCGGCGCCAGTTGGACACTTGACGATGTATGATGCTGCACAGAGCTGCATCCGACAGTAATGCATCACATTGTTAGCCGCAAGTCAAGTACATCCCGTTTTACCCTGTAAATTACATGGTACCAACCTGAACATGAATTCACGAGTGTTAAAAACACAAATAAACCCACTGAATATTAAATTCAGAATTCTAAAAAACTCGTATATTTTAGATAGTGTTGTGAACTTGTGAACGTGAAACAAGCTTCTACGAACTGAAACTGAAATGATGATATATTGTATGCAATAATACTAAAGTAAAGTTTTGTACACAAAACTGACAATCTAGACCCAATATACAGGCAGCTTTTGTATTAAAAACTTTATTTAAATAAATAATTTACTGTAAAAAAGTTTTTTTAAAAGAACAAGCTTTAATTCAAAATTATTACAATATTGAGTAATGGACATTGTATTGTCACCAGAACTAAAGGTGTATGCAAAATTTCAGCTCAATCGGATAACAACAAATGGTCGAAAAATGGTTTGCAAATTTTGAAAGGACAACTTATTTACATACATACTTACTTACATACAAACAGTGCAAGCTAAATAAAAGCTTGTAATAAAAATTCAAAGTAGGTAACTGTCTCAAAGCATGGACTGACTAGTCGTTTTATAGGTGGTCTCTGTTTTTAACCTAAAACTATTGTAATTGGAGTTTGATAGTAACATTTTGATATTTAACGAAAAACAAATATCGGTACAATTAATCAACTTTTGTTATCACAAGTAATTTCGTATTGGTAATGTTTCCAAGATAAGTGTTGGTTCCTTCGATATTATTGCGGCAGTTGATTGCAATGCTTTGCTGATACGCTATTGTTTCTATTTTGAGTTTTTTGATGATATCCACTGTTTCAGTGGCCCAAATTGTTGTGTTTGTTAACATTGGAGAGTGCACTCATTCTAAATGAGTTTTTTTGGTTTCTTTACCAGGTACGTACATTTTTCTTATGTTCCAAATATAATTATTATGTTAGACATTGTAATATAATTATATTGATACAGACAGAGGCAACGCTGAAAATATCTTAGATTGTATAATATTCTGAAGTTTTATCTGATAACATTAGGTATTAAATATATATCAATGTTAATGAGTAACCGTGAAACTATATTTGTCGCGTTAACGTTTAGTGAGAACTCCATTCTGATTTATTCGTTTAAATTCACAAAAGATTTAAAACAAATTGCGCTGTCCGCCGTTCACGTTGAATGAACATTTTTACGTCACAACCATTGAAAACTTGAGTTATCGAGCCAATTAAATATTCCATTGTTGAGGATGCGTTATAACACTTATAAGTATCTTTCATGAACACCAATTTTGGTTGGGAAATCAATTATGTATTATGTTCAGTCAGTCGTACGCGGGAGTTATTGTTTCGGATGAAGTGGATGTCCGAATTATAATCTGTGAGCATGTGCTTAAAAACTAATATTAATTGATGACATCATCACGCATGCAATGTTTAAACTGGACCTTGTAAATATGTTAGTCGTTTAAGAGAAATGCATAAACTAAAGTATGAACTCTGAACTGACTTTTCGGTACCTACTTTGAGAGAAAAGTTGATAAATATGTTAGTTGCCAGCTTACAAGCTGGTCATTTCGCCAGGATATTCGTTCTACATTATATAGAACCACGGCTCTTACGCGGCACCTGAACAGTCAAGCTAGCTTTTAAACATTTCATTAGGCCTCCTGTAGGACCTGACAGAACTTTCTCGATACAAACAGCAAGATTCTTTGAGTATGAGAAATTGATAATTAACATTTGATAAATAAGATAGCATCGCCGTAACTATTTTCAGGTGTAGCGTTTATTCCGGCGCGAAGATAGAGGGATATTAAATACTTTGTTTAACTAATAAAATGCAAAATAACGAGGACGACGATGACGAACTATGGAGTGCCGAGATCGAGTGAGTACTCGATCGCAATTATCATAATACTGAAACCACTCGCTGGCATCCCCGATCTATATCTTAATGAATTCATGATCAATAGTTACCTTACTCAGATCATTATAATTAACATTAAATCAGTTTAATTTTATTAATAGACTAACGTATGTTTCTTAGAAACTTATTTATCACATTGTAGTTAGCAAACCTGTCAAGATAAAGTTGAATGTTTGTACATACCGCGCCGCGGTGCTATTGTTCGGCTGCTGAGTACCGCATCTTTATTTTCGTCATGTCATGAAGATCTCTGAAGAAAATATGATTAAAATATTTTTTTTATTGTTACATAGTTGAAGTCATATGCTAATAACAGTTTGGTTAGAATATAGTTACTTAATATACGCTTGCTGAATTGTTTTTGTTCGGTGTTCATTGTGCAAGGTAAACCAGCGAAGCCCTTCCCCGGGCCTCTGACCGGAATCCTTATCAAAATCAACGAACTCTTGCCGAGCTCATCGCTCACATGTCATGTGGACTTGTTTACAAGGCACTTTTCCGTCAACCGAGATATCTCTTCTCTTCTTTGTACCTATATATTTTGCGTTCACTTCGTGGTATCCAAATACATATTTTCATGTCATCAATCTCATTTTGTTCGGAAGCGAGCGAGTGGTCTTTATCTTTATCTTTTCTACGGATCGCAATGAAATCCAAGTTTGTTAAAATTTCAGCTATGTTTCTCTGTCGGCGCCGTCAACGCCCCAGCCGTCACCAGCATGGCTCCGTCGCTCCTCTAGCGTAGCGTACGTTTGCTTTACTGCCACATTGTCATGAATATTCATATCATCAACTCGAGCTTGCCGAGCAAATAGGTAAGCGACAAATATTATTCACGAGGGCGAGTGAATAAAAGTCACAAGGCGCTTAAAGATCTCCAGATGTGAGTCAATTTCCACCAATAATATTAGATTTAGGCACATTGACATTTAATTTTTTCTTTTATTTATCCGTGGATATAAGCATGTACAAATACAACCATGTACATAGCACGGTCGTCCCATTTTCTGATATAAAAATTTTGAACCTTAATTTCTGGGAGATGTCATTGTGTGGGTAGGTACCATAAGTACCTATTTGAGTCGTGGGTTATGTGTGTCGCTACAGTAGTAACTATCGAGTCGTTGTTTAAGGTTGGTTTATAGTAGGCAAAAGTAAACAAATGTGTTGCAGTCGCACAGATGACTCGCAGTTGGAGTTTGTTTAACAAACATCTCTGTCGTTCTTCCTGATCAGTAACAATTGCGTTTCGTTATTTACGCACCCTTTACCATGTGTATGTATGAGAGCAGTGATATGAATGATTAAGACTGTCAACACGTCTCATTATCTAGAAATAATGCGCAGTAGCATAATAAGGAAAACATCCAAGTAGTAAAAGTGTAAGAGTGCCTTCGCATTGCGCGTTGTTGGTCCAGCGCAGACGCCGCGTAAATGCCGCAACTGTTGTTACAATGTCGCGCAGATACGCGTGGTTACCCCACGTTTTCTCACTAAATACTCTCACAAATATTAAAAACGAGAAGAATATTTTTGGGATAAACAAAATGCCAGTAATTATTATATCATCATCATATCTTCCATCGTATCTAAATATATAGAAGCGAAAGATCACGCACTCATTCACTCACTCACTCATCACGAAATATCAATAACCGCTTGACGTATAAAGATGAAATTTGGCAGGGAGGTAGTTTACCTATTAGGACATCCGCTAAGAAAGGATTTTTTTTTAATTCAGCCCCTATGGAAATGAAACGGGCGTCCAAAGATTGTATGGAGATATCAACTTTGACGCGGAAGAAGTCGCGAGCAGGAACTAGTTCATTATAATTATGTAACCCGCCATCTACCTGATGTTTAGGGAGTCTACGAGAAGGCTACCGCCGCCGCTAGGCGTAGGCATGTTGTTCGACCTTTTTATCTATCTAAACTAAGGCATTCAGAGGAGTATCTACTATAGTTACCTAGAGACCTCCAATTGGCGGCTACGACACGTCAACAAACGCTTAACGGAAGGGTTCTACGATTCGGCTACGAGACGCCTACGGGCGTTCTACGACACTGCTACGAGACCTCTACGACACGTCTAAGCGATGCCACGTCTACGGGCTTTACACGAGACATCCCTACGAAACAGCTATCCTGTACGACATGCCTTCTAGTTCCTTACGATGCCTCTACGAGACGTTTACAACACATTTATGAAATGCCTACGAGACTTCTACGATACGAATACGACAAATCTTCGAGACACCTACGGCATTTCTACGAGATCGCTTCGAAAGTGCTTATTATTTATTTATATATTTGAAAGACACCTATGAGATAACTGCGCGAGTTCTATACGATACAAATATGAAGACTACGACACGCCACCGATACCTCTACGAATTTATTACGAGACCGCTACGACTGTGCTACGAGATGCCTACAAGGCCTTTACGACATACCTATGATGTCTCTTAGAGATGCTTCACGGCACTTTTATGAGACCCCCACTGGAGTGCTACAAAACGTTTACTGGATGCCTATGAGGCTTCTGAGGTGTGAGAGAGGGCTACGACACATGTACGTGGGGTCTAAGAGGTTTCCACAAGACACCAACGAGGCTTGTACGTTACGGCTACGCAACTATGAGAAGTCTTAGAATCGTCAATGTGTCGTCCAACCAAGTTCAACTCGTCGCTGGATAAACGCCCAGTGTACAGAAATTTTAACAAAAACTTCATCACGATGTTTTCCTTTAATGTCAAAGTCGAGTTCGGAACAAAATTATTTTGACAGTCAAGCATAGGTTATCTAAAAATCAGTTTTTTTACAACACTTTACATGAATTACCAATTTGCCATTATCAGTGTTACTTGTTGTCGCACTACAAACCTTCCTACATTTTATTTCATATTAAATGCAACGGTCGATGATTTAACTTGGGGCTTAGCCAAAACATCGCAAGTTTTGATGAGTACCGTCGACGGATTGCGACTCGCAATTAGTAAACCTAAAATAATATCTGAACACGAATTTTCGGATGTTTATTAAAACTGAAATGATAAATATATTACTTTTATGTCGATATTTATATTATTTAATCGGGATATTTATTTAATCGGGGTTATTTAATTTAAATCCTTGTAAATAATCAAATCAGAATAGTTTTTACTAATACTGGATAGTCTTTTTGGATTTTTTTTAGCCTCCAGCATAAGGGCGTTGGAACTGTTAGGCTGCCTGTATATACCTGTATATGCCTATAGGTATGCCTGTATATGTATGTATGCGCATGAAAATTAAATCTAAATATTTTTGCACCATGTATGTAGAGCGTCAAATCAAAATCTATCGAAGCATATTTCCATGTAGTGAAAATAGGAATGACTCACATATTCGATTTTCTATAATATTTCCTGTTTCTGATAGTGGCGTCACACGAAATCGCGATAATGCAATGGAACATTACACCGCGTGTGAAATAGATTTATCTTGATTCATGACCAGAAGCCCTTGGTAGAAGCCATACTTAAGTGGAAGGTTAGAGTACCAATGCGATACATACACATAAAATAATGACGTATGCAAGCAACGTAACAGTTCGTTTTCTAATTACTTCAGGGCACTTAGGAACTGCTCATAAAGCACTGTTTCCTACTAAACGTGTTTAATCTCACAGTTTGTACGCCATTATGCATATGGTCATGTTTATTTTTATGTCACTATGTTTACAGTAAAGTGAAGTAAACACACCTAAGGTGAGGTGATCATATGTGAAACAGATAACATAGCGTTAAAACTAGTTTTCGCTTCTCAGTTGTATGTTTTGCATAAAACTTTATTCACGTATTCGTAATGTAAAAGTTTATTTATTACAACCAAATTATTCATGATTATATCTAACTCTTTTGCCCGCGACTTCGTCCGCGCAAATGTCGGTTATCGCGGACGCAGACGAAGTCGAAGTCTAATAAAAAGTAGCCTATGTCTTTCCCCGGGTCTTAAACTATCTCCATGCCAAATTTCATCAAAATCGGTTCAGTGGTTTAGGCGTGAAAGCGAGACAGACAGACAGACAAACAGACAGACAGACAGACAGAGTTACTTTCGCATTTATAATATTATTAAGGATTAAGGATAAGGATGAACATAGCTTATAACTTCACTGGCTTCACGTCGCTATGATATCGTATTCACGTAGTTTCTCTGAAACAAATCATAGCATGATTTGTACTTTTGTGCATTATAATGTGTGCATGACTGCAGCAAGAAAATGTCTTTTACAAGGAATTGAGTCTTACCAAAAATTAGTGAGTACTAAGCTGTAAATGTGAGCCAAATAAAAAATTAGTGCGTGGTCTCGTTTCAGAAAAAAATCGAAAAACCTTTCCTGCTGGGGTAACGTTCTTCCAGCAGGAAAATTCTAAACGAATGAACGGAGCGAGAAATAAAGTATATGGGCATGTAGCTTATATTAGTGCATGAATGTGAGCCGAAAATAAAATTTGTGGGCCTTAGGGTTTTAGAGATATTCAATTCCCTGCTGCAGTAACGTTTTGCAGAATCTGGTTTCTCGGAAACCAATGATTGTGGGCCCGTAGAAGAAACGCAAATTAGTAGCTCTTGATGTGTGCTTAATAGTGAATTAATTCAGTTTTATAAAATATCTACCGTTTCCAAGTAATCATACATTTATGAAAAACCGAAAAAAAATCCTAGCGCTTAAATGAACAAACGCGTAAACCTACTAAAAACTGTTTTCGGTTCTTCTTGTTGTTCTCAACACCCATAAAAAGTTTAAAGACAAAGTATACACACGTTTTTGGATAATATCACTTCGAAAAAATCCGAAAATGCCATAGGTTTGACGCCAAAATGCAAGAAATAGAATAAACCCCAGATGTTTGTTTATAGACGGAAAATAAGAGTGTTTACGTAAGTATTTATCCTGAAAATTTCAGCTTAAAATATGTCGTATTTTATCAGATATAAGCTGAAAACCAAAACTACTGCTACCTTACTGGTTATCCGACCAAATTCGAATGACCACAAAAAAGCGACGGCTTCATACATTCTGATGACCTTCTTAACTTTTCTTACATACATGTTGTGCATGGGTACACTGAGGAATAAAATTGTTAGGGAAAATATCCAAATAACATTATTTTAAATTTATACATATAAAATCAAGTGAGTTGATCCTTGTCTTTTTAAATGGATTCTAATTACCTACGTATGTATCTAGTTATTATTTTGTGTAAAGAGTTCAATTCATTACGTATTACATTACGTACCTAACAAAATTAATATCTATTAATTATTTCCTTTTATTCCTATAATTTAATTGCCTTATTTTAATTAATTATTTATTTATTATTTATTAATTATTATTATTTTATTTTATTAATTCCAAGTCTAACAAATAAGATTTGATAAGGTTAAGATTATTAAACGCCATATCTATTTAAGAATACATTTTAAGCGCATTACGTAATAATGAATAAATGTGTAATGATAAAATTTAGAGGCACGGAGTTTTTAACACACGATTAAAAAATACTACTGTCGAAAATGTTATGAACGCGACTGTACGGTCAATAGCTTCAGATAATACTATACTCTAAAGAAGGTCATCAGAATGTATGAAACCGTCGCTTTTTTGTGGTCATTCGGATTTGGTCGGATAACAAGTAAGGTAGCAGTAGTTTTGGTTTTCAGCTTATATCTGATAAAATACGACATATTTTAAGCTGTAATTTTCAGGATAAATACTTACGTAAACACTCTAATTTTCCGTCTATAAACAAACATCTGGGGTTTATTCTATTTCTTGCATTTTGGCGTCAAACCTATAGCATTTTCAGATTTTTTCGAAGTGATATTATCCAAAAACGTGTGTATACTTTGTCTTTAAACTTTTTATGGGTGTTGAGAACAACAAGAAGAACCGAAAATAGTTTTTAGTATGTTTACGCGTTTGTTCATTTAAGCGCTAGGATTTTTTTTCGGTTTTTCATAAATGTATGATTACTTGGAAACGGTAGATATTTTATAAAACTGAATTAATTCACTATTACGCACACATCAAGAGCTACTAATTTGCGTTTCTTCTACGGGCCCACAATCATTGGTTTCCGAGAAACCAGATTCTGCAAAACGTTACTGCAGCAGGGAATTGAATATCTCTAAAACCTTAAGGCCCACAAATTTTATTTTCGGCTCACATTCATGCACTAATATAAGCTACATGCCCATATACTTTATTTCTCGCTCCGTTCATTCGTTTAGAATTTTCCTGCTGGAAGAACGTTACCCCAGCAGGAAAGGTTTTTTCGATTTTTTTCTGAAACGAGAGCACGCACTAATTTTTTATTTGGCTCACATTTACAGCTTAGTACTCACTAATTTTTGGTAAGACTCAATTCCTTGTAAAAGACATTTTCTTGCTGCAGTCATGCACACCATTATAATAATGTGCAGTCATAAATAGAAACTGTAATTGAATTAGTCTATTTTACTTATGTCGCACACGAATGTCGCATGCTGCGGGAATTTTTATTAACATAAATTAACCAATTAGGTTTTAATGATCTGCACCTAGGTACCATAATTAAGCGTTTCAAGGTTGGCAGTACTTTTTTCTGCAAAACCTATTGATGTTAATGTGGTTTTTACTAATAGTTTATGGAACTATTATACCTACCTATCTCAAACTTTCGACTGATTTCGTTTTCTTCTAGAGAGACAGTCGTCAAAAATGTAATCGATAATTAAGTACAATAAATCATTATTTTTGTTCTTTACCAGATGTTATAGTCATTTGTGCTATCATCTAACGAATAGATATGTTACCAATATTAAAGTTCTATGGTCCGTGACGGCCCCATTAGTTCAAAGTTTTGTTAGAATCGGAAGTACCGTTGCGAACACTTTCAATTGGAAGCAGCGCCGACCACAAATACACCGCTATTCATCCGTGACGTGGCACTAGTCTCGATTAGGCAAATTAGTCTTTGTGCCATTATTTACGTAATGGTTTTGTTCAGCGGAGAACCACATTATGGTCTTTATAATCCAGTTTCAGTAGCTCAAGCGTATCATATCACGATTTTTAGAAAATATGAAATTAAAGTCAAGTATTGTAATTTACGGTGTAGTTGGACCATGTAAATGAAACATATGGAAGGCTCTTGCATCACTGTAATATGTCAAAGTCAGATGAAAGGGCAAGGATTGCGCAATATGCCAGTTTAACCAGGGTCTACTTATTTAAAATTATGATGCGCGGACTTCGGGTTTTATATCCATTACGTTTTATTTCGTTTTTAGTTCATATTGTCCACTATTTATCAGTAAAAACTTCATTGGACTTCAATTTTTTTTTCCTTACGTTCGTGCCGTGTTAAAATGTGTAAAAAATATTCAGATCAGATTATCCGCACTGAATGATTAATTTATGAGAGATATTTATTAAATGCGGTCGTAAAATATAAATGGAAATTGCTGATTAAAGCAATACCACTGATGGTTTTTTTTAACCAAAGATCCCAAAACGTTTCGCTATTGCTAGACATTGACTAAGTTTAAGTAAGAAAATTAATCATCCGGAGAATATTGCCCTAAATAAAGAATGTTCTTTATTGAATGTATTGTCACCACAGATATATATAGACATTGTCACACATACGTTATTAATAATACCAGCCTATTACTGTCCCACTGTAGGGCAAAGGCTTCTTCTCATACAGAGAAGGCATGAGCATGATCACCACGCTTGCTCAAGGCGGATTGGCGATTTCAGACTTATATTAATTACAAGTCCAGGTTTCCTCACGATGTTTTCCTTCACCGATGTCAGTGATGTCCAAGATAAACTTAAGAAAGTACATATGAATTGAAAAAGTCACATTGGTACTTGCCCGGATTCGAACCCACAACCTCATGCATGAGAGGTGGGCTCCTTAACCACTGGGCCATCACGACACATACGTTAATTATTATTAATTAAAAATAAAAAGCATTTTGCACTTTAAAATGTATGTTTACTTTAAAACTAGAAGAAACATTTATGGACAGTACTATATCAGTATGACCAACATCTAAACTAAGTGCGCATTTTACCTTAGCCATCACCTGATGGGCTCCTGAACATAATATTATGTCATCAACCTTATATTGTCTGCTGTAGTAGGTACATCCGGGGAAAAACAAAAATCACCTCAAAATACCTAATCGTAAATGACCGCGTTTTGATTATGTATTATCAACTTTAATATTTTGTATCTATTACTTACATTCCATTTATCATATTGAATCATTATAACAATATAACTGGCAGCAATGAGAAATGTTGAACAGGAAAATACATGCATGATAAATGACAATAGTGTTGTCTGCATCTGTCTTAAATTCAATGTCGGACTAACGAATGGCATCTACCAACTCAAAGCTTCATTATGATAAGTATACAACATTTCGCTTGATTTGCTACTTCTCTAGACCTCTATTAAAAATGTTAGAATCAAGGAAACCGATGTTATTTTAACATCAGTTCGTTGTACATGAAAGTAACCCGTACATTTATAATTTAGTTAGAAAATCAATACCACCTTCTGTGTGATTGCTGTGCAGGCCGGCAAATCGATTTGCGCTATTATTTAATAATGCAAAGGTAGAGCACCCCACGACGTGGCCAAGTCGGCCCACTCGAGCAATCTACAGAAATAGGATCAAAGTAATTTGAATACAATAACCGCAATTCACTTGTGTGGGTTGTCAAATTCATTACACCTTATGTTATTACGGTTTAACGTGATATAATTAAGATACACCAAATTAAGATTTTAACTAAGAGATGTGCATGTTTTATGCTTACTATAATTAATTTAATTGCTTTGTTTTGACATAATATCATATTCATAAAATGTGGTTCCAAAAAATTATCTACATAATTATTCGTATATTTACTTGCGACACATTTTCTTACTGATGAGTCAAAAAATAGTCAAATGTGGGACACGAGTGACATTAACGATAAAGAAATTGGCGCAGATGAGCGAAACGAATATCTAGGCTTTGAAAACAGATAACGCTGTCGGTAATGAGGGGGTAGGTTTCAGTATGATTATTATCAGATTTTAACGACAGACATCCAGCTGCCCCACCATCAGCGCAAGTGGCGGCCGGCGTTTGTCATCAGTAGCATTCATAGCGGCGCGCGATTCGCACGCTGCGCACGAGCACGCGTATACATACGGTAGTGAAAGTCGCGCGCGCAGGTTCCGCTACGATTTCGTACGCCGACATCTTCGTCTAGTTATTCTGTTTGTTCGTTGCGCCAGTGCAACGGGGAAAGGAGGTCGGTGCTTGTCCGAATCCCGTAACACTACCGTGATTTGTGATACTGAAGTTTTAAATCGATCCCATGTTCGTGTGACACTTAAACATATTTATTTTACTCCTCTTAAATTATTTTCTAAGTTTTGTTTATATGACATTGGCCAAATGGATACATTTGGCAAAACATTGTTTAGCAAAATTTTCGTTGCTGTTTTGATATAACCTTTATTTTGCAAAATAATTTTTAAATTACCGTCTTAACTTTATTAAGTTGTATTGAAGAGAGCATTGAACGGTAACAGGAAAGATAAATAATTGAAGCCAAGTTATGAAAACGTAAATACTACGAGCTCGTAGACATCTCGTAGTACGTAGATAGTTGTAGAAAGAACTTGCGGCTTGTACTTGTGGAAACTTGAGCGACTGTCTTGGACGGCGATGTTGTGGGGAAACAACAAGCGGCGAGAAGTTAGCAGTTGTCGGTAGGCGTCAGTTAGACGGTGGAGTGCTGCCTCCAAGTTGCACTCACAGAATACTGTTGAGTGAAAACGAGAACCGAGTGTACGTCCATGACCTTACGCCTTTCCCACATTACGCACCTTTTCATTAAGTCTTATTCTTTCATAATACAGTATATTTGCCAATTCATAAACTCTTGACTAAAATCAATGTTCTTTTTAAGAAGCATTGAATTTTGTTTTGGTTTTCTATTTGGTTTGATAATTTAATTTAATAATAAAAAAGATAAGATAGGTACATTATAATAAACTATTATTTAAAAAAATACATTAATTTGATGTGTGGTCAGTTTATACTTCTGCGGGTAAAACCTCAGCTTGCTCATTTACTATTCAGTAGATCCCCTTTGAAATACCTACTTCTAGGCCTCTGGTAGCTTCAAGTCATATTAAAAATAACGATGTTAAAATTGTTGCAAACTTATACATATATTTTTTAAGTCAAGTGTTATTATACAGTATTTAATTTACAAATGTGTATAACACTTTCGTCTTCTTCCGATGTCTACTAATAAATCATCTAAAAACAATTAATAAAAACTATTTTAAGCTCAGATTATGACTTCCGCGCATGCTGATTACCGGTTTCTATATTTATGCCCATGATCCGGATGTTAGAGAGATTTAAATTAATTCCTTTCATGATCCAATCGAAGTCAGATTTGATGTTTACTTAATCGCCGATGTACATAAAGTATAACTACTAGATATTCTGAAACCTTGTTGTTGATTTGCCATTTGGCAGTTACAAGTACAACTGAGTTGTGCAAGTCCCACTGCGCTTTGAAATCGGACACGACCTACATTTTTCTCAGCAATAGACGTAACTCGAGTATTGTGTTATGCACCGCTCTTGGTTGCAACTTGCAAGGTGCCAGTGTTGCTCTCAATAAATTCCTCACAATTTAGTGTATGTGGTATGTCGCGCACGTAGTATCTTTTTCTAAGTGTAGTATCAAGTTTAAGAATGTAGTCTCCTCTTGCTCAGATTCAAGTCTCGTTTTCCTTAAGTTCCAAAACATGTTTGGTAATTTTAACGCTAAGATTAGTGTGTAGTGATTTGAGGAAGTAATCCACATATCTTCTTTAATTATCTTATCAAGCACCCTTGCGTGTATCTGAAGACCGATATTATTATGATATGTTATTGAGGACATTGATTTATTGGTCAAGCACCTAACACTTTTAATTGCACTGCACAATTATTTTACACTAGCTTGTGCCCGCGACTTCCTTCGCATGAGTGTCGGTTATCATGGTTTTTTTTTGCGCTGATTCTTTATTATTTTTCTAAAATAAAAGTAGCCGTAGTTACTCCTTATAACATCAGATATCTGCCAGTAAAAGTCCCGTTAAAATCAATCCACCCCTCTCGAACATTACCGGGAACAAACAGACAAACAGACGATTTTTTTTTTAATTCATTTATTCGTGTAAGTTCCGTGTATATTTATTTTGTAAAAAGCTGTTATTTTAACATTACAAACAGACACTAAATTTTATATATTTGTGTTTACACTTGTCTGTGATTGGAATACTGCTTTTGATTTAAAATTATGTATAGTGTGTTTAGACCAAACGAACGTACAATTAGAGCAGAAGAGTAAGGTGATCTGAATATTATTTAAACGTATTGCGTACCTTACATATTACGAATTGGTAGAATAAGAATAGAATGAGTGTTCGCTTCTGCGCTTGTTTCATCTAAACCGGCCCCAAGTTTGTAACTTAGAACAACTATTGTATGGCAACAGACAAGACGTGTTCCTATGTTTAACAACTTTTCCAAACTTGTTAACGCTTTATAAATGGAAGTGCAATAAATGTACCTACGCGGTCGTGATTTAGTCACACGTCAAGGGACAATACTGAAAAACTTTGCGGGTAACCGTATGTTATTTCATTCACCTAGTACTATTGAAAGTTAGAATGTATTGAACACAAAAACGGAAACCCTAACGTTAGTAGAGAGACACAATTCAAGGAAGCATTCATTAAAACTAATACAATAAGTATCACTTAAAGTTAGTGCTCAAGTACGGTCGAACAAGCTATTTGGTTTACAGACAACAATAATTATCTTTCTGCTACATTGCCATTCATCGTTATTTTGTGTTCACTTTTTAAGCTAGCTTGATTTAAAAGAATTGAGATACTCGAATCGTTCAAAAGTAGTTGCAAGTTAGCTGTCTGTATACCAAATGGCTTGTTCGAATGTGCATAATAGGGGAATACTAATACTTCACAAAGAGTTTCCAAGTAAACGAAAGATTTTATATTTTTGAATACCTTACCTGTTTTAGATATTCTAAAATTATTTGTAACGTGAAGCGTATAATTACCATAAAATTTAGGTATCACTTGCAATTGTTTCTTTTGGTGTCGAGAGAATCCATCTCAGTGCCAGTTTTTCTAAAGGAATTAGCATACCGAAGGTCATGAATCAGCTTATGGTAACTGAACGAGATGTAACATGATATCTAATTTGCAATGCATTCTACATGTTTTTGTGTTCAACGTCATTTTTAAAAGAGTGTGGTAGCACATGAACCCCACTGCTGGGAAGTCCCTTGTCCCCCTGCGCATTTGTTAAGAAATTCAAATTATGTACCAGTAATGGTTTAAACAATGTGTTACAGAAATATGTGGTTGAATTCTGGTGTATATTATCACTGTTAATGTTGCGGAACCATTTCAATAACACCTCGTTAGCTATATAAACACACGACTCATAAAATTATATTTAAATTGAAAACAACAACAGTGTGTTATTAACTTCAATTAGTGACATAGTTGGTCAATGATATATTTTTCAGTAATTATCCTAAAACATAATTACCGCAGCTTTTGCGTGTCATCAAGGAAATTAACATTAGGTGCCTGCAAAAAGTGCAGCTTTTATTATTTATGTATTTTTTTTAATATTTATTATTTCAAGCCTGTTTTCTCTTTATATCAACAAGTACACGATAAACTGATAACAAAATTAATTATACATGTTGAAAATAAAAAAATTAATGGTAAAAACTTTTTAAAACAAGCTTTTTTAGTGTGATGTTACTAACTTTATCGTTTTCTACTCTTCAAGCCCTTTCATTTGATACCCATATCAAGGGGATTGAGATAAAATATGTAATCCGCCATCTTGGAGCGGCGGCCATTTTGAAATTATTATAATATTGAGTATTGGACATTGTATTGTCATCAGAACTAAAGGTGTATGCAAAATCTCAGCTCAATCGGATACCAACAAATGGTCGAAAAATGGTTTGCAAATTTTGAAAGGACAACTTACATACATACGAACAGTGCAAGCTAAATAAAAGCTTGTAAAAAAACAACTTTTCTTAATTTAATATAATCGGTTTTGATTTATGTCATTCCGGTGGAAATATTAGTTTCCACAAATCGTTTGCACATATAGCTGTCCAGAACTTTTCCATTTGCCATTTTGTTTATATCCTCTAACTATTAACCTATCAAACTAACTCTCACGTCATTAATTCTAAAATGTATTTGTTAGTTCTAGTTCATTAGTAATTTATGGAATCGTAGGAATCATATCAGTCTAGAATATCCGATAATTCTGTAAATGAATGTTTCTCGTCACGTACACATTATCGATGCCGTCGCAGTGCCGAACTTTGCCGTCTCGGTGCTAAAACGTTCGGATTTCTCCGATTTTTCTAATATCGGATTAAATGTATCGTTTTTCTTAACATTCTCTCTAAAGTAAAATATTTTATGGGATTCCCTTGAAGTACCCATACCTACCTACCCATGAGGTCTACGAACTATTCAAAGGTTAATTAATTGATGTATCTCAAAAACATCATCAGACAGCTTCAAACCGGAATCTTTGTTCACAACGGTTGTATTAATGAACTCTGTATTTTCTTTGTCTGTAGGTTTATTTATTGTTACCAATTAATCTGTATTCAGTGCGTTTGCTTCTTGCTGCCATCTTATTATACATGCGACGTTTGTTCTACGTTTCAATTATCATTGTTTGTGTACATGTTGTTGTATCTAGCTCTCGTAAATGCATTCTTGTTACATTGAAACTAATGACCCATGACACGGACTTATCTGTTCTCCTTGCATGTTTCTATAAAGATAAATCTGCATACATTTTAAGAGAACATTCGTTTGTTTATTATTAGGTAGATATTTTACTACTACACTTGAGAGCAATAAAATCGCACACCTTGACTTTTTTTTGTTAAGGCAGTTTTTTTCATGAATCTGAATAAATATTTTGAAAAACACACACACTAATTGAAAGTCTACCTCATTACCTTTCTAATGATATCAAATACAGTGTAAAAAAATACCCATAAGAGGTTTTACGGCACAAAACTCAACAAACGGGTAAAATTTCGCTTAAGAAATAATGAAAATCAAACTCAAAATTCTTGATCAAATTGTTTTATTAATAAGGTGTATTCCCTCCCCAAGGCCACTGGCCACTCCATCGCGGTGATTCCAACGTCTTCCATGTAGTCGCAAACTGTTCTAGCGACATGCGGTCTGGCGTTGTCGTGCATTAGAAGAAAATCTTCTCCCATAAACCACGCAAGCGGCCTCACATGTCCTTCGAGCACTTCTTCGACGTATCGTGCAGCCGTCAAACCTCTCGATCTCGGGCCGGTATTCGCCCCAGTGATGATACAATGTCAGTTTTAGTGTCCAACATTATGCCACCCCAAAACATACACGATCCACCGCCAAAAGCCACACGTTCGCTTATGCAGCATTGTGTAAATCGCTCTGATGACCTTCTGTAGACCCTGGAGCGTCCATCATGACCATGTAATGTCATTCTGCACTCATCAGAGAACATAACAGTCATACGCCCAATTTAAATGTTACCTGGCAAATTGTAGTCGGGCTTGTCGGTGAGCTGTGGTCAATTTGGGACCATTTGCTGGGTGATGTCAAGTCAGTCCTGCTTCACCAAGTCTTCTTCTGACTGTCTACCGACTTATACTGACATTGCAAACTTCTCGAAGCTCTTATCCCAGTTGAACCGCATTCAGTTGCCGATTTCTTACAAGACCTCGACACAAGAAAGCGGTCATCACGCTCTGATGTTCTGCGTAGCCGGCCAGATCCTGGTCGCCGAATGTAGCCACCGGTCTCTTGAAACCTCTGGTACACACGACGAACAGAGTAGCGGCTCAAATTTAGTCGTCGAGCAACTTCACTTTGATTATGGCCTATTTCGAGCAAGGCAGTAACTTGAGCGGCTTCTGCGGGCGTGGTATCCATATTTTTTCGTATGTTTTCAGTAGAGATGTTATCACGTTGACCTTCGGTATGTAACTGATTAAGAATCCACGCTTTTATTCCTGCGGGTAAGGGCTGCAAGTAGTGACAATGCTAACGGGTGAATTTGGCTAATTTGGTGTACGACTGGTTTCTGTAAGTTACGTGATGGTCAATGATTTTAATTTTGTGTTTTTTTAAAGCTAAGCTTGTATTCTTTAATTTTGTCTAATGATTTGTACTCAATATCTTTAGATTTAAGAAAAAAATCAGTAATAAACCAAATTACAAGGGGTGTGCGATTTTATTGCTCTCAAGTGTATTTTCCAACCCCAACTTTGATTTTATCTTCTACAGCTTATGCATTCTGGTCGATTACATCGTTTTATTTCAATTTGGTAAATTACATGTGATTAGATAAAGCTTAGAAGAACAATTGCTATTACGAAGGAACAATTTTCTTATCTCCCTAAATTAATGTCCTGTTGCTTCTGCGCTCTCGCCACTTAAATTCGCATTTATTCTAAGTTTAAAGAGACATCATGATAATTTCTGAGAAGAAATCGTAAGCATATCTAAACGAATTGTTTGTCACGGTAATCGTGCTGTAGAAATTTACACGAGCGTACCTATATTCTACTAAAATGGCAATTTATATCCTCTATTTTGTTCAAATCTTATATCATATGATTTGATAAATGTTTTTTTTTTCTATGTACTTAATACATAGGCAGAAACAACATATTTTGACCAACATCAATTAGAGAGATCAGATAGAATAAATATATTTTTTATTTATTGACTTTGTTTAACGTACATAATTATATCTTGAGAACTTTCATTTTAGTAAATTGTATTAGTTGGAATGTGTCTGATATAAAATCTGGCGTCGCCGCGTGCGCTGACCCCTTTGTTTACTCGAGGTTTTGACTTTGAGATCGTGCATTGCTTTCGCGTTGTCGTGACCCATCGACGTGTTCGATGGTATCAGCATCGATTCCTTTGTCGTTCCAATGATTTACCAAGCAACATAAAAACTTACCTCCAAGCATTCCTTACTTTTGCTGTACCTACTTACTTACTATATAAGCATCTTTCAAGAACCAAGCAGATTATTTCGTTTGACTTTCCAGTCAGTCAGTCTGTTATCATAATTATTGAAAACCCATAGCAGTGGTAGTTACAGTCTTAGGTTAGAACCTGTTATGATTATTATTTTTTCAACGCTGATACAGAAGAAGGTCTCTAGAACGCGACGTGAGATAACTACGAAGTAGCTAGAACAGTAATGGTGCCAACACATTTATGAGCATTTGTGCGTGCTTTATCACCCTTTACGTTATTAACATAACCGCGTAATGATTTAGCCAGACATTTTCCACTGTGAGTGAGACTATGTGCTGTTTTCAAGGCTTTTCTATTAGTCCTACCGTATCTCTAAGACATATGCAATATCTGGAATAAGTAGTCACGTGTCTATTGTTTTAATTTTATTGTAAATGATAAAATCATATCTCTTATTGAATGTGATTTCTGCTATCTTTCTCCTCGTCTGCTTAATACAAAAAGGTTATTTATAATGTAGGCAAATAATTGTGCATGATAAAAATAATTGTAAGACACAAAACTATGGCTTCGCTTATCGTCAAATTATGAAGTATAGCGGTGAATTTTTATCACCAAGTTTCAGCAAAGTCTTATTTGACTTTATGATTGGTGAATTCAAATAAGTACCTACCCAAGTAATTTCATTCGAAATGGGTACTTCAAAGGAAGTGTGGGCGATCATCAAACATCAAAGCTTTTGATGAATTACGACAAGTGGAAACGACATGGTTTTATAACTTGTTTTCTGTTTTATCACTCTTTTATAAACAACTATGATTGTATATGTCAACAAGTAGCAATGTGTTTTATGAGATGACCGTTCGTCTCGTGATAGATAGCCATGTCTCAATTAGTCAATTTGTAATTGACGAGTACCTACCTATCCTTGTTTTGAACTGGTACGGGTGGAATAGTTTTGATTACAAATGAGATATGCAGGGGTCGGATGTCGAGCTCCCGCGTGAGAGGTTAATCTCCTCGTCGACATTGAGCTAACATTTCGCCGCTTGATTGACACTAGTGGGTTGACTTTAATACACATAAGGCCACATTTATACTAATTGGTAAAACCATATTTAAATCGAATGTTTTTTCTACATCTTGTACCTACACTGCCCGCGTCCTAGACTAATATTCCGAGTCTCATTAAATACGCACGTTACTTGACCTAGATTCCATGTTGCGAAATGGTGAATTTGATTTCCTGTGCACTGTTTACTTATTATACCATGTCGTACGTTTGCTCGAGCTAATTTAAACATGGTTTATTAGATTCAATGCTGCTTGTATTTCATGGCAATGCAACCTTGATAGTGCGTGCCGGAAGTCCCCTAATGTCGTTTTGTTTCTTTCATCATGTCAGGTCATTGTAGCATTTTGATTCAGGTGAAGCTTAGTCAAAATCCTTTATATTTTTTTTTTCAAGGTAAAGATAACTCTATCAGTGTCAAATAAACAAATGTGTCTACGAACATAGAATTTATAAAGTTTATAAGTAATGACAGCGATGGCATTGGTTAATCTTAAAATCTAAAACGAATCCGAAATTTTGGCCACGCTCCAAGTTATTTTCGTATAAACTTTATATGATCAAAATCAAAATGATAATAAAATTGATGGTGAATATGAGATAGTCTATACGTATTTATGCAAGACGGTGGCAACTTTCCCTGTGCTCCGCGTTGCCGGTGTGCGCGTGAGTTGATGACGGACAGCGCTGTTACGAAAGCTGCAATCACCTGCTTATATGGCATAGCGCCGACACTTGTCGCTAAGGTTGCTTACCTACTACGAGTACTAAACGGCCACTAGCTATTTATACCACAACTTGTTGTTTTTGCTACACGTTCTATAAATGGCATATTATTTTCAAAATAAGGATAATTTTATAACTAGATTAGGTAGGTACTATGGTTACATTTATTGTTTATGTTAAGTGTGATGTCACGAATGTCCTATAGATTCGTCTTCACGTCCACCATTATTTTTTTGATATATTAATTGACTGCATTATTTTGTTATTTTTGCTGCATTGCATTATTTATTTGTTCTTATGGCTGTTAGTTGTGTTCTTGTGTCTCGACAACAGTAAATTTATCTAGTGTTAGCATTAAACATTTTGCTGACAACTGGCTGACTGGGCTTTGCAAGTGAATCTTTTTATTCACACCCGTACAGTAGGTACCCGTTGTGCTTGGCATTTGGATTTATCACTTTGCCCTTAAAAAATATCTACTATTGACCCTGCGACGCAAAATATTAATCTGGGGGCACGGTAGTGCTCCCGCCAGGTTGAGCAAAAAGGCGGCACGGCCGTACCATCCGCATCCTTTTCTCGAAACAGTTCAAGCCATTCAATAATACTGTCCTGCGATTCATAATTTGGTTTAATCGTTTAGGTACTAGGTTTAGGTACCATTTTTCATTACCTACCCGTTACAGGACATTTTATTTGGGCCATAATTTCCTGGCTGATCAGGTGATCACTGCCGTGTTTTGATTTTTTAGTGGTTGGTTGCTCTGATTTATACATCTATGTGTAAACTCGAACAAAAATGTTTGATAATAAGTGTCACATGAATTGAGATTGATTTAAAAATTTACCTTTGAAAAATAGTGTTGGTGAGCAATTAGTTAATAATACGACTTTTTAATAGTGATCTTACAAGTTTTCGAAGAAATGGGTCCCAAAATGAAGGAACCATAACCGTCATGTTGGCATTCGTAAAATAAAGACAGTGTGACATTAACGAGTTCCAAGTGTTTTGCAAAATGAGTGTTGAACCGACATTGACCGAGTCGCCGGTGCCACTGGCGCTGTCGCGGCTACAGACGCGACCCGGACGGCAGCCGCGTGGCCTGCGTAATCACCGCCCCAGCCTGACGCTCGCCAGCTTGCAGGAGTCAGCAGACGAGAGTCCCAGACGATACAGTGGGGAACCATTCGCTGCCGACACGGACGACGACGAGGCCTTCACTGATGATATAGTCTCAGAGGAACCTTCTCTATCGACGTCCAACGGGCGCAGAGCGTCTGAAGCTACTTTCGCCGAAAGATACAGACAATTAACCGACTTTGATGGTCCTCCGCCGGAACCACCGCGCCGTGCTTCTCTGGCTATGCCAGTAGGCGCAGAAGGTTTTGCACCTAACGATAAAGGCCGACGACGCTCTTGGGCCGCTCGACTGCAGTTAGAACGCAAAAAAAGAAGGAAGTCAGGCGGAAACGACACTGACGAAGAAAGCGATACTCCGATTTACGTCCGTCAAAAACGACCCTCTTGGTGGAACGTGTTCGTGCCAGATAATATGCTGAAGAACAGGTATCGTTGTCAAATAAATTAACCCGTTTTGTTTTGAACCATTGATAATTTAACACCATCCCTAAAAAAGCCATTGAGTTGATATAACCAAAGCTAATCTATGCAATGTGATATAATGTTCGTGTTCCTTTTACGGGATTAGAATGTGTATACAGGTAGTTGTGGGGCTAGGGCACATGATTTCCTTGACCTATTGCTCGGAGTCCGATTGTTTGTTTGTGAAGTAAGTGCAACTCTTGTGGTTACATTGCGAGTGGAACTACCATTTTACTTTACTATCATCATCAAATCGTCATAAGATAAACGTGTTGTCGTAGCTTATCCCGGTTTCTGAGATGTTTCAACCGGATTTGTGACTATTCGATAGTGGCTACTGGTTGGATGTCGCATTTAATTCATTCGCTGAAATAGATAACTTCGTCGAATCAATACCCATCGAGAGTTTATCTGAGAACCGCAAAAACCGACTGTTAGTAATGCCTTCCACATTTCCTGAGTTGTATGTAGTTTTTCAACAAAAAGTTGTAACTTTATTTGTCAAGGTGCTAGGTGATCTTCGTGCGTGTGCGGACTACAAGTGTTAGAATTAAAAGCCGTAAATAATAGGTTATTTAACACCAAAAAATTCCATTATCTGCGTAAAATTATGTACACAGGGAGGTGACAAATTTACAAGTATTTTGCTTTGATAAATCAGTAACAAACACTATCTAGATTTACGTGTATATTACTTTTTTATCAGGAACAACATTTTTACCTACAATAACCAAATATTTGTTGAATTTATAGCTCTTAGTATCATTAACGTTAAAACCGCAGAAGCCCGTTGAGTTTGTTTTGTATCGCCTGATATCACGGCACTTATTCTATGTACGTTATTACGTTCACGTCAAACTACGGTAAATAAATAAAGTATTACGTCATCAACATACAAGCAGACGTTATATTTCATCAATCAATTTCTTAACATTTGCATTTACAGGTAACAGTAACTGTAGTAACCGCGCACCTATGCGTTATCGTTTTAAAGCAAACTCGCGATACCGAATAATTAATTTAGATTTTATCGCTTTCCGTGCTGACTTAAAGTCTGAGAAATTTAGGCGCTTTGCACATGGAGCAACTATTGCAGCAACTGGCAACTGGCAACTAGCTGTTTACATATATTTCAATTGGACTGCGCACACATAGCAACTCGAGTTTCGAGTTCCGGCGATCGTCAACAGTTTTCAGTTACTGAAATCGATGACTAAGTTAGTTGCTAATTGCCGCAACTAGCAACTGTTAAATATTATACCGGTTTTTAAAGTTGCCGGTTTCCTCAAACGTCAATCGCAACGCGTCGGGCGATTTCACACCCTCCCTCCCTCTCCCTGTGCCCGGCAATGCCAGTGTCGCTACGGCAACGGCATACGGCAACTCGGCTGTGAAAGTTGCTCACAGATTGCCATAAAGTTGCGGCAACCGTAAACGTTATAGCAACTATCAACTTTTACAGGAAACTTTTTAAGAGTTGATAGTTGCCTCAACTTAAGTTGTGCTCCATGTGCAAAGCGCCTTAGTGAAATATTGATGTACATAATTATGCAACAAGAAGAAAGACACGAAAGCTCCTTTGTAAAATTCTCATTTGGCAAAAAATATAGGTAATAAATATTCAGGCAGATGTCGGGCTTAAATTATTGTGCGTGACAAACGTCATGGAAATCGAATCTAAATGTGTCGTTACATATTCGAAATAATAATATTTACACAATGTATCAAAAAGTTCGAATAGCTTAGGAAAACATGGCGAGGAAACTCACGACATATAAAATGTTATACGTGCAATGTAAGTCCTCAAAACGTCAATAGGTCTGTCACGTTGCGAGTGTTATGAGTTGACTGTTATGTGGAGGAATCGATTAAAGTCGATTAAAGATGGCGATTTGTGGGGAACACAATAAAATATATCGGTTACACGGAGATTGACTGTAATATTCAAAATATATAAGGGAAGCTAGAAAATAAGCGGTCTATTAAAATGGTAATCGATTCAACAAACGTCCTACATTTTTTTCGTGTTATCGTCGAATATTACCCAAGACAAACCATAAATTTTTCATAATCTCTCCAAATGATATAGTTTGCAAAATTGTTTTATCTATGCTGGAATTATCAGCTTCACTTATTTGTTGAATCTAATACCGTTTTTGCCTTGTTATTTATTACTCAAGTTCCTTTGGAATTAATTTATGGATCAAATGTTTTTTCAGTGTTTTTATTTTCACGCTTCCTCTGTCCCACTCTCGTGTAAAGGTAAACGCAATATTTAATAATACATATTAGCAGCGACTGATCAAGAGTTCTGACCGCCCTAGGCTAATTATGAGGACGCGCCCCCGCTAGGTGTGTTACGGACGGCCTAAAAAGTAGTAACTGAGTAGAGTAGTAGTGTGAAAATTTTAACATGGTTCATACTACCTATAAAAGTTTTCAGATTAGTCTGCAAGCGAAACTAACGTTGTCCTTTAATTTACATGACATTCGACCTTAGGGTTGCAAACCATTTTTTAAGCTGACCGTACATAAAGGCAAAGTACCTCACGCATTATAAGACCAAAATCATGACAAGTGACTGCAGGTTACCAAATAGAAAACCAAATCCATGCCGTGTTTGGTCGCATGACTTGTATTGGCTAAGTTTCAATAGACAATTACTTAGTTGCCATTGCCATTGACCATGAGCGTGGTCATCTAGTGTGTGAAGTTGCTTCGACTTGAGTATTTTTTAAATATTTACTCTAGAGAAAAAATAAAAATTAAATATTAAAAAAAAAGAGGAGAGGCATCATACAAGTGAAACATGTTTTGTCTCGGTCTAGTTGAAATATGTAGGGTAGATGCAATGATGCTAGATTAGGGGCGTCGCTCACACGATTAAGGCGCGTCGCTCACACGATTAACAGTCGAGGTGCAGTTGAGGCGCGGGCGCATAAGAGGCACGCCGCAACAAGGTTTTCTTTACAAATACATGGTAGTGCGCTCACATACAAGAGTTGCGGCGAGGGCGAGGTGAAGGCGGGGCGGAGGCGAGGTGCAGGCGCAGGAGGGGCGCTCAAGTGTGCCCAAGCCACGATTCCACCGCCATTTTGTCATTTTGTCATTCAAAATGTGAAGGCAGCATAGTCGCCTGCGCCTCGAGTCTACGCAGAGACCTATCCTCGACCGTGCTGCGACGCCGCACCGCCGCTGACGCGACGTCGCCTCGACTTACCAGTGAGCGACGCGCCTTAGTGCATGCGAAGACACGATTTAAGCGCCCCCCCGATCCTCGCGCCCTAGGCTGCAGCCTAATTAGCCTAAGGGTTAATCAGGCCCTGCATATTAGTTGTGGGGTTGTGTATATGTGTCACTGTGTGTATAGCCAAGGTTTGGTTAGAACCCTTCATTCTTTTTTCTTACCCCCAGCATTTGTCATCTCATAGTTTTTATGTTATGAATCAACAAGTCGCAACAGCTAACAAAATAATTATTTGCGGATTGACAGATTTTCAGAAACCGAGGTAGCTTCATGTAGAAGTGTTTTATTTTAATTACTCGACTGCCCCAGAAAGAGGGTAAGTAATTAATGTTTTTTAAACAAAGCAAGCTGCAATGATGAGTTGTTTGAGATTTACTTAAGTTTTAAAAAAATCAACGCTATACTGTATACAAAAAAAACTGACTTGTACGTTCAATGTCCGTGCAATATGACCAATTCATGTTACCTTACAAAGTGTTGATCGTTTAATCATTCAATTAACGCGAATATTTTACTACTTACGATCTCTTTACTTTCTTTCTTTCAGTCGTTACGAGTCGTCAGAAGCTTGAAAGTCTGACAACCAGTCTTACCTAGGGGTACCGTATTACCCAGTTACTGGGTTGTGGAGGTCAGATAGGCAGTCGCTCCATGTAAAATACTGGTATTCTGCTGCATCCGGTTAGACTGGAAGCCGACCCCAACATAGTTGGGAAAAGGCTAAGCAGATGATGATCTCTTTACTTTAACCTGGACATACTAAAAATTCATAAGATATTTTTTTTCAAAGTATTTAATAGTTACCTATATTGACTTCCCGATATCTCTTATTAAGTACATCTCTAATAGAATAGAGTTTTTCAACCATGTCTGTGTGCATATTAGGTTGAGACCTAGAAAAACTTAATGCATATATATATATAACATCACGCCTGTAATCCCCGAAGAGTTAGGCAGAGGTGTACCCGTTATTACACCCACATTTCGCCAGCTACGTTTAAGTCTCATGTAATAGGGGCGAGCCTATTGCCAATAGGGGGCGAGCCTATTGCATAGATATTGATGTGAATTTTTCTATCGTCAGTATAAAGCGCAGGCCACACCGCCAGCTAGCGGGCGGGCGGGCTAAGCGGGCGGGCGAAGCGAACGAAGGAAACTATACAAACTACGCGAAATATTGGCGAGCTAAACTATGGGGTTCACACCGAAAACTACGGACAGACGAGCGACGGATATTTCGTTAGCTTAGCTCGTTAGGTTAGTCGGTAGCTCGCGGTGTGAACCGAAGTATGTAAAGAGGTGAAACGATGTTCGCCCGCCTAGCCCGCCCGCCCGCTAGCTGGGAATCGTCGGATATTTCGTTAGCTTAGCTCGTTAGGTTAGTCGGTAGCTCGCGGTGTGAACCGAAGTATGTAAAGAGGTGAAACGATGTTCGCCCGCTTAGCCCGCCCGCCCGCTAGCTGGCGGTGTGGCCTGCGCTTAAAACTTAGATATGTTAAAAAGTTTACTTTGTTATCAAATTGCTTAAACCCTACTTTGTTTTGTGGCCACAATATTGAAAAGTTTCCCTATCTTAGCAAAGCCAAAAGCTTAGTCATGGAGACTACATTTTATGGTATTTGCATGCGTCAGATAGTCCTACCTACGCTATCCAAAAATTTCCCGAATATAAATTGGTATACGTTTACTTTGTAGAACAATAAGTGACATATACATATAATTATGAATGTAAACAGAAGTAAATTAAGAACAAGTACTTCCGATTATTTTCAATAACGCAAATTATAAAATTATACGAACGATCCGATCATATTCATAATTGCTACTTTGTAGCGACCTCTAATATCTACCTACTCGCAAAATATGTTCCGCAAACACCTTTACCAATATTACCAACCACCTCTGGACAGTTTGATGATAAACAGAAGTAAAAGGTTGCAGGGTGGGCGTTGCATTACCTGCTGGTTAGATACGTCTTAGTCATGCGGAAATCTGTATTAAATTATAAGAATAATAAGTTTTATACGCGTCGCAGTCGTCGTAGGCACCGCTCTACGTCATAGAGCAAGGTAGTTTCATCATGCTCGTCATGCAACCTCCGTAGCTTCCGCGATCGTACGTTCACCTTTGTCTGTCAAAAGTCAAAACCCTTTGTTTTCTTATGTGTCATTTTAACCTTCCATAGTATATGGAAAAAGACTTTAAGCAAATTGAGTTCTCATATGCAAATGGAGCTTTTGATTTACAGTTATGCGCATGACCTTAGCAAAACACAACCGACGTTACACATATTACCGGAAACGGTCAGTAGTAAATGTGTCTTGTGTACCCACTTGATATTCTCAACACATGGCTTTATTAACATTTAATTTATTTGCGAATGCAAAATTATAATTAGATTATAATTCACGCAAGTGTTTATGGAGCATAATATAAAGGCAATGATTAATGTCTCCGTCAAAATATTCTTGTTTTAATATTTCATGGAGATTTTTTTATTACGAATAGGAAAAAATAACGACGGTCAAACGGTATATTTTTTGTGCAGTACTACAACAGAAATTAAAAGACTAGAAGTATAAAAATGCACATTTATTCTGTAGTTATAATATTATACAAAACCGACACTAACTGCGTTTATTATGTAGATAATAATAAATTTTTCATCACTACAATTTGAATTATTCGTATAACTCATATTGTACCTAAGCTATCTTGGTGAATTTTGAGGAATTTTGGAAAAATGCCAATTTTAACCATTGTAAACAAACGAACATAATGAGAAATATAAGGATGATCTACTGAAAACTGCGGAAGAATAGATACATGACATTCTGATCAAAACGAATGATTTAGTACGCACTTACCGGTTTTTTGTATGATAAATGTTGAATATTACCTAATACATATAAACTACTACTTATTTAATTTGATTGTATTTATTTTATAGTATGCATACCTTTTAATTTGAAAAAGTTTCTCAATATGGAAGTGAGAAACTTCCTAATGTTTTATACAAGTTCAAAAACTTATGATGTTTATAACTTTATGTTTATCATATAGATCTGATTTATAAATGGCTCGCTTTTGCCTGCGGCTTCGCCGGCGTAAAAATTACCTTTTCGTAAAGTAAGTTGAATCCTAAGGGAACACATTACCAGGATAAAAAGTACCCCATGTGTTAATCCAGGAAATGGTCTACGTGCCAATTTTCATTCAAATCTGGTCAACAATTTACGCGTGATTGAGTAACAAACATCCAAACATCTAAACAATTTCACAAACTTTCACATTTATAATATTAGTAGGATTTAAAACCTCTATAAGCATTATCATCGCCGAATAACCGGTCGAGCATAAAATGGTCAGTTTGTTTCGGATTTCCTCTGAATCCATTGGTTTTCTCAGATAGAATCCAAGGTCTTCCAGTGTCAGTAGCCGAATGACAGGCGATAGACCAATAGACGACGAGTATCAATTGACGAACCAATCGCGTGCAAGATCGGCGCCCCCCGCCTTCTTCATTCCGCCAAAGAGACCGAAAAATTAACAAATGCGCAGGTGAAATTTGTGCTCACCACTCGTGCCGGTATCTATACCTATGTGACTCTTGATTTGCGTACTGCGCAAATAGTGCGCAAATCAAGACTGACATAGGTATTTCTTTTCTTTTTAATAGCAAATCCTTGAAAAAAAATTTTATTGACATCTCAAGGTTGGCTAGCGGCCAGAAGTACACGCGGTCGCGTCAGCTCCACTACATCGTGTTGTTATTAAAAACTATTCCGAGACAAAAACACGAGCGTCTCGCAACTGTCTCGTCCCGACTCCCGCACATTAGCACACCACAGTCATCACATGCCCCACCGCCCATTGTTGCACAATTTTGTTGTCATCATTGCACATGATTTTACTTTATAATAACGAACATTTCAAAGGATATAAGTTTATAAAATTAAACCTGTACCAAACGTAAACTATCGCGTTAACAAGGCTATTTATATAGTCCAATTGATTGGCAATGTTTAAGATTCATTTATTCAATATTTTATTAGATTTAATAGCCACATAACTAAATCTCTAAAGGTATTGCTGCAACGTAAACTACCTCAGTGATGCATTACAAACGCAATACATCACACGTAATCTTATTTCCTTATATTTGAATTGGTTAGATTCTCTTAAAGTTTAGTGTTTAACGTGTTTATAATGTACATTTCTGTGGCAACGTTGTAAACAATTATCAACAATGGTGTCCTAATAATTTTTATTGAAACATAAGACAAAGTCTTAGCGCATAGACATTTTTGACACATTATGCAAATGATAATGATACATGATCAGCAAAATATAAATGACAAAAACCTTACGTGCACATTATAGCCTAAACAAATGGTGGTGAAGATAAAAATAAAATAAAGAAAATTCTAATGAGTTCCGTTAAATTTTTATGACCAGTTAGTAAACACGTAGAGCGTAGCAGGTACTTGTTTTGAAAATTGACACCAAGGAAACCGATGGTGACGGAATACAATTATTGTAACTAATATACTTAATATTACTATTATATAGTTCTATACACAACTTTCAGGACACATGACATTGTTGGAAATAGAGTGGCAACATAGGTACTAAACATGTGATGTAACCGTTATACAATTATTACCAACATGAACATTGAACTAATATTTTTTTATCGCATTTAATGATATATGAATGCTAATGGTAATACATAAATAAAGAATATTTGCTTTTAGGCGTATCAGAAGCAATAATCTGTATAGATGACTGACGTAATGACCACGCCCACTGAGAATTTGGCAGCAGACATCTCACAAAAAACATGTTTAGCAAATTCAAACCCAGTCAGTTTCGTTTATTATACTTACTCATTGGCTTCTAACATAATTATCACGCCTATGTCTCGCAAAGAGTTACTGTGCATCCATCCACTTTTAATAGGTATTTATATCAGATTTTTATGCTTTTGCTGTGATAATTCTTACTGGACAAGGACATAATTCATTGCTCACCGTATTAATAGGCTGTCGGTCGGTAACCAAAGTTGTTCCCGAGGGGTTTATGAAAATATGCGAGTACGGCCCTCAGGGATAAAGGCTATTAAACAATATGGCAATATCCTAGCTCTCCTCGCACATACCAAAATTGTCTCCGCCTTATTGGGCCACAAATTTTTCGCTCCCGACTCCTTATTTCCACTCGTGTTCACGCCATTGTCATTTTATTCGCGCCATATGAATTTTATATTTTCTATACGTCTCACCTACACTATACCTACATACCTACTACTATACTGCTGATCTGACATGTGCTACTTGATAACTAGATGTGTTGTAGTTATGTACGTCGTTATAGAGTGGCGATTATAACTAGGCGTGCTGAAGCTGCGTCTCCCTATCTTGAATCATCTTACGGTGACTCGAAAATAAGGTTAGGGTGTCGAGAATCTCTCGTTATCTGTAATGACGGCTACAGCATTTTACTTCTTTTCTTTGATAATTATAAAACAAACAAATCTTAAATCATAAAATAGGCATAACTGCTAAAACCATTGGAGCATTGTTTTGAGTCGATGGTTTTAAGCAAATGCGAACCACCCATAGCCGTAATGTAATACGTAGTAAATCGTGTTCTTCGGATAAATACACAGCATGCTTTGTGTCAGTATTCAAATTATACGCTTTTATCTCAGGGTATGAATACGTTGAAGAGCTTTTAGTGTCCACGTGCCATTCTCCTTGGCATTGATCTACGCTTCAAATCTGTTCCACGAAATTGTTTCAAATAAATATCTTAACAATTTGCGTATCATGAACTATACATATGTCTTGGCATCACTACACTGTTCGATATCACATTAATGCAAAATCTTTGATGTTTTATGTTTAGTTCTAATATGACTTACATTGCTTGCACATGAATTCTAATTCCGAATCCATATGCAAAGTAGGTTTAAAACTTTTAAGATTTTTGATTATCAATAAAATAATCGGAAGCGTTGAAAGTGATATATGTAAAAGTCTAAACAATATATCTGTTTTAAGTGCCATTCACATCAATAGCTCCATTGTATCAATTGTATCTAAAGGGTAATCAGACAAAGTTCTTAATATGAACGCAAATGGAAGTATAGCATTAGATCGTCCACATAAAGCTCTATGCAACGTTTTGTGGCTAAAGAACAATGAAAACCACAGAAAATTCATCTGTTGTCAATAATTCGAGGTTACTGGCGCTGTACGTCAATTGAGAAATAGGATTAATAAACATAACAATTTGTTTATAAGAAAAATTACTCTTATTCTCTTAGCAATTTAACGTCTTGTTATTTACCAAGTTAGAGCAAACCGGAGTAACAACACATACAGTCGTTAATTCTGTCTGCACGTTTACCTCGTTTTCTACATTCCTGCCCGAAGATACTATCAGATGAGTGTCAGTTTTAATGTTCCTAGTTTTCTATAAATGCTTACTTCTGAATGAAGTGCGGAAAGAGACCTGACCCAGATGTAAGCGCAGTGCGGTCACTGGGCGCGCTGCTGTGACAATGTTGTCTTGTACAAGGACGGTCACATTCATGCACTGCTTACCGAGATGTGTGGCACTCATGTTTGTTTTATTGCACATTAACACTTGTTCCACTGGCGCACTCGTTACGATTCATTTACACTTGTGTTACCGAATATTGGTTTCCTTTCTTTACACTTTCACTTGCACCACTTGCTAGTGCTACGTCTTTACACTCCTAGAATACGAATTTCGTTTATTTGAACAAATTTCTTTAGTCTTGTACGGGCTGAGTCCAATACAGGTGCACACAGAAACATTATACAACTATTTAATATCAGTGTACGCGCAGATCAATAACTTAACGATCCCAGTGGCCTGTGGCCATCATCGTCGTCGGTCACGTTTTCATTATAATATATCCGACCGTTTAGTGCACGGACTACATCATACCATTTTTAGACTGGCTCAGGCGACAAGTGATGCAATTAATTTTAATGAGTCATGCACGACTGATCGTTTAATTTCAATCCACAAATGATAGCTTATCTGTAAATCAATATTTTATTCGAGCTTTCTGCAGCGCTAAGGCTGAGTAAAATCACTATGACATCTATATACATCCCAAAATCACTGTATTTGATAATTTCCTTCGTCGCTGTTATTTCCTGTTAAGAAATGACTACGTAATACGTGGGTATGCAGGGTATGTGAATCGATTTCGATTCAGACCTTGATGGAATATACAATTATGTAGGTAAGTATTAAGTATTTATTCAAATATATCTCTATTTGAATAAACGATAACTACAAAATGGTTTGCAACAAGAGGTTGCTAACATAATATGCACGATTGTAATTAATTTCCTGTGGCGAAATATAATTTGCAATAGGTTCCTTAAAATCTGATCAATGTTACTCCATGTTTGTTCAAAGTTAATATAAGAGAACTCAAACAAAACTGTAGTTGTTTGTGCTACTGCCACTTCATATGAGTGTTTAAGTGCGTATAATATGTGTGTTCGAGGATGGATGTCCATTTCCTCCCCATTGCGCCAATTGCGCTCGTTTGCGGATGGCACTCAACTAATTGTAAGCCCCGCAATTAACGAACGAGTCTGATAGGCAGTGCGCACCTCACGACGCGAACTTGCAACGCATACGAACATTAAAATTCGAGCGAAAACTGGACCCGTTTCATAAAATTACCTTTGGTCTAGCCTTTGGTTTGGTGATCTATTGGCGAAAGACCATTCATGAATGAACATGACTAATACTTCAAGTGAAAGTAGAAAACATCACATTTAATTTGTTCAGCTAATTTTGTATTTTGCCTGTCTCAGCAGAGGACGAAACGTGACTAATGATCCCCTGGCACAAACACAATGAAAATTAAACACGGCCCTTAAAGCCTGGGCGGTGACAGGTCTACGGTGACGGACTCTGTCTGCCCTAGTAGGCCGTGTTATTCCTTGATGACGGTTTGACGTTTTCTCGACCAAATAAGTAAACGGTTGCCGATGAAACAGTCGATATTATTACAATGCATTTCTACATTACTATCAAGTTCATATAAATACCATGACATGAATCATTCAAAGCCTTAAACGGCAACTCTAGGTTTTGCTTTGGTGTAAAAGTCCTATTAGCGTCTTATTTAAGTTACATTGAATGGCGTTAAAATTATACAATTATACAGATAACTTATTTTTCATTGTTCTGAAATCACATGTTATCCAATGAAGTCATCCCGTTGATTTCTAAGAGCACGCGACATTTAAGAATAGCGAATATAATGAATTCGCAACGGATTGTTAAAAATATTCATGATCATCTAGGTATACTTTAATTAATTTCAGGTTGTCTGAATGTAGTGAGAAGACAGAAGGATATCAATTTAAATTATGCATTGAATTGCATTGTGTGCTATACTGCTGACAATATCAAATGTAGTGCTCGCTCATGAGTGATCTTTCAATAAGGTGTTGTCGCGTTTCTTGTACGTATATGTGTAGCGTCAGAAGGCCATTGTAGTCATTAGGGTCAACTAGCATCTAACATTTAACACCGCCCGTAACGATATGGCGTTACCTTCTACGTGGAAAACTAAAGTAGATACGTCAAACGTGTCTCTGTCATAATTATGAAAGTTAAAATACATGAAATTTTAATTATAAAATGATTTTTAAATTTTGAAGCTTTCACGAATACTGACTTCAAATAATTAAAATTAAAGTTGATCTATTTTGATGGAGCATGCTCGTTTAAAGGTATATATATGTACTGTCATTAAACTATGTCTACTTGAATGTAGGCGGGTGACAGATAAGGAACAAAAAGCAGTGCAAATATCCAAGCTTGTCGACCCTAGCACAATTTGCACAGCTGTAATTGTTGCAAAAGTAACCTTAAACCTGATTAAAATTTTCGTCTTGTTATCTAGATGTGTGTATTATAATCAGTTAATGTTAGTTTCTTTATGTCATTAATTATGAAAATTAATGTAATTTAATATTGCGAATCTGCAACGAATATAAATTGTAAGTGTTTTATAATTGTCTAGATGTAATTCGTTATACTTTGTTGGCTAAACATGCCTACTCCACTTTGTACGCGATGCTTGCATCAGTGATTTCAGAATAAATTGTGTCATACACTTTTAAACTTCATAAGATAAATATGTATCTAACAATCGAGCCTCACTGTTCGATAATAAAGTTTCTTCACATACGTACTTATAATTTAGGATCAAATTATTATGAAATCACCCGCAGATAACTCAATACGCCACGAGTTTGATACGTTATCAGATACATACCTAAATTTTGAAAATAAAACAGTTTTGTAAATTTACAACTATTGCATGCAGTTAAAAAAAATTACCTAATCTGAAGATTCAAATTGCCAAATTAAAAAAAAATATATTAATGTATAGTAAATACGCGTCTAAACTGAATGAAAGAGGTTTTTTTTTTTGTTGAGAGATTTAAAAGTTGGGTTGTGTGTATTGTACCTACTCTGTACTTAAGATGCACGTGCTGTATCTCGGACGCGCTTGCGCAACTCATACGCACGCCACACCCACTACTCTTGACGTTGTCAAGAGGGTGTAGCTGTCGCCGCACTGTCTAAAAAACCACATCGACTTATTGGAGGTATAAACATGCGCTAAAATACTGGAGAGATTTTGTTTTAAACTGTATAATGCGCGCCGCCGTCAAATTTTAAACTTTGAAAAGCTCAAATCTATTGGAAGTCTAGTGGCGTTAAAATCCAGCACCTGGGAATTATACAGAATTAAAATAATTGTTTCATAGTAATGTATCAATGCACTTTATTTCATACAGTTAGTCAAACAATCAATAAATCTGTAAGATTAATCCTTTTACGTTGAATCGAGCACTACAACAACAATAATAAATCCGTAACTTTAAATTCTCTTGCCGATAAACCTTTCACTGAAGAATGATTCACTTTAACTGTTAGACTCTGGACTGACTAATTCCAAATCTCACTTGTATTGACGATTCTGATAAGGTGATAATATTGCAATTGTCATAATATACCATTTTGATCTGTTGTAATAAGTGGTGTGCATTATTTTGTTGACTGGTATAGGTACTTGATACGTGCGTTTGCGCGTGTATGCTCGTTCACATTTCAAAACCACAGCAACAGTACAATGACCTCGCCACGGAATAGGTTAGTAGATTACTCCTACTTCCTAGCTGGTCACTAGTAAACTTTTATGACAATAGATAATAGCAATTAAGTAGGTATGTATTTAATGGTTCGACAGTCTTAAGTGCCTTTACGTCTTTAGGAAAAGTCGTTGACGTAAAGAAAAGGAGTGTCGAACATGTAATCCTAACCTGCCCGTAACCACCGGAAAATATAATTATAGATTTATATAAGCGTGACTTAAAGCTATAAAAAAATAAGTCTTTGTTTTTTGCATTCATTGACATAACACAAAGGCGATGTTACAAATAGATTCTTATTATACATATTTCTAACTGAGAAGCGTTGCCTACAATTGCTAATGCGTATTAGAAACTGGTTGTTATTGCATATTAATTATCATTTTGGTCTAATGGATAATGTTAATTAGTTACTTGCTATTAAAAATGGTAATTCAAAGGTTTTACGTGTACATGGGTACATTTATGTTTTATTTGGTTCGTGCATTGCAATTGTGCGGCTATTTGTTCTAAAATTATTTCCGGCCCAAGTTTCATTCCGCCTTGGCTTTAATTATAACCAAAGTATTTACTCACACAGTACCTATTTACTACACAGAGTAATGCAATAGGAAGAACAAGATAAGTTTAAGGAGTGCTTCAAGAAGATTCTAAAAAAGTCTGCAGATCCAATATTGTTTTTCCGTGCGTACTTCTTGTACTTATTTAGATTCTTCAGTCTTATGATATTATAATTTTCGTCACTACACTATGAGCCAGGATCCATAGCATAATTATACATAATTTTTAATTCGTAAAAATAGGAATTATTTCATACGCATTTCATGACCTTGTCAAGCTGAAATCTGCCTGAAAACTATTTACGACGTTGGCATCATACGTCGTGAGGATAACTCTCTTGGAAAATAATGTTTGGATCTAATCGCTTGGTGGGCGAATTGGGCAATGATGTCATCGGCATAAACGAGGTGTTATTGTTCAATCATCCGTTAAAATCGTAAATTTTCCCATTTGACAGTCCTGAGATGAGTGGGCGGTACATTCTTAGGCAGGAATTAAGCAAATTCATAAATACAATGTTTAAGTACCGAAAATATTCTGAGACAATTACCTAAAAAAGCTATTTTACGAAAAAAGATAACCGCCTTCAAAAACTACAAAATCAAAATAACTTTAGTTTTGGAAGTCGGCGGCTTTGGTTCTTTTTTGTTATGTAGGTAAGTATTGCCACTTTGCCACCGACTTCCAAAACTAAAGTTATTTTGATTTTGTAGTTTTTGAAGGCGGTTATCTTTTTTTGTAAAATAGCTTTTTATTTTTCACTTTTTAGTGCTTGTGTATTAATGTTTGAAATCCTTACAAAAAGCCCTTTCAAACAATACCTCACACGATATATTTAATTTTGGAAACTGGTAGGAGGGGGGTTGACGTACCCCCCCCCCCCCTTTTCCTTCAGTCAGTCATCGACTACACGTATAAACAAAGCAATTTCACTTATTACGATATTGCTGCTGTGATTCTATGAGGAGTTCCATTCCATATCTCCGAAGTTCATCATCAGATATTGAAATGGGACCACACGAGAAGCACCAGCTTTCAAATAAAAAAAAGAATCATGGAAATCGGTTCACCCAGTCGCAAGTTAGGAGCTAACAAACATAAAAAGAAAATACAGACGAATTGATAACCTCCTCCTTTTTTTGAAGTCGATTAAAAATAAAATACTGTAGTTTACATTTAATATGGGGTAGGTACCTACCTTAGAATATTTGTTCAGAGCCTATGACTGACGGTTCAGTGTAAGGCGAATAATAGCTAGGTAATAAAATGACGAGCGTCATATACCTAGATACCCCTGCTTTCCATACACTTTGCATCTACGTCTTATCTTGTACCTACTTAATACGGAAAAGCCATAATCGTTAAATAGAGAAAAATATTCATTCTCACTTTGCATTATAAATAGCAAGGATTTCTGTAATATAATCAACGTATTAATACACACATCGAAGGCTTCCACATAAAAGGTTGTCACAGTATCCGATGTAGATCTTGTTACAGACACTGCTAACTACCTAGTACCTTGCATGTGTAGCATGATACTGTCGAATAGCGACGAAAACATGTACAACGACGCACTATTTTTTACAAACATTTGGCTCATGTATTCGTGTAAATGATGTTTTTTTAATTTTTCTCGCTATTAAGTACCTACTATGGTAGAATTTACAGCAACAAATACATTAGGCAATAGAGCGGATTATATTCGTAATTATCTTGTCGAGAACGGGGTCACCCAAGATTGATTGCAGTTTCATATCATTAATTAATGATCCCTTGTATTAGAAAAGAATTTAATAAATTGAGTAATGGTACGTTGGTGTGTCAAGAAAATAATTTATGAATATGGTACTAAAAATCTGACAGGCAGACACGGATGTTAGTAAATATGCGAGTGGCTTGGCGCCCACCCAGTGTCAAGGGCGGCGCTCACTCCCCGCATTCGTTTTTCGCTGTCACGGCCCGAGAAACAGCCAATGTAAGAAGATCCACTACATTGTTCGATAGCCGCAAACTCGAGCAAGCGAAAACGAAACGTAAGAGCTCGTTCACAAGCAGCCGTAGTATAGAACCAGTGAGCCACCCCGGCAAAGGCCCGGGCGGAGCCGCGCTCTGCTTGCATTGCGTTTATATAAGCTTAAACTTAGAAGTCTTCTTTAAATTAACACTAATTATTTACGTAATTAGCTTTTAGCAAGGAGCGGATTACCGTGAGCCATGTAATTAAGACACATGGTGTAATTTGATTCTCATTTTACTTTTTCAGGTTTGTGAATGCTTTTTTCAGGTTGGTGAATGCTTTTTGATTACTTTTTTAAATTAGCAATCAAAAAGCATTCACAAAACTGGAAAAAAAGGATAAATAGCATTCCTTGAAAGTAAATATTTTGTGATAAACCTGTCACCCAAAAACCAGAGTATGCAGTTATACGTTTTATTATGACATTTCATAATTTTATGTTCGAAAATAATATTTTCAATGGTTAGGTACTGTACCTAATGCTGGTTATTTTCTTCTTTATCATTAGTTCAGTTCATCTACAATTTTTGTCTAAGGTACTTTTAAGATAAAACTTACCGTTTTGCTGAAAATCGCGAAAAACTAATTTTTTTGACCTTTGACCTTGAATAAAAAATTGTCCAAACGCGGGAATGATGGGGAACTTTTAAATATTATTTATAATTATGTTTTGAACAATTTTACTGATTTTCTGCTTGTTGGGACTTTATGCACCTTCGAATGTCTAATTTGACCGGACTAAAAATACAAAGCTAAAAATAAATAATAACATTAGTTCAGTTCATCTACAATTTTTGTCTAAGGTACTTTTAAGATAAAACTTACCGTTTTGCTGAAAATCGCGAAAAACTAATTTTTTTGACCTTTGACCTTGAATAAAAAATTGTCCAAACGCGGGAATGATGGGGAACTTTTAAATATTATTTATAATTATGTTTTGAACAATTTTACTGATTTTCTGCTTGTTGGGACTTTATGCACCTTCGAATGTCTAATTTGACCGAAGCATTCACAAAACTGGAAAAAAAGGATAAATAGCATTCCTTGAAAGTAAATATTTTGTGATAAACCTGTCACCCAAAAACCAGAGTATGCAGTTATACGTTTTATTATGACATTTCATAATTTTATGTTCGAAAATAATATTTTCAATGGTTAGGTACTGTACCTAATGCTGGTTATTTTCTTCTTTATCATTAGTTCAGTTCATCTACAATTTTTGTCTAAGGTACTTTTAAGATAAAACTTACCGTTTTGCTGAAAATCGCGAAAAACTAATTTTTTTGACCTTTGGCCTTGAATAAAAAATTGTCCAAACGCGGGAATGATGGGGAACTTTTAAATATTATTTATAATTATGTTTTGAACAATTTTACTGATTTTCTGCTTGTTGGGACTTTATGCACCTTCGAATGTCTAATTTGACCGGACTAAAAATACAAAGCTAAAAATAAATAATTTAAATCGCATAACTCTAACGTATTTATCAATAACCCATGGTCGATGGGTATCGATCATATTTAACCGTGACGTTAATTTGATTGGCGCGGCGTACACTAACCCTATTCCTACCGCTGAGGACTTAAATGAATTTATCAAAGCCTTTGACGGTAATTAAGTAGGTAGGAACAAATTATATTTCACATAATTTCGGAAGGTACCTACAGGTTCTTAGGATTTTTACTTGTTTTTGCCCGTGACTTTGTCTGCGTGAATTTTCTTACCGACTCCTAATTAACTTGATAATAAAATAGCCTAAGCGAAATAATTGTTTAGAATCGAATCGGACTAGTAGTTACGAAGATTAGTGCGTTAAAACAAATAAACTTCTCAACCTTAGACCACCTATTACTTATCTAAGGTTAATACAGTAGCTTTGAGTTTCTAATTTGGATATAAAAGAGAATATAAATATGCTCATGATAAGTTGTAGGTTCTAAGGTTCTTTTTAAAAGAAATATTACACGGTTTCGCTCAGGCAGTCATTGTGAAGATGGATATTATATCGGCTGCGTTGAGAGATGTTGTCATCCGACAATATATCTTTAAAGTTATGAGGTCAAGTGATTTCCAGTCGTAATTAAAGTCACAATTATTTTAAAAAACTCCTCGCACAAGTAATGTCACATACATTATTCACAACGTGTCATTATTTACACATTGCATGATTCGCAAAACGACCCATCGCATGGATCGATGTGGCATTTTTATGGTTTACTTTTTATTTGCTGGTGTATAAAAATTTACGTAAATATTTTTGTTTGCCAACCGCACTGTTAATTTTATGTAAGTTTCCACTCTGATGTACTTTTATTTTTAGATAAATTCATTCCCACCTCCTGTTTTTGATGTTTTTTTTCGATGAATCACAGTGGAAGTTTATTTATTTATAATATCCAGACAATTCTAATAATCCTTCCTAGTAAGCAACTACTATATTTCTTCTCTTTTAATTCTCAATTACATACTTATTTTCGAGTTGTCTGGATAGTTTTAATGTTGCATGCGTATGCCTGTGTCTAGCGTGGTCTCTGTTGCATGCAGGTCTAGGCGAGCTTCGCAGCAGCTGTCCAGGAGCGCAGAAAGCATCGACCAGTCTTTCAAGAGGTATTCACGTTTTGCACATTACATTATCTCAAACTTAATCTATTGGCAAGCCCATAAAATAAATCACGCTGGAAAGTACTTAGTTACAGTGCTATCACTACCATCTTTTCAAATACGATATCAATAATTTGATTACCTAACACGACAATAATGTTATCGTATGGACTTGCCGACAGATTAGGCATTTAGATATCACTTAGGCATTATTTAAATGCATCATTAACGTGCTCGGATCGATTATATTGATATTGTTTGTTTTGTTATTTGCTTAAATATTGAAATCATTAGTACGGGTAATAAGCACATTCACTTATGGTTGTAAATATTATCGCAATCAGATTTAAAGTTTTATTAAATGGCAATTTCAATAAGCAGCAGGAGGTACAATAAATACTTCACGAATGGTCTCTAATACTTAAATTAAATACCTACATGACTAAGAATTTCGTTACATCAAAAGTAAGATCATTTTTTGGGTTATCACAATATCTGAATATCTTAACTCACTGTGTCCACCGTTTGAGCCGACAGATAAACATTGACCTAATTATGTAATCCAAGGTTATCCCATCGATATTCATTGGGACAGTGCACAACAACTACTATCTCGTTATGATTTATGACTCATATCATACGGTGAATTAAAATTACCAAGTGATCGACCTTCAATGGAGACACGAGATTGACCTTAAGTAATGTTATTCAAATATAATTAATGCAGAAATGCGAACTGGAATAAGACAGTCCCAAAGAAATTCATTTTGTCGTGATCTGATCACCTCGGCTGGTGGCACTTCCTATCATACTTGTGAAATTATATTTCGTCAAGGTATGCTAAAACTTGTTCATGTGTGACTGGAAAAATGGAAACTTCTAGACTGTGACAATATATGTATAACAATTACTTATTTAAAGTGTAGATAATTTTGAGTTAATATTCATCGTTTCCGTCAAGTCCATTTACATAGTGAACACCTGAGTATATAACTTTGTCGGTAGCTAAATATATTGTTGTGCATAAATGGTGCATCTGGCCTACTCCTCACCGGTATCATATTTAGGTGAGTCGGGCAGGTCTCGGCTCATTCTATTTGTATCAGTCTTACGACAGTTATTTGGGACGACATCTTTTGGGAGTGTGGACAATTACACGTACGTTGACCCGTGTGTTTACGAACTCTGCCGCATGCCTCGATGATAAACAGAATGCTTGGGAAGGACTGCACACCTTTTAAAAATACCCAATAACTGCGAATGACTCAATTTATGGTTCCACATTTTCATGAAAATTAATTTTCAAGAAAGTGTATATGACGAACTGAAACCAAGGATTTTTTGTGATATATTTTTTTTATGTTACAGGTCGAAAAGTCGTTCGGTAGACCATGGGTTCTCGCCGCCCTTTGACTTAGATGCGCTGCGTTCGAAGGTTGAAGGCAGATTTGACGCTGTTCACAGAGGTAAATAATACTTTAATTTTCATTATCTGGACCAAGTCAGAAATAGCCTGAATAAGTCCTTGTGTACTGAAATAAATAGTGACCGATTCGAATTTGCGCATTCCGGAAACATGTTATTAATGTTCGCGTCACATGATTAATTAAATTATACAGCATACTGAATAATCAGCATTGGCTTATTTCTGTATAATTTAAAATGAATAACACAATTTTCCTTTTTCTCTTAAACGTTAATGAAATGTATAGATTGATTGTGTGCTTTTCACTAACGACTATAAAAAAACTCGATCTTCCATGACGAGGGATGTGGAGACTGATCTTTTCTTAAAACGACGGTACCACAAAAACTATTTATTGCTTTTAGAAACTCCAAGAAACTATCATCTCATTATTAATTAAATAATCCTTTTCAATTCAACTCCACATATTCCCACGAATTGAAATGCAAATAGAGAATAACATTAAAGCTTTGTCCAGTAACACGACAACACGAAGCGGTTTTATTGCCCATTCGTTGCGCAACCCCTACTTAAACCAACATTAAATTGTCGTGTTGTGACGAAATTAAAACCATGTTAAAACTTGTAACCCCTTTTAACACTCATTACCAAGCTGGCGATTATGTTTAGTAGAGGGTGATGGACCCAGGGGTACTAGTAGACGCACTTATGAAATTGTTGTTTTTGTCATCATCTTCTACTATCTAAATAGCGTTGTAGGACAATTTCGTAGAACTCCTACGCTCATTTAAAAAGCGATTTCAAGATTTCAACACTTGACTGCTTTATCGCAATGCATTGAAATACTGATATATTTTATTACTAAGTAGGTACCTATCGACAATAACGGCATTAAGGAATTCGAAATATTCATGCAGCAAGTTACTTGCCTCGGTTATCGCACTGGTCAATCGACCTACGAACAAAACTTGCACTAAGCTTTGAGGCTGTGACCTCCAAGATTTTCATTCACGCTTTAAAGATCAGACAACCCGAGACAGTAAGTAAGTCGATTAAAATGGAGCCGGGATTTTAGACTGATACGATGCATATCCACTGACTGAGTATTAAAGCCTTAGCCTTCTTTTCTAATTAATAAAGAAACATTTCTGCACATTTGTAAATGATAGTTAGTGATTTTATGTATAGTTCCGTTATATATCGTGTGACAACTTGGACGTATTATGTGTAGATAATATGAATCGTGGTATGTGAGTGAGCGATGTATTCCGTGACAAAGAATTATTTCTCGGAGTCACGTCATCCCCGCTTGTCGCGAATCATTCCTTTCCTTGGCATCGAAAGATATTTTGAAAATAAACAGCCCGATTATAAACCACCATCCGGCTTTTAAAACATATAATTAATCCAGTAAATTCCGTGAAAACACTGCACTGTCTGTTTATGTTTCTATTGGTGCGTTTTTATTCTATCGTCATGTTGATTTATGGTTTTGTAACTGGAGATAAATCTTTATGTGCAATCTTTTTATACGCTCATGACTTTAACATTTGGTTTGAATTAAATAAGCTTATTAAAATTCTGATGAATGACGTGAGAATTTTAGCGAAGTATATCTACTTTTCACAGTTGATTTATGATAATCAATGGTTTAATGATTATGGTATGCCTTATTTGTTTTATTAATATTCGTTCCAAGTTCGAATCTTCATTCGTTAATTCAAATTCAATTGGTTAAAGGGCTGCTATTTTTCTGACATCTTTATAATCGTATTTTACTGGAAATCATTTATTTGCCTGCTATCTCGCTTCAAGTCCGTTTTGTAAATTATGAGTTTAATCGTTTTCAACCTTCATTGGATTTATGACTAGTTGCTTAATCAAATTATACTATCACGATTACCGAATTAATGCTTAAATGTTTTCAATTTCGGTTCGTTGTCACTAGTACCATTAACAGTTCCATGATGGAACTACTGTTGATTTTTTTAATCACTAGTTCCATTTTATAAGAATCTTAAAATAATGGAACTAATGTTGAATTTTTTATCACTAGTTCCATTAGGCACTTGTGAAATTTTTTAAGGGTGTAAAAACACTGGAGGTAAAAACACTTAGCATTTATGATAATTTTATTCAATAAAATCAACAAACATTTGAATTTATCAAGAGAGAAATGACTTCATCATTGAAGCCCAAATGCAATTTTGTTATTAAAAAAGGCGAAATATCTGTGGGCCATTTTTTAGATAAATTACGTTGAGCGCGTGCTGTAATGAATAGAGATGTTTTTTATGATTAATTGAATAAAATTATCATAAATCCTAAGTGTTTTTACCTCCAGTGTTTTTACACCCTTAAAAAATTTCACAAGTGCCTAATGGAACTAGTGATAAAAAATTCAACATTAGTTCCATTATTTTAAGATTCTTATAAAATGGAACTAGTGATTAAAAAAATCAACAGTACTTCCATCATGAAACTGTTAATGGTACTAGTGACAACGAACCTCATTTCAGTAACATAAACTCAACGATCTCAAAGACTCACTATGAAATCAAATAACTGAGAATCGATTAATGCAAAACTAAAATCTTGCGCAACAAAAAAGCGTGATATTATCGAAACGTTTATGATTATCATAAATCATTTGCATACATTATTCTTGACTAACACAACGCCGACCATTGCGCGCTGAGCAATTTGCGCATAGTGAACTCGCATCTACTATTTTGTAAGGCGTTTTTACAACACACTCAGATAAAAATATCCTCAAAATGATGCAACCTTTTAATTGTGTCTTTTTATTTGTTACAGATGAAGACGAACATGCCAAGAGACTACCGCCCCCTCCACCGATTAAAACAATGACTTATACGGTAATTTTTTTATAAATATTTTATCGGAGCCATATAGTAGTTGTAAGGGTTAGGCTACAGACAGGTACTACTAACTCGTAATATACAATAGTGTTTAGTAATGGCAGGTTTACTATACCTTCACTTTCGACCACTTATAATGTAATACAGTTCCCACGACTAAATGGACAGTAGGTCACCGTTGTACACTAACCCGATCAGCATGAAAATGTGCAAATAGTCTTATAATGTTAAACTAGTTGTTCTCGTGGCACTGCTTGTGTTGGTTAGTATCTTTTAAACCCTTGAGAGCGTATAAACGATTTATTTTTTGAAAGTTTTCTTTATAAAACTTTTAATCGCATTACATTATATAAAACCCATTTTCAAAAATGTTCTCAACTGACTTTTGTCATCGACTTATAAATGTATCTTGAGTAGAAATATTAAGTTTAATTAAAATTAGTTAATCAATTTTCAAGATTTTGGATTTTAAAGTTTATATGTAAGTAGAATTACAGTAAATATTACCTATCACATAAAGTAATTGTGATTATATTGCATAGATTTAAATCAGGTGTTGTAATATTTTGTTTCCAAAACAATAACTACGATAAAATTATTGTAAGGTCTCTTGGGAGAATGTGGGGTAATAGAGTGTCATGTATTCCAGAATACTATTACGTTTGCCTCAAGAGAATATCAAAGACCCTTTTTTGCTTTGAAAGCGGTGTCCTGTTTTTTTACGTGTTGTTTTGTAGTTCTTAAATAATGGAGTTGCTTGCATACGGGTTTTCTCTCCATTTGCGTCGTAGGTGGAATCTAGGTACACACGGCAGTACTTGAGCCTGATCCCAGCAAATGTGTATTAACACTATAATATTTTTACCAAAAGATCAGGTCCGATACCTTATTAAACTAGATTGTTTATACTAAAGCATGCTCTTTCTCTATGTATCTTCTCAAAATGTTCTGTCCGATCTTACACTTACAAAGGTTACCATTCTACACAGGTACGCGACCGTGACACCCTGACATCGCTAGCGGCAAGGTTCGACACCACCCCCTCTGAGCTCACCAAGCTGAACAGGCTCGCTACGCAGTTCATCTTCCCGGGGCAGACGCTGTTAGTGCCCGACAAACGGAAAGGTGAGAATTAATAATACACCTTGGGGTATTCACTTTAGAATGTTATATAGAATGGTAAAGAAACATACGATCTACCTGGCTTTTAAGGGTCCACGACTATCTGCAATATTAGAGGCATCAATGTTTTTTTTTGAGGCAGGAGTGGTAAATCCTCATGGACGCCCAAACTGCCCCGTCACCGAGACAGTCTGGGCAGTGCCGGACTCTTACCGGCTAAAACCACACTCCTGCCTAGGCGTGGGCCCCTGCCATACACGTAACGCAGGGATTTTATCATGGACTGTTTCTATTTTTTTGCCATTTTATTATTTCTGTTCTAAAAGTACTCGTATCTATGTGGCATCAATGGTTATGGCCATATAGATAACCTGAAATATCTCATGCATGTAATACCCATATGAAAACAGTTAACACATTACTGCTAGGCGCTAGGAAATGGTATTGCAGTTGTAAAAACTGTTGAACCAAGCAGATAATGTGCAGAAGAATTGATAGACTTTTCTATTCACTACACAAATCGACTTTTTGGACGAATTTTTGGTTGCCTCTAGCATACAGATGGCAAAACTTTGTACTGTAGCATGCTTGTTTCCTAATTTCATAAAAAATAACCAAATACGATAACTATTTAGGTTTTCGGGGACTATAAAATCACTTTGTATGGTCAGCAACGGGACTCGACCTGATTCGTCGAGGGAATCAATCGTCTCGCGGGTGATTAGTATGCCTACAAGGCAATCTACAAAATTAAAGTTAAAAAAAAATATCATACACGCCATCTAGCCGAAATAGAATGGAGAGCTGTTTATTTATAAAGTTTACGTAAATAATGCCGCGCCTATTTCAGAGTCTTCCACTTCATAGAGTTTTGAAGTTCTAATATTACATCTTTCTGAAGATATCAGTATGAGTATGTATATAATATGGCTTATAATAAGCCTTGGTTTATTAGTGCAGAAGAATACAGTTTGAAAATAATTTTTAAACAAGCACTAATTTTAAAATTATATTTATTTATAAAAAAGAAATATGATCTGTGAGTAGGTACCTACGTGTCTAGTTTTTCGATAACTAACTTTTTGATTGAAGGGATTGTTTGTTAAAAATAAGGTTTAATCCGGCCGTGGAAGAAAACATTTTCTTGACTTATTTTTATAAATTATAATAATACATACATACTTTTTCTCTTAACTGATAAATAAATTAGACAGTTCACGCTGATTTGCAATTACATTTTGAGTCATGTTTAATTGTACATGTTGTTGTTGTTGTGTTGTTTGTCATGTAGGTATTTTAATGTGGACGTCTTTAAAGATAATATAAAATTCTATAAGTACCTTCTTAATCTAGACAAAAATTAGCAGGTACGAAAACCGAAGTAGTTGCCGATGTGCCATATTTATGACCGGCTACTGCAAGTAATTTGCTATTATTTAAATAGGCTTGTACGTAAACACTGAACATTTATTTTTATAATTACAATCTGATGCGGAAGGAAAACAACTAAATATTCGCTCCTGTGCACAGCGTATTAATTGAATACCATACAATGTTAATGTATGTTTTTAATATTATCATGAAAGCACCGATGAATTTCTCAGCTACGAGCATTCGAGCAGGGTAAGGTCGTCCGAAGGTTGCCAACATTTGCTCACACAAAACACATTATACAACGACCGCAATAGTAATTATGTTTGTAAAGAAACATTCTTGGATTAAAAATGCAATACAGCGACTGTATCGTTAATCGTTGGTAGTCTGAAGCTTAAATATTTGATGTTTAGCCAACAAGAAATGTACAAACTGTTTTTCTGAACGAATTACAAACAGTCAATAAAGTTGCAGTTTTTCAGCACTGACTTTTAATGGTGATATTTTTCACGCTTGAAACAGGGTATAAAGTTAAAAGCGCTATTTAGAAATGTAAAATAAACAGTTTGAGTTGCTTATGTTTTTGGAAGAGACTGCTTTAGTATTATTTTTAAAAGTAATAAAATAACTAAACAAATGTCAGGATGATATCTTTATCAATAGAAAAATCGTCTTACAAATTAATGATGCATCTCATACGTTACATCAATATAAATATAAAGACAGTGCAGTCATGTTTGAATTATATCAAAGTAAAGTCAAGTGCTCACAAACACATGTAGAATAACAACCGGTTTCATGTTTACAAATTTTAATTGTGTGTTGCACGCTAAGATGAATAACCGAGCTAACTTAGGTATGTGTCATAAGGTTTTGATGCATGTAATCATTTTTGAATATTTATATATACAGCATGTAACAAAAACCCTGTCCGATCCTTAAGGGTATTATTCGGCATCGTACTGCGTACACATATACGTAACCATTTAATGGATTTGAGATTATTATTTTTCCCCAGTGAAAAAAAAAGAAGAAAGAAGAAGTAAGTATGTAATTAAATTAAAATAAAACATAAAAACTGATCAACGGCAACACTGATCTGACAGGGTTTTTGTTACATAGTGTATATTATATGGACTTGCTGGTGTCTTAGCAAGTTCACACTAAACGTTTGTCCAGCGTAACGAGTCCATACCATTTTGTTGTGAGCATAGCTAAATTCTTCTTTAAACACGTAGGGCCATTAAAAATATTGCAGAATCTTACGTCAATTTAATTAACGTCATTTTCTACTTAAGTTATTTTCAATTGTGCCTCTTTAATTTCTAATAGTTCAGAATCTACCCACATAGACTTGAAAACCAATTGTCAACCTGTATAATAGCGCTAAGAAAACTATTTTCTAATCTATGCAATAGCGACGGATCATTTTAAAGAGAAAATACGCCTGACCAAACGCGACCTTCGATATTGTACAGTTATTTGGCAACACAAGTACCAGAACTGAAATTAATGCTTCTCGTTCATTATTTAGTTAGTTTTATATTGTGATCAATTATTGTGTGCTAAAACAACGTTTACTTAGTGCAGTTTTTATATAATTATCTACATACTTAATATACCTATTACAATTTAATTATAGGACTATCACACTGAAAGTATTTAACTTTTATCTTGAATTTATCGAAATAAAATTATAAGAATAACGCTTAATCAAATTTAATGAGCGATTAAAATCTCATATCATAAACTACCTAGTTACTGCCGAATAGTTTTCACTCAAACAGTATCTTGAATTTATGTCTGCTGTGTTTGTGTTATGTTAGCTCTGCTTAGAGGAATTCAAAATTTTCTTTCATAGAATATACATATATGGAGGTTATAGAAACCAGAACTTACGTCTTTAAAGGTACGTTTGTCGTTTTAACATCGATTTGATTTATGCCTAAATCGTTACAACTTAGAGCTCTATCTATTCGGTTTATGTGCTTCACTAGCTCTAAAACCGGTTATGTCGTTCGTGTATCAGTATCGTGTTCAGGAATTATCTGGTAGGTTATTCAGTCAGTAATCTGAATACCTAATGCACCTTATTTATTTTCAATAACCTCTTGACGTAGCGTGTAATTTAGATTTTTCCACGCTCGTCACATGTTGCTATTGTTACACAGACAACACACATGACCATTTCCTACGTTTATCAATTACATTAAATTGAAGCATGTGGATCCTACGTTTTCAATTCACAGTTTATATTTAGACATAGAGATGATAATAATATGTAGAGGTGTATGTCAATATGTTGTGTGAAAAATAGTATTACGGCGAGCATCTATTGCTTGCACATTGTAATGACAAGATGCTGCATTGTCAAGGCGTGAAACAAAACAATAACATTCAGCCTTGGTGTTATTCATTCATGCATGACGTAGACATGGAACAAATTTTTCTCCTATTTGCACGGCAAACAAAAGTTACAACATTGGCCGCGCCGGAGTACTGCCGCGGCCGCCACACAGAGCGAACGCATTGCGCTCACCCATTCTATTTTAATTTGTCACCAAATTGCGTTTCGTCCTACATTTGTAATTACGCCACTTTGGAATCAATTCTGTGTCCACTCGGCTTCTCGGCTTCAACTATAGTTGCCAAGATAATAATGGATTCGGTTTATCACAACCGATAAATGTTCCGATATGGACCTAGTGTCGGTTCAGCTCGACAATGTTCAGTTTTGAATTCCTGAAGCGGTGGTATCACGGTGTGTTTTCGTGCATTATTATACATATTGTCGAACGTCACCTCGACCGGCTCGCGTGACGTGTAAGTAAACAAACAGGTGTAAATAACAAGTGGTGTGTCGGTTTCCAGATGGCGATAAAGACTCTGATGGCCCGTCGGAGAGCGGCGATAACACATCTGAGTCAACACAGGGCCCACCGAGCGAGCCCGCAAACGAAAAAGGTATGAAAACAATGTTATTAATGATGGCAGAAGAAACTGAAGAAAATCCATACAATTTTCTGCTTTAGGTAAATATTTGATGCTGATTTGAACTCGTATGCTACTACGATAGTTATAGCAGTAGTTGAATTGTGAAACAGTCAACATGTAGCAATACGTTATCAGATCACGTTAAACTCAACTCGTTATCGAGCTCTAACAAGCGTTTGCAATATTTTTAACGACGCACGACGGCACAGTGTAGGAATGCCCCATAAATCAATTAAACTTGTATGATGGTACCTATGGTGTAACTACCTACAACAAGTATACAATATATTCATAACTAGCATATGTCTGCGACTTCATTCGCGTGAATGTCGTTACCACGGGGTTTTATTTGTGTTTGCGCGGAACATTGATCCAATTCCCAAAATAAGAACTTAAGTTAGTCCTTATACCATCAGCTAACTACTAGTGCAGGTCCCGTCAAAATCGGTGCAGCCGTTTCGGATAAGTATTAGCCGAAAAACAGACAGACAAAAATGCAAAAAATTGTGTTCATGGTATAAGTATCTTGTTCAAAAATAAACACTTCAATTTTAATTATTGTATAGATTAAAACATATGAGGTAGGACTATTAATATTGATCAAATTAAAAACCTAGATTTTTCCAGTAATAAGGATGATTGCAAAATATACTCACAAGATTACACTATTTATATTATGCAAAATTGCAAACTTGTGCAATCAATTAAAATTCAACCAGTAAAGTTTCTACTACCGACCGATAGCACAAATTAACTAATTAATCACCCGGATAGCGATTTGAATTTGTTTCGTCAACAACATCATTAGAAATATTCCAACTGTAATCTCTTGTGGTTTGGTTTATTTCCCACGTACAGAACATTGTTCGTTCTAATATAAAACAAACATTTAATATGACACACATAGACATCGGTCTTGAAATCCTCGGTGCAGACAATTACAATATACAACATGGTTAATCTATATAGGTTATGTATTCAATGTACCTAGGCGGACTGTCACTGTCAATCTCAATGAGCGATGATCAAAAGATAAATGCACCGGAGGCACGGCCATGACAGATGATTTACCTCGGTCTCGCGCACTACGTCGTCTCCTAATTAGGTTTCTTATCAAATAATTAATACAGCAAATTAGACTAATAAGTAGACTGCTTCAGCTGTTTATAGATGGCCTTCTCATGGGTAAATGTAATGAAATGCGAAACATGACACGCGAATTATGTGAGTTCAGAGACCTAATAACTGAACTACATATTTGTAGTCCACAATAGGAAAAAAAGCAGGAATAGTTATCAGTCTGGATCACTGGTAACTGCAAGCAGGATTAAACGTATCAAATAAAACTGAACGCGTAACATAAAAAAAAGTTAAAGAAAATTTTGAACTTTGACTTTCAATATTCCTGATGGTTGCCAAGAATACCTATTCCAGTATTAAAATAAGCATTACGAGATGACTCTTGGCTTCGTCAAGTGTGTTTTCACATTCGTAATGATTGGGTTGTGTATAGTGAGTTTAGTTAAAGTATCACGATTTTCTGATTAGGTACCTTTTGTGTGTTTATAATTTTTTAGGTAAAGAAAAGCAGAGAAAAATCTATAATGTTCGATTTCCAGGTTCCGTGGCGTAGACTAAATATTTGCTTGTGATGGTATTGCAGAGATCTTGGAGAGCTTAAGGCCAGGGTCCCCTGAGGCAAGCAACAACACAAACAGCTGCGCTCCGCAGCGCTTCCTCAAGATCAACGTGAGGCACATCACCGATGGGCAGGTCGGTATCACTACTAGCATATATTTAGTACTAAGTTTCTGCCCGCAACTTCTTCCATTTAAATGTCGATTATTGCGAACGCAAATAAAGTCGCGGTATAAAAAGTAGCTAGCCTATGGTCCCTTCTTGGAATTCAAACCTTCCCCATACTAAATTTCATCAAAATCGGTTCAGTGGTTTAGTCGTCAAAGCGCATCAGACAGATAGACAGTCAGAGATACTTTCGCATTTATAATATTAGTATGGATGTTTAGTGACGACCCTGTGAATAATGTCAATGGTCTGCCCGTATCAATGTCGATGAACCGTTCTTTGTGATATATTATGGATACGAAGTTAAGTTATATATTTCATTTCTACCACCATCAAATCATTACATATATTTAAACATTCCAATTGTTTATGTATATTCTGCACAGATTGTTTTTATAATACACTCTTTTCGTTATCATTTTGTGTTGCGTTACGCTGATAAGGCTATTAATAATTGACATTAGTGAGTATTGCAATAACTAATAATCGTTTGGAAAAATAATGGCCTTACCGTGGAGCTATGATATGAATGCCAAATATTTGTTTACAGTTAGTCGTTTTGAAGCAAACGTGTAAACTACGCCAATCATTCTATTATTATCTGTAAACTATCGATGTTTGCGTATTTAGTACCAAAGCTTTCTTTTTTCATTTCATAATTGTATATATTCTTTATATACAACTATACAAACTTGTAAAATATGTAGAATAAACAATGTATTTCTTTATTTGCTGTACGCAAGTATGTTTGTGTACTGCAAGCACCCTCGTCAACAATGCAGTTACGTAATTACCCAGTTGTGCCTATGTACACTGTCCTTCAAACATGCTAGAGTATCTATAAACATAATCGAGGAGTTCTTAGCACAATGCTTTGAGCTATTGTTGTATTTGTCCCCTGTACCATCCCTATACCAACCTATCATTGTCCCACTATAAGGCAAAGGCCTCTTCTCATACAGAGAAGGCGCGACTGCGCGAGCATTGATCACGATACTTGCTCAAGGCGTATTGTTGATTTAAGTCTATTATTATTATAAGTCCAGGTTTCCTCATGTTTTCCTTCACCGATGTCAGTGATGATAAACTTAGAAAGTACAATATGAATTTAAAAGTTACATTGATACTTTGCCTGGTATTGAATCCGCAACCTTTTGCATGACAGGCGGGAGCTTTAACTGTTGGACCATCACGACATATTACGACCCTTACCTATCTCCTACATACCCATTGACACAGAAAAAGGTTTTAAAGGTGACTAAATAAGCTTAGTTCACATTTAGTAGTCACGAAACCTCGTTCGCAGTTCCATGATGTATTAATTTAGAGCATAGAAGATTCAAAATTCCATTCAATTAGTCAACCGAGATATTAAATGGCATGTCCACGCATATTCTATAATTATTTTTCTTTCAGGGCGTGGTATCCGGCGTGTTATTAGTGACGCCCAACGCGGTGATGTTCGACCCCAATGTGTCGGACACGCTAGTGATGGAGCACGGGCCCGAGTCGTACGGCGTCATCGCGCCCATGGAGTACGTCGTCAACGCCGCCATCTTCTACGACATCGCGCACATGCGCACCCACGGGCCTGACCACAATACGCACAAGTATGTACATTACATCAACTGTTTCAATTTCATCGCGTAGGGCTCGTTGGAGCTAGGATATCGGTAGAGTGTCTGGTAGTAGCTGGATCAGTACCCGAGGGCCGAGCTAAATGGTATGCTATTGAAAATAAATTGAAATGAAATGATTGAAACTGTTAGGCCCGGCGCCCACTATCGGCATCAGCACGGCTCAGGATTTTAGGTGAAAAAAGCATTATATACATTAACTTCATGGCAATAAAGTTCAAAGCTGCTGATGCAGTAGCCTCAAGCATACTGAAGCGGTATTTTTGTTACTACGATCATATATCATGGAAATTTCTAAGTACTTTATTGCCATGAAGTTAATGTATATAATGCTTTTTTCACCTAAAATCCTGAGCCGTGCTGATGCCGATAGTGTGCGCCGGGCCTTAATAACAAATCGGAATTACGTTTCTAAGTGTTTTTTTTTATATTTTCCCCTTTATCAGATTAAATAATGAACTAAACAGCGCCGATAATAGATAGGTATGGTGTTAATTATAAATTTAAATCCAAATTTTTGCGCAGTTTTTCCTGCTTTTCGCTCCATTTGTGTATTTATTACCTATATACGTCCTTACATGTTATTATACTTGATATTTGTACATCTTTCGGCATGACTAAAATGAAATAAAGTTCAACAGATTTGTAACACCATATTGTGAACTGTAGCTGAAACCAAAGTAATTTGCACGGTTACGTAACAGTTTCATTGTTTTATAATTTCTTCAATACCTTAACATTCTAATTGTAGAGGAATGTATTAAATTGATTTTTGTTTCCAGAGCGGAACAGGCTGAGATCTACTACATGAATAAGTCGGAACTTTCACCCGGAAAGGATTCACTTCTAGTCAAAGTAAGACATTATTCTGTTGAGAGATTATATTATAATTTAAAAAAAAAATAAGTCATAAATAGCTGCAATAAATCTTAAGTTAAGCCAGAATGGCCGACCATCTTATGGTCAACTAAGTGACTGGCGAATGCTGTGTCAACAATAAGTAAATGTTACAGGATGAAACATTCCCCGAGCTGCAGGCGGCGACGGGCGAGGGCGCGGAGGGCGAGTCTGCCGCCGACGCGCGGCCCGGAGACGAGGCCGAGGACCGCGGCGGTGCCGCCTTCCCCAAGGCCTTCGACAGGGAGCTCGTCACACCCACTGCGTTGCAGGTAAACACACGAACACAAATTTAACACCCCTTTCATCCTCCATCCAACGCCCTTGGGCTTTCTAGGGTTTTAACTGGAAAAAAGAAGTGATGTAATAAACTCTACGTATCGGCGCACGATTATTTCCTATGAAGTAATCTTCCTTGTTTTATGTTACTTACAGCAACAATCAACTGAAGACAGGCGAAAATCTCTTCTGGATCAACATTGGGCTATACCGAGCAAGGACAGGATGTCTATCGATCAGGGAAGCGAGGTGAGCATTTACAACAAATACAACCAAATACTTAACAGCATTACATATTATAAAACATGGATCTACGATGCTTAAGAGATCCGCGACTGATGTCTTCGCATCTGGTGTTCGTTGACGACGCTGCGACGATCGTATTTCTTGACCATAGGGTTTTCAAGTGGAACCAGTAGATTTTTTAACGTTATGATCCCAGGTATCATCAAGCGCAGACGCATGCAAGGACGAGTCGGTGGGCGGCGACGTGGAGGCGGGCGCGGGCGCGCTGGCCGACGGCTCGGAGGGCGAAGCGCCGGACGATGACGCGCAGCACCTCGTCAAGCTGTCCTATCACGATTCTGGCATCGACATCCGCGACCCGCTCCTGCATGTCACACCCGCTAATTCTAAGAAAGTTAGTGTTACATGAAATTACATTGAATACTGCTTTATTTTATTTGAGCGTACGTATTATGTCATGTTACAGCTACATAAAATAATAAAGTTCCATAAGATAAAGGGATGTAAACGTACTTATCGCTGTCTCTGTTGCACACTGAAACAACTATGACTTTAACGTGTCATTAAATGGGTTTAGTTTTTACCCAACTCTATGGTCACTCTGAAGTTACCATTGCATGGAGCCCCGTCACCCCTGTGCACAGATAGATGGGAATAGATAAAAAAAAAGTGATATTCAGCACGATGAAGCTTAACGGTCAATTGTTTATGAGTTTCCAATTCCCGATGCTTAATTTATTCATATCCAAACACCATCATCTGGGGTTTCAACTGTTCACTAACACTGACTAACATGTATTTGTTTTCTAGCAACACTACCACCACATTATTAACCCGCATGGTTTTTTAGGGCTCATTCGTAGATTGCGATTGTGATTATTATCACGAGATAGATACGATATACGAGTCCACCGAGCTGGAGATCCGTGACGCGGCGCAAGCGCTGCAGTGTTTCGTAGTAATGCATAGGAACGCAGACGCACGATCTGATTCTGTGTACTCGTCGTGCGATGAGGTGAGAGGTGGTGATGTAATGACGTACTCATTCATGTTTTCTGATGATGTACTTGTTTCTTGGATTCTTCGTCGTGACGTCAAAACTTCTAGATAGGACTCTCGGTTTTCTTTATCGGAAGTTCGCAGTGCATGGATTGGGTCTTCTGCGTTTGCTTTTTCTTCTATTTCTGCACTTCTTGTCTTGTTGTTTAGCTCTTCTGTTATGGTTGAGGAACATGTTTTTTGTTAATGTCTAATTTTTTCCGATGAGACACATATGTGCCTTGTCATAATTATGTATGTATGTGCGATGAACTGGAAATAAGAGATTTTATACTATACTTTTATAAATGATGTTGATGCACGCATCATGTTCGTGAACGGGTGCAGTTATTTGAAGTTGGTTATTTTAACTGTCATGGTTAATATCTTGATTTTTCTGAATTGTTTTGTGTTACTTTTTACTTAGATTGTCTTTTTCACAAAATATAAAAGTAACAAAAATAATGTAACCAGAATTTTGTAAAAACTTGCTTGAAAACAGTATCTGTGGAGTTTCTTGTTTGTTCTTCTCTATAGAGACCGACCTACGTCTAACATAACTAACTAACTAGCTTTGATTTTCTGACTAACTCACCGAATCCTTGACAATTTGAAAGTACCTAAATAGATTAGTTAAAATAATTATGCTTTGACTTACAAAAAATGGCACTTTTCCATAGTTTAAGCATAGTATCACGTTCCACATGTGATTTAAGAGTCAGTGCGTGTGCCGGCAGGTGTACAGCGACGCGGACATCGTGCTGTCGGCGGACTGGGTGCCGCCCGTGTGCCTGGCGCGCCACGAGCCGCCGCTGTCGGCGCCGCCGCACGCCGAGCGCGCGCGCAAGCCACACGCCGTGTCCTTCTCGCTCGACAACGCCGCGGGGAAGGACGACGCCAAGCCGGACAAGAAGAATAAGGTGATCATACATCTATAAGTATTATTAGCTTTCACCTGAGGTGTAAAAAGATACAAATACAGTTACATGTTCTTCCCATCATTGCGATATTGTTTCGGACCATACCTAGGAACCATCTATGGTTACGAGTCATTGAAGGCCAAAGTTTCTACTTCTTTTACGTTTAGTTACGATAACAAGACTTAAATGTCCCCATATCACCTCTGCACTGTTGCGGACAGTCGTTAGCACAATGATTTGCGCGCGTTATATTGCGCACTGCTGTAAAGGGTGACTTTTTGCACTAAAGATAAAAGTAGTTTCCCAACTATAATTTATGCTCAATGTTAAATGGTTTGATAGTCAGTATGCGTAGTTACCAGCTAGATGATGTGTCTTTTTAAACCCTGAATAAATACACTACAAGTCTTATAACTACAATAAAACGTCAAACAGATGCTGAAGCGTCTCTCGTACCCGCTGTCCTGGGTGGAAGGCCTCACTGGCGAGGGCGGCGCGCAGGCCTCGCAGAGCGAGTCGCTGCCCACCTCCGCGGACAGCCACAACACCAGTGTGTTCTCCAAAGTGTTCAACAGGTAAGAAGTCGTACGTCATGACCTTGCACTGGTGGGATTATGGAAAATCTGCTCTTTTTGCGCCTGAAACGTATAGTCATAGAAAAATAAAGAATAGTTTGTATAGAAGCGAAACGTCACGTATTATCAAATAATAAGTAAATAAATAAACTGTATGCAGTATAGGCCATAGCCCATACTGCATACAGTATATTTGTTGCTGCAGGCCATAGCCTGCAGGCTTGTGATATAACCTAATTCCGCTTTATTCTTTACACACCTACTACCACGATTTTGAAAACTCTCGAAGCCTAGAATAGTTCTACACGTAAATATTGTATCCAGACCTCGTTTTCAACAGCAGTGTCCCTTCTATACGAAATATGATTTCTTTTTCTATGGTGTAAATCGAGCCACTATCAAAATGTCTTATATTTTACATGAATCATCTGGTAATTAAGGACTTTCATAACTATTTGTTAGGTACTCAATAAATGAACGTCTTGTTATCAGCTATTTAAGTTACTGCCCTCTACAATCCATTCAATGGAATGGATGCAGAGTGCAGGGAGACGTAAACCTGTTACTATCTAAATATTTATCCAACTGCAGGAGAATAACGAACCAATAACGGAATCTTTTATCTCAATTTTATCCCTTGCACTGTTAGAAAGAAAATAATAGACGCAAGAGTTCGAGAATATTTTTTAAGTGTAAATAGTTTTTATTTTGCAGTTAAACACTCTGATTAAAGATTCCAGTATTTTCCGATTGTGTTTCTTGACTATGTATGTATGACTATGTATGCTAATTAAATAGTCGTATAACAAAGCTCCCTCTCAACGCCACAACTCTGAAATTATCCTAGACTACAGTACACAGATGATAAAACTATAATAAAATTGTCACATCTACACGTTATTTAGTAAGTCGTGATACCTCTCACAGTATACGCAAATATTTATCACGACTGCATTCGTTATGTTTACATTCCTACTGTTTGTAAGTGGCATTCACTATACTATTATTGTTTGTATTTACCAAAACGCTGTTTACAAAACAGTTCACTGATTTATTCATTCTCAATTCTTTAATCGAAATCAAGTTAATTAGCATGAACACACATAATTTAAGATTTATTAGACATTAGTCATGAACAGTATATTCTTATCTTGGCAAACCCTTCGGTACACGTAATGTACTGAGTATTTTATGAGCAACGCGATTTGTGTGTTTTGTTCTGTCTTTACGATGTTTACACAGACTCGAATCGCTACTGACTACAATAAACCGATGCCACTAACATGCGACACACATATACACATGCTGGAACTAAAACAATTAATATTGCAATCGTCAATTTTTCCTTTGCTACCGTGGATGCTTACCGGGACGTACCGACAATATACGACTCCGCTATATTCATTGATAGTTCACCAATGAACCTAGTGGAGTTCGGTACTGGTTTGTTCCTGAGTAAGACCCCGTCTGAGGAGGCGCCCCAGGACGTGTTTTCTACTTCGGGGTACGTGACGCCACGTTCCGCTGCAAGTGTCGATGTGCCCAATTGTAATGTGTTGCCTTTGACCAACTATAGACCACAGCGTCGTATACCATAATATACTAACTTTAATATTTTGACTTCCTCTAGCGCGATGTTAAGTAAATCACTTTCTATTATAAAATAGAATATTCTCGCATTTGTTAATTGTATATTCACTGATGATTGATGATAAATAAATACACGCATGAAGCGCGGCAAATGTGTTGTAGGTACCCGCAACACAGTAAATATGTTTACGTTACGATAACATAATTATCGTGTGATGCATATCATTTGTTATTGCCTTTTATACTGCATAAGGAATATCATCTTTTGATAACGTCTTATGATAAATGGATTGACTTCCCGGTATTCGTTCTAGACGGGATTCAATTATGAGTCAAAATATTAAGGTGTTTGTTATGACGCCGTGGTCTCACTGTCTGGCCTTTTATTCGTTATCACTCTTCTAGGCATTTCCACCGGCATAAATGTGTTTGTTTTTTTACGTCTTGTCAGGCGGATCTTTGAAATTAACTTGCAGTGAAACAGCCAACTACATAAATGCAAATCTGAATGCAAACCATTGCAAATCAATAATTTAGAAAAATATACCAATATTTTATATGGCTGTTTCATTGTATAATTTCAAAATCCACATGTGTTCTCTATTAAAGCTAAAGAGCATGATGTATATGTGTTAGGAAGAACTTAGTCATCATTTCCCAGTTAGAACCTATAGTCTTATGATCTGAGTCATGTCACCACCATTACCATAGGAATATGATGTTCTTGGATCACTGACACGCCCATTACTTTCTTACCGGCACCCTTTGATATATATTGTATTATGTACTGTTTTGGCATGTTTAGCTTACGACGTCTTTTAAACAAGACGTGCCTTGCGTGTCTCTTCCAATTTGCTGTCAAATAAATTTTATGAAGTCTTTGGATTAATGATCTGGAGTTTTGATTTTTGCAGGTGCAGGAAATATAAATGTTTCTTTTTTATCCTTTATTTTTATATTAAACTTTCGTGAATTGATAATCGTGAGGAATTGAAACGTTGTTGTTGAACCTTATTTCTATTAGTATGTTGTATTTTACCTTTCTTTTTTTATATATCAGATGGTTTAATGTCTAGTTAGTCCTGTATTATTCCGATATATCAAAGTCATAAATATAATTGTAGCTCAAGCATATGAGTGGCGGGCGAGAGTCGTAAGGCGCTTTTACACGTAAAGAGTTTCTTGCTATTTTGTTGCAAGAATGTGCACAGGGGAGACTCGTCAGGTTATCTCATTGATACGAGGAGAGTTCAAAGGTACTAGGCGAGAAACCCTCTTCGTGTAAATGAGCCTTCAGCCAAATTAGCAGTCCATGTACTTGAGCTACATGTTCACTACCGGAGCTATTTCCTAAACAATTGTGTGTGGTGTAGACGCAGCTCACTGGGCGGGTTCGGTCGCTCGCACACCAAGTCCACGTCTAGCACCGGCAGCGCGCCGCCCCCGCGCCTCGACTACCGCAGCATGGTGTCTGTGGACGACATGCCTGACCTGTTCGCGTCTTTTGATAGTAAGTGTATTTGTTTGTTCATGTGACATCTGTACTAATGTTATAAAGCTGAAGAGTTAGTTTTTTTTGTTTGAATGCGCTATGCCTCCTTTTGGCCCAATTCTATGAAGTCACTGTCAATGACTAGTAAGTAATGTAACATACTAGCTGTAGCTACATATTGCTCGCGACTTCATCCGCGTAAATTTTCTTACGGTTACCCACTTTTGATAACCTAGCTTTTTATAAGCGAAAAGTCGGAACCAGTAGTTCCAAAGATAACATTTATAAGCGACATAAAAATTTTTAGTCGGACCTGTAGTTTCGGAGATTAGCACAACAAAGAAACTCTTCAACTTTTTAATATAAGCATAGATGTTCCCATCACTGAGATTCAGACCTTCTTTGTAAGAGAAAACCGCTTATGGATATACTAGTGCTAAATTATTCTTAAAGCACGATAATGCCATTTCAACAAAAGTGGAGGTTCAAGTAAGTTCAATAACCTTACAAAGTGTATTGAACCAACTTTCTTTGTTACAATTTTTATTATAACGTTATGAAATAATCATTATTTGTTTATCATTGGCTCTTAATCCGAGTGGCAATAAAACAGTTAATCGTTATCCCAACAATATAAAGCCTAAGTAACCTTGTGCCCCGAATAACGCTGATAACACTAAGAAACAACTCCTACGATTGATTTGACAGACTGCCTTGTTAGGCCAGTAGACATAATCGCGACTGTTGAATGATAGATCTTGGGTTCAATCCCTGGGTGAAGCAAAATGGTATCGATTTTCCATCAGGAATTTCGTAACGGCTCGGAGTCTGTATTTGTTTGTACTCAGTTACTAGTAATAAGCTGCTATCACATGGGATTTGTAATATAATATATCACCCTCTAATATAAAATAATATCAGCCTATTTATTGACCCACTGCAGGGCATAGTAGGCTTCTTCCTATACTAAGAAGACATGACCATTGATCCCTACGCTTGCTCAAGGCGGATTTGGCGATATTTCACTTCCTAAATATAAAAAATAGGAAAATTTCTGATTCAACCTCAAACCTCCACAATCAAAGTTAACACATTCCGTTCCTCTATCAGAGCTGATCCCCCGACCGGCGCGACCGAGTGACGACCCGCCGCTGTACCTGCGCCTGCGCATGGGCAAGCCCATCGGCCGCCCCCTGCCACGCACCACTCCGCTAATGTCTTACGGACGCAAGCGGATGAAGCCCGAGTATTGGTTCGGAGTGCCCAGGAACAGGCAAGTACTAGCATAAAAACATTTGAACATCTGACTTGACATCGTCTCGAAAAAGAAAATGACGACCACTACTGAATGTAGATCGATCTTGCGTTGCGTTACCAGCATCCAGTGGATTTTTGCACCCTTGACTAGGTCGTCGCTCCATATTGTGACACTTGCCCATAAGACATTGTGAATTAGGTAATATTTTTGATAAATTGGTCCTTTTTTAAACATTTTAGCATACGAGAGTAAATGATTGCAGCTGTCTCTATCGCTCTACGGCACTTTTAAATACTTTATTATCACATTTATCACATATAAATAAACTGTTACATTTGTTATAGGGTCGATGACTTATTCAAGTTCCTAACGCACTGGGTGCCCGACCGGTATGGCCCTCTGGGCGACGTCAGTGTCAATGGATACGAGCTAATCGACAGCGACACCGAGTGGGACGACGATGAGGCTAAACCCGGACAAAAAGTACGATATATTTAATGATTTGTTTTGTGAACATTGTTATATTGCTTCCAAAAAAATACTTAATGCTGCTGGCACTAAATTGCCTCTGAATTTATAGGTACCTTGTCACTTTTAAACAAAGATTTATCTCGTCTCCTGTCATCACTCATTAAGATAAGAATTTTCCGAGCATATACTGTGATGATATTTTGTGTTGATTTCTTAACTGTAATAATTAATACTGAATTATTCGTAGGACGAGCGCACTGGCAGCACCGGCGACGTGTCGGACCTTACGCGCGAATCCTGGGAGGTAAGTCTTCGTTATAATACAAGAACAGTCCTTATTTACATTACATTAATTTTACAAACACCCTTTTATAAACTTACAAACGCTTTTATTATACACTGTTATATCAACGACAATGCAATGCATCTCACATCCCACATTACAGTACACATTGAACATGGATGTTTTTATATTACAAATGTACCTTTATTCAAATCCTTTTTTGGCACCGTCAATTGTAATGTTTATGGATTTAATTATTATACAGACTTCGGCTGCAAGCCGCATTAGTACACGACAAACAGAATATTTATGATACTCCTTATAGGTAGACGTGAAATACGTTGACATGACCAGGTTCTCATGACGCTACAGGAGCATGTTAACTGGTACTAATCATGACATGTGCAGCTTACGTAGGCAGACTAATGTTTTTGTGCCTATTTATCACGATACCAAAGAGTCAAAATGTGTATTGCGATTGCCAAATTACCTCCAGTATATCCTTCTTATTATTATTGCCACATTAACAGTTGTGAACGATCGCTGTCCAAGGTTCGTTATGTAAATATGTTATATTTTTTTCTTGTGACATGTTTGCCCGTCACTGCTACGATAAGAACCATGCCGCAGTGCGTACTAGCTACTTTACATATAAATATGCCACATCTAGTTTTAGTAAAACTTTGGCGTTGTCTCTATCACTCATACAGTCTCTTTGTTTAACTCTATGGGTCAATCATCTGTCAAAACCAGACATGGTAGATACACTATCAAATTGTTTTTATTCTTATATTCGACGGGGGTAAACTTTGATGTTTTGACACCGATTACCAACAGTTTATTAAAGATAATTGCCACAAAATAAGATTAACTTATCTAGCTAGCACTTTTGAATTCGATAATGTATTTTTAAATTTTGTTTGTAAAACCACTGGCTACTTATCGCAAAACATGTAAAATGTGATATAGGAGGTACTTACTAATATTTATCAAGTAGTACTGAATTTACTATACCACCAAGTAAACTAGACAAATATCACCCAATTCCTATTGTCTAGTTTACTCGGTGGAAGAAGTAGCAGGTATAAGTGGTAGGAATTTTCATGGTTGGTTTCTCATACACTAAAGACAATAAAACACGACGGCATACAATACAAACATACAAATAAGAACTAATGTACGGTTACGCGTAGCTCCTGAAGGCGCCCTACGTGAAAATATATTCGATAATGAAGAGCCAGGCAGAGGCGCTGGGCGACTCGCTCGGCGAAGAGCCGCGCCCGGAGGTACCATTATGTCCACACAGGCTGAATATGACCTTGTTACTTAGCATAACCTAGTACTTAACTTCTGCTCACCTCGTAACAGATAAGGCGTGCAGATCAGTCGTGCAGTCAAATGTCTAAAAATATTTTTGGACAGACTACCCACGTGCATGTCGCGTTTTATTCAATATTTCGGTAGTTTTAGAATAACAGGAAACAACTACATTTTCCTAATTTATCTCTATTGTGCATGCAACTATGCCTGACCTTGACCGTCCATTATTACCTTGTTCGAGAACAATATAATGAGCATACAAATCTCTATTTTAGGCAGGTGACATTTTTCTATAATGGAAGTCGAGAAAAACACACGAAGTCATATTCAGCCTATGTAAATACCTCGTAGTGCGATTGTGAAGCACATTTTAGTGAAATGTTAAACGCACTGCCCTTAGATTGCATCCAAATGTGTAGCAACCTGCGATGTCCAGAATGTTTTCAATATACAAAATGTTCTAGGCTAGAAATGTTAATGTTAAGCCCCGTATTTACAAAAAACCAAAGTCGCACAACACTGTTTCAGTAACGTGTTGCGGGTAACACGTTGCTGGCAACATTAGTTTGCGTGTGAATCACATTGCCAGCAACATAAAGTGTGCGCTATTTTTGTTTATCACAAATACGGGGCTTTAGTATGCACATTAGCTGTGTACGTTCATGTTATAGAATATTTAGGAAAATGCACTATCTATCTGTTTAAGATAAAACAATTTTGTGTAAATAAACTTGTGTCTAAGAATATTCAAACAAGGTATAGTTTTGTTTTTGCATTTCTCAAGAGGAATGCCTGATTAGCGTTGGTGGTTATCTGAACCCGTAGCATCGATTTTGCATTAAAGCGCATGACTACCTACTAGCATGAAAATGTGTGTTGTTACTAAAAACCGATATAAGGATTAATTATTGCAGTTATTTACGTTATTAGGTACAAAACGAGGATCAGTTATTATATAACTCATATGGATGGTGTTATGTAATAATACCTACATGTAGTTATGGTTACATTACAATGGAACGCGAACAATGGTTGCACGACTGGACGCTGTATAATCTTCCTTCGCTCAATCACCTAGCTAGTATTTAAAAAAAATATAGTATATTAGCTGTGCTAGCCTCAGAGTGTACCAAGTTTTAATTGTTTTAGCTGTGTCTATAAAAAAGAAGGACAACCAAGACCGGATGGTGTTATGCGTCAATCGTTATTGTTTACAAGCGTAAAATCGCTTTGTAGAGAAATTGCAAAAATGTTAAACAACAGCAACAAAGGTGTTTACTACACAAGTTAGTAGAAAGCCTGATTTGCATTGTAGTGCGTCACGTCGCGGTCCTACACTGTCAGCGCGCTAGTTGTCGACGCGGCGTTTGCCTACTGCGTTACAAACTGTGTGCGTGAGCGACGCGCTGCTCACCTGCCTGATGATGACAATACATTATTCATAACCAGCATACAGCTTCATACATATCTAATTAGTTATTGTGTGATGATATTGACACTATTTACACTGAATATCAAACAGAATTGATTTTTTATGCTCCAACAATAAATGTTCAAACAGCAAGCTTTAGTATAATTAAGATAAAAACAAAATCTAAAACTACCCCACTTCTGGCGTTGTAAAAAAGCCAAAACCGTGGGTAGTAACGTCATTGACGGATGCAGCTGGATGAAGCAGATTTTACCCGATGGCGCCAGAAGCAGGGTTATGTTTTTCGAGTTTTTTGTGTGTTTGTATGTCATGTATATTTCTTTGGCACGCTCTGTAGCCTAAATGGCTTAATGAATTTTAACTCGAGAGGTGTCGTTAGATTTGTCTTAATTGTGAGAATGACACTGGGTATTTCAATATTAAACATTTTAATGGCGGGTTTCTGGCGCCATATTATGTCTTCACAATTTTGTTTTTCTTCAAAACCTATCGCGTGGGTACAAAAATAAAGGGGATTTTCATTGAATAGGTATTTGAAAATTATCTTTATGTTTGTCTTATGATTTTTCATTTTAAATGACGATTTAGGATTTATAACGATTTCGGATCGACAACTCAGTTACTGGGTAGCACCAGTAGCACCGAATTGATTCCCCCTTAAAGGCTGGGCGCAAACGTCCGGTTTCCGAATCAGGAGGCGTGTATCACACACATACCGATCCGGAAACCGGACGTTTGCGCCCAGCCAAAAGAGACTGATTTCCAAACTGGACTTGTAAAGAAGTTCGAAGTAAAAAGTTAAAAAGGGAATCTTTAGAAACATAAACAATGTAACTCCATAGATGCTTGTTATGTGTCAATTTGTCAAAATCATTAATACAAAATGTCAGTAAATATGCAAGAAGAATTAAAAAACGCAATGGAGTTAAACGTAAGCTACACACAAATAATTATTATTATCTCGTATCGCTGCGAAGTATTATTTCTATGCAGTGGTAAAATATGGGACAGTCAGGTACTGGCTGGTAACTGGGCTGACAACCCATAAGGTGACTATATGTACCCCAAACATTTAAATCGCTGCACCCGAGACAAATTATTAATAAGAAACATATTCATTAGGTTTTTATCTTTAAATCAATGAATAATAAGTAGTACCAAATAGCTGTAAAATACGTTATTCGATAGTTTAATCAGTATGAAAATATTCATTCCCGTCGTAGGTATAATGTGCAAAAAAAACACGATTAGAACGTTGTAAACATTATGATAAAGTATCCAAACCTTCACCCTGATTGTGAAAGCATTATCATTCATCGCATCTAATTTTACATGCCAATATTTTGATATTCTACCTATTACTTAGTAACCTACTCACTCACTGTTTTAAGTTGCCGGTGAATAGGTATCTCTATAAATAAATTGTTTTTTTTTTAATTCAGACTGAATTATTAATGACACTTACTACATAACTAATATTATTATTGGAATTGCAAATGTGCTATAATGGAATTTTTCGATACAAACTTTAATAATAGGTAGGTATACGTAGGCCGTTGCGTAATGGCAACTTAATGAGTTAATAATGAGACTGTCTGCCAATTTTACGAGAACAATTATTAAACAAATACTCTAGATAACAATTGCAATGATATACAGGACCAAGACTATGCAACTGTGTAAATATTTACAAATATCTACACATACAATGGTGTATAGCAAGTAAATCGAATTAAAGTTGCACCTTTTGTGACTAGTACTGAGTACGTAGCGCAGTCCGAACGAGATTATCCAATTGTGTCCACGGCTGTCCTCGTGATGGATAACTGCAGGGATATTCCACAATCGCATATAAAGACTCAATTGTAAACCAACCAATTACTTAATGCTGGACAGCCGGAACGATATTAACCCATTTTCATACGAACACACGACAATTACACCGTACATTGTAACGAATCATCACATTGTACACAAAATGATAATGATCATGACTCCAGCCTGCGTGTGCTCTTATTTTGATCGCGTGTGTAAAAGCAATAACAGACAATATACGAGTAAGTTGATGTTGATCCGTAATAATCCGTATGGTACTAAAATTTTAACATTCAGCTCTGTTCTGGCAGACGTTTCCGCCACAAAATTGGCAAAACTCCGCGATGACAAAAGCGTAATCCTGCTTGCCTTGAATATCAATTCCAAATTTTGTATTTTTATTAGTCGCTTCAAAATAATTTAACACTAGGTAGACCTACCGCAGTCATGCGGTGATCTCACAAATTAAGAAACCTTTTTTAAACTCTTTGTCGTTGTTTTTGTATTTTGACTTATTTGTTATAACTAAACAAGGCATTTATAAAACCAAAAGAATCCCACCGTTCTGCTACTGTCATGAGTGCACCAGACATAACATGAATACCTACCATTTTTTCTAAAGAAATAATTTTCTTAGAATCAATATTGCATAGGCTTTGTGAGAGTTCATAATATTTATCCAGGTGTTGTTGACGTTCTTAAATCATAAAGGAAACCGCACAGCGGTGGTTTAAATGACGACGTTTCTATTGAATTGCAGTTAACGGCATCGGCATTGCGCTCGGGACGTAAAGAATAGATATTTATATTGGTGTCTCAAAACAAGTGTGTCAATATTTTGTTCAACTCCTGATGAGTGCGTCGGTACTGGCACTTCGTACTGGATCTTTGCTATAAACGTCATTTCATCTTAGCAATTATCTTTTGGGTTCCATCAAATAATGGTGTTATTTTAGCACAATTGCGAAGGTTATAAATATAATTACATACTTGACTCAATTGGAACACTATTGTTAGATCTGGTAGTTAGCGCCTAGTAATACCTATTACTCTACCCTTTTACTGTGTCCTACACAGGGTCCATAAAATGATCTCAATTATAAGAATACATTTATGGAAAGTAATAAAGACATTGAGTACCTATTATAAACAATTAATACCGAATGGAGCTACAAATTGTTCCTGACAAAAAATGTTTAAGAGGTCTTATAAATAAATGCAACAAACGCATTAAATAAATTAAGCCATCACGTGCCTAAGATTATTTTTAATATAAGCTGGTGTTGATTTCACTACATAACGAATGTCATAAAGTTAATAGATGTGTCACCCTCAGTTATATCATACAATATATTTTATGGTGCGTTCATTAATTTGCATGTAGCGTTGTGTGAGACATTTCAATTAAACGCGTCCAGTTGACGGCGTCGTAATCGCCGCGTTTAGCCGAGATGTTAATCGCGACTAATTGTAAGATCGTTGTTGACTAGACATGTATAAGTATCTGGAGATTTATGCACCGCAGCCTGTCACATGAGATATTCTATAACGTTAGACCTCAGCAAGCCGCACACGGCATGCTGTTGTTGCACTTCTTTCGCGCATAAGACGATAATAACTCCTACAGTGGCAGGCTTGGCGAATACATCTGCGTATTCTGCGGACTCAATATACACGCGGAGCCCAGCCGGCCGGGCCGCAATGTGATCGAGCCTTGCAACCATTAACAGGTTTAAAATTAAAGAAATAGTGAATGTTTGTAGAGCTGACAATTGTGCGGTGATTCTGTTTTAACGAATATCTTGATCTGTAAGACCTTCCGAAGTAACAGGTAATGGACTTATAATATCTCGTAGTATACTTATTTATAATATCATTCTTTAGACATAATGTTTATGTAATTACGTACAATAGGTTACATCACCGACCTAAAGTGACATATTATGTGACAAAGTTCTTGAAAGCTCATTGCATTTTATATGAAGTTCACAATGATTGAAGATACATATTATATAGTCAATCGGGCACTTGTGTTGGCCACTACAGAAGGCTGAATCACCTTTTCTTTAAAAATAGAGCCCTTCGTTTTCTTGTGCTTCCGCCATATTTTGTATTTGACTTGTGAGTAATTCACTATCTTATTCTTTTCTGATAATCAAAAAATAATTCAACAATCTTTTGGAACTTCGTGTACACGGGGCAAAATAGTGTTACCTTCAACCACGGGTCGAGCCAGCGTGAAGCATTGACATTACTCCCAAGGTTAACATACTCCTGAAACAGTAGATTCATTGTAACTATTATTGTTACTGTTTATTTCAGCCGTAGTGCTAACTATATCCTTATTTGGAACCTGGTAACGAACTGACAAAAATTACCTTATTTTGTACTTCATTATTTATTAACAGTAGTAGTCATTATTGCGAATTCTGACCAAACGTCCTGGAGTAGCGCTGTTCGTATTATAAAAGAAGGGGTGAGTCTGGTTGGTGTGTTCAGTCTTGTCTTCAGTTTGCAGCTAATTGGTCGGGTCGGGTATAATCGTTTCCACGCGTATGGTGCTGGTGTGCGGAGTCGGAACAGCGCATATTTGTCGCGGGCCGTGCGGCGGGGTCGTCGGCGGCCGCGTGTTGCGCTCCTTTCTTTTAGACTCTAGTTTCCAAGCGACGTCGCTTCGTCGTGCTCGCCTCGCGCACCGCACTCTATGAAGTACTTTGATCCAAGTATTAAAACATTAATAAAGCGCGAGCTCGACCGGCCGTCAACTGCACATTCGGACTGTTTCCGCGATTAATACACGCTCATGTAACCGGCTGGCACGTACCTACAAACGAATACAAACTACTTTTGTTTATAAGCAGAAGCTTGTGTTCAGTGTTTAGTTATAAAACCTTGTAATCGCGTGGGTGATTTCTAAATTAAGCGCTGGCAATTGTGATGTGGACGACGTGTTTTTTGTGGTGCATCGCTTGTACGTACAAATCTGAGCGTTCCTGCGCTCACGTCTTTGTTTAGCACGTAAAAACGTGTGTACTCGATGCAGACTGTTAAATGGATAGAGATGGTGCGGCTCGGGCCCACTGCCACCGAAAGGTCTTCCACTTTCGACGGCGAAAAGGTGAGCAGTGTACCGTTAGCCTTACCTGCGCGTGCACGTACATCACTTGTTGGTTAAAATATATTTAATTAATAACAGTTCAATGTCATTGTATTTACTCGGAGGTGGGGATTACGTCAACAACATATAATTTTATGAAGAAACCTGTTTTAAAACATATAATTACTTAACATCGCGCATGCACAATAATGTGCTTACATTAAATATTTACGTTTCTGGCTGTGTCAACTTCATCTTTGCGATATCTGCTGATTAGAAGCACGTTATTAATCAATAACTATGGCACAGCACAGTCTTATCTTTAAAAGTTCAAATGGAGCATAAACTACACGAAGATAAGTAGACTGATTATCTAATTGGTTACGAAGTTCGTCTCACGTTCTTAAGATTCCACACACGCATTCCGTAGTGACCTTTCCAAGTGAGGAAAAACGGGTTGTCTATTTATCTACACATCTCATTTATTGAAAGTAGGCTATAAATAACTCGTTTGATGTAAACTATTTAATCAATAAAATTTGTTTCGGAGCCCGCCTGTATTGAAATAAATCAATACAGCTAAAACAAGACTACACTAATTTTTATCCAACACCACACAATATCTAGACAATATTTATTAAAATTCTTACCAGAAATCGCAGGTCCCAAGATACCTCCTTGAGGTAGCCCCTTAGCCCCTTAAAAAGCTTTTTCAAATATTTTAACGAGTTCTTAAAATGGAGCTTAGGAAGCACAAGTAGAGGTATTAATATCATTATAACCTGGTCTGTTTTTATACACTTGTAAAAAATCAACCTCCTCACGAGTTTAGTTGCTAATATCGCCGCTACCGAATTGATTACCAGTAGATACATTAACTTGAGCCTATTCCAAACTCTTTGTTTGTACTTATTCTAGCTATTTCTTAATTTTTACTTCCGATTGTAAAATCCGATAGTGACAGTGACGCATAGCGTGTGAGCTTAGTTAAGTATTAGGCGTAGGCAGAGTCAGCCACGTGTTCCTCTAGCCGCTAGCGAATCGTTGTTGATGCTCCGATAAGATTATTTAGAAATGTTCGATTACTTTTTAATAGTTTGCTGCCACTAGTTGATAGATTACAAACTTTAATCCGCGCATCTACGTTACTGTTGTCTATGGTGATGTAGGGGCTTTATACCTCAGACTGACACATTTGTTTTACAATACCTACTTGTAGTCATAGTTTGCATACACATTGCACAACCATAGCCTGCATTCGCGCAGCTCCTTTATCTACTGACAAGTCTCGCTGTCCTACCTGGTAGCAATTAGATACCAAATCTACTATAAATAGAGAGAGAGGCGACCAACCGCCGCCGCCGTGGTGTGTCCAATCACAAGGCCTAGGAACTATTTATTTATTCTCTCTGTAATGTATTACTCCAGATATGCCTCGAAGGGCCAGGCCAATCATGAAACACCATGTATAGTAACTGATTGCGCATTGTTTTGTATAATATTGTTTATTCATGATACATGTTTAGTTATTCCAACTTGGTAAACTTATCGCAATGTCGATGCTTTTTCCGAAATAATTCGTGCGTTTATAAATCGGCGCAAGCGCAGCGTAGAATCGATCTTAAAATAAACGTTTATGTTGTCTTGCAACACACAAATAATAAAATTAACATGCTGGGCACCTATTTGGAATGTCAATTATGGAAACGTACAAAACTTATGCATTATTTATAACTGCTATAAAAAAATTCCATTTAAGATATGGAGACTTGTTGACACTTTGAAAGTCAATGTTATATTGGTACTTAGTACCTATTAAGTAATAAATTGTACCGAAAACACCAATAACAATTATCTAATCATCTTAATGGCCGCATCGTACTGCATTTATCGTCCAATATATTAAGTGCCCGAGTTTAAACAATAGGTTTTCTTATGCTTATAAGACGCAACGTATCTTTCAAGTCGTTAACTCGTTACTAGATATTTAGTGATGATGGAAGACAGTACATTTAATTAATTAATGGCGGAGACATACATAATTAACCACAAAGGCCGTTTAAAATGAGTTTTGTCCTTTCAAAACATACTTAATTCAAGGACCTACCTACAAGACCTTAAATTCCTATTTATCTTACTAACTTCGTTATGAAAACATCTGGATCAGTTGATTTGAAAATAGCTTCCACAATATCGAAGAATATTTGAGCATTTGTTTACTTTGATTTCCTAGGTATCAACCACCTACCGTACCTAATTTCTGAGTAATCAGAATCACTGTTTAGCATCTTTCGGTAAAGAAAGCAAGATGAGATCACAGCACAACGTTAAAAGAATGGTTTATAAATAATAAAACGGGATTTTTCTCGTAACAGTTCTAGAATAATATTCTTTGTTCTATTCATATAATCAATATAATTTATTTACCAAATTCCATAATGTTCTAATATTCTGATCAAAATTCAAACAATTATAATATCCGTAAATAATTAAAAAATATCAGATATTTTTATCGAAGTTATTTTTAATTGATTATAAGCTAAATATACGTATTTTTTATTAGTATTAGATTAGGTGACTAGATTATGTATTTCAAAAATAAATATAAGTATCCAGTAGGTATTATTTTCCTTGATGTTAGTAATAGGAAAAAAAAATACATGTAGGTACCTAGATTGTTGTGTGTCATTATCATGTATATTATTCACACTGAGGCAGTTAAAGCGTCTGTATTTACAGTGGGTGGCCAAATTATTAGGGACAGCGCCGAGATTTTAATAATTTCTAGTTTGTTTAAATTTTTCAGGGAAATGGGTTGTTTTAGGCCCCACGGGTATTTTTATTTAAAGGATTTATTAATTGAGGTAATAAAAACATCAAGTTTGTAGGCAAAACTATTTATTTATGTTTGGAAAAAAAAATTATACGTTATTTGATTTCTAGAAGTCGTTGGTACTGGTCCTGCCTCATGTTCCCTTCCACGGTCACAACGATGTTTAGGCGCCTTATGCCTTTCGAAAAGGTCACAGACCACACCATGGTACTTATTGGGTGTTTAGCCCCCCCCACAAGGCAGTTCATGCAGAGTCTGTATGAAGTTATACCACAGGGCGTCGTCGCACAAAATAAATTTTGTGGAGCAAAATCTGAAATATTGATTTATCGGAAGCATACCTGAAAAAATATTACAAAATCACAATACAGTGACAAACACCACGTGCTGTTCTATTAAAAGACATATTCTTACCCGACTCCAGCCTGCAAAAGACAAATTTCGGTGTTGTCTGGCCCATTGAAGTCGTCTCTTCTTCATGTTCTCTGTGAGGCGTGGTGTCTTGATTGGCCGACGACCTATCAAGTTCTCTTCGGCCAACCGCGCTTGTACTGTCCTTTCGAAAACTCCTTTTCTTTCATCGTTCATCATCGTAGACAAACGGGCAACACCCGTTTTACGATTTTCAAGGCAGATATCTCTGATTTTTCGATCTGTACGAAGAGTGGTGATCCTTTTTCTGCTACATTTTTTCACACGGCCTACCTCCAGAGTATTGTTCTGCTCAGTTTACATTTTTATTAGAATAACTACAAACCTTAAAACACTTGCAATAATTGTTGCTATACCTCTCTGGACATGTGTAGAGTGCAGTATTAATGTTTTTATTTCTCTAATTTTTCTTGAAGACGTGTCTGAAACCTTGCCCATACTAGAAAAAAAGTAATTTAAGGGTTTTCAAGTTATAACTTTATTATCATGAAAATTCAAGTATTAAGATTAAAAAAAGTACCACTATACGAAACATTACTCACGTTCTGACTACGGTTAGCTGAAATAAACTTGCAATGTCAATCTGAATTTTTTTTTTACACTGCTACAATAAGAGTAATTTTCAACAAAAATCAAGTAAATGAGAAAGTCACATCACTTTTAAAAAAAAAGGTACCAGCTCTACAATTTTTTCACATCAAAACATAATAATAATATCAGTAATAACATCAAATAAAAAAACCCCATAGAAATCTATTACTTTGTTTAAAAATAATGTTTCAACTAGATATTACATTTCTATGAGCGCTGTCCCTAATAATTTGGCCACCCATGGTATGTAATTACGTATTAATGAAACAGGACAAAATTTCTCAATAAATGGCGTTTGAGAATTGCCATATGACTAATAATAGAATTATCCTCCATCAAATATTGAAGTTGGTAGGGAATGTCTAAACAATTCCAATGTTCCCAAAAACGGTTCGGTAATTTTAGAGGACGATATTAAGCGAGATATAAAATTTCAAATCACAAACGCTAATCGTTCTACGTCAGTCCGGGCTGAGCTCTACTTATCAATGGGTAGTATACGTCTTCTATTACTTGGACAGTCAATAATGTTTTTTGATATACAATCGTATCATTTTGCGATTTTAATAATTGTGATAGTCTTGCTCACTTTACCACCCATTATTTTCTTATAACATTTTTATTGCATCAGTGTCGTGTTCGTCAACAAAGTAACCAAGTTTTATTTTCTTGTCCTTTAAATTAATTTCATTGTGGTTGACTGTTGATCTCGTGTATACCAATATGTTGAAAACATCACGAAGTGCATCACTTTTTCTTCAATAGGTAGGTACTGGATTACCTTCCGTTTCAAGAATTTGATACAAATGCGCACACGCACGTACATTGGGTTTTCCTTCATTTTCCATTATTTTTTCCCACAAGTTCGTTTTGCGTTACTTAAGTACACAAGTTGATCCTTTGTCTAATTTACAAAATGTTGCACAGTGTAATGTTTATTTTAATTTATTAAGCAGACAAGGTTTGTCTTAGCAGATAGTTTAGGTGGTGTACTGGTGTCGTTGACGTCACTCACTCACTCGGCTCTAACTTGGCTCTGGCTTATCCCCGAGCAAAAATGTTATCAGCACATATTTATTGGCGATTAGCCTGCTATAGTAAATAATTCATAATCCCAGCTATAATCCAGAGATAGTTGTGTACCATTGATGTTTTATACATTAAGATAAAGGCGATAAATTGAGATTATGACGACATTTCTTTTTGGGCAAGGTGCCGACTGGAAACAGTTCATTCAACGCCGCGAATGCAATCGCTCGCAGTAGCTGCATGACCCGGAACATGTAAATATTTTTCAACAAGTTAATAGTGCTAAAATAGGAGCTATGTCCCTCTTAGGTATTCAGCCTTAGTGCTTTCACTCCACTCTAAATAAACAAGTAATCTCAAAAAGCTTGGCCATAGCTCGGTGGCCATTTACCAACAGGTGTTCAAGGTTCTACCTAGCAATAAAATTGATTTAAAATCAAAATGTTTCGCCTTTTACGCCAACTTGCGCGCATAATCGCCTCGAAGGTGCGGAAGATTGAAATAATTGTTTTTAATGCAAACTTAAAAAGAAGGGGAACTATACACTCAGTATGCGACAAGGGAACGCTAGGACACGCCGCTCGCAGGCGGGCGACCATACACTCCATCCGTGAGGTGAGAAGCGACCAACATTACGAAATATGCCTACTCCCAAAAAACTGATTAACATAATTCCAAGATCATTGGCAGTCTTGCCGTTCGTAGTTTTTACGATTGTCTTAAATTCATATTAAATAATTAAGTGTAGCACAGTCGAGAACAGTCTCATTATGACATTTAAATGTTATTAGCATAGTGATTGGACTTGTGTTGGCCAATTAACATTGCAATGAAACTTATGTTGGGTAATTATCTTGAGTTTATTAAACACTGGCAACCAGTGACCGGTACCTAAGTGCTAAGCATGCACGCTAGTTAATGTTTAACAATTCACTATGTAGGTATATTTAATTTAGCAGCTAAAAGAGTTCATTGATACAAATTGAAGAACATTGTGAATAGTTTTGACTGAATTTCTGAAAGCCTGATTAGTAAATTTTCTGCCAAATTTTATAAGCTGTTGTGATTGGCAGGCGGGCATACCTATACGATAACTGATCAAATTATCTAAATAGGCTTTCAGAACTGGCACCCCGCGATAGCGTCACAGACTCGGAATGAGAATCCTTTTTATTTGAATAACACCATAAAATTCCATTGCGTTATTTTTGCAGTTGAAGTTTTCAAATAAATGCGAAGCAATGTATTTAGTTATTATAAAAATGATACATAACATCAAGCCTGTAATCCCCGAAGGATTAGGCAGAGGTGTGCCCATACATACATAAAAATGAAAATTCATTATTCCGATTCCAGATTCGTTTCTCCGAGTGTGTTACGCAGTTAGGTTAGGGTACTGGGGATAGTACATACACACATCAAAAGTGTCTAGGGATCAACATATATTTTTGCAATAACTTTTCTCCTGATTGATATTAATTAAAATTTTCTTTAAGGATTCATCAAATAAAGTGTTTTCGTTTGTCACAGTAACGATAAACCAAGTCACCTTTGCATTAATAAAGAAATTTGCCATTTTCCTAATAAAGGGATTTTTGACATTTGAACCACTAACACAAAAGTTCGAAAAAAAGACTGAAATAACAGTTTTCTTTAAAATTTTATTGGGTAACTTAAACAATTAATAATCCGTGTTTCTACCGCGAACACTAACAACACAAAAACATCGGTTTGGCATACTCAAAATGAGTTCATCCAAATCACGCTGTGGAATGGCCGCCCATGTTCGATGCAACAACAAAAAAAAAACCGGCCAAGTGCGAGTCAGACTCGCGCACCGAGGGTTCCGTACAAACCTGTAGGTATATAAGTAAAAGCGGTCTGAGAATCGGCCAACATCTGTTTTTTTTTTTAATCGCTGAACAACGTTTGCTGGGTCAGCTAGTAAGTTTATGATTAGTAAAAAAAATATACTATGTGATGTAACTAAAAATTTAAGATTTTCGGAATTTTTCCTATATGTGTACTTTATAACGTTGCTTCATGCCAAATTTCAAGATTCCAGGTCGTCTGGAAGTATCCTTTAGGTTTTGATTCCCTTGCGAGTAGTTGCGAGTTTCAAAATATGCGGCTTTAATTGCTGTATCTTTTGATTGCGTTGACGTAGAAGTTTGATTTTGTTACAGCTTAAAGATATTATAGACTTGAGTATTTGTTAAGAATTTCAATATAATACCACTACGCGTTCATGAGTAAAGGGGTAATAAGTTTAAAATTATTAAAAATATTTTTATTATATGATGTAACTAAAAATGTATGCTTTTCGCAATTTTTCCTTTATCTGTGTTATAAGACGTTGCTTCGTACCAAATTTCAAGATTCTGAGTTCACGGGAAGTACCCTGTAGGTTTTGATTCCCTTGCGAGTGTCGAAAATTTGCGGCATAAACGACAGTATCTTTTGATCGCGTTGACTTAGAAGTTTGATTTTTTCACAGCTCCAAGAGACCATAGACTTGAGTATTTGATATGAATTTCAGCTTGATACCTCCACGCGTTCCTGAGAAAAAAGGTCTTGACAGACAGACAGACAGACAGACAGACGGACAACAAAGTGATCCTATAAGGGTTCCGTTTTTACCTTTTGAGGTACGGAACCCTAAAAAGGTCTTCTTGCGACTGGATACCCTCCATATTCGGCAGAGCTCTTCTCTGTAGCATATCCCATGCATGCTCAATCGGATTTAAGTCTGGCGACTGAGCAGGCCAGGGCAGGACATTGATGTTAGCTGCGGCGAGAGTCTGTCTTACAACTCTTGCGGTGTGCGGTCGTGCATTATCATGCATTAACTGAAATAAGGGACCGATTTGCACTTGTAGAGGAACGATGACGTCTGATACAATCGTCTCAGCATAAATTTGAGCGTTGAGGTTGCCTCTGATCCAAATCAACTCAGTTCTTCCGCCGATCCAAATACCCGCCCATACCATGATGGTTCCACCACTATAAGGATGGACTTCCTGGCAGGATTTTAATCGCTGTTGGCGTCCAGGGGTTCTCCAGTGTCGTATACGTCTTGTATCCGGTCTCATACCAAAACGAGACTCATCAGAAAAGCACACGAAACGCCATTGTTCTTCTGCCCAATTTCTGTGTTCAAGAGCCCATTGATATCGAATCCTACGATTGTGCATTGCTATAGGTGGTACCCGTAGCGGTCTTCGGGAATGAAGGTTCACTTCATGCAAGCGGTTTCTGACTGTTTGGTCGCTAATTAAGTTCCCTGAAGAGTGATGAAGCCTCACGGCTAACATCATGGCGGTTATTGTTGGAGCTCTTCGAGTTAAGATTTGAATGTCTTGTCTCCGTGTGGTGCAGCGATACCGTCCTCCATGGCGCTCAGCCACGGTACCAGTGCTTCGGTAACGTGTCCAAAGTCGACTGATAACACTCTGACTTGTATTCAGAGCTAAAGCCACAGTACGTTGCCGGGAACCAGCTTCTATCATTCCCACGGCTCTGAGCATTTCTTCCCTGCTTAAATGACGTCGCCGCTCCATAATAACGTTGGTTTTAATCAGTAGTAGGGAAACAGTAGCACTAATAATGTCTTCAATGCGTTGTATGTTTTTATAGGGAAAATATTGACAGCTGATTTTCATCTTTTACTCGAATTTGATTCACAGTTCCTGATTCAAATTATGAAATGCACCAAAAAGGATCCATATAAATTTATAAAATCATAAATTTATTACAAAGCCACATCTCAATCTCAAGAAATCCGCATAAAAATGCTTGATCCCTAGACACTTTTGATGTGTGTATCTATATTACTTCTATTTTACATTTACCTTACTTCATTTTATCTTACTTCTGTTTTGTAAATAATTAATCTTATGCCCACGATTAAGGATTTCCTTCTTCCAGAAAGCTTTCGAGCTTCCGTAGGTCTTCAAACACATTTTCATAGATTTTTTTAATTACAATATTTGTAGATTGTACTTTTGCAGTAAGAAATAGTAACAAACCACTAGTGTATGTTAATATTGTCAAGGATCGTTGGACACTGGTTGTGTTGTGTACTTGTATATTGTAATAATTATTGTAATTAGCTGAAGTAGTGCGCACGAACTCGCACTGTTCACTGTGAATGTTGAATGTGAACTGTAGCTCGGGAATGCAATCACCTGCTCGTGCATCTTGTCGACTATGTCATTGAATTGTTCAGTGTTGCCACTTTGACTACTTTATATGTTCATTTGGTCAGATTACAGTAATTTTCAATAGATAAAAAGGCCTCATAGGCTCAACGGCCTTTTCCGAAATGCCTTTAGGGTCCGAAGGTGGCAACACTTTAAACTACTATTCACTTCAATCATTGCAATATTTTGATAATATTTAATGCATTCCATTTTAGCATGATTCTATCTTTATTGTCATCATAAGGTCGTATCATTTATGTAAACAGAGTCGGAAATAAAAAGCCCTCACAGAGTAGGTAATTTTGAAATTCATAATCGAATTTCTTACTTGTTGCATAATAGGTACACTAGCAATTCTTGTCAAGTAAGTATCTAGACTTCTGCACTTGCATATTACTTTATCTCCTCAGTAAAAAGTAGTTGATTAAGCACATTTCGTAAATTAATCGATTCGTTATTATGCAATCTGAGGGGGCAATCATTTTCTTTCATTTTTGACCCGGTTGTTTCATTTTAGCTGTGACATCATTAGCATTTAATGTTACTTTTACGTATAACTTATGTATGTATGTGTGTTATTAGGTGTTGTCCATGAGCGATGAGCTTCGCCGCGCTCTGTACTCGTCGGGCGCCTCCATCGACATGGAGTTCTCGCCGCCCGATCTCATCGGTACCTCGGAAGTATTCACCATGGAACACAGGTGATTATTATTATTGAGTCTCCTATAAACATGATAAGCTTAATGAACACAGAGCCTTGCCGTACGCCGCGGCAAGAAGAGTGTTAGTAGGTAGATGAGATCCCTTTAAATAAAAACAAATAAAAAACACTGCAGCTCTAAATATAGTCTGTGAAGCTTACACGCTGACGCCAGATGTCACCAATGGCGTTTAATAGGATAATCGACGACTTCTACTTAGTAACTTTTGTTTTGCCATGCTCGCTACTGGCACTGTATGGTACGAAATGTGAGCGTTCTGTTGTAATAACTGGAAAATTGTGTGCCTACCTAGAACAATCAATGTATAATTTCACATTGTGGTTGTATTTTCCCTTTTAAATAAAAGTAGGTAAGTACACTTAGGTGCCTACCTATCATCTCAAATTATGCAATTAAATTAAATTAGAACAGTAATAAGAAAAAATATCTTAAGACACAATCTAACTACACTACGATAACAAATATATTGCTCACGTCTTTATTCAGGTTTAATTAATATCACACTTCGGTCGTCGACAATTGAAATACATATTTATTTATTCAATGCTTTACATATGTGCGCAATTAAAAAACTACCTACAAAGAACTTCAAAGTTAGACTTTTTGCCTGAGGCATTCTCTAGTTCTTGTTCTTTCAATACACTTTATTATTTCAGAGAGAAATTGTGTTCGGTGCTACCGGCGCGCGCGCAGGGCTACATGTGGTCGCTGGCGTTCAGCACGAGCCAGCACGGCTTCTCGCTGGCTTCCATGTACCGCAAGATGCAACGCGTCGACAGCCCCGTGCTGCTCGTCATACAGGACACAGACAACAACGTGAGTACCACACCACAGGGTCCAGTGCACCCAGCGTCAGTCTTAATCCCATTTTATTTGCGGTCGGCGCAGCATGTTTTTTACCATACGTGTATATTGGCCACATATTTACTATCTTTTTTTATAGCTACAGTTAATTGCCAACGTCTATTAGGACCTACTGTTTTTAGGTATGACTGCATGATATCTAAATGAAGTCCCCTAGGAAGGAAGGCAGTTAGGACTTAAGCTCCGGCCACATTCCACTCACACGACTGACGCAAAAACGTTTAGATATTTAGTTTTTACCTCACAAGTCGAAGTAAGTCGAAGTGTCGTGATGGCCTAGCGGTTAAGGCGCCCGCCTCTCATGCATGAGGTTGTGGGTTCGAATCCGGGCAAGTACCAATGTGACTTTTTCAATTCATATGTACTTTCTAAAGTTTATCTTAGACATTACTGACATCATTCCGTGCCTCGGAAAGCACGTTAGGCTGTTGGTCCCGGCTGTCATATATGTGGATCTTTGACAGTCGTTTCGAGTCGTCAGAAGCTTGAAAGTCTGACAACCAGTCTTACCTAGGGGTATCGTATAACTCAGTTACTGGGTTGTGGAGGTCAGATAGGCAGTCGCTCCATGTAAAATACTGGGACTCAGCTGCATCCGGTTAGACTGGAAGCCGACCCCCACATTGTTGGGAAAAGGCTAGGCAGATGATGATGAAGTCGCAGGCAGGAGTCTTACCCAATAAAATTTAAAGAACGAAGAAATTAATTAAAATTAAGAAACGAAGATGTTTTTTCTAAAAGAAATGTGTAGGTAAGCCCAAGTTTACCTAACAGGTAACCTAAATTTAACCGATCTAGAAAACATCTGGTCATGATTAACCAAAGCGTGACTAAGAGAAGATTTATTATAGATTCTCAACGGAAAAAACAAACTACTGTTTAGTCTGTACAAACTGAAAACAACACGTAAAGCGTAAACTGTTTTTGATAAAACGCAGAGCATACTTGAACCTATATTGACTTGTTGATATATTGTGATATAAATATAACCGGAGACAGCTACTCTCCATCTATACATATATATATTATAACAAAATGGTAGGAAAGTCAAAACTGTATATTGAATATTTTTTTTAAAGAATACTTGGAGTGTGATCTACAATCGATACCGAAGCCAAAAATATAGTTTTTAGAATTTTTGTCTGTATGTCCGGGATAAACTCAAAAAGTACTGGACGGATTTGAATGTTTTTTTTGTTGTATAGGTCTCGGCAACATATAGGCTATAATTTATCTTGGAAACTTGAACACCTGATGCAGAACTGCAACAGACCAGCTAAACTATAAGAGATACAAAAATGGCACCATAGCAAAAATTGTTCCACGTGATGAGCATTTTTTGCTGAGAGAATAAATTTGAAGATCTGGAACACCTGGACAGTCACCTGGGTTCACGAAGTCGCGGGCAGCAGCTAGTGAACAATATTATCACAATGAAGGGTTCAAAGGGCTTACTGACCCAAACACATAATGAATATAATTTTTCCTCATAGGAACATTTTATCGCATAGTGCTGTGGTCACTTGAAAGTGACCGAGGTACCGAAATCCACCTTTGGGGTTACTTGCAGGGCACAAATAATTTACTTAGTGAAACGAACGATCAGCTTTATATTTATATTGAAATAGCTTGTGACTCTACTGCTCCCAGCTGAGCGAATGACCAAACAATTGTCATCATATAAAAAATTATTCGTTTATTTTATTTCAATTCTAAATACGAATAATGGTGTGTCAGAGAGTTAAGAATATAAATCTTTCAGCCTGCTTGCTTTAGCAAGCAACCTTCACAGTACCTAGGTACATTTTGGTAATTCGTACCGTACTGTACGTAATGTATATAAGTACGTAAGTAAGTAAGTATTTGATATGCTCCTTTATGTACCTAAGGTTTGGCCACGGTTTGGTGTAACTAGCGAATCAGAACAAAAATTTATATTAACTAAAGGCCAATTAATTCTACTAATTAAAGACGTTACAAATCTCAGCAACAATGAATGCCAAAAAAGTGTAGGTAAATCAGAGGCACTTTATTTAAGGGAGTTTATTATGAATTGTATACAATTTGCGCTATTGTTTACAAGCGGATTACAACTCTATTTCTGATGTATTCATTTTTATCAATGGAAACTACTCAAGCAATGTTGCTTTGTTTACGCTGACCCTTAGCACTAACATAAAGTTTTTATTTATTGTAAATACTTGTGTATTTATTCAATAAACTGCAATAATAACTTGCAAACGCATGTATTTGTTAAAATTTGCCTTAGGGCTGCTGCAAATCAAAAAAGGATACGGTCACGTTGCGAGTTGAACTCAATCACGCGTAGCACATTATCGCATCTAGACTCTAAACTACTGAACCGATTTTAATGAGACTTTTACAGCTTGAAAGCATATCAGATTTTAATTAAAAGCTGGCATACATTTTACTACACTGAATAATGTTTTTTAGTTGTAATTGTGTTAATTTAAAATAAGAAATTGTAACTTATCGCGAATTTGGGTTGTGGGCATGCCCGCACCGGGTCCACAACGGTGGACCTTCAAAGTCCTCAGTTATGGCCACTTTACATTTCCTAAATACACAGTGCATATAAATTGACATAACGTGTACCAAACCAATAAAACCTTCTCGTTACCGACAGGTGTTCGGAGCTCTGACATCGACCGCGCTGCACCCTTCAGAGCATTTCTACGGCACGGGCGAGTCGCTGTTGTTCTCGTTCCAGAGCATTGGCGACGAGGCGCGGCGCCAGTCGCACGCCGCCATCGAGAGCGGCAAGGATAAAGAGGAAGGCAATAAGGATGAAGGTCAGTATCTAATGCTCTCTTGGACGATACTGTGATCAATAAGCTCGTTTTTTTCTGTGATCAATTTACACGGCCTAATACACACTGTCTGGGCCATACCAGCCTACGCCTGATGTTTTCCTAATATCAACAAGTATGTATACTCACGAGATGCTAATGGTGTAATAAAAACGCGTAATTTTTTACTGACACCCGCACCTTTTGATATTTTTCATTATAAAATTTGTACACGGTTGCGTCGCCACATAAAAGTGCTGTTTTCCAGTTTGTTAATTATTTTAAGTAAAGATTAAGATTAAGAGTAAGATTTCATCGTGAGGAAACCTGGACTTGTAATTAATATAAGTCTGAAATCGCCAATCCGCCTTGAGCAAGCGTGGTGATCATGCTCATGCCTTCTCTGTATGAGAAGAGGAAAGGCCTCTTCTCATACAGAGAAGGCCCTACAGTGGGACAGTAATAGGCTGGTATTATTAAAGATTAAACTGTCTTGTGAAGAAACTGAGGTTTTCATTAAAACTTCCAAATGTCCACTATCAGACACACACAGAATAGCCCAACAAGGCAGAGGTGTACCTATTAGTACACCCACATTTAGCCAGTTATGTTTAAGTCCCATGTAATAGGGGGCGAGCCTATTGGCATCAACCGGGCACGAATTCACCCCACCACACCTCTGCCTAACCCTTCGGGGATTACAGGCGTGATGTTATGTTATGTAGCCCAACAATTGGGATCACATTTTAAGATGTAACTGTAGAGTGCGTGTTTTCTCATTCGAATTTTGAGATACTTTGGTCTGTATTAGGGACAGCCTCAGGATGCTCAAGCATATTTTTTTTGTTGTCAAGTTACGAGTGAAAATATGCCATTTGGAATCCTTTCTCGCACACTATTTTAAACTCGTTTTATATTTAGTTTATAAAAAAATGCTCGAGCATTTTGCAGCTTTGTCTGCATTGACAACTAAAGGTCGCTATATTCATGGGCCGACCTTTACAATATTCCCTTAGGAGCAATAAACCCACTACACAAATTCTCTAATGATTCATATAATTTTAATTGATCAACAGATCAACCAGCACCAGTGAAAACTAAATTCAAGTATTGGGGCTGGACCGGAGACAACATGTATTTTATTCGTGGCAGCAACGATAATATATCCATCGGCGCCGGCGAGTAAGTACCATCATAAGTTAATAACTTAGAAATGTTTTGTCTTTGAGTATTGCATTGATGTTGATGCAAGATCAGTAACACGATTAATAAGTAGAGTCATTTGTCATCTCATGAACAATGAGTGTCGAGCAACCTGCAAAAGCCATCAGTTGCATAAGCTCTCTGCAAAGATTTTCGGCAACACGTTATACTAATATGGTTGTACGACTTCCAGCGGCAAGTTCGGCCTGTGGCTGGACGGCGACCTGTACCTGGGCCGCACGCAGCGCTGCAAGACGTACGGCAACGAGCCGCTCACCACGCGCGAAGATTTCATCGTTAAGATTATGGAGTGCTGGACCTTCATCTGAGCGCCCTCCCCGCCACATCCCCTCGCCCCGCCGGCCTCCCCCCCGGACTCGCCGCACGCGCCGGCCACTACTCTACTTTCAAATCAAAAAAAATAAGCTTTAGATTATCTTATGAAATTTGCTACGAAGATTTGACACTTTTACAAGTCAGTCTTTCGACTTTAGTACCGATGAGTCTGAAAACGATTTTGTACTCGCATTGTGACTCGAAACGTAGCGGCGCGGATCAACATCGATCGGCCGACATGAAGACAATATAAGTAACGTCTACGCGCATTTCTAGTCAAATGTACTGAAACCTGACCAATGTTTTCATCCTCTCCGAATTTCGAGCGTGTTCGGATACGAGTGCCGCCGCTCGGGCGCGACCTCTGCTGAGCAAGTGCATTAATCCTAGTCAATTGTCATTCGTATGTAAGTTGAAAGGTCCGGAGACGGACAGAGCTCACCGCCGCACGCCGTGGGCTCTAGGAGGACGGCGTCTGCTATGTATTGCGGCACCTCGGGTCTGCGCTCGGCACGTCTCCACGGGAGCGCCACCGCTCGTACACCCGGACAGTCCGATAATTATTACGTGTCAATTCATACAATTAATATTGTGCATTGTTGTTAAGGAAATTAAAAGCATATTTGTAACTATAAAATCTGTATGTTATGTAGAAATTTATATATTAACGAATCGATCATTACCGTTACGTTTAGAGGCCGACTTATTGGCGTGTCCAGGACCTACCGAGCAATGTAACACGCATTAATTTTATGAAAGTGATTCTGGTTCATTGATGACTTATCGTTGGAGGCAGCTCGATTGTATTTGGCACAAGGCGCAAGCTGAAGGATTCTTGCCAAAGTAACGAGAGCCTCGAGCCACTCGTGTGTAGCCCGCGCAAGGGTCGGTGACACTGTCAGTATAAATATTTTATTTATTAATAATTTGTGTAGATTTTGTATGTTATGTTGTCGTGTCTGATTGTATTGAGTCATAATATTAAGTTAGTGAGCATAATTTATGTTACACTTGTACTGTGATTTGATTATTATGGTTGCATTTTTTCACTTATTGGAGCGTTGTCACTGATTAATTACATTAACATTAGATATCATAAAATGCTGATCGGGAGTTTAGTGAATATCTAACATATCTTCATTCATGTCACACTATTTATCTGAATGTTAACGATAGTCACAGAACACGAACACGCAATCTAAATAGTTTTCAATAAACCACACATTATTTTGGTGACGTGACGCTTCAGTACAGAGATGAGTAGCCAATATATGAATATTATTAATAAAATAGTAAAAAAAAAAACTTAAATAGTTATCTTAGAATGCTTGATGAATGTAATCGTCATTGTGCTTAGTAATCGTTAGCATGATGTTACTCAGATCTATCTGGTCGTATAACATTATTTATTTGTCCTATGTAAGCACGCGCGCTAGAGCCGCCGAGCCGCGCTGCGCAGGCGCAACGCCGCGCATCTATCTACCGCTATGGCCAGTATAATGGCGTCGACTTTTGTTTTGTTTCATATATCTACTGTATATACAACGTATTCCTATGTGAGATTAGAAGAGATATAATATATATTTTTGTGAAAGGCCACGCGAAACAACTTTGTAAGTATATCGATGGTAGAAAGTACAAGTACCAAACTGTGTCCCAGCTGTTAATGAAGTATATAATATAGCGCGTGCGCCTATTCATGCAGAATATTTTGACGTTGTTATTGTTTGTGTACATCAGGAATGTAATAGATGAACTTAGGTTTTAAAATTATATCGGCATAATTATTGTTATAAATTTATAATCATTAGACTTGTTGAGTAGCAGTGAGAATTAAAATATTTATTTATTTTGTTATGGTTTCCATCTTACGGTTGCTGTAGCTACATTACTTTATCGGTGATGATTTATTATGTAATTCTAAGTTGTTAAAATGTAAATCAAGCCATAATAATTGAGAATATATTCTTTTGAGAAAGAGAATGTTTTATTTTTATTATAAGGAAAATACATCTGTAATTGAACATGAGTCCTCAGTATTGGTATCTGTGTCGTGGACGGTACCCTGACCCACTATCGTCGTAAGCTCTGTTGTAGTCGCTGTATCCTCTGTTGTCGCGCCGCTCGTAGTGTCTGTCCCTGTTGCCATCCCGCTGGTACGGATGGTTGCGTCTGTTACCGCGCCGGTCATTGCGTCGACCCGAGTTGGGAACCCACCACGAGTCTATCACTGGCGGCGTAGAGGGCGGCGCATTAAATACTTTCATAAACTCATCATCCTTCTCAGTAAATCTATCTTTCAATTCTTCTTCACATTTGGCTAAAAATTCTTTATCTTCAGCTGATAATGTATCAGCAGCCATCTTTAATCTGATATATTTGAAGGGTACGCTGTCAGGGAATTAAGAACTGCAAATAAAATAAAAAACAATTTAGCTTTCTTCTTTCATTATGGATGGTGAAGGAGCTGTAATAAACCCATTCATTCACTTGGAATGGCCAGTAACAACTGAAATAAACAAAGATAAGGACAACATTCTCACACTGAGACAGTCATTATTTTGTGGAAATTTTAAAACCACAATAAGCTATTTAGGTTTTAAAATAAGACATTTGAAGTTACTTCACTAAGTTATATGTACAAAGTTTACCACACTTATATTGAACAAAAATCAAAACAACAAAGTAAAGCAATAGCATGGTAGTGAACCAAAGTCCAATTATTATTAATCTAAGATTGGAATATTGACAAGTTCATGTTTTAATTTCAACAAAACATGACATTATTGTATGAAATGCATACAGTCACAATCCCATTTATTTCGGCAATTTAACAATATAATATTATTTAATATTTTGATTTTTTACAATTTTTTCAAACTTATGAAGCAATGGATTATGAATTGCAATCGTCAGTGAATTACATAATTGAGGTTGCAGGATTTTAGTCATCTGGATGATAGGACTGGGCACTAACATCAGAAACAATCTGTAGAATGGTTATTTGGAGAAGATGAGTTAACATTAAAGTATTTACAATGGACAACACAATACAGCAAGGTTGTATTAAAAAAAAGAGACAATTATTATTATGCAATAAAACAAGACACACCAAAACACCTGACCCACAAAATCAATCCCAAAAAACCTGTAATACTGATTATATTTACAATGTTCGCTGATTAGGCTTGTTAAGATGAGACCATAAAATGTTTTAGATGGCTCTACCAAGCTAGGGTTGATTGGCTCAAAGACAAATCCAATATATGCTCCACAATCTGGACATACACATGGCTTCCAAAGATAACCAGGAAACCAAGATGTACTATCTTCCCACTGCAATGATTTTATTATGTTATAGCTGTCTTATTTCATAAATTGAGACTTATTCATAAATAAATATTACCTCCCCAGTAGGAACACAAGTCGAATATGTAAATGATATCAAGGGATAATGGAAGAAAAACACATCAGTGGCAAACACCTGCACTAGGACGTCGTCTTTATCAAACAAAGTATCATTGAACGAATATCGAGATTTCAGACTCGACTTAGAAAATAAAGAGCCACTTGATGAAACGTCGATTCCACAATTGCGGCACAGAATATTCCCTGAAATAACATAAAGTTCTGCAGTCCAATTAAAATAATATAGGTATATAAACAAGCTTGTCCACAATCTATTTATTTAGCTACCCTTATTTTGCTGTATCTGGTGGACGTCTCCAAATGCACTAACAGAAACTAAAACAAAAAATAGATACGAAACATTAACTTTAATTTGAAACGTCATAATAGAATACCTTAACTTTGCACGATAGAACGTTTAGTAGATACAGAATAATATTGTGAAAAAGGTAAAAAAAGTTAATTATTTGTATTCTAGCACTCAATCCATGGTGTAATCGTGTAATTTTGTGATTGATTTGATTCAGATTCAGACGATTCAGATCACTCAACAGGTAACCTCATAACCTGCCTGACAGTGACACTTGACAGTGTAACAAAATTGTTTTTTTTTTAGAATGGCATTTTGTCTATACTCCAAGAGCACCCCAATGACGTATTAAATACGTCATTGATTTAATACGTCATTGGAGCACCCCCTGTGGAGTAGGGCGTCGCCGCCACCGTCGCGGTCGCTGGGGACAATAGAAAAGAGGTCGGCTGGATCGGTTCAAGATTATTTTTAGGGATTTACAGTTTACAGGGGGCTTACCATCACCTTTTAAGAAAACGTTCAAATGCCTGTCAGTCAACTTCCATTCAAAAGCAGGCCTGCTTAGGAATCGCTAAAAATCGTACCATGACCGTATTAAAGGTGAACGATTATTGAACGGCAATGCTTGTCTCTGCCTGCTTTGATGATGAAGATGAAGTCTTAGTGTTGTGACTAAACAACGTTCAAAAACTACGATATAATTTTCTAACACATTACCGGTTTTTTTTTAATGATAATAACTTTAATTTCTTAGATAAGTACACGTTATAACTAAGATTATGTATTACAACTTACCATGATTTATTATCTAAAAGCTCTAAAAAGCACAAGTTTCACTTAAAAAAAACCTTTTTAACAATTAAAGATACAATGTGATATTCAGAACGTACCTACGTTCATCAACTGTCAGCGCGTAAATATAAACAAACATTTCACTTGATTAATTTAATGATTTTCACAGCCTTTTACAAAAGTAAATATAATGTTCAAAGCCCTACTAGACATTAAAGTCGATAAGAAGTACTTTATTTATTGTGGTATAGAGTGCTTTTGGTAAATTTTGTTTCCGCAGTCACAATTATTGTAAAAAAGTATTTTGTTGTGTTCTTCCTACAAAAATACACACAATTTATAACTGGGTACATTTATAGTAAAGGAATTCATTGAAATATCGAAATACAAGAACCGCAATGCCTATAATCCAAGAAACATAACCTTTTTACAGGAATGCAACGGAGCCCCAGTATTCTTGACATCTCCTAATCTACTGAACTGAAAAACAATATAAGTATCTAGTAATTCCATCCAGTGGAGAGCCTAACTAATTAATCATTATACATACCTATGTATTTAGGATGAAAATTAAAATAAAGAATAATACTCATGATGTGTTTTTATATACATATATACCTGCATATTAGAAACCAACAAAGTACACCATATGAATTTATGGCTCCTGCAGGCAGTCATATCTGTTACCAGTTTTTGTTCTTGTAAACTTTCATTGCATTTATATGGATGTACTTTAGCTTTAAGCATTATGTAACATCTTTATAAACAAATGGTATGCAATAAATGAATATGAATATGGATAATATGGGTTCCTACTTATATGTATATATGTTTCAGTCAGTCATAAGAAAGTATCATGTGATAAATGATAATAATTTAATTTGTAAACAGGTAAAAATTAAACACATTTTTTTAAACTAGATGCGGTCATTGTTTTATTTTCATAAATTTACTGTGTTACATTATGTTGTGTAGAAACACATGCATTTGCAAAACATTTGTGATTGGAAATGTAGCACTTGATGGGCTAATCAACATCTCAATCGAGCCTTTAGTACATCAATGGTCCTCTCAATAATGTTTTGGGTCTTGTTATGCTTCTCAGTGTAAAAGGCTTCTGGAGACTGGTTCTGCATTCCAAATAAAATTGATGTCATTATTGTGTTTCTGAGTCAATACCGAGAATCTCCTGAAATAAATGGATTAAAAGATTACTTGCTTATGTTTTTCATTGTCACTTTAATACACAGCAAATTATGTTTAATAGCAAGGAACATACACAAGAAACACACTAGTGTAGTTATGCTCCACAATAGAAAATCTGAGGAATTGATAACACTCACCTTAGTCTCTGCTTAGATCACTAAGCCTTTGGAGGATTTATTATTTTCATTATAGGTTCAAAACCCTCGCACAAACGGGGGACTAAATCTTTTGATAGGCCTGTAAAATACAAATATTAATTGAGTATTGTAGATTTGTAGAGTAGGTTTTTATTTATACTTACATTACGTATTTTCATAGGTTTTGGTTACCTACCATTGATGATTTTAAGTTATATCTTCTTACCTATATTAATTGATTCTTATTCCCTGTCATTAACTTCATTATTGTTATTTATTTCCCAAATGCAACGCCGTTGGTATGTTTTTCCATACGATTTTCACACTTCAATTTTATTATTTACATATTTCGTACTCGTTACACAGCTACAAAAATGAAAAAGTCTGGTTTAATTCGCTTACAATTCTCACTATCCACTTTAAAAACTCTTATTACATATATAAACCTAACATGTTGCCACGAATATCATTTTAGATTACAAAACGATGTTGAAAAAGCTAGTCCCATAATAACTTTTTAGCAATCGCTAATTTTGACATTACAGCCGTTCCATTATCATTTTGCTGCTGTCAAATAGCACGTCATAGTACGAAAGTCTATAGAAAAAAAAAGGTGAACGGTTTTGTAAACGTTAACTTAGCAGGCCTGTTACAGGCCTGGGGGCTTACCATCACCTTTTAAGAAAACGTTCAAATGCCTGTCAGTCAACTTCCATTCAAAAGCAGGCCTGCTTAGGAATCGCTAAAAATCGTACCATGACCGTATTAAAGGTGAACGATTATTGAACGGCAATGCTTGTCTCTGCCTGCTTTGATGATGAAGTTTAGTCTTAGTGTTGTGAATAAACAACGTTCAAAAACTACGATATAATTCTCTAACACATTACCGGTTTTTTTTTTAATGATCATAACTTGAATTTCTTAGATAAATACACGTTATAACTAAGATTATGTATTACAACTTACCATGATTTATTATCTAAAAGCTCTAAAAGCACAAGTTTCACGTTAAAAAAAACCTTTTTAACTCTTAAAGATACAATGTGATATTCAGAACGTACCTACGTTCATCAACTGTCAGCGCGTAAATATAAACAACATTTCACTTGATTAATAATTTAATGATTTTCACAGCCTTTTACAAAAGTAATATATAATGTTCGAAGCCCTACTAGACATTAAAGTCGATAAGAGTATAGAGTGCTTTTGGTAAATTTTGTTTCAGTCACAATTATTGTAAAAAAGTATTTTGTTGTGTTGTTCCTACAAAAATACACACATGGGTACATTTATAGTAAAGGAATTTATTGAAATATCGAAATACAAGAACCGCAATGCCCATAATCCAAGAAACATAACCTTTTTACAGGAATGCAACGGAGCCCCAGTATTCTTGACATCTCCTAGTCTACTAATCTGAAAAATAATATATCTAGTAATTCCATCCAGTGGAGAGCCTAACTAATTAATCATTATACATACCTATGTATTTAGGATGAAAATTAAAATAAAGAATAATACTCATGATGTGTTTTTATATACATATACCTGCATATTAGAAACCAACAAAGTACACCATATGAATTTATGGCTCCTGCAGGCAATCATCTCTGTTACCAGTTTTTGTTCTTGTAAACTTTCATTGCATTTATATGGATAATATGGGTTCCTACTTATATGTATATATGTTTCAGTCAGTCATAAGAAAGTATCATGTGATAAATGATAATAACTTAATTTGTAAACAGGTAAAAATTAAACACATTTTTTTAAACTAGATGCGGTCATTGTTTTATTTTCATAAATTTACTGTGTTACATTATGTTGTGTAGAAACACATGCATTTGCAAAACATTTGTGATTGGAAATGTAGCACTCGATGGGCTAATTAACATCTCAATCGAGCCTTTAGTACATCAATGGTTCTCTCAATAATGTTTTGGGTCTTGTTATGCTTCTCAGTGTAAAAGGCTTCTGGAGACTGGTTCTGCATTCCAAATAAAATTGATGTCATTATTGTTTTTCTGAGTCAATACCGAGAATCTCCTGAAATAAATGGATTAAAAGATTACTTGCTGATGTTTTTCATTGTCACTTTAATACACAGCAAATTATGTTAATAGCAAGGAACATACACAAGAAACACACTAGTGTAGTTATGCTCCACAATAGAAAATCTGATGAATTGATAACACTCACCTTAGTCTCTGCTTAGATCACTAAGCCTTTGGAGGATTTATTATTTTCATTATAGGTTCAAAACCCTCGCACAAACGGGGGACTACATCTTTTGATAGGCCTGTAAAATACAAATATTAATTGAGTATTGTAGATTTGTAGAGTAGGTTTTTATTTATACTTACATTACGTATTTTCATAGGTTTTGGTTACCATTGATGATTTTAAGTTATATCTTCTTACCTATATTAATTGATTCTTATTCCCTGTCATTAACTTCATTATTGTTATCTATTTTCCAAATGCAACACCGTTGGTATGTTTTTCCATACGATTTTCACACTTCAATTTTATTAAGTATTTACATATTTCGTACTCGTTACACAGCTACAAAAATGAAAAAGTCTGGTTTCATTCGCTTACAATTCTCACCATCCACTGGTCATTGTTTTATTTTCATAAATTTACTGTGTTACATTATGTTGTGTAGAAACACATGCATTTGCAAAACATTTGTGATTGGAAATGTAGCACTCGATGGGCTAATCAACATCTCAATCGAGCCTTTAGTACATCAATGGTCATCTCAATAATGTTTTGGGTCTTGTTATGCTTCTCAGTGTAAAAGGCTTCTGGAGACTGGTTCTGCATTCCAAATAAAATTGATGTCATTATTGTTTTTCTGAGTCAATACCGAGAATCTCCTGAAATAAATGGATTAAAAGATTACTTGCTGATGTTTTTCATTGTCACTTTAATACACAGCAAATTATGTTTAATAGCAAGGAACATACACAAGAAACACACTAGTGTAGTTATGCTCCACAATAGAAAATCTGATGAATTGATAACACTCACCTTAGTCTCTGCTTAGATCACTAAGCCTTTGGAGGATTTATTATTTTCATTATAGGTTCAAAACCCTCGCACAAACGGGGGACTAAATCTTTTGATAGGCCTGTAAAATACAAATATTAATTGAGTATTGTAGATTTGTAGAGTAGGTTTTTATTTATACTTACATTACGTATTTTCATAGGTTTTGGTTACCATTGATGATTTTAAGTTATATCTTCTTACCTATATTAATTGATTCTTATTCCCTGTCATTAACTTCATTATTGTTATTTATTTCCCAAATGCAACGCCGTTGGTATGTTTTTCCATACGATTTTCACACTTCAATTTTATTATTTACATATTTCGTACTCGTTACACAGCTACAAAAATGAAAAAGTCTGGTTTAATTCGCTCACAATTCTCACCATCCACTTTAAAAACTCTTATTACATATATAAACCTAACATGTTGCCACGAATATCATTTTAGATTACAAAACGATGTTGAAAAAGCTAGTCCCATAGTAACTTTTTAGCAATCGCTAATTTTGACATTACAGCCGTTCCATTATCATTTTGCTGCTGTCAAATAGCACGTCATAGTACGAAAGTCTATACAAAAAAAAAGGTGAACGGTTTTGTAAACGTTAACTTAGCAGGCCTGTTACAGGCCTGCTATAACGATGTCATAGTACAAAATAGCGAGGCAGTTCAATATCCGGGCAACTTCTGCCCTGCTATAGAGGTCATAGTAAGGGCCCTGCTATAACGATGTCATAGTACAAAATAGCGAGGCAGTTCAATATCCGGGCAACTTCTGCCCTGCTATAGAGGTGATAGTAAGCCCCCAGGTTCAGCAGCGCGTGCTGGCTCGAGCGAAAGGTCGGAGCGAGGAGTGATTTAATTAAAAGACTAAAAAGATTATAAATATAAATACTAAATCTCTTTGATTTGCATAATCTGTCTACAAATTGACACTAACGTAACGTGACGTTTGCCGTGACAAGACAATGACGTTTGATTGATTGATTTTGCTATCAGTTCTGCGACGTCGACGTTGCTTTAAATCTTACTGTATTGTTGACTACCAGTTTAATAAATGTAATACCAGCTCATTTTGTATCCAAAATGTCTGAAAATGTGAATATCGATCTCTCAGGAGAAATTAATGCCACCGTAGAAAAGAAAGGGTTACAAAAGTATGTCAATGAAATGGAATTGTAAGTCTAACAATAACAATGCTACGTGGTGTTTTCCTTAATTTGAGATTTGTATAAGCTAGGTTTATAAATCCTTGGTATATTTGATCTGAGGCTACATACATCAAATTTATTCAATCGCTGTTACTTTAATACGCTATAAGTAGGTATTATTCTCATTGGGTCTGATAATCGTGAAGTGGCGCAATTTCAATATTTTAAAATATTTATAATATACCGAGTTGTACTTCATTAAAGAAACGATACACGTTTTTTTCTTGATAATCTTTGCTTAAACATATAAATTCAGATTAACGACTTCCTAGAGTCGACTTTCGAGTTCTATGGGCGCCGTTTATTCAACACACCACTTAGTGCTTCATTATTTTAGTGTTTCTTCCATACTAACAAACCTTCCTTTCTGAAATATTGTAGTGATCATTACATTATTTTAATTGTATTTATTTGATTTTTTAAAACACTCTTTATTTAAAATATTTTCTTGTAAAGGTTGCTTCAGCATGTCCGCAGCGGAGCCGGACCGGCTCTGCTTATGGGAGTCCTCGCATCACGCAGACCATGGATGCAGTTTGTGGCCACTGACAACTTTAAGGTTACCTGAAACCTTAATTAATTCTATTCAGTTACACATTAATAGCACTCAAAAATTATTTTTTACTCATCACCTTTTTTTTTGTCCCATTTATATTTATAGTAATTTTTTTGCCATTTTAACATTTAATAATTTTTGTTATTTAGATTGAAAAATTAAAAGTTTTTTTTAAGATTTTCTACAAACTTCATTCCTTCACTGGAGTTGTGACATATTTGTGTTTAATATTCATTCATATGTTGGTTTTTGTGTTGTAGGCTCCACCATCAATACCTCGGTTATCACGACGTTTTTATAGAAATGTGGAGTACTTTCAAGCTAATTATCTGATGGTATTTCTTGGATTGTTCGCATATTGCTTGTAAGTAGTATTTTGCCTTGCTCAAAGTTTACATACACAAGTTCTAAGTATGATATAAATATTTGATGATTTTATCATTTTGTAGGATCACTTCACCTCTTCTGTTGATTGCTATGGTGGCCAGTTTCTTTGGATATAGAAAACTTACATCTGGTCCGAACACTTGGAAGGTGAGATTACTTAGTGAACTAATAATTAAACTTGACTAATTTAAAGTTTTTTTTAAACTGTAGGTAGTACAAAATGTAATAATACTATTTGTTGTTTCAGCCGAAAGTAAGTTGCCTAGACCATTTTCTTACTTCTATTTCATGAGTGGTTTGGTTTTCTTATAACGTAGAAACATGTTATTAACACAAGTCCTTCTAAAATGTAATGTTTACTATGACTACCTACTGCTTGTGTACCTTTACTTTTTCTTTATGATTTTAACTCTTCTACTATAACTTTGCTAGATTGGTGGCTGGGAGTTGAGCAAAACACAGCAGTATGCAGTGGCGGCAGCATGCTCCATGGCTTTGTGTTGGCTAGCCGGGGCTGGAGCTGTTCTCTTCTGGGTGTTAGGTAAAAAAACTAGATTAATTTTTGGAGATACTTATTACTTTGTATTTCTTTTAAAAACTTAACTAACTTTTTATTGCGATGTCTCAGGAGCTACAGTGACAGTTGTAGCTCTTCACGCCAGCTTTTTTGACGCCGAGGCGCTTCCTCAACCCGAGGACCAGTTCCCGATGATAGAGCAGGTGTGACACGGACACCTACCGCTGTTCCTGCCCCCGCCTGGACGCATCACACAACACCTTAACGAACCCAACTGAGAATATAGCCGATCCTATGAAATTATTTGTAGATTGTTTATTTTTTAAACAATTTACAAATTTTTAATATGCCTACTTGCATTTGTAGCAGTGTTAACTTTGAGATCCAACATTGTTTTTGAAAAAAGGAAGTAGGTATGCATTTAGCAGTAATTATAGATTAAGAAATTAAGCTACCGTATTGTCTCTTTAATATTGAAGTTTAATCATCAGCTTTTGCTACGTCATTTTATGCTAATATTGCGATACTGCACATAATCAAGGAGTATCAGCTATAAATCAGTGTGCAATCTCAGAGGCAATTCAAATTATGACTAAAATGAGGCTGGACTACATAAAATTGTCTGCATATGGCCAGTTACCTTATCTTAATTTAATTTATTATGGTATTATTCTTTCTTAAAATTTAATTATATTTCTCAATTCATGTAAATTAGTATTTAGTATTCGCGAGTTTTAGTCTTTAATTCTAAAAATTCTATGTAAATTGATTAATTATAGTGATCTAGATGTATTTAATTTTAAATTATATTTACTGTATTTCTCTATCATAAAATTAGTAATTGTGTACATACTATAATCCTGTTTAGTATTGCCTATGTATTTATCTGTCATTCTACGAATTTTTCATTTTGCGAAACCTGGCACTATTTATGTTTCAGACAATTCGCTAATCTGTCATTTTGCGTTTATGACTTTCATTGTTCATCTGTACATAATTACTCCCAATTGTATCTAATTTGAATGTAAATACAACCTAAGCTCCTAAAATGGTTCGTTGTCACTAGTACCATTAACAGTTCCATGATGGAACTACTGTTGATTTTTTTAATCACTACTAAATTTTATAAGAATCTTAAACTAATGGAACTAATGTTGAATTTTTTATCACTAGTTCCATTAGGCACTTGTGAAATTTTTTAAGGGTTACTAGTTCCAGCTTTTACACCCTTAAAAAATTTCACAAGTGCTTAAAATAAAAGACCTGGCAATTAACATAAGAAAGGGGTGTTTATATAGCCTGGAGATAAAAATGTAAAGTATTAATTTGGTTTTCAACAATTAGCCTATACAAAAATAACCTTAGTAATTTTGTGGCCATTATCAAATTAACATTTATTACGACAGATGGAGCCGAAATATGTTTGTACACTACTAAGGTTAGAATAACAACACTGCTCCAACACAATAAATTAATTGCCATTCAAGTTTGAAACTTAGATCATGTGCATTAAATACATTTTTATAATGATGAAATGAAATAAATAACAGCTTGCCTAAATAGCAGCTAGCAGCCATTGCTTGCTCTGTTGGAGTTGTTGCTGTTATAGTAAGTGATGACCATAATTTAAAGATATAAAAGAAGTCCTAGGTAAAAGAAAAAAAATAAATAATAAAAAATAAGGGCAATTTCATTTATTATGATTACAGAATAAGCAAATAGAAAATAAAAGCATACTCTTTATAAATCCATGTCCACAGCTAGCGGCCAGGCTATACTTACTCCAGGTAAAAATTATATCATAATTTGTCACAAAATAGATTTTATAGATATATAAAAATTATATAAAATAAAGAATAATAAAAAGGAGTCCAGTCTATTCTCTCACACATGAATATACTTTCTGCACTGTACAACACTCCCTCTACATACTTATTAGTGTAACCAGAGGCTATTAAATATTATTGCATCAAATAAAAATAATCTGCTCTAAGCAACAACTGAATAAAATTTAAATATAGGAACAAAGTACATTATAATTTTGTCTATATAATAATAGTCACTATGACATTCTATAATAATTCCTGGAAGACAAAAATAGAAAAAAAGAACTATATAAAATCTGAATCATTAAAATACAATTGAATTAATAATTAGTCACAAGACTACTCCTTTGTTAATTCTAGTCAGTTCCATGTCAGCCACAAGCAGGATCTCATCCCACTTGTGTGACGGTGTGTGAGGTGGGGTTGTGATACCAAGCTTCAGTTCTTTGGTGGAAGTTGGAGTTGTAAACTCCAGTTTCCGTTTGGACCGTCCAGCAAACACATGGCAAACTGTGCTTCTCTGCTCACTGTCCAGCACTGACAGAGGTGTGATAGGGGACAGAGTTGTCACTACTGTTTTGTCACACTTCTTCATTTTGTGTGGCCCCACATACTTAAAAACTGGCTTCTTTAATATTAAATTACCTGATACTTTTTCAATGAGACCAATAGAAATAAATACATTGGCTATGTCATAGAGTCTCCTCACTTTGGACTTGTGTTGGCGGTCCTGTTGCTCCGGTGTGAGGACTGTCTTATTTTTACTGGATGTGTCTATCAACACCCTCACAGCCATCTCCAGGTTTATTAGAGTATTCTGCAAAAGAAACAAAATTTATAGGACTAAAATGTTCTCTTTTGGGAAAAATACCATAACATTACAATATTTACATAGATATGATTCATTATTTCCAAAAATACTTACAGGAGGTTCTACCAAGAACAACATGAGGAATCTCTGTGCTAACACTCCCAAAGTTTTATGTTTGGGTGTTGGAGGCTTGGGAGCCTTCCCTCGCAGTGCCTCTGACAACTTAAGATGCTCTCCCTGCTTCTTCAGCATCTTCAAAAATGAATTCAGTCGAGATCCTCCATGCCAAAGATATGTGTTCTTTCTTTTATGAACTGCACACTGCATAGCTTCAAGTATGTTTATTATGTCATACATTCGGCGTTTCTCTACACCTAGCCGGGCTGCAGTGCTATCCAGTTGTATTTCCACTGGACCATCGCCATGAAGAGGATACAGATTGAGGAATCTGTAATAATTTCAGTATAATGTCAGTAATATTTATTTGAAATTCTGTGATCTACAATATAAAGCGATGTTTACCTGTCGCATAATATCTGAAGGGACTTTTCTTTCCGGTGTACAGCACTTGGTGGCGGTGTGGGATATTGTAACGCGACATTAGTTAGTAACTTGAGGTTAGCAGTCGGCGACACATAGTTAGCTGAGTTTGTAACTTCAGTAAGCACGCAACGCTTTGGAGTACAAGTTATGTTGTCATCTTCATACATCGTGCGATAACATTATGTAAAAAATCCTATTTTACAAAATATTCGCGTACTTTTTGACAGTCAAATACAAATCCAGTTGGCTTATTTTGTATTCAAAACTTTAATTATAACAAAGCGTATTAATAAAAATAACATAGTATAACTTTTGATTATAGTAAGAAATTAAGGTAAATCATATGAAATTCTGTAAAAGTAACCTCACGGCTCACGGTAAACAATTTTGACAGTAGTAAATTGCGCGCGAGGCTCGAACTTCTAGAGAAACTGGAAAAAAGCGCTTTTTTTACGTTTCGTTGTTCAATAGCAATTTATTTTAAAAGAACGAAATAAAACGATTGTAATATAAATTTCAAAGTTATTTTATATTGAAAGATGTTTAAACAGGAAAGCTAGTTTTAAAAATACTTTTGGGTAAAAATATGAAATATGAAAATATGAAGAAAACAATATAATCATTATAATATATTGTGTAAAATAATAATAATGTCCCATTAGAAAAAAAAATTTTTTTCGATAAATCAAATCTCGATACCGATTAATTGTAATTAACATTTTTACAAAAATTTTATGTATGAAAGATAAAATTGTAACTAAACTGCTAACGTTCTAAGAGGCCGGATTTGACGTTTCTCCTACGTAATAATTTGAAAAATCCAATTCACAATCCTGAATAATTACTATGTTACCCATACACTATAACAACGAGTATCACTTGTAAACATTAAGTTTAACTTAATTTTGAAAAAATACACTCACAAACACGAATTAATTGCCGATTTATATTTTGACAAGACGTTTTGACAACACTACACAAAGGATTTTGATAGCTGTCAAATCCGGCTTGTTACAATGTTAGCTCTATAAAACGTAAAATATTATAAAAAAATATAGACAAGAAACGGAAGTCTCGATGCAATAGCGATAGTCTATGGAAGGAAATTCTTTTTTAACTTGCGTCACGTCATGGCTGGCATAAAGCTTGATTTTCTTGCAAAAGTGAGCTTGGTTTCTTTGAAAGTATAGGTTTCTGCCAATGTTTTGACTTTTATTTACGTTTGACCAGTTTTAACTCAAAACCTAACATGTTTGGTTATTTGTAATAAGAGGAAGTGTTCGTTTATGGATATGTATCATTTGCTCTTGGAAACGGTGTAAATAACAAAATGAACGACGGGGATTGGATATGCAGTGATCCAAATTGCGGAAATATTAATTTTGCACGCAGGGTTTCATGTTATCGATGCAATAAAGAAAGACCGGACAGTTCTAAAGCGTTGAAAAAAAAATTAGGCACAGAAATAGGAAAAACTGCAGCTGAAAAGTCTCGTGGTTTATTCAATGCCGATGATTGGCAATGCAACAAATGTGCTAACGTTAACTGGGCCCGGCGTCAGACTTGCAATGTTTGCAATGCACCAAAATACGGAGAAGTAAGTATATTACTGTTTTAATAATAATATCCATATTACATGACAATGAGATAATAAGTGAGTCGTTTGTCGTGCATGATTCTAGGTGGAAGCTCGCACCGGTTACGGAGGAGGTTACAATGAACGCGGAGTTGTTGAGTACCGAAGGCGCGAACCGTCGTCTGATGATGAATATGATGAATTTGGTCGAAAAAAACGAAAACGTAAACCAGACTCCCAGGAGAAAGAAAGGCCAGAAAAGGTTTGTACTATTACTGCTTATACTTCTTTAGTAGATATTGCCACTATAATGCTTGTATTAGTTAAAATAACATCTCTTCTAATAAAAATGTAATAACTCAATCACAAAAATATAAATTAAACTTTATTCTCGGAAATCATTAACACCATCTTGTAATAAAATATCTGTCTTTTCATATAAGTTCAATAATGACAGCTTTTTTGTGTAAATTTTTTCTTTTTTAACAAATATTCAGGGAGTAATGGATTTTGAAGCTAAGAAGACTTGATGTTATATTATAAGTGCAATAACTTTTGAAGCACATCATTATTAAAGTGGAGATAATTTTTCCTGCCTTCAGGTTGGCATCACTGAAGGAGCAGTATTCAAAAACTTGCCACCAACAGTGCCGCAGAAGGAATCAAATAAAGAACATAACATGCCAGTCTTTGCGAAAAACTTGTTGACCAACACAAGTAATACAGATGTGAAAAAAAGAAACGGCAGTCTTAGTGACAGCTCCATGTGCGAACTTCCTTTACTCACAAAAGCTGCAGTCAGTAGATATCAGCAGATAAATAGTCAGAGACAAGATTACATGTTGCCGACTTACAAGACAAATGATGCACAATCAAGAAAACGGTTCTATAGTACTGGTGATAGAGACCAATCAGCTTCAACAAGCTATGAGAGTACTTCAAAGAAAAGTAAACGGGATAGTACAGATTCTCCTATACCTAAAATGTGTAATCCTGTAATGGAAAATAGTGTTTCTTCCACAAAAACTGAAATGGCTTACAAATTTAGCAGGCCCAATCCTGCTGAGGATTTTCAAGTCACTTACACTCTTGAAGAAAGAATAAGGACGGCAGCTTTTGCCATTGCTTACAATAACTGCAAAATTACTGCTGATAAGTTTGAAGCATTATATGACAAACCAGCACCAGATTTTAAAACAATCTTTGCGTGGAGACAAAGGCTTATAATCACAGGCTGTTTAGATGATTCACATTTAGAAACAGAGAAATCTATTCAAACAAAATGTCCAATTACTACTGACAACACTAATAGTCAAGATACAAAACCAGTTAACAAATTACCAAATCCTGATGAAATAGTCATTGCTTCAGATAGTGAAGAAGAAGAACCTAAAAATTTAGAGAAATCAGGAAGAAGTATTAGCGCTGAAACTTTGTTCATTGGAGGAAACACAGAATTACAAGCCCCAGGCAGTTCAGCAAGTACGGTGGATGAGAGGGGTTCGCGAGTGAGAAGTTGTTCGCAATCCACACACCATCGGACTCGTTCAAATTCCCGTGACAGCCAGTATTCTAATTACCCAGATACTGATTCAGAAAAAGGCTCAAAACCTGTAAACACAAGAAATATTTTGAAACCAACTAGCCTATCAGCAAGGCAGTCAGTCCATGGTTCTGAGTCAGAGTCAGTGTCATACAACAGCGGAGAAGACAATTTCTTATCAAGAGTATTCGGAGAGGGCAGGAAGAGACGGAAAGTAAAGAAACGTCCGATTTCTGCTGCAGTTCCAAAACTTGATGATTATGCTTCAAATGATGTCAATGCCTTTGAAGGATATAGTACTATCAAAAAGTCAGAACAGTCGCCTTTAGTGACTGGTAATATCTACACCAATAATTTGCGTAATATGAATACAAGAACACGTGAAAATGTCGATATTGATGGCTGTTCCAGTGAATATGTTCCTACCAAACTAGGTTCCACTGCTAAAAAGAACTATCAAGAGTTCAAAGACAATGTTCGGAAGAAAGGTTATTGGGCAAAGGGTAATGGATCATCTTTAACAATAAATAGACATAACATGTCAATGAATGTTATACATAACATGAAAGGGATACCAAATGAAACTGTTGAAGAACCAGATAAATCCATGGGAACTCACCAATATCCCTCTGTACAGGCTAGGCCTATGAACAATCAAGCTAATGATTTCATTAGTGGTGGTATCAAGACTTTTACCAGTACTAAGCCCTACCTGCCTTTTGATAACTCAATCCAGACAGTTAAAAGTACCAGTATAAAAGATTCTGAGAACACTGATCGCATTTTTGCTCTAGTGCAGTCACATAATGCTTCAAGAAACAGAAGTATTTTAGACATTTTTGATATTAGTGACCCAGCACAAAAGAGTCCAGAAAGGAACAACGATTTGGAAAAGTATGATAACATAAGAAAAAGGTACGAGAATGAGTGGGATGAAGATGATGAAGCACTCTACAAACAAACAGACGAAGAGCAAGGAGCGCCTTGTCGGGCAACCTCACCAACAATCTCTAATAGAGCCCAAAGTCCCACTTCAGACATGCTATACACTTCAGAAAAGAAATCCCAGCAGCAAGAGACTTGCGGGAACAGCTTGATACCAGACTTCATCAAAGACAAACATGATTTGCTTTTAGATATGCTGAAAGATTTCCAAAATAAGGAAATTAGTCAAATGGTGTCACCTCTGAAGCATGGGACACCACAGATGCAATCTGCAGAAGAGAACAATGCATATCAGGAGTCCATAGCAGATACAATACCAAATAATGCCATAACTGGATTCGAATCTAATCCTAATATTCTTGCAAACAGACCTGATCCAATTCCAAATCTTCTCAAGGCTAGACCTGACCCGATTCCGAACCCTACAAATCCAGCCAAAGAAAGATTTCATTCAAGTCCAAATCACACTATTAAAGGATTTGATACAATTCCAAAATATCCCATGGACAGACATGCGAGAGCTCCTACTAAACAACAGAGCTGGGACAGAGTTCCTAATAAAACCACGAATCGATCCGACTTTGTTTCACATCATAACAGGAATAGGCCTGATCCAGTTCCTAATCTTCTCATATCTGGAGTGTCCCCTATTCCAAAGCAAAGCATGACCAGTCCTGACAGAGTTTCAAATCTCACCATAAACAGATCTGATATGACGCAAAATCTCATGACGAGACCTGATGCAATTCCTAACCTTTCACATCCTTATCAGGGTCTAAATCATATGATGTCTCGGTCAGACTTGACTCAAAATCTTACCCCTAATAAACCTGAACTCACATCAAAACTCCCTATGACCAGAGCTGAACAAGTTCCTAATCATGCCATGACTAGATCTGAATTAAACCCAAATCTTACTACGAAGACACCTGATCAGACTCCTACAAATTTATCAAATGAAGTTTTATGTCTATCAGAAGGAAATATAGATTGTGAGGGGAGTAAACAAGATGCTTCTGAAACTATAAGTCCATCAAAGCGTGTACATATTCTTGAAAATATAACAATTCAGCCAGGATTATCACATCCAAACATCACTCCATTATACCAACAAAATACAATTCAACATTCAAGTCCTAAGGCATCCCAAACAAACAATACAAAATTCGTTTCTTCAAGCCCAAAAGTCGACGAAAAACAAGATGCACTTGAAAAACCACCAGAACAGGAACAACCTGTGTCCCAAGTAGACTTTACCAATTTATTGGCTGGGATAAATACTAACACTTTACTATTAGCATTGCAAAACCTTCAACAAATGACACAAAGTACTTCACCTGTGAAGGAACAAATGAATACTGAACAACCAAATACAGAAGAACAGGCTCAAGTTGCGGAAACTATTAACTTGACTAATGATGAGGAGTGGGAGAAAGAATCTAATAGAGATGGAAGCATTGAAAGACAGCTGGAGCAAATGGATGGAAATCCTGGCGACACTCCTTTTTTAAGCGATATTTTTGACCCGGGCCCAGTTATTATACCCCCCAATATAGTAAGGAAGTTAAATTTGAACATACCAAACCTTGAAGGAGATGGTACTGACGCGAATTCAAATGCCAGCGAAAATGCACCTGTTATAGGGAATTTTAAAAGTTTTGCTCTACCAAAACCTATATTATTAAATAGGTTAAAACTAACCGTGAAAACCGCCGAAAAGCCTACAAAAAGCTCTGGCAAAAGAGTGAAGCGAAAGAATAAGGTTTGTATAAATAATTTATAAAATAAATATTCGGAATTTAAGGGAATTAATTAATTTATTTTTTTATTTGAATATCGCACGTTGTATGTTTTACTTGATTATAATTTTAGTAGGGGTTGGCACAAAGCATCTGTGTTGTGTGCTAGGCTTGCTGGTGACATTGATGACATTGATGCATGCTTGTTGCAGAGCAAGCCGTCTGCGGCGCCGGTGCCGGGCCAGCCCGAGGGCGATGAGGACGATGACGAAGAGTCGGGAGATGAAGCCGACCTTTCCAAGTATGACTTATGGGGCAGCGATGCTGAGCAAGGAAACTCGTCTAAAGCTGGTTAGTAGTGTGCACGACAGGCAGGCAACGACTGCAGGCACCTCACACCATCGACGATACTCGATCACAATAGCTGCAGTTTTCAGTCTAATGGGAAAGGTTATATTAATCTGTTTCTTGGATGGTGCGTTTATTAAACATTTTTGTGCTAATTACTGTGACAAACCTGTACAAACGCTCTGCTGCAGTTAAGAGGCCAACAGTTGCCTATCTATAGTAACATTAGATCAACGGTTTCCAGAAAATGCGGAAAAAACTAAAGATGGCGAGGGTGCCGAAGACGGAGGGTCCGATAACCAGAACAACAAGAATGACAACGCGTCCCCAAACAACAAGAGTAAGAGAAGGTTGGTCTTAGATGTGGGTAATTATTTAACATTGTATATGATCACTCGAAGGTGTTTCTCAAGCTTATGCACTGACTACTACATATTTTCATTTTTTTGTGTAACTTAACTTGCCTTGTACATAAATATTGAAATCTTCAATATAATATCACTGAATGTTTGAAATAACAACCTTTATCTCGCCCAGGTCTAGGAGCTCCTCTTCATCATCGAGTTCGTCATCAAGTTCCAGTTCTAGTCACAGTTCTACAGCTCCTCAAAACAAGTAAGTTTTTCCATTCAATTAAATCTTTGAAAAACTAATTTTGTATAGGTAACTATGCAATTTGTTCTACAAACTTGGTCAAATGTGTATATTATAAATGTTACGAACGCTGCTACATGGAATGATGGTAAGTACATTCCTTATTTATTAATCAATAATTAACATTTTATTGACCCATAGTTTTTGAAAGCCAAAAAATCAAATAGTAAGAAATAGCGCCGCGACAGCCGCGAGGGGGGGAACCATTACAACTCGCGGGGCCGGCACCGCTAGCCACCGTAGTTATGTAGTATTTCAGTAATCAATTTGAAATGAAGGCCAACTAACCAACTTATATGATACTACATAACTTTTTCCAGCGGCTTCGCCCGCGCGAAGTTCGGTAATTATCTCACGGGAACGTAGTATCTGACAAGCGTGGATCCAACGTTGTGGGCAACGTGGGCACGCCCACAACCCAAATTTGCAAAAACATACTTAAGTATGTATTTTTTATTTTATGTAAGCACCTAAATATTTTTTTTTAAATGTAAAATGTATGTAACCAGCTTTTAATAAATAAAATCTTAAACCTGTAAAGTTTAATTCAAATCGGTTCAGTAATTAAGAGTCTAGATGGGATTATGTGATAAGCGTTATTAAGTCCAACTCGCACTTGGCCGATTTCAAGTGACCGTGATCACATCTTGGATCCGCGCTTGGTATATGAATACAATGTATTCTTTGTCCTAGTCCAGGTCATAGTCTACCCGCGTGCTAAATTTTATCCTAATCTTCCTCACAAACAATCAAACATTGACTTTCACATTTATAATATTAGTACATTGTAATAGGACGTAGGATTAGGTAGCTTCTTGTTCATATTTCAATTACAACAACAAACATGATATTATTTAACAGTAGGTATAACGATCAGGCTTTCAGAAACCTAAGTCTTTTTAGGATACTTGTGCTTATTATAAAACCTTGTGTGGCAGATTCGACGATTTCAACTTGAACAGTGAACGTGAGTCTCCGCCAAAGGGCCGCAAGTCGCCGTCGCGCTCGCGCTCGCCGCGGTCTCGAGCCCCCACTCGCCGCAAGTCACGGGACAGCCGCTCCGCAGGAGAGGCCAGGTTCATATCACCTTTTAAAGTAGTTACAAAATAGAAGCAAACACCTGGAGATGTTGAGCAAATAATATGCTTCTGCGTCATATCAGTCATCTAGCATTCTGACTCGTTACGACTTTTCTAAAAATGCGCCATGCGCGTTATATTACGATAAAGAAATTCAAGTCGTATGACCCGTTAAATCACCTCTACAAGCCTTGCAAAACTGCTTTGCGAAAACGCTCGCGTGGGTTCGATAAAGATGGTTTGTATGCGAGCGATGTCCAATCTGCGAAGATACGATATATACAGAATGTAGCGTAACCTCCAATGAAAATGCGTACAAAATCGTAATAAGGGCACCATAATGGCACTTAAATAGCGAAACGAGGCTGTACTGGCGCCCCTCTGCAGTCCCATCGGGGAATACAGGCGTGATGTTATATTAATAACCAGTAACATCATCATTACCAGGAGCCACGAGTCATCGCGGGACAAGGAGTACTCTCGCGAGCGCGAGCGGCGCGACCGGTCGCGCGGCACCCGCGACGAGCGCAAGGAGCGCCGCTACAGCCGCGAGGGGGGGAACCATTACAACTCGCGCGGCCGGCACCGCTAGCCACCGTAGTGGGGACGCCACGGAGTCCTCCACTGTGATCCAATAGGCCTCGGAGGCCACAGTCACTAGTGCAACAATAATGGACCACCCATCCCTTGCCTTATGCTAAGTGAGCCAGTCGATGACGCGTGCGTTCAAGGTGATTATCGTAACACGAATTTTACAGAATTATAGTAACTTCTGTATGCAGCTCTTGTTAAAGTGATTGTATGTCATAAAAGAAAATTTTATAGTTAACTACAGTGCCGTTTGGTAAGAATTGAACTTTTTAAACTGTTTTCGTTCTACGAAAAGAATGCAACTGAATCTTGTCGAATGTGTCTCTTAAGTTAGTGGCGGATTTAATGTTTTTTCCTAATTTGGTTTAATTAGGTTCGTAAGTAATAGGTAACTATTGTATATAGACCGAGAATGTGGAGGAACCCACAAAGTAAATTTAAACGTAGTTCATTATTGGTACTTGCAAGTCCAAATTATTAAATTGGTAAATGTAAAACATTTTAATATGTGTTTGCTGTTTGTGATACTTGCTTATTAGAAATTCAAAGAATAACATAATTCATGTGTAGCGGCGCTTAATAGAAAAAGATCTCAATATAATTATTATGTTTATGCAACGGAACATTCTGATAATGTTCTCTACAAAGTAGAAACTTTGGTTGCATTGAAAAGTTCTCGTGATTTTAGATCCATCATCCATCATTATTAAGGGAAGTGATTCATTAGGATTCGTAAGGTAGACGTAATATACATATAGGTTCAGAATGCCCAAATTTAAGAATGTCCAAATTCCAGAAATCTTTATGAGAAATTAATTATAACATTGACTCTGTGGGACCTGGACGAGCCCAAACATAGTATTTTGGTGTTCATGTTGATAATATTTATCAATAAACATTAATCTCTTTAGACAATAATATTCCGATGTCCAAGCTGCTTCAGGTTTCTGCCAGCATTTTTTAAAACCCTGTTTAGACTATGATACAAGTGGCGCTGCTTACTAATACATGGTTTGCTTGCGCAGACCTATGCAGCACACTTTTAATAGAGGCTTGTTTGTGTAGCATACTTTTAGAGCTCTAATCGGAGTTAGCTTGTCTCCAAAAGCTAGCAGAATTGCAATTCAATAATGAGTCGACCATATTGAATTTTTGATTTCTTAGTCTTTTTAAACCTGTATTAATCGCGAATTACGTTTGTCTGGTCCCGCATAATTATTTGAATTGTTTATCTTGTAAAGAATTACGCAGTTCATTGCTCGACACGACATGTTCATCGCTAAACCTAAGGGTGCGTTTACGTCTGGCGAGTGTGCCGCGAATGTGCAGCTCGCGAGCCGTTTGCGAGCTGCACGCGTGCATTTTTGTTCGTGCGCCGCTCCTGCGCCGCCCGCGCGCAGTTCGCGCGCAACCTAAGCGCCGTACGCGATCAGCGCGCGGGCGGCGCCAGTAAACGGAACTGTAAGCACGAGAATTGAGTGCGCGCAGATCGCTCGCCGCGCGCTCGCCTTGATACGAGCCTTGCATGAGTTGCGCTAAAGAGGCGCACCCAACTATTGCCGTGACTGCACGCGTGCGGCTCGCGAGCTGCACACCCTAAGGGTGCGTCCACATCTGGCGAATGCGCCACGAATGTGCAGCTCGCGAGCCGTTTGCGAGCTGCCCGCAAGCTGCGCGCGTGCAGTCACGGCAATGGTTTGGTGCGCCTCTTTAGCGCAACTCATGCAAGGCTCGTATAAGGCGTGCGCGCGGCGCGCGATCTGCGCGCACTCAATTCTGTGCTTACAGTTCCGTTTACTGGCGCCGCCCGCGCGCTGATCGCGTACGGAGCTTAGGTTCCACGCGAACTGCGCGCGGGCGGCGCGCGGGCGGCGCAGGAGCGGCGTACGAACAAAAATGCACGCGCGCAGCTCGCGGGCAGCTCGCAAACGGCTCGCGAGCTGCACATTCGCGGCGCATTCGCCAGATGTGGACACACCCTAAGAAGGCAGGGTAAATAATAATTCCTGTGTGAATGCATGCCTGTAAAAAGGAAAGCTCTGTATAGCTGTAACTGGATGTAAAATATTACGCATATAATAAGTAATTTTATATTGTGTAATAATGATGAGAAAGACTGATCGGTAGAAGGTTAAGAGCCGTGTAAATGAGTTGCCCGACGCGTAGTGGGGCTTGTGCACGCATACTTGGGTTATGGGTGAAGAATGGCGTTACTTCAGTGTCAGCCTATCCTTACGCTCTCCTTTTACGTGTGATATTGTATTAATTTTGTACATATAATCACTACATAGTATAAAACAAAGTCGCTTTCCCTGTCTGTCTGTCCCTATATATGCTTAGATCTTTAAAACTACGCAACGGATTTTGATGCGGTTTTTTTAAATAGATAGAGTGATTCAAGAGTAAGGTTTATATTTATGTATAATAAATGCACCCGTGCGAAGCCGGGGCGGGTCGCTAGTTAATTATAAAACATAATGGCTTGTTAACAACTAGGATGTGTCAGATAAAATATGTATATCGCTGTCAATTGTTTAAATTGTCTTCTATTGTGTACTCTAGATATATCTTTTATCCAGAGGTGCGCTGCTCTCAATGATATAATTTTCTTTCAAAATGTTAAGGTGGTGAAAAGACAATTTTGTTAATTTTTTCAATACCTAGTGATACGAATTACATGTAAGCTAATATTGTATGGTAATTGATTTACCATTAAATCATATAATAAAAGTCATGTTTTTAATTATAGAAGAAAACACAAAATTTACAATCCATCTTAAAAAGTACAATAAAATGATAAACAATTAATTAAGTTCATGATTAATAAAGTTTTTAAAAATTGGTATATAAAAGGGTTTCATAGGAATATGATGAAATGTCCATTCATTTCTTTGTACGCTCTGAAACAAATAAATCAGTTTAGAAATAGGTAAAAATAACATTGAGGCCTCCCGGAGACACAAGTGATTTTATAATCAGAAGATTCTATAAAAATAATTATTAAGTATCTTCCAGTTAATTACGGGTCACCGGTATCGGTCACCTCATTCTCGAGCGCAGTTAACTTTTTTTATTTTGAAGGAAATCTTTCAAGGATCACGGGAATAATATAAACTGCCGATTTCCACAAGCCGAAGAAGTTAAAATCATCAATAAAGTGTGGTAGGTACGTGCAGATGCTAAGTACTATGTACTTCGCAATCCGAGCCTCTCTTAATTTTCTAAAAATCTCTTATTTAATATAAGTAATTAAAAAAAAGAAAACAATGCTTCAAAATGTCAGTCAGTTTTTGCATACAAAACCAAAAAATAAAAAAAATGCAGGTCAAGGCTAGGTAAAAAGGTCGAATTCGCCCCGAAAAAATCATTTTTTAAACGATCAGTCTCTTACGGCACTATTGTTTAACAAGTCACCGTGCGGCCAATCGGCCATACATAAAGAGAAGTGATTCTCATTCAATGAAATGCATTTTTTAATTATGGGGAGTCAAGATGTAAACAAATAAAAAATATTGTTATTCAGTATTAACTTTTACAGTAGGTACCTACTGTGATCCTATTTCCACATGATTTTTTTTTCGTACGTTTGGCTTATTCAGTAGAAGTGTAATTTAAATTATTATTTGTTTGATATTTCGCTCGGTTTTGACAGACAATAGCGCCTATAATAGTTGAATCATACAAAAGAGATGTAGAGAGATGTTAGTTAGGCATCAGTACTTACTATGATTGTGATAATAGAAATGAAAGTGACAGATACCTACAGGTCCAAAAAAACCAAAGCTTTCATACCTGTGGGGTCCATACAGCGACATTCCTGGAAAGATGTACCAAAATATTAATATTATAACGATTTAACGAATTTATAAAAAAGAAAAATGTAATATAAAAATAAATAAGATATCATTAATATATCTAATAAGGTCGTACGGTACCTAGTAAAGCAATACCGACTTCTTTACAGAAATAAATAATAGACAAATATGTATACTCTGTAGAAACTTACTACGCTGATGGCAGGCTGGGGATCTTTAGGAGGCTCGGGCTTCTTAACTGGAGCCTTCGGCGTACATGGAGCCGCACCCTCTACCGCGCCGCCTTTTAGACATAATAATTTAATTAATTTTTGTAGTAAAAAAATCCCGTGCGGTTCAAGAAATTTTGAATGTAACCGTCTGCAAATCATTTAATTAAAATCTAGCAAGCTTTTTTTACTATTTTGGAACTCAGTATTTGTTGCTGTTGGCTTTCAGTTCCAGATACTGATGAATATGGTTTTTACATATGCCTGTCACCATTTGCATGTCTTAAAATTTAAAACTGAACACCATTGCAGGTAAGCTCTGGCCCCGTTATTTTGTGAAGTAAGACGTGGAGTGTTACAATCTGAACGAAGATATACCTGGACCAACGTTAGCGCCTTCCACCGTGCTGGTTTTATAAAGCTGAAAAATTAAAAAAGAAAAATTAATTCATCCTCATAAATCATTGAATCTATACTTCTATACTAATATTATAAAGAGGTAACATTTGTTTGTAAGTTTGTAAGTTTGTATGTTTGTAAGTTTGTAAGTTTGTATGTAGGGGGTAATCTCCGGATCTACTGAACCGATTTTGAAAATTCTTTCGGAAATTGGAAGCTACGTTATCACTGAGTGCTATAGGCTATATTTTATTTTAGAAAAAATAGGGGTCCGTAAGATATTTGGGTTTTTCGGACCCAAGGTGTAAAAAATCATCCAAAAAAGTTCCTTATTTGACGTACGCCTCCTAAACTATAAAAGATAGAACCATAATTAATTAAAGACTTTAAAAATATCTACAAAAAAGTCCGCGACACACTATAACTATCTATTTCGAGTTAAACACAACAACCATTTTTTGATTTAAAAATCTTGAATTTTTTTGAACTTCATTTAAACGCATTTATTTTACACGATACTCCTTATCAAAATAAACTATTTTGTCACAAAGTACTGTTTATGTAGATAGTATTTAGTCTTTTATTCATTAAAATTGGACGTTTGGTTTGAAAGTTATGGCGAAATCAATCTCTTCTCTATATAATATATAAAAATCAATTGCTGTTTGTTAGTCTCGCTAAAACTCGAGAACGGCTGGGCCGATTTAGCTGATTTTGGTTTTGAAATGTTGGTGGAGGTCAAGGGAAGGTTTAAACGGTAAGAAAATATGGGGTAGGGGTAGGGTTGGGTTAGGGTAGGGGCAGGATACCACGCGAACGAAGTCCCTAAAAATAGCCCTTTTAATATGAAGTCGGGAAGTCGGTCTCAAGGGTAGGGGTAGGGTAGGGTAGAGGTAGGGTAAGGGTAGGGGTAGGGGTAGGGATAGGGGTATTTGTAGGGGTAGGGGTCTTTGTAGGGGTAGGGGTAGGGTACGGTAGGGTAGGGGTAGGTATTGGTAGGGGTAGTGTAGGGTTTGGGTAGGGTATCGGTAGTGTAGAGGTGGGGGGATACCATGCGAACGAAGTCCCTAAAAACAGCCCTTTTAATATGAAGTCGGGAAGTCGGTCTCAAGGGTAGGGGTAGGCTTAGGGGTAGGGGTATGGGTTGGGATAGGGTACGATAGAGGTAGGGGTAGGGTAGGGTTAGGGTAGGGGTAGGGTAGGGTAAGGCAGGGTTAGGGTAGGGGTAGGGTAAGGCAGGGTTAGGTTAGGGGTATTGGTAGTGTAGGATACCACGCGAACGAAGTCGCGGCGGGTCAGCTAGTTTCTAATATAATGCATGTATTTTGACATAATATGTCACAACTTGTGTCAGTGCACTATAGGAATTATCATTGTTAAGCCTCATTTAGACGATGCAAGAAATATCGTGCGATTTGACGTACATTGCGGGACCGCGCGGCTGTCATGTCAAACGTGACTGATCATTGACGGAAATGTACTACAACTTGCACGATATTTCTCCCGTCTAAATCAGCCTTTATACATTAGTTTAGCAATTTGACGTGTTTGTGTACCTAGTACCTACGCATAGCCGATTTATTTATCAATCTAATACTGACAAAAAATATTTTTTAAAGTTAAAAAATATTTTAAAGTCTTTAAAATGCCAGGCGTTTCATTAAGCACCACTCCTGCTGGAGTCAATTTCTAATACTTAAAAAATACTCCATACGTACTCTGCCATCGTCACCAGCTGCATATCCAGAAGATAGTGGAAGCACTTCTGGCCCCCATTGCTTTATGAAGTGTCCGAGACGTGCGACGCGCTGCGCAGGAGTTGTCATAGTGTGTGACCCGCCACAATAGCGGTTGCACAAATGTTTATCTGTGTCAGATCTATGAAATGATGAAATAACTTGGTAATAAGTACGTGTTCTATTTAATTTAAACATATAATTATATTGTTATAAATAAGTAAATAGGAAGCAACAGGGTAGAATTAAATAATTAATTCTAAGACATAACTTCTTTAAAGAAACACTTTATTTTAAAAACCCAGTTAATTTTCCCTGAAAACCCAGTTAATTTTCAATTAATAATTTAAAATTTGTTTTTTTGGCTTTGAAATCAATAAATAGTTCGTCAATTATAGTTGCCAAAAAAGTGACGTCACAGTTCCATTTTGTCATACAAAATTTATGGAAGAATCGCGTTTTGACAGGTCATAGAAAGTACTTCAATTCATTGGTAGTGTCATCTAGCATATTGGATATCCCAATTCCTTGGATAAAAGGTTTGACGCCGGCACGTGACGAGTGCATCACATGCATCAGCTATGGCCCAGCGACTTGTTTCCAAGTCGTAATGCATTCAGGGAACGAACATGTGAGTAACACTGAATATTATAATAAATAGGTACGGTTGAACAAGTTATTTGGTTTACAGACACCAATAATTATCTTTCTGCTACATTGCCATTCATTGTGTTCGCTTTTTTTTAAGCTTGTGGTGTCTAATAATTTTGCTGCCTGTATACCAAATGGCTTGTTCAACCATCGTCATCTCTAAATATAAAAAAATCAATTGCTGTTCGTTAGTCTCGCTAAAACACGAGAACGGCTGGGCCGATTTAGCTGATTTTGGTTTTGAAATGTTTGTCGTAGTCCAGGGAAGGTTTAAACGGTGTGAAAATATGAGGTAGGGGTAGGGTAGGGATAGGGGTAGGATACCACGCGAACGAAGTCGCGGCGGGTCAACTAGTAACTAAATAAAAAAAGGTGTTTATTATGTTTTTATTAGGAACTAGCTGACCCAGCGAACTTCGTACCATATAATTTTCTTTCATAAGAACCTTCTTACAATAACAAACACAACAAAAAATGAATTACCTAAGCCTCGTCCCCACTAGGAACATTTGTCGCACAGTCGATGAAGAGTAGGTAATGATAAGGAACAGTTTCAACAATGTCGCGGCGATGTCGTCCGACGTCGCCCGACATCGCCCGATGTCACCGGGATGTCGCTTGACAAATGTTCCTAGTGGGGACGAGGCTTTAGTGAAATTGGTCCAGCCGTTCACGCGTTATGCCGTGACCAAGGAAAATAGGGAGTCATTTTTACAAATATAGATGAATAATTAAAGCTTTTACCTGACTTTCTGAGGTTTGGGCTGCATTTGTTGCTGCACGTTCTCCCAGTCGTGCAAGTTGCGTTGCGGTAGATTACTCGCCTGAGACTTGCGGATTGCATCTACGATAAAACATTGTAAGTACTTCCACCTTCGACTTTTGTTGCTGACTGTACATACATGTAGGAAACTACTGTACCTAACGTCTATGTAGGTAGGTACTTCGTTTAGTAGGGCCGGTTCATCGGTACCGAACCAGTAGGTAAGTATTAGCGAGCCATGTCCTAGATATCCTCAGAATCCTACAACAGCAAATCTGAACTCCTGGTCTTGCTTATAGAAAAAAAAAGTATAACGGAGCGGTGGGTACGTACCTAGTTCATAAGTGAGATAGGGTTTCATAGACATGCTAGCTGTCAGTGGCTTATTAGGTACTGGCGGGGGCGCATCCATCGACATCACAGCTTTCGCATCGCACGATATGCAGTTGACGTCCCTAATGAAACAAGGCATATCACAAAAGTGGCGTTAAAAGGTGCTTGTAGTGTAGGTATTTCGTTGGTCAGTATTTCAACTTGATTAAAGAAATAGGTTAGATCTACTTGGACCTATGACACAGCCTGCAAATGTTACTTTCTTGGCATTCATGCAGCAACATGGTAAAGTTTCGTATTCATGATAAAAGAAATGCGCGATATTTTTTGTCAGTTATTTGAATTTGATGTTGCAGGAAGCAATGTGTATTGGAGCAAGAGTTCCCGAACTGTTGTTGTCTATGAAAGCGGGGCTTTAGGTGTTGGAACACGGTCACCTCAGTAGTCTCTTCTTGGTGCCCGCAGCCTCTGCTTCACGGCGCAGCGCAGCCATCTGCTTCAGATGCTCTTGGAGTTGCTTCAGTTTTTTATTGAAGAAGTCCTTCACAGGAGACAGCTCCAGCTTGTCCAGTTTCTGTTCGATTTCGCGCTGGATGTCATCCAACGCTTGTTGCCATAGAGATTCCTAAAAAATATAAAAAACATACCATATTTAAAACATCGGCAGCTGCAAATAAAATTTTAATCTTCTATTGTTAAATATCTACGTACCTAATAATTGCGCAAAAAATGCTCATCTATGTGCAGATTTTCGCGTTCTCAAGCTACTGCTCTATTATACTTGGTGACAAATAAATTGGTGGTGATGAAGGAACCTTAATACCGAATAAACACGTAGGAAATACGCCAACAATCACGGACCTGCACGTTAAGCTTGCCAAGGGCATGTTCCAGTCCTTTGGAAAGGTCATCGCACGCGCTCTCGAATTGATCATGCGACACCTTTCGCGCCAGCATTCTTAGGTCCGCCTTGTCGGCGAGAGCTTCCACCATATCCTCGCGGTCCAGTTTGATGACCTTCAGCAGTTCAATTTGTTCCAGAAGAGCCTGAAGAGATAAATTATACACTTTATTAGAAGGACCTACAACAAAAATGTCTACAAAAAGAAATTTTCAGAGACCTCCTTAATTAAATAGTAAAAAAAAAACTTATTAAGTTTAGGAAATTTTCAAAGACCTCCTTAAATTAAATAGTAAAAAAAAAAACTTGTTAAGTTTAGGCAAGCAATTTGTTGTCACGTTAATTCATAGCACGATTGTTTTTTTTATCCGTCTTCATAAAAGGAGGAGGTTCTCAATTCGTCGGAATCTTTTTGTAATGGTTATGCCATCCAATCACCATTAGACTCTCTGAGCCTATGGCGATTGGTTGCTACGTTAATTAAGGGATAAATAAGAATAGCTCAGCAGGGTGTTATTACGTCGATGTGATTCTGCCTTTCCTCCTTTTCAGCGGCGAGATTCAGAGCAGTCTGGTGGACCTGTTGCAATTCAGTCTGCATGTTTTGCACCGTTTCGAACAGCTTCATCAAACCTGCAGCATTAAGAAGTACCTATGTAGATGATTGTGATGAAGCAACACGAAGACTACTACTAACGGCTATTTTTAGGTAAGTACTTACGATAACTAATTCTATATTCAAATAGTAGTGCCACTCTAAAATAATTCCTACAGCATTAATTTATCAAAGAACCAACATAGTGTTTTGAAACACTAGGTGGTAGGTTTTATTAATATTTAGATTATTAATATTAATTTGCAAATGACTTGCGGTTGCATGAAGGTTATTTTACACAGTACCTAGGTACTGCTTATGTAAATGTTAATATTATACTACTAAGTATAAGTATAATATAATATTAACATAAGCAGGTACGTACATAACTTTTGACGTCTATGAATAATTTCAGGTATCTGATTACCCACTGCAAGTTATAGGTACGTAAGGATATTTGATTTCTTATTTCCTCATGTTTTTCCGCAGTCGGGCTTTTGATTTTACAATTTATGAGTGGTAGGTAATGCATGACAAGACTGATAATGGCGCGTTGCAGTTTACCTTGCAAATCCTTAACAAGATCTGGTGATATCTTATCGGAGCCAAAGGCAGTCTGCAATGACAATTCTGCTATTTGTTTTGTCATATTCTCCAGTTGGGCTTGGAATGAAGTCATCTGTAACATAATTATTTTTAAGGATCAAAGTGGTTTTCTTATATGACAAATATAAGAACCGTCTTTTCTAGCTATAAAATAAAATCATTGCCAATGTCAAGCTGTTACCATTGTGGTGCCCTTGATTGCATTTCGTCGACGACGTTGTGCCAGGGTAGATAAATTGTATGCTGTTTGCATGTTTTTGTTGAAGGTACTTTTTTAGGGTCAACCGAAAGTAAGTAAGGGTAACACGACTACGATAATGAGAAAATAGTCCTGAAGGAATAGTCTGTCAAAAAGTTTTCAATGCGTTTTCTTCCACGTTTTGGACTGAAAAGGCACTCGAGATATATGGTTTGCATACTTTCTGGTGACTCTCTTTGGCGACCTTTGTTTGTCAAAGGTAGCCAAGTTGACGCTGCCAGTGACATCACCATGCCGTTTCGGAGAAGTACCTATGGCTAAGAAGTTCCTAGAATCGTAAAGAGCTAAAGTTGTTTTTCAACAGATTTTGAAGAAAGGCTTGTTTAGTATTAAATTACTAAGGCTTTTAGAAAGCCTTAGTAAAATTAGACCCTGATGCTGTTAATGATGGATATTGAACTAAACGTTCAATGTAGTCCTGGCGAACCTTCCAAGTTCCAATGTTCCAAGCGTGACCATATAAAATCTACTTTGTGTACAGTTTAAATGACATGTCTAAAAAAAAGGTTTTTTTCTGGAGTACCCGCTCATCTTGCGTAGTGGTCGCAAGCATGACTGCTTGGCATGGAGTATTGGGTTCGGTCCTCATGTCGGGGAAGTGTTATCAGGCTGTTCCAAATGAAATTCAGTAGCAGTCCGTAATTTCGACTTGTTCACGCTTAATGGCAATAGGTTCGCCCCTATACAAGGTGCAGCTTTGCACTATAACTGACGGTAGCTGGCTGGTAGGGATGCACCTCTACCTAACCCATTCGGGGAATATTAGTAATACGAACGTAATGTTACGTTATACTGATTATGTTAGTTAAAATGATTTCAAAACCACCGCGGTGAGTAGGTACCTGGTCCTGAACAGTGCCGTCTGATTTCTTGACAGAGGCGCAGCACCTCCTCAATTCTCTCTCCAGGTTGTTGAGTCTCTCTAGCAAGCGGCCATCCATCTGGTTCATGCCCGCTGATTGTCCACCATAATCTAGAGCAATGTATCGTTTTGGTTACGCCAAGACTTTGACGGAGGCCTATATCATGTATATTATTCTGGTATACAACGTGTAACGGAATAAATGCAAGACCTCATACACCACAATATTAGTTTGAATAATAGGGCTAAAATAAATTCTGTAATTTTACCTAGTCAAACCGCACCAAATATTTTTTTATAAAATAGGTTTCCTGACTAAACATTTAAGCATACGACTTCATCTCTACGCATACACGCATAGCGTTTATTCTGTTACACGTTGTATAGACGTTACTAGATAAGATATTCATCAATATTTACAGATAGAGAAGATAGACAGAGCTACTTTCGCATTTATAATATGAGTAAGGATAAAATAATAATTCATTAAATAGATAGATGACTTAATTATGGGTTAATTACCTGATCTCGGTCCCTCTGCCCCGTCTGCTCCTTCTCCGTCATCTGCTCCTTCGCCCCCACTCGGTGCTAGTAGTAGTGTTATCTCTGGGGCTGGAGTCACGACGGCTGGCACTAAAAAAATATTCTTCATTAGTATCAGATAATACAAAAGCGAGTAGCGAGAGGTAAGTAGGATTACCCAATTATAATGTATAGTGAGAAATTGTGAGGATACTACTATAGGTATTGTGATTGTACTTGGCATAATTTTCGGCTGTTAACGCGTCAGTGACATAACTATATTTAATTTTCCATGAACAAACGAATTGTTTCAACTCACCAAAGCTAGGATTGACTTCCTTCATGGAAGTGTTGAAGGTTTTAGTGAGTTCTTCGACGTCGTTCCTCAGTAACTGCAAGTGACGCAGCATCTCCCTGAGCTCATCTTTAGTTGCAGCGTTTGCATCAAAATAAACACCACCACCATCAGCGTAACTGTCTGTGCCACCGTATTCACTTCGAGCTTGCATTCGGCTCTTTGTACTATCCTGCATTCCACCACCGCCGAATTCACTTCGAGCTTGCATTCGGCTCTTTGTACTATCCTGCATTCCACCACCGCCGAATTCACTTCGGGCTTGCATTCGACTCTTTGTGCCCTGGGTATCCTGTATATCTTGACCACCACCTCCGCCACCACCCGCGAATTCACTTTGGGCTTGCATTCGACTCTTTGTACCCTGGGTATCCTGTATATCTTGACCACCACCTCCGCCACCACCTCCGCCACCACCCTGGCCGCCACCACCCTGGCCACCACCGCCCTGTCCACCGCCACCCTGTCCACCGCCACCCTGTCCACCGCCACCCTGTCCACCGCCACCCTGTCCGCCACCACCGGTTTGCATTTGACTCTTTGCACCGGGTCCACCAGGACCACTAATAGTACTTTTAGCACTGTGCACTTCAGAACGAGCACTAGTGGCTTCAGCCCTGGGAGATATAGCAGTTTTCGCCAACGTGTTGGCTTCGTCGGCCATTCTGGTTGTCGCAGGGCTCCTGAAGATGATTAAATTAAACATAATATCTTTGAATTTGAGTACACAGTCAAAATAAGTTAAGTAGATTTATAAAAACAAACCATAAACGGAACCAATCAGCTAATTGAAACTGTTTATTGTAATTATCGTAGCTGTGGTCAGCAGTCTTTAAACGCGAACCTACTTTTACCGCTAAATCACTGAATCGCAAGTACTTACGGTTCGGCGCCAACAGTCTTTTGAAGTGCAACTGTCTCTGCTATTAGATCCTCAATAAGTGAACTTAACTTGCTGATGCCTTCTTCAGCCGCTTCCAATCGAGAAGCCACATTCATGTTGGTCCACATGTCCGTGATAGCCCTCAGATTGCCTTGGGATCTGTGACATACCGATAATTAGATACCTATATAATAAACATAGTGTGTTTTGGGAGATTTTGAAATCGAACAAGCAATCTTGCCGCTGGGTTTAGGCAAGCGAACCGATCAACCCGCGCACACATAGGTAGTGGTATTATAGTCGCGCGATTGCCTACCGCATAAGCAACGGAGCGATTCTGTTATTTGAAAGAGGTGTTTTCTGAAACATAAACAACTAACAAAACAATATTTTTCATTATTGACCAGATATTATAATTTTATTCGATTATTTATGTCAACCTCCTCACGCAAACTGCATCTTGCATGTAGATTAGCTAGGAAAAGGACATTTTAGCGGATGCAGTGCTACATTTGACTAGTTTGCAAACAATATTATACCATAGTTTTATACTTACCTGCTTATTTCTCATAAGTTTGGTTGGTTGGTTTGCCGATCGGATATTTGATGTGGTTTCATTAAAAGATTTAAAAGGTAAAATTTGATTATCTTTTTGTTAGTAGTTTCCAAACACAGGTTTCTTTTACGAAACCAGTACGGTTTTAAGGTCATTACACATCGTCACACTTTGGGCTATTTCAAGGTGAATCATTGGTTTTGCAAATGTCACCCTATGTCGTAACACAAGTAGTCCATGATTGACTGTGCTAGTGCAAGTATGGCACGGGAGGCGGACAGCTCAATGTTTTAATTGAATTTAAAATGATCCGTTCTTATAAATTCCTGTCACAATAAATGATCCAAATATACCTGACTTCTTGCAATATTTCCTCGTTTTTAGGTGAAGTTCCATAGACGCGGTTCTTTAAGTCTTCAACAACGCTTTCTAGCAAGTTAAATTTGCTGAGTGAAACGAGTGTAACGTGTCCCCTCTGGGTGGCGGGGGCAGCCCCGGGGGCAGACGGAGGGGCAGATGTAGGGGCAGACGTGGGGGCAGGCGCGGGGGCCGACTTGGGAGCCGACGGTGGGACAGATGTGGGAGCCGACGGTGGACCAGACTTGGCTTGTTGACCGCTACTTGGAGCTTGACTAGGCGCTTGGGGTCCTGAAGCAACCCCCGCTTGCGTTTGGCGTTTGGCTCCTCCAGCTAATGACAAACAATAAAAAAAGATGCATTAATCATAGACTGGGTAGCTTTACGTACTTATATCAAATATATTTTTTGTTTAAAGTAGCTCAAAGAGCTTAGGTAATTTTACGTTGTTTTGTCTTTTCTGTAATTAGTAGGTAACAGAAAAAACCTCAAACAAAACTTAATACAGAAACCTCTTTTTTTATAAAATTAGGTCTTCTTACCCGCTGCTGCAGCTTGTGGTTGATTATCAATAGACTTCCTTCTGCGCTCAACTGAAAAAAAATTTGATTATTAAAAACCGCCAGTAACATAAAAATATTGATAAGGATTAAAATAAATTTAACTAAATAACTTACCGACTAGCATACTTTCTTGATTCGGTGACGGTGGCTGATTTGCTGAAAATTTTAGTTAACAAAAAATAGTCAAATTGTAAATACTTAGGTACCTAGGAGTGTTGCTTGTGTAACTTGTGTTTAATGAAATGAAATGAAATGATGTTTATTCAGCAAATTGGTTATAAATAACACTTTTACACGTCACATTTGTTTTTTTTTTTAACTAGATGAGTCCAGTGTTTCCTAGCCGACTGCTCTGAGAAGAAACACCGAAACAAACTCAGAGGTCAAAGTCTCTTTTAAAGTCCATACAATTACTTGTAATGGTCAAATCATATGCGAACCAAGTAGGTTAATGTCCGAAGTGGTCTCTTGAGGAGAGAGGCACACGAATTTGAGTCGGCCTGTCCAGTCAGTGCATGCATTTGTCATTTGTTAATCAATCTGCCCAGCCTTTTCCCAACTATGTTGGGGTCGGCTTCCAGTCTAAACGGACGCAGCTGAATACCAGTATTTTACATAGAGCGATTGCCTATCTGACCTCCACAACCCAGTAACTGGGTAATACGATACCCCTTGGTAAGACTGGTTGTCCGACTTTCGGGCTGACGACCCGTAACGACTGCCTTCCACGTCTGATAGCCGGGACCAACGGCTTAACGTGCTTTCGAGTGATGCATGTGATTATTAAAAAAATATATTTATGATCCGGATCGTTAAAAACGTGGATGGAAAAAACACTTTAACTAGACCAGGGCATGAGGGCAGGTAACGAAATATATCTGGTTTGAAGATCTGATCAAGGCTGGCAACTCTGTCAAGCTACACAGTGTTATGAGGTAGTACTTGCTTGTATGCAAAGTCTTAATATCGCTCTGTATGGATTTAACTTCAAAAAGAACTTACTGAATTCGAATTTTCCGGGTGTCTGAAAATACGAAAGTATATTAAAAAAATAAATAGGTACTAGTTATTTAAGTATATTAGCAAAAGTAGGTACCTAATATACTAGAATTAAGGGCTGTAGTGTGTAGGTACCTAATTTTACAAAATCAAGTTATAATCATGAAAAGTAGGTTTTGTTTTGAATTTTGATCTCTATTTATTTTTGGACTTTGAAAGGTACCTATTAGAAATGTTTGAACTATACTAAAGAAGCTTAGCTGAAATTGTAACGTAAAAAAAAATTACCTGTGTGTCCACGATGAATTCGCTGATGGCTACAGTCTGGACATTATCTCCACTTCTACCGATGGGCAGTGCTGCTATACTGCCTCGCAACTCCACGTTTTTGTCCAACACCCTCAGCTGTTGGGCAAAGCAGTGCAGAACAGTTTGCAGCATGCTAAAGTCCACCACGCCCACCTATTATTAACAATATTGTATATCTTTATACACATTCTTTCATTTCTTCTGTACGTGTGCGTGTCACTGAACTCCTCCTAAACGGGTGGACCTATTGTGAAAAAATGTTTTGTGTCTTTAACTAGCTCCCTGGATTGTTCAGATTCGCAATTGGACCATCCAGGCGGTGCTGCAAAGCCAGCGTTCCGGCAGGACAACATCAGTCGGATCTGCTAGTAAAAATAAAAATTTCACCATACCTACTTTTCTAACCAAATGGACTATTTCTATATTTCGGTTTATTTAGAGTATAACGGGTAAATAACAATCACATGAGACTATTTAACTTTAATGACAAAAAAATATTAAAGTATAATTCATGTGCACTATACAGACAAGTCTGTCGATATTATAACTTTTAAATGTAGTTGAAACCGTAGCCTTTGGTCACACTCACGTAGTGCACTCCATATCGAGTGCACTACGTGAGTGCGACAAATGCTTGTGCGATGCACGCTAGTGCGACAGTTCTGTACCGCGACACACGATAGATCGAATGCACGCTTGTGCGACACACTAAAGATCGACATCACCCTAGACCGACAAACGATTGTGCGACCGTAGTTCGACACAACGGTAGTGCGACAAACGATTGTGCGGCAGTAAACATCTCGCAATTCATAAAAAAATGCATTTTAACAAATTAAATGCCTTTTTTTCTTATAAAGATATGTAAATCAAAATGAATCGCCGAAAACTTCCGAATGACTGCACCAAATTGCATAAGTATTTTTTTTGTGTTTGTTATTGTGAAGACCAAGTTTGTTTAAATGAAAATTTAAAAAAAATCGAACTCGTTTTTTTAATCTCGTAATATGAAAAGTGAGCGGGTGAATGAGGCAGAGGTCTGTGAGAGATCTTCTACACAAAAATCAAAGAAAAAGTACTAAGTAGGGTGTCATAAAATCGAGCAGGTATTCCAACAAAAATATTTTCGATCTGTTACAATTATCAATCAATATCAATTTTATTAAAGTACTAATGGTCCGGAATCCAATTATGTAATTAGCTGAGTCATCGGGTTCGTCAGATTAAAACAATAATAATTATAGGTTGAGTCTTCAGTATCGCACTAGGGTGATGTCGATCTTCAGTGTGTCGCACAAGCGTGCATTCGATCTATCGTGTGTCGCGGTACAGAACTGTCGCACTAGCGTGCATCGCACAAGCATTTGTCGCACTCACGTAGTGCACTCCATCATATCTGCCGATCGACGTCCTCTGCTGGACACAGGCCTCTTCTAAAGCTAGCCACAATGACTAGTCCTGCGGTGCCCGCGTCCAGCGGATCCTCGCGACCTTTACCAAGTCGTCGGTCCACCTTGTGGGGAGCCCACGTTGCACCTTCCGGTACGTGGTCGCCACTAGAGAGCCTTGCGACCCTAACGGTCAGCTCTACGAGCTATGCGCCCTGCCTGCCCATTGCCACTTGAGTTTTGCAAGTTGTGTCGGTTACCTTAGTTCTTCTACCTGTCTAGGTATGCTGTCTATTATAAATTAGGTAACTAAGTACCTCACGACATTAGAGAATAAATAATGTTTCTAGTTTTACCTCCGGCGTACCGATGGCCAGGTCGATCATTTCCGAAATATTCGTAAGAAGAGTGTCATCTGTAAAATTACATAACGTTAAGGAAGAATAAATATCTTAGACCTATGGAGAAGGGCTGCTATCCGTCCGAGATACCCTGGATTTGTCTTAGTAGTCCGGGTAACGTCCGGAAGGGGGTTCCGAAAACTGTGTCCGGAAACATGTTTCGAATAACAAAAAACCACTTCGTAAACACTGCTATATACGTGTTTAACAAATAAGATACTTTACCCGCCATATTTTTAAGTTTATGTTATATGATATATTTTTAATGAATATGGCAAATTCAATGTTATTACAATACAAACTAAAATAATTCAAAAATCTGTACAAAACTTTAGTAAACACGAAAATCGAGAAAATGTGTTTGAAGAAAACGCATTGACGTTTGAAGTTATTACTTTTTCAACATGTTCATCAATAAAAACTGTGATGCCTGTTGCAAGTTACATTTGGACTTTTTTGTTTATAACTTATTAACTTTTGGTATAAAGCTCACCCAAGCTCAGCTCAGTTGAAAATAAAGATAAATAAAAAATAAAAATCAAGTTATTATTACCAACCTGTATTCACCTCTTTGGTTCCCACTGGTTGCTTGTAAGGCCGTTTGTCCACCGCCGCCGTCACCGGACCGTCGCGTCGTCACCGAGAACGAGATTATTTCAGGCCGAGTATAAGATGACGTGACGGCGATCGTTTGTCCACCGCGCCGATATATCGGTGGCTCAGTTGTGTTTTGTATTGCCGTTGCCGGCACAGGTCACGCCGATCTACTCGAAACTCGGCGGCCGGGATGACGGTGCTCGGGAGACGGACTTGCGGTGGACACGCGGCTATAGTAGTCTATGTATCAGTACTTCGGCGCCGTCATCTCGTTCTTGTTGACGTTCCGGGGACGGCGGCGGTGGACAAACGGCCTAAAAGTAAATACTTTATGGTTTCATTGGTCGAAAGTATCGCCATAGAACGTTGAAAACTTTTTGTAACAACCTCCGGATAGCCAATACCTGGCAACAAAGGTCAGTATTGCCAGGTTACTTTAGTAGTTAGTCTTTGGGTCCGTATAACTACCTCTGTAGGTAATATGAATTTATAAGTGTAATATAATATAATTATGTATATGACTTATATCACTACATAGTATAAAACAAAGTCGCTTCCCTGTCTGTCTGTCTGTCCCTATATATGCTTAAATCTTTAAAACTACGCAACGGATTTTGATGCGGTTTTTTTTAATAGATAGAGTGATTCAAAAGGAACGTTTATATGTATAATACATGCATAATATAGAAGAGAAACACTGATAATTTTAGAGGTTTCTAAGGTGATGTCGTAAATAAACAAAGTTAAAAAAATAACTGAATAGAAAGGTACCTTTTCAATAGCGACCCGCCCCGGCTTCGCACGGGTGCAATGCTGATACTAAGTTTTAAAGATTTAAGCATATATAGGGACAGACAGACAGGGAAGCGACTTTGTTTTATACTATGTAGTGATAATTCTTTCCAGATCGCGTTAATATTTGGTATTACCGGTGCATGTAAATGTCCGGAATTACATAATACATAATAATATAGTCAAAAAACTAAAAAGAAAAATCCATAATAATTTGCTGTTCACGGCTTGTTTTTTGAAATAGTAAAGAAATACAAAGCTGTACTGTCGGCCATGATGACAAACTTACCTCACTTGTAAGTACATAATGTACTAATGTCTATAAGATATTAGACTAATATCTATTATAAGTACCTACTGCCTATCTCGACTCGTTGAAATAGGCAATGTGTTAATCTGTAGGTCTGAAGGAGTAGCTGTAGTCCTACAAATACATTACATTATACATTGTGTGGACAGTTTGTCAATCATGAAATTCATCGTTCATTCCCAGTCGCCCCCACAGGGATTGCCACCGGAGGCAAATGGGAATAAAAATTCCCAGTCGCCACCGGTGGTGACTGGGAAGTCATTGCCCCCACTTCAGTTTCGCTGTACATTACTTTCTCCATCGTAGAGAATAAAAGGATAAGGCAACTTATCCTAAACCTGCCTCTCTGATCTCTAAAAAAAAGACAAAGTGCATTGAAATATTTTTTTTTTGGATTTCGATATGACTTGAAACTTGAAATGTTTAATGTTAACAAGTTTTAAAACTTGTTAACATTAAACATTTAAACTGGTATTTTGTATCACAGATAATCAGACTTAAAAACAGTAAAGGATTAGGATAGTGATACATAGTAATCATTTCTTATAATATACGTATTTATAAACAAGGCTGTAAATATTCATATTCATAGATAACAGTCTTTTTTTATTATAGTCAATTATAATTTACCATTTGTATAACCTTATAACACCCAGATGTATGTATATATTTTTGGAATAGGTACTTAATATTTAAAATTATCTATGAATATATGAATATTTACAGTCTTGTTTATAATACGTTTATTATAAGAAATGATTACTATGTATTACTTTCCTAATTTATTTACTGTCTTTAAGAGTCTGATTATCTGTGATACAAAATACCAGTTTAAAGTTTAATTTTAACAAGTTTTAACAAGTCATATCGAAAAACAAATAAAAAAATATTTCAATGCACTTTGTCTTTTCTTTAGACATCAGAGAGGCAGGTTTAGGATAAGTTGCCTCATCCTTTTATTCTCTACGATGGAGAAAGCAATGTACAGCGAAACTGAAGTGGGGGCAATGAGTTCCCAGTCACCGCCGGTGGCGACTGGGGATTTTTATTCCCATTTCCCTCCGGTGGCAATCCCCGCGGGGGCGACTGGGAATGAACAAAATTCATCCACCAACGAAGTACTAGTTTTTTTTTAGCTAAAATAATGAGATACACCATCCTCCTCACGTTTATTCGTGTCCCTTCGTCCAGCATACTCACCATGGAATCCTGATATTTCATGAATGTCAAAAAACTGTTCTGAAATAGTGCTAAATAGTGCCCAAAGGAAAAAAATAGTGCTCTTGTACTTGCGAAGTTATAGCCATAGTTCGATGAGTATGCTGGACGAAGGTTTCGCCCAGCATACTCACCTCCGTCCGGAGAATCTGTATACGCTTCAAACATAATTCATACTTCAAAAAATAGTTCCCAAATAGTGCCAAACGGTGCCCAAAAAGAAAAAACAGTGCTCGAATAACTTCGGAGTTATAGGCTTCGTTCAGTGAGTATGCTGGGCGTAGGTTCTACGCCCAGCATACTCACCTCAGTGCGCGAATATCGAACGAGCTATAGGTACAATTTACGTCTCAAAAAATTGTGCTTGAAATAGTGCCCAATATCAGTCCAATTTTTGCTTGACTTTTGACCTAGAAAACCATTAAATTTGATTGTAAACTTCTACATACATTACATTGAGTACAGTCGAATACAATATTATTAACTTTCTTTCTAACAATTTTTGTCTTGTGTAAATTATTAATTGTCTATGTAAGGGAGTATTTACTTTAGAATCGCAATATTATTAATTACACATTATTTTAATAATACTTTATAATAATATGATTAAGCCTTCGCGCGTCGCATGGGACCCCGGTAGCTAGGAACAATGATTTTATATATTTTGTTTTAAAAATTTGTATAACTATGTCACAGTACTAGTTTTGACTGGTTATAAGTTTTGCCTGCAACATATATACAAAAAGAAACTGTATAATTTCCTTTTTACAATTTTTCAAGATATTAATTTTATTGGCTGCAAATGACTGTTTTTATTCAGACAAACACACAATGCAATGAAGTAATAGACTTCATTTACGCTTAAAGTTTCATTCATTTATTATTATTTATAAAATATATAATAATGCATTTAATCGAAAGTTTTTGACATGTGAGAAAATACCATAATTATTTCCAATAACATGAAGTCTACAATTAGAAAGTTTAATATTTTTGTCCAAAAACATGTGTCGACGACTGTACCCCATTTTACGTTAGTATGTAGAAGTTTACATTAAAATTTAATGGTTTTCTAAGTCAAAAGTCAAGCAAAAATTGGACTGATATTGGGCACTATTTCAAGCACAATTTTTTGAGACGTAAATTGTACCTATAGCTCGTTCGATATTCGCGCACTGAGGTGAGTATGCTGGGCGTAGAACCTACGCCCAGCATACTCACTGAACGAAGCCTATAACTCCGAAGTTATTCGAGCACTGTTTTTTCTTTTTGGGCACCGTTTGGCACTATTTGGGAACTATTTTTTGAAGTATGAATTATGTTTGAAGCGTATACAGATTCTCCGGACGGAGGTGAGTATGCTGGGCGAAACCTTCGTCCAGCATACTCATCGAACTATGGCTATAACTTCGCAAGTACAAGAGCACTATTTTTTTCCTTTGGGCACTATTTAGCACTATTTCAGAACAGTTTTTTGACATTCATGAAATATCAGGATTCCATGGTGAGTATGCTGGACGAAGGGACACGTTTATTCGACTCTAGGTTACTTTGAACTAAATTCTAGTTTGAACAGGATACCCCAGACTGCTTTATTTCAAAAATAAAATATTAGTACAAGGACTAGTGCGCAGGCTTGCGGAGTTTGCGGAGTGCAGGTCTTTTTGCTTTTACACAGAGCGAGGAAACTGCGACCAGTATTTATAGCCCAGTTTTAATATACATTTTCTATGCCATAAAGATTTGTGGGTGTATTACGTTGAACAAATTAATAGGTGTTTGTAAAACACTACGACTTGTCTAAGGGTAGATAAGTTTAGCACATACATTGATGGAAGTAGGTATTGACCACACCGACGTCGCGTCATACTAACTCTGTCTTTGAGCCCAAAAAGGAACGATGATTAACTGTCTAAAATTATAAAACAACTATTATAAGAGTAGATAAATAGGTAATACTTAGTAGCGTTACAAAAACAAGAAACAAACAGACAACGTACAACCGCTTCGCCAAAACCAACAAAAACTCCAACAATATGAAACTACACATAATTAAAACTTTTTTTATTGGTATTCAATATTACATTTAAATAACAAAGTTCTTCTTCTTATAAAACATAATGGCTTGTTAACAACTAGGATGTGCGCTGCTCTCAATGATATAATTTTCTTTCAAAATGTTAAGGTGGTGAAAAGACAATTTTGTTAATTTTTTGAATACCTAGTGATACGAATTACATGTAAGCTAATATTGTATGGTAATTGATTTACCATTAAATCATATAATAAAAGTCATGTTTTTAATTATAGAAGAAAACACAAAATTTACAATTCATCTTAAAAAGTAGGTACATAAAATGATAAACAATTAATTAAGTTCATGATTTATAAAGTTTTCAAAAATTGGTATGCAAAAGGGTTTCATAGGAATATGATGAAATGTCCATTCATTTCTTTGTACGCTCTGAAACAAATAATCAGTTTAGAAATAGGGTAAAAATCACATTGAGGCTTCCCGGAGACACAAGTGATTTTATAATCGGAAGATTCTATAAAAATAATAATTATCTTCCGGTTTACCGGTCACCGGTATCGGTCACCTCCTCGACATTCTCGAGCGCGGTTAACTTTATTTTGGAGGAAATATTTTAAGGATCACGGGAATAATATAATCTGCCGATTTCCACAAGCCGAAGAAGTTAAAATCATCAATAAATTGTGGAAGGTAAGGTACGGTGCAGCTCTAGCTGCTAAGAACTATACATTTTGCACTCCGCGCCTCTTAATTTTTCTAATAATCTCTCTCTCTTAAATTCTTAATAATTTTCTCTCTTATTTATTAAATTTAGTACTTAATTTAAAAAAAAACAATCCTTCAAAATGTCAGTCAGTTTTTGCATACAAAAACTAAAAATTAAAAAAATGCAGGATATGGCTAAGTAAAAAGGTCGAATTCGCACCGAAAAAAATCATTTTTAAAACTATCCGGTATCTTACGGCACTATTGTTCAACAAGTCACCGTGCAGCAATATTAAAATAAAGAGAAATGATTCTCATTTAATGAATATGCATTTTTTAATTATGGAGAGTCAAGATGTAAACAAATAAAAAAGTATTGTGTTCAGTATAAAGGGTCGGTTCACATCTGACGGAAGATACGCCGCGTATCGTCAGTCGCGTAACGCAGAAACAGTCAAATAGATAATAAAATATCCAACCAATACACATAACCGATAAATCTGGTGCGCCGACCATCATACTAACGACGATACGTTCGACGTATCTTCCGTCAGATGTGAACCGACCCTAACTTTTACTGTGATCCTATTTCCACATGATTTTTGTATTGTACGTTTGTTAAATTCAGTAAAAGTGTAATTTCAATTATTATTTCTTTCATAATTCGCTCGGTTTTGCCAGACAATAGCGCCTATAATAGTTGAATCATACAAAAGAGATGTAGAGAGATGTTAGTTAGGCATCAGTACTTACTATGATTGTGATAATAGAAATGAAAGTGACAGATACCTACAGGTCCAAAGAAACCAAAGCTTTCATACCTGTGGGATCCATACAGCGACATTCCTGGAAAGATATACCAAAATATTAATTAATTATTAATGAATTTATAAAAATATATAGGATATCATTAATATATCTAAGACAATATCGTACGGTAGTGAAGCAACCAATACCTACCGACTTCTTTACAGAAATAATAGTTTCACAAATATAACTCAGTAGAAACTTACTACACCGATGGCAGGCTGGGGATCTTTCGGAGGCTCGGGCTTCTCTACTGGAGCCTTCGGCGTACATGGGGCCGCACCCTCTACCGCGCCGCCTTTTAACAATAATAATTTAATTAATTCTGTACAAAAAAAAACCATGCGGTTCAAGTAATTTTGAATATTACCGTCTGCACATAAGGTTTAATTGATATATAGCAAGTGCATTTTAGGTTTTGTACCTACGGCGATTTTATAAGCTTGCCTAGTATTTTTTACTAATTTGGAACTCAGTACCTATTTGTTACTGTTGGCTTTCAGTTCCAGTAGGTACCTACCGATGAACATTTTTTCTAATACATAATGCCCCATCGTTTGCGTCTTAAAATTTAAAACATCACATCATGACAGCAGTTTAGCTCTGGCCCCGTTATTTTGTGAAGTAAGACGTGGAGTGTTAACAATCTGAACGAAGATATACCTGGACCAACGTTAGCGCCTTCCACCGTGCTGGTTTTATAAAGCTGAAAAGTTAACAAAGAAAAATTAATTCATCCTCATAAATCATTGAATTTCTAATATAATGCATGTATTTTGACATAATATCTCACAATCACAACTGTGTCAGTGCACTATCGGAATTATCATTGTTATAAATTAGTTTAGCAATTTGACGCCTTTGTGTACCTAGTACCTACGCATAGCCGATTTATTTATCAACCTAATACTGACAAAAAATATTTTTTAAAGTCTCTAAAATGCCAGGCGTTTCATTAAGCACCACTCCTGCTGGAGTCAATTTCTAATACTTAAAAAATACTCCATACGTACTCTGCCATCGTCACCAGCTGCATATCCAGAAGCTAGTGGAAGCACTTCTGGCCCCCATTGCTGTATGAAGTGTCCGAGACGTGCGATGCGCTGCGCAGGAGTTGTCATAGTGTGTGACCCGCCGCAATATCGGTTGCACAAATGTTTATCTGTGTCAGATCTATGAAATGATAAAATAACTTGGTAATACGTGTTCTATTTAATTTAAAAATATATATTGTTAAAAAACTTAAAAAGGAAGCAATTGTAAAGGAAGGAAGGAAACACTTTATTTTAGCACTGAAAACCCGGTTAATTTTCAATTAATAATTTTAAATTTGTTTTTTTTGGCTTTAAAATCAATAAATACTTAGTTAGTCAATAGTTGCCAAAAAAGTGACGTCACAGTTCGATTTTTAACCGACTTCAAAAAAAGGAGGAGGTTCTCAATTCGGCCGGTATTTTTTATTTATTTATGTATGTACACCGATTACTCCGAGGTTTCTAGTCCGATTAGTTTGATTCTTTTTTTGTTCGATGCACTATACTTGCCATTTGGTCCCATAGAAATATTGTCATGATCTGATGATGAACTTCGGAGATATGGAATAGAACTCCTCATAGGATCACAGCAGCAATATCGTAACAAGTGAAATTGCTTTGTTTATACGTGTAGTCGATGACTGACTGAAGGAAAAGAGGGAGGGAGTAGGTACGTCAACGACTACTTTCCAAAATTAAATATATCGTGTGAGGTATTGTTTGAAAGGGCTTTTTGTAAGGATTTCAAACATTAGATAATACACAAGCACTAAAAAGTGAAAAAGATAACCGCCTTCAAAAACTACAAAATAAAAAATAACTTTAGTTTTGGAAGTCTATGGAAGAATCGCGTTACACAACAAAAAAAGAATTAGTGAAATTTTTCCAGCCGTTCACACGTGATGACGTGACCAAGGGAAATAGGGAGTCATTTTCAACCGACTTCAAAAAGGACGAGGTTCTCAATTAGAGATGAAAACTGACGAATGTTTCCAAAACTTACCAGGAAAGTTTCCAATATTGCCGGCAATATTGCGCAATATTGCCGGAAAGTTGCCAAAGTTGCCAAATTAGATAGAGTTTTTCAAATGCCATTTTCAATGTTTATGGGCGCATGAGGTTTTGTGTAATGAAGCCCCCCATCTCTTAAACCAGTGTTATTTTAATATTATTTTGCTTTGTGCAAAGCAAAATAATATTAAAATAACGGTTGGATTTTCAACGCTCGGCACAGCGCTGAGAGTTGAAAATCAAACAACAGAAATTACGAAGTAATATTAAAATGGTACCTACTGTTTTAAGAGGTGGTGGTAGGCCCTCTGAAGTCTGATAGTGATGAAATTGTACATACTTAAGGTAAACGCAGCTATCAACGACCCATCGAAAATCTGTAGGTATTACCGACCTATAAAAGTAATTCGAAATCTTTACGTTTCCAGAACTATTTTAGCTATAGTAGGCAAAGTTACACACGCGTTTATTCCTTGAGCATCGTATACTTTTACGTTTTTGTGAGTAGCTGTGCAAAAAACAGATAAAATACGTTAATTACTGCGGGGCAGCGTGGACGCAGGGCGTGTAGTACTGTTCCCTTGTTCCTTCAAGTAAGTACATGACTTTTCTATTTAAGACATTTATACAAACAAATGACGTCTATACTTCATCTTATATTACTAAATGTATTCATTTAAGTGTCAACTCTTGATTTCTTACGACATTTTATTTATAAAAAGTAATTTGAAACGATAAAACTTTAAATTAAAATGGGACGGTGTTAGCTTCATCAGTTTTAGTCGTGGCAGCTATCAACGACCCATAAGTCGGCAATGGCAGCAAAGTAACTTTTCGTTTTATTTTTCTTTTATGTTATTATATCACACTAACACAAGTATTTTTATGGACCAGTTTAAATCTAAGCTATCAGTCTTTATAAAAATCTATTAGCGACTAAACTTTTTTGTCTAGTTTTTACCTTTTAGCGTTGTCAATTTAACCAAAGTTATAATATTTTTCGAGGATTGATATTGAATAGTATCAGTAATAAATCATTGTTTTTGTGTTTAAAACAGTGTGCATTTGTTCATATTTTTGTGACATTAATCAATTATAATCTATTTTATAGTCCGAAGGTCAATTAAATTAAAATAACCATTTTTTTATGAGTCGGTAATACAATTCATGTTTATACTTACATACTTTATTACCGACCCATGAGGGTCGGCAATAGCAACTATAAGAAGCTATTACTGATCGTATATAGATTATTTATTTTAGTTTCTCACCTTACTTTTATGATTTAGCTGATTTTGGTTTTGAAAATAATGTTCGTGGAGGTCTAGGAAAGGTTTAAACGGTGAGAAAATATGGGGTAGAGGTAGGGCAGAGGTAGGGCAGAGGTAGGGCAGAGGCAGGGCAGAGGTAGGGCAGAGGTAGGGCAGTGGTAGGGCAGTGGTAGGGCAGAGGTAGGGCAGAGGTAGGGCAGAGGTAGGGCAGAGGTAAGGCAGAGGTAGGGTAGAGGTAGGGCAGAGGTAGGGCAGAGGTAGAGCAGAGGTAGGGCAGAGGTAGGGCAGAGGTAGGGTAGAGGTAGGGCAGAGGTAGGGCAGAGGTAGGGCAGAGGTAGGGCAAGGTAGGGCAGAGGCAGGGCAGAGGCAGGGCAGAGGTAGGGCAGAGGTAGGGCAGAGGTATTGCAGTGGTAGGGCAGAGGTAGGGCAGAGGTATGGCTGAGGTAGGGCAGAGGTAGGGCAGAGGTAGGGCAGAGGTAGGTTAGAGGTAGGGCAGAGGTAGGGCAGAGGTAGGGTAGAGGTAGGGCAGAGGTAGGGTAGAGGTAGGGCAGAGGTAGGGCAGAGGTAGCGCAGAGTTAGTGTAGAGGTAGGGCAGAGGTAGGGCAGAGGTAGGGCAGAGGTAGGGTAGAGGTAGGGTAGAGGTAGGTCAGAGGTAGGGCAGAGGTAGGGTAGAGGTAGGGCAGAGGTAGGGCAGAGGCAGGGCAGAGGTAGGGCAGTGGTAGGGCAGTGGTAGGGCAGAGGTAGGGCAGAGGTAGGGCAGAGGTAGGGCAGAGGTAAGGCAGAGGTAGGGTAGAGGTAGGGCAGAGGTAGGGCAGAGGTAGAGCAGAGGTAGGGCAGAGGTAGGGCAGAGGTAGGGTAGAGGTAGGGCAGAGGTAGGGCAGAGGTAGGGCAGAGGTAGGGCAAGGTAGGGCAGAGGCAGGGCAGAGGCAGGGCAGAGGTAGGGCAGAGGTAGGGCAGAGGTATTGCAGTGGTAGGGCAGAGGTAGGGCAGAGGTATGGCTGAGGTAGGGCAGAGGTAGGGCAGAGGTAGGGCAGAGGTAGGTTAGAGGTAGGGCAGAGGTAGGGCAGAGGTAGGGTAGAGGTAGGGCAGAGGTAGGGTAGAGGTAGGGCAGAGGTAGGGCAGAGGTAGCGCAGAGTTAGGGTAGAGGTAGGGCAGAGGTAGGGCAGAGGTAGGGCAGAGGTAGGGTAGAGGTAGGGTAGAGGTAGGTCAGAGGTAGGGCAGAGGTAGGGTAGAGGTAGGGCAGAGGTAGGGCAGAGGTAGGGCAGAGGTAGGGCAGAGGTAGGGCAGAGGTAGGGTAGAGGTAGGGCAGAGGTAGGGTAGAGGTAGGGTAGAGGTAGGGTAGAGGTAGGGCAGAGGTAGGGTAGAGGTAGGGTAGAGAGATCATCACTAGCTTATACATTCCATTGCTGGAAAAAGGCCTTCTCTCATACACGATCGGAAATAGCTGCATAAAAATCGTTAATAGCTTCACAGCCGTTTTTATGGGTCGGTAATAGCAACAATCGACTAAGTCACTTTGTAAATTATTTTTTACAGGATAATCCTTTATTTAAATGTATTTGATTCAGTAAATACATTATTTATACATAACACTAGCATATAAAATTAAACTATCAATCTTTAGAGGAACCAGTATACTAAAAAAAAATTGTTGATTTTAAAATTGCCTTAGGGGGGTCGTTATTACCTGCGTTTACCTTATGTAAATCTGGTGTGAACGCAATGTTACGACAACACTGTGCCAGCCAGATGATGGAATTGGAAGGTAGTCTCTTAGTGAGTTATGGGCTTTTGATTTTTATTTTTCTCGAAAACGGTGCGTCTTAGGCGTTATGGGCCTTTGATTTTTATTTTTCTCGAAAACGGTGCGTCTTAGGCGAAAAATGACCGAAATTTCACTCCCCCCTTGAAACCCCCGTGCGAGCAGCACCACTATATAAAATTTAGGTTTTGCGGGGGGGGGGGAGAGGGGGGAATTTTTTATGTTTTGATTTCTCAAAACTCGACTTAAATCATTCATCACAGGAGGCACAGAACTATACTTTTTAGGGTTTCGTACACAAAGGGTATTATTAAGACACCGCTGTCCGTCCGTCTGTCTGTCTGTCACCAGGCTGTATCTCATAAACCGTGATAGTTAGGCAATTCAAATTTTCACAGATGATTGCTGCCGCTATAACAACAAATACTAAAAAACAGAATACAATTAATATTTAAGGGGGCTCTCATACAACAGACGTGATTTTGTTGCTCGATATTGATAACGGCAACAGGTAGACGCTTGAAATATTCACAGAATATTTAGGTATATATATTCACTTCAAAAATAAATAGTAAAATTAAAATATAACAAATATTCCTATTCAACAAACGATCTTTTTGCCATTTTTATAGATAATGGTAGGGACCCTTCGTGCATGAGTCCGGCTCGTACTTGGCCGGTTTTTTTTAATATTTTTTTCGTAGAATTAAAGTTAAACTATAAGAACGAAATTTCGAAAATAGTTATGGTTTCATCACCAATGAACGGTGGATGGATAGCTTATTTCTTTTTTTTAGTTTATCAGTAAGAAAATAATTGTAACAGCTAAAATTTTCGATTGGATATTGTAGATATAAGCATTTTTTTTTTTTTTAGGTGGTAAAAATCATCAAATGACTCCTTCCGCCCTCGGTGGGGCGGAAGGGACTGTCAGACTTCCGAATAGGTCCCATAGAAATATTGTCATGATCTGATGATGAACTTCGGAGATATGGAATGGAACTCCTCATAGAATCACAGCAGCAATATCGTAACAAGTGAAATTGCTTTTATACGTGTAGTCGATGACTGACTGAAGGAAAAGGGGGTACGTGAACCCCCCTCCTACCACTGTCCAAAATTAAATATATCGTGTGAGGCGTGTGAGGTATTGTTTGAAAGGGCTTTTTGTAAGGATTTCAAACATTAATACACAAGGCACTAAAAAGTGAAAAATAAAAAGTTAAAGTTATTTTTTATCTTGTAGTTTTTGAAGGCGGTTATCTTTTTTTGTAAAAAAGCTTTTTTTATAAATATAGATGAATAATGAAAGTCTTTACCTGACTTTCTGAGGTTTGGGCTGCATTTGCTTCTGCACGTTCTCCCAGACGTTGCGTTGCGGTATATTGCTCGCCTGAGACTTGCGGATTGCATCTACGATAAAACATTGTAAGTACTTCCACCTTAATAGAAGTAAAATAAATCTACCAACTTAGGTAAACATGTAGTGATGTAGGAAACTACTGTAATGTCTATCTAGGTTTAGTAGGGCCGGTCCATAGTATTACCGAACTGAACCAGTAGGTAAGTATTGGCGAACCGTGTCCTTGGAATACGCTAGGATCTTACAAAAGCAAATTTCAACCCCTGCTCTCGCATATAGGAAAAAATAAGTAAGTATTAACGGAGCGGTGGGTACATACCTAGTTCATAAGTGAGATAGGGTTTCATAGACATGCCGGCTGTCAGTGGCTTATTAGGCACTGGCGGGGGCGCATCCATCGACATCACAGCTTTCGCATCGCACGTTATGCAGTTGACGTCCCTAATGAAACAAGGCATATCACAAAAGTGGCGTTATAAGGTGCTTGTAGTGTGGTATTTCGTCAGTATTTCAACTTGATTAAAGAAATAGGTTAGATCTACTTGGACCTATGACACAGCCTGCAAATGTTACTTTCTTGGCATTCATGCGGCAACACGGAAAAGTTTCGTATTCATGATAAAATAAATGCGCAATATTTTTTTTGTCAGTTATTTGAATTTGATGTTGCAGGAAACAATGTGTATTGGAGCAAGAGTTCCCGAACTGTTGTTGTCTATTAAAGCGGGGCTTTAGGTGTTGGAACACAGTCACCTCAGTAGTTTCTTCTTGGTGCCCACAGCCTCTGCTTCACGGCGCAGCGCGGCCATCTGCTTCAGCTGCTCTTGGAGTTGCTTCAGTTTTTTATTGAAGAAGTCCTTCACAGGAGACAGCTCCAGCTTGTCCAGTTTCTGTTCGATTTCGCGCTGGATGTCATCCAACGCTTGTTGCCATAGAGATTCCTAAAAAATATAAAAAACATACCATATTTAAAACATCGGCAGCTGCAAATAAAATTTTAATCTTCTATTGTTACTTATATCTACATAATAATTGCGCAAAAAATGCTCATCTATGTGCAGATTTTGCGCGTTCTCAAGCTACTGCTCTATTATACTTTGTGACAAATAAATTGGTGGTGGCTCTTATACCGAATAAACACGTAGGAAATACGCCAACAATCACGGACCTGCACGTTAAGCTTGCCGAGGGCATGTTCCAGTCCTTTGGAAAGGTCATCGCACGCGCTCTCGAATTGATCATGCGACACCTTTCGCGCCAACATTCTTAGGTCCGCCTTGTCGGCGAGAGCTTCCACCATATCCTCGCGGTCCAGTTTGATGACCTTCAGCAGTTCAATTTGTTCCAGAAGAGCCTGAAGAGATAAATTTACACACTTTATTACACTCACTTGACACTTTATTAGAAGAACCTACAACAAAAATGGCTACAAAAAGAAATTTACAAAGACCTCCTTAATTAAATAGTAAAAAAAACTTGTTAAGTTTAGGCAAGCAATTTGTTGTCACGTTAATTCATAGCACGATTGTTTTTTTTTATCCGTCTTCATAAAAGGAGGAGGTTCTCAATTCGTCGGAATCTTTTTGTAATGGTTATGCAATCCAATCACCATTAGGCTCTCTGAGCCTATGGCGATTGGTTGCTACGTTAATTAAGGGATAAATAAGAATAGCTCAGCAGGGTGTTATTACGTCGATGTGATTCTGCCTTTCCTGCTTTTCAGCGGCGAGTTTCAGAGCAGTCTGGTGGACCTGTTGCAATTCAATCTGCATGTATTGCACCGTTTCGAACAGCTTCATCATACCTGCAGCATTGAGAAGTACCTATGTAGAAGATTGTGATGAAGCAACACGAAGACTACTACTAACGGCTAATTTTAGGTAAGTACTTACGATAACTAATTCTATATTCAAATAGTAGTGCCACTCTAAATTAATTCCTACAGCATTAATTTATCAAAGAACCAACATAGTGTTTTGAAACACTAGGTGGTAGTAGGTTTTATTAATATTTAGATTATTAATATTAATTTGCTAATGACTTGCGGTTGCATGAAGCTTATTTTACACAGTAGGTACTGCTTATGTTAATATTATACTTATACTACTAAGTATAATATAATATTAACATAAGCAGGTAGGTAGGTACATAACTTTTGACGTCTATGAATAATTTGAGGTATATCTGATTACCCACTGCAAATTACAGGTACGTAAGGATATTTGATTTCTGATTTCCTCATGATTTTCCGCAGTCGGGCTTTTGATTTTACAATTTATGAGTTGTAATGCATGACAAGACTGATGATGGCGCGTTGCAGTTTACCTTGCAAATCCTTAACAAGATCTGGTGATATCTTATCGGAGCCAAAGGCAGTCTGCAATGACAATTCTGCTATTTGTTTTGTCATATACTCCAGTTGGTCTTGCAATGAAGTCATCTGTAACATAATTATTTTTAATTACTCCACTCCCACGTAATGAGACACAATTGATTTTCTATTGTTCTGACTTACCGGTAAGTCAGCCGGGGCTTGACCGGTTAAATTAAGTTCTAAAAAAATTCAAGATTTTTAAATAAAAAACGGTTGTTGTGTTTAACTCGAAATAGACAGGTATAGTGTGTCGCGGACTTTTTTGTAGATATTTTTAAAGTCTCTAATTAATTAGAACATTTTATGGTTCTATCTTTTATAGTTTAGGCGGCGTACGCCAAATAAGGAACTTTTTTGGATGATTTTTTACACCTTGGGTCCGAAAAACCCAAATATAGGATATTTGGGTTTTTCGGACCCCTATTTTTTCTAAAATAAAATATAGCCTATAGCACTCAGTGATAACGTAGCTTCCAATTTCCGAAAGAATTTTCAAAATCGGTTCAGTAGATCCGGACATTACCTCCTACATACAAACTTACAAACAAATGTTACCTCTTTATATATTAAAGTATAGATAGGACCAAAGTACCTACTCGTCAAGACGAATAAAACAAGCCCAAACTTGACGGGGTTGTGTCGTTTTATTACGGAGTTCCTATGGCCACCTTCCAGCTCCATCATCAGATCAGGCGCCCTACCATGAACTCTTGAAGAACAGTTCAGTTTTTGGATCGCGATAAGAGAAAATACGTCAATAAATGACATAAATTGATGCGTTATATTGACTTATTTGAAGAACAATTCAGTTTTTGGATCGCGATAAGAGTTCATGGTAGGGCAGCAGCTCCATGTCATAATAATATTAAAATGTTCCCCGATAAAGACATGCTTGCAAAATTTCAGCTCAATCGAAACTCGGGAAGTGGATCAAATTTAGCTTTCAAGTTATGATGACAAACACACAAGTGAAACTAAATATAAGCTTGTAATAATAGAATAAAAAGACACTATATGTACTAAAACTGCATAATACGTCTACATACACCTAAAACTTATTTTATTTCATTAGTCTATTTTTTTATATGTGACCTATGGAAGAATTGTAGGTAGTAGCTGGTATCATTATTCACGCACACAGAGACATAGAAAGACAGTGTAAAACACCGCCTGCACGCACACAGGCTTAACCCTTTATAGGGCAGAATTATTGTTTGTTGATTTTGAATTTTTTGTGTCGGGATTGGTTTAGGGGAACATAAGGACTGGAATAAAATGTGATATTGACTAGTAGACTAGACAACTCATTTATGCAATAAGGTCGACTACCAATGCAAGTTTATAAAAGAAATATTATGAACCTTATTGTCAACTTTGTCGGGTGGTTACAGACACCATACTAATTTCGCTTCTGCCCTATATAGGGTTAAAATTGTTGGCTCGTTTTTTTTGTTTTGATCTCTCTCTCCATCTAGACATTATGTAATCTAAGCCTCTACCTAACCCATTCGGGGAATATTAGTAATACGAACGTAATGTTACGTTATACTGATTATGTTACTTAAAAGGATTTTAAAACCACCGCGGTGAGTACCTGGTCCTGAATAGTGCCGTCTGATTTCTTGACAGAGGCGCAGCACCTCTTTAAATCTCTCTCCAGGTCGTTGAGTCTCTCTAGCAAGCGGCCTTCCAACTGGTTCATGCTCGCTGATAGGACACCATAATCTAGAACAATGTATCGTTTTGGTTACGCCAAGACTTTGACGAAGGCTTATATCATGTATAATTCTGGTATACAACGTGTAACGGAATAAATGCAAGACCTCATACACCACAATATTAGTTTAAATAATAGGACTAAAATAAATTCTGTAATTTTACCTAGTCAAACCGCACCAAATATTTTTTTATAAAATTGGTTTCCTGACTAAACATTTAAGCATACGACTTCATCTCTACGCATACACGCATAGCGTTTATTCTGTTACACGTTGTATAGACGTTACTAGATAAGATATTCATCAACATTTACAGATAGATAGGATACAGCTACTAGGACAGAGCTACTTTCGCATTTATAATATGAGTAAGGATAAAATAATAAATTAAATGGATAGATGACTTAATTATGGGTTAATTACCTGATCTCGGTCCCTCTGCCCCGTCTGCTCCTTCTCCGTCATCTGCTCCTTCGCCCCCACTCGGTGCTAGTAGTAGTGTTATCTCTGGGGCTGGAGTCAAGACGGCTGGCACTAAAAAAGTATTCTTCATTAGTATCAGATAATACAAAAGCAAGAAGCGAGAGGTAAGTAGGATTACCCAATTATAATGTATAGTGAGAAATGTACTTTGATGACTTCGGCCGGTATAATTTTCGGCTGTTAACGCGTCAGTGACATTTAATAACAATTTAATTTTCCATGAACAAACTAATTGTTTCAACTCACCAAAGCTAGGATTGACTTCCTTCATGGAAGTGTTGAAGGTTTTAGTGAGTTCTTCGACGTTGTTCCTCAGAAACTGCAAGTGACGCAGCATCTCCTTGAGCTCATCTTTAGTTGCAGCGTTTGCATCAAAATAAACACCACCACCATCAGCGTAACTGTCTGTGCCACCGTATTCACTTCGAGCTTGCATTCGGCTCTTTGTACTATCCTGCATTCCACCACCGCCGAATTCACTTCGAGCTTGCATTCGGCTCTTTGTACTATCCTGCATTCCACCACCGCCGAATTCACTTCGGGCTTGCATTCGACTCTTTGTGCCTGGGGTATCCTGTATATCTTGACCACCACCTCCGCCACCACCCACAAATTCACTTCGGGCTTGCATTCGACTCTTTGTGCCTGGGGTATCCTGTATATCTTGACCACCACCTCCGCCACCATCCGCGAATTCAGTTCGGGCTTGCATTCGACTCTTTGTGCCCTGGGTATCCTGTATATCTTGACCACCACCTCCGCCACCACCCGCGAATTCACTTCGGGCTTGCATTCGACTCTTTGTGCCCTGGGTATCCTGTATATCTTGACCACCACCTCCGCCACCACCCGCGAATTCACTTCGGGCTTGCATTCGACTCTTTGTGCCTGGGGTATCCTGTATATCTTGACCACCACCTCCGCCACCACCCGCGAATTCACTTCGGGCTTGCATTCGACTCTTTGTACCCTGGGTATCCTGTATATTTTGACCACCACCTCCGCCACCACCCTGGCCGCCACCACCCTGGCCGCCACCACCCTGGCCGCCACCACCCTGGCCGCCACCGCCCTGGCCACCACCGCCCTGTCCACCTCCACCCTGTCCACCGCCACCCTGTCCGCTACCACCGGTTTGCATTTGACTCTTTGCACCGGGACCACCAGGACCACCAATAGTACTTTTAGCACTCTGCACTTCAGAACGAGCACTAGTGGCTTCAACCCTGGGAGATATAGCAGTTTTTGCAAACGTGTTGACTTCTTCGGCCATTCTGGTTGTTGCAGGGCTCCTGAAGAAGATTAAAATAAACATAATATCTTTGAGTACATAGTCAAAATAAGTTAAGTAGATTTATATAAAAAAAAACCATAAACGGAACCAAACAGCTAATTGAAACTGTTTATTGTAATTATCGTAGCTAGTCTTTATACAGAGGCTATGGAGGCTGCGCATAAGCGCTAATGACGACTCTGCTTCAGGTTGAGTATGAGTCAGCAGTCTTTAAACGCGAACCTACTTTTACCGCAAAATCACTGAATCGCAAGTACTTACGGTTGGGCGCCAACAGTCTTTTGAAGTACAACTGTCTCTGCTATTAGATCCTCAATAAAATAACCTAACTTGCTGATGCCTTCTTCAGCCGCATCCAATCGAGAAGCCACATTCATGTTGGTCCACATGTCCGTGATAGCCTTCAGATTGCTTTGGGATCTGTGACATACCGATAATTAGGTACCTATATAATAAACATAGTGTGTTTTGGGAGATTTTAAAATCGAACAAGCCATCTTGCCGCTGGGTTTAGGCAAGCGAACCGATCAACCCGCGCACACATAGGTAGTGGTATTATAGTCGCGCGATTGCCTACCGCATAAGCAACGGAGCGATTCTGTTATTTGAAAGAGGTGTTTTCTGAAACATAAACAACTAACAAAACAATATTTTTCATTGGTGACCAGATATCATAATTTTATTCGATTATTTATGTCAACCTCCTCACGCAAACTGCATCTTGCATGTAGATTAGCTAGGAAAAGGACATTTTAGCGGATGCAGTGCTACATTTGACTAGTTTGCAAACAATATTATACCATAGTTTTATACTTACCTGCTTTATTTCTCATAAGTTTGGTTGGTTGGTTTGCCGATCGATCGGATATTTGATGTGGTCTCATTGAAAGATTTAAAAGGTAAAATTTGATTGTCTTTTTGTTAGTATTTTCCAAACACAGGTTTCTTTTACGAAACCAGTACGGTTTTAAGGTCATTACACATCGTCACACTTTGGGCTATTTCAAGGTGAATCATTGGTTTTGCAAATGTCACCCTATGTCGTAACACAAGTAGTCCATGATTGACTGTGCAAGTGCAAGTATGGCACGGGAGGCGGACAGCTCAATGTTTTAATTGAATTTAAAATGATCCATTCTTATAAATTCCTGTCACAATAAATGATCCAAATATACCTGACTTCTTGCAATATTTCCTCGTTTTTAGGTGAAGTTCCATAGACGCGGTTCTTTAAGTCTTCAACAACGCTTTCTAGCAAGTTAAATTGGCTGAGTGTAACGAGTGTAACGTGTCCCCTCTGGAGGGCAGCCGCGGTGGCAGACGCGGGGGCAGACGTGGGAGCCGACGGTGGGGCAGATGTGGGAGCCGACGTTGGGCCAGACTTGGCTTGTTGACCGCTACTTGGAGCTTGACTAGGCGCTTGGGGTCCGGAAGCAACCCCCGCTTGCGTTTGGCGTTTGGCTCCTCCAGCTAATGACAAACAATAAAAAAAGATGCATTAATCATAGACTGGGTAGCTTTACGTACTTATATCAAATATATTTTTTGTTTAAAGTAGCTGTTTTTTTTTTAGCTTGTTTTGTCTTTTCTGTAATTAGTAGGTAACAGAAAAAACCTCAAACAAAACTTAATACAGAAACCTCTTTTTTTATAAAATTAGGTCTTCTTACCCGCTGCTGCAGCTTGTGGTTGATTATCAATAGACTTCTTTCTGCGCTCAACTGAAAAAAAATTTGATTATTAAAAACCGCCACCGCCAGTAGCATAAAAATATTGATAAGGATTAAAATAAATTTAACTAAATAACTTACCGACTAGCATACTTTCTTGATTCGGTGACGGTGGCTGATTTGCTGAAAATTTTAGTTAACAAAAAATAGTCAAATTGTAAATACTTAGGTACCTAATTATAAAAGGTATATTTGTAAGCTGACCGACTGTTGGGTTAAGGCCTCCCTCGAGTACCAGCGGTGCCTAGATGACTTGAATGCGAATCGTGAGGGCTGGTTCGCGGTAGTTTAGGAAAAGACTACCTTCTGGGAGAGAACCCATTTAATATTGATTCTAGTGAAAATAAATAAGCAATGACTGCACAGTTGTTGGAGTGTTGCTTGTGTAACTTGTGTTCAATCAATCTGCCCAGCCTTTTCCCAACTATGTTGGGGTCGGCTTCCAGTCTAAACGGACGCAGCTGAATACCAGTATTTTACATAGAGCGATTGCCTATCTGACCTCCACAACCCAGTAACTGGGTAATACGATACCCCTTGGTAAGACTGGTTGTCAGACTTTCGGGCTGACGACCCGTAACGACTGCCTTCCACGTCTGATAGCCGGGACCAACGGCTTAACGTGCTTTCGAGTGATGCATGTGATTATAAAAAAAATATATTTATGATCCGGATCGTTAAAAACGTGGATGGAAAAAACACTTTAACTAGACCAGGGCATGAGGGCAGGTAACGAAATATATCTGGTTTGAAGATCTGATCAAGGCTGGCAACTCTGTCAAGCTACACAGTGTTATGAGGTAGTACTTGCTCGTATGCAAAGTCTTAATATCGCTCTGTATGGATTTAACTTCAAAAAGAACTTACTGAATTCGAATTTTCCGGGTGTCTGAAAATATAAAAGTATATTAAAAAATTAAATACTAGTTATTTAAGTATATTAGCAAAAGTAAGTACCTAATATGCTCGAACTAAGGGTTGTAGTGTGTACCTAATTTTACAAACTCAAGTTATAATCATGAAAAGTAGGTACATTTTGTTTTGAATTTTGATCTACATTTATTTTTGGACTTTGAAAGGTACCTATTAGAAATGTTTGAACTATACTAAAGAAGCTTAGCTGACATAAATAATTGTAACGTTAAAAAAAAATTACCTGTGTGTCCACGATGAATTCGCTGATGGCTACAGTCTGGACATTATCTCCACTTCTACCGATGGGCAGTGCTGCTATACTGCCTCGCAACTCCACGTTTTTGTCCAACACCCTCAGCTGTTGGGCAAAGCAGTGCAGAACAGTTTGCAGCATGCTAAAGTCCACCACGCCCACCTATTATTAACAATATTGTATATCTTTATACACATATATAATTCTTCTGTACGTGTGTGTGTCACTGAACTCCTCCTAAACGGGTGGACCTATTGTGAAAAATTGTTTTGTGTCTTTAACTAGCTCCCTGAATTGTTCAGATTCGCAATTGGACCATCCAGGCGGTGCTGCAAAGCCAGCGTTCCGGCAGGACAACATCAATCGGTTATGCTAGTAAAAATAAAAATTTCACCATACCTACTTTTCTAACCAAATGGACTATTTCTATGATTCGGTTTACTTATAGGGTATTGGAGTATAACGGGTAAATAACAATCACATGAGACTATTTAACTTTAACGATATTATAACTTTTAAATGTAGTTGAAACCGTAGCCTTTGGTCATAAAACATTCTGTAATCCAAGAAATAACTAGATCTGTTTCGTTGAATAACTGTCATTTTGTGTAAAATATTCCCACTGTATCCGAGTTTTTTGGCATCTACTTTCCGCGAGAAGGAAAATCAATGACAATAAAAGTAATATTTCCTTCCCACTTTTTTCGTTCGTTGTTGTTGATTAATGCTGTGGGATGAATGAGAGCATCATTTGTATAGGTACATAATAGTTAATGAAAGTAGGTATGAACAAGTGTCATGTGGATGTGGTATGGCCCACCAGGCACTGTGTTAATTTCTTGATATTTACTACCTAAGCTTTTAAAAAGTAAATTCAATAACAAATTGAACAGTTACTTATAATTTTTCAGCCAGTTGATAGTAAGTAACTTGAAGAACTACGTACAGGGCTTTTCTTTATCCTGTCGTTGGTCTTCGTACCGATTCTGGGGTAACAGACTGGATGTCCGATCGATGACGTCTTTTGGCTGATACGGTAATGCTACGACTTTAGGTAGTTACCTAAGATGATTAACACAAGCGCCTGTGTTATATATCTTTCCAAGTTTCTTTACATTGAAGGTCTGTCTCATCATAGGCCTCTTCTAAAGCTAGCCACAATGACTAGTCCTGCGGTGCCCGCGTCCAGCGGATCCTCGGGACCATTTCCAAGTCGTCGGTCCACCTTGTGGGGAGCCTACGTTGCACCTTCCGGTACCTACGTGGTCGCCACTAGAGAGCCTTGCGACCCTAACGGCCGTCTGCTCTGTGAGCTATGTGCCCTGCATGCCCATTGCCACTTGAGTTTTGCAAGTTGTGTCGGTTACCTTAGTTCTTCTACCTATCTAGGTATGCTGTCTATTATAAATTAGGTAACTAAGTACCTCACCTACATTAAATTGGAGAATAAGTAATGTTTCTAATTTTACCTCCGGCGTACCGATGGCCAGGTCGATCATTTCCGAAATATTCGTAAGAACAGTGTCATCTGTAAAATTACATAACGTTAAGGAAGAATAAATATCTTAGCCCCCATGGAGAAGGGCTGCTATCCGTCCGAGATACCCCGGATTTGTCCTAGTAGTTCGGGTAACGTCCGGAAGGGGGTTCCGAAAACTGTGTCCGGAAACATGTTTCGAATAACAAAAAACCACTTCGTAAACACTGCTGTATACGTGTTTAACAAAAGATAAATAAGATACTTTACCCGCCATATTTTTAAGTTTATGTTATAAGATATATTATTAATGAATATGGCAAATTCAATGTTATTACAATACAAACTAAAATAATTCAAAAATCTGTACAAAACTTTAGTAAACACGAAAATCGAGAAAATGTGTTTGTAGAAAACGCATTGACGTTTGAAGTTATTACTTTTTCAATATGTTCATCAATAAAAACTGTGATGCCTGTTGAAAGTTAAATTTGGACTTTTTGGTTTATACTTAACTTATTAACTTTTGGTATAAAGCTCAGCTCAGTTGAAAATAAAGATAAATAACAAAATAAAATCTAAGTCTGACACAACGTCGTCAAATGATGGGGTCCGAGCGCTCTCTTTGTTTTTCGGGACATCGCCAAGCGACTGGTCGACTCTTCAAGTAAACAGAGCGCTGGTCTTTTCTTGGATCAAAAGTATCAGCATTGCCATACAACGTGGTAATGCTGCCAGCCTTTAGGGCACTTGCCCCATGGACAAAATTTTTACTTTCTTTTTTAATTTTTTATTATTTTTCAGGTTTTGAGTTCAGGTTAATTTATTAGTAATTACCAACCTGTAACTATTCACCTCTTTGGTTCCCACTGGCTGCTTGTAAAAGTAAATACTTTATTGTTTCATTGGTCGAAAGTATCGCCATAGAACGTTGAAAACTCTTTGTAACAACCTCCTTTCCAGATCGCGTTCATATTTGGTATTACTGGTGCATGTAAATGTCCGGAATTACATAATATTACTACAAAATATATGGCGAAATGTTTCTAGTCAAAAACTAAAAACAAAAATCCATGATAATTTGCTGTTCACGGCCTGTTTTTTGAAATAGTAAAGAAATACAAAGCTTTACTCTCGACCATGATGAAAAACTTACCTCACTTGTACATAATGTACCAATGTCTATAAGATATTAGACTAATATCTATTATACCTACTGCCTATCTCGACTCGTTGATATAGGCAATGTGTTAATCTGTAGGACTGAAGGAGTAGCTGTAGTCCTACAAATACATTACATTATACATTGTGTGGACAGTTTGTCAATCATGAATTTCATTCACCAACGAAATATTAGTTTTTTTAGCTAAAACTAACGAGATACGCCATTCTCCTCATGTTTATTCGACTCTATTACTTTGAACTAAATTCTAGTTTGAACAGGATACCCCAGACTGCTTTATTTCAAAAATAAAATATTAGTACAAGGACTAGTGCGCAGGCTTGCGGAGTTTGCGGAGTGCAGGTCTTTTTGCTTTTACACAGAGCGAGGAAACTGCGACCAGTATTTATAGCCCAGTTTTAATATACATTTTCTATGCCATAAAGATTTGTGGGTGTATTACGTTGAACAAATTAATAGGTGTTAGTAAAACACTACGACTTGTCTAAGGGTAGATAAGTTTAGCACATACATTGATGGAAGTAGACCGGTATTGACCACACACCACAAGGACATCGTTCAATGGTCTCATCATTACATCACAAGAACAATAATATAATAAAATTCATTCCATGAAAGACACTTGACGCCCGAAGTACTTAGGTGGATCACGTAGTCCGTGGTCAAACGTCATGAGCATATATTTATGTGAATCTTATCACGTAAGCAACCATGCCGCGGCCGTTACAGTTTTCCGACGAAGTGCTGCATCATTTGATATAAATGCTGCAGTCATTATTAGAGGAAAAACTTGAGTCTTTGTTCTTGGCCGCCATGCCAGTGCGAACCGACTAATAAATTATTGGTGGAGTCTATGAATAAAGGTACTCTCGAGCTCCTTTAATAGGATTTAAGAATTGCGAGCGGTTTGTGGGTGCTCGGACTCTATTTTAAGCTTTGGGGTGCTGACTTTCTGAGTGCTTTGCCGTGTCATGCCCCCGTCGACGTCGCGTCATACTAACTCTGTTTCGTCTTACTTTGAGCCCGAAAAGGAACGATGATTTATATTAACAACGATGCGGCTACATAACTAAGTATTTTGTTGAAGGCTAAAGTAAATAAGCAGTGAAGTGCTGCCGCGGTTCCTCGCTGATGCTATCAAACCGCAGCGCACAGAAACGCGAACGTTGCCGGTTCAATATACAAAAGTTTTTCATTACAGATTTATTTGCACGTACTCTGTAACTTTGCTGAAGTTGTAAGCTCGGATCTCAAATTAGGATATCGTAAAATTTAATGGACGCCAGTTTGCGTATTTGCTGAATAATGGTCGACCTAAATTGTTTAACTGTTAGAATTAAACGCAAATAGTTCTACGAATTAATTTGCGCAGTTACCATTATAGCAGGATGTAATCTCTCAGGGTGGCATATCAGTGAAATCAAGTTTGTTTATCTTAGGTGCTCCAAGTCAACAGAATATCATACTGGTTGCTTTAAACTGTGCCTTCAAATATTGACGTAGGATGTTCTTAGCGGAGATAAAGAGGGAAAACAACGAGTAGGTAATTGAATTTACCACTGGGAAACGATGGGTTAGTTTGTATCTGTGATTACTGACAGACCGTTAAAATGTTCTCTTTGTTTGCTCGGGTCATTATCGACGACACGAAGTTTCCTTTGCTGTAGATGTAAAGACTGACCAGGTAAAAATCTCTCGCGGCGATGCAGTAATTTACGAAGCTGCAATAATAGATAATCTAGCAAAATTGCCGTCTGGGTGTGCGAACATGCACTGTCTACCAGTCTCAGGGAATACCTACGTCAATCAAAAATCGCGTATCTGAACTGAATGCAGAGGACTCCCTCTCATAAAGAGTTCTGTACCTGTCAGCCTGAATGTAAAATGTTTGGTTTGGTTCACATTTCGCCGAAATGTGAGGCTTCTCATATTTTTTTAACCGACAGGTGACCGGCTGCGCGAGCGGGACGGGCGCCACGAACGCCCCGCGGTACGAAAGCTCGGGGATCGAGTGTATCCGAGATAGTCTTGCGTCGGCTCGACCGGAGGCCGATCGCTTCGCGTTACGTCGCGGCTGTACAACTTGAAATGTCAAAAACTTTACGTAAATATTTATGCCACCTGTGTTAGTTAGGTAGCTAAAACTGTAAATATTTTATCAGTGTATTTAGCGACTTTATAGCGAGCTGTTCGCTCATCATTAATTTAGTTCTTTTGACCAGTTTGATAAGAATAAGATCGTGTCTTCAGTTTTGTGGAAAGCATCGGTATCGAGTGCATGCCAGGAAGATCCTGTTGCACCTTTAATAACGGTGAGTATTTTTAAACTTAAAAAAGCTTCACTTATTTTTGGGAGGATGTTGCCTCGCCTTCCTTTTTTCATTAGTAGCATAACTTTATCTGAATAATGGACTGATTGAGTTGTTATCAATGATTGATAACATTGGTGCATTAATAAGGTAGTTATCATACGGTGATTATGGTTTATTGCTAGGGTCTTATTTAAGATCGTAAGGTCTTACTTATCCATTTACTTTATTTAGGTAAAAAGCTGCATTTAAAGTAGGTACCAATAAATCTTAGTGACTTCCTCCATAAAAAGATTTTGTAATTAATAAGTTATGATAACAAGGTTGTATTATATTTATATACATACCTGATGAAATTTCAAAACCAGGAACCTAGGAAACTATTTTGAACAATAGGATTTCAGAAACTGATCAGACACGATAGGAACAAACTGCAGATTGCTCCGAGCGTTGATCGTATCTAGACGGTGTGCGGTGTAGCACGCGTGAACCGTATCCTATCCGATAGATAAGGTTTCAGGTTTCAGATATGTGTCATATTCGGAACGATCATCGATACGGTCCATTGCTTATATTTATTTTTAAGACTGGATATTTTATTTTTGGGTAGATTGGTTTTTTCATTTACAATATTTTGAGGGTAACTTATTGTTGATTCTTACTAAAATTCTTCTTACATTTTTCTAGTCTTACCTTCAACAGTTATAAATATAGACTTTACTTTGTTCATTGTATGCATTAGATAATTACAATTTTTGCTTTCTTAATATTGACAATAGTGACTCATTGGAATATAAGTAATAGTACTAACTTATCACAAAATACCTAGTTCTTCTTTGTTATTAGATTACTCGGTAATACTCGGTGTCGGTATGTATGTACTTAAAGGACTAAAGTATTTCGGAGTGTTGGCATGTGGTTTGTAAGGGTAATATGAAGAATTTTCTGTTTCGTTCATTTTAATTTTAAATTGAAGTTTTTAATCAGGTACTTACATAAAACATACCTATTTTAAACTTGATAAAAACATTTCCTCTTCAATATTATGTACCTATGGAGCACCAAAGAATATTCCAGAGAACGTAACATATTATTTTTGGCTTCAAAGCCTAATTACACATTCGTGTTATTTCATTTCAATGTTATTCCAATAACCGATACCTTTTTTACTAGATTCATTCATTAAATAAACACGGTTGGTCAACAAGTCAAAACAAGATAAGAGAAACAATTGCTTCTAAAAGTTGTTTCAAAGAATACTGGTCAGTTAAAAGATAACTTGACAAAGAAAACAATTGTGCCGCCAGAATGTCTAAAAACTTTACTTACTCATTCATAAGAAGAAGAGCACAACAAACCTTTACATTATAAAAAAAAAAAAATATGGAGTTTGGTAAACCAGGTACTTACCATAGATAACTGTTACCATAGGTAAATGAAGAATCCCTTCCTCACTTAATATTCGGTTCCATTACAATGTAATCGAAGTTTTAGTGTGGCAAAATGAGAAGGGTTTGTAATTCTGCACACTCAATAGACTCAGAATTGCTAGTATCAAAAATTCATTAGCAGATTGCAACAAAATTCAATCTAAACTGAGTCATCGAACAGTTTCGACGTTTTCTTCGAATTCGGGCTGGAAGTAAGTACCGTTTTCATTTATTTTTATGCTGCATTAATATTGTTCAAAAAAGGATAATCTGCATGAGAAATAATTTATGAATGAACATGATTCATAAGCTTGAGGGGGGAAGACCATGGCGCTGGACGATATTTTTAAACTTAATGGGACATTTTCAGAAACGTGATAAATTACAGTGATAATACCCGATTAACAATTATTAGAAGAATGATCAAATTTTACTGAATCTGAAGGTGATGTTTTTTAAGGTTTATGTTTTAGATTCAGTAAAGATCAAAAGTTATAAAACAATTCTCGTATACGCATAGTGTCGAGTCAAGATACTCAAGATGCGCAAACGCAACTTTTTTCGTCGTTCTCACGATGCATGGACGAGTTTAAAAGCGGCGGCCGCTAATTGTGGATAATGTGCGTTTAATGTGTTATGTTACATGCATCTTAATATCTACGTGGATGATGTTATGTAGGAAGTCACGCGATCGTCTGAATGATGTTATGCGGTATCGAGAAACAGATATGTGAGATGTGTTTTTGTATGTTTGTGGCTTTAAAATTGATTGATTCTGCTGGAATTAGCAGCTATCGGTCTTGGCTAGAGTTCGGCTTCCATAAAATGATTCTCCTTAGTTCTATTCTCAATTGTTAGTCTTAAATTCGTTCATTTTATCTACCAGTTCTGAATGGTCGTCAAGAGAGGAAGGAACTTTTAGGAAGGTCTAAATGCAATTTTATTTTATTATTTTAATTTGGATTTGAACTAACTATTTTAATTAATATAAAGTGTTCAACGGTGATAGAATGCTTTGTATAGTTCTGATTTTAATTTAGATGCATTTAAATTGCATCTCGCTTCTGCATTCATTAACTGTTCGGTTACATTCCAAAAATTTTAACATATTTCAAGTCCCGCATCCCCCATGTCGAATGACCGTGGCAGGGCTCCGGCCGCGGCCGACAAAGAGCCCACAATGGCCCGATTGAATGACAATAGGCGTCCACGGTCCATCGACGCGCTCCACTGCGACCCTGGTACATCGACCCATTAGATAATATCAAGCTGTATAAATTTATGCTCATTTTGACCCAGTTTTACATTGAAATAATTTTAGATTGTCACGGTCGTAGGTCAATTCGGGATGCGTTTGACATAAGAGGTCAAAATGGCCTTCTCTGTTCATACCTTCTTTAATGGCCAGTGATTGATAAGATAAGAACTTTATCTCTTTGGATAAATGATTGGAGTTATGTGTGTATAAATATGGTAGGTAGGTAGGTATAATTTCTGGTAATTTTGAATTTGCCTTAACATTGGCAAAAGCATTTGAGCCAGTTGCCAAGGAAAATAACGTTTAAAATTCAATATTTAAATGACTGTTCTATACACATTTCAATATGGCGAACTGTTTATCTCAAACGTTTTTACCTGGTAATCTGCCTGATACCTACACTGAACAGATGAGATAAGAATAATGATTGCGTACACTTATAAGACGAAAGTGAGGCGGGAAGTTGCAGACCTATATTCCAAGATCAGATAATCGAATAGTGAACCGGATTAGTGAACGTTATCGCTTGAGCATGCGTTGTAACTCACGCACGATTAGCAAATGCAAATGGCACTTGAGAGCTCGTAACGAAGTGTCGCAGATCGTTTATTATTTGCGTTTTAGTGAGCAATTGCCGATTTATGTTCAGTTTGTTTTAAAGTAGCGAACTTGCACTGTTACTATTTATATTAAATCATCAGCTAGACTGCTTGCTAAATTACTCCAGGTAACTAAAACTTTAAAGATTCAAAATTTTCAGGCATGAAATTATTCATTTTATTTATTTCCATCCCTGTCATTTAAGGTGTTGAGTTTTTTTGACAGAAACTTGTTTAAAACATGGAACCATCCATCGCAACCGAAATAAAATGACATTGATTTAGGGTTGAAAGTAATTTTGTTTAAGCAGAATCGATGGAATAAACGGCAAATTGTCGACAGTTTCGAAATATTTTTGTAATTTATGTGTTCAGCGATAAGACGAGTGATAATCTCTTTTACATGCTCCGCATAAAAAGGATTCGAAGAAAAATGTTTCTGTCATCCGCTAATTGCTTCGTTATCACATCGGCAATACTTCTCATTCATGATACGCCAGGACAAGTCGTTGACGTGGCCCTGACTCCACTGACTTTAATTACTAAGCAATAAGTGTATCATGAAGAAGGTCTTTCTTATTTTTTATTTTTGACCTGACGCTCTGTTGGAACTTGTGTTGATGATACTCAAAGTAAATTAAAATAAAAGCATTTATTAAATGAGCAAAAAATATGAACCAATACAAAAAAATATGGCTGAAGCACCTTCTAAAATGTGATTTTAATTAAATATCTAGGTCCAGAAAAGGATGATTACACTTTTTATGTCCACTAGATCATTTTCTTTGCTCTGCATCAAGTCAATGGCCACTGGCCAGGTCGGGTTGTTTGGCGCCATACTAAGTCTACCATAAATAATTACTTAAAAACTGTACTTAGCCTTTTTATCATAAGATTAACTGACACTCAGCGGGTGCTTTACTAAAACTCGATTATGTTGCTGAATTTTATCGTGAATGGTTGGAATAAATGCGGCGTTTGGTGTATGTAATAATTTGGTATGTAATCATCATGTAGGTATGGTCAAAACCTCCTCGCGTCGTATTCCTCATTACTGAGGGTCGTGAAGATCCCGATGGATCAGCTTCTTATTGATAGCGTCTCGCCATCTGCGTCGGTCTTTGGCTTCATGAACTGCGACGTGCAATTGGGTGTCCAATGTGGAGCGGACCTGGTCTGCCCATCTTGTTGGGCTGCGGCCTCTTGGTCGTTTGCCATCAACCATGCCAGTTACGATGAGCTGTTCATGGTCAAATAAGTGGGACTGAATATAAGTGTCATAATGTGGCTTTTATCAAGTGCTGTACTAATAAACCTCGGTTAGATTATAATACCAATACCAGCCATTATTGTCCCACTGCAGGGCATATGCCTCTTCTTATACTGAGATGGCGCGAGCATTGATAACCGCACTTGCTCAAAGCGGATTGGCGATTTAAGATTAAGTAAGTACTTAATGAATATAATATTAGAAGTCCAAGTTTACTCGCGATGTTTTTGCTTCACAATAGATTGGGTCTTCTCGGTTAGATGATCGCTGGTAATGAGGCACCAAATAGGTATTTTGTTTATCGGTTGTTATCAGCAATAGCTCGGCCTAATGCACAGTAGGAGATTGATAATAAAAGACGAATCCTCTTGACACAAATGTCGATAACTTTGTATAACAGCGTGTAAAACAACCTACAGTCTACTACTACTAACCGCAAAATATATACTGAGTAGTTTGTTTGTAAGTCTTACAACGCTTTATGTTGAATGCAACTGAGTTAAGCAACAGAATGGCCAATTGTTAACTTATCGTTAGCTAACGTAAGCGTCATTGAATGCGTCATAGTACCTAACTTGTATAGTTTTACAACAAATGCATCCAAAAAGTGACCAAGTGACTGTTCGAGGTTCGATTTCCAGCTCGGGCAAAGTGTCATTGAGTTTTTCCATTTGGAAACTTCTCAGTAGCACGGCGGAGTTTGGAAGTGGTGAAACATCCCCGCAAGGCCGCAAAAAGCATGTAAAGCCGTTGATTCCGGCTGTCATCAGTATATCTTTGACAGTCATTACGGGTAGTCAGAATTAAGTCAGCTCGAAAGTCTAACTGGCTTGTGTAGGTCAGTTAAAAAAGTAATAAATAGGTGCCAATTGCATTGGTCAGCGTAAATTACTATAATTACGTAAATACTACAATCTTATACCTTCATTAGTTTGGTTTTTATAAAGCAACAAACACTGTGTGCTACGATGTTTACGCGCCTATTAGTTTTTTGTTTGTGTTATTTTTTGCTTAAACATTTGAGTGGCTACCTGCGTTCAACGTAACTAATAAAGAAGAACCAATTAATTAATTATGGATCGCTCTGGTATGAGGAAGTTACTTGTTTTGTAGCAAAAACTTGATAACAATTTTTTTGTTGCATTTTTGTTAACTTTTTGTTAGGTACAGAATAAAAAAAAGATGTACAAAAAGGAGGTAAAGAAGATGCTGGGTAATACCTACTGATGTCTAGGAATTTAGATTTCAATGGCTATCGAATTCGTTGTTTTATTTCAGTGCTATTTTTTTTTTTTTTTAGTGTAATTTAAAATAAAGCACTGAATGATGATGATCCTGTTCCAAATCAGTCCGTAGGTAGTTGTCGCAAGCGTATGTTTGTCTATTGCTAGGGTCTCTTATCTATGTAGGTACAACGTCTTATCTTGTCTATGGATGGCAACAGTAGCACGACTTGCGTCCGTTTATGGGATTTCTCCAGCTTATCTGATGCTCTGATCTTCTTGGATTTCTCAGGGCACCCATTCATGTGATATCTGTGAATGTTTATGAAAACTTTACGAATAACACTGTCTGTGTTTTATCTTGTAGTTCTGTTTGTGTTTTGTTTCACTAGCATTAGTTTTATGTTGACACTTATTTCGATTGTCTTTTGTTTTATATTTACCTATGTTTCTAGTTTCGGGTTCAAATTCTAAGCAACATCGTTTTCAGTGATCGTTAAACCCAGTGCTTTATTCTATTAATTTATATCTTTAATTTTATTGGTTTAAAAGTAGCAGCTTTTTACCTTTTACTTTATTTTCTTAAGGTAAACGACTGTCTTGCAAGCGAGTTAATGAAAGAAAATTAAAATCTAATGGACAATAGAGATAATTATAATTACATTACCTATTATTGAAATAATAGGTAATATTTATCTTGTAAACTCAACAGTCTCTGTGTTTTACATTCCATTATGTAGTATCATAGGTTACTGTTTCAACAAAGTACATACATATTGAAAATTTTCTTTCATTGTTTTGTTTTTAAAGCGAAAAGCCAAACTTTTCACAGTCGATCGCATCCGTTCGCATTGGCACAAATATTAATACATAGCATCATTTAACACTGCCATAACGCAGGAGAATATTTTCCAACATTTTATTACGTATGAAGATTGTATTCATGGATTCCTGAGACAAAGGTGTTTATCAACTGTTTGTTCGTGGATATTAGATTTTTTTCATAATATGTTCTAATGTGGTGCAATATTTTAGATTTGCTGTGTGTGACTATTAGTTACATTTTTGCAACGAATATTAAACTGCATAGAACGCATATTATTTGTGGCTAGGTTACATAAATTGTGGGTCAACACAATATTTTCAAAGCACCAACTTTATATTTGTGTGCTTTGGAATTTTAATCGATTATCGATAGCTTGATCGATAACTGTTGAATAATTAATAACGAAGCATGTCGGAGCAACTGTGTATTTCAGAAAACGAATAGAAAAATACAAGATGTTAAAACCTATACTTACTAATTATAAAGCTGTAGATTTTGTTTGTTTGTTTTTTTTTTGAACGCTCTAATCTCCGGAACTATTCACGCGATAATGAATGAATGAAATTATTTCGCTAATAGGAAGTTACGTTATCCCTGAGTGCTAGGTTTAAGTTATACTTTATTTTGAAATAAGTTAGGGATCCTTAAGAAAATTCACGCGGACGAAGTCGCAGGCAAAACCTAGTATAGGTAAGGTATTTTTAAACGAGTAAACTTTCTAAGAAATCCTTTATGAACAATATTTCAAGTTATAGCCACGGTGATCTTCGTGTAACCGAGTCGGTTAGGGCGCCAACCCTTTTTTATCGCACTGCTAGCGGCGGATAACAAAAGAATGTTTCGCGTTATGAATGACTGGCATTCTCTCATTCACGCTGTTACCGCCTTGCACGGCAAGTTACTGGAATTATTATCTACTGGCACTGCATTTCGCTTCTTTATGTAAGAATAATAATGTGCACCTTATATTACACCTTGTCGACACTGCTCTTTCATTGTAAGCGGAATACAGCCGTACTGGCACTTTGCCCGCATATTCGTCAACGTGGATTTCAAGCTATACAAATTCCAACCCTTTAAATTAAAATCGATACTTAATTTAATACTTCGTGCTAAGAAAATGGCAAAGACGCATACAAACGTAACTCTTATTTCACCCCCTTTAGGATAGAATTTCCAGAAATACTTAAATAAAGGTAAAAATAAAAGTTATGGGTTCTGGTTACATAACTTTTTATTGCATGCTTACTTTGAATTTCATATGGCTACGTCACAGAAAGAACCGACTGTACTTACAGCTTTAGTGGTTGAGGGTCTGTGTTAAGCCAATCAGGTATTTCACTGAACACGTACCCTATAGATAAATTAGTAGTGTTGCTTGGAATAGGTTTGGGGTGCTCTAACTCAAGGCAGTTTATCTTCTTGAGGTAGAAACTTGACATCTAGGTACTAAGCTGATCTAATTTCCATCAGAACTAGTGTAGGTACCACGAGTATCAAATTATAGGAAACTTTAAATATAATTAATTAATATCGAATCACGTGTTGTGATATAAAAACAGAATATTAATGTGTTTGCTTCTCGGGTAGGTAGATATTATTATGCCGGCCATCCACCACCCAATCTATCGTCCAATCGGCAGGACGCTACCGATTGGATCATGCCGATTGGATGGTGGATGGCCTGCATTATGTAAAATCAATCGTTTCTGTGCGACATTTGTGTTTGCGTGAACAATGATCCGTGGTCAGTCGGCTCGCATTCTGTTTAGACTAGAAGTAGTGGCGCCATACCGCTTTGAGCCGATAACCCTGCACAGTTCAATGTTATTGTGTTTGTGACCCAAGGAACTGATACGGATAGGTGAAAGATGATCTATTGTACGGTTTACCGAATGGTAAATTATAGCTAGGTACAAGAGCTTTTCCATCATTTTCTCAGGTCTCCAGGCAGCTACTGTGAAATTAGCTGTGCGAGCGACCCATGTTATAATAATACCAGCCTATTATTGTCCCACTGTAGGGCAAAGGTCTCAAACAGAAGGCGAGAGCATTGTTCACCACGCTTGTACAAGGCGGATTGGAGATTTCAGACATTCGCAATGAGTCCAGGTTTTCTCATGATGGTTTTCCTTCTCCGTTGTCAGTAATGTCCATGTCCCATGTTCTGGTATAAATTATGTCTAGTTTTAACATATGCTATCGCTCAAATGAAGACCAGGTGTCCGGGTACAATAAAAATAAAGACACCCATTCTTTTGGGGCATTCGGATGAAAAAGTATACAAGCATGATGTGATGCTGATAACAGATGAAAGGAGAACAGTGTGCAGGTCAGTAACACGCTTTTTAGTAGCTTCACTTGTAACTATGTATGTAAGAAAATCTTGGAATCTTAATTTGACCCACTTCCCGGTCTTCGATTAGGATGAAATTTTGCACACGCTCTGAGTTCTGATGATAATACTTGACTAGCTAAGAAACGTCATTACAAATCCAATATGGCGGCCTCCCCAAGATGGCGGACTAGCTGTTTGAAATCCACCCCCATGATATGGGTATCAAATGAAAGGGTTTTCTGAATGGGATACGAAAAAAATTAGTGCGTGCTAAAAGCGTGTTTTTTAGTTTTTTAAACTATTCAATAATTATTTTCGTATGTTTTTAATTGATTGTCCAATTATACCTAATTGAAATCAAAATAAGCGTGTTTTGCATAATTATAAACGAAGCTTTTTGCACAGCGAGCCATTATGTTTTGCATAATAACATGACATATTTATTGGATAAATAATGTGAATATTTAGTGAAGCTAGCATTTTCATGAATACCTAATAGTCATCAATTTAATTATCTTTAAAATGTAGGCAAAAAATTAAAAACAGCTAGGTATGCATTTATTTGACAGACTTAGGTATCTACTTCATCTTTCTCAGGTTAAATTATCTGTCTGGAATGTGCAATAACTGGATATACTTACTTTTTTCTACATAGCCTGCGACAGGTTTTTTTGAGGTCGGTTTCGATGCTATCGTACGTCTTATTAAAGGTTACAAGAATGTTTCTCGCAAAATTTGCATCTTAATAAAGCTCTCTGTTAATTGATGCAAATTGCCGGCGCCAAATATTATGACGGATATCAAATGTGGAATGCAGTTTGTTATAGATAGGTACCTTCAGACTACATAGCATAGAAAGCGGTTTGATTTTGTTTCAGTTATGTTTAATGACAGCCATTCGATGTTTAACGAGTCCGCCCCATCAATTTATTAGTCGACATGACAACGAATTAATCAACTTTTTATTCGATTTTTTGTGTGAACTTTTACGTCTCTCCCAGGAATAGTGGGCAGCCTTATGTGGCGGAACTGGCAGATAGTTTTTTGCCGCGTCATAGGAGAGGGTGACAAATATGGCGTGGCGCGGCGTAGGGAACGGGCCACCAAATAAGGCACATCGGCGCGCTTGAATAATTAATTAATTCCGACTATCGCAGCCGCTACGATTGGATTTATTTAGATTGGGAGCGGATGGTCCCGGAGGATTTTGTATTCATTCAGATTTAAATGGGTGGTCTGTGTTTGACTAGAGTTCGTTCCGTGATGTTTCGTGGATATTTCTGAATCACGATTACCAAAAAAATACTCGTAACAAGAATTCTGAGCAAGTATCTACCTATAGGTACTTGAAAGAGTTTTGAGATGGGTACTAGGGAGGTACTTAGGTACTCTTACCTATTTTAAACCCTCTTAGGCTTTTACATTTACCTCCTAATAATAATTCCGATACAGTTAGAAATCGAACAGAATTTTGGGAAAAGTTGTTTAAATTAAAATGAGATGTTTATTGATTATGCAGATTATTCGTTTGCAAAAGTTGTAGCTAATAAATTTACTGAATTGATTTTGATACTAGTCTGCTACTTATGTTTTAATCAAGTCACATTAGATCGATACCCATCAAAACATTTAATTTCATAATAAATAGATACTTTATTTAGTAGGTAGCTATTACAGCTATGTTACAACACAACTCACAAGTTAATTGGCCAACCCATTCAGTTACAAAAGACGTAAATAATAAGGTTCATTTACACATACAGGAGCAGCATTCTTTACCTACATAAAAATATTATTAGTCACGAAACCTAAACAACAAGGGATGGATAATCGGAGGAATCCTAAAAAGTTCATTTTTAAGCTAGGAAAGTATAAATAAAATAATAATATAATAATAATAATAAATTCTTTATTTCAGACATAGGTAGTCCACTTTAAACGGAATATATTATGTAGATACGACTTCTAAAAGCAAGTTAAAAAAAAACCGCGACTTTCTTGAAATTGCGAGATTGCGATTGCGATTGTGGATTACAAAAGTCCACTCCATGCTAAACCAACGCCTGAAGTTTAGGTAAATATGCATCCGATTATTCGATATCCTGTATTAACAGAGACATGAAACTTTTCAGCCTTATTTCGCTATTTGGCAATGGCAAAGCGCTCGCGTGCCTTTGGTATTGCAGTGCCGGTGTCTAGCGGCGGTGACTCCTGACCCAAAGGTGGACCGCCTGGTTGCTTACCACTTATTAATACGAAACGAACATTAATCTATTAGTCAAGTTTAGTGTGGTGACTGTTATTAATTTATTACACACATACCTACTTATACGTACATTGTCGTAGTAATTGGAAGTCCTTCATCAGTTTACATACCTGATAAAAATAAATGTTACATTTTAGTGTCCAACCAAATTCTACAGACCCTAGAGCGAAGTAGATACCGTCTAGTAATACATACGACCTTTAGGGCTTATCCCTTTGAGCGGTCGGCACTTATCGGGTGGCGATGGATCGCCGGCCAGCATAATGGAAAATCGTTGTAGCTCCACAGCCGTCCATCTCGCAGAGAAACGCGACCGATGTGTCCTTAGTCTTTTATGTATACCTTTCGTTAAAATGGCTATTAATTTGATTTATATTTATTTTATAAATCGTTAATTTATAAAAAAAAGTCAAATAAAATTTACATACTGTTTAAAATAAAATACAGTTGCATAGGTATTTGCCTGAACTGGATTGAACCTGTGTTTCAGGCTACAAAGTGCTTAATTTGTAGTGTGATAAAGCCTAATTACAGGTAAAGTAGCCGGACGTAAGCATAGCGTATAAGCGATTGTTTTTGCATAGGAATTATAACAAGGGAAAAAGGCGTGAGTTTATGTATGTATTTATAACAAGGAAATTGGTGAAAGTGAAACAGGTACTTATATTTTATTATGACCATTTTCCTTTTGTAAATGCGCGAATGACGATGTCATAATCGTCAGGAGTAGTCCAGGAGCCACACTTCCGACGTCACGTAACGTCACATAACCCTAAACAAAGAATGGAAAATCCATGAAGATTTCGACACAAAACCTGTACAATGTTCAATCAATTTACACAAAAAACTGCCTTTTGAAGATACCGTCTGAAAATAATGCAAGTGTTTTTTTAAATTATTTTATTAATTAATTTGAATGAAATATGCACTTTATGCTTGTACATTTTAAATTTTTTATTTACTTAACTGTTAATACGGATACTTCGAAAACTTGACCGCGTTTCACATCCTTTCATCCATCAAATGAAGTCAGTCCTCTCTATATTACAAACTGAGCTGTAAGATTAACAACATTCTTAAGACATACTAACCCGCAATATAAACGAAATATGTTAAACATTTCTGATTCGTTCCAAGTTGGAATAGGCGCTGACGAAAATTTAAATTCCCATTCTGAATAATCCCACGCCACCGAGAAGGCCTCGGAGAAAATTACATTCCATTTTGCGCGTTAACACGTACGAATATTATTATTATAGATAATCATCTATCCTAACAAACCAATTACACGATTACCACGCTTCGCAGTGGGTCTTATCTTAATCCAGCGGCTATTTGAAGGCGGTAACTTATTTAAACCAGTGTTTAATTGGATCTCGGCGCTAACCGCGTTCTCTATACCGATCCGTGACCATCGAGTTTATTCCAAATTGTACGTTTCAACGTATCGACTACTGTGGGCTATAAACAGGGGCAGATACTTGCCAATAAACTTTTAACTTTATTATTGGTATCTTTATACAGACATCAACCTAACACGAGTTAGTTCTTTGGTAATAAAACCTACTCCGTGTTTTTGTAGTCTTTAAAAGCAGTCTTGCAGTTGCACAAAAGATTGAAAAACGTCAGACAGAATGACAACGAGAATTTATGCCAAGTCGAGCTTTTACTCGCGAAACATAAAATTTGTAACCATTTCCGTACAGTGCTCACATAAAATAAACCGTGGAAAATCAGGCACTTATTCAATAGGCAAGCGTTGCAGAGTATGGCTGGTTGGTTCTATTTCAACTTTTTGTCTTTGTTACGAGTTTGAATGTTTATTAGTAAGTAGGCACTTAATATTACTTAGAAGTATTGGAAATGTTTTTGTTTTCCTTCTTGATGAAGCTTTTCTTTAATTTGTAAACGAGGTACACAACACAGGTATACAACTGTATAATTTCAATATTTTATTGTATAAAAAAGCTAAAACGGTGTTGAATAAGTGCGGTTTAAACATTATCTGATTATTAAGTCATTGATGTAATTTATCGTTTTTGACTACATAATCAATTCAGGTAAAAAGTTTATGCACTTGTTAATATTCTGGCTAGGTTACAACACCTAAGTAAAAAGTCGTAGCTTCCGCATAATTGGTATGCAAATCATAGGAAAGGAAGTGTATTTAGATTTTAGACGTTATCTAAAGCTAAGCTAAAGGAGCCAAAATATATTCATCCTTTTGCACAGTATTGAATGCGGATCTAGCCGTCATGACATGAATTTATTTCACTTCATTATAAATAATGGACACTAAATATTTTTTTGTTGCATTTGGCTGGCCTTGATTAATGATTAGTGACGGTGATGTTAAATTCTAGATTATTTTGTAGCATTGAAAATAAAAGTGTGGTCTCGAACAAATAAATATGGCACATGACATACGTCCAGAAAAAATACAGCAGTGGAATCATTTAATTTAATACAAACTTCTTAGTTAATTAAGCTGAACTAAAACCTACTTAACAAACAAAAAACAATTCTAGCCTACCCTATAAAAAAAGTTGTGTAAAAAACATTTTTTTTTTCAAAACAACGCCAGTGTGACAACATGCGACACCAATTTGTCAACTTCCGTGACGTGCAAACTCGTATAATTGTAGGCTAAGCTTACAAAAAGCCCTCTAAATATAATCCGGGGTGTAACCGTAAACTGTAGCCGGTGTAATATTCCTTCGGCCAAAGCTACCTCTGTACGTACCTACGTAAGAGGAGAAGCAATGTCTTGCGAATTTATCGCCAGACGAACCTGACTTTAATGAGAACAGCAGGTGGTCGACGAGACGACTGCCTTGCAGTTCGCCCAGTATATTATCTTGGCGGACGGCGATTAAAGGAACTAAAGTTATTACGTACCTACTGATTTCGACATAATTAGCCTTTGTCGCTATGATTTGTTGGGGTATTCTGGGTAGATTGTAAAAAATAACTTGAACCCTGTAGAAATAAGCTAGCCCGATTGAATAAGTTTATTTAGTCCCTTGTTAGTGGATTAGGGTATTAAAAGATACAATTTTTAACCGAACGAAGTGTCGAGGACTGTAGAAGCGACCTTATTACAGACATTTGTTACAGACGTTTCAAATAAGTTGGGTGCCTACTTTCTTATAATTTGTGTAGCTCCACAGCCTCCACATTTTATTTAACTCCATACGTGCAGGAAATAATAAATATTATTATCTAGTTTAGTATTACAAAGAAAGCAATTACTCTATCTTCATTACCTATTTTAAAGTAGGTATTGTTTACATCTACTTTCTTTAAAATACAAACTCTCTAGCTCCGCAATTATTTTAGCGATGTGCGCAACGTAGGTACCCTAATTCCACAATTTCTCTCTCTAGAACGTCTGGTATGTTAGAAATACCTTAATATAATTATAGAGCTCAGAAGCAAACCATTACTTAGCGCCTAATCTCGATTTCTATCCAAGATAATCTTACGTGCTTATAGGTGCCTATAACTAACAATAACTTCGTATATGTCACCGGCAGAAATCCCAACGCAAATATTTGGCGAAGTCGACAATGCTGATATTAAATGGCCTCAGTCCGTGAGGGTTGTGGACCCTCTCGCACTCTCAAATCTCACAGATCCTTTAGGGGTTTCTCTTTGACGAAATATACCATCCTTGAATATACACAATACAGCTTTTAAAGGATCAAATATCCTGAATTTGGTAGCGTGTGGTTGAAACAATTTTCAACGATTTTAACACGGGAATGGAGTCAAAAATGCTTTGAGCCTGAAAGCTCCCGATTGTTTAATTTATCGGCTTACAAGTCTATTCAAATAAAGAGCCCAATCCAAGAATGGCCTTAGACATTCCGACCCTTATTGCTGAAAGCCCTTGTTGATGTTTGGCTCGACAATATCTGACGTGCGTTTAGAACCGTTACGTCAAGCTATCTTTGGCGTTATTTATGACACAACTCTTTTCATAATGTCAGTTCCTGTAATTTTAAGAACGTTCGCATTCTAAGCCCATCTCTCCAAAATACTTGTAAGTAATTTACCTTTTTAACAAGTTTTTAGATTCAGATTTGCTTATTTGCCAATAATGTAGGTATGAGATAGCGTTTCCGCTACATTTTTGAAATTGATTGTCGTTGAGACTAGATTTTAAACACTTTTCATTAGAAGATTTGTTATTTTGATTACCTAAAATATTTCTGTTTATGACACATCATAAACATATATTAATAGCATAAACATATTCTAACTCTACTTTCATGTAAGCGGAGATACTTTTTCCATTCCACTCACCCTTTGCTTTCGTTTCGTCAATATTTGACCACTTTTATACTTAAAAAGTTTAAGCACTTTATAAGATCCTTAACTTATAAATGGACTTCAAGTTAGTTTTATAGGACATTTATGAAGTTATTTGTTCAATTAATGGGCACTTATGTCGAAGCTACGTGAAAAGTTTAGATTTAAAGAACATTACTCTTCCTTAACTCGATTTTGTAAGGAATAATTACTTTTTTCTGTTCAAAAGTTTTTCTTAAACATAAAATAATGCAATTAAAGGAAAGTCAATATATATGGCATATTTAGTTTCAATAACAGATATTTTTCGTGTGGGTATGATGAAATGAAATGATGAAATGAAATGATGATTTATTCAGTAAATTGGTTATAAATAACACTTTTACACGTCACATTTGTTTTTTTTTTAACTAGATGAGTCCAGTGTTTCCTAGCCGACTGCTCTGAGAAGAAACACCGAAACAAACTCAGAGGTCAAAGTCTCTTTTAAAGTCCATACAATTACTTGTAATGGTCAAATCATATGCGAACCAAGTAGGTTAATGTCCGAGGTGGTCTCTTGAGGAGAGAGGCACACAAATTTGAGTCGGCCTGTCCAGTCAGTGCACGCATTTGTCAGAAATCGTCAAGCTCGACTCAGAACTTAAGGAGCTCAACGACACGACGAACAATACCACAGAAAGGACATTTGGGTAGGCCGCATCGAATACTCAAACTGTCAGACAACCATTAAATCTAATCCCAGAAAAAATGCAACAACCCACATAGTCCACATATTTACAATATAATATATTAAAAAAATATACTTTCTAAAGTAAGATATCCGGATGAGAAGAAAAAAAAAAAGAAAAAATAAAATAGTCTCTAAATGTCATGTTTACGTAAGATGTGTCAAAAGGAAAAATGTAATTTGCAAAGGGCATAATCACAAGGCTTAGCAGAGCGAGCAGTTCAATCCCAAGCTTTTTTATCATCTAAATAATCCGAAATTTTATAGTAGCCCTTTTTGTATAGTTTGGTTTTAATACAACTTTTAAATTTTTTAATCGGTAAGTTTCGAACATCAATGGGAAGTTTATTGTAAAAACGTATACATTGACCCATGAACGAGTTGCCTACTCTGTGGAGACGAGTGTGATGTACCACAAGATTGTGCCTATTTCTAGTATTAAATCCATGAACATCGGACACTTTCTTAAAATTTGAAATATTCTTGTGTACATACATAAGGTTTTCAAATATGTATTGTGAGGCTACAGTCAGAATGTTGATGTCTTTGAATTTCTCTCGAAGGGAATCCCGTGGACCTAAGTTGTAAATGGCTCGAACAGCCCTTTTTTGTAGAACAAAGATAGTATTAATGTCCGCACAGGTTCCCCAGAGAAGAATCCCATACGACATGAGACTATGAAAATAACTGAAATAAACAACTCTGGCTGTATCCACATCAGTTATCTGTCGAATCTTTTTAACAGCATAGGCGGCTGAACTGAGCCTGCCTGACAATTTTTCTATGTGCGGGCCCCATTGTAATTTGGCGTCAATGGTAATTCCAAGAAACACCGTTGACTCAACAGGATTCAACTCTATTCCATTAAGCTGAACATTGGTGCTTAGCTGCCTGACATTTGGCGTTGAAAATTTAATGAGATTAGTTTTTTTTTCGTTTAACAGAAGATTATTTACATTAAACCAATGGACAACTTTACAGAGTGCATTGTTAACTTCGTCAAAATTTTCTAACTGTCGCTTGATTTTAAAAATTAGTGAAGTGTCATCCGCGAACAATACAATCTTGTGATTATCCCTTACGTGATAAGGTAAGTCATTAATATAGATCAAAAACAGGAAAGGTCCTAGAATTGAACCCTGCGGAACGCCCATGGTGACCGCAGATCCTGCAGACATTTTGCCATTTACATCAACCCTCTGAATTCTGTTGTTCAGATAAGAAGTCAGAAGGTCGAGAGCTCTGTTCCTTATACCATAATGGTGCAATTTCCTAATGAGTGTATTATGGTGTACGCAATCAAAGGCCTTGGATAAGTCGCAGAAAATGCCAAGAGCATCCCGCGATTCCTCCCAAGCCTCAAATATGTTTTTCAGTAACTCCACGCCCGCGTCTGTAGTTGAACGACCCTTTGTGAAACCGTACTGTCTCAGATGGAGTAAATTATATTTATTAAAATGCCTTAACATTTGATTCAAAATTAATTTTTCAAAGATTTTACTCAATGTGGGTAATATGGAGATTGGCCGAAAATTCGTAGGATCAGTTGTACTACCAGATTTGAACAATGGAATTACTTTACTAAGTTTCATCAGGTCAGGAAATACACCAGATGCAATGCAAGAGTTAAAAACAATTGCTAAAAAAGGAGAAATAACATCAATTATTTCAGACATGATATGTACCGATAATCCCCAAAGGTCGGTAGTTTTTTTTACATCTAGATCCCTAAAGGAATTAATAATATCTTTATCAGTCACAACAATAAATTCAAAATGTTTGTCGCATTCTGGTACACATTCTTTTAGTATAGAGAAAGCAGAAGTGGACGACGACGACAGAGTCCTGGTTGTTAAAATTGGAATATTAGTGAAGTAATTTTCAAACTCTGTTGCCACGTCCATGTCCGCTTTAAAATCTACATTGTTGATTTTTAAATGGAAATCACGGTTGCGTACTGTAGTTCTTCCCGTTTCTGAATTAATAATATTCCAAGTTGTTTTAATTTTGTTACCAGATAATTTTATTTTATTTTTTATGTGTATGGCTTTTGCTGAGGAACAGGCTCTTTTAAAAGTTTTAGAATATTTTTTAACAAATTCTTTAAAAGTTTCGTCTTGGTTATATGATTTTTCACTATACAATTCATATAACCTTTCCCTACTTTTATAAATACCCGGTGTTGCCCAGTCACTAAATTTAACACGGTCACAAAGAGGTAATGTTTTTGAGGTGAAAACTTTCTTGAATTCACAATTGATAACATTAAATAATAAACTATATGCATTATCCGGGTTGATGTGATAAGGTAAACTCGGTAGCTTTTCCATTAAATTACTTTTAAATTGTCCTAAACGACTTTTGTATACAGGAATAAAACTCACAAACTTTCCTTGAGCTTCAACTATTTTCTGAGGGAAAGTAACTAACTGGCCACAGTGATCCGAGTCCAACTTGTTTATAATTAAACGGCTGGATGGTCTTAAGTTTGTAAAAATATTGTCAATGCAGGTGGCACTAGTGGCAGTTATTCTAGTTGGCTCAAGGAATGTGTGGTACAAGTTATATGACTTAAATAAAGCTAAAAATTTATTTACAGTAGCTGATTTTTCTAGTATATTAATGTTAAAGTCTCCACAGACTACAACTGTTTTATTACTGCATACTGTATCTACTACTACCTACTTTAATAATAACATAAACGTCACTTTCTTATTTACTACCAACTTCAGTAAACGCAGATTAAGTTTCGCCGCCAAGTGACCAAATTAATCGGTCGGTTATAAATAATGTGCGATTAAAATGCAGTTAACGTCTGAACACGATTACTTAACTAAATTAAGCTTTTCTATGAATTGCTTCATCGACTCGTTCTCAAGTGGGCGAAAGACGTACGACGACTTATGGCTCGACGATGTTTTTCGCCCATGTGCTACGTGAACTTTAAGAGTGAAACATGTGACATGGGCGAAAAAGGTCGTCGTGCTTTAAGTACGCGTAGGTACTTGCTCGTTCGTGTATCGCCTACTTAAAAACTGCACAACGATGAATCTGCATATGAAAATGTTCCTTCTCAGATATAACATCTGTAACCGTAAAGTTAATAATAATATAAACTGCACGACATTGCGCTTACTAAGTATTTTAAAAATGTCCTTCTTAACCGCAATCGACACATTATAAAAATTAATGATATCGCAAACGCAATTGCAATTATTTTACTAAAGTGGTCTAAACTATGTCTTATTAGCAACAAGAAGCATCAAAAGAAACTCGCCATATGACAGTGAGCAGCATAGCAATAACACACCGTATTAGACCAGCCGAGAAGAAATATAATTTGCGTCTGAAGTATGAAAGCGCGCCCATGTTTGGTGTAACAACCACTAACAACCTCGCGGTCTCGGCAGGACGTGTTTGACGACTGACTGATATTGCCTGCCCGCCTTATAAGGGGCAAATAAATAGTTCCTACCCTCGCCTTATCCCGAAGGAGAGGCATCAACCATAAACATTGAAACGCATTCTCCAACTTCGTTGTGCAAAAAGTAGTGATGCTGTTATGGTATAAAATAATATGGTGGAAGATGTTAAACATAGTCACAGCAAGTGATACTTACATGCATTTAGCTTCTTCGTATCGGGGCAGTAGGGGTATCCTTAAAGTCTTAGTTAAAATGTTTGTATTTTATGTTTTAATTTTTACTGTTTTATTTTGACCGTACAGGCGTGTTTTCATATTTGCGCCCGGAAATGTAAGAATTGATTTTATCTACACTAAATGAGATATGCACACGCAAACGCATGCCAGTCCGCAATCGTATGCGGGCGCAAGTGAAAATAGCGTCATAAGTTGTATAATAAGTTGTCATAACATATGTATCATTATAATTATGAAGACAAGTTTGAAATTCCTATGTCAGATGACACATTCGCTGGTATATTTCCATGATCGATGGATTGCCGAATCCTCACCGCCGGTGGTCGCTAAACGTCAACGTATGCATGATTACGTCGACGTACATGCACAATGTGTCATAAACGTATTGTAGACATGCAATTGTCTATTGTCTCTTGTTAAGCAGTACTTAAGTTTACTGACTTTGATTAAGGTTAAGTGTAACCGACATTTATCACCATACGACTTATGCACGTATGTGATAAATGTCGTGCCTTTTACACTGTATCTGTTGACATGTAAAGTTTCATGATTTATTGTTTACAATGAGTTCATTTTTATGAAATTTTTACAGTTTAGGGCACGTTTACAGCAACGGAATATTTTGAGTTTATTCCAGAAAATGTACATGCAGATCAAGCTATGTACCTACCTGTACCTATATAAAATTGTATGAGAAAATCCACGTTTTCAACAACATTTTGTTAGTTATGTGTCTGGTCTGGGCATCACTCAAAAGTTTAAACTTGAAAGCTTTTCAGTCCGTGGCGGGCGGCGGCGCTGTTTGTATCCTGTCTTTGGGGGGATTTGTGATAGACGCGCGCCGTCTACCTAAATTAGGAAATGCTTTCACATAAATTGACCCCTGTCTAGGATGGGTTTATTGACTTACAGCAAGGTCGTCAGAGGCCGGACCTGGCGATCCAAGGTAAATAATAATAATACAGTGTTTTAATAAAAATACAAATTCGTCACCTGTTCGGTCGGTAATTTTTTACACAACTGGTTTTCTTCATCAACATAAATATTAATTTATTTAATTTGGTATTAAAAATATTATTTTGCAAAGAACTTGTTTGGTGTTACCTACCTTATTGTATTTAATATGTTTAGATGGTAGGTGCTTATGATTTGAATAGTCCATCAAACAGACACATGTCAATGGTAATCAAACACGACACGTTCGTGGGCGCAGCTACGACTATATTTGCTTTGGAAACGGTTAAAATGATTTACGTCAATGTCTACAATGTGTTATAATGTAGGTAGTAAATACATCAACTCGTAAATTCAAATAAGTTATTATTTATTTCTCTGACATTATTATGCGACATAATTAATGATTACGACAAGACTTGTCATTATTAAATTAAAAATATGGCAGCAATTGGATTTAAGATTGCTCTGCTCAGGCTTACCTGCCTATCCCATAGTATTATAGTATAATTAATGTATGTATATTATTATAAATGTTAAAGTGTCTGTCGGTCTGTAACGCTTTCATGACTAAAACATAGAACCAATTTAGAAAAAATTAGGTAGGTACGGGATATCCACGACTTCACCTGCGTCGACGATAACCGACATTTACGCGGACGAAGTCGCGGGCAAAAGTAGCTTATAAAATAACAGAATTTTATTTGTAATTAAGGCATACACATAATTATAATACTTATGTGAGTAAAATAGAAGACGAGTTAAAAGTTTTCATTGATACTGCAAATAAGTGAGCGAAATGGCGAGTTTTATTATAGCTGGCTGAGTAAAACCGAGAGGATAAGAGCTTTACTATGGAATGCCGACGGACTGGTCCTCGCATCCACAGCGTACACGCACAAAATGTTCCACTGAAACAATGCAATGGGCCCCACAACGTGCATTTTACCTTAGAAGATTACTTCTGGCTAGAAACTATAATGACTCATGATGCAATAAACACTACCTAGGTACCTACCCCACCTTGCAAAATTAACAATTAAACTTTAGTAATACCTACAGACTTGTCTATCCACTTTAAGAACCACAAGGCAAGTGCGATCACTTCGATTTTGATATATGAATACAATTTGTGAAGAAATACCTTAAATTTTGCAAATGTCATACGAGTGACATTCCTCGTGAAATCTCTTGGCACATTAGGGACCGAGTGAAGGAAGCGCGTGCGCACACTAATGAGCGCACGACCGCTTCCTCTAACTCGAGCTGATCCTGGCAACACGCCGAGGCACTTGTGCTGAGGATGAAGATCTGCTTGCAAATTAAAAACATATTGCTCTTATTATTAGGCGTTTGAGTTACTTATTTTTTTTTATTTAGTCCTCATGGACTGCCTCCGCCTCTGGGGTGGCGGAGAGGTGTGTTTAACTCTTACCGACTAAAACCCCATGGTGTTCCTCCAATTACCTTCGAGTTACTTACTTAGGTGGGTACTTGTGTGGTAGCTCTACTGATATAATAAAACTGTTTGATTACAACAAGCCAAATGATAAAATCAATATTTTGCGAGAAAACTTGGGATATAAAACTGGTGTGTGAAAGACGTAGTGTATAATCTAGTTGTTCATTCAGCGTGTTCTGACTCAGTACCCCAGACGATCATCACACATACATCACAATTACACACGGCAGTGTGTGTAACTCATAAGAGGAAAGCAAGTGAATTCGTTACTGACATCATTCGTCGTATGCACATTTGTGAACATCTAATATTAGCTCTATGAGCGCTCAAATGTGTATTTTAGAGTTTTGGCGACGCGAGAGCGACGTGAAGCGAAACACGAACAAAATAACATCGCGCTAATCTCTAGGATTTCAGGACGAAACCGTTCCCATCTAGACTGATTTCCTAGTATTATTGGTTCTGTTTGTTTGTTCAGATTATCCAGATACACGTAGGCTGGTGAGAAAATGAGTGCCTTGGTAATGTTGCGTGAAGACACGATGTTTGTATGATAGCAATGCGGAACTTTGCGGTTCGAGCAAATGTGATTGTATTTTGGTTTTCTCAGCGTATCGGTGATTTTTGATTTGTATGTGATAGTTCGACGCATCTGGTTTGTGCCGACGCATTTCATCGAGTACAGATATTGTGTTATTTAGGAATAAAGTATCTAAAGATTTGAAATGGATAGTACGGAAGGTAGAACCAGCCTCTTATACCTAGTGTCAAGCCATAAACAAAGCTGAAAATGAAAATGTTAATAAAATCTTAAAGAACTTTGGTTTGAATGATTAATTATCATTTAAATTACTATCAGATCCGTGTAGGTATTAACTTAATAAAATTCTATGTTATTAAATATTCTTATTGATATAACCTAAGAAATAGCTAAGCATTTTCAATTCAATACTGTTTAGCGTAGGTAAGAGATCTATTACGATATGATTGAGGATTGAGGCTATCAAAACGGCATCGATTATGGCTATTTGCATAGTCTGTATTTAAGCTAGACTTTGAGTATTTGAACAATAAATTCTACAAGCATAGACACTAGACAAATATGCGATGACCTCCTTTGTGTATTTTAAAAACAAATGTTAAACTTCCTGCACTGCAAATGTTATAAAGCTTTTAAAAAAGGAACAGCTAATAAAGTTCGGATTTTAAAACGACTTTATAGAAACTTTACTTAAAAAGATGTTTAATTATACTATTCGATGAGTAAGTTTTTAATTTCAACCAAAAGAAGCATTAAGTACTTATCTACCTAATTTAGTAAAATTGGTAGCTATCTACTCTATTTTAGGTAGGTATTGGAAACCTTTAACATCTACGATTTAGAATCTTTTTGATTTTTTTTCTTCTTTTTTTTTTACTTCTCTAATTCTTAAGCGCTATGTAGCTTTGTTTGGTAATAATGAATATCTATCAGTAATGTTACTTTATTATCTTTCACTCTATTTAAATATAGGTAGGTAGATAGTCTAGCTAGAACCATTATCTAGCTAGCTAGTATTTCAAGAATAGATCGTCTATGTAAAACGTAGCCAGTAAAAACAAACAAATCCGCGTACTTAGAAGTCACATTATTGTTTAGTCTGTGGCGCTGCATGACGTGTGCAGCTCCAGTGTTGCCACCCAACTGTGTCAATATAATTGACGTATTTATTTATGTTGGCTAGATTAAATCTCTATGATTTATTATTAACGATTCAAAACAGCTCGCTGCTCACATAAAGTTTATAACAGTGTGATTTTTGAGAGTATTCTAGATCTAGTGGTGGCGCTAGACGCCATATGGCCTGCGCGCACGCACGTACCGTGGGAATGGACAAACAAACTATGTTTACATGTTGCAGATTTGTTCACATTGTTTTTTTGTTTTATTGTGATGATTAAGGATTCAAGTACGGCGTAGTATGTTGTAGACATTTGATAGATGGCCGGTCGTCATTTATACATATGAGATATTTTTATTACCTACTTCACTATTTAATTTAAGTGAGTTAGTATACAGTTTTAATACCTTATTATACCTACATCTTGAAACTTGTTACTCTTTAGTCGCTACTAAGCGTAGGTATAAAAGGTACAACCAGTCTTATTAAAGAAACGAAATAAAAATGGCGGCTCTATCATTTGTCTTTGCTCTCCCTCGCTCGCTATACAGTGCAAATGAAAGGGCATGATAAGGACCTTTGTTTGGTCGCCATTTATAATTCATTTTTGAAAAATTAAAAGGTTTTTTATACACCATTTAATAAGAATTGCAATTTCAAACTGGGATAACGCTGCATAATGAAGCGCCATTTCCCGGTACACTTCCTCTAAAGTTTGATAATTTCGTCGAGAATCGTAATGAGCAGCTGTTCAAATTAATTACAAGGAACTTTCATTGAGTTCAACATAAATCGTACGTTATTACAGTCACTCGTCGTGTTTGTCTCATTATTGAGGTATTCCCAGCTCTGAAACGATTTTAATTACAACTGAATTTTGGGTAAATTATCAGTTAGATTTATTATTGAAACTATACCTACTCCTCTTCTATTAGGTATTTTTGCTGCGGGTTCAACTTCAAAAAAGGGTTTCTTTTTTCAAAATTGACTTATTTTCTGACCCGCGTTGAGTTATATGGCCGCCACTGTAGATTGCCACTGCCCAAGACTGGCATGGTTGGCGCTCTTTGGGGAAGGCCTACGATCAGCAGTGGACGGCTATACTGCTATAGGCTGTTAAAATGATGATGATAATGACTTTATTAAGTTATGTTTTCAGAAGTTGTCGATGTTCGATATTCAAAACAAAAAAAAACACCAAGTTTTTTCTAGGCACGTGTTATCTTCTGTTTACAAATAAAATTATAGATGGAATGACTCATGCAAAAATCTATTTAAGCCCAGTAATAATTTAGGTACGTTGGTTACCGACTGTACCTACCTATGACCTACAGGCAAATGGTTATTGGCAACGGGGCGTTCAGTATTCCTGTACCTACAATTAAAATTAACATTTCATAAATTGGCGTGGTTAGTTCGAAACTGTAAAGAAAACCTACTAAAAATAAAACTGTAAATTTGCCTAGAATTCGACAGCTGCATCTAGTTTTTCGCACCCCAATTAAAACAGATACAACGTTTAGTTTCGTCCGACCCAGTTACAAATTCGCATAATGTCTAACATCTTATTATGAGTACCTATGCAATGAAAACTTTCCAAGACACATGAGGTCCTAAAGCAAACCTAGTAGCAACCTAGTTAGTAGGAACCTAAAGCAAAGAATTTTTGCTTGCAGAATTGATGTATCTTAATTTTAACACCGTCAGCACTCACATTGCGACGTTATTATTTAAAGCGTCACAAAAAGACTTGAGTATACCGTGAAAGCTTGCGGTATGCCGCTGTAGGCTGTGGCATGCCGTGTTATATCGTGCCGTGCCGCTAGTGAACGCCACCCTCTATGACAAATATCTAACTGTCTAACATAATGTTGGCGCAGAGCCCTAAGCTAATATAAATTAATGACAAAGCTCCTTTTGTGGAGCAGCCTGTATATCGCTAGAAGCACTCGCTTTGAAACAATCGCATTAGACTGAGGAATTAGTTTTAGATTACAAATGGAAATAGGTAAGTAGGTAAACCGTATTTAGTGGATATTTAACTAGACAGTAGCGACTACATAATTGCTAATAATGAGACACGTAAAGTGCAACTATTACTTAATTGCATTTAACGCAAACCTAATGACGTTACTCGTAATCTCCCTTTTTAGGGCGTTCGCCCACGTCAGATAATCGGTGACCGATTTTTGTTCGGAGAGAAATGGAAAATATGAACACCAACGCAAATGTACGCACAGCAAAACAGATAGGTATGCAGGGTCGTCAGATATGGTTGAAGTTTTCTTAGAAACCGATGGATGTTTTCGAATGTAATTTTATTTAAAACGTAGATATTAAATAAAAAACTACTGAATAGTTGGCGCTGCAAAAATTCTGACGTGGGCAGACTCTTAACTAACTTAAAATAGACAATTATTCACAGCCATAATTTAATATTAGAACACAAATAAAAAACTATAGGTAGCTATGTCTATTGTCTCTTGAGTGCCACCTGTTTTCAAATCAAGTCATTTTATTTGTATTTTAATGGATGCATGTTTATTTCTGTCTTACCTAATTAATAATTCGACAAACTGGCTTTCGATTTCTGCGTCGTATCCATTTGCAGATCTTATTACTTATTTTATATTAATCAGAGAGAATTTCGCAATACAGAAGCATCACCTAGCAACAGGCTTTTCAAATAAATATAAACCGCGTAGCAGCAACAAATGTCTTCGAACCGTGGATCAAATGTTCAATGGCATATTTTATGGAAATAAACAGTTAGGTCTGTAAGTATTAGCTATTTCCATAAAAATATTCTATTAAACTTGAATTCATTACTCCAACAAGTAATGTCTATGAAACATGAGTGTGCTCAATTCGACTCGTTAATTAAAGATGACTCAATGAAAATGAAATTCATAGACGCTGCGTCTGCGCAGTTGACGGTACCAGAGTGAGTAACAAATGGAGCGAAGAGTGCGTTGATTAAACAATAATATCAACCAAATACCTAGATGCCTATTTAACAGTAGCAAGTGAGCAACGTGTAACACAACAAAGAAAAAATCTAGTAAATAGTAGAACCTAGGTAGCTAGGTAAGGACGACAGTGTTTTGAGGTAAACACTGAGGCATCCTATGCGGTTGTAATAGGAGCGATTTTACAGCAAAAAGGTATAGTCTGATCAAGTCTGATGTGTATTTATTTTTTAGCAGTATAATGTGATTTCAGGCAGAATAATAAGTAATGATAAGTTCTGGTGCTTGAAGGCGCTCATCCAGCAGACATTTTTATTTATCTGCTGTGATTTGTAAAAATATGCGCATAATCACTCCATGTATTGACTTGTCTATGTTGTAACGCGACACCGCCTGCGACGGCTCGGCTGCCGGCAGACTGTCAGGTGTGCAACCAGTTTGTTTTCATTAACACCAACTATTATAGTAACATAATAGAATATTTCTACGCATCAACGGATTCTTAGTAATGTTTTTCATAAAATTCTAGGTTTTATTTTTGTTTTTAATGAAATGAGTCATTACTCATTGTAAAGTTGTGTAAACATGTTTGTTTAGGTCAAGTGGCCTCTTAATTAGCTTAACGTAAGAGCTTTTTCAAAAAACAGTTCGAAAAATAATGGATAGCATTTCAAACCAAATACTTTTTGAAGGTGGTTTGTTTTGTACCTATGTAAACGTACTTGGAGTTGTCTATTCTGTATTTGAATTTTCGACACATTACCTCGTTAAGTGACCCTTATTGCACCACTTTTAGGCTCATAATTCAGCGTATTACGTGTGCATTTTACTTTACTCGTCTTTGGCTCAGGCTGCAGTTCAGCCTTGACTGTAATGACAAACTTAGTTCACTTGTACTATAATAGTAGTAAGTGTTACTAGTAAAGTAATAAGTATATAAAAAATATGAAAAATAGTAGATATTTCTCTAGTGAAACATGTAAACAACGCAAAGATCTTTCATTAAATAAATTAAGGTAAAAATGCTCCCATTTACCTGCTCGTGTAATAAGGCAGATTGCACCGCGGTGAGTTATTAGGACTGTAACCGACCGTTGTGTGTTTACCGCGGTTTACCGGCTGCAGCTCTATTTGTTGGCAGACAAGGATTAGCTCTTTTACAGCGCAGTTATCGCATACAATGGTTTAGGGGCCGCGCGGTACGTTACATCTAATGAAACTCACCACACGCCCGGATTTAGGGTACACATTTCGTCTACAGTTAAAAAAAATACGATGAAAAAAGTTTTGCTGAAATTGGCTTATTTTATTCAATTTACGTCGGAATATTGTGCAGTGTTTTCTACTCTGAAAAGCTTTTTCACAAAAGCTCTCTCATATTTTTTTGTGCAGCGATCCTGTACTAGATACTGTACACAAAAAAAGATGTAAAAAGTTTTTATTCAGTTTAAAATACGGATTTATTTTTCTGTTAGGGTTAGTTGTTGCGCAATGCGCAATGCGATACGTTGGGTGTATTAGGACCTGTCTATACAGGTAATGAAGGTTATAGGGTGTAGAAATCGTAACGAAATGTGTTATTACCATGGATTCAGTACCTATACCTATATATTTCTAGATTTTCTCCGGTTATCAAAAAATATTGCTGTTCCATTCATTTTGACCGTGTAGGTGTTGCACGTTTGTATGGAACAGCTGATTAACGAAAAATTTCATCACTTTCATGATAAACCTTCATCTAGAATCATGAAGGAAATCTGTGGTAGAAGTTTTCGTTTTGTTCCTTCCATCCGTTATACTATGGCTTTAAACCACTCCCAGGACTGACAAAGAACGCACTGCCAGAGGGTCAAAGAATATTACAAAACCCAAAACGCCCATCACGTTTGGAGTTTTAAAAAAAATTCTTACCCTGGCCCTCTGGTTGAGTGAAATAAGGTGAAGGGGGGTCAAAACTCGTTTGTATCCTTAAAATTGAAGACTGCATGTGGTAATAAGCCTCATGAAGCCATGATTGGTCAATTACCGAAGCAATAGTAAACAACGAAACCAATAAGGCCAATGATACACAATGTTAGAGACAAGGCGAGTGCACACTATGCTCGTAAATACACCTTAAACGAGTGTGCACGTCATCACCAATCAGATTGTGGTGCGGCCACTTGACATTGATACTGAGACATTATTTTTATTGCTTGTATATGAAGAGATAAAAGTTATGGTTTTAGATCATGTGTAATGAGGAGCTTGTTGTAACAAGTCCCTGATGTTTATTAGTGTCATGTTTCAAGTGTTTGATGCTGCTGTGAACCAATTTGAACGTAATTGGAGTTGTTCCTACTTTAATTTAAACTTGTCTTTGAGCTAAGCGTGTCATTACGTTGAAGTTTTAATGGAGAAGATAATAATATGTTTAATATTATTATTAGCTTTTAATTAATCGGCAAATTGTCGTAAAAACACGCTCAAAATCAATCTCATGTCAAAAATGTTGAAAAATTAGAGATGCTTTTGACAATTTGAGACTGCGACTACATGTGATCGTTGTTACTTTTGTTTAGCTGTAGCATGATTAAAACAAGATAGGTATGTTTTTCAAATCCACATATTTATTGTTTTAACATAGGTAGTATCTAAAGTGATAATTAAATTAGTTATTACATACCTAAACTCGGCAATGACGTCTTATTAAAATGATTGACATGCAAAAGGTATTAAGCTGTGAATTCTATAAAGATATACATTAAGTGTTTAGCACTAAACTAATAGTTCTAAATAGTTTAAGCGCCATAGGCACCTTATTAAGGATCTAAGTACATGCAAAGAGTTCGTTGATCTTAAACTTGGGTTTCCAAAAGTGGATCCTCAGCAGTCTTGTTAGTGGATGAAACTGAAACGCTTTTATTCGGGAAATACAATTGCACCGCCTGCGCAGTTGTGCATCTACGGGATGTTATTAAAAAAAAAACACCTCAATAAAAATATATTATTAATTACAACGATGACACAACAGAAATTACTGATAATGGCGATGTACTTGATGATACCATGATGCTTGCATTTTAACAGTAATAATAACACACGGTATAATTTACCATCATAATATTTACGTGTCTACCCACACAAGGACGCCATGACACTTAATTGAAGGACAAAAAGCAACAATGTGTTTTTAATTATACGTGGAATATAATTAAAACACATGTGTTTCAGATTATTATAACAAACTGCGAGTTCCCATCATATACCTATCGGGTATTCCAAGTTTAAATCTGCGGAAGTATCTATGAGTATAATGAGTATAAATGATTTATTTACTTGTTAACACATTTATGTGATGATGATGTTTATTAATTTATAAGGAAAATACTATTAATGAATTACGTTAAAAACCATGTCATAGCTGTATTTGGTTAACTTTGACCAGAATTTAAAAAAAAATCCTTATCATCTTCTTCTATACATATAAAATGTTTTTGTCCTGAATGACTGACAGACGAATCAACGCACAGCCTAAACCACGGATCGTAGATACCTCAAGCTTAGAGGACGTGTTCTTTGTATGACGTAGGCATCCGATAAGAAAGGATATTCCAAAATTCACCCCCTAAGGGGATGAAACAGGGGTGCAAATTTTGTATGGAGAAACCAATTTTGACTCGGACGAATGTCGCGGGCAGAAACTAGTCTTAACTTAACAATAAAGAAAAAATATTGTACTACATTACATATTTTATAACTAACAATATAACACTAAGCCAACAAATTATGTAAAGTTATATCCTTTGACGACCACGCCTTTAATCTTATTTATTGCTCGCACATTTGAAAGTATTGCCCAGTACAAACGTCTATTTGATTATAATCTTAATATAAATGTGGGCAACTGAATTATATGTTCAGGATAAATAGCACCAAAGATTGGATTAAGATTTACTTGCACGAAGCATATTGAGAAAATATGGTAACTAAGTCAGATAATGGTCTCTGATTAAAATGTAGAATTCGATATAGTGGGTAGGACCTAAGATGGCTACATAGTTAAGAATAATCAATTTTGTGGCAGGTATGGTGACTTCATTAGTTGCAATTAGGGCTAGTTTTACTATCTGTAGGTGGACACACTATATTCACCAGATATAATATTAAAACATAGCCTATACCCGCGACTTAATTCGTGTTTTTCTTTCTGTGTTTTATATTTTTTTTTTTTAATAATATAGTTCTTGGGAATAATGAAACTTTCTATTAGCGTATGAATTTTCACATTCGGATCAGTAGTTTTAGAGACTAGCACGTTTAAAAAAAAAATTAACAAACTCTTCAGCTTTATAATATTAAAATTAGTCTAGTAATTTGATGGGGGTTATTAGAAGATGGTTAAACAGGAGTAAGTAAAACTCATAATTAACTACAAATATTATGACACAACTTTTAAAAGAGTAGATAATAGGTAATAATAGCAATACAAAAACAATAAACAAACATAAAACTTCAACAATGTGGAAGTACATTTAATTTAAACTTTATAAATATTACATTTAAATAACAAAGTTCCTCCTGAACTTCAAAATGTCTCATAATATTATGACAAGAGATTTATTACATTATTTTTTTTGTTAGTACCTTTCATAACATTTTAAAAACAAAATAAATGTAGCGTCACAATTAAAATATTATAACGATGTCTTGTTCAGACGCCAGGTGAAGATGTTGTTAGGGCGAAGGTAAGAAAACCGTGACTGAAACCATATGAAGCCAATTCTGTCCCCTACTGAACGTTGTCGAACGAAAACATGTAGAAAATTAAAAATGGATTTGACGAACAATCAGCAATAAAACAAAAAGATTCAATTTGTTAGTTTGGTGTTTTATTTTTGTTAAACGAATGCTGTAAGATATTTTCAGTTTATAAAGCGTTTTCTTATATTACGCGCGACATTTTCAATGAAAATTAATTTTCTTTGTAACAAAACTACTTTGAGCATTCTCAGGGAGTAAGGAGGGAAAGGAGGGAACCTTTTAAGCATTTAAGAATGTTCTTATTTCGACTCAAAAATGTTACAACTTCTAAGAAAATCCATGAAAACGAATCAACCTAACAGACATAACCTTAAACAATTTAAAACATAAAAGAAATGATTTCTTGAATTGATAACTCGATTAAATGCGGCCCTTTTCTCATACAAACGCTAGTAAAATCTTCAAAATAATTGTCCGATTTATTCCGTTCTGATTATTCAAAGTACTGTGTGAGGTTCACACGGAACGGCGCGGGCGCTGCTCCGCGGCTGTTCTTTAAAATAACCACGTATAGTACAGTAGTATCACTTTAATACCAATCGTAAACATTTTATGTCGTGTACTAATGAGAACAAACTACGTATACATTTTAATGTGTTAACATTCTGAACTAGAACATGATTGGCGACTGGTTCTCGTACTGATTTCAATATCTACTAGTACCGTGGGCGTTGTAATACAATATTATGGGACGGGAACTAAAATAGATGTCATTTTACTATATCACACGTAAGTTACTGGTTTATGGCTGTGAAATGACTATTATACTTAGGTACCTGATAGTATTTTAATATTGACGTAGTAAAAGGTTTTGATGATACTCGTAGTATACCAATGTCATACTGTATAAAAATTATATTTATATAAATTATAGATACAATTTTTAGGACTTAAAAACTGAATTGTGACAAACCGTAATACGATATGTCTTCATAGTTATATGAAGAAACGTTTTGTCGGGTACAGTGGTGTCAGAAGGTAAGTATTTCGAATTAAAGGTTTGTCGATATGAAGACGTACCTTCGGAGTTTCATATTGTTGAATAAAACTATATAAGTATAAAAAATAAAATCTTGTTGGTTTGTTACGGTTTGCCGAAATTCAGTTATTAAGCCATAATGTACTTTATTCACTAGGTAAGTAAATCACGCGTAAACTAGATTCAAAATTCGTAAATACGCATTTAACCCATTTGATAACAGTGTTTATAATAGAAGTATACTTACCCTACACCGAAATGGTTTAAATATAAGTATCCCAGGACACTTACCTACCTAAGTTCCTACGTGATACAAATTAAGTTAAACTAAACCGTCTTTTAGCAACTCCGCTCTTAACTCACAAACTAGAGGTGTTACGTATTAGCATGTTACATATTTGCACTTAATTGCTTAGTATGCTTTTAGCCTAGAATAATGTGTCACGCTCTCGTTGGAATGCTAAAACGTGAGACATTTCCAGCCATACTCCATAAATGTGTCTGCTGGCGGCAATTTGCATTCAGCTATTTCCGATATCGAACAGACATAACGGTTTGCAGCGTGTATTTCGTAATATCTTTATTAATATGTGCCGTTTGCTTGGTTACAAACTAATATTAGGCCTTTATCTCTTCAATACTGTGGGATAATCTTGATAGCGTACTTGTCTTGTTTCCACGTGAAGATGTGAGAAAGCACTAGGTAGGGACAGACACGGGTACACTGCACTACGAACTACGATCACGAACTGACTTTTGTTTTGCATCACACTTTACTTGACTGTATATCTATACAGTTGAGTTCTAGTGGTTCTGCATCTACACACTTTACCTTATGGATTGAGATCTCTCTACGCCATTTTAGCATGAACGTAAGTGAGTAATGCAGCTTTTGTAAATAATACTTGAAAACACGCCTAGCATTGGAGCTGGAAATATTGTCTAGCAGAAGCCTAGCACTTCTCTAAATTAAAAATAAAGCTTAAAAGTCCATGTCAATGAATTTAGACAGACCATCATTTGAAAGAATTGGTAAAATAACTAGCTTTATAGTTAATCGCGTGACATACTGAATATAACGAACATTAAAGTTAACAGACCACTTGCCTCAGCTTTATCTTCACCTCCCATCGAGAAACAATAGTAACCGACGAGTCGGTACGTATTGTCGGCGATCGTTAACGAACTGTTAAACGAGTGCACTTAAACTTACGACGGTAAAATGAATTTTGGATTAAGGATGCGTTCACTCCTCATGAATAATGAGCTTTCGAGGAGTTCTGCTCTATTGCTGTCTGACTGCGCAGAATCTGTTTTAAAGAATTGTTATTATTGACATTATCTTAAAGTACCTAAACATAACTGGCGAAATGTGGGTGTACTAATGGGAACACCTCTGCCTAACCCTGCGGGGATTACAGGCGTGATGTTATGTTATGTTATCCAAGAGTAGAAATATATTTTCGAACACGAGAAACATTTTTTCAAAATAAACTGTGTTCGGTATTTTTAAACTAATTGTATTATTGCGTCGGTAACTGATTCTGGCTTTGTCAGGGTGCCCTTCAATAAATTGGGATTGGTAGTTGTGGTTGATTGTTGATTCATGAGCATGCTAGCATGCTATGCATACGTTTGCTAAGCACTCTGATTCTACCACTTCCATCGGCTGATTTTTCCGTCACGTCGGACAGAGTAAAATTCCGGCAAACCTCGAATGTTTCTAAAGATTAAAACGTTAATCATGTCAAAAGGATAATTTTATACAGTAGGTAATTAAATAAGCGGCAAAAAACCCGCTCATTTTAACTTTACGAGCAAATTAATGTTATCAAGAGAGAGTAAGTAAGTAAGGAATAAAGTTTGTCGCGGCGCCATTACAGAGATTTACATGAAACGATGGCGCAGGGCTGGCGCAAACTTTTTCGATCGGGACACTCTAATTTATAAAAGCTCATTAACAATGTTTGCACAACATTCGACTTCCTGATTTTGAGGCAAACAGGATGTAATGATAAAGTTATCCCATGTTTTAATTAAGCAGTATTGTCAATAAACGCAAAGAAAACTTGATGAGAACGAGAAAGCTGTTTAGCTAGTACCTACGCTGATGCCGTTCGAAAATGTAGTAGACCTTACGTATTATAGTAATAAAGCAAAATTAGCTAGCATAGCATTAACTGCTAATAGGCAACTCAAGATTCTCGATGGAAACATTAAAATAGGTTTTTATGAAAACTTAGTCTACATTACGGTGAAGACGAGGACGAGACGTTTAACCGGTTTTGCAGATCGTAAAAGACTACTTACCTAGGATGAAAAGAATACAGCCTTATCGAGCTGTTAGTATGAACGTAGGATCCACTAGTTATACGAGTTAAGCCCTCGCTAAGAGAAAAGTAGACAGAGGTAGTGTCGAATAATCCTATCATGACTTCGAGGTCTTCCAGCCACAAGCCAAGCGAACAAAATCCTTCGGAACGCGCTTGATCCCAAAATTGAAACTGGCAGCTTACTCTCGCGGCGAAACCAACGAGACGCTGTATTTCCACTGTAAATAAATATTATTATTCGGCACATGCTTAGCGTAACACGAACATAGCGACATGCCGTATGTTTGTAATTCTGAAACGTGGGCGAAACATCAAATCAACAAAGCCATAACAATCACCGTTCTCATATTATTTTCATATTGTATTATAGGTTATTGCACTATTTGCTAAAATAAAACTAAGGAAATGTGCTTTTAATGTTGTATACGCTGAATTCTGCGTGCTTTCTTCTCATAAACAACGACAACACTGAGCGAAAATATCGGCAGCAAAGTTTACAGAAGTGAACGTTTAGAATAAAGCTAATTAAAGCTACGGCAAACATGAAAAGACGTCATTTGTGGATAAATTAATTCGCTGTAGTAGGTACCTACAACGGGCAAGTGAAAAGGTCGACTGAATAAAAATGCTGAATAGGATGCTAAGCTGGGGTTTGCTTTGTTCTAACTTGTATGAACACTCATTTATTAATGCGGACCTTAATCCTTAGAGGCGCGCGGACACTCACTGCTTCACTCAACTGCCAACATTTATTATTTTGCTATCGCATGCGACCTTTTTGTGCGCAGCACTGGGCCGTTTAAAATTAGAAGTCTAATTAAATTGAAGAAGCATCTAGAGGAGTGTGGGGGCCGTGTTCTGACCTTACTAGACATTGATAATTTTCCTGTTAACAAATGAAAACGGAAGAAATATTCCGAGTCGTTTCTATTGTCAAATGTTCATCATAAAGCTGTTTCAACAAAGAATTATACCACGGATGATCTTCATTTACATTTCCGAGAGAAACAACTTTATGACAATTTTGCATGTGGAAAATTACATTGCAGTAGAGAGCGTAGCTCAAGACGCAAGACCATTCACACTCCACTAAGTATTCACATCGTTGGCATCTTAAAACGCAGTACTTCAGCATTATGCATGTATTTTCAACTTAACTCGTCTCGTTCAGTGTACTGACTACATATAACGCACGCGTGGACGTGAATACAGCCATTCTCATTTAGAGTGAATTGTTTTACGAGGAGTGCGACCAACTATCGAATAATAAATAGTGTAGAGGGGCAATATAACGGGGTGGTGTGACGTCATCGATCGCATCTCGTCCCCTATCAATTAGGCTGGGGATATAAATCAAGATGAACGGCGGCGTGCGCGGCGCGGCCGCTCGAATGCCGGTCGGCCAGCCGCACGCGCGCAAACGCCCTACGAATTAATGTTCATTGACTTTGGAAAAACCGATTCTAAATATATTACTTACTTTGTTTTGTAAACAAAGTCTAAGAAATCCGTGGTAAATAGAGAGTCGGTGTTTTAAACACCTATGTTGCCAACTGGTATCTCGAGAGCATGGTTTTTAAACTTCAGGAGAACTTGCTCCAAGCTCCAAGTTCTGATATTGTGTACAAATTAGCATTTATGTTACCTACAAGAAAACTATGTTTATTTCAAAGTTTTGCACACATTCTGCACTGTTTCATACCAAATTCTCATGGACTTTTATATTGTTCGCAGACACATCAACATAAATATACTATACAGTATAATTATATTGCAAACATAATTTCGTCTACGAACACTAAACTTCTCTATCAAATGTTAATGTTATCCATAAATACTCGGCGCGTATTTTAGTACTAGTTTATAGCGGCATTGCACTTTAGCTATCTATTCAAATATTCATTCCTAGTCTCGACATACGTGAGTAATATTCTCGTTTATTTGATGAGCTGTGTCTGCAGGATTTCTACTATTTTGAATGAGAGCTCGTTCTAGAAATCCTATATCATCGCCAATGCTCGTAGATTGACCAACAACTATTTTAAAAACCTCGTGCAGGGAGTTGAACATTCATTCAGTCGCTCCCGCCCCGACCAATACCAGTCCAATTCTGTTAAAAGCAATTCACGATTGATGCCCTGGTCGAATGCCATTAAATGCTTCGATATTGATTGCGGACCAAGCGAAACATATTTCAATATTTAGAGCAAACACGGAATAGGCGTCCTGAGCAAGATAATATAAATGTCCCAAGATATTGAAATGACTTTGAATCAATGGCTTGCTAATTGCGGTTTATTATTTTGACTTTCATATTAGATTGTTTGAGCTAGCTGAATATTCCTACAGCTAATTCTTTATTTCTTTTGTTGCAGTTGGTGTACGAAAATGATGATTCGGTGTCCGAGGCGATCCATCAAGTCCATAGCTTATGAGGCGACGTAATCAACTAAAACCAAATTACTTAATTTAAAAAAAAGTTATATTCTTAACTTTAAGCAGAAAACCAATATGAATTTGAAGTTCATATCGCTAGTCTTGACATGGAATTTCATACTGATATCTGCAAGACGAGACTCGTATGAAGACGAAGAAACCTCGAGATCCAGAGAATTGCGGAACCGAGAAAACAATAGAAACAGAACCACTTTTAATGGAACCCTCACTGATATACCTGAGAGGAGGAATCTGAGGCACAAAAACAGTTCCAGATATCGTGGAGACAGACGCAGGTGGGACGCGCATAGAGAACACGAAATAAGAAGAGACAGGCGGAAAGGAACTGACGCTCATTCACTAGAAGACAGTGCCAATAGAACAATAGAGCCGTACAGTTTTAGAAAGGATGAGAAATCTAGGAAGACAGAGAAACACTGGAACAGAAGTAGCATGGAGAAACCATGGAATTCTGCGAGGAGACCGATCACTCAGAGTAAAGCACCAGAGAGGCCACACGTGCCTGTGAGAGAGAATTCGACGAGATCGAAATTGAAGACGGCTAATAAATGGCAGACTGGCGGCTACATTCCTTATCCGCAGCCGAGGGAAAGGAAGCCGAATATAATTTTAATCCTGACAGATGACCAGGATGTGGAGCTAGGGAGCTTGAACTTTATGCCGAGGACTATGAAGGCCGTACGGAGCGCCGGAGCGGAGTTTCGCCACGCTTACACTACCACGCCCATGTGTTGCCCTTCGAGGTACAGTATTCAATTGAAATTTTCTTCCTTTACCCTACAATCTTACATTAGTTAACATTAGTCTAATATCCTCTTATCAGATTTTAAAGATAGAATCTTATTACTTATTTGGAATATAAAATTTCAAAATTCATGCCAAACTATATTTCTGATCAGCTCCACTTCTTATTGGCAATTGCGATAAAATCTACAAGCAATTCCAATTGACGCCTTTCAGCAAATAACGACTCAGTTAAGTGCTATTAGAATATAAATGACATAGATCCCGCACCATTATCGGTTGCGCTGAAATTACTCGCTGCAATAGCGGCTGACTGACAGTTTACAATTGCAACTGGTTTCAACCACTATAATATTACTAATTGGAGGCTAATGCGACTGCTTTTACGCTGTCCACCGTCAGGGCTTAGGTACTGTTTACTAAGGTCGCTGAGAGGAGTCTGTTTTGGTGTTAATATCGACTTTGTGGCTGTAAGTTTAGATTACTACAACACACAACATTTTTAAATACCTTCAATATTAAGCAGTGCAGTGCAGTTTTGAACTCAGCAGTTTGTTTTCGGAAATACTCCTTTACTCAGCTTTGTTTTGTACTCATGGGACGCCCACGCCGCACGCGCCGCCATATCGTCTACGAGGTTTTACTTCCCCTTTCCTTATCAACTGCTACTTCTCTTTCTCAGGAGTTCGTTGCTCACCGGTGTGTACGTACACAATCACAACGTGTACACAAACAATGACAACTGTTCGTCTCCGATGTGGCAAGCTACACATGAGACCAACACCTTCGCTACCTACCTCTCCAATGCGGGATACCGGACTGGTAAGTTTTACCATTTTAATTACTGTAAGCTCATTTGCTTACCAATTAAAATCAACAGCTGTGTAGGTCGTACCAATCAATATTTATTTCATAGATTTATTTTTTATCTTTAAATAATTTCGTGTCATAGTCACGTGGTTAATCACAGAAGTGTTCGTTTAGCATACTGTACTTTTGTGTAAGGTTATTCAGAGGGCTAAGTACATTGTAACTGAAGACGTCATTTCATTAGTAGTTTCGTCAGTCACAATCCTCCCAAATGCTGTCAAGCTGTTTCGAATATTACAATTCTTTCCACAATTAAATAATAATTGATTGGATGACCAAGCTTTAGTAAGTAGGTACGCCACGTCCACGCGCTTCTTATTTGCGTTAAAATCTTACGTAAAAGTAAAATGTCACGTCAGTCAAACTATGATTTACATAGTAATTTACCAGTTGGTAAGCACCTCACAGCCTGGAACTGTTCAGGTAGGCATAATTGATGGTAATTACTGACATTCATCATCCGCCTGCAATCACTAAACGTTTCATACACTAATGTTATTCCGACTGTGAGAACTCTTGAATTATTTAAAGAATATCAACGAGTCCATAAACGTTTTGTGGACACACTTATTACTGTTTATTTGACATTTATATGAGGTAGATATGCAAATCAAACTTTTGATTTGGGACATATTTGGAAAATTAAATTAAAATAGTAGATAACATTTACCTTTTTTATATTTTTTAAGTGTTATTATTTAATTAAGGTGCTTTTAAGGCGCGACGCTCACTGGCAAAGTCGAGGCGACGTCGCGTCTGCGGCGGTGCGGCGTCGCAGCACGGTCGAGGATAGGTCTCTGCGTAGAGTCGAGGCGCAGGCGGCTATGCATTTTGAATGGCAAAATGACAAAATGGCGGTGGAATCGTGGCTTGGGCACACTTGAGCGCCCCTCCTGCGCCTGCACCTCGCCTCCGCCCCGCCTGCACCTCGCCTCCGCCCCGCCTGCACCTCGCCTCCGCCCCGCCTTCAACTCGCCCTCGCCGCAACTCTTGTATGTGAGCGCACTACCATTCATTTGTAAAGAAAACCTTGTTGCGGCGTGCCTCTTATGCGCCTCCGCCTCAACTGCACCTCGACTGTTAATCGTGTGGGCGACGCCCCTTAGACCGGTGCCAAGTCATTTACGTACGGATGTAAAGATTATGCCCGACAAAGTTAAGATTCTGATACGATATTTAAATAACTTGCGTCCTTATTTTGTAAAATATGAATCGTGCTGCATTTCTATATAAGTAAATATTTTATCTATTTCACTATTGACAAAATAAGATAGATTGCAGAAAAAAATGACGATCTAAATTACAGTCTACGAGTCGCAGTCAGAAATATCGTTTGTGTTGGCACATGCACGGTGCAATTTACTGGCGCTTTTGAAATCAAGACAGATTGGAAGCTAGGCTGCGAGCGCAATAGAATGAGGAATATCGCAATTACGTGAACATTTTCAGGCATATTCAGCTTACATTTACAGCCACGTTCATTATTCCTGAATCATCCGTTCAGATTTCCGTTTGCGTACGCGGAGCCTGTTTTGCTGCATAAATTATAGATACGAATAATCCGTGTAGGTAAATACACACATTTTCAGGGCTTTTAGAGCCATATCTGAAACTACGAGTATAGGTAGGTACTCGTATTATCTGAATCTATTGCTGGCTGAACTTATGACTGTATGGCGTATGCCTCTTAAAAGTTCCTCTATACTGGTTCGTATGCTTATCCACGATTAAGTTCTCAGAACTCTTTCTATGCAGTCTACAGTGTTGGTATTTTAGTCCATTTCGCTAACATACCTATATTACGATGATCGACGGTACGTCTGGCAGAGTAGTTGTTTTATTATGTAGAGTACACACCATCGTAACTCGACACCCGACCACCTGGGAATGCACTTCGTCTAGATACTTATAACGTACTTTCGAAGAACAAAGTTTTATGTGAATGCTCTCTAATGTATTAATGAATTCAGTGAGGTGCCGTTAAAGAAGGCTTTATTTTATTACTGTTATAAAATGTTATGTTTAAGCACTTGGTAGAGGATCTATTAGTAGCTTTTATTTCGAAAAACTTGGCTCCACGTGTGAACTTAGATTTACAATGGTAGATAGGTACTATGATCACACATTTTTTAATAAATGTTTAGATTATTATCGTAATTTGTTGTCAAATCTTGATTTTAACATTTAAGTATTTGACACTGATCGTATCGTCGGAACTTTTAATTCCTCTTCTCGATGGATTCATAAGATAACGATACTAAAATGGAAAGTAAGAATAATAACACTACGGAAATAGACAAAAGATTAATTATATTAATAAAAAGGTGAACTTTAAATATTAATCATGTCATGGTCGATTAAAATGTTACTGTTAAGATTGTTGTGTTGTGTTATTTAATGTTAAGATTGTGCACCTAGATTTAGCAACATCATACTCCTGAACTCCTTCTGAACATATGCTTAATACATTCACCGCCGGGCCAAAACTGTTGAAGGTCAAACCTCCACTAGCGTCGGTCAGCGTTGACCCGACGCGGCGTGGAATGTGTTAATACCACACAAGGAACCGTTCGTTTAAAAAAACTCACTAATCTTGGGGTAACATTTTTGAAATTCGACTACAAATAATCAAGTTTTTCCTCCCGAGCATACCAAGATGATGCGACGGTGTTCAACTATATGAAGAGGTAATACTCCCCGTAATACCTGCGGAGCGATGAACGCTTATCCGTCATATACGCCGCCATGATGCAATAAGGTCAGGAATGCCGACTGACTCACAGCTATACGAACTTGTAACTTGCACAATTTGCTGTCAGAGAGAAATATTTACTGTGAAAGTAGAGCCAAATACAAAACAAAAAGCAAAGGTACAAAATTCAGTGTTAAAAACGCTATCCAATCAAAGTACCAAAGACCTATTAAAAGATCTTAGAAGAATTATTTTTTCCACTGATTTCTTGTACAAATGTGAGCAGCAAGCACCACGTCCACCGCTTTTTCATCACCACGTGGTACTGAAAAGACAATTTCGATTAGGACACTGAAAGGCACTTTTCAACATAATTTACGGGAAAAAGCAAATACAGTTATTGTATTAGTTGTAGTTGAAAGCTTCGCTAGTTTATTGTACAAGTTCATGAGACGAAATGTTGAGCGATATGTTGCTATATCAACAATGTAGGTACAACATTTTCATTTGCGTGGTCTATTATAAAATAAAAAACTACCAGTCTAAAAAATACAGAGAAATCATAAGCATTGATCAGGCAGCACGTTTGCTCAAGACGGATAGGCAAACAAAGATATTTAGTGTGTTCTCTTCATAATAGGTACGAGCTCAAACAAACTCGCTTGCCTATTCCGATGTGATTGTCGCTGTCGTAATTGGCGCATTCCTCAGGCATCCGTTGTCTTTAAAAGAAAGAACTTAAACTGAAACAAGTTTCTAGATTCATCATCTAATTTTTTATCACGGTGGGAAAAACAGGTTTGTTTATTGAAAGCAAGCTTCATCAGGGTTTTTCTAAGGATCGCCAAACGTAATAGTTGGTGATATCAGTAGCCCAGCCTAGGGGGGTGGGAGTGGTCGGGGGTGGTCCACCCTGGGTGCCACCAGCCCGGTGCCCAAATTCGAACTTTACGATTATCGGATGTTTACCTGTCAAGCCCCGGCTGACTTACCAGTAAGTCAGAACAATAGAAAATCAATTGTGTCTCATTACGAGGGACTTGAGTAATTAATTTTAATTCTTGGGTGACACCACAATTATGCACACCGGGTGCCACCTATGCTAGCTACGCCACTGGGCTACCTGAGTATTAGACAAAGTGCAATTTAATTGATCTATAGCCAGGAAGGATTAGTGGCATAATCACGGCTAGAGCCGGCTGTGTGAAATATATGTGCCACTTTCTATTTGTGTTAGATTAATGAGTGGTGGGGTGGTCACAACGTTTATTCCTGTCCTGCGACCACAATGTTGTTTATTGTTTTACGGCTAATAATAAGCACGAGTAAGTAATCTTTGTGTAAATAGATTTTAAAGTGTTTACCAATATTTAGAATCCTTAAATTAAATTAAAGTATAAAACTGTTTTTTTTTTTGGAATTTTCGCTATTGGAAGACTTTAGTACAACGACATGCCTATTGCAAATATACCTACATATTATGTACTTCAATTAATAATATTCCACAAATGGAACTAGGCCGTAGACAAGATGACTTCATCTCTACAATGAACTCTTTTGGACGCACTCTATCACAAATTATGCTGAATTATCTAGTTCACCATCAACTTGCTCGTTTGTACTGCCATTATTCAAGTCTCAGTCATTCTTGTGTCTGTAATTTTATCTACTACTAAAGCATCATTTTGTGTCAAGTACAAATTCTAGATTATTTTTACTACTCCGTTCTAGATTTCAAGAACCTGTAGGTACTTTCTTCGAGTTTACTTCTTACTTCTAATGAAAGATTCATTAGTTTTGATAGACTTTAAACCAGTTTGTATTCAAATACCTCTTACTATACCATATTCAAATAGAAGACAAACAACCGCTACTTCAGCATTTCAAAATCGCGGAAGCAACTTGTTGCGGCGCAGTGCAAAACATCTAAATAGAATCGTACCGTCCTTATCTCCTACTTAACATCGACCATAAATCAATAGCGCACAACTGTAGACAGCTACAATTTGTACAATGCACTATGCATCTTCTAAGATTTGTTCTAAATATCATATGTTGTGCGGCGTGGGTGCACGTGGGTCGCCGGACGTCGTCCATTTGATCGCATCACTCGTTGTACGAATAAATGTAGATGGAAGTGTCCTTGTCGGTATTTGGGGAGACCGATCGGACGATCTATCTCCATCCGGCTAATGTACCTTACACTTGTCCGGAGAGTCTTGACATATGTCTGCCGAGTTCACTAAGAGCTCTCTTTTTGGTCGAAATATCGTATTTTTAAAACATAGTTGAAATATATGAAAACAATAGTGTATATAACAGTCTGGTGCTTTCCAGTGACTTTAGCGATTGCATCATTTACAAATGAAGCGAGTATTACGCGTATCATTTATCACATGCTAAATTGTTGCTAACGTTTATCTCAGTTTAGGGAAGATTTATTGTTAATTGCTATGACACGGTATAAACGGGATTGTATGTCAACAACTACAATGATATTCAAATTAAATTAGCACAGGTGCGAACTCCAAGTGTTTAACATGTGCTCAACAATGTGCACTTTGCACATTCCTAGCAAAATATTCCAGAGAAGTGCTTTTTAGGACACAAAGCACGTGTCGGCACTTTGTCACTGTTCTCTTAAGAATACATTTGCCTTGTAAATTTATACATCAAACGAGGTATCATAAATTCGTCCCTTTACTTTCCCTTCCGGGCTAGTTGGTAGGTGCGGGATACACCCACGGCAGACAACGTGTGGCCAGTGATAGAGCCTAATCACTTATATTGCCCCTTCCGTCCAGATATGAAAGTTGAGAAGTGTGGGAGTGCAAATTGTCGCTCATTGCTCAGGCCACTCTTTCTTCAACTATTCCTGCCTGTTGGTCAACTGTGGCTTCCTTCTCAATTTGATCAAAGTTTAACTCTAAACACGCTCGGTGAATGTGCCTATACGTCATTTTTAACACTGCATAGAACTTGGAACCTTGTCACAGCAATTTGGCGTGTTGACAACCACATGTATCACACTAGGTTCTACTAACTTCATTTGTCGACGAAAAAATGCTCTTCGGAAATAATTTGCTAGATACTGCAACAAAATTAATCATCATCTGCCTACTTAACCTTTTCCCAAATGTATTGGAGTCGGCTTTCCGTCTAACTGCATGCGACTCTCAAACACATGCCACAACCCAGATAGGTACTGAGTAACAACACCTTGATAAGATGATCAAAATCAATGCAATCCTGAAATTAATAAAAAGGAAAAATTGACTGTCGCAACGAATTTTCCAGTGAAGTGACACTTCAAAGGGCACTTACGTAAAATGGAATGCATTGAGCTCGCTGCCAACAATACTGTAATGAATATAGAGATTAGCAGCTGCAAGTAACGGCCCGTTGTTGAAACTTTACAACTCTGGCGCAAAGCCTTGATTGAACTTAGCTGTAACTTGGTAATTCAAACTAATAGGTACTGAGTTAGGATACCTATGTTTAGCAATCTGTCTGAACAAGCTATTTGCGCTGGTCTTTGTTAAGGGGTTATATTTTGTGTCTTTATTTTATCCTGGAGCAATGGGTTAGGTTTTATAACCAATCTCAATATTAAGTCTTTCAATATTAAGAATTTTCTCAAGGAACTGCCCAAATGATTTGGTCTAAATTTCGTACAAGATCGAAAATTAAAAATTCATAATCTTTAAAAACTTTTTTTTTATTAATTTTATGTTTTAAGTTTACATTGTCATCTTTTAAAGTGGCGAGTTTTACTACTGAAATGGTCCCGCCCAAACACAGTCAAGACACGAGTACACGACCAAGAATTACGTTTTATTGTACAGACGAACTTAAACACATTGTTGAGTAATGTCTCATGTTATACAAACATTTACTGTTTGCATTAGGTATCTCTTGAATGATCCTTTTGTGTAACAGTTAGCGCCTTCTCTATGTAACTGCTCATATAATTACACAAGTCTCCAAGTGCACGAGTCGCTTTTAAATCGCGAGAGTTGCCACAAAGTACTGAGTGTACAAAGTTAAACACAATAAAGAGGTTTTATTATCAGCGCCTGCGGCAGGGCAACGTGCAGGCTGCCACAGCCGCGTTACACCCCATTGTGTTACTTGGATGTAGAACTTGCTTACACCGGGCTTGTTAAGCTGTTTATTCAGCCAAATTAGTTTATTCAAGAAGGAAACACCATTGTTCTCCCGAATTATCTCGTCGTAAATTTTCTTAACATTTCGCCGAATAATTTTGTGTACGTTTCTAAGCTGAATAAATATGCTAGGATGAACCACAATAGACTAGACAGCGGCGTGAGGTTTACGCTCTCGTTATTCAGGATTTAACGTGAGCCTATAATATTTAACACTTAATACGGGGTGGAAGGAACATCGTAACTGCCCCTGCGACTGCTGAGCGTGGGGTCTTGGGTTTGATTTCCAGGTCGGGAAAAACTGTTATTGGGTTTCTCCATTAGGGATTTCTCAGTACCAGCCAGGAATTTAGAAGTTGGGGGTGAGACACCCCCGTGCTTTGGAAAGCACGTAAAGACGTTGGTCTAGCGCCTGATGTCTCCCCGGTCATGTTGGATTGTCGTCCCATCGGTGAAAATTAAAAAAGAGTGTACCTTTGTTTGCGCAATCATATGTGCACTAAAATATCTCCGTATTCGGCTAGTACATATTTTTCCATGTTATCAGAACCTCGATTGAAAACAGAGGGTAGCTTATTCTGGTTTACCCCCAGAGTCGATTCATAAACACTAAAATACTTATATTCAAAAATACCATCCGACAATACTTCCATGAAGTATCTTGTGGCGATGACGCAAATAAGTACGTTACAATATTACAAGTATCTAACAGCACTTGAACAAAGTACGCTATGGTTACATTAGCGGCCGAGAGTAACATTAATTCAAGGCTTCCTATAGAACTGGTACCACCTTGAATATAATGTAACACGGTTCAATATATTACAGTTTTATGGCTTTGGATAGTACTGTAGCGCTCTAAAGCTAGGATAATGGTGGTTTCCAAGAGCATCTGAATAATAAATCAGCGTCGGCAGCCTAATATAAATAAATGGCCAACGTAATCGATGTATTTGTTGCAGATTAAATGTTATAAAGCATTTCTTGCTGCCAATTTTAGGTAACGACAGATTTATGTAACAACCTTGTCCTCTTCACCCAGAATATTAAGGTTTATTATTGTTACCTCGTCTAAATATGTTTGTCCGTCAAGTTCAGTACCAAAACAGACTCCATCGTTATCAAAGTTTCGATTTGTTTTATATCTATCACCGCCATCATTAATTCTTTTCACACAGACATGTTGATGGAATGGAGCCAATAAATAATAGTTATAAATAGTGTATTAGCGAGTGTGCGTGGATGCGTGGGCGCAGCGCCGTACTGTCTAGGCAACCTGCGGAACATCATGGCTTGTTTTACAACCGCTTGACACAGAATGGAAATCAAGTCTTGGTGATCATATTCTATTGTTATTTTTTTAACGCATTTTTAATTAAATTTCACACAGAGGATTTGTAAGTCTTTTACTCATCTTTATTAAAGCTTATATGAACGTAGATACTGACGCAAAACATGGACACTGGACTACGGATGTTATCCCTAGAACAAAATAATTAGTTATAAGCCTAGATTTCAAAAAACTTTCAAAAGATTTACGTGTTCGTTTGGGTTATCTGACTGACTGATGGATAAAGTCATTCATTTTGATGCAAGACAGATTTAAAGGAATGTCTCGTGAAATCGTGAACATGTTTGAATAAATCCGTGTTCCCATCAAACCACTTTAATGCCGTTATATTATTATGTTTACTGAAGCCGCAAATGTTTGCCTGTCCTATTAGGTTTCGCTGATTGAATTATCATCGCTCCAACGTATTTCACGGAATATTCACCGGCGTTGTAACTAGATATCTATGACGGTATAGTTTATATTGATAGATATTGTACGTATCTCTTAACTTAATGCGAAAATTCTTTGCTTCTTATATGTATAGATAATATTAAAAGTCATACTTATCTAGTAGTAGTAAGTTGTTATGTTTTTTAACACATCAAAAACTTCATAAATTCATCGTTGTTCTATTTTGAATCAATTCTTTTCATTGAAACAATGAATTCGTGACGTTCTACTTAACTGTAACTTAAGTTAATTGATATTTAATTAGGGTACTTATGTATACTGTGTAATTATGTATGTATAACAGTTTGTAGCGAAATTGACAGCTTCCATATTTCGTAGCAGTTTCGTAGCGCTTTCCGTAGTTCAAGTGTTACTAAAGATGTACGGTTGAGAGTACTTTCTACAATGAATTTTAGAAAATTTAACCCCATTTTATTCTCTATATCAAAGTACATATGTTTGGAAACCTTATTTAACTTCTTCGGGTCCGTGTACGTTAGTATGTACGTGGATTAGCAAACAATAAGGTAAAGTAAATAAATGTCGAGCGTCGACTGCGCTTGCGCTGGTCGGCGACGCCACGATAAAATGGCTAGTTTGTGGCGCGCCGCTCCGTCTGCCAGCGCCAAGTACCTACTTACTTCGGCATTCTAGTTTTGCAGGGTTGTGGGTTGTGTACGTTATTATGTTGTAATTCATAAAATAGCTACCTGAAATTGATAGGCAGAAGATGAATGGCAAATAACAGATAGGTGCCTACGTAAAAACAAATAAAGTTGATGTTCTGAACCATCAATTTCCAGAAACGAATTAGAAATATGCCTTATGAAATTTCAATAAATCAAGATGGCTTTTATTGCATCACTTTTTATTTTGTTCCAAAACTAGAGCGGTAGCGATTTTTTCCATTTCTGAAAATACATTTCATCAATTTAATTAATACCTACATAATCATTTTTTTAAATTATAATATTAGGCTACTTATTTGACATATTTATGGTTTGACGTATTTGGTTCGAAGTTTAAATAAATAAGTCCGCACGCTCTAATTATCAATTTTTCACAAATCTTTGTTTCAAATACTGAATTTTATTAAATTTTATTTAATGTATCTCACAAGTAGGTCTAAAAAACGTCGTTTGAAACCATGAGTATTTCGTCATTACACTCTTGGCTCCATTACCTATGCTCTTGGTGGTCGTGTTTATCTTTTTTTTATCAATATCAATAAGAGCTCCGTTATTGCTTACCGCTTTAAACCTTTAAATGACCAAAATAACTATTAAGATAAAATAACTACTAAGATACAAAGAATATTTTAAATCGATTATACCTGCAATTTTTTGTGAAATTAGTCAACAAAAACTTCGAAAACTTAGTTAAATAAACGTCTTTAAGCAATTAAGTATTTTATCACATAGGTATTCGTAATTCATAAAACAAATGAATGTTAAACATTATGCCATAACTTAGTCTTAGAATGTTGTATTTAATTACAGCTACGATGAAATATGTCAGTCATACTTCATGTTCTAAGTCTAGATAAATTTTCCAGCTAGTGTTGATAATTAGGTACCAATTCCGCTGTGTCGTAATTTACGCGGCGTATCAAGCTAATTTAAAATTATTAAATCGTTGCTGTGATGGTGCTATAAATACCGAAAGGTTTTATAAGCGTTTGGTCGTAAAACTGGTAATTAAACTAATTATTGGACTGCGCCATGTCTGACCTAAACCCTTTGCCTACTTATAGGTATGGTCATTTCCTGAACAATAAATTACAACACGACAACGTTTGATTAACAGAAATATTCGGGAATGGCGGCTTTTCTGTATTTTAATTGAGCTAGCATAACAGCAACAAAGAATAATCTTAACAAAATTGCCAAGATTTACAGCCGATACAATCAATTGAACCACTAGTTCAACAGCAAGTTCAGTTTCTTTAGCAACAATAATTGCAAAGGTGTTTGATAGCATTCTTGATACACAATTAAACAAATACATTAAACTGCACGATAATCAGTTTGGGTTTCGGCCTGGACTGTCCACTGAAACTGCAATATTATTGTGTTTTAAGAGTGCTGTTAAATATTATACTGAGAGAAGTACTCCTGTTTACGCTTGCTTCCTTGACCTCTCCAAAGCTTTCGACCTGGTCTCATATGACAAGTTGTGGGCAAAGATGAGATCATCCCATATACCGTGTGAGCTTGTTAACATCTTCAGGTATTGGTACGGGAACCAAGTGAACAACGTTAAGTGGGCGGGTGTGTTGTCGGACCCGTATAGGTTAGAGTGTGGAGTGAGGCAGGGGGGGTTGAGCTCTCCATCTATTTTTAATTTATACATTAATGGACTGATCGAGGCGCTCAGCGAGCAGCATATCGGCTTTCACATAGATGGCGTGTGTTTTAATAACATTAGCTACGCGGACGATATGGTGCTGCTGAGTGCCTCGGTCTGTGGGCTCAGGAAACTCCTGAGTATATGTGAAGATTATGCGGCTGACCATGGGCTACTGTATAATGTTAAGAAAAGTCAATGTATGGTTTTTCAGAGTGGGTCAAGGAAAGTCAATGACATGCCACCCATTAGACTGAATGGCTCGTCACTAGTAAAAGTGGACCAATTTAAGTACCTAGGCCATCTGGTAACATCTGCCCTGAAGGATGATGCAGACATGGAACGGGAGCGAAGGGCGCTGTCGGTCAGAGCTAACATGGTGATTCGCAGGTTTGCCCGGTGCTCGGCGGAGGTTAAGTTAACACTTTTTAGAGCATACTGTACCACGCTGTACACCTGCTGCCTGTGGACCGACTACACGCAAAGATCGTACAGTGCCCTTCGCGTCCAGTTCAACAACGCGTTCAGGATGCTGTTGGGGCTCCCGCGCTACTGTAGCGCATCGGGAATGTTTGCGGACGCGCGTGTGGATTGCTTCCACACTGTTATGCGCAAGAGAAGCACGTCGTTGGTGAGGCGGGTGCGGGGGAGCGCTAACAGCATGCTGGCCGCGCTGGCTGACAGATTTGATTGTTCTGTTGTAAATCGCTGTTGTGGGAGGCACGTGACGCGCTTAGCTTCAGTCTAGGCGCTGTGTGTCGCTTGCAGCGGTGGTGTGCAGCAGAGCAATCAATATAATATAATTATTATTTATTTAATTTATTATGAATTGATTTGAATTTGAAATGTGGCTATGGATATTAATTTTTGTATATGAGTCTGTGTTACTTGAAATTAAATGAATTATTATTATTATTATTATTACTAGTTCATGTGTTTTCTTATATTTAAACTAGCTTCTGCTTGCCATTTCCTCCCCGTGGTTTTTTTCACCCGCGTTAAGTTAATGCTCCACTCCCATGGGTCGTAGCTTGATGTTACTTATAGCTATAGATCGTGCCGGGGTTGCGGGACGTCTTAACAGGATACCGTGGCCCCGGAACGTAAAGGGCAACAGAAGGAACAGGGTGGTTTTTAGTTAGTAAAAGTCTGACAGTCCCTTTCGCCCCACCCAGGGCGGAAGGACTCATTTGATGATTTTTACACCTTAAAAAAAAGCCTATAGCTATAGATAGTTATACTGTTCCTCATGAATCTACCTATTATATTATATACAAAAGGATTTGAAAACAAACAAAAACCTCTTATTATATTAGCATACTTACTTAGATAGATATACAGTAATTAGTTGACAAGATGCTAAAGAACGCAAACCAGTACTTGTGTCATGCCAATAAAATGTAAACATAGGTACCTACACAAAACAATCGCACATCAAATCTTTCGAATTCCACACAAATCTCAGTACTTAGCAACTAAAGTAAGTACTAGCATTGTGTTGCCAACCGTTATTTCAGCAAAATATGATAGACATCGGCAACCCTAACGGTGTAGTAAGGAGCATCTCGACTTGCGCGTCTGCGACCTCGTTGTGGTCTCGTTCAGCCGGTGTACGTTACCAAGTGTTGTCTACACACCTTTAGTTCACCTCTATACTGTCTCGTAGTGGAGAACGTAAGATATTTGATAGCCACAAGTTTTTATTACCAGTTACAACAAACAATTGTGTCGACTTCCATGGGAAAGCGTTTATGAATGGAAGAGTATTTTGTGGTTACTGTCATTGACTGAATTTGGCATACAATGCGTAACATTCTTAATTTTCCATGCTTTGTCTCATTAAACAAGAAATGCTGAGAACAGTGCAAAGTAAAGTGGCATTCCACCTTTACGTTGACACAAGATTTGAAAGATTCGAAATATAAAGTAGCAAATTAGGGTTAACGACAACTCTTAATATTCGAAATTCGAATATGTCATTCTAATAGGTGTCAGGCTTGCAAAACCTTCTTTTTATACAGATTTCTACGGTGTAGTAAACATACAGAATTAAATTACACTGACTTACAAAGTAACTAACTGGAAAACGTATCCACATCGGACATTCAAATTAGTATTGACGCGAATCTATATTGACTGCACTTATTGAGATGTTAAAAGGTCGCCTGCTCGAGCCTGCATACCGCGTTGTGTAGCTAAAGGTTGTTTGCACTCAACTGGGTAACTTTCACGCAGCATTGCAGCACGGAGGGAAAGCGGCCAGGTGTGTGAACACCCGCTAATTATCCAGCTTAGGGCAAGCCCTCCGTGCCGAGAGTGATTACCATCTCTTGACACCGCGAGTGTGGGAGGCCGTGACCTTTCCCTTAGGCACCTTCCTACTCATGTGTTTGCTAACAGGTACTGCGTTTTATAGCATAACATTGTTAAGAGAAGTGTGAAAGGTAAAGCTCGTAAAAGCTAGCCATAACTATTGAATTATAAATAAGCTAGGATGTAGAATTAAACACCCATCTTTGATAAAGCCAATACTTAAACTGAATAGAAAATAATAATGTAATACTTCAATAGCACAATAAAGGTTTACATTAATTCACGTATTGATTTTGTTCGTTGGAAAGCATGGTCGTAACAAATCTTTTGTTCTTAAATTCCATAGAATTATACAGAACTGCGGTGAATCAGCTTATTCTAACGTGTTGAGATTGCTGGGAAAGAGAGAACGTGAGCGATCATAATTTTCTTCGAGCATAATCATTTATGGTGTCTGTTAATCTTTTATATTGCATCCGTATTAATACTAACGGGAGAAATGTTCGCATTCTTACATTTTCGAGCTTCACTCTTTGACATTTACACATTCCTGATGTTGATAAGTTTCGACCAATTTCTTGAATTTCTGCATATATCTAGTGAAAGTGTTGCATTCTGTCGCTTATCTAAAAATAAGCAGATTTATTTTTAACACGCTATTTACCTACTTATTTAACAAAATTTCAAAATGCGCGTTGCGGCGCGGCTCCTCGTATCAGATTATTGTTCATCAAAGTTACTTGGAATGCATCAATACATGAATCACCTTAAAACCAAATTAAATGAAGCCAAGATCCGCCCATAAATAAATAAACAAGCCTGTCATGTCACGAATAAAGCTTCAATTATTTACGATATCAACGCTCTATCAACATGGCCAACGAATTCCGAATATCTTGAGTTTGTATTCATGAGAAACGTTTAGTTACCACGAATAGTTTCGCAAGAGACTGGCGCATTGCGTGGGGAGAGGCTTAGCGGCCCTTCCCTGAGGTCGTGGGTGCACAGTGTGCACGGTGCACACTCGCGGGTCAAACACGTCGCGATCAATGATTTGATTGTCAAGTTTTGGGACAATCACTTTTGACTTAATAAATTCGACCTGATATTGCTTTTTTTAATCGTTAAGGAAAAGATTTTTTCTCAATATTTGCTTCCCAGACTATAATTTCAGAACCTGCATCAGGTTCCCTGCCAATTTTTTTCACTGTTAACTCTCTTAGGTAATTTATAAGATAAATTATGGAACTAGGTACCTACATCATTAATTCTTGGCCGGTTTTGAACTCAACGTATAGCTACAGTGCTTGAACAGCAGGGCCATCACACAACACGTCTCGTCTTATTATTGGGTACTCAACATTACGACTTTTCAATTTAATTGCTGCTAGAAATTCGTCTTCTTTACAACTCCTTGAGCGGTTCATTTTTAGAATGGAATGTCCGAACACTACGATCACCGCCCGTGAACTTGAGTAGATTTTCATTAGAAATGTAATTAGTGAAGCGGAAGTGTCGTCATAGTTAGAGATTGTTAGCTAGCCTCTTTTGACGCACAGAATTCATTAGGATGTTAAAGTGTCATCGAAAAGGGCCGATAATTGATTCATTACCGATATTGGACGTCAATTTTCATTGGAAGTAGAAGCTAGACTTATATGAAAAGTTCAGGCCAAAATGAACTCTAATTCATGAAAAAGTCTACTGCTTCATGAAAGATTCGATTTTAATTGCAAAAAAGTTATGAGTTACGACAGTATGATGGCCTGATAATAATAAAAAAGCTATTACTTACGAGCAGTCAATTATTTATTGACACTTGTACTTAGTTACTTATCTAATTATATTTACAGAGTTATCACAACATGAACATTGCATAACACACTTTATTAATTAAAATCTCATCATGCAATTAAGCATTTAAATTACTAAGTGGGTTCAAAAGCTAATCGCATTATCTGTCTTATTAGGAAATTCATGTGGGTTGATAACGTGAACTTAATTAAGCAATCGTCACGCGATACTTAACCAAACATAACACGACATTAAATTTTATGCTATAAAAACATTATAGAGTTAATAAAAGACCTAATATTATCGAAGCAGACCCTTCGGTTTTCAAATGCTAAATCTACATAATTACATTAAAAAACGAAGGAAAAAAGCTTAAAAAAAACAATTTGATGCTCTTCCAAATTCAAATTCTAAGCTAGCTTTCATACAACAACTGTCATTAAAGAGAATAATTCGTAGCAATTTGAATGCCCCATTAGAAACGAGCAAGAAAATCAAGGAAGCTTCATCCCACATAGAACGGTCACTAATTGAATATAATTCTACTTTTTCATAATTGCGTCTGTCTGTTGAAGATTTCTCGTCGTAATTTTACGACACGCCAATTGTAGCAATTGTTCTGTTAAAAATATAGCCCTCTGGATGTCCTGCTTAACGACCGGATAGAGACTAATTCATTGTCCACACCATCGTCAAATTAATGCCATTAAGTAGACAGTTCTGAAACTTATTTTACTATTAAACATAGCTGATAATAGGTAGGTATTCAAGAAGGAAGAGTTCAACGAACACATTGAGCTTTTCTTGTTGTGAAGTTAGATGTCGTCACTTGTTTTTTATGGATAGTTACAATTTTGTTCATCTACATGCATGTGTTGTTGAATGTAAGTCAAGTCTTTTGTCGGGTAATTCAAAGCTAGTGCAAATGCACTTTCAATTATATATTAAATAACATATTCAACAATACCAGTGTACAAATATGTATAAAATCTATATTTATGTAACGTAAAAAATTACTCTATGTGCCCTTTAAAGTCCCGAGTGGCATAATGCATTAGAGGAAACATAATATTATGTAAATGACTATCAATAAACGTTTTATTTGGTAGTTCATTCATTGATCGTGATAAAGTATGAATGAAACGCACCGGCCCGCCCACGCCACTCACCAGTTGTAAAAGTTAGCTAAGTGTATGCGGTATTTTATGTCATATAAGTACCTGTGTAACTTGAGACAACCGTTTACCATTTCTTAAGTATTCTGAAATTAAACGACCAATCACATTCCTGAAAATCACTTAATATTCTACCGATTATTTATTACGATCTAACCTGGGAATCCCTAGTTCTGGAAAATGTCAAAGTTCCAAATTTTAACTACGTTTTTTTACGAAAAGAAGTTTTAAATGTTCCAACTTAAATACTCCCACGACCCCTGTACTGCTGTCTACAAATAGTGACTTTTCACACCAAAAAAAAAATGTTGTTTCCCAACAATATTTTTTGCTAAAAGTAACTTAGTTAAACTAAGTTACTTTTAAAATTAGTTTGATGGGCAGTATTATGCGCAATTAACGGTTATGTGATTTGTTGTTTTACAATCCGTTTAATAAACAAAACGATATTGCACGAATTAAGGGCAAATTACTTATATCAAGCATAACTATACTATACCTAATACTAAAATATTTAAATGAAGTACCTACCTATTGGGACTGGTACATTAAGTACACGTCTGCGAGCCAGGCAATATGCAAAGTAGTTTGATCTTATAGTTGAATTGAATACCAGACAGTATTTCATTTTATAAGTGAATTTATTGGAGCGCAAACACCCAATGTTATTATTGGCAGCTCCGTCCAATGGAGCCGAAATATTACAGATTGCGGAGTTAATAGAAATGTGTCCACTGAAGGGAAATAGAAAATATTTTCAGGTGACATTACCGGGCTGTATTGTGTTAGTCTTCTTATAGAATATGATCTGAAGTTGGTTTTAGAAATAAAGGTATTTCGCGTCACTGAAGCTCTTAGCTTTTAATGCGTAGTGGAATGTTCGCAAAGCTTTTATCAGAAAATTCATCAAAGATTAATTTAGTGGGAATTAGTAACACGTAGCGTAGACTAAAAGTGATTTTGAACGTTAATGAGAAACTTCGTAACTTGTTTAAAAAAAAAAAGGAATTTTAATCGATTCATTATACAATTTAATGTCTGTGATTGATACTCAGACGCGGCCGCAGCTACTGCTTGTGCCACTTGAGGCAAGATCCAGTTTTTATAACAGGTCGCCTCTTCCACCGACTCACTATTGTATTCCTAATTGAGCTGTCAATAGGCAACCGTCCTTGACGCGCTCTTCATGAATTCTCCATGGCAGCTCGCCGTGTCGCTGGTAGTATGCCGGCAGCCCATAGACAATTATTATTATATTCATTTTCATATTTGGAATCGCTATAACAACTGACATTAGAACTCGTTATAAATGTACGGAGGGAACGGAAATACTTAATTACATTTCACGGTACATTACATGAGAAAATTACAAATCACGACACGCTTACTATAACGAGAAATTAATTATGATTAAGACTATTAGTCATATTGCTAAGTTGCAGAATGGCGTGTTTATTGATTAATACTATAACAATTATCCCTATTATACTGATAATATTTCATAACAACTACAAAGTACATGTTGTCACGATAAAATTTATATTGGTTAACGAAACATTATTCAAATGGTCGGTGTTGTCAAAGGCGTGTAAATAATTCAACGATTTATAGCCGCTGCGCCCACGCAGGTCACGGCACGCAATCACATGCAACTTACACCTTTGGGCGGAGCACAGTCTAATGCAAAGGCTAGAGAGATTCAATAACAAGTAGATATTTAGATTAGATATCAAATCCATTACCCGTAATGAATTTTTGGGGTGATTTGTGTTCATTAATGTGTGGTAGATACGAAATATTTAATTTTAATTAGTCATTTAAATTAATTAAAGCCTTATCTGTATTTGAGACGTGTCTGTATTACCCATAGATACACTTCAGGCAGAAAAGTGAACTTATACTTTTTTTCAATTTTTTTTTTCTTTTTTTTTTTTTTTCTTTTTTTATGGTTGTAGTGAAAAAAGACAAATAATAACGGTTCATAAGATGGTAGGATTTAATTAACTCCCTTATATTTCTTGTGGATCGCCTGTCGCTTATAGCATGCATAACCTCGTTATCCGCCTACAGTAGCGCAGCGGACGGACAAATCGGACGCCACTTCCGCTCCGCCTCTCACTAAATGTGGAGCCATCCGTGGGCGAGGCACGTGGCTGGTCGCCTAGCCGCCTAGCCGCCTCGCCTTCAAGCCATTCATAAACAGTTTGTCAATGAAAGCCCATCGGCTCATCAATAAACGTATTATCGTAATGTGATTCCTACGACATCGACTATTTCACTTTATAAAACGCGTTTTTGTATGTAATAAAATGGAGAAAGTCAATTTATGTTAGCTTTTCTTGCCTTACTTACGCGGCGAACAATAAAGATGGCTGGTTTTATAGAGTTTTAGCTTTTATTTATTTTCATTTAAATGAACAGATGACAAATAAACCTACAAAGATATAATCATTGTCCGGATATATACTGATAATTTTTAGCTTGACTGATGAAACGCTGAAATATGAAGTGAAATGAAAATAAATTCGTTAAACTAAACTACAATTTATAAAGGTATAATTTGTTACGAGGCAGACATCTATTTAGTTTATTGAACGTTTTTGACCAGTTAAGAAAAAGTTTGATTAAAAGTTCCCAATCAAACCTTTTTTTTAGGTTGTGTGAAAGAAGGTTCGACTTCAGACGGACTAATATACAATACTGGTTAGAAGACTCAAAAGTCTGACTTAAGCAGCCATTTAATTGAAAAAAAAAATGATATATATTTTTTTATGGCTTTTTTTTAGTTTTTCGTTGACATTCGGCCAGTTTACTGACATTATTTTAAATACAGCAAAGAGGTGTAGTAAAAATAGGTTTTATTTTTTATTTATATTATCAAACAAAACTTGTAAGTACTAAAATTCAAGTAAAATACTAATTCCTAAGTATTTAAGTAAGTAGGTAGGCTAACAAAAATAAACCAAATTTTTAGGAAAGTAATTTTGATACTACAAATTTTATAAACCTAAGTGCAACAAAAAGAAAACCAAAGTAACAAATAGTCTAACAGGAAAGTCATTAGTCAAAATAGAATCAAAGAGAACAGAAATATTTTGGAAAGTTACTTTGAAGTTTCTAAACGCAGACTGAGTCTGACCACCACTCGTCCGTCCGACTGTCGGATGGGACATAATTAAACCAATAGTTTATCTTGTTTGTTTTATAGGCAAACTACGTTTTGTAGATAGCAGAGATCGGATAAAATATTCGGAAGCGATTCAGTACAAGTGTCTTCATTTCATTCTTACTTAGGTATGTGTCTTTTTCTTAATTTTAATTAATAATTGACCAAAATATGACGACTATTTTTGTACGGAGCACGTGGTCGGTAAAGTCTCCTTTACGGAAATTTAAAAAATATTTAATTGCTTAACGACACATTCGTTATAGAATTCTTCACGCCCTCATATTTAATAAGTGGAGCAATTCAATAATTTTGCCGTGTCACATAAAAAAACTTGTCTATTGAGTCTCCATTCCCTACAATAGAGCCTATGGTTTTTATCGGCTTGCAGCGCTTTTATCAGTGTTAATGTGAATTAATGTCATCCCCTATTAATCAATAAAGACTTTTTGGGGAAAAAAAATATATTTTTGTACTAGGTAAGTTTAAAAGATTTGATTCACGCGCTAACCTAGGATCGTGATAATATTAGGGCGGAGCACCACTTTTAATTGTTCTTTTTTCAAACAATTTTAATTCTTTTTTCAAATATCGTTAGTACCGGCTGCAGTAAATAATGTTGGTAAGTTCCTAAGCTTCGTTTGCACTACGCAAGCAGCTTGCATGGACAAAAAGAAGAGGTCTAGACTTCTTAGCTCGAGGACACACAGTGAACACTTGAACCCTAATGAACTCAGCCGTGTATTTCACAGGTATTTATATCCTTAGACCTTTCCCACGATTGTTATCTGTGAAGTCATGACATATTGGAAAATGCTTTACGTAAGTACGTACAGATTTGTTTGAAAGTTGCATTTCCGGGATCTAGGTACAGTAACACAATGCGTGGGAGTGGTGGATTGAAATTATTCAAAATTATTATTGTTCCAAATTGAATGCCTCGTTGACTGCGTAGCGTGGGGTCCTGGTTTCGATCCCTGGGTTGGGAAAAGTTTTTATAAAATTATTCTAGTAAGTAGCGTAACAGCCCGGTGAATGGTAAAGCGCTGTGTAAATAAGTGATTTATGTTTTGTTACAAGCAATACTCGTACAATACCATCAAAATATGAACAGCATTTTTTTTGTCATCTTTCATAGATATCTAGTCCCTCTCATAGTGAAAGTTGTTCATTCATTAATTGGCAAAAAATTAAAAGTCGGACTGTATTTTAGACAACTAAGTACCTACCTAATTTGTAAATATTCATGCTGACAGTGTTATAATAAAATAAATACTCGCAATATTGATAATACAACTTGAAGGGCCGCTCCAACAATAATAAATAACACTTAAAATCTATTATCAGTGTCTGGGGCTCCATAAATTACTGCCAGCCTGGTGGTGATATGATTAATGGCAATCTATATGAAATGAATCAAGCGATGGCAATTATGTAAGCAGTTCTGTGTCAAATAGTCCGCCCACGAATTGCCACGCTGTTTGTGTACCTAGAGAGTGGAGTTTGTGTATCTATGTTGTGTATGTTTTAAACACAAACAATGATATATTATGTACAAACATTTTCCGGTTATGTTGGATAAATAAAACACGTAAAATTGGTCAGTCAAAATCTTTACCTACTAACTTACCTACTTTCACAACCTATAGGTACTATTCTTTATATTATATAAGAAACAATAATTAATAGAGCTAAAAAGGGTTCGGAGTCGGAGGTCGTGGTGCTGCTAATCGGAAGCGAAGCAGTAACTAAAGACGGAACAACGTATCTGAACGCGGATGAAACCGTGAAAATTACAAAAAGATACGAGTAGACACTGTGTGTCTTTAATTTAAAAGTATATACATAATAATAGCAAATATAGACAGAGATAGACATATAACAAACTGACAAAATTCCCTAGATGATACAGATAAAGATAGCCTAAAATAACTCGTGTAATTATAGATCCATCCAAAGATGAAGAGATCCATTACTGAAATTATACTTCTGACGACCAATTTCCTCCTACAAGATGTATTTATTTATAGGAAACAGCTTTCCGAATTGCCTTCCTATTTTTGTTTTGTAATCTTTTTATAAATATGAATAACCTACACAGTCGGCCAATAAATAAGTACCCACGTGAGTCAATAATATTTGCTTTTCTACCATAAATATAAGAATGAACAAAGATTTTCTGAATGTCATTCAGAAAATGTTTAAGTAAGTACCTTTTTCTATTAATAAAAGTAGGTGCAGACACAAACAAAATATCGATAGTCATTTAGAAAAAACAAAATATAAGAATTCATTATTATGAGAGTAAGTAACTGACTTTTAAACAGTCGTTAAAGTCTTTTATATATCAAAAAAGTCTTTGTTTGTGTTGAAATTAGAAGTTCTACTTAAACCTTTTTCAGAATGTCTTCATCAACAAATTCTTTATTTAACTTTGTGCTTTAAATAGCATCGTTTTAAGCTACTCTATACACGACAACTACATAAACCTGTGAATACTCGCGTGCCAACCACCAGTATCGGGTCTTCGCCGAGCTTTGGTCGTCAATGGCCCTCTAACTTAGCTAGATAACGTGCAGTTTACCGAGACATGACACGACATGAGCCTGCGCGATGGACTCTTGTTACTAGCCTGCGAGTAGCCATTAGGTACTTGTAATACACCGACCGCAGCGACGTTGAAGCTCTATGCCGACTTAATAAGTTAATACCAGTATTTACACGGATTATTCTACTAAAAGCTTCCCACTGTTCAGTGAGCTAAACAATCCGCTAAAGGGCCGAGCCGAACTCGGAACCACAAACAATTCGAACCGCATTACGTAAGTTCATAAGTACTTATCAATCAGCTGTCAAATCCTACAAACTCCACGGTGAAATACTCGTTTGTCTTACTAGCTAACGTAATTACTACCGAGCTGGCTGGTCGCGGCGGCAACCAGATTAAGGTTGCCGACAACTAAATGAAATTCCAGCTTCGAACGTGACCCGCGGTTGACATGGGGCCCTGTCTAAAGTTATTAGGTTACCTTTTAAATATATTCTAGCATATTTTCTGGTACTTACATTTATTTTGTAATTGGCAACTTATAAAAGCGCGGCGTCTTGTATCTTCCAAGTTAAAGTTACATTTTGGTTATGTCGTTGCTCCAAAAAGAACCAGGAGTACAATACAAAGTGTACTTACACAAAGGTGTGTGCTTAAGTACAACGATAAAAGGAGAGTATTGTTGTAAAAAGCCTTCAAGTGCCACATACTTAAAGGTTTTTACGGGCGCCCTGATAACTTGCACAATTTGAACTTAAAGTTAATGAAGTACATAAAATATACGCTTATGTTGTAAGCTTTTGGTTTGTCACTTTGACGTATTGCCACAGTAACGAGTAGGTTCACGTTTGCTGTAAAGGTATTTTAGATATTCAGGCCGAATTACCTCAAAATTTACAACATGCATGAGACAATGGTGCAACTTATGTAAACTGCAACTTAACAAATTTAGTGACTGAATATAACAATGGAATACCTACAATGCGTTAGTAAATTCCAATTTTAATGACGCTAGCTAACATGGTCAGATGCAAGCTTATTCAAATTTCAACTCCTAAATGGTACCTATGGCCGTAAATAAAAAGAGTACAAAAACTCGTTTGAAAAATAAAACAATTTGACGCAACTTTTGAAATCAGGTCAATACAAATATTTGTTTTTTAACTTTTCCTTAACTAGCTTCTGCACGCGACTTCGTCCACGGGAAAGTCAAATAAATACCATAGAATAATAAATAGTCCATACCTACACTCGGCAATAGTGTAGATCAGTGAAAGATTTTTTTTTACGTACAATGATTAACAAACTTTATCTCATTTACTCATCTATACTATATAATATAATATATAATATAATATAATAATATTATAAAGCTGCAGTGTTTGTTTGTTTGTTTGTTTGTTTGAACGCGCTAATCTCTGGAACTACTGGTCCGATTTGAGAAATTCTTTCAGTGTTAGATAGATTAGTTATCGAGGAAGGTTATAGGCTATATACCATCACGCTACGACCTACGGGAGCGGAGCAGTAACCAAAGACGCGGGTGTAACCGCGGCGGACAGCTAGTTACTCATAATACTTATAAGTAGGTATAGACTATCAGTTGGTACATACGTATTGCAGGTAAGACATAATAATAATGTTGTAAATATTAATGAAAAAAATTGAAAACAAAATTTTCAAAGAGAAATGAAAATATTAACGAATCTTCGTTCCCTCGGGATCAAGGCTGTTGATTTCCCCTCAAAATTTTCGTTGATATTTCATTTCAATAATGAGTTTATCTCATTTGATGGTATCTACCTATTTATTTGTTAAACTGTATTTTAACTTCATATTCCGAATAGACTAAAAGTTACACCTTTTACCCTAAAATGAATAAAACATCAATAAAATCTGCCCTAGTTACCTTTTTCAATAACATAGATTTACTTATTAAGAAAAGCAGTTTTCCCGAAAAAGAAACGCTCATCGAGATTAATTTAATTTTATGAAAAATAAACATAAACGTAAACTCACGCCTTTTTCCCATGGGGGTAGGCAGAAACCACAGAACGCCACCTACGATCCTTACATACTCCTTTCGCCTCATCTACGTTCATACATCTCATCATACAAGCACCGGTTAAAAATAAACGAAAATCGAATCTAAAGTTCAGATAGTTAGCTAGGTATCGCAGTTTCTGAAGACATATAGCCACTGTATTCGGAATTTAATTTCGATAGTAACGTAACAGCTGCGACCCTCGGCGGCACATCGTTTCTCAGAAGCCGCTCTCATTTGGCAACTCTGCCGCGACATATCGCGCCTTCTGACTCCACGTCCATTATTCTGATGTTATCTCCGACATATTAGAACTTAAGTGAAACTAATATCAATTAATTAACTGAATGGTGATTGTTGATCTAAATTAGCATGTGTGTGTCACTTCTGGAGTACAATGAACTGTTTGTTTACAAATTGATATAATATTTTAGTGATCTATTCTTGGGATGGGACACTTCGCAATTAGGTACTGATAAAGAATGAAAAACTCTTTCCATTTATCTCAAAAGAGTTTTTAGTCTCTGAAGGTAGAAATTTATGTTTCTAAATGAAGTAGGGGTACTTTCTGCATCTTTAAGTTTGAGCCACTGATTGGTAAAATGACGAAAAAAATGCGAAATTGTGTTATTAATCATCTGAACTTATGTATGCTTTATTAACATAGTTATTTATGTGTCTATGCAAAACCGCCACTGCAATATTTATAAAAGCTTTTTGTTAAAACGTGTTCATATTTCCACTCAACATCGACAAAAAATTCTAAGTACTTACTACAAATATTTAAAACAGAGGAAAACAAAGCAAATGTTGTTTAGTTTAACATTAATTTTATAAACACACCTTTCTAGTTCTTCTATCTTCATGTCTATGTCTATAGTTCCCTCGATGTTTCTAAGTAATAGTAGTAGGCACTGCTTTACCGGGAGACAATCTTTTAATTCGTGCTGAAGTTACAGAAAAAACAAAATGTTAGCGTTCGTGTGTTTACGCCACGATTACAGCACCCTGTTGTCTTACAGTCAACAAAGAACCACAATTTATGACCTCCTGGCGACTTTCTCAATGGGCAATCCAATTTTTGGGCACAATGAGGAAATATTGCATTGTAAACGGAGCTAAAAGGTTTCATAATGGTTTTGGGATTTCCTTGAATTTATGAGACTTTGTAATGGGTACAAGTTGCAACTGAACATTTATATATTGATATTAAACAATATTTGCATATATTATATTAATTACTTTATTCAATATTTCGTAGTGCTTGAGCTGAAAAAGAATCAAAACAATACTTTCTATTGTACTGTTAGCAAAAACTTCAGTCATTTCACTGCTAAAAAAAAACTTTTTTATTTCAGACATATTTGGACTTAAAAACTATGTTACAAGCAAAAATTGATTTAAGTATTTGCCGCCCTCTGTGGCCCCGAGCACAGGCACTTGTGCTGTGATTATGTGGGCTCATTAATTGCTTGTTGGTTTTGTCCAGCTAGTCACGCAATCTTATTGTGGATTGCTGCAAGGTTGTGCTATTGCTCTTCATGCGTGGAATTAAAATGATGACTAAGTGCAATTCATAATGTTGAGAATAAGATGATGACGAAGTGAGTAATGTTTACTTGGCCTGTTGCCAAGCTGGCTATGATAAGGTCTTACGCTATATCAAGAGAAGTAATTTCTTCGTTCTCGACATTACCGTGAGTCTCGAACTGGAGGGATAGACAACATTTTTTTACTCAGAAAGGTATAGCCTACATGACATTGTAAAGTTCAATAATCCCAAGTCTGTAATAACGTAAATGAAAAAACAAATGACGCTCAAGCCAGCTCCTCCCTTGTGCCAGTCGCGTGCACATTGCGGGCGCGAGTAATCATCGTCTATGTCCCACTTCATTGGAGATGACGGCGCCTCCCCGGCTGCCGGCTGCCACGACACCGGCACTGAATTAAAAACCCTCTACGTTTCCCTTAATGTCGCCGAAATTAAAATTTGAGAACTATTGTCTCCGCCGAACAATGATCCCTTGTTACAGCACTTTTCATTCAGCGTTTCGTTCGCGCGTTGTCCTCATTCATTATTTGAAATGTTTGCCTTTTAAATTAAGATTTATTATTCTTTTTGAAACTCGTGGAAACCAATTAAAATGCCTTTTGGTACTGTAACGAGAAAATTGTTGAAAATCATAAAAGGTGAAGTTCGAAATAAATTCGTTGCTTTATGAAAATAAATACCCAGGGACTGGGGTCTTATTTTTTATTGTATCTGTGTGCTCTTTCTTTCTATTTCGAATTTTGAAATCGGTTCATACAATAGAGCTCGTTAAAACGTTTTACAATAAGCAATTTAACATCAACCTGTTTTCTAAACTTTTAATAGTGGTAATTGTAGTAAAGTTGGTCGTGTCTTTTGTGCAGGCTACTTCGGCAAGTACTTGAACAAGTACAACGGCTCGTACATCCCCCCTGGCTGGCGCGAGTGGGGGGGGCTCATCATGAACTCCAAGTACTACAACTACAGCATCAACATGAACGGCAAGAAGATCAAACATGGCGATGATTATAATAAGGTGAGTTCTTTAAATCGTTCATAGTCATGGTTAGAAACAGTATTTCTCAATTAATTCTCTAATGTTGTTATTTACCAAAATATTACTTAAATAACTATGCTTACTTTTTAAGAAATCCAGTGGGGAAAGCTAAACCCTCAAAGAGAACCACATACCTACTGACGAAATATATAATTTTAATACTTATTTCAATTGCATCTTTATATCCGGCGAAGGTACAGGATTTAGTACATAATTCTAGCGCCATCACAGCTGAAATTATTTATTGTACCTATATTTTGACCATAGGTTTGGTTTTTCACTTTTGGTGTTTTGGGGTCTAGAATTACTGAATCCATAACAGTTTGAGCCTTGATGTCCCTTCCATCTTATAAGTAAACCATACGAGCACTTTCATGATGATTATAAAAAATAGTCTTAACTCAATATTCTCCATATTTCAGGACTACTACCCAGACCTAATAGCAAACGACTCCATAGCGTTCCTGCGCGCATCCAAGCGTCGTTTCTCCCGCAAGCCAGTTCTGCTGGTGATGTCATTCCCCGCTCCACACGGCCCCGAGGACTCGGCCCCTCAGTATTCGCATCTGTTCTTCAATGTCACCACGCATCAGTGAGTACCAACATTATCTAACAATAGGATCAGTATTTCTCAAAAGGTCATCGAGGGGTTGGTTGCCAACAAAGACAAAATGTCAAATTCAGGGTAGGTATATTTTAGTTCTCCAGTAGGTCTTGTTTGCACACTTTGCACCACGGGTAAGTGGTTGTTGTAATCGTGTAAATGCTCCTAAACCACAAAAAAGTAGCAGAACATACGTGGGGATGTTTTAGTAAGCCCAAGAAGAGAAGCTTCTAAAATTTTCTTCTGGACGTCCTGACTTGGGTGGGCCACTCTGTATGTGCCCCAATTTTAGTAAATTTTGTTCAGCCGTTTTAGCGTGTGAAAGAGTAGCAAAGATCCATCCATCCATCCTCACAAACTTTCGCGTACAATGTAGGATTAGATTAGTATGATGGGAAGTAGGATTGAACGATCATTTACGTTTGTAAGAAAGGTAACTAATCCATGGTAATATTACTTATAAATGCGAAATTAAAAATATTTACGGCAAATATTTTGACATGACATAAATTGGAAATAAAATATAAACCAAAAAATACACCTAGGTGCTCAAGCATGTCATTATGCTAAAATAAATTACCTTTAATGGGTCCTAGTATTGAAATTGTCCATGATAAGCTCCCCCTGACAAAGGCAGGTACCTATAACTTTAAACTTGTTATAAGTTTTAATGGCCCCATACGAATGGCCGGCGTAAGATAACACGTCTGCATACCCCTCCAAGGATTATTGCGTGACGGTAATACCTACGTGTACGCTACGTAGCACTGAATAACAACCAAGTGTCGGCACTTTATCACATATGATTTATATCCTCCAAGTTGTATGAGTGGCAAATAAATCACATATAAAAGGTGATGGGCTATCGTATTATTTGTTGTTGCCGCTGCAGTTTGTAATGAGTTAGTGCAAGTTTTCATAGTCATTCTTTGACGGAGTACGCAAATATGTGTTGTAAATCGTCGAGAAAACAAAAGAGACGTAATTATTTTGTATTTAAAGAGTAAAGGTCATAGCTCATTAGAGCCACCCGACACCCGAACAGCACAGCAGCACAGCAGCATTTTGTATGCGTCGCTTTCGCGTGAATAAATTGTTTTTCTTTCTTTCTTCTTTCTTTCACCGCCTCGAGCGGTTAGTATTCCTTGTATGGAGTACTATGGGTATACGCTCACTACATCAACTCTGGAGCGCCTCATCCGCAGGCTGACTACGCGCGGACGACGACTGGACCACTCGGTGGCCACCCGTTGCTCACACTCTTGCCTTGCGGTGCCCACGTGTAGGTCCCGAAAAGATGCATAGTGATGATCCATGACAAACTACACTCACTACTACTTCACCTGTCGACAACGTGTGGACATCGCCGACCGACGAGGTAATGCTGGTCGGGTACCGGGTGGGTGTAATGTACGTATGCCTATACTTTAGCAGTTTGGCCTATTCGATTCGAGATTCTGAATACCACCTTGGGGAACGTCGTGTTATAATATGCCGAACCAAATGCACTGACCCGCTGGCGCTTATGTGCACATCTAAAGTAAACTTTATTATTTTTCTACTTTCATGTGTACTTAGTAGGTACATCTTTATGACACAAAAGCTTCACATTCACTAGCATAAATGATTCTAGTCAATATTTTTTGATATAAACTCAATATAAATTACAACAACATCGACCATAAGATGGATCTAATACCAAATATTTATATAGACGTAAGTTCTCCTTGTAAGTTCTGTTTAGAATTTTCAGTGCATATAGAAACCAATATGTACTAGATAACTTTCGACTCAGCTCAAAACTGCAAAACTGATAACTTGAACACTAAATGTAAGTTCGAAAGGTGTTCAGACAAAACTTAGAAGTCGGTTCATCTGTAAGTGAAGAGAATACTAAAATGAAAACTTTCAGAACCGTAGAACACGCTTTTCCAAAATAGTTTTATTACAGTATTATTTTTACTCACGTTCCCACCTAAATATATTCTTATAATGTTTATATTTGTCACCGACTCACCTCTGAAAGAACTGAAAAGGTCGTTCCCCTAATCGATAAAATTCAATTTCATAATTCAGTCTCCGGAGAGTACTCGAGTCACTTCGTTCGTCGTCAGTTGAAAGTAAAAATATAGATCGGTATTCAGTTTGAAATCTCGCCGGGCGGAGTCTCGTGTCGTCTAAATATCTCAACAAAAACACTAATTGCTGCAGCGTTTTCACAACAGCACCGGCCATCTTGCTCTCTTTAAATATTTAAGGAGTCGGAGTTTTTGGGGCTCCTTCGCAAGCAAATAGCTTTTAGGATGCCACTCTGATGTTTGTGGTCGACCCCGCAACATTTTACTGCAAAGATACGCTCAAGGATGTTACGTCGAGGTCCTTAGTAAATGAGCACTGGAGCGCGGGAACGATTAACTTTGAGGGGGTCATTACTGCGTTACCCATACCCAACTTTCGAACAAAATATACATTTTCAGGGTTTACGAGCTGTAAAATGATAAAATATAAGTACCTACCCACATCAATGTACTCAAACTTGTCCTAGTAAATTATTCATGCTGAAATAAAAACTGCATAAAAGTTTCCATACAATACAACTTCTATATACGGCGTACTAAAAAGCTGTCCACTTTACACTGCGGTGCATGTACTCGCGTTCATAATCACGAGCGGCCTTTTTTCGCGGGAACTCTCCGAAAATTTTACGTGCACTTACGGCGGACGGTGCCCTGAATAATTTTACTTGCACTCAAGCGAGAGGTGGCGTGAGGCTGATTTATGTTTCATAAGAATATTTAGAGGAAGGCGGACGTTATACTCTGGTGTCTTACGATTCGGGGGCATCAGACTCGGTCGCTTCAGCGGAAGTTGTAGGTGCGGTCGAGTAATGTGAGGAGATTACTCAGTGCCTCGCTCAGGTGTCGCGCCGCCTCGTCTGGTTGAACTGCCGCACACAGATCAATTGTCTTACTGCACGACGGCGACGTCGTTTATACTACACATTAGGTGGTGTAGGTAGGTATACCTAAACTAACCATTCAATGCAGGTGGTGGTTACATCCATTTATTTTTCAACAAATTGCATTTTTGCGTAGTTATCATCATGCGATGATATCCAGCTACCAATATAGATACAACATTACCATTACAAGATTAAGAGTCAATGTCTTACCTAGGTAAGGTATGCAGTCTCTTAGTCTTACTACTATAGATTTATAGTCTGGAATAGCACATAGGTGACATAGGCTACTTAAGCTATAGCTTAAGGTAATAAAAGGTCGTAAAAAGTACTTTTTTTAATTACGTCTTAAATAAAGCGATATATTAATTAATTTTATTGCCCTGTTTATAATTTAGATATAAAATGTAAAAAAAATAGTCAAATGCTGGTTGTGTTAGATGACTAAGCGTCAAATGAAATTTTCCTTCAGCACGCATTCATATGTTGGAAACACATAGGATTTACCTAAGTATTTATACGCACTTATAGAAGTAAAATATTTGACGCTTTCACGTTTTACGATGTTGCATAGTGAAAGCAATGAGTTTATTGATACCATTTTAGTTATTTTATGTTTTAGCTTCTCAGAATTCCCTACACAATGTTGTATTATGTTGAACCACACTGTGCGCATAAAGATCTTACTTTATTACAGTGTTAACAGTTTATCAGTAATGTTGTTGAATGTTCTAGATATGACACAGTAAGTACAAATTCTGAAAAGTTTCTCCAGAATGTGATTTTTCAGTGGTCGGTACAATAATTTATTTTTTGACAATTCATTGATTGGAACAAGGAGATCGATCTTCACTTATTTTACCCACCTGACATTTTAGCTTTGTGTTAGAGAGCAGCTTTTCAAATTTTTTTCTTCAATAAACTTACATCTATAAGACGAATTTGCCCAACGATTTATAATATCCACAAGATGAAAGATTATATTCTAAAACAATCATTATCTGACAACTGTGGACTATATGTAGATTGTAGAGGTACCTATCAAGTGTCGGATATATGGCGTTATTACGCGGAGAGCCCGTGCGCTGCCATCCCTCGGCAGATCACAATATGCACGCTGAATATGTATTAGATTGCAAGCTGCTCCGACTTCATCGTATTGCAAGTTTTGTCATATTTGATTATGTCATTTGGGGATTGGATATCATAAGGATGATACATCAGATCTTCAAAACGTTCGAAATCTGGTCGCAGATCCATCTCAGCGACAATCAATATCAAGAACTTTAAAAAAATAAAAGAGTCGCCCTCCTGATCTATAATTGCTATGACATCAACGACTTTCATCATTGACTTTGATTTACAAATTTACTACAAGCATTCTACTAAGGACTGATTTTTCAATAGTCAGATAACTTTTATCCAAAGAATACTCGTAAATATAACAGATTGACATATTTTCTATACAAAAGCTGTCAAACCGCCATATTTATCCCTCCGTTAAGAGTTATCTGAAAAATAAGCCCTAAGTATCTAGAGTGCCCCACGTGACCCACGTCATAATGAAAGCCCTAAAACGACAAGCTTACATTTCCATCATTCTATGAAAAACCCAACTCATATAAACTTATGTATACCTTTTCATAAAAACCTTTTAAAGTTAGTCCAATGCAAAAATTTATGAATAATATAATCCCATCTAAATATGTATGTAGGTACTCTGCTAAATTCTCTTTTCCTAAAATACCTTTCAAATTAATTAACACGAAAACTTTCTGAAAGTGCCGAGCAGCTGAATTGTTTCGAACGAATTTCAGGACCAAAATGAAAAGTATTAACGTGGTCTGGGATTAAGAGGATAGATATTAAAACGTCCATCAAGTTTCCATTTCAGTTGCTAAGCCTTTCTGAAACAGACTCGAATTGTATGACGCTGAAGATTTTTCACTTGGCCGAACCAATTACGAAGAAAAACAAAAATTGTTTTCAGTAAATAAGGTTGAAACCTAAGTATAAAGTATATTTTTATACTGAGTTTACTAACTGCTGTATGTAGATACCTAATAACACCGTACATATTTGTGTACAGACCGTGTCTACAATAACACGTGATCATGTGTCCCGGGATATATCCCGGGATGTGGGATCACTACTGTACCGGGATATTCAATCTACTGTAATTGACATTATTTATTCATTAACATTTTTTTTAAGAAGAAGATATCGTAATATACCTATAAGACTTCGTATTTTGGAATCATTTAAAATATTATTTCAAGTATTTTTTTTAAAATCTGGTTTAGTGTTAGCCTAACACCCGTAGACACGGTCTGTGAAAACCTTGTTATTTTAAACTAGTATTGAGCTCATAGGCATGCACAATTGCACAGCCTATACATATGAAGTTGCACCTGACCCCGTCAGCCAGAGCCTCTACACTACCTACTCACCTACATTATTTTTCGGACATATTGTGTTTGTTTCGCTTGCCTAAAATAAAGAGCTGGTATATTTTTTACTATACCTATATACCTAATACTCGTAAGTACCTATTAAGTACACAAGGGAATGTTTTTCTTTAATGTGAAATTTCTGCCTGTAAACAATTATCGAAGCCAAAAAGACACATCTCAATTTCTTTTACAAAGAATTTTATATAATCCAATGAATTTTTATATTTTCCTTTTACAAACAAAGGTAAAATGAGCGTTATTTTTTGTACTCAATTATACAAGTTGTTACATTCAGTAAAAACATAAAAGCGAACCGCAGCTCAACATAAAACACATCAGGAATGTATGTATGTGCATATTTTACGTTATTTTTTATACGGACGACTTCCTTGCATGATTTTATTTATCGTTCGAAACGTTCGACGGGTACGTCTCTGGCTGCGCCGATCCCCGCATAAATTATACCGGTCTGGGAAGGCTTCAGTGTATGGTTGTAGTTGAAAGTCGCCGATGCAAATAAACGAGGCAATCTTTATCCCAATCATTACTTAACATATAAATGTTAAGCTGTTTATTTGTAATCGTGCTGAGCCAGCGGGATGAAGTTGGTGGTTCGTTAAAATGTTAGCCGGTTAGGGCTAGTACACACGGCTACACATCAAGCTATACAAAACCAGTTTTAGCTGACCTCGTATTGTATATGCTTTTCGTACAATCAGAAGTCAGCTTATACTGGTTAAGTATAGCTTGATGTGTAGCCATGTGTACATAATACTGTATTTGATATTACTTATTATAAACTAGCTTCTGCCTGCGACTATGTCCGTGTTATAGTCAAGTATGTTATAAATCACTTGACGATAAAGTAGCTTTCTATCAGTAAAGTACCTAATTTTTGTAATCGGATCAGTGCTTTCAGAGTTTAAGTACCTCATAGAGAAGAGTTTGTTCGTTTAAACACCCTAATCTCTGAAAGTACTGGTCCGATTTGCAAAAAATCGTCGCATGATGTAGCCCGTTTCTCTAGGAAGGTAGGATAGGCTATATAACATCACGTTGTGACCTACGACAGTGGAGTACTAACCAAAGACGTAACTTAATGAGAGTGAAACCGCGGGGTGTTATTATATAGGTATAGAATGCAGACACTCGCACATTAAGGCTGTGTGTTTTAGTGATTTACGCTCAGGCTGTTGAAATAATATTGTGTTTCTGGACTTAAATAAACGCGTAATTGTTTTTTTTTTTACATAGGTACTGAAGCTTTTCTATTAAATACTTTAAATATTCATTATAACTTTTAATCTCTGCACAGATAACACCTACACAAAATTAAAAAATAATTAATAAAAATAAATTAATATTACATCAGATTGCCTCGTTGGTCTAGTCGTCGCAAAGCGCGAGTGCTGATGCTGAGCATAAGGTCTTGGATTCCATTCCCAGGTCGGGCAGTGTTATTGGATTTTTTCATCAAGAATTCTTCAGTAGCAGCCTCGGATTCTGGATTTGTGCCCGGTTGATGGCAATAAGCTCGCCCCCTATTACATGGGATTTACCTAAACATAACTGACAAAATGTGACTGTACTAATGGTTACTCCTCTGCCTAACACTACGGGGATTACAGGCGTATTGTTAGGTGTTATGTGTTACATGAAGTTACATCAGATTAATAAAGCTTTGCTGTAAACTATTTCTCTCGCAGACCACAGTTCCTAAAAGTGTTTACTGTCCATTTGTCTCACTAAAGCTTTCGATCTAAGCAAATCTACGTACCAACCAATGTTTCTTATATTAATAATTTTCCTGGAAGCTTTTACATTAATTTCACGCGCATAAAGCAAGGCACGAGCAAATTATAAAAAGCAGCCTTTACTTAACGACATATTGTTGATTACGATTAGTTAATATTGCTTATTAATAAACATGGTCGTGTATGGCCCATTGTTCCATGGCCACTATAAATTTTATGCCGCCATTCAGAAAATTGTTTCCCTGTACGACTTTTACTACTGAGTGCATTACTTTCTTCTACTTTTATAGCTTCCCTGTAATAAATCAATAAACCATTATGATCACTTTATAACAGTTATGACATTGGTTATTGTTTTTCGTGTAAATGACCGTGAAGCTATTTAAGTAATCAGAAATTCGGGATCTAAGGTAGGTGCATAATAGTTATTTAATTTTATGTAGGTTTACATATATCGGTACCTCTACCAAACCATAAAAAAACTTTTCAATTCACATCGCCCATGACGCTTTCTAAAGTTTATCGTGGACATCACTGACATCAATGAAGGAAAACATCGTGAGGAAACCTGGACTTATAACAGCCTATTACTGTCCCACTCAAACCATGTCACAGACCCTTGAGGCGGTTTAGAAACTCTGACACTAGGGTGTGTGGGATTGTAAGACCTTATATATACTGCCCACACGATAAATAAGAAGAAGAAGACAACCTATGAGGCGAAAGCTTATATTATTATATCATAATACTTACAAATTTTGCCAGTTAGAACTTCAGTATTAACTGGCTGTCTGGGATTTCGACCGCGTAAATGTCACACCCCCATTTCATCCCCTTAGAGGGTAAAGTTAAGAAAATCCTTTCTTATCTTATTTTCTTTCAACACAAAGAACCCACCCTCCAAGATCAGATCTCTACGATCAGCGGTTTAGGCTGTGCGTTGATCCGTCAGTCAGTCTGTCATCTAGGACAAAGCAAATTAAAAGCATACCATAACATCACGCCTGTAATCCCCGAAGGGTCAGGGTTATGTATATATTGTCTATTTATAGAATATTATCATTAAAAGAGGATGTAGTGACAAAGTTAGAAAAGGGTATGCTTAGATGGTTCGGTCATGTTGAGAGGATGAGTGAAAGACGATTAACAAAAGGTATTTATATGGCAGAGGTGAGTGGCAACGCAGGGAGGGGTCGCCCTAGGAAGACCTACACTGACCTTATTGGTGAGGTTCTTCATAAAGGTCAGGTGCGGAGTACTCGTAACCGGCGTGCTTGTATGACGAGATGTATGAACGTAGATGAGGCGAAAGGAGTATGTAAGGATCGTAGCAGGTGGCGTTCTGTGGTTTCTGCCTACCCCCATGGGAAAAAGGCGTGAGTTTATGTATGTATTATCATATCACTCTAATATCGTTTGATGCGATATTTGAGCTATATGAAATCGAGTCACGTAAAAGTATCCAAGCCATAAAATTCGTAATCTCGTAGGAATTACATAAAGGATGAGGTGCAGTAGCGCGCGTTTATGTCTTTTATAAGAAAATCAATTCTCACACTACTACTACTACCTACTACTACTCGTATAGTGTAATATGATGTTTTATACACCTCTCCGGTCTCCCTACTACTTCATTGAAAATAGGTTGCTACATTTTTGATCTTTTTAATTGTGACTAAAAATACAAAATCAAACATGTATTTTCATAACAAAAAAAAACTGAACGATTATTTTTATATTAATCCCATACATTAAAAACTTACTAAGTTTCTTATAACACCCGTAGAGAAAATAATGACATTCATTATTTTGCGATGCATTTAAAAAGTGATATTATTGAGTACTGCTTGCTAATTGCCCTCTTCTATATTTTGTTTTATTTATGCATGTAAGTTAGACAGTCTAACCTACGTAAATTACTTAGAAAACAAGATAGCCAGCTTATGCTACTTAAACAGAAGTGGAACTGACTTTAATTTACAATATTCTTCCCCCATCAAAATGATCGTTAGCCTAAGCATCTTAGTTCTGCACTTTTGCATACTAATAGGTACCTATCACTTAAAATGTTTCATGCAAATACATCGTAAAACTGTTCCACTCTCACGGATTAACTTAAAATGGAAATTGAAAGACATTAGTTCCACATAGCTTGTATTCGTTGGATATTACAAACATTTGATTAGTGCATACATTCTGCGGTGGACCGTCCGCGACACACTGGCGCCAGTGACTAGAGTCGTACATGAGTCTGAACGAAGCTTCAGGGTTGTTGAGAAATGCAACATTTTTTTAAATTAAGTAGGGAGGTAACTGCGATCACTGTTGTGCGTTGCAAGACCGCACGCACTCAAATCTATTGGGTGCGGTCTATAACTCGGACTTTGACAGCGTGTTCGAATTTTGAAAAACGAATAAAAAATATTGTTCAACTAAAGGCCGATTCCCATCGATCAGTCTCACGAGGCAGATCGTACCCTAATATATTTTTTGAAATAATAAAACTATTTTTTTTTTTAAATACAGGTAATTTTTAAAGCTTTCGACGGACTATAGGTATCTACTTATTACTTTAATATGGACAACTTTGAATCGTTCTGACAATAAAATAGTGCACTCACATTGATTTTGCAATTCAAATACATGATAATGGATGGCGACAATAAACTTGCCGGGCAAACAAATATTTGATGGTGATTTTACTGTCAATAAAATTTTATAGGTATTTTAAGCAATTAAATTCATCTAATAAATCTTGATTTAGGTCTTCCAGACGTGTTATTTCCAAACAAACACATGAGAAAATAGTCTAGCTTTTTTTAATACCGGTATGGTAACCCTGTTCGTTTTAATATTCAGCCATTGGCGTATTGTGTGGTCGGGTGTATCGCAGGAACCTGTCCTCGACCCGCGCCGACAAACGCGAATTAAAAATATCTAAAATGGACCTTTAATATGTAATAATGATGTAGAATGAATCCTTTTAAACCTTGATTTTAAGTTAGATAATAATATATGATCAATTTTATATGCGGCCTAAAAATTTTTGTTTATTATCAAGATAAATCTTTTTTAAACCGAAATTATTCACAGAATGTTCTCATCCAACATTTTTGTTATTTTTATTTTGTTATAAACAATAATTAATTTAACCCTTTATTACCATATCAACACAAGCTTGGGCCGTTGACCTTCATATTAATCTAATATTGTCATTTCAACGACAATCAATCAAATGAATGTTAAAAATTTTATATTTTTGACAGATTGAGATAGATTATAATATCAACGTTCTTCTAAATACGGGAATTGCCGGTCAGGTATTTAGGTACTAATGTAGTCGATAGGTAGGTAGTTATTATTAGATGCATTCATAAACTATTTTTTAATATTGAAAAACCTAATGAAGATGTTTGTAACGACATGATTAGCTCGTGACGTCGCGAGGCGATATCCGGCCACCGTAGGCACGGGCTTGCGGACGGCGAGTAATGGGTAGCTCGCCGTCCGATCAAGGACCATGCCCGGGTCGACGGCGCGTTCTGTTCGCGCGCGCCTCAAAGAGCTGTCAGCACAGGGACGGGGCCCCCAACGGGGCCAAACGCCTGCCGGGGTTGCGGAACGTCTTAACAGGATACCGTGGCCCCGGAACGTAAAGGGCAACAGAAGGAACAGGGTGGTTTTTTAGTCAGTAAAAGTCTGACAGTCCCTTCCGCCCCACCCAGGACGGAAGGACTAATTTGATGATTTTTACCACCTCAAAAAAAAAAAATGATTAGCTCGTTAGTAGGCGAAGTTCTTAATTCTTTATGTACCTAAAGACAGCATTGAAATAATAAATTCTTCAGCTTTATTTTAGTAGTAGGTAATATACATTTAGTTTGTATTTATTTTTTTGACTGGTCTTGTGGTCGCAAAGCACGACTGCTGAGCATGAGGTCTTGGGCTCCATTCCCAGGTCGGGCAAAGTGTTATTGGGTTTTTTCATCAGAAATTTCTTAGAAGCAGCCTGGTGTACTCATAGGTACACCTCTGCCTAAACCTTCGGGGATTACAGACGTGATGTTATTTTATAGATTTAAAATTACGCTCTTATTTTACAGCACGCCGACTTACGACATGGCTCCGAATCCGGACAAGCAGTGGATACTCCGCGTCACCGACAAGATGAAGCCCATCCATCGCCAGTTCACAGACTTGCTGATGACCAAACGACTGCAGACGCTGCAGAGCGTCGACATGGTACGTCGTAAACTACCTTAACAGCGATTGTTATTCCAAGATGGCGTGGACTTTGGCTTGATTTATGTTATTACGTTTTTAAATAAATCACAGCGTTATTCGTTGTTTGGAATCTTAGGTATAATAAGTAGGTAGATCCTACTCTAAATTATGTGAATTTTTTATTTTTGTGTTATACTGTTTTATATTGGTTTTATTTTTATTCATATTTTCGTACAACTTAGGTATCTACGTAATTAGGTGTTGAAAATCTTTTCTAGTTATAATTATCAAAAAAATAGTAAAAATAAATAATTTTTACTTATATCCATCTATACTAATATTATAAAGAGGTAACATTTGTTTGTAAGTTTGTATGTTTGTAAGTTTGTATGTAGGGGGTAATCTCCGGATCTACTAAACCGATTTTGAAAATTCTTTCGGAAATTGGAAGCTACGTTATCACCGAGTGCTATAGGCTATATTTTATTTTAGAAAAAATAGGGATCCGTAAGATATTTGGGTTTTTCGGACCCAAGGTGTAAAAATTAATCCAAAAAAGTAGGGTAGGTGTAGGGTAGGGTAGGGGTAGTGTAGGGGTAGGGGGTAGGGTAAGGCAGGATTAGGGTATTGGTAGTGTAGGATACCACGCGAACGAAGTCGCGGCGGGTCAGCTAGTAAGGAATAATTTAGGTTTAGACAAAGAATTAGGGATCCGCGCAATGATAAGACTCATTAAAACAGACATTCACGCGATCAATGTCGCGGGCATAATAAGTATTTAAAAAGTTTAACAGATCAGTCTAGCGGTCGTAGACCGAAGACCGAGCAAAGGTCATAAACATCGATTAATTATTAAATGTTGGACAATGTGTCAACTGCCTAGAGACTAGATTTGTACCAGGTTGATGGCAATATGCTCGGCTTCTGTTATTCTGTTACCTACATGGCACTTACACATTACCTAACTGGCGAAATGTGTGTGTATCTAGGTACTATTGCATAGATACGTAAACATCTTTTTTTTTTGGAGTGGTGTCAGACTTTTACCGACTCTACAAACAAACACTTCTGGTCCTTTGCTCATCCCTTCGGGGAAAAGAGACGTGATGTTATATTATAAAAGTACCTACCTATATGGGATTTCTTTTCTCTCTTCAATATGATTTCAAACTCTTAATTTTTTTAAGTTTCTTATATTTTTTTTATTTCAGGCTGTAGAACGCGTCTATCAAGAGTTAAAAGCACTGGGTGAATTAGACAACACATATTTAGTGTACACTTCCGACCACGGGTATCACTTGGGCCAGTTTGGCTTGGTCAAAGGGAAGAGCTTTCCGTTCGAGTTTGACATCAGAGTTCCGTTCCTTGTGAGAGGGCCTGGGGTGGAACCAGGCACGGTGTAAGCTTTATTTGTTTACTAAGTTATATAGGAATCTAGAAAAAGTTTTAATGTCATCCCTTTTCTTAATAGTTACTGGTTGAAAAGTTTGAAAATTCTGTAAGGTGCCATTAAAAAAGAAACAAAAAAAAAAGATTTACTTTTAATTTCTACAAGGCATCTTATATTTTTTTTGACAATTTAGAACCATAGAGCAACACGGGTACCTGACGGAAGGGGAGACGCCATAGGCAGGCGTTCCCCTCTGTCGAAACATATGACCAAATGGTCCACTGTTAAGTCACTGTCACCAAGTGCGATAGTGTTGTTATTTTGTAAATTGTTTGTTTGTTATCGATAAAAATATTTACTTACCATCAGTCGATGTGTGACATTTGCATTTGCAAAAACTAAAGACTAAGTTGTAGTTAGTAGTATGTTAATGGAAAATTATGCTGATACAAGAATTACTTACTTAATGACAAAAGCAAACCCACATAGGTGATAAATCTAAAAACCAGTAATAGATAAATCCATAAATGGCTGCAGATATAAATTCTATCTTTATCCTGCAAAAGAGGGCTGCAAAAGGATTGGTCATCTCTTATCTGCTATGACTTACATATTTATTTTTATTATTTTTTACTACTGTTTTATATTCATCTTCATTGTTTTCACATGTAGAATCAACAAGAATAATGTAACCAGGATTTTGTAAAAACCTAATTTAAAAGAATGCCGTGGAGATTCTTGCTCGTTCTTCTCCATAGAGGCCTACCTCCGTTTTGGAACGAGCAACTAGTTTCAGCTTTCGGACTAACTGACCGACTCCTTGACAATTCAAAAGTGCCTGTAAATGGTCTAATTGAAATAAATGTTTTGACTTTGACTTTAAATTATACCTACATGCTTTAAATTATTTTTAAATTATACCTACATGCTTTTAATTATTTTTTAATTGACAATTACTGTTGAAAAAGTAATAAATAACATAAATAAAGTAAAAAACCTGATTTCCCTAACAGAGTTCTTTAATTTATCGATAATGCGTATCGACAGCTGTTACAGCAATGTTTGTCAATGTAGTTGCATCATGTCGTTACACTGTTATGACACAAAATGTATCTATGTGTGTACGAAATTGTTAGTGTATTGTTATTATTTCTATGTGTGAGTTTCGTAGCGACAGACGATTGTTTTTGTGTGGGGCATTGAAAAGTGTGTTTGTGTGTGTATTTCCCCCCGCAAAAAATGACAGACTTTTCTGTATTGAAAAAATACGCTATGGCGTCTCCCCTTCCGTCAGGTACCCGTGTTGCTCTATGTTTAGAACCAATTGTATTGTTTTTATTTTTTCAATAAGTGTAAAAACTTTTTTAATTGGATCAACCATTTTGTAAATAATTTTCGTTTTATTTTGTAAGCCATAACATTTATTTTTATGAATCAACAAAGAGATAGTAATGTACTCAAAGGTACTCGTAACTACCGAATAGTCGAAATTATATGTAAAATTATATTTCACCGAAGCTTTTTCTTTTATAATTAGCGTGGATGACATAGTTCTCAACATAGACCTGGCGCCAACGTTCTTAGACATGGGCGGCGTGGAACCTCCTGCACATATGGACGGACGGTCACTCCTGCCGCTGCTGCAGCCTCGTCGCCGTCGCCACGCAGCGGCTCACTGGCCAGACACGTTCCTTGTCGAGAGGTAGGTAATTAAATAGAACCTTTATACAGGACTCTGGTCTATTTATCTACATGGGCGCCATTTAACCTGTTTTGGGAAAAAAGTTGTTCTATCTCAAAATTATTATCGCGAATAAACCCAAGTGCTAGATTTCTATACCTAATAGAGCTCTTAAACGAACCATATTTTTTACTGCAATATGTGGTGTGACTGCAGTTCACTGCCAAATAAAATGAACCTAGAACATTAACCAAAAGCTAAAAAATATAAATACAAGTTACTGAAAGAACTAGTCATAATTATATTGTTTTCTTTCATAGCTCGGGGCGGCGTGACATCCCAGGTCTGGGCCATCGCTCTAGGGAGAACAAGTACAGCCGAGAGATGAATGAGAACAGAGCTACTACATCACCTCCACAGTCCTCAGAGAGCGGAGACTTCGACGAGGACACCGATGATGATGACTTCCTGGAGCCTGATGATGATGATGAAGACGTAAGGATAGAAAAAAACAAAAATAAATTCACATTTAAATTCATTTATTCACATTTAAATAGAGTAAATACAATCGGTGGGTTTACATGTAACATTCATTAATTGATCTACTTATATTCTATTACATTCATTGATTACTTTCTTATTAGGTAGGTATACATTTAGACTGTTTTTTGGCATGCGAAGTGAAGGAAATTAGCTATCAGAGGTTTTGAGTTGTTTTAGGAATCTTTTTTTTGCACATAAATAGCTTCGCATAAATATATACATTACATAAAATCGCATAACCATATACCGATACACCATTTATTATTGTTTTATAAAGGAAAGCTCAGAAAGTGACGCGGCAGATCAACTGAAGAAGTCATCGGAGCCATTGATAACAAATGAGAGTCATAATCCACTACTGGAGGCGAGTATCGAGAAGGTGCTCGATGCTGAGGAGCAACCCAACTACCTCACACCTGGGAGCAAGCTGTTCGAACGTAAGCCACCATTTAAATAATATGTATGGATAATCGGGAAGTGAACACGAATAAATAAGTTATTTCCAAATCCGGACATATTTTCTACAAGTCATTCTTGCATTAGATCACATTTTACAAGCATTGATTGTTGTTGAATGTTCATTTCTTCCTTAGAGCCTTAGTGACACTATTATAAGCACTCCAATTCGGGATTCCGAAAAACGGCTGAATGCTTATTCAGGCGTTTTGTTAATTTGTCGTTATAATTTTAGAAGTAGCAGATGCAACCGGGCTAGAGGGAAAAGCAGCTCGCATAGCTGCTGACTGCTCTAAGGCAGAATTACGGGCACCTTGCTCCGCAGGCAGAAAGTGGAAATGTGTTTTAGTAAACGGACGATGGCGGAGACACAAATGTAGATACGAGGTCAGTATGGTTTCAGGATACAACAACTAGACTATTGCAGCGTAATACTCTTTTAGTTTTAAATAAATATCTCTAATTTGCAGACTGAATTGAATTTACCACAATCGAAGATGAGCACTAAGAAATGTGCCTGCTTTACACCCAGCGGTCTAGTATACACAAGGCTAGAAACTGATGGAACTATAGCTAGGCGACTCGCCGAAGTTTCAAAAGAAAATAGTACTCGCAGTCGAAGGTCTATAGACAATGAAGTATACGAACCTAACACAGTCGATAGCATTCTGAAAGAAAACCCGAGTATCGGACACCTAAACTTTAAGAACGAACCAATCGATGAATTAGAAAGTAGAAATACAAAGGACAAAATCGACAAACTTATTAAGGAAACTGAAGCATTCCTTGAGGCTTATGAACGTACCAAAGAAAATATAGATCATAAAAGAATTAAACGTAGGGCTCAACACTGGAACCATAATAAACATAAGAAGAACGACGCGATAGTTAACAGCAACGAGTCTTCGTTAGAATGTAAGATAGAGAAAGATGGAACAGTAAACTGTTCCCAAATAATTTACAACGATCTCAAAGCTTGGCACACAAATAGATTGAGCTTAGAAGATCAAATAAGGCAGTTAAGAACTAAACTAGAAGATTTAAAAGAGATAAAGAGACATTTAAAGACTTCGAAGCCAGTCATTGAAACGCAAACTTTACATCCCGCCTTTATCAGCAACCACTTATTTAACAAGAGTTTAACTCACGAACACAATACTTCAAAGGAGCACTTCAGAAAAGGCAGACTTCATAGAGTGAAACCTAAACACAGGAACAGTACTGCTCAAGAAAAGAAATTCAGACATGCAAATGAATACGTAGTACCGACAATAAATGCTAAAACCAAAGACGATGTGTTTGATATTCAATTAAAAAACGAAACGAAAACTGAAGCTCTTACAACACAAACTCTTAATATTACTAACGAAGCGGAGACAGCTGTAAATAACACGGAACGTAATATCGAAATTGAAAAACCCCAGGTCACTACAGTTATTATAGAAGGAAAATATGAACAGAACAATGTTGAAGAAGACAAAAGTACTCAGCAAATTCTAATAACGAGCACAGATCCGATAGTCACAACTAATTTTGCGATTAATTTCGATGTAACCACTAAACGTATAATTGATGACAATACAACAAACGAAGGATATTTTTCGCAAAATGTGAACTATTTTAGTTCTGCTATAGATAAGTTTTTGTCGACGGAGAGATCGCTAAGTTCAACAAGTAAACCGACAAGTGTTGAAACGACCACGACGAGTAGGCCATCGACGACAACTCCGAGGCATACGACGCTTAGCCCTTTGAGTCTTGGCCCGGCGCGATTAGACGCCTCTGAGTACGAACAGAGGAACCCTAATAAAGCAACGTCGAAGAACATGGGCATTTTCGATAAACCCGTCGACGTATTCCAAAGACGACTCCACCCTCTTTTTATTGAAAATGAAGACAAACACGTGTGCTACTGTGAAGAAAATAGGTTAGTATTTGTGACTATCGACGTCATGGGGTTCTCAATTACTACAAAAGATAATGATATTATATTGATTATTTGCGCTTTTACAGGAAGATGAGAGGACCCGGACATAGTTATTTAGAAGCGGCGCAGAAGGCGAGAGAAGAACAGAGAAAACGGAAGGCACAGCTGCTTCAGAAAAAACTTAGAAAAGCGAGAAAGCGGGTATGTTCGACTAGTTACCCTATGAAATTAATAAGTACTTCTTGAGTTACCCTTTTTTGAATTTTAAAGTTCTTTTTACTGAAACCGTGCGAAAAATACAAATTATTTTTATTTTGATTTCAGGCGGAATTAGAAAAGCTATGCGAGTCTGAGCGTATGAACTGCTACCGACACGACAACGACCACTGGCGGACGGCGCCGTTTTGGACGGCGGGTCCCTTCTGCTTCTGCATGAGCACCTCCAATAACACCTATAACTGTATCAGGACCATTAACGCTACCCATAACTTGCTCTACTGCGAGTTTATCACTGGACTCGTCACTTACTACAACTTGAGAATTGGTATGACCAATACTGAGTACAGATATAATCTTACTTCCGTGGTAGAGGAAAGCCTCAAACTGAATTAAATTTTCAATTGTTTGTTTCAGATCCTTTTGAAACTCAAAACCGAGTGAAATATTTAACGCCGGCTGAAAAGGACTATTTCCACAACCAGCTACAGCAACTGCTCGGTTGCAGAGGTCCTTCGTGTCGACGCTTTTCACACTCAAATCCGAACGGTATGGTTAAAATCAGCTTAATTCTGTCAAAATGAGCTAACCCGCAATTTCTTCATAACGCAATTAATTACGTCAACTTAATTCAATACGCCAGATATGTTGGGTACAGTCGGCAAAACAGATAGGTATGCAGGGTCGTCAGATATAGTTGAAGTTTTCTAAGAAACCGATGGATGTCTTTGACTGAAACTTAACCTAAATAAAGAACTTATTTATTATCTACGTTTTAAATTAAATCAAAACAGTGTTCATCCAATATGTATGCTTACAATAGACTTAAAATTAATCAACGTTATATTATCCAAAATCACTAATAAATAAATTTAAATTTCAGGCAGCAGTGAAGAAACGGTCAACAGGCGTTTTGAAGACCGATTCAACGACCACTCGTATAACAGGGGTGACTCTGTCGGATATAATGAAAGGTAACCTATAGGTTATCAACGATCTAATAATAAATTAACAACCATCAATTATTAACTAATTTCTATCTCAATAAATATCTAACAAAACAACCGTATCATAAAGAATTTGCGTTTCCTCCGCAAGAAGTTGCGATATTTACGCTACTAAATGCGTCGATATATGGAAGGAACAATAATTACAAACTTTATTGTAGGAACTAATAATAGTCTTGTGTTATATAGGTACTTCCCTAGCTGATAAAAGAATCCCTTTCCCCAGGGCATGGCGATGGAGCTACGGCCGAAGATACGCGCGAGCGAGGGAGCTGCATAGGCGCAGGCACATGACGCCATACTAGTCTACGTACTACAAATATCTTTGGAAAATGACGCGACAAGCAGACACGAAAACTGCTTTTTTTGTAAAGAGGACTTTGGCAGGCAGCAAGGGGCGGGAGCAATAACGATAGTTTGATAATTTAAGAATGCAGAGTCGTTATACGACGAGAACTCCGTTCTCTGAGTAAAGCTATAAAAAACGTCGTAACTAGCATAGAAGAGTTGTGGAGATTGTTTACACCTTATTACAAATCAACTTAAATCTTTTAACATAAAGATAGAAACAGTCTGATTTCTGATATTTCTATGTGACTTCATAATATATTATTATTATCATTTATAATATTTATTCTTACTATACATCGAAAGTAGTAGGGCTTCCTATGTATTCAACAAATTTTACTATGTGGCTGTCTTTTCTGTCTTCAGATGAGAATATAATTATAAATCTACTAAATGTAGACAAGTTAGTCGGAGTTATGAAAAATCTTCTATAAGTAAATATTTCACTGCCTATCACACAATATGAGAAGTTTTATACTCTACTTAAGTTTCTTGTTTAATATAAATACTATGAACAAATTTAGCAATAAGTGTGACAAACTCTTTGAAGAGTTAGTTGGTACAATAAACTTTTATAGATCTGTCTTTCTATGAGTCTGTGTACATTTAGCTTTAAACAAATATTTTGCAATTATTATCAATGTAATAGATATTATTGTTATTCTTAGCTTGGAGCAGTGACTAAACATTTTGTGATAGTGCTGCCTACTTGTGGGAGATTAGCAGGATTATGCTGTCATAGTATGGGAATGATACTACCCTCGGGGATGTAATCATTAAAGTTTGTTGTAGATGTTTGATGTAAAGTATGCCTGTAGTACACTCGCTATTTATCTAGTAGACATTAATAAAAGTGATATTAAACTGTTGCCATTGTGATGATAATGTGTATTGGTTGTAATAATAAAATTATTGGATAAAGATTGGCTTTTATTATCAACTAATTGATTAACAATTTTATTCCTATTAAGTTATTGGTTCAAATATATGGAAATTGAAAACTAAGTGTTGTATTATTAGGTCTAAAAGTATTTAAATATCTAAAATAAAGTCAAGATCTTTTTCATCACACCATGAAAACAAATCATGTGTTGCATCTAAGCTCTTTGTGATTGCTGTACTATCTGTCTGCTCAGTTTCATCTGGCTCTTCTGTAAATTGAGCCCATTTAGAATTTTCATTTATCTTGGGAGCAATAAATTTTTTAACATTATTATGTTTCCTGTCCATTGGCTGTTCTTCTGGTATAATGTCTTCAATATAAAAACTTGGTTTTGGTGTATTTGATTGTATGCTGTCCATGTAAATGCTAGTATTGGGCACAATGGCAGATGAAGCAAAATGATTTTTATAGTTTTCATGAAATTTTCCATGGTCACCATGGAAATGTTCCGTGGTTAACTTTCTTCGCTTCTTTGGAATTTCTAAATCAACTTCTGCACCGCCCAAAGTCATGTTTTCATTAGTATTTTCTTCGACTTCTGTTTCTTCTACATACTGCGACCATTTACTATCTTTTACATGTGTGAGGTTATCCTTTATGGGCTCTGATACAGTTTCATCATCTTGGCTGTCATCACTATCACTGTTCTTCTGTCTGTCTATCTCTCCTCTCATACTATTTAATTTTTGAACATGAAATCTACATTCCTTTGCTGTCCCTAACCCATAGAATCTCTTGACAGATTGCTTTGCACCGCAAAGCTTACACTCCCATTTATTCGATTTATTTGTTTGGTGGACCTACGTTAATATAAATAGAAAAAGAGAAATAGATAACATAATTTTAAGTATTTAAATTATGTACAAATGTTTCACTTACCTGAAAGACCAAACATTTGTAACATCGTAAAACATGAAATAACTGCGGCATTGTAAAAGAACTAGATAAAAGTTAGACTATAATTACACTAACTGTTTATGTTAAGTTTATTTCAATTTCGACCACAACCATTGAATAATTAATCAGAGAAACCTGATACCACCTGATACCTCCAATACAGATAGATAAGTACATTATAATCAATAATATTGTCATTGACAGTGACACTTTGCTTGACATTGACGACTTTAGACAAAGTGTTGCCATATTTTTCATGTTATTAAAAAAATACTTATAAATCTATTCTCTGTAGATTTCAGTCCGATTGATTTTATCTTGGTACTATGTATGTACTATCCAAGATTCCATCTAAAGTGAGTACTATATTTGACTGCCTCGTTGGTCTAGTGGTTAGTGACCCTGACTGCAAAGCCGGAGGTAGTGGGTTCGATTCCCACCCAGGACAAACTTTGTGTGATGAGCATAATTGTTGGTTCTGTGTCTGGGTGTAATTTATCTATAATATGTATGTATTTATAAATTATATAAGTATGTATATCAGTTGTCTGGTTACCATAACACAAGCTCTGCTTAGCTTGGGATCAGATGGCCGTGTGTGAGTTGTCCCAAGATACCTATTTATTTATTATTATTTATTTATTATTTATTTTTCCATAATTCTATTTAACGTTATAAGGAGAATTGTGGAGGAAAAACTCTGTTAAAAATAAGACCGCATTATTTAAATCGTACATTTTAATAATTTTTGATTGCTGCTTAGATCCATAGAGCAACACGGGTACCTGACGGAAGCTTAGATCCCAAATTCCCAACCGTTTGATAAACGATGTCAGATCGCGTTTCGTAAATGTGGCCGAGAAAATCTCAATAATTATTTTCAATTTTTAGGGTTTTGTACCTCAAAATAAAAAAAAAGTTTGCGATTACAAAATTATATGTCTAAATATATGCAGTTTTTGTAGCATTGACTGTGAACTTTTATGGGGAACATTTTTTCAGCTGCAAAGTTAAAACTGTAATTGACCGGCAAACTATGGTTTGGTATATTCTATATTTTTTTTGGTTTGGCTTGGTTTGGTTTCCAAAGGTTTCTCACTCTTTAATTTCCTTTTATTGTCTATGTGATCTATGTCATAATCATACGAGCCCGCGTATTTTATTTTATAGTTCAACCTAGTTCCTTTTCCTTTTCAATAACTAGCGACGATAAAAGTTTTGTGCTTGTTATAATAATTTTATTAATTTATATACATCGCAGTTATCATCAAGCATTCTAGAAACTATGAGTGTTATAATAGCAGATGAAGATGAACAAATCGACCTCTAAAACTATAATGTCTCTAAACATAATCTGGTAGGTGCTTATTGCAGCAGTTTTTTTTTAATTTTTTATTTGTCCCTAACGCTAAAAGATAAATTACCTACTTACCTATATAAAAATGGTTTCCGAGGGAGATATAATACGCGCCACGAAAGATGAGACTTGACAAGCGTCATAAATGGGGAGCATGCGCAGGTATGGAAGTACGAAATAGTTATCCTTAATTTGTGTGTCTATTCAGGGATATTTCGATGACATTTAGATCAAAATTCTTAACAATATTATAATATTTATTAGGAAATAATAAATCTTGTGTGGTACCTATGTCAAATCTCATCTTTCGTGGCGCGTATAGGTACCTACATCTGGCCTCTGTTCACCTTTGGCAGGTATTTATAGGCAATTTTGATCTTTTCTGTGGGTTCAAGTTAGTGTTCATAAAAATAATGTAGGTATCATTGAAAAGTTGATAGGAATTTACCTACTTTAATGTAAAAAATCATTGCTATAAAGTTTAGTCATAAACCAGAAAGTACAATACGGCCGACGTATCTTGGCGGTCTGAAGATAGCTGTTTGACTGCGCAATGGATCTAATGCAGGCCATCCACCATCCTTCCTATCGTCCAATCGGCAGGACGCTGCAGGCATGATCCAATCTGCAGTTCGTCCATATACACCACCCACGATCAGTTTGATTGTCCAATCGGCAGCGACGTTTAGTTGAAAAGTTCCAGCAGAGTGGTGCAAACAGTGGCTAATGAAAAAAAAACAGATTTCTCATACTAATTTATTAAAAGAATTGAGGGCTGCGCCTCAAGATTATCTACGATCACGCAGACCGCCATCCACGGTCCAATCGGCATGATCCAATCGGAAGGATCATGCCAAAAGAATCGAAATTCGATTATGCCGTCCATTATAACTGTCATGCCAATCCACTCCCATCCACGGTCCAATCGGCATGATCCAATCGGTAGCGTCCTGCCGATTGGACGATAGAAAGGATGGTGGATGGCCGGCATAAGGATCATTGTTTACTGCGCAGCAATCGGCTAACTTCAGCGCCGCCAAGATACCTACGTCGGCCGTATTGTAAACCCGCTTTTCCTATCCCACCACCCGCTTTTCCTCTGAAAACATGAAGTTAAAAAAAAAACAACAAATTGTTAGGTACTTAATACGTATATTTCTGAGCCACATTCATCACAGTTTTTGTATACCTATTGTAAGATATTAATACCTTATTAATAAGTATTTACAAGTTTGACACATTTAGTTAATTTTCTTATTAACTATGATTAATATTTAATAATAACAAAATAATAATAATTAACGATGAAAATATGAAGCAACAAAATAAATATTGCAACCCTGATGCAGGATTTAAATTTTTAGACAAATACATGTAAGTATATACCTACCTACCCGGACGGTAGGTAGGTAGTTAGGTACATAAATAAATGGTTACGAAACGATTAATGTTTTAATTTTAGGTATTTGTTACTTACGTACAAAAAAAGCCTTCAGTTTTATTATGTAGATAATAAAAATATCGCCAATACATGGTACCTACATAAGTATTGCTGATCAATACACTATCCTCTTACATTTGCTAGTAACGTAGGCATTTCAGGAGAATCTAACTTTTTACTTTACTTTCAGTCTCACATTTCGTTCCTATATAGGTACATATAGGTGCCGTTATATAATAAATTCAACATAGACGTAAACGGGACAGAATTGTTACAGTTAATTACAATACCTAAACGTAGGCCGAGATTATACAAAAAAGTAACAGTTTGTAAATGGTATTATACATTGATCGACAAAATTCTGACGTATTAGGTGTAGGTAAGTACATAGTACGTGTATTCTGTATTCTAATGATGAGAGAAACTATATAATATCTAGATCTACATAGGCAGTTGTTCTTCACAGGATAGGTAAACCGAAAAGCTTTGAGAGGTATCATTAAGGTAATTGTTTATATTTGGCAATATTGTTCAATTAATTTAACACTTAATTCCATTGATTGATATGATTTTTTGATGGAACGATGACTAATTAGTAGGAACATAATTAAGATTTTGGAAATGATTTCTCTTTAACCTAATTTTACTAAGTATTATAAAGACCCCACAAAAAGTATATAGTTAATATTTGAAATGGAGTAGACACTGATTTTATATTGTATAATAAGTTTATAAGTAGGTATTTACATGATCTGAAAAACCGTTGACACATCAATTTCGTAAATTTTATAACTATTGGCACGTATTTACAACACTTGGCACAAAACACAAATTGGAAGATGCATACGTCCATAATGGACTGCAATAGCCGCAATAGGCTTGATTGCCCCGAATAAAGAGCACATTTTTTACATAGGCCGTTTCGTTAGGCTGTATATCATTTTATAAACATTAAGGGTAGAACAGCTTGATAATTATTATTAAAAAACCCAGTATAGTCTTAAAATTGAATTTATATAAATAGGTACTATTGTTTATCTGTGGACCTCAAACGCAGTACGACCAGTGCGATAATTATTAATTTGTACGTCTTTATGGGCAAAGTATTGGCGCACTATTTAAATGTTTAAGATCTTTTTAGTATTAGCGCACTATTTAATTGTTAAACATAGGTTTACCTATATTTAACAATTAAATCATTCTTATTTTTTATTCGTATGTTTTTTATCGGGTTTTGGTTGGTAACTGAACACCTAAGAAAATGCTCAATGCTATGCTAAAATTATTTCTTTACAAAAGCTTATATGCTCAATGCTGCTCCCACATAGGGTTACCAAATGAAAAAATCAAAAGTCCGGAGAAAAGGCCTGATTTCCATTGAAAAATCCTGAGATTTTTTACAGTTTTAGAATTTTCTCTCAAACGTAGGTACTTAACAATTTAAAAAAGTCGTAATATTATCGTTTATACATATATACACTGCGGACGTCGCTCACGCGTTGCACATCGCACTCGATATAATTATAAATTAATTAATTAAAAATATAATTTGAAGAGCTTAACATATAGGGCATTTTATAAATCCATAATTAAAGAAAAAACCTTACTTAAAAATGTATGATAAAACTGATTAAGTACCTACTTAAATAAATAAGTACTTACTGATTTTAATTGTGCAATTATTACTAAAGGAAGAATATTTTTAGTTTGTTTAAAACTTTTTGAAGAGATCTTTAAAATAAAAGCTGTATTTTATTGAAAATTCAAAAAATCCTGAGATTTCATGAGATTTGCAAAATCCGGCCGCAATCCTGAGAAGAGTCCAGAAATCCTGAGATCTCAGGACAAATCCTGAGATATGGTAACCCTACTCCCACATAGTAATAGCATAGTGTAATTACACTATGGTAGTGTTCGTTTATTTTCAATTGTTACGTAGGTAACTAGTGCCATGAAGTTAACATGGAAGATCGACATAACTTGGCTGTTAGTGGAACGCGCTTAGAAACTGGCTTTTGCTACTTGTTTGTCTGCATGCGTGCTTGCTTGCTTGCCTTGTCTGCGCTTATGTTGGCTAATTAAACATTAAAATACCAAGAAATTTATTGAAAATAATGTTGCCCCAGAAGCTTTTGGCTTATGTAATGACCAAATAATTATTGGTGATTTTTAATATACATAGATTATACCTAATCATAGCTGTGAGCTGTGATCACCATAGCGGGTTTAGACTCTCGCGCGAGTGACGAGGCGAAGTGCGAGGCGAGCGAGTGTAAACGCTTCCTCGTACCATACATAACATACCTAATTATGATAGCGGGTTTAGACTCTCGCCTCACGCCTCGCCTCGCACTTCGCCTCGTCACTCGCGCGAGAGTGTAAGTTACCCGCTATGCCCAAAAAACTGCCTTACGCGAGCGCCGCGAGTGACGAGGCGAGCTGCGAGGAGAGGCGCGAGGCGAGAGTCTAAACCCCGTTACCATTATATATGTGAATATATTAACATTGCTGTTATGGAGTAATTTCTAGTTACCTAGGTATCTGATATTTTTGTCATCTGTATCAGCGTATTATCTGTTTAATATTGCGAGCTGGAATCGCATTACATTTGAAGTACATTACATAAGTATCAGGAGAAAATTTTAACAAACCAATTTTCAATGATAACCTTTCATCCTGGGATTGGACGTATACCAACATTGTTATAACAGACGCCGCCGCGCCCTTTCTCTTAATACTCGTATTAAAGCTATTCTAGAGGAACTTTACGTGTATCGTGCTTACGTCAGTGCGTCTGTTGTGGCAACGTGTGCATTACGGTGTTGCGGCGCGTATAGCCCCGGCGGCCTGGTGCTGTGGGAGCCGGCAGTGCTTCGCACTCACGCCGCACCCTGTCTATGATATCAGCCACCAATTTTTCTTCGCGTGAACGTTTTTCCTCCCAGTCTGCTTGATTCACTATTGGTTCTGAAACCAAAAGTAAATCAAAAACCCTTTCAATATTAGGACAATGGACGGAGGAGCATCCGCAGTATAGTTGTAATCTTCGGTAGACTGCAATTCGTTGTTTGTTAGCATGTTGAAATGGAAAATTATAAGTTAGAATGGCCAACTTATAATATTTCAGTCTTTAAAACAATGAAAGAGCAAGTTTCATTTTTAATTAGAAGAACATTCCACAATAAAATAATTATTATAAGCATCAGCAGAAACGTACCTTTGCTGCGATGGTAGGTCTTCTTTGTTTCTGTCGCCTTCGTAGCATGTTTTACGACAGATGTTTGATAGTTTGATACTGTCATCTTTGGTAACGGTAATTCTGAGTCGGGTTCGTCCTTTGTTTCCTGTGCAACCCGTGCAACAGGCTGCAAATTGTCTGTTGCAATAGGTTCTGCATGTGTGTTGGTTAATACTGGGCTAGTGTTTGATAACATTTCGCTGTGTCTACTTGCTATGTGCCCGATGTACCCTGAAAGTGAAAATTTGTGGATTTCCTAAGTCGAGGATTTATTTATTTTTATTATATTTACTTATTATTAAACTTTATGCAACAAAAGTAAAAAGGCGGATTATGAAGGAGGTTAGATAAAGACTCTCTCTCTCTCTAGGTCTTTGTACTCGGTTCTATTGAGGTGAATTATGATTGGAAGAGGGAATTTTGTATCTGCTTCCTATTTTCCAAAAAGCGATAATACTATTTCATGACAGTTTTTAGCCCTATTTGTACTGCTTTTTAGCGAAAGAGGGTCTCATGATCTGCAACAGATCGTGTCACTCGATTTAAGCTGTCCTATAGATTCTTTAGTGGAGCAGAATTCTTGCCTAACCTATGCAAAAAAAGTCCCTTCCCTTAGTTCCTTGTTTTGGAAAACAGTATAGTTAGTGTTGCATCTATTTGCCATAGGGAACGTACCTACCAATACATTCAAGATTCTTACCTTTTCTACTTTTAAAATAGCCAAAACATTGTTCGCATTGGAAAAGTGGTGCGGGATTAGTTGGTTGCGCTGCGTGAAGCTTGTACTTATGTCTGTACCAGTGCGTGCGGCTCTGCAGCACTTCTCCACACATCTTACAGGTCACGCTACCGTCGTTCCTCAACAAGTATTCCAACAATTCATGCCTGCCTTTAGATCCCTCTTTTCCTTCTTCTTTATTGCCCTCTTGTCTAGGAGCAAATTCTTGCTCTGTTAGAAAATGTACTCCAGTATCCTTAGTAAGTGTATCATCAAACGGGCCGCTAGTCGTAGTTGCAGTTACATAGTTGGCTATTATCGGATCAGGATTGGATGAATCCGACATTACTTCTAGTGTTATAATAGGAATGCTGCCGTTGTCACCGTCATCATCAAATGTGTAGTGGTATTCTGGAAGTTCTAACGTTCGTTATACACTGCTTAAAACACATATCAGTTTATGGGGGTAATTAAAGCCACTCAAATATTTTTATCGTTTTATTCGTAGTGTAGGTAAATGTTTTCACAATAATTACTCAATACGTGTTGGTAAGATCCTTTCTTTATAATATAACTACTATATTTTTGTTACAATAAAAATAAACTTTTGTGTCGTTCTCATCAATTTATTGTTAAAGCTTTGATGTTTGCAACGATAATTACATACCTACTATAGTAATCTATTAAAATTATCAGTTAGACTGTGGTAGTAATTTTGTTAATAGCTATTGTTAATATAGACTATCGAATATCTAACGTTCTTAAATCACTATAAATCATTACATTATTGTAGGAGTAGTCGAAATAAAAAAAAACATATTTTAGTATGGCCCATCTTATAAACAAAGAATGTTATTAGTGACGGTTTCTACAAAGTACAGAGATAAAAATTACCTTGCATCGGTGTAAACATTATACTTTTGAACGATTAATAGGTAGGAATCTTCACAACAAGAATTTGATAGAATAAGACAAAGTAAATGTTAATAATATTGGTTGAAAAAATATACAGTATCTGAACGATAGTAAACTATTAATACTCGACACCAATAACTTATCAAGCAGGGCTATAGATCCGGACGAAGAAATCTATAATGGTTAAATTGTTCTCTCCATCTAACAAACAATTAATTAATCACGAACTACTGGCATCGAGTAAGAATCAATAGAATATAGAAAAAAATCAACACTTGCATATAATCATTGCACTTGACACGAACCTAAATAGTAAAAACTTTTCTTGCAATATTAGTTAATAATAAACATTTTTAAACTTCTAGACGATTTTTTGATATAACATAGTTTTACATTTAGCATATTATTGCTATTAGAAAGTAGGCGTAATAGTCACCTTTCTGTAGTAGGTACCTAGTGGACACAGGTACCTGTTTATTAATATAGGTATTTGAAGGTAAACTTTTACCATAAAAATTCCAACAAGCCAGACAAAGATAATACAATAATTAGAAAATATTTTACATAGTTACCAACTAATGGTTATTTATGTTTTTGCGCAGGTTTAATTCACGTAATTTTGTAATTAAGAGTAAAAAAAAAATGTAATCGCCGATATATAAATTTACCAAATGTAACGCGTTCTAGCTTTCGTAATACTTTATTCATAAAGTAAAATATGTTTTGCGATGCTTTTTAATATTAAAATTACGCTGCCTTGCAGCATGTGTTTAGGAGTGAGAAAGTAAGAATTACAATAACTCAACAATGAACATGATCGCCAACTTAGTTAGCACTAATATCACAAAATAAAATACTACAAAAAAGATAAAAGATAGGCATAACACTTCACCACTTCAAATAATAAAGACAAAAACATGTATGAAACAATTCTCCTCCAACTTGAGAAAGCTTATGGACTCAATAAGTAACAAAGCAAATTTATAAGATATGTAATAAAAAAGGAAGTGGTGAAAAATTAAAAAGAAAAGAAAATACAAACAAAAAACCAATTCCTGGTAAAAAAAAAAACAACGTTACGCTACGTTGAGTTAGTTTGTGCGATTGACTGGCGCTGACGTACCTACTTAAATAAAAATCACACTGCAAATTGTTAATACCTCGTCGGCGACTATATATATCCTAAATGTTTATGTAATACACAGTTTAACTATATACAAGAACGTGAACTAACAAAATCTTATTCATTTAAACTTAACATACGTAGATGAAACTATATCCAAGTTGTGCGCTAAAATTTAAAAAATACAGAAACTCAATTTATAACCGATTAATGCTTTAAGTAGACATTAAATTAATACTACTCTATTTTAATTTAGTATCCAATCAGTAAATACATTAATCGATCCCATCATATAAATGTACCTACTCTTCCAAAACGTGAACTTATAATAACGTAGATTAGGCATAAATCATTTCGAAATCGAACTTAACGATAAACATGAACATTAGGCGTTACATTAACATTAGGTACCTAACAAATATTATTTCCCTTATCAATGGAAGAACTGCTGATTTTGTTTTAGGTCCTAGTATACCTAGAACTTCTCCGCTATTCACTAAATATAATCTAAAAAGTGAAATAATAAGAGTTGGAAACTTTAGTATTATTAAAAATTATACAAAATGAAGAAAAATTGCGCTATGGCACTATTAAGTTAAATGTTAACATATTGATATTTTTCCACTATACTCTCTTGTTAAAATAGATTCAATCAAATAGGTACTTAACGTACATAACAGTAGGCTCACTAATAGGTAGACAAATATTTTTATATAATCTATTTTATTTATAAAAGTCTTTAGTAAGATAGAAAAGATTTTAATATTCCTTAATATATCTATTTTTATTAATGCTTGCGATTGATATTGATATTGTCGCAATATACTTTGACATAGGCCCCTGTCCACCGCCTAGACGTGTACCAGTGCCCGCTCCGCGAGTTCCGATCACATACCGGTAATGTTGCAATTTGCGAACATAGACAACATAAAAATAAGTTTTATTTGTAATACAGTCTTTGGTTGGTGTCTTGCGGTATCTCGAATAGCTATAAGTATTTTTAGGCACTTAAGGCGACAATAACTCATTTAGTATTATTATAGTTTAATAAACTGCGTAAATGGAAGGCACATTTCAGACTTTTGTAGCACCTACAAATGCTATAATTTCAAAAACAAGTTAAATTCAACACGCAGTAACTGGCCTCAAATATTACATTGTATATTATTGTCTAATATTTGCACAACCATACTTTTAAACAAGATATAATGAGCTTTATTTTATGTAACAAACATCGTTATTAAATGCATAACAGTATTCTTGGAAATATTGTAATACGTACAATGTAAAAATGTACATGAAAATTTTACTCCAAAAATAGAACAAATACTATAATCGAAACTTCGATATCTTGACGACCTACAAACTAGCCAAAGGAAAAGTTTACATGTTTACGTGGAATCAATAACAATCCAGCGCAAAACCATCACTCAGACTTGCGCAGGGTCAGGCGAGGAGTGCGAGGGCGTGGAGCCGCGCGGCGACCCGGAGCCCATCGCCTCCACCTTGATACCAGGAGGGAGCTGACCCTCCATCCCGGGTATCAAGAAGAATGCGTTCGGTGGATAAACGCAATCTTTTGGCACGTAACAGTCGTGCGTCGTTTTCATGTGGTTTTTCATTTTGTCAGGCCTAGAAAATTCTTTGCAACAAACGGGACACGGAAATACTTTCCTTTGATGACCCTCGTGGTACAGGAAAGCGTGCCTCTGGAATGAATATTTGTTTTTAAAGGTTTTTTGAATGTTCTCTTTAGCGCACTCCGTGCATTGGTACACCCCTTCGTTAACAGACGCGTATCTGAACAGGTTGAGGCCTCTAACAGACATCTCAGTCAGCTGCTCGGCGGGGTCATTTGATGCTGAATTAGCTCTTCTCCTTATCCGTCTTCTCACAGCTGGCCTCTGCATTTGACTGCCGGTTTGTAGTGTGTTATTATTTAAGGAGTCATTTTGATACTCGTTTGAAGTAGAAGCTTGTGTTGCCGGATTAACGCGAATATTTCCTGATCCATCATTTGAGGGCGACGATCGAGCATATTTCAAGTCCTTATTTTCTGAATCAGGGCTACCACGTCCTGGAATATAAAGTTAAGGTTTATGAGTATTCATCAATTTAAGAAATTGTAACATTTATGATGAATATTAAATTACTTTTTGTATAAAAGGACAACGCCATTATTATTACCATTTAAGGTTTGTTGATGAGTTATTTATTTCATTGATATTTACTTTTACCTATTTTTTTTTTAAACACTATTTACGAAATCTTATTTAACCTTTTGGGATTGTCCTTTATATACCTACCTAGGTTGCTCAACTTACTGTAGTGATTATAGGCACAAATACTTTTTGCAAAATAATGAAAACTGTGTGTATGGTCTACAAAGTGAATAAAACAAAAGGACAACAATAAAAGAAAAAAAAACAAAATGAAAATATATTAACTTTATTTGTTCAAATTGAATGACGAAATTTTATTACACCATGATTAAAATGAAAACCACGATTCACATTCCATGAACAAGCTTACAATATAATTTGAAATAGCTGCCATTTATTTTAGATCATTGAAAGGATAATAATTATAGCACCAGTATTAGAACAAATCTTAATGATCCACGAAATTATTAAGATAGTAAACTTGTCCATGAGATGCATTCAAAATAAAACATTTAAAACTAGTAAAAATGTGAAATAATATCAATTTTGGAATATATGTACTAAGTGTATATATATTAACCAAAATTTAAATCATCAGTCCTATAAATTAAAACTCACTAAGCAAATAAATTTCAATAACAGAAATTGTGTTCAATGAAAATCTGATGTTTTATTTTAAACATGAACTTGTAGCAAAGTCAAACTGCTTAAACTATTTTAAAATAACCATATAAATTAATAAATTAAAAAATAATAACAAAAAAGAATAGATTTCACTATGATATAATAGGACTCAAGTGTTTGCATTTGGAACTATTTCGGCAAGTTCAGTAGTAGGTAGGTACATATTTATAAAAATAACACTTCAGTTAACTTAAGCTCTTAAGATCACATAAGGTGGGTTGATAGTTGAAAAGTAACATTAAACTTATAGCTGTGTGTTGTTCGTTACACACGAAACCTTATTTAGAAAAAATAGTTGCCAATATAATATTGTATGTGGACATACAGAAAATAAGCCGAAAGATACAATCATGTTTGGATAAAATTATCAGGAACATGTAATTAGCCTCATTAATCAATATCTGGATAATATTGCATCAGAAATATCTAAGAGTATGGTATAAATAAAAAATAAAAAGCAACAATTTGTACTGGACCAACAAATCAATACTTTGTTCATTGCAGAGCATCAATTTGAGCAACATAGAAAGCATTAAACGTAATCTAGCTCTAACCACACCATCTACGAAACGTGAGAGTAGCGTCATAGGATAACGTACCTGATCAGTCCTCTCTTCGTGACTAATGTAACATTCTATACAGTGTTTCCAGTGTCACTCCATCGTTAGCAACACTATTTATGTCTATAATATTATAAATAACTTAACTTTTAATCTACTCTTTACTAATAACCCGTGTTGTTACTTTGCTACTATTTAAATATAAAAAAATAATAAAATATTGTTGAAATCGTTAGTGTTCGTCATCGTTGCTGCATAAATCACGAGTGACAGACTATGTAAACATAATTAAATCATGTCACCAAGTTTAGTATTAAAAATCAAAAGGCAAGACAAGACATTCCATAACAACTATTACAGCATTTGGCGCCATACGAGTACCACATGTAGGCACGGTAGTTAGGTACAATAACGTTTCCGATATTATAAATTTTACAGACAATCAAGATAAAATATTAGGCTTATTTAATCATAAACCTTGTCAATGTCACAATAAATAAAACCAAAGAGGTGAAACTAAAAATAACAATAGCGAATCAAAACAAAATAATAAGTAAGAATCATTAAAAATATTGGTTGTTTTGCTGTAACTTTTATTATTTTCTTTAAAGTTTCTAAAAATAGTAATTAACACCTTATTGTATACCATTGTATTTTGTTTCATTAACAAATATTCTATGTCGTGTAACTTTCAATTCTAAATTTATCTAAACATTACTCTTTGCATTTTCTATTGTCTAAGTGCAAATAACAAAAAAATATGGATTTGCTTAACATTTGGCTAAATTCTAGAATTAACATTATAATTGTCGTGTGAATTTTTATTAGTATATATAAGTTAAATATTTATTTATCTGCAGATTTTTGTGAGAGAAAGACAACAACCTAATGATCTTGGTAATGTTTGAGGAATTGGCAGAGGTAATTTGAACAAAGCTTGGGTATTATTTCCATGAAGTAAATAATGATAATAACGACTATGAAACATAACTCTAATAACGATAAGCAGGTATAATTACGCCATAGGTGTATTATACAACCCTGTAGTTTAAAAATTAAAAATACTTCTCTAGATTTGTAGTCGCTTCACCAATCCCTCAAAAATCCCTTAAGTACATACTTTTATTGAAGAAACTATAATATGTTGTTATTCTGAAGTAATTTTTATGAGATGATAATTATGATTAATTTGAACCCAGATAATCGTTCTATGCCATTAAAGTTAAACTATCTTTCAATAATTTAATTACTTGTAATTAATTTTACAAATATTGCTTTAAGATTTCATAATAAACTGTAAGTAGATATCCTTATTATTTTGTTTCAACCAGAAATAGTATATATATATATTAACATTTCAATTAAACTAGGTACATAATTGCGAATGTTTTTAAGTCCCATGATAACTTTGTCAACGGATAAATGTAACGACTGACTATAATGTACTTACATACATGCTTTTTAAAACAACAATATCAACAAACAATATATAATATGTATATTTTAGGGACAATCCATTTTATGTCACATCACATGTGACATTTTCTTAAGTATAATTTAGCACCAATTATGATATAACATTAACAAATAATAAAATTATTCATTAGTGAGATGATAATTATTATATTAAATAAATACTTACGGAATTCGATTTAAAAAAAATATTTTATCTGAATTTTGACTTACAACTGAAATATATAATGAAAATAAAACAATGTTATTCTTGTAACATTACAAAGAATATGTTCAAGTAGTAATTAGGTGTACACACAAAATGAACGGGCTAAGCTTAGGCACTGGCTAAATTGACTATCATAATGTAAGTGATTTGTTTAATCGTTCAATAATAGCCTCACCATTATTAAGTCTAAATTTCCTCTTTAAGTACCTATCAATGTTCAAGGTAAATTTCGTAAAAAGATTTATGAAAGGTAGGTACAATAAATTCGTTTTTGTGAATTTTAACAGTCTTAATATTGATTATCAAGACCCGACGCCTCGAATATTACACGAATTTTATATTCATTTTGTAAATAACATTCACGAGTTGTTCCGATTTCCAAACAAAATGGAAAACATGAGATGATATATTCTTAATTTTAATTACATCTTTTAATTTAACTACTTGGGCCTAAAAGGTTTCTAAACTCCTAAGGAAGCTTCTTAAAGTAGACATTGTAAACTCTGAATAATGAAAATAAATAATACATAACATTTTTGAAATTTCTTAGTAGTCTAGTAGTCGATAAATATTAAACTTATTAATATACAAGTAAAGGCACACTAATAGGCAAGCGTTCCCTGGACCTACGTTTATTGTATGGAGAATTTGATTTTTTGGGTCGACAATGTAATTACGTACCTATTAAAGTAGATAAGTACCTACTACCCAAATTAACAAACTCATTTTACATAATATTTTGAAGACAATTAAATTTTCTCGTTATAATTGGAAAACGTGTCGCTATCATTACATGGAAGACTACTTTTGCCTCTAAATTTAACTAAGTAAATAATTTATAAGTACCGTTCCTTACTTTATATTTAAGGCATTTTGTTTTCTACTAAAATAGAATTTACAAATCATCTCATGATTCCAGTTACATATAAACTTCATTCAAAGCACCTTGCTAAGATCACTTTAACAACAACGCCTTGTTGTATCTTTTCAATATATACAATTTAAACGTCAACCTTTAAAATATATATTATGTTACATTTGTTTTAAAGTTGTTTTAGATAGTAACTCAAATATGAATAAGGTAGATGTGTTTGTGATACGATTAGAATACCGCGAATGCACCCATTGGCTTAGTTTACAATAAGCACAGTGCACATTCAACTTATTTCTCAGCACGGCTGCATTGAAGGCATGCCGAACAATAGATGTAATACGCGATCTAATAACCTTTATTATATTCTACTGTATTTGTTGTATTGTCTTTGACAAACAGATATTTCACATGAGTAAATAATTTAATCGTTTAACAAAGTAATATAATTCTATTATATTATAGTGTTAGGAATTTAAAATTTTTATTAAAATATCTAAACGATTTGGGGCTCTGTTGATTATTCAGGAACTGAACGTTTAATCTGAAGGCATACTACAATGATCGCCCTTTATACTGTTTCATCGACTATTCTATAGATATAATTGTAATATACTATTGTATAAGCGATTTAAATAAGTAGATATTTGAATAGTTTATATAACATTTACAACCAAATATTTCAACATTGATAAACTATTTTAATTAATCTTAACAAATTCTAGAAAATAAAATCATAGCCTGTGTTGAGTTTTACTTCGAAGAAGTCAAATCGTCATCTACAACTAAGATCACTATTAAGGCAAGTTAAATGAAAATGCATTTTTCCGCTACTACTTACACAATGGCATTTTGTTTAAGTCTTTTGATAAAGAGTTCGCTCAGCACTTTAGCCTCTCGTGATACTTCTCCGAACAGATACATAACATGTCACCTAGCACTACACTCGATTTACAAAAAGACTATGCCATTGCTATAATTTATAAATATATTAACTAAACTTAAACTAACTAATTCAGTTCAATGAGAATTGCATTTAATATTCAGCACATAAAAAATTACACTACTTTTGAATTTACGATCACCATGAGTAGTTATTTTGTACCCTGAAAATGTTGTAACTAATAAAATTAAGTAACAAGTTAAGTGCAAAATAACAAGTAAATCATAGAAAATTTTATAAATCTCTTTGAAGTCAGCACTCTGAGAAACAAATGGAACAATATAAATAAATAGATAAATATTAACAACAAACGACTGGCGTCGTCTAATATCAACAAACTTATTGACATATGCATGAAACTTAGAGCTCGAACGCTTACTCAATACGCAATCTACGCTTTATAAACTATTGAAAATCCAAATTTTAAGTTAAATAACGTATAACATGAATAAATTCTACTCTGGCTAATCAGATCTTAATACATCTGCGACAATGAGTACCTACTGAGTGTTGCCGACAATCTAAAACTTCTGAATAGGTACATTAAGACTCCTGCTTCGCCATTTGCTCGTTAGCATTCGGTTGATTTTTGTGAATGATCTTTAAGTGAGCGATCATGTTATCTTTTCGAGTGAACTCTTTGAAACAAATGGGACATGGGAAAACTTTTACATCTTTCTTGTGAGAAGTGACGTAGTGCCTGCAGAAATTACTTATATGCGTGTAGACTCTCGCGCATATTTTACATCTGAATACATTTTCTCCTTCCTTGATACAATAATCTCTCACCGATTCGTTTGTTTCCTCGTGATAGTTACCTACGCTACCCATATTAGCCTTCCTTATAGGCGAGGGAAATATACGATGTTCCCAATTAGTCTGTGCTAAATCGGATACCTCGTTATTAGCCAAGTTGAGGTTATTTTGCTCTAATTCAGCGGCAAACAGCTGGGTGGCGAGCGCTGGCATCAGAACCGGGTCTGAGGGGAATTTATCAAACGTATTTAGCGCGGGATTCAAACTCGATAGCCCGGAAAGCTGATTGAACAAGTTTCGAGCTCTAATTTTGGACATTTGGGGTAGCAATTTTTTACTATTCTTTGGCTTTAAGTTACGACCTAGTCTGTTTTTGTCTTCTGTGTCTTTAATAGGACCTTCTTGCGAATTAGAGTTCTCGCGGCTTCTGTCAGGATTGTATTTATATTCGATCGGTTCATTGTAACCATCGCTAAGTTCAGCGGCGGGTTCTTGTTTAATAGATCCATTTTCTATAGAAAGTACAGGCCCGTTTGTTGAAAAATTTTGTTGTATTTCTTCTTTTGGCGGTTTGTCGGGATCTGAAAAGTTTGTTTCAGGTCTCAATTTATACGACATTGATGTAATAAACAAATTCATATTAATTTCACTCGACAACGTCATTGGAAATATTTTAGTGAGACGCAAAATTTATTAACTTAGGACTATTTAACAATTGTAGAAACTACGAACCTATATAAGTTTATTGTGAGAATTTGTGAGTGGCAAGCCACCAGAATATTTCCAATTGCTTTATTACCAAGGAAAGCTATTGGGAATAAGCCTTGTTTGTGTTCCCTTTTCTTATTCGTAATAATAAAATATTTTTATTTTAAAGAAGTTTAAAAAGAAAGAAATTATCATCAAACCATTAAGTACCACACCGAGTTTGCCCCTGGCCATTCCTCTAATAGCTCTCCCCAAAAGCAGAAAAGCAAGCAATAGTTAAATATGTCGATTTATAGAAGAAAAATAAGCATCTGTTACTCGTAAACGTCAAAAAATTTCATAGATAATCACTTACCCCTTTTCAATAAAGTTTAAATAATATATGATTAAATATAAAGTAGGCATTCGTAATACACTTCACTTTTCACTTATCGTATCCTAACATCAAAGCTTATATCCCATTAGCTTTTCCCTTTTTAATCAAATTTTACTGTTCTAAACAATGTTAGATGTTTGGAAAGGAATATTAATACAGGTATTTACAATAGTAAGCGAGTATAAACAACAATATCTTCATTTATTAATTTATGGCGCGACTTTTTATTTTTGTACAGTTTTAAAACAAATTTCTATACATCAATACAATAGGTAAAAGACATTTGAAGATTATCAACAATATATTAAATAAAATAGATTAATATTTCATTAACAAGTGAATAGTTTCTACCGACGTAGCTTAATATTAAAAAGTCTTATAGGGGTAGCCACATACCTGCCGACTCGGAGTCTTTGCCAGTCATCGGAGCTTCAGTCGATTGAGCGTCATCACCTTCGTCGATGAGCAGGGCCTCGCCAGCCTCCTCGCCCCCTGACGTTGCTCCATCCTCAGCGTTGAAGCTGTCCATGGACATCTTAACTTCCAACATTTCCGGCGAGCCTCTTATCAGTTGGTCGCCTGGTCTGTTCGATGATCCATGAGAAGCAGGCTCAGGAATAAACTCTCCGGGGGGACTGGCCGCTGTATTTAGAGCGTCACTTGAACTTCCACTGAGTTTTCTCGGCCGACCTCGTTTTCTTTTCGGTTGCATCAATGCGTTACCCAATAAAGGCATTAATAAATTGGGAGGCGCCCCTCCGCTGGGCATCCCGGATGCCGGCCGTTTTTGATGCATGTATGGGTGTATTCTGTGAAGCTGAGGGGGAGGTGTGTGCGCATTCGTCTGCTGCTGTATTAACGAGTTAGTTAAGGCTGGAATATCACACTTCTCCTCGTTCACTTCTGTAAGTCCTTTTATTCTTAAGCTCTCAGCTACTTTTAAGAAAGCTGTCAATCGTTCCTGGTCCACACTTACTTCACCTCTGTACATGAAGTCTAGTAAACTCTTCATATCCGAATACGGAACGTCCTTCAATATGACAATGGGATGTTTTTCTTGGTGATTAACGAAGAGAGCTTGAAAGTAAGGGCTACAAGCCGACAGGACCATCTTATGTGCTTTCAGCAACTGGCCATCAACAGCAAGAGTGACATCTGTGAACGTCTCCGCATGTAGAAGTTGATCAAACACAGATAACATATTAGACTGGTGGTTATTCCACCGCAAACAAAACCTCTGTGTAGCCATTTTCGCTTTTGTATATATTCTTCTTTGGAAGATATGATTTTTGCCAGTCTAGGCTTAAAATCTAATTTTACCAACAACTATTCAATCATGTATACATAAGTATTCTCTCTTGTTCCATGAACAATACAACAAAACGTCAACAATAGATAATGTTTACTTTTTAAAAGCCATTTTCAATTTGTATGTTTCATAGTGCTTAGTGCAGTTTGTGTGACGGGCGCAGGGGGACCTGTAATGGGATAACATTCAGATTTAGAATTTTAATAGTGACACCTAAATTTTCCTTATTGTCTTATGTAGTAACTATGCAAAATCACGCATTAACTTCTGTATAAGTGAAACAGAAAGTCGGGGCTTGCCTTGATTTCTTTTCTTTGCTCTCGTGTCTATTAGAAATAATGAAGTACACTGCAGTGATTACTGATTACAGTATTTGTGCGCATTTGAGCGCACTTGCTTCTGTCACGCTATTATCCTCCTAGGTTATTCACGTATTATGTAGGTACCTACATAAGATCAGATTCATGCCAACCTATATAATTTCATATTTAGCTAAATATACTTACTTAAAAGTAATACCTAATCCTCTGTATTATTCTATTAATTATCATTACACACCTAAAAAAAAAAAGCATTCAAGATTATGGCATCTGTGGTTTGTATAGCATGCACTGCTTAGGTATAAATATTTATATTTAACTAAATATAACATTTTCATACTACATAACATGATGTTAGTTTAGGTACTGTATAATATTGTTGTATTGACAGTTGAGGTGTTGAATCAGAATAGTAAAGGTCGTGGCCGTCGGAACGTAAGTAGGTACCTATTTAATAATAATAAAAGCTTGTAAAAAATAAATACAATATTTCCAAACTATTATAGGTATTCTAAAGTTTATCTTGGACATCACTGGCATCGGTGAAGGAAAACATCGTGAGGAAACCTGGACTTACTGTTCCACTCAAACCATGTCAGAGGCCTTTGAGGCGGTTTAGAAACTCTGACACTAGGGTGTGTGGGGTCGTAAGACCTTACTGCCCACACGATAAAGAAGAAGAAGATAGGTATTCAAACGCATAATTAAGTGAATGGTATAATAATTATGGTATTTTTCAGTTCCTGAATGTGCGAATAGGTATGTAGTGCTTACACGCCATCGCTTTTTCTTTAAAAATATAACACCAGTTTGCTTAATATTACTTTAAAGTTGTCGCGATATGAAGGTTTACCAAATTCAAATTATTAGGTTACTTATTATGGCATATTAAGTAATTTACCTACCAACTAAAATGATAAAATTTAGTTACTATATTACATTTTGTTATCATAGGTATACCAGATACCACATTCATTACATTATTTTACTGAGTTGTGAACGAGACCAATAGCTACACAATTCAATCAAGGTTAAAAAAATCGAGGGCGTCTATAGTCTAGCGGCGTGGGGAGCCTGTGCATCGCGTCGCCGAGCGCACTGCAGTAGGAAACTGAATTGTAAGCTACCACTGCATCCATGGCAAACACAAAAAATTCATCGTGTCCGCAACTAATCATGTTTTGTACAACGCCAATCATTAATATTTGCTATAAATATCTAATATTCCACATTGGCGTGCACCCCAATCAGAATCTAATTGGAACGGTCTCGAATTTATTTTAAAGCTACAAAAACACGAACATTTGCTCCACATCCACAGGTGCTGACCACAAACGTTATCGCGGTATAAACGGGCGCTCGAATTATTACTACGCACCCAGTCGAGCGCGTTACATTACGTCATCACAATGGCATTATTACCTCCGATATCCACATTAATTCAACCGATACGTCGAGATAAGCACCGTTTGAGAATAATTATATCACTGCACTAACATAAGGGAACGTACCACACGTATCTGCACCACAATCAACTCGACCCTTTTATGGGAATGAGGATCAGCCCTTCCGCCATAGTCCGAGTCCGCGTTTACGTCGCACCCCGCTCACCCGACGACTGACGGCCGCAGCCCGCAACCCCGCGCGACGAACACCGACTCGCTCCGCGACTCGAATATCTCTCACAAAAAATACGCCGTCATCATCGAAATGGCGGCAGCGGATATATTCAGCGCAGGGTGCACGGTAAAATATTGATTTATTGAAATGTATTGATTTCCTCTCTCAAGAGGAACATCACCCCTGTCAGGATGCCCCGATATTTGATTGTGTTTGATATAGTGAATTGTGACTTTAGTTAAGGTTAGATAAATTATTTCATAATGTATCGTGATACAAATCCTTCGAGCTGTGAACGAAAATAGGGGCGACACGCCGGTACCCCGGCCGAACAAGGCAGCAAAACAAAAACGAATTGTTTTTCATTAAGTAATTAGACAGGTACTTATCGTAATATTAAATAATTTCGATTATAAAATAGTTTTTACACACTAATACACTATTTCAATAGCTATAATTTTGAGAAAGCAGAGGTAAATAAAGCAGCAGATACATAAAATTCACTTCGGAATATGCAGTAATAAAGTATGCAGCCTATCATTAACGCCTAAACCTACTGGATCCTAGCTTGTGTTGCAAAATCAAGGTCAATTTATTACTTTTCTACATAGAAAATTACATTGTGATCAATTTGGTTATATGAATCATCTTTATCAACCTACCTTTACATAGATACATTCAAGGGATGAGTTTTCCACGTGAAAAACATCAATCCATTCGTGTTGTCGCCATGTCAGCAGTGTCCTCTGTCTCTGTCCCGCACGGGCGGGGTTGGATGGACGCCCTCTACGCGGCGAGCGCCGCCGATGATGGCCGAGTGCCGCCACTTTTCGCAACCGAACCAACCCGAGTCCGCACGGAAAATAGATCGCAGGGCGCACTTGTATTTTTTAAGTTTCAAATTCACTGAACAAACACCAATGTTTTTTGATTTATTTATAATCGTTCCAGAAAATATAATTTATTTGGATAAATTGAGCAATCTACCACTTTATTTCTTTTTCATAGTTTTTGAACAATAATAGGAATTTCAGGACATGAAAAAAATCCGCGCGCGATGTTACTCGGAAGTATTTTTAATAAAAATGGCCTGCCGCCTCGGCGGGAGGAGTGGCAATGGGCAATGAGGTCGGTACCCTCTCTCTGGCACCCGCGCGCGCCCCTCCCTGCCGCTACACTCCGGCACAGGGTTAGAAAGTTTCAAAAGTGAATCGTGGAAAACACGAACTCCGATTCCTGAGTGCAATAAATTACCGGTTATATAGCAATGGATTCAGGAATCCAGGAATAATCGTCTAGCATTGAATTATTTTCAAATTAAGGAAATAGGTTTTGTAATATTGTAAATAATTGTAATGTAGGTAGCTGTAATATCTCAAAAACGTTTCCGATAGTTAATAAGTAGGTACATGTATTCACTTATATGATAGGAGTCCGAAAAGATAAACCGTCTCCCGTTTCTTAGTTAATGCAACATTATTAGTGTTATCGGTGACACCCCCCGATGTGAACAGATCCGATACGCCCCGAACTGTTGCATGTCAATCAATACCGTCATTTCAAATTACCTCATATCCTATTTCTATGACAGGCATATCAACTGACCTAAATCAGGATAGCCAAAAAGTGATGCATTATTTATTTTTCAAATCACGTGGCTCCTTTACTTCCACGTAGCGCTGAACATTTTGATTCTATGATCTTTGGCGCGAACCCAGATATTTTAGTATAAAAATACTAACGTAAGTGGTTTCCTGTGCACCCTTAGCAGTGATATATTTTAGTTATGCTTCAATAGACGCACAAAAGTGTACCATTTATGCTCTAACAAATATGTCTATGTCTATGTCTAGTTCTATAAAATAATATTTAAAAAAACATGTGAATAATGGTAGGTATAAAAGACAAGAAGAAGTACCTACATAATTACCAAGTAACATACTACCTATGATGTTAATTTCTACAATACAACTCAATGACGTCGGTCCGTGTTTATTTATAAAGTCCTTTCCGCAGCAGCTCAGGGTGCATAAATATCCACACAGTTTTCAAGAAAACAATAATTACCTAAGATACCTACCTAGTCTTAACAATGTATTTTACGTTTTTTCCAAGTTTATTTTTATCGGAGACTTCATGTCTTTTAGCAATAAACTACGGGGTACCTACGGGTTTCAGGTTCGATTTAATGCGAAAGCCGTGAGAAAATGCTCGCTATGCGTTTGCCATTTTGCATGCCTAGTGCGTGAGTATGGACTTTGATATAATAAGTACATGTTTGTATACTCTCAGTTCCATCTGGTTTAGACTCTGACTGTTTTAGGTTCTGCTTTGCATTACGGATGCTGCTTTTCATCATTCAATAAATTGCCTTCCGAGTTACCTAACCTACCTACTAGGTAAAATAAAAACAATTGGCAGTCGTTATAATCTATACCTACTTATTATAAAGAGAAGTAATAAGTTTGTTAGTTTGTGAGATTGTAGGGGGTAATATCTGGATCTACTGAACCGATTTTGAAAATTCTTTCACAAATTGGAACTACGTTATCTCTAAGTTATAATTAATTCTCAAATAAAAAATAGGGATCCGTAAGAAAAATCACGCGATTGAAGTCGCGGGTGTCTGCAATACTTTTAAGGACGCGTTTACAAAATAGACAACACAACATTGCAACACTACATTGACACAGTGTATAGTGTACATGTTACCGGCAATCTGTATAATCCGGTATTCTATACAATACCTAGGCAATGTATAGAATACCTAAAACGGACAGGTAATGTATGAAATATTATTTATTTTATACTTTGCCTAGGTATTAATTCTATACAATACCGAAAGCGCAGCCGGCAATGTGTATAAAAGAGCAGGAAAGGAGCAGGAAAGTCCCGGTCAATGCATGGAGCCCGGCCCCGCTACGCGGGGCCTATTTCTGGGTGGTTTAAAAAAAAATAACCACGAAGGGGATGGCGGGGTCTTTCAGACCCCGCCATCCCCTTCTAACCTAACCTGTCCGAGTCGGGGTGCCCTAAGTCTTGAGCTCGCTCTGCTCGCTTAAGATGATCCACATATTGATGACATATTTTCTAAACAAAAGCTATCAAACCGCCATATTTATCCCTTCTTTAGGAGTTATCTGACGATTAAAAAATTAGCCCTAAAACATTATGTATGAATTTTAGACCCGAAGTAAAAAAAGGGGTAGGATTGTGACTAATCATTCCACAGCCAAGTTAGTTACAGTTCCTTGGCTAACACCAATTCTAAAATTTGCTTGTAAAACCTATGATTTACTGTTACATATAGACCAAAATCTATTTATTTACACATTGCCGGTGGACCAGCAGGTACTCTATACAATCCCTAGGAATTGTATACATTACCTAGGTAAAGTATGTAATAGAGAATAATATTCATAATGTTTCATACATTGCCTGTACGCCCCAGGTATTTTATACATTGCCTAGGTATTGTATATAATACCTGAATTATACAGATTGCCGGTAACATACATACGCAAGAATACTGCGGAAATAATGAGTACCTAACTAAACTGATATTCAGAATTAAGAATTTTGAATATTTTTTCTGAAATATTCAAAATTCTTAAGTATCTCTCAGATTTTTTATGAAATAAATCTAGACAGTGACCGAATAAAATAACCCTTAATGCCACCCGTTAAGGTTCATGTGTTACAGCAAAATTTGTGAAAAATTTGACGGAACGTTTTCTTTCTTTCTGAGACTATTTACCTATAATATTTTCATAAATATTTTATCCAACATTTTGAGATGACTATATCTGCTCCCCTTGGGAATTTTTGGGAAACAAAATGATGTACATAATAGTATAAAAAATGTACCTAAATTCAGCCTCGCATCGTCAATTTTGTGACAAGAGGCTTTCGAAAATCGCTTTTACATTATTAAAAAACAAACATTTCAATGCCAAATATCCACGGTATGGAGATAAAAAGTAATCTATGTGTTGTAAGCATTAGTTACGTTTGCTTTGGTTTAATTTTATCGCAAAATCTCTCCCGAAAAAAAGGCCTTTTTTGACAGATTTACAAACGCGTCCTTAAATGTCGGTAATTAGGGTTTTTTATTCAAACAACCATTTATTGTATGTTCACTGAGCGTTCTCACCTTAGTTTACAGGGAGGCTCACGTTCAGCAATGGATGTTTACGAGCTGATATAATTACTCAGTTCAATGACATTTCTGATTTATGATCATGTCTTTAACAATGTAGCTCGTTTACGCAGTAATAATGTCATATTTTTCTAAATAATCGCCAACTCTCTCATGAACGCGGTTTCTGCTTTACTTTGACAACAAATAATACTTTAAAAACGTACCTATTCTTTCTTGCAAAGATTACAATTCTAAATAACATAAATGGACATCGAATTTTTGATCTTTCTACGTACGTCATTTTTGTTATAAGATGAGGTAGGTAGGTATGTTGTACAATTACAAGAAAACGCAATGTTTTAACTTAAAGAATCAATTTTACTCCTGCAAACAATCATCTATGTTATCATAAACATACAAGAATATTCCTTGAATCATATCGACGTATCTAATAACATTTAGATTCACACGTGAATATTATCGCTGAATTAGCGCACCTGCCGTGTAAACTTGGTCGTATCGATTGGACGGAGCGAGAGCTATAATTCAGCAGTGACCTGACCTAGGTCATCGTGCCCGTGTTAGCTGAAGTCCTTACAGCCAGCTGACCCAGTTTTCAGGCGGCGCGGCTGATGCATAAAAGCTTGCCAACACACTTTCCCTCTAATAACAAACACGCCCTGGAATAAAGGTGGCACGTTTTGCCAGTCAAGCGTTCTCGGGGAAGTTACAAATATTTGTTATGTATTCACAACTACACTTGTTTTTGATGAAAAGCTTTTTATTATGTAAATATGTTGGTAATATTATGTACTGAAATGAAATTATTTAGAATATTTGCGATATTATACTTCAATCGTTACATTTTCTTTAAATCTCTAAGGCTAGATGCGCTAGAATAAAGTGTAATTGGTTTTATCAATGAAATTAAATGTGATAACTAATAGACCTACCTATAATATATACAATACATTTTATAGTTTTGTGTTTCTTTATCTTCGTGAAACCTATTTTTCTTTTGTTTTTGAAGAGTGGTAGGTACTCTAAAACTTCCCGTGGTCTACCACGGCATAGCGGCGTCTTACGCAAATGGGAAGTTTATTTATTCAAATATCAATCTTTTTGATCAATCTATGATCAAAAAGATTGATAAATAAATACCAACTTCGTAGCAATAAAATAACAATATTTCTTTTTTCGGGGTCGTGGAATCTACTTATAAATTATTTATGTGTAGGAATTTAGCAACATGAATTTATACGAGCAATGGCAATATGTATTGCACATAAGGGTAAATTCATTAGCATATTTTGTATTTGCATCAATCGTAATGGGCTGATGAACTTCCGGAAATAAGTTGCCAGTTAGTGAAGTTGCGTCTTCATTTTCCTGAAAATGCAGACGTTATTGAAGAATCCTAGGGAAATTTAGGTTACCGACAATTAAACACCTAGGTAGTTGTCATGATTGCTTCTATGCATTTGAATAGCTCATGAAAGACAACATCCTATCCCATAGTCAATGAGATTGTCGGTGTCCACGATGTGCACACACGTCTCTGTTAGAAAGCCGAAGGATTTCTTTTTGTTCGCAGCTTTTACCACTCTCGTAGTTTTAACAGTTAACGTCGACCGTTCTTCGTGAGCCGTTACAGCAAAATCTGCTTATTCATTGGCCACTCGAATACCCAAAGTTTAGAAAAGAGGCTATTATTTTGAAATAGAACATATTATTACTTACCTATACCGTTATCGTTGATGTCTTAATAGTGGTGGTAAACATACAAAATTAAGTTAGATAGAGTATCTACTAAAAAAATATCATGAACGATTTTGCAGTACATTTGTGAATTCATATTTTGATATGATCAATCTACCACGGCACAGCGGCGCGGCGTCTTATAAATTGTCGTTTAATCGTATAACTTAGACTTATGTTTAGTTTCAGTGAATTTTACCTTAAAAAAAATAGCGAACTACAATAAATAATATCTTCCCAATTAAACAGCTTTATTCGAAATGCTAAATTATTGACGAGCTACTAAATCTTTGCATAGTATAGTTTCACAAACTGTTAATTTTGAATCCGTCTCGTCGCATGAGTCCAAACTATGCATTTTTGGTTTCCCAATATGTTCGTGCATTAGTAAGTAGGTGTAGGTAGAAGGGCCTGTCCTGCTAGAATCGGTGCGTCTAACGGTCGGGTTTCGGTTCAATGACTCGATTCGGACGCTCAATTTTCGCCGTGTACTGTTAGATATCTCACGGCAACAACACTGCAGCGACCAGTCGAATCTGTCCCGAGGCGGTGATGTGGATGTAACATAATGTCCCCTTGCATATAAGTTTTCAAAATTATCTTCGAGCACCCATACTAAAATTCTTAATTTAGGATTAAATCAAGACTATTTCCTAAGTTGGAAACTTTCCATATTATTATAAGGGCTGCTGACGGAACAAGTAGACGCAGTGAGCGGTTTGGTCAATTTTCGAGAAAGCTTTTCCAAATTCAAGTAACAAAAACAGGCCATGACTCATGCATCTTGATTTTTAAGCATAATGCAATTTTTTATGTAACTGGGTGCTTCATATACTTTTTTTAATATTTCGGGATAGATCCTAAATATTTCGTATTTTTAATTAATATAAATATTTAGGTTTTCACCCCAGTTTATGACTATAATAAAAATAATCTATTATTTTAGACAAGATCCATAGTGTTAGTAACAATTCATCTAATATCTAAAAAACTTTAGGAAATATAAACAGCGCGTCAACATTCCCAAATTATGATGTTTTAAATACGTTTTTTTTTTGTATAATTTGTCCTTATCTTTTTCTTCTAAGCCACAGTTGAACTAGTTACTAATTATTTTAGGTACGCGATCCAATGTGGTATTTTCCTGTAGCGAAATAATTAAAGATTTTAATACTGTATTAGGTGCAAAGTCCTTAGAATAACATTGCAGTTAGGTACCTATACCTACTCATTTTGAAATCAATGAATTCTTGCCATATGTGTCAACGGCATGAAACAAGGGGAGCGGCTAATTCCTGCCGACCAACTCCCATTTCCGAGAAGGGCTAGTGGGTGAGACAGCAACCATCACTGCTTGACCTTCTTATTTCTCATGCAACATATTTTTTATATAAATCGCGAGCGTTGTAGGAAATCTTCTTGTTAATGACTCATAAACTTTTTAAATTAAAATATTAGTGCCATTACCTACATTTCACTATCGTAATTATACCGATACTGGGGACAGGTAATAACCACACAAAAACAATAAAGTCATAATTATAGTAATGGATAGTAATGTACATAAACGATTTCCTGTTATAATGAGTACTTTAAATTGACTCGTGAACATTAAAGTGACACTTGCATTAGTAAGTCCTAATTTTGCTCATATTTAATGACCGAATGGTGGATACGTATTGTCGAATTGATTGCCCAACTTTATCAATTGTAAACAGCGTGAATTCCGACATTATCGTGATAAGCCATGTCTTCTCACAGTTTATCGGGCCACAGTCGCACAATCAGGGACACCTGTCGGTGCACAATGTGTCGGTCTGGGTCCAATCTGTCATTCTGTACTTAGACACATTTCTTATTCGATTCGACATTTTTTTACGCTTTTCCTTTCACAGTTGCAACGAGTGTGAGCAAGACAGCATCTCAGTTAAGTCGAATGATCTATTCAAGTGGTTCAGAATAGGCAGGCGGTGCGTAGCATCAATAGCAGCCGTTAGCGAGCGATGTCCCGTTACTAAGCGGCTCATCACTAATTCCATCTCACGAAAGCACAAATTTTGGCGGTGAATCAATTAACCCTAAATGATATCCGGTACACGCAGCCGCCTTTGCCACGTTTTCTGATGGTTTCAGTATAGGGGTTAGTTACTTATTTGTTTCGTCTTAGTGCTGATTTATATTTGTATATTTATTAACCAAAACTTTACATAATAGGTACAGCCTATATTTTCTCGAAATGTGCTTATGGGCTAAATAATTCACAGAACTATTGGACTACTAATTCTATTGGATAAGCTACTTCTAAGTTTTGATATCCAATGGTTATAAAACATATTCAATTTTCAACCTTAGCAACACCCTCACAATAATTTTTTATGATAATATTGTATTGCTACAATCTTTCCACTTTGTTCTTCAATTAAGTATAAATACGTACCTATTGATGATTAACTTCTAAAAAAAATGCTTTATTATAACCTAAAATGCGATAAGTACTTACCTACTCGTGCTTTATTAATCTGACTGCAAAGGACGAGGTAAAAATGTTTAAACAAGTGTGTACAAAAAAAAATGTAGGTAATTCATAATATAAATAAAAGTATTGATGTTTTTGGAGGATAATGTGGAGTGAAGAGGTAATCGGGCGCGTTGAGGTTGGGCGAGCACCGAGCGTGTCGCGCTGCGCAGTGGTGTGAACGCGGAGGCGCGCGCGCGCCCGAGTGGTTGAGATTGCGTAAGCGCACGGGGCCGATTTCTAGCGCGGCTCCCACGCGGCAAGGTCAGCGCTTCGGAGGATTGCTCCCACTTGCTGCCGCCGCCATCAATGTAAAATTAATATTACCGAGCCAACATTTCAATTTAAATACCTACTATGCAAAGTTACCCTTGTTGAATACAACCGTGATTCTTGGTTTATGATAGGTCTATTAATAAACCAACATGCGTATTTTTTATGTAAGTATATTAAAGTAGAAAAGTATAGTTATATAGATATAAATACCTATAATATCTATATTTAATGATGTAGCCTGCTAATTGCGAATCACAGAACTCGTATTAGTGCATTAGCACAGAATAACGCATTAGTGTGAACTATTTCGATCAATTATTCGGTCGAACGGTAGGTATTTAATGGTTACCTAATAATATGGTTTTCATTTCTAGAAATAAGTCCGAATATACCTACCCCTCCATAATCATGAACATTCAGATAATTTTACTTCTACCTAAATAATATTATGATTTATCTTAAAATAGAGTTTTACTGCGTTATTATGACTCACATAAATTCACATTAAAGGCATTATCGGTATCTCCAAAAAAAGCATTGTCATTTCAGGTTAGGGTATCTATACACAACACGAACACGATTAGTTAATTACGTTTGGAAACTGCGATGCAAGTATAAGTATCGGTATTTCACTAAACTTGTGGAAGAGGACATTGTGAAAAGCGATGGCTAGATAAATGGAGACCCATTTATCTAGGCATCGCTTTTCACAATGTTTCATGTAGTTGTAAAACCATACAACAGAAACAACATTCATTTCTCTAAGATTTTATATGACTTTCGCGTACATATGAATTTTCTTAGTGCCTTTAAAAGCTCTGTAAGCGTAAGAAACCTTAATTTCTCTTGTAAACACCTGAGTACCTATAGCTATAGGCGAGCGTGCAATTTGATTTTAGTATGTAACGATTTTATCGTCATTTTACGATTCGGCGTTTCGATCAAAGGGCTGCTAAATCATAGCTGCACGAAGCGAGTGATGCACAAATGATTGAAGCTGTCCTACCTACTCGTAGTTGTTGTAGGTACGTACATGTAAATGGAGATAATCTCCGCCACCACCATCGCAACGTGAGACCTTGAGAGGCGACGCCGCCTACCTACCTACTTAATTTGTTACGAGACTACTCTACCCATGTAGCACAAAATTTGCGCATCATTTGTAGACTCGTTAATCAAAGAAACAGGTACCAAGTTACCTACCTATTTACCGTGAATATTTCTGTTTACAAAACGAACCTGTCTATTGATGGTTGTTCTAAAAATACCTAATATGAGTGGGTACCCTTATTTTTATCTACATATAGAAAAGACTCCAAACAGGTATACCTACTTAATTATTTATTTAATTTTATGTTAGTATTGATTAACTACTACCTAATACCTATTACTAAAAATCCTATTAACTAAGTCTAGATCTTACTTCGAAAATCCTTTCTAAAATATGAATTTATTATATTTTTTGGCAAGCAAGTAGGTAGTAAGAACATTTTTAAATAAGTAATTAAACGCAAAGGTAAAAATGGCTACGTTAATATTAATACAGAACAATGTAAGATTGATGTTATCTTTATAATTACTTTAGTTTTGATTGTTCTCATCTTAAACTTTAACTGGGAAAATTAAATTCGAAGCTAACGCTGGCGAATTGAACCGGGACTGCGTAGCGGTATAAAATGCGTTCACAGTGTGCCCCAGGCGGCCAAATAAATTAAAAACCATGAAGCAGACAAGTAAACGTCACAAAAAGTAATTTTCTCATCTCCTAAACCTCTATTGCCTATGTACCTACTTACTTTTAATTACGGTGATCAAATTTTACTTTGCTGAGAAAGCAGATAGATCGTGGACAAGGTATCACAAGGATAAACCAATCTACTTGTAAAAAAAAAAACTAAAACCCAAAGCTACGACAAAAAGTTCATCAAAAAGCTATCAACAAGACTTTTTTGATTAGTGTTTTATGTGCGCTGTAAGCCGCCATTTTAAATTTTCTTTGACGTTATATAGCCCATAACCTCATGAAGTTTCCAACGATACCTCATTCGTACCATATACCACGAATGGTGTGGGAGATGCGCGCAGATGAACATACATAAATATAATATAGTATAGCTAAATCATACTACGGCAAAGCCAAAGAAGGGGGTCCTTTGGCTTTGCCGTGGTTGGGTAAAAATATAATTATGACGTAGCACCGAAACTGCGGGCTATTGGATTATTTATAAGAGTTGTCTAAACTAAAATGTTTAAAATATTTAGTTCCTACTAGCTGCTGCCCGCGACTTCGTCTGCGTGAACCTAGGTGACTGTCCAGGCGTTCCAGATCTTCAAATTTATTCTCTCAGCAGAAAATGCTCATCACGTGGAACAATTTTTGCTATGGTGGCATTTTTGTATCTCTTATAGTTTAGCTAGTCTGTTGCGGTTCTGCATCAGGTGTTCAAGTTTTCAAGATAAATTATAGCCTATAATATTATGTTGCCCAGACTTAATACCTATACAACCAAAAAAAAATATTTAAATCCATCCAGTACTTTTTGAGTTTATCCCGGACATACATACCATTTACCTACCATTTTATTATATGTATAGATGCGAATGCGATTATTATATTCTATTTAACATGTAAGCCAACAATAATATTTTATTGTCAAATTAATTTTTAATATTCATACTGATTAAAACTAGTGTGCGTTACTTCTACGCGGCTGCTACGCTTCTGCGCGACTTCTACGCGTTTGCTACGCTTCTACGTGGCTGCTACGCTTCTACGCGCCTTTTACGTCGTTACGCAGCTGTTGCGTTTCCGCGCGGCTTGTACGCTTCTACGCTGCGTCTACGCAGGCAATCTCTTGTGTGAAAAAGACATTCAACAATGTAACTAACAACTGGTAGGTAGGTAGTTGTTTCTATTCAACCATTCCGTTCATTCCAAACCAATCGTAAGCAAATCTGCTAACGATTGGTTTTCATAAGACAAAATAAGAAAGACAGTCAGACTCAACATATTTTACTGATATATTTCTCTCTAGTGGTTGTATTAAGTCTAAAATCTATCCTAGACACGAGCAGAACTTTTTGATAGGCGCCGCGTGCGACATAGTGCAGCGTGCGCGCACGTGAGAATGAGCGGAGTGAACAGTGCAGCAATACTAATCATACCTACGTTTGAAAGAGATAAACAATGTGAAATCAGGGTGGTTCCACATGAGGTCAACGACCCACACGCGACACGCGTATCGGTGATTTTATAATTTGGATTTTGGGACAAAATTTCCGTCTTTATGCCCAAGGAAGAGATTCACCTCTCAGGTAATGAAAAAACTGCTCTCTATTTGTCAACAACATACCTTACACATACCTACGTACTTTTAATATCATTCTATATTGTTGTTCTGTAGTTTTTAAAATAGTAGAACTTATCTTTATCAATATCATATTAATCCATTAACTATAAATTGAAAGTACGTTAATCAATTTGCATGTTGTTTTTCGAATAGGTACATCCATATACTTAATTGATTAAGCGCAAGCTATTGAAATGTAATTATGAGGTTAGGTTACAAGATAAGGTATATTTATGTTAACTCTTGTAACTTTGACTTCTGATTCAGCAGGAAATTGTTCAGTTATAGCCGGATTTTACGTTATTGCGTTACAACAACGTTAAAGTGCTATGTGGAATTGTGGAACGATTTCTGTCGCATGTCTGTGATCGATTCTATTTTTCTCTTACTTTGATAGCCTTTTGTTCCGTTGCGTGACTCTAATATACGAACAGTGATCTGATTCTCAATAGGTACAAGCTCACGGTCCTTGGTGTACAAAATTTTCATTGGTTTTTAAGAGATGTGATATCGTAAGTTTTGTATCTTTCTCGTGTTTATACCTTTAATCGTATTTGATTCCGTTCATTCCAAACGAGATGTAAACCAACAAAATTGAATTCTTAAGCGAAGATTTGAATAACTTCAAAAAAGCGATAGTCTTTTGCCGTTTAATCAAATAATACTGTAAAGTCGTCCAAAAAGCGAAGCAAACGAGAAGCTTAGTACATAATATTTAAATAAGTTGCATAACAACGATTCTGTCACCGTACGACGTCGCACCGACATACAGATCGGTTCGTTGCCATTGTATGATAATCGTGACCTTCACTTTATGGTCGTATGTTTATTATCACCCCTAATATTTAAAGGAATATTTTGAGGGTCTATTTGAGGGTCTAGCTAGAATGTCTTCTTAAGTCTTCTAATGTCTTCTTGCATAAGTAGGTAATAATTGCTGAAATGCAAAGTTTCTGTCATGTAAAGTACCGTAGAGTCATTCGCAGTTATAAAATAATGTCCGATTTGCAAACAATGCTTTTGAATTAAGTATATACATAATTTAGATTCGAGTTTTGTCGGCATTTAAAGAAGTGTAGAATGTCCCTCCGTGAAGGGTAGTGACCGTAAGGAAAGTAGCGTCCGTGGTAGCGTTGCGCGGAGGCAGGCAAGCGTTGCGCAAGCCTTCTCCACGTGTAAACAGTTGGCGGGCTCCACGGCACCACGGATCTACGGCTCGCGGGTGAACGAGCCACCCGTGATATATCCCAAGTAACTAGGTACCTACCTACCTCCTTGAACACTTTATTTCATACGTATGTACACTCCTTAGGTAGGGTACGTCATTGTAAAATGATTGTTTCAGGTAAGTAAGATCAAAGGACTGAAATAGGAAGTGTCCCTACACTTTCTATTTCTAGGAACTTAAATCTACAAAAATGACGTTCTATATAAACCGCAACGTTAAATAGTATCATTTTTCGTTCAGCGTTTTAGAGATAGGTAATACTTACCTACTTGCTTACAAAAAACTGCATGGATTTGTTATTTCATATTATTTAATCACAACGAAACCAACACATAAGTAAATATTAAATAATCCAAATGGTTCTAAGTTTGCCAAGGTGGCATGTTGACAAGACAAAATGCCCAAAATTCCGTGTTATATTGTATCGCATGACTTGCGTGAATTCCACCTTTCTCTGGTGTCCGCTCGTGGCCCCGATGGCTGCCTGCGGCCGCAGTTTGGGAGTTGCCTTGCGCAAACGCGTCCCACACGTGTGCATCCGAAAGGCGCACTCATCATTCTTTGCACCGTTAGTTTTTCCTACTTCTCAGCAGGTATATTATAGCGATGCGCATATCGTAAAAGTAGGAATGTTTAATTAGAGAAAGGGCTTCACGGTACTCGGACTGTTCGAGATTATTCGAAGGGAGCTAAAAGCTACAGATGAATGGACTGATGCGTTTGATCAGATAGGTGTCATGTGTGCGTAAAGATAGTACCTACCTTGGCAATTCTTAATAGACTTCGGTCGGGGTGACGTCAAGCGATCAACGAAGTCCCCCGGAGATTTGCCCTCGTGACGACGGCGTTGCAGGCGAATCGGCGGCTGCGCGGGCGGTGATCGAGAGGCCCCGGCGGGTGCGCACCGCCCGCCGCGCCCTCTGCGCCTTGAGCCGTGCGCCCCGCACCCCCCGGCCCCGCGCACCACCCCCGCCCCGCCGCGTCGCCTCCCTCACACACGAGCGCGCAGGAAAATTTTATAATAGGTACTGTTGATGACACCGTCAATGTGCCGTCAACCAACTCATGACATGTGACGTGGAAGCGGCCATCGAGAAAATTGTTATTGGTCGTTGCCATAAATCTAGACAGACACACTGTGTCTAAGTACTTTATACCGTACCATGCCTATGCGTAGTTCGTAGCTCATTGAGAGGTAGTTACTTAAATTCTTCATTATTTACTTTTAATAACATAGTCGAAAATCAGATTGGAATACATCTGAAATTCGGAGAATAAAGAAGCTTTGGACAATTAATTATAAAGGATCCTATCCTACTTGCGAATGTATACAATTAGACCTCCTGTGCCACTGTAGCTACCTATGTATTTTTCATTTTTTGTAGTAAGCGGAAGCAGTTTTAACCTGTTTAAAATTCTATTTTTTAACAGGTAACCATTTGGTACCTACTAATCAGCTCGAAACCTCGAACTAAGATTATGAAAAAGATAAATTATTAAATGCGACTGGTGACACTACAAGCCCGCACCCGAAGTAGATTAGATACCTATGTAAGTAGGTAGTATACCTATACTTACCCACTAACTTTTTTAGTCCATGGTTTGAGAATTCTAGTGTTTGCTATTTTTATTAGTGGCCATACGTGAATTTGCAAATCTGGACGTAACGAAGCCAATGTTACTATTTCTTTAGATTTCGCACTATAGCTTGAAATTAAAACTAACGGATGTTTTCTCGCATTAGCCGTGGCGAGCGCAGCAAGCTGCAGGAAAATCTACGGTTACAAAAGAAGGTACTTACAGCGGAAGAGACAACTCTCAGAAAAATTAGCTAAGAAATTACCTACCTACTTCACTATTTTATAATAAAATAACTAATTACCTAGGTGGCTACCTATATAGGTACTATAAGTTGATTCACAAAAGCTTTTGGTGGTCAATGGAAGAAGCTAGTTTTGAAAGTTCTGCATTTAGAATTGAACACAGAAATAAATACAAAGAGCGAACATATTTTCAAGTAACATCTAATGGGTGACTCCGTGCGTGCGTCGTAGCGTCTCTCACGTGGGCATAGCGAATATGCGATTCATTAAAAATGGCGCCATCGTTGGAACCAACGTTGGGGCCAACCGTTTGGCATTAGGGCATAGAAATCGTAGAACAAAGACCACGCAGGACGCGAGGGGCGAGCGTGTCCTACAATAATCAGAAGGTCATGACAGGGTCTCAGCCACTCCGCGCTCGCCACGATAAGCGCCCGTCCACTCTAGTAACCTAATGGAGCACGTAAGGCATGTTACCTAATACTAGGTAATACCAATTAAATTGTTGTATGTGCCTAGTTGTACATATGATGTACCTGTGTTCTATTCATGATCAATTTTCCAGCTTAGGTAGTCTATTTTGGTAAACGTAGGTTACTAAAGTGTTTCTAAACTGTCTTCTCGTATATCCGAGGACTAGACCCCTTGGATTAAAATGTGGAAACTATTTTGTCAATTTCAAGCCCAAAGTTTCACAAAATAATACAGTTAGTACATAATTATCTAAATATAGCCGTAGACGGACCAGGGCGGACGTTCCAGGTAGCAGGTCTCATCCATCTTGAATTTCTTCCGGCATCCGAATTTTTTGCCATATTATTCGGAGCCTCCCACGGAAACAACAAAATCCTTACAAATTTTCCTCACCTAAATATCTGAAAATAGGCCCGGAAATGAACATTTACGGTAGAAAGATTACGATTGGGGTCAGTCACGCTGCGATGCGACGTCAGGGGACGGGCGAGGGTACGTTTGATTGTGATGCAAATTCCCTGCTTCCGGCGAGGGGGGCTCGCAACAGGTGGGGGTCGAACCTACCGACTGTCAGCACGGAATCGCTGCTGATGACGTTCAGATGTTCTTATAAGTAAAGTAACTAAATGAGAAAAGACCCAGAAACCAGTACGTAGGGCAGAATAGCAGTTTTGCAACACCATGACTACTATTTTTTTTAATACCAGTGAGATTATAAAGTTATCTGTAATTATTTGAGCCTGTGTGTGTGTAAAAGGATTTTTTTTAAATTTATTTATTTTATTAAACTTTATGCAACAAAAGTACAAAGGCGGACTTTTGTAGTTTTAGGAAAAGTTGTACCTCCATTTGTAACTTTTTAATGATCTGAAGACAGTCAAAGTAAAATACGCATTACCTAATAGTTACCTACTGTAAATAGTAAAATTCTGTTTATTAAAGTTTTCATTATTTCGATAACGTACCCAATTAGTTATAATAACTACACAGTGAAAAAACTAATTAAAAATAAAATAAAAACAAGCTTCAATTTAAAATTAAAATTGAGTATTGGGCATTGTATTATCATCAGAACTAAAGGCGTATGCAAAATTTCAGCTCAATCGGATACCAACAAATGGTTGAAAAATGGTTTGAAAATTTTGAAAGGACAACTTACATACGAACAAGCTAAATAAAAGCTAGTAAAAATAACTTAAGTTTTGCAAGTAGGTACTTTGGCTTTGGTTCTGCTTGTTGTTTTGTTTTGCCACCGACTTCCATAGTTAAAGTTATTTTTTCACTATTTATTTTTGTCTTTGTTTTTCTTCTTTTTGTGTTTTTCTTCATTTTTGTCTTGTTCTTCTTGGTTTTTTTTTTTCACTTTTTAGTACATGCTTCCGATCATTCAAAGAAACGGTAACACTACGTAAATTACCAAGCAAATGTGTTTCATCTTCTGCATGATTCCCTTTCACTGTAAGTACCTATATATGGTGTTCATTTATGAGGAGTGCCATGGGTTTCTTCAACCACGGATACCACGGATAGATAATTTATAACTAGCAATTATCTTTGATCTTCAGTACCTACTATAACCAGCCACAATATCGATATGTGTAGGTACTGTTAGTTATTGAGGAATTCAAATATCTACATCAGGTCACGAAATTATTGGACCAACTCAGGAGTACACCGTTCAAATAAAAAAAATATAATTTTGAGAATCGGTCGACAACTGGCGAAGAAATCGGTGAACATAAATAAAAAGAAAAAAAAAGATGTATAAACAGTGTTGAACATAGATCCTATTTATTTTTTGAAGTCAAAGTTTAAATAGCTGGTAAAGTTTCCCGAAACTATTCTTACAGAATGAAAACTTCAACATACGGTCTAATACAAACTAATCACCAAAATATATAAAAAGATAAACTTAGTACCTATGTATAAAAGTACCTAAGTATTATAAAATAAAAACACCTGTAAAGTTTTTACCCCCACACTTTAGTTTTTCTAGTGTTGACAGAAATCGAAATAAAGCATAGAATATCCTATCACCCTATTAGTTTTAATTAATAGTTTATTAGTTAGTCTATTAGTTTTAATTAATAGGGTGATAGGAGTGACTGATGAGAAAATTTGGGATGTGCAAGCGGGATTTAGACAGGGAATGGGCTGTATGGATCAGATCTTCTCCTTAAGGTGTATAGCCGAAAAACATCTGGCAAAGCACAAGAAAGTCTATTGCGCTTTCGTAGATTTGGAGAAGGCCTATGACAGTGTGTGGAGGGAAGAATTATGGTCGACTCTATCCATGTATGGTGTGGACGGCCGCTTGATACGAGCACTGAAATCTTTATACAAAGATTCCAGTGCTTGTGTTAGGATAAATGGGGCATACACTGACTGGTTTTGCATCTCAAGAGGTGTAAGACAGGGCTGTGTAGCGTCTCCTTGGCTGTTCAACCTATACATGGATAGTTGTTTGGCGGATTTGAGAGAGAGTGAGTGTGGATTAAGGATGGATGAGTTGCTTGTCAAATGCCTGTTATACGCAGATGATCAAGTTCTTCTTGCATCGTCGGCAGAGCAGTTGCAAGACATGGTAACGGTAATGAATGACGCGTTTAAGAGGAAAGGGATGAATATAAATGTGAACAAGACGAAAGTGATGGTTTTTGAAAGAGAAGAGGATGTATCGGCGTGTGATGTGAAAATAAATGATGAGAGTGTGGAGCAAATGAATGAGTTTGTATACTTGGGCAGTATGTTTACTAGAGATGGAAAGATTGATGCTGATGTGGAAAGGAGAGTGACTGCGGGAAATAAAGTGAATGGTGCTATACATGCAGTTGTGACCAGCCAGTCCATGCCCAAAAAGGCACGACTGGCTGTTCACAGCGGCGTGCTGGTGCCTACGCTTATATATGGAAGTGAATGTTGGGTATGGCAAACGAGGCATGAGAGTAGGATTAATGCTGTGGAAATGCGTTTCTTGCGGAGTATGTGTGGTGTAACTTTGAACGATAGACTGAGGAATGAGGTTATACGGGACCGTTGCGGATTAAAAGAGGATGTAGTGACAAAGATAGAAAAGGGTATGCTTAGATGGTTCGGTCATGTTGAGAGGATGAGTGAAAGACGATTAACAAAAGGTATTTATATGGCAGAGGTGAGTGGCAACGTAGGGAGGGGTCGCCCTAGGAAGACCTACACTGACCTTATTGGTGAGGTTCTTCAGAAAGGTCAGGTGCGGAGTACTCGTAACCGGCGTGCTTGTATGACGAGATGTATGAACGTAGATGAGGCGAAAGGAGTATGTAAGGATCGTAGCAGGTGGCGTTCTGTGGTTTCTGCCTACCCCCATGGGAAAAAGGCGTGAGTTTATGTATGTATGTACAATTTTTCTTTTTATGGTACCTATGTGCGTCATTTTCGCGTGAATAAACAGTTTTTCTTTCTTTCTTCTTCTTACTTACAGAATGATAATATATAATATCATAACATACACGAAGTACCGGTCATTGTGGCTATCTTTAGGGAAGGCCTATGTCCAACAGTGGTCGCCGTTCGTCTGATTATAATGATGATGATAGCATACACGGTGGAAAACATCGTGACAACATAGTTTGTTGCATTTATTTATGTATTGTATTTTTATGGGCCTAAGTAGCCTGAAATAAAGGAATTATTATTATTATAGACTTTTACGTTGGTTATTAAAAATGAATCAGCTCTTTCCTACAATAGTGTAACACCTACCCGGTCAAAATGTATGAAACAGCTTTTTTATGACGGACCAAAATGGTATCTCTATGGCTTTAGAATCGCGTACACCTACAAATCCTTATAAAATTTTGTGCCACGATGTCCCTTCCACCGTGTATATCCACTGTAGGCCTACAGTGGATAAACACGCCAAAAAAAAGAACCAGACTTAATTTACCATAATTAAACTTATAATATGACGAAGTAGAGTAGTAATTATACAATTTTCGCCTGCAGCGTGAAATTACGTATGTAACCGTAAAAATGGTGTTCCACTAGATATCACCTCATTCTTGTCGTTACCATAAAGCAATTATTTATGCGATATAAATAAATCTTTAAACGAAACTAAATAATGACGAAGAATTAAACGTTTATTTAAAAAAAAAAATGAAGATTTGTACTCATTGAATTACAAAAGGTTAGATTGTTTGCCTTTAGTAATGGACACAAATTGAGAAAATTGTTTTGCATTATTTGCATTAGGTACAGTTTTCTTATCTCAGTTGCAAGCTGTTACTCTCGATAATGGAAATAGAGTCACTATTGTAAGCAATTACTTTCTTACCTACTGTACGGGGACAAACGTGAAAAACTGTTGTTTCTTATTTATTATTGTGTAAGTGACTGAACTTTTCATTAAATAGGCTGATGTTTTTTTTTGCAAAAATAAAATCTTAAGCATTTTCAGTAGGAACGCAGTCGTATTAGAAACGTTTGTTTGTTAGTATTATGGTCTGTAATTTTACGGAATTACAGTATATTAATTAACTGTATACCTATAGGTATACCTGCTTAATACATACTTTTCCTTAGTCTGTCATGTCATAATCCATTTATAAGTTTGTTATAAAAACGTAAAACATTTAAGTAATCATTTTACTTTTCACATGCCTTTTTTAGATTTTGAGCAAGAAAAGTACCTACGTTGCGAGGATATTTTAAACTGCGATTTATGCGACCGGAACTCTCGATTTTAATAAATACTGTAGGAATGAGGGACGTTACAGACCGTCGGCCAACCGTGCGCATACGCAGGGGGCGGCCACCCCGGCGTGCGGTCGTTCACCCACGGCCCCCTCCCGCGCCCTCGCAATCACAGCCCTTTGTGAGACTCGCTGAGGGCTACTCGGAGAGGGCAAGGACTCCATTTCTTTGTTTTGAAATGCCTTCTAACTTTAAGAGGGCTCGCTCGCAGGTAGGGTATGTATGTACCTACTTACAGACTCTGACACAACTTGTTTTTAACGTAGAAATGAGGATTCGTTTTTTTTACCAAAGCTTTGGTCAATGACATTGAATACGCATCCCTTATTTCCTATGGTGCCTACTAGATTTTGCTTTTGTTATGGCCAAATATATTTTACTTAAGGAGTGTTAGAATTCCACGTAAAGAATAATGTAAATACCTAAATTAGGTAAATTAATGGATTTATGTATGTTATGCGCAAATGTTTAAACTTAAAGGGTCACCTAAAAAAGAATATCCATACAAATTATTCCATTTTTTTACCCCAATTTTCAATTCAGAAAAGATCATGTGCATAGATATTGGAAATCCATTTTAATAAAGCTTTATCTACTAAAATATCATAACTATCTGCATTTCAATGTCTCAGATAGGTTTGTGCCCAAAGCATGCCAATTTTAAATATCAAAAGTTGTAAAGTTAACCTAGTTGAAACTCATTGAAAAGGCATTTTAACATGAAATATGTCGTAAACTTCCTCATTAGTCATAATTTGAAATAAGTAGTCTCGGTGTACGTGATAGAAAATGAGGTCAGAATATTAAACAGAATACCTCAAACACCCTGTTTATTAAAAACTGGTTCGAGAAATAATTAAAAACTTTTAGATACTTAGATACCTAAGCACTTAAACTTAAATAGTATTCAGAAAAATATATTAATTAATATATACAGATTTCTAAATTATCTTCGAACATCGTTGATAAAATAAGAATATTTTATCTATGGGTTGATTCTCTTTGTTGGATCGTTGCGTTTAAAATGTTTCAACCGCGGAATTTGGATAAAGTTAGCATGGTCACACCACACGTGGTTTCGTCCTGCTCGATGTAACGACAACAATTGCTCAAATTACGGCCATTTCCTTAATTAAATCATGAAGCAAAGCACCCTCGCTTCGCCCTTAAAATGATTCCTGTGAGGGTACTAGAGCGTAAGGTTCGAGTCATTCTCCCATGGAGGCACCCTTCGATATTATTCATGTTAAACGTTGTAACCGCATGCTTTGGAGCAACAAGTGCATCATTATGTAAATTGGGGAGGTTATTTGATATTAAAAGAAAATATTTTATTTTTAAAAACACTAGAATTAGATGCCAAAAAAGCAAATTGAGATAATGCGGTTTATAACGTCCGTCTATTAATTTTAATGTAATTGAGAATTTAGAACAAGTAAGACGTGTAAAATAATGTACTTTACTTTACTCCTTTGACATGTAGTATCCATGCAAGTAGCTAAAATTCTAATTTTGTTATTTACACTGATGTGCTACACTAATAACGACAGTTTATTTCGAGAAAAGCTGATTTTAGAAAGTCCTGCCCAAAAAAAAACAAGCTCTGCCTGACGAAATCACTTAATCCAGACTAAAAGTACTTAAATACTAATAGACGGATAAAAAATAAAAATGCACCCTTCTACCAAATCGTTGGGTAGATGGACAAATAAAAACAAAAAGTCTCACCCCACCCGCATGCCAGGACGCTGCACCCACTCCATCGTGTCAAATTGAACTGAATTTACTGCATTACAATCCTAACACTTACCAGTACAATAACACCACATAGGCAATAATCAACCTTACAGTAACTAAGTTAACGGTGATATTTATTAAAACGGAAAATGTGAAAATTATGTTATGCGAGGTTGAACCATGAGGGTAGTTTGTTTCTCTCAATGGTTTTTAATTTTAATCGAACAATTTAAAAAGGCAATCATTAAATTGGAGAATTGTTTTTATTCATATAATTGACAACAATAATCTTCGTTGACATGCATAGCAGGCTTTAGAAGTGTTACACGAATTAGTATCTATAGTTAATTTACTATAAATAAATATAAAGAAGGACGAAGCAATACTTAGGTACTAACTTTTTATTAAAATAGTAAAAGCTTAACTACAGGTTAAGCTTTTACTATTTTAATAAAAAGTTAATAATTAACTAGTCAGCCTGATCAAGATTTTGTACCAAGACCTTCAAGCATTTTCCCAAAGATAAGAGCCCTTGGAAACTACAAAAGAAAAAAACGCGTAAAAGTTAGGTATGAAAGGAACAATATTTCACAAGGTATGTGGAAAACAAATGAAGAAAGCTCTGTTTTGTAGTAGGTAGTTATTTTTGCATTACGATTGCCTTGGCTTTAGGTATTTTATGGCCACAAAAATAATATGAGCCATGTTTATTTTGTTTGCATTGGACCTGTAGGTGAGCGTTTGACGCCAAACGCCATTTCATAAAAACTAAGTCTTTATTCTTTATTTTTCAAAATGAATGAACCGATTTAACTGAAATTTATACATAAGCAGGATACAGGAGAACATTTTCAAAATGTCTTATTTAAAGGAAGGTAATAAGTAATTGTAATCTCTGTTTCTATGGTATACTTAAACTCGAATTTAGCTGTAACACATTTTTTTGAAAAGCTTCTGTCCAGTTTGCATCCTGCTTGAAAAAGTAAATCAAATACAATTCTTAAGTATCTAATGTAAACATTAGATTTTACACTTGTTTTTAATTAAAAATATTCTGACGTAATTCAGGAAAAATATACTGAAATACACTTTGCTTATTTATTTGTTGTATCCAAAAATTTAATATGATAAACGTACGTGATCGTTCTGACCCATTTTTCGCTCCGACTTTCAGTCCACTTCAGGCTTGCAAACCTCCCTTTCATTACACAGCGCGCGATATGAGCATGATTGTTTATCGCTATTAATATTAAAATAAAACAAACACTCCCCCGCGGGGCCCGGTTTAATAACCTGTGGCTGGAGCCCCTCGGCCCTCGCCACTTATCGCGGGGCTCCGTGTCAAACGACAAGTGCTCGTGGTTTCCACACTTTGTTTAGTTTTCTGGATATGACAACTGAAACCAGTAAACAAAACAAGTCAGTTTGAATTCACTAAACCTTTAAAAAAAACATCCGATATTAAATTTTTGTTGCCAAATCTACAACATGATCATTCGTCCGGGCTACGAATAATCATGTTGTAAATCGAAATCCCTTAATCCCTATCCTAATCCTAATCCTCGAAATCCTTATTTCCAGCCAAAAAAAATTGAAAATGGAAACGACGTAGGCTCTACCGCTCACTATATAGGTTAGGTATGCCATGCATTTGATAGTCCGATAGAGAGTTAAAAAATTTCAGAACCTAGTATACCTACTATGCACTACGTATAATAAAGGAGAATGCTCAGAAATGTTAGGCAAGGCAACATAACTTTTGTTATTCCTGAGTAACAATAACTGTCGAAAAGTTTAAATTTTTTAAATCGAGTTCCTGGCGTTTTAACTGCTCATAAAGATTATGTCATGTTAATTGATTTGTGGTGACTACACCCGTAATGAAAATACCTGTTTAAAAATGAAAAACCTGCTGTTATGTCTCTTCCAGCAAAGCTTGTTGTTGTAATGTGGTTTCCCGCGAGTTCAGTCACGACATGTCACGTGAGAGTTCCACTAGCATGGGGAGTGCGTTCATTCATAACTTTTATTTGCTCTAATGCCCGACATAACAATGAAACTAATTCCAAACATTGGTTAAATACTGAACTCTCTGCAGGAAATATAAATTACCATACGTTTTTGTATGCTGAACATTTTCATGTGGCAACTGGCGCTAGTATGTTATCATATTAAAGCACTTCCCGCCGTAATCCCGCCTGAACTTCAAGTACGGTCTCATAGTTATAATATTTTTAAATGTATCTGCCGAACGTGGTGTTAGTTTTTTCACCCATTACCCTACGAGTATCAGATAGTACTTAGCTGGTATCATACGAAATACCTGGGTTTGAATTATTATTGAATCAGATTAAATGTTCCATCCTGACAGAGATTACCTTCAGAAAATAGGTACGATTTGGGGAAAATCTTTATTTACAGGTAAATAAATAAAAAGTTGCATACGTATATAAATAAACATTCGGGTTTATTTGACGTTTTTTACATGTTAAACTCAAATTGTTTCTCAAAGGACATCAATATAGCCTAATCAATTCCCAACTTAATTATATCCTGCAGGTGCATCATTTTGATAGAAATTAAAATCTAACGATCAACGGAACGGGCAGATGTCCAAGAGGTAGACGACGATATTTGAATCCAACCAATAAAACTAAGCCATAATAAGCTTAAATACAGCCACTGAAAAAAGGCAAGAGTGCAAAATACTACCCTAAAATTCATCTTTAAGTTTCTAAGAAAACAAAGTAGCAAAGACAAAAAGTTTAAAAGGCATGGATGATCATGAAAACTCTCCCACGAGATGAAGTCGCGCCCGTCCCTCAGAGGGAAGGGGACGTAAAGCATTCCTGGGAACGGCGGGAGGTGGCCCACTTTTGTACTTTTTGCTGCCGTCCAGAGGGGGATGACCGGCTCACTTTTTTGTTCAACTTTATTTCTCTTATTTCGGACTTCGGAGGAACGCTGGTCAGTCCACGGCGCAATAGCTTATTATGTTCATTTATTTTTTATTGCAACCACTGAACAACCTAAGTCATATAAGTTGCTAGTGATTTCTAGAGTTATTAATTATATGAAAAATCTAAATAATATATATATAAAAGCGAAAGGTCACTCACTCACTCACATATCACCAATATTTCGAAAACTGCTTGACGTATAAAGATGAAAATTGGCAGGGAGGTAGTTTATAGTTAGTACGTCCGCTAAGAAAGATTTTTTTATTTCACCCCCAAAGGGGATGAAACGGGGTTCCAAAGTTTGTATGGAAAAGCTTAGGAGAAACCTAGGAGTCAACTAAACTGAATTGAACGTGGGCGAAGCCGTGGGTAACAGCTAGTAATTAAATTTAAGTACTTATCTTTAATACTACTGGATCAATCCAAAATTATATGTAAATAAATTTAAATCTACTTACTTTTATTTCCAGAAAACTTTTACCAAAAACTGTAGCCGTGACAGACGTAGATAACTTTACTGAAAATCGGAAAGTGGATAACAAACGATACAATAACATCCGTACAGTTTCCGAGCGTAAACCCTTAATGATTTAACTCCAGACAATTATATATAGAGCGCAGTGTAGTCTCCCAACAATTAGCCGGCGGTGCATGATGCGGGCTCTATCGACACATCGGCGCGGGGGGGTTGGGTGGATGTGGCCCACCCCCGGCCAGGACACCAGCTAGTTATCTGCGCCGATCGATAATAGCCATGGAAAACTACCTACCTACATGAAAATCCATACCTAGATATATCACGTATGTAGATAGGTAGGAGTCGCTAACGGAAATATGGGAATAATGTTGCATTTTTTTTTTACTGCATTTTATTGTGTTCTTTTTTCAGTAGATGCATGAGATAACCTCGTAACTATGCAAGACTTCTTACTAAAACTTTTAGTGCAATTCTTCTTTGCTTAGGTTTTTTTCTAAAAAAACTTGTGGTAAGGCGAAAACTCTGCCTTCCTATAATAAAACAGTTACGAGTATTATACTAAGTGGTTAACCCGCCTGACTTTGCAATAGGGTATTAGTCTGCGAATTCAATCATGGGAATTATTTATAGATGGATGAACAATGTATGCGGCTCCACTTATAGACTGGGGTCAGTTCTACCTATAACTTACCCTCCAGTACTTTGTATATGTAAACTGCGGAAGTATAATGTGTATAGGGAAAACCAGACTGCAGATTTTGCGAAATGGGGTTAAACGTCGAATTGTTAGATACTACATAAGTCTAGTAATGTTGTTGCAGCTTTTCGTAGCACAACAGTATAACTAAGTTCTTTTGACAATCAAAATTGCGATGGGCTAAAGAAGATATCGCTGTAGTCTAGGTTCCTGTGTTGGTTTACCTACAGATAATTTTGAAAGAAACAAAATGAATACTTAAATATTTATATAAAGCCTTGTTGAAGCCTCGTAGATGTTCAAGAATATTATCTATGAAGTTTTAACCAGTCATTCAAAAGCTGTTGTTTTCTTACTAAAGTTCGCTGAACGATAGGTACTAATATGGTTTTGGACAAAAGTATGTAGGTACGTAATACCTAATCGACATACTTTTGTAATGTCCAACACCATTATATTATAAAAAACAAACCCGTGAAGTTAACTGCTGAAAATCCTCTTTTCCTAAGAGCGTCACACAGTGGAAAATCGCAAGAAAATTTTCTTTGTTACCACCATAGACGAATTTTATTATGTTAAAATAGATGGGAGCATTCGTTTTTATAAAGCTAATACGATGTTATTTTGTAAGTTAACAATTAACAATGTTTCAGTAGGTACCTAGTTATAGCTGACATGATCGCTTTTCTTTCACTTTTCTTTTTCATTTTCTAAGATCATATATTATTTTTATTATTTTCGTACTGTTTAACAACTATTTACTGTTACATTATTAATTAGGTACCTACATACATTTTATTGGTATCCTAAGGCTATAGAAAGAAACTAACCTTCCTTCTATCGCTCCGACCAATAATTTGTCAAAATTGTAGAAAGTAGACAAAAATTATGAGCCTCTAAATAACTATGCAGTTATATTAACATACCTACATATTTTAGTGACTTGTTCTGTTATACATGATCCCGTTCGTAAGGGCCTCACCCAGCATTCGGAGTCTTCATTAACCTCAATCTTCTACCATCGGCGCTATGGATCCAATCAATATTGCAATAACATTAATGGTGATATCTTTTGATATTCAGTATAAGATGCAGCTTGATTGCTTAAACTTTAATCTGTTAGTGAATTGACTGCGAATTATATTTCTTCAACCTAATGAATTGTTAAATAGTCCTGAATAGGAAAAAATATTATGTTACTTTTCGATTTTCATAAGTTGTCTTACGTGTTGATTCACAGGTGTCTAACCTCAATGAGCATTTAGACTTAAATGATTTAGTAAAACCTGATAAAAGGAACTAAATTTTAATTAATCAATTAAAGATTAGTACCAGATGGCCTCCCAACTAGCACATCTTGCATTGATGCCTGGATAGCGGTCAAGCCGCTTCACAATAAAAGTAAAGAACAGTGATAGTGTGTAACGTCGAGGAGATGGTCATTTTGAAAGGTTGTGTCAGCTATGGGTGGGTGACGGTGGCAGTGCGGCGCGGGCGCACACCTGTGCCGCGGACATTCTAGCCGTAGCAATAGCCGAACTTATCGCCATGCGCTGACGCAACCCAAACAGGATCCACCTCCCAACAAAAAGTTCCACGGCCACTATTTCGAAACTCGTGCGCACCTAAATAGAGAAAGGCATCTATGTGCTTGTACATCATTTGTAGAGCCGCTAGTCGCAACCCACGGGGTACGGGGTGAATGCCCTTAACGTCCTCCGTCCTCGTCGAACATAGCGCCCTCTCGTTCTGGCGTGCGAGAGTCCCTCTTCTTTCGACTTTGAAAAGAGGGCACGACGACGGTGTGGCCGCTGAGCGATTTGGAACTGATGGTCGTTGACTTTAGAGTCGTCATTAGTCCGTCGGGTTGAGTCTGTGTACAGTTAAGGGTGTGTGCGCACGCGCATTGCGTTTGTATTCAAATGAGGACAGTGCGTTCCGCGCCGGAGAGCACTATGATTGTACTTTTTTAGTCCGTGAGCCGTAATCAGCTACAAGGAAATGGGCATCCTTAGGGGTGGCGCGCCGCGCTCGCTGCTATTGAGGACACGATCTTGTTAATGCGCGACAATTAGGTGCTCTGAGAACAGACGCAATTTGTATTAATGGCCGGGTGGTCGACCACTGCACACTATTCATAATTCGATAGATCTGTATTAGAAGATGCGTATCATTTCTAATAATATAATGTGACAATAATTGTATTAAACTGTTTTTACATAGGTTATGACTTTTTTGTCTAATTATTTTTTTATCGCAGGTACCTACCATTTAGATATACTACAGAATTAGATTTTCACATTAAAAATACACATTAAGCAAAATTTTATATGAACCAGTTTCCCTATGGTCAACTCATCAATACAATATTCTCGCAATAGCTGCCAGCCATTGAACAATTTACAACTAGGGTAAATACGCCATACGTCGGCCCCCCCCCAAACTTCGGCCGTCTGCACATTTTCAGCTTGCGTTCATATAAAACGTAATGAAGTGACAAATTTGCCACTCAAATTACAACCTTAGTTCATACTCTATATGTACAAACCGTTACTTTCCGATTAAGTCACTCACTCTTCGCACACTGAGCGTCATAAGCGATTGCGCCGTCGAAGCGTCAATTTCACATTAAAAGTACCTTACTTGCTGTGAATATCCACACTTCGGGGATTGATATTAGAACGGTAAGACATTGCTTTTTTTTTGTTTTAAGCTTTATTATCAGTAATTAGTGATTTTTACTATATTTTGAGATAGTTTTTTCAGCGTTTTACGGATTGTTTTAAAGGAAAAATAGGGGGCCGCCAATAGAATACCAATTTTGAATTAAAACCGGATTCTCGGCCGTGGCCGACTTAAAGTAAATGCAGTCTGTTTTATAAATTCCAATTGTACTAATTCCATTGGCTAAATAGGAGAATTTGCAACGCACATAGGCAAATAAATCTATTTTACGTTTAATCGCCAAATACCGGCCGGGGTGATATTAGTTGAATCTCGAGAAATAATGTACACAAAATAGGGGCCGGCTTTAGAAACATTAAAGATCGTAATGTCGACCAGCCTCGAATTCGAGCCCAACTATACAGGCTGATTACTTTTTCTTATTTTCTCAAAATTAAATATTTATTATACATTTAATTTATTTATAATATAAAGAGTTAAGTTTAAATGTAGGAGTGGATAATATTGAAAAAGCTTAAGCTATCATAAAGCTTTTTACGGTTTGGGAATATAAGATATAAATTGCTCTTTGGAACTTGCTACCTCATAAACCCATATTAATTAGCTTAAAAAATATAAATGGTTGGTCGTGAATCTTTCATTCATTATTTAACCTGCATGTCACAAAAAGCTGCCTTTAGAATTAATGTTTTTAATTTAATTAAGGTACTAATTAAATTAAAAACATTACATTTAGAAACAAAGAAAATTATGCAGTTACTTACGATCGCACAAAAATAAAGGAAGCGCTTGAGGCAATAAATTAATAATGTATACTTAATTACTTAGTGAGACTCCTGCCAAAATAAATCATATTAATAATATTTGTCTGTCTTAATTTAAAACACCCTATACATGGCCGACATTTGGGAAAAACGCGACCGACCATGGGCCTTGAATGGCCGACTTTAGGGTTTTTTCGTCTTCGACGCATCTGAACCTTATAACTTTTTCCTAGTAGTAGAAATGTCAACCTTATGCACATAAACATGAAATAGATTTATCAAACTATCCAAAACCGCATCGAAAGCTATCCTTCGTTGGAAATTGATGGTGCCAGACCGATCCCAAAACAGAAAAACCGTAAGGGGGCCGACATTTAGCGTATTTACCCTACCTACCTACAGATTTTTAGGAAAAAAAATTGAGGTTATAGGTCGTTTTTTTCTGCGTTTAACAATCATCGTGGTTATTATCGCGACGACGGTCGACTCAACAGATAAGTATTATGGAAGCCCACAATCTTTTACTTAATCGTTTTCTATTTTTTTAGCAATTAAAATGTAATATTGTCTAACTACACAAGACACAAATGTAACCGAAAAATGTGTCCATCATTATATTCAATAATAATTCACAATCAAAGTTGCAATTTACATAATACATAATGTGACTTCAATTCTTATGTAGGTACTTTCTAAGGTTATCTTGGACATATCAGACTTCAGTATGAAACCTGGACCTAGGTATATGATTATTATAATATTTACGCCAAGCAAGCTTGGTGATCAAGGATTCAATGCGAGCCCTACAGTGGGACAATAGTAAAACATGAAAAAAAAAGTTTTTTTTTCGTAATATAGGTACATACCTAACTATCCGTAAATTACAGTTTTACAAACAACATTGTACAAGTCTTCTTTTATTAAGTATAGAGACATTGTAGCAGAAGATCTCACTCTTCTATATTATTTGTGATAACAATGATGCCTTTGTTAATAATACTTAATATAAATTAGTCTAAGTACCTACATTAAAACGAGTTGAAAACTTATATTTGTTTGTTGTGTGAGTGTGACAGCAGGGAGTGTAGGAGTAGTGTATGTACATTGTAACCCACCCTATAACACAAATACCTAGGTAGGTACTTATTTGTGTTATAGGGCGGGGATTATATTTTGATAAAAATTGCAGTTACCAAAAACTTGGCTGGTCGAAAAAAGCGTTATGCTTATCACGACTGTTATGTAGGTATAGGTAGCACATAATTGCCTATTACATAATTAAGTTTTTATCTCCTTAATACTATGTAAAATGACCTTCGAATGAAGAGATAAAAACTATGTGGTTTAAATTTAGGAGACTTGTTCTAAGGATTTAGATCTAAAAATCTTTTTTCCTATTTTATTTGTAGATACAATTTCAAATATACTGCAGGTTCATGCGAATTGATGCAAAGAAGTATCCATATAAAAATTGATAATTGATTATTGAAAAGACAAACACGACGAAAATAAAATAACACACAGTACCTAAATAATCAACTTACCCAAAAAATACGAAGATATCAAACCATCAATATACCTACTGCAAAATACAAAACAAATTAATTGCAATCAGTAAAATTCTTCCCCCTTCGAACAGCGGAACTGCGCTATGACTTCGCATTTGCAAAGGGTTAATTACGTTCAGGAAGTAATAAGCAAACCTTGCGCTGATGAAGTTGTAATTAGTATAATAAAGATGGCTAGTGAACACAGGTAGCGATCGCCTAGTCATCGGAGAGGCGACGACGTGGGCGGTGTCGACCTTCACGTATCCTGCGAACTCTGGTGTTTTCCAACTGCCGACAGTGCCAACACAATCGGCACTGTATTCAACTTCAAACACGCGAATATTACTGCGACAAATCTACACAGTTAGATAAACGACTTTTTTGAAGCTGTTATAACAACTTACGAACAGCTATAAAAACACGAGTGCTTCGAATTCGTATATTTGTGTAGAGGTTCTTAAAGAAACATGTTTCGTTCTTAATGACTCTCTTCATGATTTTTTTTGACATGTTTAGTGCTAGGGTTGCTACGCCATGATGTTCCACAGTCGTCGTTTTTCTTAACTTGTCCAGAGTCCATCTTACGACAAAACTGCAAATTACCCTGTGCTTATAGTAAATATTAGGGTTTTTGAGATTTCGTAAAACAAGATCTTCCACTGAATATTACACTTGTGTTTATTGTTTTACACATAGAGGTACCTTCATAATTCGTGCACGTACTAAATATCTATAGAGTCATCTACGAAATTGGACGTCTACGCTAATACGTCGGCAAACTTACCGAATTCCATTTGAACATTGAGGTGGAATTCACTAAAGTATTATTTCTTTGTGCGTGTCTATTGTTATGCCTACGCCACCATAACTAATTTATTTTGTTCATGTTTGAAACTTCATTACTGTCTGAGTGATGCTGCTTCATTTTAATGTTTTAAAATTCTTTGAAAAGTTAGTTTACATGAAATTGACGAAGCGCAATTTTTTATCTCATTCGATTTTCTCGCACACGTTTGAGGGTAGCTAATATGTAATTACTGCTTGGTTTTCAATATGCGGTTTGTTTTACTATACAGTTAAGTACACAGAAGAATGTACTACAAGTCAGTCGACTAGCAATGATTGATGTCTCACGATAATCGCTACAGCACCTACCCGCGCCATAGGAATCTGTAACCTCGAAGAAGGCGCTCATTCACGACCTTGGGGAGAACGGGTATTGTGACAAAAACTTATAATAGCAAAGAGTATAGTGTTTAAATATTTGAGAAGTGCTAATTAAACAAAAACATAAATATTTTATTTTATTGATTGACGTTATCCTTGCCATTTATCAAATTTTACCAAAGTTCATGTCGAGGTTATCGACAGCTTACGAATATTAAACCAGTAATTAAGTAATTCCGAGTACGGACCTCCCCTCATTTGGATAGCATCTGGGTGATATCTACTGATATTTTAACTCTTTGACCGCAGGCCACATGGCTATGGTTCATCTGCCATCAAGTGTTAGAGAATGCCGTAACCCTTTCGTAACTTAACCCACCGTGATTCACAGGCATATCGTCTGTGTCTTTCTGATGAATTGAAGGCATAATATGGTGATTCTGAAAGTCTTATTACTGAAATGCTAGAGGAATTTGTGCATGTGTATTGGTTTGCCGGTAGACGGATTGACAAATTGTATACTAAATAATTGCCCGTCCGAAACTGTCCCTTTGTTACTTTAGGACTTGTGATTCACTACGACTAATAAATTCGCATGATTGACCTGTCTGTAATTATTTTTCGCGTACTTTATTTATTAACAAGTGCGATTTTATAAACAATATTTCTGTTAACTTGATTAAATTCAAAAGCTTAAAACATAGAAGTAGTCACCTTACCCGGTACTGCTCGACGGTTCTAAACACGGTGTGATATGTATGACACGCGGTTAGCGTGCGTGCGCAGGAGTGCGGTGGCAGCGGGCCGTGGCCCTGACGGTGCGGGGCACGCCTTCGTCACACTACTGATTTGATTGTTGGTTGTGGAAAATAGCCGTGCTTATTATTATTTCGTACTTATGTATATTATTGACACCTGCAGTTGTGAATCCTGTAATGTTCAAAAGGAACTAGGTATTTTTGGTCGACACGGCCCGGCGCATTTGCTGCGGAAAATAAGGTTTTCCTAGTGACCACCAGATGGCGCTGTAACTTTTTCCCACATAAAATTCTAACGCGCTCGCAATCGAACGTGAGTGAAAAAACTCACACTTAGCACTCAGTTCTGATTTGATTTCATGCCATTTGTGGAAAATGAAATTGAATTGGCAGAAACACGCAAGAGTAGGTACCTACTTATTTTTCGATTGTTTCTGTTTCCTCTACGTTTCTCGAAATTTTGTGGGAACGCATCGTCTACGTATATATTTTATACAAAATCAATAAAACCTTTATGTGTATACTTACCGTCTTTTATCCTGTTCAGATTTACAACAGTCTAATAATTTCTATACTTACAAGAGTTCCGTTACGCAGCTGGAAAAATATCCTACAGTAGACGAATTAAATAAGAAAATAATTGTGTTATTCACAGATTACCCCTTTCCAGTAGACACAGGTAATGTCAGGTAAAGGTTAAAGTTAATTAATATCACAATGCTAAAGATTCGATTAATAAACTTGTGTACATCCCGTTTTCGCTTTACGATGCGGCGGCATTTAAATGATGGATTTCATTTGCGCCCACGCCGCTCTAATGTACGTAAGTCCCAAGACTTTTAGTGGTACCGGTGTGGCTCACTAATAAAATATTTCTTTTTATGTCTTCCCCAACCAACAACACGTTTGTGGGCAGGCTCGGTTGCGCAAGCGACGGTGCATTCCGTGTTTCCGTGGTTGTGTCCACGCCGGTCACCGCACCAAAACCTGTCAATATACACTTTATAACTATGTAGGTACCTATTAGATACTCTAGTAGGTATTAGACGGTTAGCACTCTAGTTCAAGGCCAGACTTTATGTCTTGTCATTTGATAACGACATAATTTATGTATGACGTACTGACGTAGCTAGTAGTTAGTGCGATAACTGCCGACTGGTTTTGTTAAATTCGTCTGTAGTCTGCCCTGACTCCTTTCTCCTACCTTTTAATGGTTTGTTGACAAAGCCTGCACAAGTGTACCTTTGCACTAAGCAATTAGAAAGGCTATGTTTGACTTATTAAATGGTGTGAGCTTTAGGCTCCGTGTTCTTTGATAATTTATGATCGATTAGTTTGTCTGTATCCGCGATAATTCTGTTGTATTATAACCCTTTTATGATTTCGAACGGCTTCAGCATCGACTCGATGGTAGACAAAAAGCAAGCTAAAGTGGTAATTAATTTGCTATGGTCAAAAAGGCAAGCTTTTTAACTAAATGCTCTGTTGCCTAATATAACTTAGGTATTATCTAACTTCCGCATGACAAACAAGCTTATGCAGAAATCACCAAATTGAAAAGATGACTCCACAGCACCCAGCGAGCGATAAAATGCATAAGAGTATAGAAGAAAGAAACGCCTTTGCTGTGCCTCTTCAGAAAAGTCCCATATCAGTAAAAAATAGGATCCCGATGTCAGTCACGTTGATTGTAGACTCTTCCTGTGTAAAAATACACCCATTAGTGTAATCTGTAACATCCTGTGCACGCTGCAGTAGCCAGTGCAATCATCACCTTTACAGCGACCTCAGTGTCCAAACCTATATGTACCGGCTATCCTGGTGGCCTATTTTTATCCACGACAAAACGGAGTAGGTGTACCTATGCGTTTAGGGTGAGAGGTTGTTTGTTTGTTTTTATTAGTAAACTCATTCTGTCCCGGTCGGATTTTGTAAATATGTAAATAATCTATCTTTTTTCCCAAACAGTTTTACTTTTCTAGTTGCTCATAACAGGTGTGGATAGTAAATGCTTAGTAAGAATGTTTTTTGGAAATAAAAGTGAGTTCAAAAAACCAAAACTCGACTACTGAAAAATCACGCTCTAAAAAGTATGAAACAAGAAAATATTCTCATCTGAAATAATTGTTATTGTTAGAAATTTTAATGTTCAGAGGATAGCCGTGGTCGTAGGCCAATTTGCACTAAAGCTTTTTATCTACTATTAGAATGTATTGTTTTGTTAGGGTAGGTGGCAATTGGCATACGACCACAGCCGCTGTCCTCCGAATATATATACCAGCGGACGATCAAGACACTTCCAACGATAGCTCATTTGTCAAAATTATAACCCTCTTTGATTCTCTGTAGTCGAGTAAAAAGTTCCTGTCTAAACAGATTTCCATGATTAACGTCTTGCAACTGACTCGTTGTTTTATTTTATGACCGGGCTGATGAACTTACAGTACCTATGCTTGATTGGACACCAAGGAGAATTTGATAACAAGGAGAAACTGAATCGAACGTGAACTCAGCTTCGAGCCCCAATTTTGGTGTAGGTATTATTAACTAGATTCAAACTTCATTACTTCCATAATTACCTGGGTCTACTGCTATTATTGTATTTGAAGCTTCTTCATTACTTTTTAAATTGAGTCCCAGAAACAGGTTGTTGGGGGACTTTCCAATAACGTAAGTGTTAGATCTACCTAAATTATTATCTAGTATTTTTTTGGCTCTTCACCGAGTAGCACGTTCGTAGCGGTCTTATTCAATACTACACTGGCTCTAGTGATTGGTTTCGTACATTTTTGAGCTACTTTCATTGTTAGAGGCCCCGATTGAAATATTCAGGAAAGTAACCGGAAGTCCTGCACACGTGCCTAACGCGATATTTTTTTCCTTGTAACAGTAGTTAATTTAAAATTCTCGTATAAGGAAAACGATTGAGAGATAGAGCGGTTGGAACTGGTCGTAATAACTGGCATAATGCTCCATGAAATAAAGTTACCTAAGCTTTTGTAACGTAATATTTACTTTTAACTGCTTCACTGATTAAGAACACTGATGCTTAGTAAATCCTCTTCAAAGCAATATTTGTTACGTTAGTGTTAAAGCTTTAAATTTTATGGATGTAATAATTAAAAGAGAGATTAGATATTACTGTTAGTATTTATGGAAGAGACGTTACGTTATGTAAAGCTAACACTGCGTGACCTTTCGGAGCCTAAGCGGTTATTACCGCAGGTATATTTGGCAGTTCATCAAGTTGATGATGTTTTCTCTAATCGCGCTTGACAATCGACATCATTTCTGAGATCGTAGTGTAACGTCGGTGTATCGGCCTCGATTCACCCCACTGTCTCCGTAGTTTCCATTTGCAATAGCAAAAAGTTGTGAACGGTGGAGCGTCGTCGGGCGGGACGACATCGAGTGCCATTACAGACAGCCAGCGCTCGCAGGCACGGCTTCGGCGCCGGCGCAGCGCCGTGCTCTCCGTGCTTGGCATGTGCGCGCAGGGGTGGGCAGGCCTCCGCTAACGGTGAGGTTTTAATGATACATTGTTGGTCGCAGACAGGGAAACGGTTCGCGATATTGAGAAGTTCTTGCGCGCTGACTATGCCGACGCACTGCGCCTGCGCACACCGTTATCCTATTTCCTCTCCCTCCTTTATGTTCAACGCATTGTGATTGGCAGTATGTTATCGCTACGGTTTACGGTAGTTCGTCAAAGAAGCGGTGTTAAAACGTAACAGCATTTGCATTTAATGTTACGCGCGACTTACCTTAGAAAGATTTATATTATATGAATGAGTCTAATACCTACTATGATACTAAACTTTTATTTAATAGAATGTTTGGCTATCTTCCTTTAAACCTTTCTTTTTCATAAACTTATACGGTAACCGATCCCAAGTCACACGACCACATTCAGTCCTCTACCCAACACATCCGGTATATGTAGGTACTGAAGCTACTCTACTTTATCATTTCTAATCGATACTTCAGTAGGTAGGTTCCCATTAGATTACAGTTTCAGTTTACAGAATATGTAACTAATTCAAGAAACCTACAAGTCTACAACCACTGCAGGATTAAATAATATTGTTGGCCAACCGCCTACACAGCATAATTTAAAAGAATAGTGTAAGTTTACCTATTAAACACTTAAAAATAAACATCGAAGATATTTAAGATCCTTCAGAATTTCAGCCGACAAGTCGCGGCACTCCCACCCAAGTACTTACCTACCTAGTACGTACATAAAGATAACGTTTTTGCTTTCAGATAAAGATTACGATTTGGGGTATCGCTCCGAACACTGATAATTTTTCAAACTGGGATTCAATACGAAAGACTTTGACTAAAGTAGGTACCTACTTCGATATCATGCATGAAATCGTTTTTAGGTAGGTACTTTAACCACGAACACAAAACACTTGTCTGGGTTGGCTGTAATACCAGTTTCAGCATGAATGTCATCACTGGACAAAACCGATATAAGCTCCAGATTCAAACAACGACCTAGCTAAAAGTTCCTGTACCCAGGCGCGGCCCAAAGGGGGGGAGGGGTGTCATAGGGGCACGACCCCCCCAAATCGTACACGTCTATTGAAAAATCTTCTTAAAAACAAAATAAAAAAAGCAAAGCTGAGAGGGTCAGCTCTTCTAAATATTCATCCAGAGATAGCCCCAGTCGTCACAAATATTATCAACCGATTTGCCAATAATAATAACATAATAGTTTAAAAAACACGCTTTTAGCACGCACTAATTTTTTTCGTATCCCATTCAGCAAACCCTTTCATTTAATACCCATATCATGGGGGTGCATTTCAAATAGCCAATCCGCCATCTTGGATGTCCGCCATGTTGGATTTAAGTCACGTGATTATTTTTTTCGTATTCCTGACAACAAACCATTTCATTTGATACCCATATCATGGGGGTGGATTTCAAACAGCTAGTCCGCCATCTTGGGGAGGACGCCATATTGAATTTGTAATGACGTTTCTTAGCTAGTCATGTATTGTCATCAGAATTCAGAGCGTGTGCAAAATTTCATCCTAATTGAAGACCGGGAAGTAGGTCAAATTAAGATTCCAAGATTTTCTTACATACATAGTTACAAGTGGAGCTAATAATAAAAGCGTATTAAAAATAAAGGTCTTCCATTTGTTGTATAATGTGTGCATTAAAATTGTTTATTGTGCAATAAAGTCTAATTTATCCGACATATTGTAGGTATTATTAATAGTGACTCCCTCCAAAATTTCAGGCTGCGACCGCGCCTTCCTATACCTACCGACCACTTGATTTTCTTAAACCTACCTAGGTAAACCTTCAGTCAGTGAGAAGGATTGATGAAGTATTTTCATTCTGCGTCAATTCCCAGCATAGGTATACAAGCGACCTAGTTGAGACAGCTTTTAGTGGCAAACACACGCCGCATTTCAAAAGGAAACCCAACTGTTTCGCTTTTCCCAGCTTTTTCGTCATCATCATAGGGTGATGGTTTAGAAAAATAGGAAGTAAGTGCCCGCACCTGAACTATGCTTGTCGGTAAATATGAATGGGTAACGTGTTCAACAACCTCTGCCAAATGAGCATAGATTGTCCTTGTGGTGAGTGTGGTCGGTAACTGTAAAGGGTCGGTTTCCTATAAAGTTTATAACGCGTGTCAATATACCTGCGTGTAATGTATCCTCGCTAGCAGTCGTTGCTCACAGTACCGCAAGCGATTAGGATGGACTGTGGCCAAATGGAAAATCCCTGGTTTGGCAATGTTCAGAGTTTTATAACAATGTGTTAGCGACATTGTGCAGTTTAAATCTATCACGATCAACCTCGCTGGACCCGAGCTGACCGCGAAAAGGATTATCATCAAATACATTTTGCATCATCTTTTTGATACTTTCGATAGCACAAATGACAATTTTCTAAATAAGCTTTTAAAAAGCCCACTATTTTGTCTTCCTCGCTAGGCTTAACAGCTAAATAAATCAAAAGGTCTACGAATAGATGGTCATAAAGGTGGCCACAAAAGCCGGAGTTTTAGAGCCCTTCAGAAAGTGTGTCGACGGGGCGGGTCCCCCCGCGGCCCCGCACCCCCGCACCTCACCCGCGCCTCGCTGGAAAACGTCCATGTATGCATTTTATAGTTTTCCGTTGAACTGTGAGCGTCATTATTGCGCAGGTACCACACTGTAGGAAGGCATCGTAAACACTCATGCACGCAGCTAAAAACTTATACATTATGTTTCTATGATAAATTGATACTAAGTAGATACCTACTTAGTGCTATATTGTATTCATATGTTAGCCTACGGTTCTGTCGCCTTATTGATTTTCTTTATATAGACCAGCAGCATAAGCAAAATAAATATATGCCCAGCAGCTCTACAGTTTCTACGGAACATGTACCGTATTATGCCTGAATTTAAAAGTCAGAGCGATTATTGAAAACCAGGTCATACAGTTTAGTTTCAGTTATTCTGGGTGGCATGTTTACATCTAAAAATACTCAATGACCACAATGACTAAAGGCCCTGGTGCGTTGAGGAAATTGGGACCTCGACACCTCCCCTGCAGGATTTTCCAAAAGAGTCGGCTCTGGGGCCTCGCATTACTTTGCAACTTATCGTATCTTATTAAGTACTGTAAAACTTCATAATTTTTAATAGTTATGTTAGATACAGGTGTATTAAATCAGAAGAGTTACAATATATTCATACGGGCGGGCATCAAATCAGGGATACACGTGATTGGGGCGTCTTCGTTATAGGTACCTAGCGCGTACCATTATGGAAACTGCTTTGACTGAAAACTTCATGAACATTGTACACCCAATAATCAAGCTATACCACGGTAATAGTATAACTAAGTACCGATGTACATAAAGCATCATATTAGCAGAATTAAATATTCTGTCAAACTGTTGTTCAATAAACAAAAATAAAATGTAAATGAACCGTATTTTCATGAAGCTCGTAGCTCTACTAATTACTTACCTTCCTACTGCTTTGTGTGGTATGCGTTGTAGAAATACTTAATAATATGATTATCAGAAATAGGTAGTTTTTATTAGTTGACGTTGTTTTGACTGAAAGATTTTAACTTTATGCAATTTGTTAGGTAAGTACATGAAAATATCTTAAGTGAAAACTTTTAGTGCTAAAAATGCTTTACAGATTCGCTTCTCAAGTTCTCACGTGTACTATAAGTAGGTACTAGTTTACACTGGAGTTGTATTCCTGTAAAGGAACTTACACAACCAGTCAATAATACGAGTACATAAAAGATTGGCAACATTCCTTCGATATAGGTAGTTTCCAAGCAAATGCAATAAAGCTCAGTAGTTCACATACCTTTATAAGCCTGCACTTACAATTTCAACCAATAAGTCACAGTTAGAGTTCATTGGAATTAATACCCCGAGCGACGGAGGGCAGTGCTGGGCATTGGAAGTAGGGGGAGGGGGGAGAAGGGGGGGAGGGGATGTTGCGCAACGCATTACAATAACGCGACGCTACGTGCCGCCTGCGCCCGCGCAGCCGCGAGCCGGGGTCACACCATGATTCGGGGAACACTCGTCGCGCTCCAACTTACACCTCGCTAGGGTTGCTAATCACAATGGATGTGATCACGCAACGAGACTAGTAGACTAGCGGACGATCATTGCATAGCTGTACATTGTATTGGGAGCATTCTCACAGGTTTTAGAATTTGTGAAATAGAGTTCAAACTTTACCTTACATTGGCGTGACTTTATCTGAAGAGCTAATACACACACCTTGACACAAAAAAGTTGTACCTTCCAGAACTACAAAATATTACTACCTACTTACTTACCTATCCATTTTCATCATACAGTGTAACTCATAGTCATAGGTAAACAAATCTCTGCAATCCATAATAACATTGTAATTACACTCCGACATTGTCCTTAATTCATGCGTCAATGCAACCCTGTGTAATAAATAATATGCACGGATTGCAGAGCAAAGTAAGTGCAAATCTCATCACAATAGTTAGGTAGGTACTACTGGTACACAAGTCCTTATCAGTAATACACACGCGTGGCGTGGATCAGGATCCGGGAGTCATGTGTACGCATGACCTTATGTTTATCTACCTATTTTATCTATGGAGGATTGGATTCGCATTTTGCAGTTTGTATCAGAATTTAATATGAGAGAGTAGGTAGGTACTTACCATCTATTATGTCGAATTGTCGATATTTATTAAGTTATTTAAAAGACATACGGATGATGGACTGGAAATAAATGTGTTAACGTCCAATTTTGAACCAACATAAATTGTAAGCAGGACCTATAATTCCGTTGTTTGATAGGAATATGATTTTTTAGTTTTGACAGGGCTGTCAGGTCATGGTATCCTTATAAGGTGCGTTTGTATTCCATTCAGAATAATAATGAGAATTTCAGAGAATGGACAAACGAAAACATGATTGTGTAGACCGTATAAAATCAACATGCTTTACCTCAGGTTAACGTTGACGCATTTTGGACACGACTTTAAGGGGAATTCAATTAAAAATATGTAGGTTCCTATTCTACATTATAATATTATACCGCGAGGCATGACGTCGCGTCACATTATTATTTTAATTTATTATGGTAGGTAATAAGCAAACATCAATGAACGTAAATAATTATAAAACTCAGAGACACAAGTTGGTCGAGCCGTGAAGATGTAGGTAGTAATTAACTAGACTTAAGGTCGGAGTTAGTCTTATTTCGGTCGAGACAGGTTGTTTGAATAAGGAATAATTTACCTACGATTGAGACGCGTGTGCTATTTTTAGTCGGTTGTTAGGTGCCAAAACGTTTTAGTAATGTAATAGAGAAGCAGCCAGTGTCCCAGCTGTCCACGCAAGGATGCGCGGGCGACGCGCGTTTCTTTTAGAAAGTGGCACGTGTCGGGGTTGTTCACCCTACGCGATCCGGGTCAGGCGCCGCGCCCCCCGCACAACCCGCGCCGCTCGCCCCCGCCCGCGCCCGCACCGTACGTCTAGCTACAGCTCGTACTTCACTTGATGTGAGTGTACTAGTCCTTGATAAGGGAACTTCATTGACACCATAATCCAGAACCGGGTCAGCGGATAAGGCACTCCTCGGCGCGCCCACTGGCGCTAGCGCAGGACCACGCCGGCAAGCAAGACGCGCGGAACCGCGTGCGTGCGCAAAAATAGATAATTTTATGCTAACACGTGCCAGAGGCTCGTAAATACAATCCTTACGTTAAAATAAAACGTGGCAAACTGAATTAATTACATCAAGTTCAGTTAACATGTTACGAGAAAGAAAAAAAGCCAAAATAGAAAAATAATCAGCTACGACTTTATTTGATATCAAATACTTATAAAACAAACAATAAACTAGGCTTATTAAATACTTTACATAATTTATTTACCTACATGTTAACACTGCATTTAAAATTCCATTTCATTGAATTCATTTATAAGAAATCAATTAAATGCGAATTGCAATTACCTTTAATTACATGTGATACTTAAATTATGAAAGCAGCTTATAAATAGGTGCAATAACTAGTAGGTAAAGAACTAACGACCAACCTAACTATACCTATCACATTAACTTATACGGTTTAATGAAATTAATTATAATCATATTAATTGCACGTTAACTAATGTGATGAGCGCGCTATGAAAGGCAATATTTAAGGATAAAATAATATCGAACGAATAATCGTGTTGTTTAAATTATTCCTAGATTTTACTTATTTTTCTCAGATAACAAATTAAATATCTAATTAGATATATCGTAAAACAGTTAAATCAACATCTAATTTAATACAAAGTCTACAAAAAGACCTATTCTTAGTACAGCTTTTATATTTTTTCGACACAAATCATTCCGCCCGAATTTTAATGCAGTACAGTGTTGGACATGGTCCTAACCCACACCGCATCGCAAACGGATTGGTGACAGCAGTCATTTATTATTTTATTCAGGGAACTATGCTTACTTACAAAATATTAAATATTCGTTGCAAGGAAGTACGTACACGTTCGACTTTGGTCCTCAGCAAATGATACTCGTGTACGTTTTGACAAATTGACTTCATGATTGACTCCGCCGTCATATTATTATCACTGCCGACAATTGCTAATATTTACAATATTGACTGTGGACTTGCGGACATAAAATAAAGTGCACGGTGGCTATTCTATAATGTAAGGCACGTGGGGTGAAAATTTTGTCGTCTCGTGCTCGACTCTAAGATATGGTGAAATAATGTGAGGGTAGCTTGCAGAGCTCTTCTTTAAAATCACCTCTACAGATAACTGGAATCTAGTAAATATATTATAATATCTCTTTAGCTAAGCTCTTTAGTAAAAAAAATCTAGTAACGTTGCTAAAGGTTTGTACAGAGTTTTAGTGCGGCTTTGTTTTTCAGAATGGACTAAAAATGCACTTACAATTAACTATTATAATAACTTATGATCGTTAGAATTCACCGTCCTCAATTAATTTGTCGTCCTGATAGTCGGTGCTTCAGCACTTATGGTGCTCTCCGTCGGTACAACAGAACTCCTTGCCTGCCGAGAAACTGGTGGGCGTCCATTCACCGCCACAGTTCTTAATGAAGAGGAACGCCTTTTCTCTGTGCACGTCGCGTTCCACCGCCCCGCAGATGACTGGGCCAGCGCGAGGCAGGTATTTCAGGATCTAAACATAATATTCATTGAATTTTAGCACATTATGTAACTCGTTATAAGTTACTACTCTCTTTTAGAATTATCGCAAAAAATGTTGCTTGAAAGTGTCGTCATAACTGGCAAAGCAGCTGAACTAAAGGCACCTAACGCAGACTATATTTTATCAGTATGATTTGGTAATGAAATTCGAGGCTGCACGTAGCAAGTACCACGTGCATGCGTAACCTACTATGTTCAAGGACTTCTGTGTTCTGTCAGGAAGATAAAAGTCTTTGGATACCTGCAACACCAAGGAGTACTGGAGAACACAGTAATACTGTTTCGTAGTCCAGAAATCAAATCAGAGGCCCTTGAGGTGGTAGAAACTCTGACACTAGGTTGTGTGGGGTCGTAAGACCTTACTGCCAACACGATAAAGAAAGAAAAACTGTCTAGAGTTGGAAATGGCCCTAGTCTTCCTAAATTTCCACATTTTTAAACAAACGTAGGTATATCTATGTACAACGCCGATACCTACATGCAACAAGTATAAATGTTTACGGGCAACCTTCATGTAACGATTTGATTGCTATTGTTATGATTACTTACGACAGACTGCGGCGACCTCTGTTATGGCAGCTAATTACAATATGCGTATGAAGTATCATGTTTACTTGTGCATAATTAATCAGCACATTGAACAAATAACGAAATAATACTTTTGATTTTTGAAATTGTCTAGAAAGTATTTGTTTAAATTATCTTTCAACGATCATTTTAGCTTTGACATTGCGGAGTATCATTGAACTCGATTTACCTAATTGAATTGAAGCAGTTTTTGTAGAAGATTTGTTCTCTTTTTGCTAACTATGAGTAATTGATTACCTAGTACGTTATTAGGTACTAGCTTCTGCCCGCGACTTCGTCCGCGTCAAAGTTTGTAATTTATAGCCTATGGACTAATTTGGCCAATGTGGAATATTCATACAAAATTTGAACAGAATCTATTCAGCAGTTTTCGCGTGATGCTCTAACAAACATACAGACAAAAAGACAAACAGACAAAAATTCTAAAAAAAATATTTTCTTCATTAGAATCACTCCCCGAACTCATAGCAATTGTCTAAATAGAGATTAGTTTAGGACACAAGACCACAGTTATATTCGCCCTTATTCTTTCTTCTTTTTTTAATTTCGAGGCATGAAAAACATCAGTACAATCGGTTGGCTCAAAGTTTTACCATGCCTTAGAACTTAGCTGAATGATTATTCATGAAGTCGATTCAGTAAAGCCTTTCTAGACTTCCAGCTGAATATTTGTTAAACTATAAGTACTTCGATAACATCAGATACTGACCACATCAAGACATCGGCTGACGCAGTTTTTGAAGCCCCCCATACCGCAGGGCAGGCTGGGCGAGTCAGTGTCATAGGTGACAACGGGCTCTCCTTGCGGAGGACCTCGCGGGCGACTGCGGCGGTTGTTCTCCTTGATGCCCACCTGCTGGGACAGGAAGACCCCGCACTGGCATGGCTCTAACTGAAAATTAACATAAAACTGTTTACATTCTATGATATTTAAAATGACAGGAGCAACCGACCGGCTCCATGAACTTGCACTAAACGCTCCTTCTTGTACGGTGATTGCGTATTACGGCGTTCTATAAAGGAAAAACTTATGTTCATGTAGATGTCTAGTACCTACTGGTACACTTGCCTATTGTATCTAAGTGAATAGTTTCCTAACCGTGAACTACAATAGGTCAAGTAGTGCTTACCACACTACCACTTTGAATACTAAAATACTAGCTTCTGCCCTCAACTTCGTCCGCGTGATTTTTCTCACGTGTGTTAAGTTACGTTTTTGGTTACTGCCCCGCGGGTCCTACCGTGACGTTATTTACGCTTATAATACTATTTCTCATAAATCTGGCCATCATATACAAAACGATTTTTCCAAAACGACTGGTAGTTCCAGAGATTAATTAGCGTATACAAACAAGAAAATCTCTTTAGCTTATTTGTATTAGTATAGATTGTATTAGTGTATAGCTCGTCCAACACCGAATGTCTACCTAAGGAACCTTGTTCTATAGTTAAACCTAACTTTATGTAATTAGATACTAACGATGATAGGATGTCCGTAGGCTATGAAAATGATACTATGTTGCTCTTATAAATTGACGTGCGTGTCTTTTTCATTACTGGCTGTAAGTCTAATTATGGAGCAAAGGCCTTAATTACACATAGGTTCCTAGGTATAGTGGACAATTCTGACGCAATGATAACCTTGAGCACTGAGCGGTAAGGTTAGGTGCATAGAAGCAAAATTACAGAAATAACAGCGGTGGACATGTTTTATATGAGTTCCTAAGTAGGTACCTAGCTCTTCATTATAGTGCAGAAGTATTAGAAAACGATATTCTCAGTTTTTTACGAGTATTCTGTTTTGAAGCATCGGGTTTCCTAAATTGATAAAAAGTCATATAAACTATTAAGCGTATTTAATGCCATATTCATAGTGTATTTTTTTATAAATTGTCTTACTATTACTTAGACGACGACGTAATTATTTTTTAAAGTAAACTGCTGAATGTCGCATACGAAAGATGATAGCATTTTTTTTCCCCATTTCAAGAATTTACGCTTCATCAAGAATAATCATGATTTGTAGGTGCGTTTACAGACATTACATGCATAGAGCAGAAACGGCCAAATCCACGGATATCAAACTTACTGTCGTGTACAAATGTTAATTCTGTGCAGGAATCGAACCAGCATCCAGCGACATGGCATGCGAAGCAAAAGCAAACTCGCGCAAAATCACTCGGCCACTGTGAAAACCATATCGATAAGACGTGGCCTAGTAAAGCATTTTTAAGATATTGAGTAACCTAAGATGTACTAAAAGATAATATTCCTGTTTCATTGAAAAGTAAAAAGTAAAAAACATCGAAACTCTTTACCTCGTCATTGTAATCTTCGTCGTAGTTGCTCTCTTCCTCTGACGGCGCACTGACTTCATAGTTCTCTCGTTTGGCCTTTCGTTTACAATCACTTGATACCGTCATGTATAAGCACACGGTGAGGAGCAACCAGCACTGGACACCACGCATTTTTGAAAATTCGATGATGAAACTTTAACAAAAAAAAATAAAGGATGGCAATAAGATTAGGTAACATAAAACATCACGCCTGTGTAATCCCCGAAGGGTTAGGCAGATGTGTACCCGTTAGTAGGTACACTAATATTTCGCCAGTTATGTTTAAGTCCCATGTACCTAATAGGGGGCGAGCCTATTGCCATCAACTGGGCACAAATCCAGACTCCGAGGTTGCTACTGAGAAATTCCTGATGGAAAAGCCCAATAAAACTTTGCCCGACCTGGAAATCGAACCTCATACTACGCAGTCGTGCTTTGCGACCACTAAACCAACGAGGCAACGAATTAGTCATTAATTATTTTGGTTTTCCAAAACTCTCTTATATAACTAGTTATAAGCCTTTATTTAACATGTTACTTAGTTTCTATTATATAATTATATTTCGCTGTCATACATGGTAATGGTTATGGCAGTAAAGTCCAACAAGAATTAGTTCACAAGGGCCCAAAAAATATTTACATTAAACAGTACTCACTTCACTAAATTCTCCAGTAACAGAGATCCGCTGTACTTACTGCTTTCCGACAATCACATCACTGATCCACCCCAATGAACGTACCAGGCCACCTAACCATGATTATCTGGCCATATAAACTCTATCCCCGGTACATATCCGTGTAAATACTGCTATCTCAGCATTTTTGCCGCACAGCGAAACGTGTCTAAATTACTAGTCGATATGTTTTTACGTGAATATATCTAGTAATCTTTCTGCGTAGGAAACGTGATTGACAATTGTTTTGAGATAAGTTTCACCTTAACTAAATATTATTATAGCATGTAGGTAAGTAGTTCCAAATTCCAAGCCGTAGATGCATCGGTGGGAATACTGCTGTTGGTACTTAAGTATCTAATAAGTGGTCGCAAGCGCGACTTGCTGTTGCTGAGCACTTTGGGTTCGATTCCCAAGTCGGGCAGTGCTTGGACAGTGTTATTACCTAGCTATCCATAGGAGCTTTTATAGGTATTGTATGTGAATCTGCATAATATGAATTGGTGAGCTTGCCAAATGGGAAAGCCTAATAACACTGCCCGACTTGGAAATCGAACCCAGGGTGCTCAGCGGACGATTTACCTAGCTATTCATAGGAGCTTTAAATCGTCCGCCACTGATATAATATAATATGTATACTACACTGACATATATGCGTATGTATAAACTATCTAGGTACTTGTCTATGCACCTATTATTCATTATCGGACTGACCTGGCGTAAAACTAGGTGTAATGGTGGTAATGGCGTAAAAGATTATCTTAAGTAAGCACAAATCTATGTATGACACTACGTACCAGCACTATTAACTTCATGCCCTATTTATTATAAACAGATGTTCCGTTCTACAATCAACTTATCAAAAATGGGATGTAAAAAATCGGATATGAATTAAAAAAGCCATTTTATATTGCAGTTTTATTTTCTAAGAAATACTATCAGGCGAGAAAATTGACAAAAAAGAAACATTTAATCTTGACTGTACCTTATCGACATTTAAATCGCTGTATGTCGGTACTTACACAATATTTGCCAAAATAATTGTTCATTACAAAAGATTGATTCACAGCCTTCTCAATCAATTATTTTTTCTACAAAATACTGAAGCAAGTTTTCCTAGCAACTAGTAATAGGTCCTACTTTTAATAAAATTTGAAAATCCTAACGCTACATAAATACTATGAAGTGATAAAATATTACGCACATTATAAAATGACTCGTTATATAGCTAAAGTACGTTATCTACTTCTTCGAAAAATCAATGAAACAAAAAAAAAACGCAGTAACAGGCAAGAGTTTAATAAAAAAAAATAACATGTCTAGTAACAGATCAAGTTACATAAAACAAAAAAGGGCTTAATACATGAAATTCAATATAAAAGGTAATTATAAAAAGTAAAGGTGGCATATCATGATCGCATTTAATGCGATATGGTGGTACAAAAGAAAACAAAGACAAAAAATAACAATTATTTCACCAATAACTAACAGAAAACTAAAAAAATAAAACAATCGTCGAATCTCCTATACAAACAAGATTGCATCTTTTTCAGCGACTTATTGCTGACTATAATTAACAAGTTTTAGAGTAATAAAAAGAGGAACGATGACATGCTGCACTAATAGGTAGGTACTTATTAGTTTTAATTACAATAAAAAAAAATCTAGAAAAGTCGCTTTAATGTTACCTGTAAAGAAACTAAAACTAGAATTTTAATGTTCATTCATCATCTATCGTACATATTATTCGAATAATGATGACAACTAATTATTAGAGCATTACATGTTAAACCGTTACGCAACTATCACGAGTCAGCACAACAGTCAGCAAAAGGCACAAACTAAATCTAAATATTTTGATGCTTCAAAAAATGCTAACTGATTAAAAATCTGCAGTCATTTTGGGGCTGCTACACATAAAAGCATTGCGACGTCACATCGCAAACATCGGCGACGTCGTACCGGTTATATTGCGACTGCGACAGCATTTAATTAAACTTACGGTATCACGGTGATCTATTTTGCATGCGTTTGCACATCAGTGCCTCATAAACAATATAAAGCTCTAGCTACCCAATGTAACATTAGCAAGCCATTATAGATAAAATAATTGGATATTTTATTACATCCAATCTCTTCTATTTTACGACATTCTATGTAATGGTTTCATTTAGCTGTCTCGAGCCATCCCTCTTAGAACGTCGTCATTTATTTAGTTTTACACGCGGTTATACAATGAGATTATGCTGAGTCACCAAATATTCCTTTAAGTCAACACATTGCTATGTCTGAAATAAATGGGGTCATAAAAATAGCCATTGTTAATAAAGTGGCAGTGATAAATTGTTATGTACTCATCATAATGAATCAACATTGGCAAGAAATTATCACACTGGTGAATATTATGCAGTTAGTAATAATTGTCAATACTTGATTATACAAAATTATGGGACAAGAAATCGTAAGTACCATACATGCAGTAGTTAAAAGTGAAGTTAATGCATCCCTTGAGTAGGTATGTAGGTAAGTAGTGATCTAGTTGCTATCAGTCTTAATTAATTATAGACTATGAAAATTGTATAATAATGGACATTAAATGGACAGATTTAGAAATACAACTGCAGCATGCTTGGTGTTAAATTACTGAATATTCAAATACCTTATAGGTAATGAGTTATCTAATTAAAACTAAATAATTGTACTTTACAGTTTATATTATTTGATTTCATGAATTTATTGGCACATAAGATAGACTATCATAAAACTTTAGACTTTCTGATAGAGTTTTTCTTTTACTTAGTTACAAATTTTAGAGATTTCATAAATATTATATGAATTTAAAATGCCATATAGCATTACTAAAAGTTTTTCTTAATATTTAATACTTATATTTATGAAATAAATTATTATTAAAAAATTAACTTAAATCTCTAACAGTCTTTGGCTAACATGAGTTTAGCCTCACCCTCAAACACAACCTTCTTTTCTTCTTCGACAATGCAATAAAACTTCACTTTGAGAATCTTCCTCACATCAACAAGTTCTACACTTATAGTCAGCTTCTCACCAACAAAGCACTTGTTTGGAAACTTCATAGTTTGTGATACAAGCACAGTCCCAGGGCCCGGCAAGTGTGTACCAATTAGCCCAGCCACTAAGCCATTGAGAAGTGCTCCATGCACTATTGGCCTCTTGTTGCCATTGTTCTGGTGCAAGTAGTTATGATCACTTGTAAGGTTGGAGAACGCATCCAAATCTTTCTGGGTCAATGTTTTTTGTATGCGGATCTTATCTCCCGCTTTGAAAGCTGTATTACTAAATGTTGTTGTATGTATTTTACATATCTTCTGATAATTTTTGTTATTCACAACAATGTAGGGGAATCTGTTTGATAGCATTTTGTTCATTTTTATGTGTTTGATTTTTATTTATAAATTGTCATCTGTACTGCTGCAAACATCTTGCAAGTAAATAGTGGCTAAGTTGACTAATCTTTTGTCATCTGACTTTTGTATTTCATGAATCCGCTGAATAATCTCTGCTGAAGATATTTCTGATCTGGTTTGACTGTTGTTTAGATAAAACAAAGTTGTGATTGTATCAGCTAAGATGTCATTGTGGTTCAACTTCAGTAATGCAATAAGTGGCTGCAGTCCCGACTGTGTTATTATATATTCAGCATTCAATGGATCTGGAAATTACAATTGATACTTTATTAAAGTAAAGTAGCATCATATTATTATGATTATAGAAAGAGGCCTTTGGGTTGTTGTAGAAACTTCAATGCATACTACCAAATATCCAGATCGAGAGGATGGATGTTAATGTATGCAACTGACGTAACTATAATCCACACATCTTAAGGCTGAGGAGATTAGGATACCACTTTAGATTTATATATATGTTTCAACGAGTATACGGCCATACTAAAAAAAAAGTAAGCTCACTCATCTTGTTCATATAAAATTAGCATTTTCATGTCAAAACAAATGATCAGAATGTGATCATCATTTCCCATCTAACTATACCTAATCTATGCTTATTCATGGTGTTCCAATTATATAACTGCAGTAAATTAAATAATGGAATTATTTACCACAGCTTAAATTGCAGATACCAGCAGCAGCAAAATGTAGCAGTTGATGGCTGCTTTCATTCTTTATAACGTGAAGAAATATATCGAGCACGCCAACATCTCTAATAAACCGATAGTTTATAGGATCGTATGCAAAATTCGCCAAATTAGCTAGAACTTGGCATTTGGCATCTGAAAAAAAGAGTTAAATAAATAAAAAATATTACGATTGTGTCGTACAGTGCGTAGATTTCAAATGCACTCTTGTAAAAAACGGACATAGAAATTAAAATACTGTCTTATAAATGAATAATCTAGGTGGTAAATGTATTACATATCCTTATATAATTGTGTATTAAATATCAGATTTAATATAATTTACCATACGAAGTAGAATGCAAAAATTCATCCACTAGAAGCGATAAAAAGCTCTCGCGATCTGTCCCATTTTCAGGAGTACGTTTTTTAAGTTGATTCTCGTTACTAAACATTGAAAAGTCAAGTCTTAATAGTGCTTTTCAATGCACGAACCACATATTTTATTTATAAATAAATAGAGGCTTAATTTTCACGCGCCATTCTGAAAAAAGTAAATTTCCACCATCTTGAATTTTAATCTTCTTTTCCTTACTTTACTCTATGTTCTTTTCTTTCTCCGTGACTTTACTTTTGGCACTTTTGGCAGTCAGTTGATTGAATTGGATGCGATCAAATATCAGAATGTTAAATTTTATCAGGGCCCTTACTATGACCTCTATAGCAGGGCAGAAGTTGCCCGGATATTGAACTGCCTCGCTATTTTGTACTATGACATCGTTATAGCAGGCCTGTAACAGGCCTGCTAAGTTAACGTTTACAAAACCGTTCACCTTTTTTTTTGTATAGACTTTCGTACTATGACGTGCTATTTGACAGCAGCAAAATGATAATGGAACGGCTGTAATGTCAAAATTAGCGATTGCTAAAAAGTTACTATGGGACTAGCTTTTTCAACATCGTTTTGTAATCTAAAATGATATTCGTGGCAACATGTTAGGGTTATATATATAATAAGAGTTTTTAAAGTGGATGGTGAGAATTGTAAGCGAATTAAACCAGACTTTTTCATTTTTGTAGCTGTGTAACGAGTACGAAATATGTACCTAAATAATAAAATTGAAGTGTGAAAATCGTATGGAAAAACATACCAACGGCGTTGCATTTGGGAAATAAATAACAATAATGAAGTTAATGACAGGGAATAAGAATCAATTAATATAGGTAAGAAGATATAACTTAAAATCATCAATGGTAACCAAAACCTATGAAAATACGTAATGTAAGTATAAATAAAAACCTACTCTACAAATCTACAATACTCAATTAATATTTGTATTTTACAGGCCTATCAAAAGATTTAGTCCCCCGTTTGTGCGAGGGTTTTGAACCTATAATGAAAATAATAAATCCTCCAAATGCTTAGTGATCTAAGCAGAGACTAAGGTGAGTGTTATCAATTCATCAGATTTTCTATTGTGGAGCATAACTACACTAGTGTGTTTCTTGTGTATGTTCCTTGCTATTAAACATAATCTGCTGTGTATTAAAGTGACAATGAAAAACATCAGCAAGTAATCTTTTAATCCATTTATTTCAGGAGATTCTCGGTATTGACTCAGAAAAACAATAATGACATCAATTTTATTTGGAATGCAGAACCAGTCTCCAGAAGCCTTTTACACTGAGAAGCATAACAAGACCCAAAACATTATTGAGAGGACCATTGATGTACTAAAGGCTCGATTGAGATGTTGATTAGCCCATCGAGTGCTACTACTACTACTAAAATAAAACAATGACCGCATCTAGTTTAAAAAAATGTGTTTAATTTTTACCTGTTTACAAATTAAATTATTATAATTTATCACATGATACTTTCTTATGACTGACTGAAACATATATACATATAAGTAGGAACCCATATTATCCATATAAATGCAATGAAAGTTTACAAGAACAAAAACTGGTAACAGAAATGACTGCCTGCAGGAGCCATAAATTCATAGCGTGTACTTTGTTGGTTTCTAATATGCAGGTATATGTATATAAAAACACATCATGAGTAAATATTATTCTTTATTTTAATTTTCATCCTAAATACATAGGTATGTATAATGATTAATTAGTTAGGCTCTCCACTGGATGGAATTACTAGATATATTATTTTTCAGTTTAGTAGACTAGGAGATGTCAAGAATACTGGGGCTCCGTTGCATTCCTGTAAAAAGGTTATGTTTCTTGGATTATGGGCATTGCGGTTCTTGTATTTCGATATTTCAATAAATTCCTTTACTATAAAAATGTACCCATGTGTGTATTTTTGTAGGAACAACACAACAAAATACTTTTTTACAATAATTGTGACTGAAACAAAATTTACCAAAAGCACTCTATACCGCAATAAATAAATTACTTCTTATCGACTTTAATGTCTAGTAGGGCTTTGAACATTATATATTACTTTTGTAAAAGGCTGTGAAAATCATTAAATTAATCAAGTGAAATGTTGTTTATATTTACGCGCTGACAGTTGATGAACGTAGGTACGTTCTGAATATCACATTGTATCTTTAATTGTTAAAAAGGTTTTTTTAAAGTGAAACTTGTGCTTTTTAGAGCTTTTAGATAATAAATTATGGTAAGTTGTAATACATAATCTTAGTTATAACGTGTACTTATCTAAGAAATTAAAGTTATTATCATTAAAAAAAAACCGGTAATGTGTTAGAAAATTATATCGTAGTTTTTGAACGTTGTTTAGTCACAACACTAAGACTTCATCTTCATCATCATAGCGGGCAGAGACAAGCATTGCCGTTCAATAATCGTTCACCTTTAATACGGTCATGGTACGATTTTTAGCGATTCCTAAGCAGGCCTGCTTTTGAATGGAAGTTGACTGACAGGCATTTGAACGTTTTCTTAAAAGGTGATGGTAAGCCCCCAGAACTAATCAGAATATTATTTTATTTATTAGTATCATTTTTAAAAACCGGCCTCTATTATTTTGTAACTGCTACGATTAGCGACACGGTGGGGCATAGCGAGCGAACGAATGTCAAAATTTATTTTTTATACTTTATTATTGTAACTTTTATTTTCTTGATCATAGTCTAAACCATTTTTTAACTTAATAACCCAAAGCTATTTTGGTACATAATTTATTACTTCCATGCTCAAGAAAAAGATATTTAAAAAAAAAACCTTTTTTAGAACTAAAATCATAAAATCTATAGCGCCCCGCACACGTACGGTTTGGACCGCGGGAAACAGCACGCGCCGTTCCATCCCTCGCTCCGAACTGTACGTGTAGATGTGCGGGTCTAACAGTCCGATCTGGCATATCGGCGCGAGTGCAAGTCTCACAGTTTTGCGTGCGCATCTCGTGTAAACGTAAAATTACGTAGTCGGGTCGGAATGGCGATTTGGAGCGTCGAAGCTATCACAGAGATCATTCGATTGTTCCGTGAACATCCGTGTCTCTGGAAGATAAAAAGTAAGGAGTATAGTAATAGGAATTTGAGAAACAGAGCATATTTAACATCGGTAAATGTCCATATCTTTGTCTGTATTCCTTTACCCACACTCGTCGTTTTTTTCGGCTGTTTAAACTAACTACAAATCCAGCTAACGCGATGACCAAACGCTCGTCCATTTTTTTTTACAGAACTGCATACAAAACTTTTAAAAGTTACACCGCTCCACGCGCCAGTCCAAACCGTAGTCCAACCCTTGAAAATCAAATTTACACGCACAGTTCGGAACGTTTGTCCAGATATGAAAGTTTCGTCTGCAGTCCAAACCGTGATAGCATTTTTAATCGTAGTTGGCACAACAGTTTGATCCGCAGTCCAAACCGTACAGATCTAACTGCGGTTCGGAACGCAGTCCAAGATGCGCGGTCCAAACCGTACGTGTGCGGGGCGCTATTGTCTATGCTAATGTCTTGCGGCAAGGCGAATGAAATCCCAACACGAATTATTTTCTTGAATAAGATGAGTTTTTAGACAGTATTTTCTGTTACACTGCTATAAACATGAGTACACCGTATATTGCTGGTAAATATTTATAGTACATCTGTATAATTTCAGCAGAACAGCATGTTGAAGAGGTTATATTTATTTGAACCATAACACTTTTACAGGTTTAACCAGCAAAAATATTTTTTTAATTGACTTCAAAGAGCCATATGACGAGACAAACCTTAGAGATGAAACGACTACGAATATACGTAGTTTTATATTTAGTCCAAAAGGCACCTATTTAGCATACAGGACTGACAAGAAGTAAGTATCACAATATTCATCAATATTGTATTCAAATTATGTATGGCCCTATTTATTAAGGTTTAAGTGTGATTACTTTTTGATCGAATATCTGGTATTTATACAGCTAATCAGATTTTGTACAAAACAAATATAGTAACAGTAAAACAGATCTAAATTAATAAATTATCAGTAAGTAATGGTTATAGTGTATGTTTGATGTCCTGATTTTGTCTAATTTTCAGAGCAGAGATAGTGCGATGTTCTGACTGGTCTGTAACTGCAACCATAAATGGAAATATCAAAGATATGTTTTTCTCACCCCTGGACAACTATTTTACGGTCTGGGAAATGTTCTTTTTGACTAAAGAAAACTCTGAGGTAATCTACTGCCCTAACGCCCTACTAAACTTCTGCTCACAGGGTTGCATCCCTGTACAAGTCAAGTATACCATGCAACATATCCTAAGGTACTTGGTAATAGTGTAGCTTCTATCAGTGAATTACTTGTAATTAGATCAGTACTTCCAGAGAACAATTTTACTTTAGAAAAAGAAACTTTGAAAAGGCATCAGATGAGGATGACATGTTAAAAATAATAATTTTACAAACAAATTAACTGTTTCAGGGCAAGCCTAACCTTCATGTTTATAAATCAGCTAATGGCGAACTTGCAGGCAGTTTTATACAAAAGAATCAAACTGGATGGTAAGTCATATCCTAAGAATACAATGTTCTTGATAATTATAGCAATGCACCTTAATATACAGATAAGAAACAGGCATTGTATAATGCACACATTTCAAGATTTTAAACCATTTCACTAGATTATCCCAAAATATTTTTCATCACACTCATAATTGCTTTTTTTTTATTTAAAGGGAACCAAAATGGTCATCAGATGAGAAGCTATTTGCTGTACACGTGAACAACAGAGTGTTGATCTATGAGGACGGCATCCTTGACAGATTTGTGCAACAGTTGCAGGCAGAGAAATTGAAGTGTTTCAGTGTGTCTCCCTGCCCTGCACCTACATACTACTTTGCTGCATTTACTTTAGGTAAAAGGATCTATGAATCTAGATAGCTTGTATGTTAGTCAACACTGGGCTTCTTATAAAATACTCCTATATAGTATGTATAAAATGTTACATGTCAGTGTAACTTGATCGTAGAAAAAACACTAATTTAAAAATATTTTTAAAAACAAGCTTTAATTTTAAAATTATTACAATTTTGAGTATTGGACATTGTATTGTCATAAGAACTAAGGTGTACACAAAATTTCAGCTCAATCTGATATCAACAAATGGTTGAAAAATGATTTACAAATTTTGAAAGGACAACTTACTTACATACATACATACTTACATACGAACAGTGCAAGCTAAATAAAAGCTTGTAAAAAGTAATATAATCCTTCAATCCAATCCAATCATTTATATCCTATCAATGTTAATGAGTAAAATGTCTAACATACTTATGAAAAGGTTAGGTTATAACAACAGCCTATATTTATTATTTTCATGTTAAAGTAACACACATAAGTGAAACCAAATATTTAAAAAAAAATTTCTTTAGAGGAGATTAATTGTAAAAATAAAAAAACACTAATTTAAGATGTAACAAGTGAAACTAAATAAAAGCTTGTAAAAATCATAGCTATTTTGGACGAGATTATAAAAAATCATCAAATGAGTCCTTCCGTCCTGGGTGGGGCGGAAGGGACTGTCAAGACTTTTACTGACTAAAAAACCACCCTGTTTCTTCTGTTGCCCTTTACGTTCCGGGGCCACGGTATCCTGTTAAGACGTCCCGCAACCCCGGCAGGCGTTTGGCCCCGTTGGGGCCCCTTCCCTGTGCGAACAGAACGCGCCGTCGACCCGAGCATGGTCCTTGATCGGACGGCGAGCTACCCATTACTCGCCGTCCGCAAGCCCGCGCCTACGGTGGCCGGATGTCGTCTCGCGACGTCCGACGCCCTGGGCGCGACTACCGCGGCGGCTGGGGCGTGAGGTGGAGGATGTTGTTCTCTCCCTCACGCGGCCCGCCTCCTCCTTCGCTAGCATTACTGCTTCGCAGAAGGAGGTGACTGCATCCCATTCCCTCTCGCCCCGGAGCATGGCCTGAACCAGGTCCGGACGCGAGAGGTCGCCGCCGCCTATCGCCTCCGTGATGATTAACTAGATGACTTGTTGGTTGGCAGGCAAGGCAGGCCAGCCGTCGTTCTGGCGCGTGTTCAAGTACCCTGACTTGGATCAAGGTCAGGCGGTAGTGGCGCGCTCCTCGTTCCAGGCGGACAAGGCCACTTTCTACTGGAACCGACGCGGCACCAACGTATTCGCGATGACGCAGACTGATGTTAGTAACAAACTCAATACTTTCATAGTCAATTACTGGATATCTATTGGTACAACAAACATGTCTTTCAACAAGTGTGATGATCGCTTGCATCGATTGTAATCACCTTGTTTTTGAAACTATATTTTTCTATTCTGTGAAAAAAACAACGATGCCCTACACTAGGAATTTCTCCTGTATTGTAGGTATCCTTTAATAACCAGACCCGGAAAAACTATTTGTAGGCCATACAAATATTTGTTCCGTGCGGAAATCGAGACGATGAGACACCGTGCAACAGCCAATTGCTAAGCCGCTGCGCCAACCGTGTCGTCAATGCTAACTGTCGTTCATAATATTCTGCTTTCTAGGTGGACAAAACTGGTGGTTCTTACTATGGAAAGCAATCACTCTCTTACGGTGATGTCAAAGGCAGTTCGGAAAATGTGACATTCAGTAAGTTTTATGGTATTAATAAATTGTTAGAAAGATATTAAGTGGCCAATAGGTTGGCTCCTAGATGGTGTATTTATGTTCAGTTAATGTTTGCGTTTCTTGACCAATTTTGGAAAAAAGAAGACAGAAATATGGGTCATTATAATACAGTGCATTGACTTGTCTCTTCCTCAGGTAAGGAGGGCCCAGTGCATGCGATCTCGTGGAACCCGGGCAACTCTAACGAGTGGGTGGCGGTGTATGGGCACGCGCCGGCTAAGGCCACGCTTTTCAACGTCAAATGCGAACCGCTGTTTGAATTTGGAACCGGAGCATGGAACTCCATATACTTCCCGCCTGAAGGAAATCATATCCTTTTCATAAGATGTGCAATAATGGTGGAGCCGTGGAGGTGATATAATAAAATCTGTGAAACGCACTTCTGATTTCCGTGATATCCGATTGTTGTATTACAAATCTAACATTTCTAAAAATGTTATGTCATAAGATTTTAGTTCAAATTTTATATTTTAAATTCAAATAGAGTTACATAAATTAGTGTTTGCTCGCGACTTCGTCTGAGTATTTTTGTAACGGTTCACAATTTATTTTTTTCGGTTAAGAAATTTAGCGAAATATATCAGGGATAACGTAGCTTCCTTTTAGCGAAAGAGTTTTTAAAATCGGGTCAGTAGTACCGGAGATTAAGCCGCATACAAACTTTAGTTTTATATTTATTAGTACGTAAGTCTATATTACATGGTACACTGCATCCATATAAATGTTGATAGAATATTGATGTTTATTGTTTTGTTAAGAATGAATGCACTACGTGATCTTTAATGATTCCTTAACTCTGTCACACGTATGCTGCTGGGCGGTTTCGGTAACATAGCGTCAGGTCACATCGAGGTCTGGGAGCTCCGCGGCTACAAGAAGGTGGGCTCGTGCGCGGCCCCTGACACCACTAGTCTGATGTGGGACCCGCGGGCCGAGACTTTTGTTACTGCTACTACGTATCCCAGGCTCACAGTCGGCAATGGGTATGTATTAAGTATAAGAACGAGTGGTCTTACTTACATAATAACCATTCTTCTAAGTTTTTAGTAGTTTCAACTGGATTTCCTATTTTTATTCTCTTTCTTACTATACATATAAACATTCCTCTTGAATCACTTTTATCTATTGATGAAAACCACATTTCAATCTGTTGCGAAGTATAAAATATCGTATAGAAAGCGACTGTGTTTTATACATACATACTACGTAGAGATTCAACTATGTTATCTAATTTGCTGAATTAAAATGAAATTTTAATAGTATAAAATTGAAAGTGCTCAGAATGATTCTACCATATTGTAAATTGCACAATTCTTCTTTGTTACAGCTATAAAATCTGGCACTACACGTGCGCTCTAATGCACAAGCGTGTATGCGCCGAGAAGGAAAACCTCCTTGCTATCAGCTGGCAGCCGGGCAACTTCCCCAAGAGTGAGCTATCTAGGACGTTGCCTAAAGCCATAGAGGACTCAACACCGAAGCCGGCGGCGGCCTACAGACCTCCTGGCGCGAAGAATAGACCTTCCACCTTCACGCTACACGAGCAGGAGAAGCCCCATAAACCTGGAGAAACACCTAGTGGTAAGATATACAATACATGCTTAAAGTTGGATCAAAAAGTACATCTTTATTCATAGAAAAAATGCACAATAGTACTTTTTAATAGCACTCTTCGTCTATGATTGACAGAAATTACCTTTTCATTTTACATATAAAAAATTGCATTTATTTAGCTGCGCCATCGAAGCAGGCGCTCAAACAAAAAGAAAAACGCGAGAAGGCAAAGGCTCGCAAGGCTGAAGAGAAGGCCCGCGGTGACGCGTCCCCCCCGCCCCCCGTCGCCACGTCCCGGGCGCCCTTCGTGTCCACCGGAGACCCCGAGAAGGACAAGAAGATCAAAAACCTCAATAAGGTAATGAGAAGTTAATGCGAAATTAGACGAGTACTTCAAAAATATATACTTGAGAGCAATAAAATCGCACACCCCTTGTAATTTGGTTAATAAAATAAATATTTATTCAAATTCATGAAAAAAACCTGCCTTAACAAAAAAAAGTCAAGGTGTGCGATTTTATTGCTCTCAAGTGTATAATTTTAGTTCATAAATCGTTCGTCACATTGAGGATATCTTAGTATACAGTCAGTAACATTGTTTAAAATATAAGTATATTCCAGAAACAAATGAATAAAGTAAGACTATAGAAGGTGCAAAATAACCACACACAACACAACTAGAATTTTGTACCTTAGCCTATCTTATACCGGAGACTGATTTTACTTTTGCGTGAATCCGACTGGCACTTGAATATGACGTTCAAAAGTGCCTTTTAATGGTCTAATTGAAATAAATAATTTGACATTAACCAGTTTATTGCAACTTGATGCTAAACGTTTATATTTTACTATGAACTACGAATTAGCAAGGTGCCGGGCGCGTAAAGCTGACGAGTTTATGATTAATAAACCAGAATGCGTGGCCATTCTAAGAATATCTATCTCTAAAACATTACGTTTAATAACCTGACCGGTAAAACTGACGTCTAATATTTGAATAATATTAAAAATAGACAAGTAATGACGTATGTTCAACGTAACATACCATGGCGCACTGTACTTTATTTCGCCCGTTGTCTAATAGCTGGCGAGGCTATTGTCTCAAATTATAACTCCGGCTGGTCCTAACAATGTCCTAATGCTAACGCAAACGCAAGCCGACCGCGTCTCGCGACCTGTGGTCGCTTGCGTTGTTTAGGGTTCCATATAAATTCATACTAGAGTTGCGCGACCCTATCGCGGTCGTCGGTCGCGGTCGCCCACATCGGAATACTACCTTAACACGGAGTAGCTTCATAAACAATTTTACTTTGTATGTTACAGAAACTGAGCGACATTGACAAGTTGAAGCAACAGAAAGCATCTGGGAAGCAGCTGGAGCTGAACCAACTTGCGAAGATCGACCAGGAGCCGGCGCTGCTGCAAGAACTCGCTCTACTTAGGTTATGATCGTCCTAGCTCAATAAATAATGCTTCATTGACTACAGGCCGCTTAGCGTCACTCTAGTTATAAAGACAGCTTTATTGTTGAACCGCGCCAGTGGAACAGGCCGCCTAAATATATGACGTTATTGTATTAACATATTTTTCTCTTAGCATTCATAGTTTATCTTCATTTACAACCTGTTCCACGGGAACGGATCAATATTCGTTGAAACGGTTAATTTAATGAAAAGACTTATGAGATAAGCTAAAAATGCGACGTGAAATATGAACAAGTTTGTACGTAACGATTCACGTCGTTACTATAGAATATAATATGTGTTTTGTTTTACTATTTTTGTATCAAAGAGTTTGTTGCTAACGTAGAATCGTTTGCATAATATAAGATTTGAGAGTGTATCTATTTACTTACGTATAAAAAATAACCGGACTGAAAATAGCCTGAGCCTAATATCCGAAGACGGGAAAATTACCTAATACTTGTTTGATTATTCGCGAGTACAGTTACTCATTTATATGCTATATTTTTTCATATAAATCTGTTATTAATATGAGAAGAATTAATACATTGTTTCTAATTTGTTGATAATTATATCGTAAGTGTACTAAATCGCTGACTTTCTTTTATAACGACTACGTGAAGTGATTGTTGATTTGTTATACGTATAATAAACAAATTCGTTTGAAATAAAAACATCAATCAATATCTGGTTACTATATTTGTAAGTTGTAGTTTTATTTATCTTAATCTCCGTTTCCGCTAATGTGTTTTATCAGCTTACCTAGTTTTGCACGTTGAGTGAAGGAAATAGTTTAACTGTGAAAACCGCACAAGTTGTAAAAGTCGACTGGAGTAGAGCTTTTTTACGTATTGTGGTGTCACTCTACACATATTTGTTTGCGTGTAAATTAGATAACACCTTTACATGATATGGTGAACTACTTCTAACTATCTCAAAACATACATCTGCCATCAATGCGTGTTTAGCCTAAACAAAACGATAAGGTTGAAATTCACTGGAATTTCAACCTTATTTTTTAGGCTTTTAATTATTATATTAGGCAAAAAAAGAGAAAAATAATAATAATAATAAAAAATTAAAAAACTTAATAAAAAAATTAGAAATAACGATTATGCTGCCATCGCTTGCCTCGTTCGTTCGTTGCTGGGTTCGATTCCAATGTCGAGAAAAGTTATATTTGATCCTATAACAGGGATTTCTCAGTAGCATCCTAGATTCTGGGTTTGTGTGCGGTTTATGGCAAAAAGCACGCCTTGTTGCATGTGACGTCATGCAGCATTCCATTTCATACAAAAGTCCTGTTTGTACCACACGGCGATGCAAAATGAGTTGTCAGTTTCAGTTGAATGTAACCTATGCACTCACGTTTGTTCGGCCTCACACTTAGGTACTACATACATAAACTCACGCCTTTTACCCATGGGGGTAGGCAGAAACTACAGAACGCCACGCCACGCAACAACTGCTGCCACAACTTAGGTACTGCAGTTGTAAATAATAGTAATACCAGGCTATTACTGTCCCACAGGGCAAAGGCCTCGTCACATACAGAGGAGGTACGAGCATTGATCACCATGCTTGCCTGAAGGCTGATTTCAGACTTATATTATTTACTAGCTTCTGCCCGCGACTTCGTCCGCGTCAAAGTTTGTAATTTATGGACTAATTTGGCCAATGTGGAATATTCATACAAAATTTGCACAGAATCTATTAGGCAGTATTCGCGTGATGCTCTAACAAACATACAGACAAAAAGACAAACAGACAAAAATTCTAAAAAAAATATTTTCGGCGTTAGAATCACTCCCCGACCTCATAGCAATTACTTTTTTTCAAAAATATTAAATGTACAGTTTTGACTTCGCTACGATTTTATTATATGTATAGATTATAAACGACCTCCCTGCTAAATTTCATCTTTATTTGTCAAGCGGTTTTCGATTTTCGGTTTTCGACCTTACGCTTATGTATTGTACCTTATGTGCTGTATGTGATGTATGTATACGCTTATATTGTATGTGATGTACCTTATGTATTTAGGTAACTTCAGTTTATTCCCCACGATGTTTTCCTTCGCCATTATCGGTGATGTCCAAGATAATCTTAGAAAGTCGGTTGAAAAAGTCGCATTGGCACTTGTCCGGCAACGAACCCGCAACCTTATGCATAAGAGGCGGACGCCTTAACCACTGGGCCATCACGGCGATGACCGATTGCCGATGACCTACAGGCGTGATTTGATAAAAAATAGACAAAATTTCTAATCGCCCACCTTTTAATGAAGGTGCACTAATTACGTAAGGTACTTAGTTGCAATAAAAAAGTAATTAAAAAAAACGAAAGTTTTTAGCAATACATAACGATTATAGCACCTTGTTAAAAATTATTTCATTTGCGTTAAGTAGGAAAATTTTGCGGACTGGAATGCAGTTCTCGATTTATTAAAGTACCTACCTAGGTAGGTACCTAAAAATTTACGTTTAGGTTTGATTTCAATACACTGTAAAAGCAGTAAGACAAGTGTCGTTCGGTGTAATTTATTTATATAATAACTTGTAAGCAGTTAAGGTACATAGCTTCAAGTATTGCAACACCGCGTTAATCTTCGATGCAGCTTGAGAGGATATTAAGCTAGCCTAATTTATTTGGGTAGGTGTGCTCTCCATTAGTTGTATACCTCTGCTAAACCCATTTATTACGCTAAGAACAAAATCTCGTTTTTTTATTTAAATAATGTTCGGTTAGGTACCTACCTACTCAACTAGTTAATATTGGTACTACCTACATATTTCATAGCAAAACACGTAAAGGCAATAAAAAATCTCGTTAACAAAAGCAAATATACTCGTTTTTTTTTATGACAAAGCTACACCTAAGTATTTTCGTTTCAGATTAAGTTTCAGATATAAAAACGTTTTTAGCTTAAAATAAACTCAAAAGCAATTGACATGATAGTGAAATGTCTAGAAACGGAACAATTCGGAATCCTTCCAAAACTTCCTTTGGTTAACAACTTCATGCGATAAACTACTTTCTGACATAGATTATCGCAAGTAAACACGACGTACGAGTACCTACATATCAGGTACTACATAACATATCTACCTACCTACATTTAAATAAATGAAAACCCCGCCACACTTCCCAACGCCGCAGCGAGTCAGCCGAGTCAAGTCAACGCTCCATCACTGGCTGGAAAGCGTCCTCTATCCAGGAAATTTTTATTTGAACACGATAAGATATCGATAATAAATTGATATTAACGCCGAGGTTGGTTTTTAATTGTTAACAGTAGTAGTCGGTGCGCTGGTGTGTTGACACGCCGATAACTCGGTTTGTTTACGATCGGTTATTATTGCGACGGCGGTGGCGGCGGTGCGTTGTAATCTAGCATATTCGTATTGAACTGCTCCAACGGACCGAGGAGCAGCGTGGCCCTTCAATATGGACAGAGAGTGCGACGATGCTGACGATAACACGCAGCTGCTGAGTGAAACTGATCGTGAACGGACTACAAGTGACTCAAATTTGAACAGTGTTGCCGTTCGTGGAACAGGTTCTCAGGAGACGATAGTGTTTGATAGCAAGATGATGAAGACTTCCACCCACACTGAGGACCTGGCGGCGACGTGGGGCGGGCGCCGGTCGCTTCCGGACTCCGGGCGGCTACGGCGTGTGCACTCATGGTCCGGAGGACCGCCAGACGACATTAGCTCAGAGATCATTATACTAAGAGAACGGTAAGATCTTTTCCTTTAAGTATATCAATACGTGCATCTAAGTGGGTAATTATTATAATCACACGTGTTGTAGTTTGTTACTAGGTATTATCAGTCTATTGTAAATGTAAGATAAGTCGTTGTTATTTATCTGTACAATAATAATATAATAAATGTTAAGCAACTAGGTATACCATGTAACATGTACGAAGGTAATTCAATTCTAGACTGAACTTGGAGTCATTGGAGAAACACCATTCGACATAATTTCAACAAGAATAAATAAATAGAAAAAACTCGAAAGTACTACTAGGAACTTGAATCTCATTGCAGTTCTTGATAATCAAAATGCCTACCTAATCTGTATAAAAATAAATTACTTTCGACAACAGCCATCATGACTCGTAAGGAAACCCTTATCTGTTACTAAATCCGCAACTAAAAACAATGCGTGTAAAAACTTCGTATGCAGGTGTCAGGGCGAAACAAACCAAGCATATTGCAGGCATTCGTTGCCATGCATCCATCCATTATTTGCAGGTTGGTTCGAACGCAGACGCGCCTACAGCCGGGGGCAGTGCGCTTCCTCTCCAGCCATCAGAGACTGACGTTGGCTTCCCTGGCCCTGGTAGACTTCATGAGCTTCTGCTCCATGAGTGTGATGGCGCCATTCTTCCCCCGGGAGGCAGCTGCCAAGGGCCTCTCCGAGACCATGTGTGGAATCGTGTTCAGTTTCTACGCAGTCGTCATGTTCCTCACATCGCCCTTATTCGGGAAATTTGTAAGTATTGCCTGTGTCACTTCTTCAATGGTGTGCTAAGTAATTTTGAATACTTAGCAGAAATCAACAAAAAGTGCTTTAATAAAAATCCGTACTTGGGTTCTTTCATCGAAAATAGTTATTGTAGCTTCAGCCGATTGCCATAAGTCATAAGCCGAGCGAACTAATTCTTGAAATGAGTGGAGACAGCGATTGGTAAGTGTAACACGTAGGACGTTCCTCAGCTAGAGGACCGAACTTCGGACCGGCCTATATTCAATATTTGAACCAAGCAATCTAATGTAATAATGTTAAATTTTTCGCTAGTCACTTCCACTTGAAGGTTGTCCTATTTTTTTTCTTGATAGAAAAGTCGAGAGAATGTTATATCAACTTTGATTCTAAGTAATCAAAAGGTTACAATCTTCAAATAGACTTTGACTTTATATAGATTCTATTCGAAGAACATGCGTAAGACATTTATTTATAGTTATGTATAGGTTTGTTTGTAGTTATTTTAAGGTATCCCTTAAGTTTTCTTTTTACGTCATTTTAAAACATTTTGCTGTTGGCTTAACGTGTGTGTTAGCTGATATGTGGCAAAAAATTGTATAATTTAATTGTTTTAATACGTTGTGTACATACCTAATACTGTTATATAGAAATGAAAATTGTAGTGTATAAATAGGCGTGTTGCTTTAGAGTTTGTTGTATTAATGTTCCAACATTAAATGCTAGAACGTTGTGAAGGGTTCGTGTTTTGGGTGCTTTGACGTTCAAAAACACGACGTGCTTTATAAATAATATTTATTTTGTCCGAAAATCTGACAACCAGTGTTACTAAGGGATATCGTATTACCCAGTTACTGGGATGTGGAGGTCAGATAGGCAGTCGCCCCACGTAAAATAAAATAAAGTAAAATACCGGTGTATTCAGCTGCATCCGGTTAGACTGGAAGCCGACCCTAACATAATCGGGAAAAGGCTAGGCAGATGACAGTTTTAAGAGCTGGTGGTTGGCCCCCTGGTCGCCCACCGAGATAGTCCCGCCTTGAATGTACCTACCAAGGAGCGATGAAGCGCAGAATTCTAGGTGTAAACAGAACAGACAGAATATGGAACACCACACTGTGCTCCAAAACGGGGAATATGGACGTGGGCAAAGGGCTGCCAGGCTCAAATTAAAAAAAAATTAAAATAAGTTGAACTATTTGAGGTCGGTGTTTCCTATCTGACTACTCTGAGAAGAAATACAGAATCAAATTTAGAGGTCTAAATCTCCATACAGTTTCTTGTAATGGTCTCAGATTCTTATAAGAATTAGCTGTTATTCATCATAATTTTAGAAACTACCTATGTTTGATTTGTTCGGAAAAATAAGGGTGGTGTGGCCACCCCTTATAGCCCTTATCGCCTTCATTATCTATTAAAACAAATGAGTGCATGCTTAAACAAATATTAACCCATTGTTATACAAACACTAGACAGTTTACATACTACTTAGCACTATCTCATAGACGTGGGTACGTAGTTTAATGATCATGCGTGATGTTTACTTTTGCAGTTGCCGATGGTCGGCGCTAAGTTCCTATTTACGGCAGGCATGTTCGTCGCTGGTGCCTGCAATGTGTTATTTGGGTAAGATTTAAGGCCACTGCACAATTGTAACACCCAACGCCATCCCATGCGTGCTTATTGGCCAAAAGACAAAAGATGAAATGTGGCCACGTACGTACGCTTCACTGACGTAGCGTGGCGTAGCGTGTTATAAGTCTATTTCCGCCTTTAGTGTAATCTTTAATAGGACAATAGGACAATGAGTTTTATGACTATTTATAGGTTGTACTTTTGTTTACATATACACTTATCGTTGTTTAAATACATATATGGGGGGATGAGTACAGAACAAGGTCATGATAGAAAACTAAGATTTATTTGAGATAGAATTTGTTTATTTAATTTTATTGTGGTTTTACCAACGCTTAGGATAACTAAATGTGATCAAAACTGCCAATAATAATTATTAGTTAAAAGTACCTATATGTAGGGGGGCCTACAAAACATTGCATAGCAACCAGTGCATTGTGCAATTTGTATGCCTTTAATAGATGGTCTAGTTATGTACCTACTCCAACCAACGTTTCGACTTCGATAACTTATGGGCATTATGAAAGTATGACGGTTATATTACGTGTTTATTTTCAAATATTATTTCAATAAAAATTTTTCGTCCTTATGCAAAACCATTCTATAATGCGACTTACGTAAAAACCGATAGCAGCGAGTTACTTTGCAGTTCCTCTGTGACGCAATTTTTCAGGATTTTCTTTCCGTCATGAAAAAATACTAAAGTAAAATTTTAACTGTAGGTGGGCTAAAGTAAAGAGAAAAATATTTATTTCCGATGGAGCGTAGGACGGCTGGACGTTAGCAGAACCTAATGTGTGCCTTCGTCCGTATGGGCAGGCGTCATAAGATCTAAAAATAGATCGTATATATAAATATAGATCTACCTTCCAAACTATTTTTAAATCGTCCTTTTTGTTAGTGCGTGCTTTTTGTGTGCGTTCCCGAATTTTGAGGTTTTTAACACCTTTTCGAGCATTTCTTTTTCACGTACTTACTTAACTGGCCACTTTTGTTAAAAAAAATGGATGGAAAGCCATTAAATATTTTTTTTAATTTATTTATTTTATTTAGCATATGGCTTTTTCCTAATCTTTTTATTAAAATCAGCTAGCATTATGTTACTTATCTCGACTAAAATCTTTTTAGTCAAGTGCTTGTTAATTAATTCTAAACTTAACTGCTCAAGCGCCATAACTTTTCCATTTATATTTGCAGCACACTAGCTTTAATTGAAGACACAACGACGTTTACAACACTATGCTTCGTGGTGCGAGGGATGGAGGCTCTCGGCGCCAGTGCGTACTCCACGGCCAGCTACGTGTTCGTAGTGAATACGTTTCCTGACAGCATTGGCTCGGTCCTTGGTATCCTGGAGACTTTCATCGGTCTTGGCATGTCAGTGGGACCGGCCATCGGAGGTCTTCTGTACTCGGTACCTAATTGTATTTATTTTATGAAAGACAGAAATACATAAAATATTTAATGGAGAAAACACTTTCTACGACATTAAATTTTTATTGTTAAAATAAGTAAGTTCTCTGTCTCCATTGTAGCTCTGTTGATATTTAATAGTTTGTTTGAAACATAACATCAATGTATGTATTGCTAATGATTTTTTTAAATAATCCCTATCGTATTGTTATCGTAACGTTTTTAATTAATACTTCTATGCATTTTGTAAATTAATTAAGCTTCACTACATGATTTCGATACGTAAACTAGAACATTAATGTTTCTCGTGACGTTAAACGTAACGTTAAAATTGCTGCAAGACGAAAGTGAATTTTATTGAAATAAAAATATTCGTTCAAACATTTCTTTAATACCTGACGTAAAAAAAATGTAATTCATTGGCAACGTACTTATAATATAACAAGACGCATGTTGCACTTGACAAAAAGGAAACAAAATACCAATGAGGACCAAAATTTATCAATTAACTTAATCGTTTTTCGTCTCCATGGAGGCCTACCTAAGTTTTAGAACAAGCAACTAGCTTCAACTTTCTAACTCCTTGACAATTCAAAAGTGTCTGTAAATGGTGTGCTTTGACTTTGACTTGGACAACGTTATTCACTGTAGTTCGTTTTTTAGGTACCTTCATTTTCTTATGTTTATTCTGAAATGTCGAACACCGAATCGCAATAAGATTTTATGTGAATGTATAATTACTTATATGAATGTTCCAGGTAGATCGGGGGCTTCGGGCTACCTTTTTACACTCTTGGTGTTATCATGGTGTTGACAGTGCCCATCAACTTCTTCTTGCTCACTGATTGCGAAGGTAATTAACTTCCCTACATTTAAAAAGTTCAACCAACAGTTAGGTGTACTTCTGTGCTGATGGTGTCTCGAACAAAACGCAAAATTAATGCGACAAATATCTAAGTAGTGCGCGTAATTTGCCGTGATTACCTAGTTGCTGATTGCAAATTAACAAATTAATTTTTCGTTCGAGGAACCTGGGGTTAGTCCTAGTTCAATTCCCATTATAGACAGTGGAATTTTTCCCATGTATTTAAGTTATGTAATATATGTAAGATAAATGTGTATTACATAATTTCCTTTATTAATTTGCAACCGCTTAATCTAACACATTATTTCGCAGAATACGTATCCGGATCCAAGACGGCTTCCATTATCGGATTGTTCAAGATCCCTTCAATAATCATCACGGGTCTAGTGATAGTGATAGTTTCCAACACTTGGGCGTTCCTGGACCCTACTCTGGAGCCTCACCTGCGGCAGTTCGGCCTGTCCACGGAGCAGATCGGGCTGATATTCCTATTGTTCTCCAGCCTATATGGAATATTCAGTCCAATATGGGGATGTGTCGCTGATCGGTAAGCTATTTTGCGTTGCTGTGCCCGGGTTTGACATTTCAGCTTTCTGTGATGGCAAGGCACCTGTGAAGCCTAGGTAAAATTGGAGATGTCTGTAGGCGGCTGTCTTCGATTGGTTTACCATTAAAACAGAAGGTACCTCATTCACCACTGCCTACTGCTAGACGTTGGACCTCCTCAAACATCAGACTCTTGTCGGAGGATCCACCATTTTCAATGGAGGATCAGGAACTGTCCACCCTGTCCTCAGACTTTAAATTGGTGACCCCGTAGTCTGAGAGTCGAGTCGATTGTTGGTCATGTCGACCTCTGACTGACGTTACGCATCGGTGTGTTTAATTTTATAATGTGTGAATGAATGTATTTTAAAGATTTACAAGTGGCGTACAGAACCATTCAATCTTTATAACTGAATTGAATTTATCTGCGAATATATGAACTTAACATAAAAATCATTTTAGACACACTTAAAAATAAAAAAGAGAACGGACCAGTTAAAAGAAAGATCCGCTTAATGTCACATATCTATACTAATATTATAAAGAGGTAACATTTGTTTGTAAGTTTGTATGTTTGTAAGTTTGTATGTAGGGGGTAATCTCCGGATCTACTGAACCGATTTTGAAAATTCTTTCGGAAATTGGAAGCTACGTTATCACTGAGTGCTATAGGCTATATTTTATTTTAGAAAAAATAGGGGTCCGTAAGATATTTGGGTTTTTCGGACCCAAGGTGTAAAAAATCATCCAAAAAAGGGTTGGGGTAGGGTACGGTAGGGGTAGGGGTAGGTTAGGGTAGGGGTAGGGTAGGGTAGGGTAGGGGTAAGGTAGGGTAAGGCAGGGTTAGGGTAGGGGTAGGGTTAGGGTAGGGGTATTGGTAGTGTAGGATACCACGCGAACGAAGTCGCGGCGGGTCAGCTAGTAATATAATATTTCATTATCAAGATTATTAATGTAGGGTCACCTGTTCACAAATGAAACACCAAAATTTCAAACCATCCTGTCTCTGCCGTTTCTCAAGTTAGGGGTCTAATTTTTTGCATCAAGATAGACAATTTAATTAGTTATCTCATCGTATTATAATTTTTTACTGTACTTTTATAATTTATGCATAAAAAAGCTTTTTTTAAAAAATGAACTTTGTTTCATTGTGTCCATATATGTGTATTCAATGAAACACCTGAATTTTTACAATGAAACAAGGCTAAGCAACAATGAAACAGTATTATTAGTAGGTAGTGTTTTGTTTGCTTTTAATCATCTATGCATTAAATTAAAGAAATTTAAATGAAAATAATGTTTTATTCATATTAATTATTATCTACGATATTAATCAGACTTAAACATTAACAATCACAGAGGTAATACCTGCTGGTTCAGGTTTAACAAAAAAACAATCACCCTGTCTCTGTCTTACAGGTCTTAAAAACTTATAAAATTTCAAAACAAATATGTAGGTAGGTACCTAAGTATTTTTTCGCTTAAAACAATCTAATATTTATCCTCTTCTTCTAATCTATGTTGTACGAGTTGCAGTGATCTCATTATCACAATCATTGTCATTTTTTTTTTTTCGCTTAAAACATGTTAGCTGATTAGCTGCCCAATGATCTCCTTTTTTTCTTATAATAGCTTTACTACGTGTTGTCTGAAAAATAATAAATAAAATAACTACAAAGTAGGTAGTTACTGTAGATAGCCAATAAAAAGCTTTAAGAAAGTTGCTTGTGTTTAGAAAAATTATCGTTAGGTATTGTTATTTTCCACATAGCCTACAATAAAACCAGATAGTACACAATGACACACTGTTTCATTGTATACAACATACTTTTAGTTTCATTGTAAACCAACAAGGTATTTTTTTATAACATAAATAAAAATTGCAACAAAGAGTGAACTATTTTCATACAGATTTAAGTTAAAAGACACTTTGAAACGTACAGAATGCAACGTAATATTGAACAATATGAAATTATCTTCTATAATTTAATAAAAAATCACCAAATATGACCAAAAATTCTTACTTTTTCGCAGCAATATTCGTTATGCGTCACTAGAGACGACCTCTTCCACGCGGCGCGCTCGCAAACTGGGCGTGTGCGGGGGGGGCCTGAGAAGGTCCTTTCATGCTATCCTGCTCTATCTAGCAATGTCGCATTTTAGAAATATCGCAAAGTTTCACTGTGTACGATTGTTTCAATGTTGGACAGGTGACCCTACTTTACTATTACAGGGTACACAATCATTGGTGTATGATGGTGTGGGGTCTGTTTCTGTCCAGTGCGGGATTGTTACTACTTGGACCGTGTCCTTTCATACCGGGACTACCAAGGTAAGCATGTTATCAAAATAATAATAAAAAAATTAAAATAAAAAAAAAGTTTTTAAAAACAAGCTTTTATTACTTACCTGTTATTAAAAAACACAAAAAAAAAACAAAATAATTTTATTTAGATAAGAAATAGTCTGGTAAGAAACAGTCCCAATTTTTTTAATAAAAGCGTGTTACACTAAGACGTTACGAGAAATCAAGAAGGTAGAATTGTATTTATTTAGTACCTACCTATCAAAGTAAAATTATAAGTACCACTAATATTTAAAACTTTTTTTATACTTTGTGTAAGTAGTTACCTACCTAACAATAATTTTAATAAAAACGGGACTGAATAAATTTGGCCAAAAGTGTACATGCGCGAAGTTGTACTATCTGTGCTCAAGATACTCGTCTCGACTACTCGACTTTGGTCCTAGATGGTACCTAGGGTCTGACCCTGGGTACCATCTAGGACCAAAGTACTCGTCAAAACTAATCAAACGAGCCCAAACTCGACGGGGTTGTGTCGTTTTATTACAGAGTTCCTATGGCCACCTTCCAGCTTCATCATCAGACCCTGGGTACCATCTAGTATCAAAGTACTCGTCAAGACAAATCAAATGAGGCCAAACTCGATGGGGTAGTGTCGTTTTAATACCGGGTTCCTATGGCCACCTTCGAGCTCCATCATCAGATCAGCTCCATGTCATAATAATATTAAAATGTTCCCCGATGACGACATGCATGCAAAATTTCAGCTCAATCGGAACTCGTGAAGTGGATCAAATTTAGCTTTCAAGTTGTGATGACAAACAAAAAACAAACAAACAAATACAAGTGAAACTAAAAATAAAAGCTTGTAATAAAAGCTTGTAATAAAAACTCTTGAATTTTGGGTACACTACCAGTCGCCAGAGATGCAAAATAATTTTTCAGTGCCATTAATATTTTTTTTAATGAGCTTTAGGATTTTTTTTTTGTGGATTAATTAGAATGTAAAATACCTATATTGTAAATTGTTTTAAATGCGTTTACCAAGAAAAATGTAATCGTTTTTTTAAATAGTAGTTATACTTCTTCAGATTTCTGATGCCACCGTAGATAGATACATACCACGAAAGAAATACTCATTTGAATATTCTAAATGATCGTATTTGTAATATTTTCAGGGACCTGTGGCTTGATCTAGTGGCGTTGTCTATTCTGGGCATGTCAGTCGCGTTGACACTCCTGCCCACTTTCCAAGGAGTGCTCACTAGTTCCATGTAAGTTGTTATAAATTACTTGTTAAATAAATTAATTACTTGAGGGCAAGAGGGGCAAGGGTATGTTTTTATGTTGCACACTATGTGTAGCCAGCCGCACTTTGAGTTTGGAGTACCTAGCGAATGTTCGCCCACAGTCAACGGGTTAAACAAAATCAAACTTAGATAGATAATTACCTACTTACATTAGGCAGGTTACTGACAGTGTTTATATTATATTTTTATCTGTTAGCTACGAGGGTGGATGTCCCGAAGCCCTGGCAACGTACAGCGCGGTGGCGGGCGTGTGGTCGTGCTGTTACTCGCTGGGCGAAGTCCTAGGGCCCGCGCTCGGCGGGGCTCTGACAGAGCGCTACGGCTTCCCGCTGTGTGCTACGCTTTGTGCTGCTGCCTGCTTCACTATGGTAAGTGCATGTTCTTAACCTTTTGAACGCCATTGTCACATATATGTAACAAACGAAATCTTACCCTGAACTCCAACGTCACAAATATATGACAAAATACACGTAGCACCATATTATGAAATAAACAATTTAATCAAGTTTTGGAATCCCTATTTTTTGTGAAGGTCATTTGACAGAAAAAGTGGCCTGGCGTCAGGGGTACGGCGATTCGTTTAAACTCTGGCGTTCAAAAGGAAAGGATTCGTGAATTCAGTTTTACGAAATTCTATGTGCTACGATTTCGATCGATCTGCTACGCTAGGTTTGCGTAGCGGACTGTGAACGAAGAAGATAGTCGGGAGATCAGTGCTACGGGCCTACGGGATTCTTCTGTGCGCTACGAGTTCCCTCTGTGTCTACGCTTTGTGCCGCTATCTACTTTACTCTCATGGGATTGTTCCTTGCGCTACGAGGTTTTCCTTCTACGTTTGACGCGGCTATTTGCTTTAATATTTAAATAAAAAATACGTATTTCTATGAGTTGGTGGAAATGGAGTCGGAAGCTTATAATATGAGCTTCTTAAAAATTATAATTTTTTTAAACATTTTAAAAACATGTTGAACCCCATTGTTGAACAATGTTACCATTCTAATGCTATTATTTACTTCCAGGCCGTAGTAACCCTAACATTCTTCTCCTTACGCGAGTCCCGCAAGTGCGCGCAGTCGGCGTCGGGCAGCGCGTGCGACTCCATCCCCTACACCGACTCCACGTGGAACAGCAACAACTTCTGTCGCACGCGCAGCGCGCCGCAGACCTTGGCTGAGCACTCCCCGCTGCTCACGCCGTGTTCTTGCTACAATACACATAGTACGTATCGGTACCCATTAGAGCATGAACCCAGATTCATTAATTGTTAAATTACTGTAAAAAAAAAACTTATGAATTTTAAGACTTTAATTCATCGATTTCAATAAATAGATTATCAACGTGATTTTTCAAGACTTTTGGGCTTGTATGATGACCGCTGTTTCGGTACACCAAACAATGAGTTTGGAATAAAAAATATGTACATATTCGTGCTAGTTAAAACATTGTTATGCGTCAGTTTGTCTACATACTTACATGCGACCAAGTCTTAATGAGTTTGTTTTATGTTGCTTACACAATAAATATTTTTTCCCCAGGTTTTACGTACGGTACATCTCCACCCAAGCATTTCTGCCTGCTGCACAGCAAGAGCAACAAAAGCGGGTACGCCAGCATCGCCGAGATAGCCGCATACATCCTTAAGTTTCAGTTCGTAACCAGCTTCTACATCAAAATCAGGAGGTCCAGGAGAAAAGCCATCACTGAACCAGTCAACACACCAGTGCTCAACGAACTACTTTACCAGAATTATCTCGACAAGGAAAATGACGAATCGAAAGTAAAACTACGCGTTAACTCCAATGGCTACATAAATATGACGAAGAAAAGTGATAAGTACTGCACTTTCTTAGAAGACGCGATCTTCGGAAGCCCCGATATTATGGACAATGTTACCGCCGAGCACTTGAGGGTTAAGAGGTATAACATGGGACTGGTTTCTACAGAGAAGCGTTGCGAAGAAGAGCGGAGGACCACGTACGAAATCATTAGACATAATCTTGAGAAGGTCCAGTTTTATGAACAGGATGAGTGCCCGTCGTTTCAGGATATATTTGTAAGTACCTACATATATGCCACAAGTGCACTCCCTTTTCCCTCATTTGCATAGTCCGATGGGTCCGATCCGAACACAGTCATCAAGATGACACAGTCCGATGCTTACCACTTTTTGAGGGGATCCCTTTTTTTCGCATAATATTCTTTTTCCTAATATACTTTGGCATAACGGTTTTGGTATAATTTGTTTTGCCATAATAATACTTTGCCATATTTTTTTTTGGCATACAGTTTATGTTGGCATAATTATCTTGAAGGCTAATTTGTTTTGGCATAAATTTAATTCGCATAACGTTACTAGGCATACTGACTATTAGCATAATAATATTTAGGCATACAATAATTTTTCAATAGAAATAATTTTATTAGTCATATTGAAAAAAAAGTCTTAAAATTGTATGCAAATAGATAGGACTGAAACCCTTTTTGAGTGAGCTAAGTTAGTTGAATTGATGAAATGATAAAATTTTTATAGTTATACTTCACTCATCATGTAAGCTTTTATGAAAGATTTAACTTCGTTTTGCAGGATAGCTGTGCCTGCAGAGATGGTGTTACGTATGTCAGAGGAACGGTGACTGTGTCCTCGACAGGCGCCTGCGAAGTATAAGATCTCGTTGTGTTCACTATATTCATAAATAAGATTTTTTAGTTTTAATTCATATAAAAATTCAACCAAATAATTAATACACCTAATTAAAGAACGCAATTTCAATATTTTTTTTTTGTTTATTATCCGTCCCTCTTTAATGTTCCCCCTGACGGAAGACCATGGCAAAAATATTTTACGAATCGCTCCGCTCACAAGGGTTGCAGAATTTTACGAAGCTCCCTTCCGTTAAATTCCAATGTTCGCATTTTCCGTGGAAACGCGACTCCCTACAGTTTATGCTTTCCTAGTACGAACGACCTCTGCTGACGATTTCGCGACGTTGCCATGGAGATTTCGCAAGTCTGCTTGACCACTGTCCATTTGGGAAAAAGTGAAACTGAAATATTTTGCAGGTTGTTTTGATAAAACAGTTCATTCTTTATTTTCATCCAAAGCATAGTAACGACGCCAAGCGCCAACTTGGGTTTTCACGACCAATACCGAATACATTTGTACCCGGATAACATAAGTTGACTAGAGATTTGAAAATTCTTGTGAAAGTTTAGAGAAAAGTTCAGAAAATTAAATCGTGTACCATGAATTATTTTTGTGAGCACCTTAGGCACAATTTTTAATCGTTAAATAACATTAACCTTGTAGATTAATTTATAGTTGGCACAAATAATCAGTTAACAGTGTGTTTATTTGCGCTTGAAATATTAGCAAAAAGTTAGAAACTTTTATGATAAAAAAACTCATTTGTTTTTAGCAACTTAATTCAAAGATTCATTCGATTTTTGAAAAAGTTCTACTGTCTCGCAACCCTGGACGCTTTTTCTAATTATTTAGACAAGCAACAGTACCTAATTCGCAAAAGGTGACTCCGCGTCGATATTATATCGTTGACTGTTCAATAGATACGGCGTCCACAACACCAGGATAGCATAAGGTTACAAGATAATACGAGTATTATTGTTTATCTGCCCTCAATAGAGTTTTGAAGGTTTTATCCGGAACCTTCTATTTTGTTACTTGTAGGTAGGTACTAGGTAAGTATTTATAATAATTTTATTTTCTTTTTCTAGAAAGACACTTAAATAAGTATTTGAAATAAAAGTTTCGCCCCCAAAATGTTTCAAGTACTTTCTATTTACATAGGCTGAGTGAGGATTGGTCGGGAAACGAAGAGGGTTGGGGGAAAATCAAAGAGGGTGCGACCCTCCAACGCGGAAGCGAGATAGATGCGGAATATCCTTTTCTGTGATATCATATCTCGCGATTGCTGTTGTCCTGGTAGCTATCATGCATTTTGCTAAAGTAACAATAATTTCTGAAATGGGTGAAATGATTATGAAACGATATTAATTTGTACTCTGTATTTTATTGTAACGCAAGAACATCTAATTTACATGATGGGTAGAATAAAATATATGTTAATAAAGTAAGTAAAATCTGACGAAATTAAAATACAAAATATTTATAATTAGTCAGAGGAATCAGTAGAACTTGACCAAAGCTAGGTTCACTTACAATCATGAGGCAATAATTTCACTATTTCATGGGGATTAGAATAAATGATATTGTCCGAACTATCGAAAGTTAAGCCGAATATGTTCTTGATGCTAGCTATTTCTAACAACGTGTGGTTCGCCTTGTGCGCTACGTAGATGGCACTTTGAGCACAGAAGTGTGCGACGCCTTTGTGATTTACTTCAATGGCCCTGAACACTTTAGGCCCCTCGTATGGGATCCGATGATTCTCCCCTTTCTTTATCTCGAACAAGCCATCCTTAGTCGTTATAAATGTGTCACCATCTCCATCAATAGCGAACTGGTATATTTTCTCCTGAATATGTTGTTGGAGTGAGACATTGTGTGTCTTCGCATAGTACTTATGAAGCCGCTGCGACGGGTACTGTATGAAGTACAAGTGGTGGTTGAAGATCTGCATGTCCCAAATGTCACGCCCCTTAACAACGTGCTTCAAGCCCTCGGATTTCTCGAGTTTATCTGCATAGATTCCGTCGTTGCCTCCGAAATACGCGGTTTTATTGTGTTCGTCGACGGCGACAGCGAATCCGTTTTTAATTCCATTTATTTCGGTCGGCATTGTGTCGTTTATCTTCACGTAGGCAATCCCAAAGGTGTCCTGGGTGTCTTCTCCGACATTGTAACTGAAAAATATTTTATGTTCGTGGTTGTACATAGCTAGTTGGTAAGGCCGATTGATTCCGTTCATTATGATATGTCTTTTGTGCAGTTTCCCGGAGACGTGAACGCCTTCGCACGGTATTTTGGAAGATTTTTTTGCATTATGTGTTGCTTTACCTAATACGCTGATTATCACACAAATTAACACAAATATTAACTTCATGATGGCCGTAAATACAACAACAGAGACGCCCTGCACGTCGCTGAATATATTCGATACTAGCTGCAATCAATGAAATTGTATAAGTGTTGATAATTTATAATTACTGTCATAAAACAAAATTTAAAACTGACCATATGGCGATAAACCTGCACCTGGGTAAACATTGTCATAGCTAAATGGGTCAGTACCATTGTACACCATATATAACGATATTTTTTCAAACAACTCTTTTAATAAAACAAGAATTCAACTCCATGTTTTACCTGCAACTACAATAATTGATCTTGAAGGGTTACTTACACCACTACGAAATCTAGGCTATAAAATAAACGTAAAGCCTGTATGAGCCACCCCTCAGGCATGCCCGCTCCATCGTGGGTGGCTGAATGACGTCATCACTGAACCACCGAACTGTTTGTAATCCTATTCTCAAACAATATTGAACTTTAGCATTCTAAAAATAAAGTTGAAACTGATTTATGAAGGTGTTAATTTAGCTTGTAGAGGGGCAGCCGGTTTAATTGGATCAACGGCGTTTACAACTGTAAACAATTTGTTGGAATTGTCAGTCGACCTTGGAGCTGGTTCTAAAATTTAAAGTATTAGGTACCCGCCTTATTAATTTTACCGTAACCCTTTGAAGGCACTAGGTAGGCGGACCATTTCATCAATTTCATTTCGTTATATGTTTTTTAAAGGGTAAGTACTACGTCACTAACAGGACTTATTTTCTGTTCTATTTCAGGCATAGTAGCTAGGTACTTAAGACCTACATACCTCGTCTTGAAAAAGGCATTGGATGCAACGGCACATGGTCATACAAATAGTTAATATTTGATCTAAGGGTTCAATTTTTTTGTCAAAACGTGATTCTTCCATAGATTTTGTATGGCAAAAGACGTCACTTTTGAGCCGACTCTAGCTTGACCCGAGTTGAAAGCCAACCAATTAAAAATCAAATACTTACAGTAAATAAATTTTGAAAATTAATCGGAGTTTTAAAATAAAGTGTTTCTTTAAAGAAGTTAGGTTTTGGAATTATTGATTAATGGTGTCAACTGCCAAATTAATGGCTCTTAGACATAAAACAATAAAGCATCAACAATACATTTTATGGATTCAATGCAGTACAAGGTGAGCGAAGATAAACTTACAGACTATTATATAAATAAATTAGATTTATTTTTGGTAACTCACGTGAAAGAAGCCGTGTATTGGCTTTAATAGGTTTTCAGGGGCGTGTATTATTTTGTCTTGTGTGTTTCTTGTCTTGTATTCTCTTCAAATTTAATCTTCGTAAAGGTGAGTTAATTGAATATTGCTGAAATTCTGAATGTGTTCGTGACGTCATTAATTCCGATAAGCCATTATGAAATGTGAGTGGTTGACCAAAAAGGGACCTGGAGGGATTGGAAACCGTTATTTTTTTTTTTTGAATTTTTTAATCTGTGGTCTTTTAGCTTTGTTTTGGTCTAACCAGAATATTTTTAGGTGCCGTAGTGTTTTTTATGATTTTTTTTGTGAGCCGAGGCCGAGCCGAAACTCGTTGCTACACGAAATTTCAAACGCGATTTACTCGAAATCAATTATTTTCCCTTGAGGTCCCTTTTTGGTCAACCACTCACAAATATTGACATGAATAAAATAAAAGAAATCGATTTTAAGACTTTATTCTTCAAAAGAATAGGTAAATGTACTTAAAAATATAATTGCATTAATAAATCTTTGGTATTCAAATAAATAAGAAATATTCCTACTAAGAAATTAAGTGACTGTTCTGAATGAAGAAAAGATTTCAGTTAAAACTACTGAAATCTAAAACATAAGTAATTATGGTCATTCGAATGAACCTTGGACATTTCTGGACATATTATAAACTTACTTATATCTCTAGTATATCTATGTGTTGTATGGCAATAATTTAATTACACAACATGCTATTAAGATCATGTAGGTACAGTACAGTAAATAGACCAAGAAGTTTGTATAACAAATTAGAGTCTATAGTGAGGCACCATAACGTTGCGTAACTCTAAAATATCAGTGGCAGACTACCTAATGCGCTTGCAATGTTGGCAACAGTTGCACCCCAGTTACGAGTTCACTTCCAAACAGATTATCTGCATACATTTTTCAAAACATTGTGCTAGTATGACGTCATATAAACATTAGCATTATGAATTCAACATTGAAAAATATATGGCCGTTTGTTTCAATATTATTATGATGAGGCACGATTGATGATATAGATATCTTCAATCTAACAACGTTTGGCTACATATTACCTACTTATCATAATTTACAGCTTCATTCTTAGCAATTTGTGGTCTAGCCACCTTGAGTCGAATGTATGATCAAACTTAACACAGTTACAGTTTCAGCTCGATCATCAATCATTTTCATATTATATAAGGACGGATATTTAACATATAGGTACCTATAAGTTCTGGGACTATTGTCCTTCTCGAAGTCTCAGATCTCTCAAGTGCAGACAAGGACGCGTGAGATAGAACCGGTTTAGTATTTTGAAGAGTCAAATAAGCACGTTGAGGGTTCTCAGACATACACAATGAAACACTTACGTCTTTACTGCAACATTTCACGTCACGGACATTTTGCAGCTTTGTTCGCCATAAACATTATGTTCCAATATGTTGCTTTAAATATTCTGTGAGGTTTTTATGACAGCATTTAAACATTTAACCGCTAAATGCAACTAATTGTGTGGTGACTTTGAAATCCTTCGTGACTTTAATATTAGTACGGACGCTAACAACATGGAACTGTCAAATGTCCCAGAACTTCCGTGCTACGTATGTTTTGCGGAGCGCATCTAATCTACTTTCAAGTTCAGTTAGCGTTATATCATCTTCGATAGTAATGTAGTCACTGTGTGGGCGTTGAAACAGACTGTCAGTGATGTCATCTTGTCCGATTAAATATATTAACGTATTTGTATAAATATAATTGCCCCTAGATAAGACAGCGTTAATAGGACCTAATCGTATAAGCTAGTATAAGTAGAATGAAGGACGAAGCTAGGCTTATAATAGGTCTGCCTGCGCTGTTTCCACAGACCATTCTTCTTGAAGCAACAGAGAGTTTCTTGTTCTGTAGAAGAGCGTGTACAGAGTCCAGCTCCCATCGCTCCATGAAACCAGGTTCGCGAGAGAACAGGACGGAGTACAGCTGTGGAGACTTGCCGTTCACTTGATCTTGACAGAAGTTCAATAGAAGGTGATCGTTGACTGCTTTAAGCACTTGAATGGTTCCGCTGAACTGTTGATATTTTGATTGAGGAAGAGCCAGCATCGTTCCTAAAATGTGAAAAAGGAAACCATCTAAGTATATTGTTATCTGCTAAAATGTTTCAGGTAGCTCTTATTTCTTCTGTGGTTTAGGCGTTTCCTTATGTGTCGTATAAAGGCTGCTTAAGAATATCGTCATGAGGAGGATAGACAGCAGCGTGGTTCTGGCAGTTAATTACTAAAAACTGCTTTCACTGAACTATGTTTCGTTCGAAGTGATTATTCCTCTATAATTCATATTTTTCATGCATAATAAACGTTCGATACCTGTGATAATAATTTGGTTGGTGATAATGATTGCTTCAACTATTAAAAGGAGTTTTGTTGCACTGGCACAAATGCAAAATTATATGCCTTACCGTTCTGACCGTCGAACACCTGCCAGTAGCCGGCGGAGTCGTTCTTGAAGTACAGCGAGTACTCGATGGTCTGTCCAGCCTCGTCCCACAGCAGGCGCAGGTGCCTGTACTCCTGACGAAATTTCGCATTGATGTGCTGCACGTGGAATAACTGATTCTCCGTTGAGGGCTGGAAAGTAATGAAGAAAAAGGTATGAGATTTATTAAAAGAGTATCGTAGACGCTCGCAGCGACTCATGAGAATTAATTGTGCAAGGAGTATTATATCAGTGATTGAGGTTACCTATACCAGCTTTACTTTATACTATAAGATGGTATAAATCTTTCTTTGTAAGTACACCCTAATGATCAAAGGTAAGTACTTCGCTTTTTATCAATTTAAATACAAAATAATACCGCTTGTAGTTTTTTTTAATATTGAATAAAATTTATTTGGAACATAACAAAAGGTACCTAAACCTACACAGAATAACTACACTAATATTTCAATTACTGATAAGAAGTCTGACAACATTTACTATATTTAACCGTACCTATCAAAATACTAGGGTATTTTCGTACTTTTATAAAAACAGTTCTCCCAAAATACGATGACGTATAAGACCTTAACGCAAAGGCTGGTTTACAAATAGAATAATCTGTCGTATTAATAGAATAATGGCCATCGTTCATTATAAAAGTACCGCTCGGCACAGCAAATAATTTGCCATTAAAGTTAGGACTTTAAACCGTGTGTGTTAATATTATTTTATAATAGCAATATAAAAAAGGTGACAGCTCGCGGGCGGCGCGCTGGTAGCTTACGGTGTTTTTTGAGGTGACGTCGGTTAGGCCGTTGCCATGACGACGTGTTACGATGAGAAATAAAACGAAAAATAGGTTACCCTTAGCAAGTCTTATTCTCGTTAGTGAAAAATTAAAACTCTAAACACATAGTTACGACAGTTCACATAGTATAACACTAGTACAAACAATGGTGTCTTAAGTGCACGTGTAGATGCTCATACAGCTAGAACATGTAAACATTATCTTCATGTGATTCCAAGAACCTGTAAACAATTTCCACGTTAGACCAATTGAAGCTGGAGTTAGTCATCTTGTTCTAGAGACTGCATCCTTGGAGATTAAGCGGGTCAGTCAGATTGACCTCTACGATGGGTCAAGATGCGTCACCGTGGGTGTCCGTATACAGGTCACTTTGATTATACTATTTATGTAAGTATATCTTAAAATTTGACAAGTGACTAGGTACCTCAGAAAATATGTAGAAACTAAGTAGGTATAATGTGGGCGCAGTTAATTGCCCTATTGTCGTGTGTAAGTATATATGAGTCAGTTAGAATTACCAAATGATATACAATACAAGTCTCATTTTTAGAGACACTCGAGCGAAACGCATCACATTTGTTTTTTTATTTCCCTTGGGACAATAATTGAAGGTGCAAATAGTTTAAACAAACATTGTTGACTTGGACACCTGAGTAACGTTACTATTAGCTGTACAGTAAATACGTGTAATGTATTTTTAACACGTTTTATGAATGTAAAGATTGGATGGAATATTGGCATTGGCACGACCGGGAAATTTTAGTAGGAAAATTAAGTACTCATGTGTTGTTCATAGAAAACATCTAAGAATCAACCTAATGAAAATACCGTGTATTTTATGCAAGAAAACTATGAAACACACGATATGACTTTTACAATGATAAAATGAAAATAAAATACAGTTTAAACAATGTTTTTTCTTTTCGCTATCCGTACCGTATCTTGTGAGTACCTTTGATAATCAGTGATCCCGGTGGTATGGGTTAATTGGAAGCACAGGCCTTTTTTAAAATCAAGGTGACCTAAGCGTAAGCGAAGACAAAAAATCAATTTTTATCGTGTAAGCTGTAAGTAGTAAATATTCTTTAATAATTAAAACATTAAAAAAATAAAGAAAATACCAAACAATATCTCAGGCCTAAGTACCTGCGCCAAAAACTTAACTCAAGTTAGGTGCTAACACGAGGACACTAAATAACAAAAAAATATAATGGACTCGTGTTAGCAAATTACTCGTAGTTAAAAGCCTAGATAACCCTGACTGGCGCAAGCGGGTGTTAAAGATTTAATGAATTTTACTTAACGTTGTTAAAAAAAAAGATAAAATCTATTTTTTATTCTCTGAATCAGCCACAACCGAAATAATCCGATTAACTAGGTTTGGCCGGCGAATTTGCACGCGTATAATTTGTCACGGATCCTTAATTTGTTAGATAATAAAATATAGCCCAGTACTCAGGGATAACGTGGCTTCCTATTAGCGAAAGTATTTTTAGAATCGGATTAGAAGTTTCGGAGATTAGCACGTTCAAACGAAAAACAAATTATTCAGTTGTATAATATTAGGATAGGTAACAAACATTTAGTTTCTTAATATGTTCATACCGTAGTTTTTCCACAAAACAATTAAGTATAGTATTTTAGGAAAACCCAAGACTGGGGACGATTTTGTAAAAAGAAAACTTTCATTTCGAAACGTACGCTGGAATTTTTACAATAGATTTAGGGATATGTATTATATGTAGGTACTTAGTTTGCAACCGTGAACTAAAATACTGGGGTCGGAAGCAGTTCGGTTCAATCTGCCGGATGATACATTGAGGTCGGAACCGGTTCCCTAAGCATGCGAACTGACATACCTGTGTCACTGAACTCGGGGGTCTGACTGTTCTTATTTTTCGGATAGTTATCAGGACATTTTTCATACAACAAATAAAGAAGAACAGAGTGGATTATTCGGCGAGTGTCAACTTCGTACTTATATCTTCATATTCATAACAAACTAATAATTCACCGGCAATTTAACAATTATTATTTTTTATTGTCCATTATAACTTTTTGGACGATAATTGAAAAAATATATAGGTATCTGATTGTGTTTGAATCGTTGCCGAAAATGTAATTTTACCATAAATGATTTCCTTATTTCCTTACCACTCGTAACTAGGTATAATTATTAACTAACGACCCGCCCCGGCTTCGTACAGGTGCAATTTAGAAACATAAACATTCCTCTTGAATCACTCTATCTATTGATTAAAACCGTATTTAAATCCGTTGCGTAGTTTAGAATGAAAGCGACTTTGTTAGTTTGTTTTATATTATGTAGAGAAGAGAGAACAAATCAACAATCCCGAACCGAACCGGCGATCGGGCGAACCGAGGTTTACTTGTTCGTAATGCCTGTATTTTAGTTATTTTCCCAATAGGTACTCCACTCACTAACGCAAAAAAATTATCCTGATTCTGAAAAATAATCTAGGATCGCAGATCAATAGAATTTAATTTTATTCTGTTCAAGTAAGATCTACCCACTTATTTATATTTTGTAAGTTAACAAGACCTGAGATAACTTTTCTGAATAACTTTCCTATAATGAGCAATTCTTTACTGAGTTTGTTTATTGAGAAATATCGCGATAACGATACGACGTAAGTAAATATTTTTTACATGGGTAATATTAACCGGCATCACGGGTGTCTCAGTGTGACTTATCCTACCTACTTTTATACCTACTCTGGGTCAATAATAATATTCTCGTTTTTCTTAATTAAGATACATTATGTGTAAACAATCTGACACAAGCGTTGGAAAATACAATATTAATACGGGGAAAGCCCCCCGTATTAATATTGTATTTTCCAACGCTTGTGTCAGATTGTGCAATAACAAATTGTGCTATAACAATATTTTACAAGGATAAATTCGCGCGTCATTATAAGGAAAATCGTTCTGAACTTACTAAGAATTATGCAATTCGCTATGTCATATGATAATTACACGTGTTTGATTGTGTCACGCAATTTCATCTTTCATTTAAATCAAAAATAAAACCTTATTATTTGGTTTTTATTATTAACCGACTTCAAAAAACGAAGGAGGTTCTCAATTCGGCCGGTATTTTTTTTTTTTTTTTTTATGTATGTACACCGATTACTCCGAGGTTTCTAGTCCGATTAGTGTGATTCTTTTTTTGTTCGATGCAGTATACTTGCCATTTGGTCCCATAAAAATTTAATCCAATTTGGTTCAGTGCTTTTTATTTTGTGAGCATTTTTGTATGTATGTTACCCGATTACTCCGCCAATTATGAATTGATTTGGATGATTCTTTTTTGTTTGAAAGAGTATACTTTCGAATAGGTTCCATAGAAATATTGTCATGATCTGATGATGAACTTCGGAGATATGGAACGGAACTCCTCATAGGATCACAGCAGAACTATCGTAACAAGTAAAATTGCTTTGTTTATACGTGTATCGATGACTGACTGAAGAAAGAGGGGGAGGGGGTACGTCAATTCCCCTCCTACTATTTTCCTAAATTAAATATATCGTGTGAGGTATTGTTTGAAAGGGCTTTTATCAAGGATTTGAAACATTAACACACAAGCACTAAAAATGTAAAAATAAAAAGCTTTTTTACAAAAAAAGACAACCGCCTTCAAAAACTACAAAATAAAAATAACTTTAGTTTGGAAGTCGGTGGCAATACCTACATAACAAAAAACAAAACCAAAGCCGCCGACTTCCAAACTAAAGTTATTTTTATTTTGTAGTTTTTGAAGGCGGTTGTCTTTTACTTTTACTTAACTATCAAACTCACACTTTTACATAATGTGAAAGCTACACAATCAGAATCAGATAGAAATAGCCAATCGGATAAGGATGGAATCCGCACAACAGACCGTATCCTCAATTAACACATTAGTTAGATTACATTTTTACTCGGCTTACAAACTTCTAAGGTAAGACCGCGGATATAACAACTAGAAATTAAATATAAGTTACTCGTACTTACTTATATTATTTTCGCTTTGTTTGTGGTTCGTTGACACTTGCAGATATACTTATCGCTAATTTTTCTTATATTAACCAAATAATGTTACAGAGGTGTGTTACTTACCTATAGTGCTTATGTTATTGGAATCAGTTGATTTTATAGTGAATGTAATTATTATTAGAGATATAGAGAGTTCTTGTTTGATTTTCAGGTTGAATAAATGCTTATCTTATTATACCCTTACTAGGCTGTATCTGGAAACTTGCCGACTTTTTGAACGCCAATTTATTCTCGAAATTAAAAGCGTTCAAAATCTAGTTGCAATCTCATCATGAATGATTGTTGAAATGAAATAGATGATATTGTCGTAGAGTTAAATTATAGTCTGGAATAGCACGCAGGTTTTTTTACCCGAAAAATGCGGTCCCCATAGGCGTACCCAGGGGGGGGCAGGGGAGGGCAGCTGCCCCCCCTTGGAAATCTCGCTTGGAGATCCTCGAAAATTACTTTTAAAGTAGAAGCGATTTAAATAAAATAAAAATGCATGCATAGTCAAATTTACTTTTATTTATTTAACTACCTTTAAAGCAGGATCATTTGCGGCTGTTTGCCCTTCACACTATGCACTACATACACCTAATGATTCATGTAGGTGTGTTTGTGTAGTGTGTATGACAAAACAGCCGCGGACAATCCGACCTGAAAAATCTGACTTGCCCCCTCCTACGCCAGAAGCTGGGTACGCCCATGGCGGTCCCCTTACGATAATATATCAACTTTGACGCGGGCGAAGTCACAGGTAGAAGTTCGTATGAACATAATAAATCATCGAATCATGTATCATGTCTACGTTATCAACGTGTAGCTAGTTAATTACTCTTTCAGTGTGAAAGCTTTGTTAATGTTCGATCATGTTTACTTTTTGCATCTACATGCGAATCATTGGTTTTCCGATAGGATATATTTTTGTACCTATCATCCTTTCACACATACTTTTCTACTTTGGATTATCTAGGAATGAACCGTGTCAAAATCCATTGTTAGTATAGATTGCTTATCAACAAAGTGTTTCAAGTTGCTTTACAATTGCAAGATATTTACGATTCGAGGATTTTCCCACTGTTTCAGTTGAAATAAAAATAAGTTACTGTCGTTTTAGTTTTGTTTTCCATCTAGAGAAACTGACTAACGGGTTTGGGGGTTTATTTTTATTACCATACAACCCAGTACTGAGCTGCATATTGCTAAAATCCTGTCATTTGACATTCGCCCCGCGAAATTAAAATTTTCGTTCAGGGGTTTGGTTAGGGGTAGCTTAGTACTAGTTAATATACTTATGTAAACAGCATAGGTTATGTCAGCCATACAATGTTTCATTCTAAAGAGAAGCGACATGCAATCTGAGTAGAGCAGCAGCCAATTTTAGAAAACGTTCGTCATTATTTCCCGCCTTGACTTGTAATAAAATTATGATGGAGTCGGCGCGTACGCACGATGGGCTAAAATTCAAGGTACTTGTATTTTGATTGATTGATTCAGTTGTAAAGATTTTTAGTTTACTCAATACAAAAGCTTTATTTTTATTAGATATAATTATGTACAATAATAAGTTGCATCGGTTAAAAATAAGTACAATGTTTGAATTTATCAGTCTATCCGTTGTTAAACGTTAGGGATATGTTTATTTAAAAAAATATTATAATATATGACCAGAAAATGTTTCCGTAACAATATTATAAACTAAATAAGTACGTACAAAAAATACTATTTCAGCAGTCAATATTCCTGTCTTCTATAATCACATAATGTACCTACGAGTAGATACTTACATCTATTTACGTCTATCATAATCACAATACTAAAACAGAAAATATTTAGCCTTCTGCTAATAATGAGTAGTAAACTTCTATTTTTAGTCTTATTGCTGTAGCAACATAGAGATCAGAATAAACAGACACATGTTAGAAAATCATTAAGGAATTCATACCGTTTGACATCCATTTTACAATGTTTGCCATTGCTCAATTATTGGAGGAGTTATACAATGTATTCATTACTTTCTATCAACAACATGCACACTAAAATATTTAAAATATAAATTACTCGTATTACGTTTACCTAACTATTCACTAGATTGGTACTTATATTATAATATGAGGTCACTTTTTAGCACAGGGAATACCCGAGGTTATCTTAATGTTTCTTATCTAAATGTTCAGAAACAATTGACCATAAATAACTTTTAATAAGTTGTTAATTACAGATCTAAATTATTTGGCGCCTCAAATTGCCAAATTGCATATTGAAAATCAGTAAACCTACCCCAAACGTAGTAGTGGGGAAATGGTCTTCTTCCCAGATGGTGACTTCAGGGCAGCTGTTGTACTCGTTGACGCCCTCATTGCTCAGATGCATGTACAGCTCTCGCACCTTCCACTTGCCCAACACTTCCTTAATGTCTAGTTTATCATACAAGTGTTCACGAACACATTTTACACTTGTTGTATTGTAAACTCCACTCGAACTCTTTTCAGTATGGTTCGAATTAAGGTTGATGTCATAAATTAAGAATTCTTCAGCTGCTAGCGATGTAAACAGAAGCAACATCCAAGGTATAACTCGACAAAATAACTCCATTTTCCTAAGTTATGTTTTCTCGTATTCACAAGCACTCCACTTTTCTGACATCCAACTTCCGTCTTATTAAATTTAAATTCGAATATCTCGAGCGAGACTATAATTCGAGGTATTGCGAGCGCGAAATATTGCGCTTATAAAAGATCGTAGCCGACTGAGAGGCGAAGCGGCGCGCGCGCCTGACTCACGCAGCTTGATGTTATCAAAGTTGTACCGACGACGCTTTTATACGGACAGACTGGGCCGGCCGAACCGTAGGTAATCTCACGATGTAAACATTTTTTTTGTGATTGTACGTTATTGTGAAATTGCTAGTACATATCAGTGCGAATAAAACTATGAACTAGCTAATAAACATAGTTATCTAATCGGAACTATCATACGACCATTTGTCCTTACTCTTACATATTACGAGTATTATGCTATAATAACTTTTTACTTTGCAAACCTACCCATTTATCTAATTGTTAGGTATTATTAAATAACACATACTCTCACCCCGATGGTGTCATAGATCAGCATCTGTCCAATGGGCACATGTAATGACAACCTTATTGACAGAAAAGCGGTGAAAATTGAATTTGTAACTGCCGAAACTAAATAAATTAGAATACCTATAGATTAGCGATGGAGGCTAATAATGATAATTATGATGATACAAACGAATTTTATGAACGAATTATAGTAAAATCACCAATCCTATATGTATAGCATGATGATAAACCGCCACCATAAATGTCCAACAGTGGGCGTTTGTAAAGCTTATAAAAGTGCTTGTGTACAGTATTGATAGGTCTGTGGCAAGAAGTAATAGAGCTGGGTGGTATTTGTCACAACAATCGTTATGTGCTGGAACGTCATTAATTGACGGACCGTCAATTGGTACTGTAGCGATGCTTTCCCGATAGAAATTAGTTTTGTTTTGTAATTTTATTTGAACAGACAGCACACATTTTGTGGCTGAAAGCTTAACTTTCATCCAGACGCGAATTGAAACTGAAAAAGTTTTATATGAAACTAAAGAAATTGAACACGGAACCTTTTATAAACTGTTACTTTAATTTACCAAACCCATTTAATTGAACAGTTTTTAGTTACCGACCGATAGTAGGTAAATATTTTACGAGCTTTTGTTGCAGAAATATTTAAAAAACGCCTTTGGCTTCGACCATAAAATATATTATATCGTAAGTAGTGTACCTATGTACACTCAGTACACTATGTTGGTCGACAATCATATACACATACTTGGCCTAAGACTAAACATAATATGTAATTTTTGATTCCAAGATGTTAATTTTTACAAAGATTAATGTTAATAACCATTTTAAAACAAAACTAACCTGATCAATAGGCTCCGAAATATGTATCACGATGCAGGTTCTCGCGTAATCGATTCTGGAATCCCCGGCTAGATGCTGGACGAACTCCACACCATACCACATGCCCATTAGGCTGTCCACCCAGATGCCCTGTTGCGGAGAGCGGTTCACACAGTAGTCCCTTATATTATTATTCATGAACGGCATTTCGTAAGAACTGTAACCAGTGCCGTAGCCTTGCCCAGCTTGCCCATATTCTTGGCCGTACCCTTGCCTGTAAGTGTCCCCATATCTCTGGGTAATGTCTCCGCCAGGGGGATAGAACTGGTTCGATCTTAGAGTGGTGTAGGAATTATACTTGCTCGTCGATACTCCGGGACTGTAGTTAGGGTACCTGGTCACTTCAGGAAAGTTGGATATGTCGCTCCCATAACTGCCGGATTTGTATGGATATTGATTTTGATTGTATGGGTTCGATGCGGTTGTATCGAAGCTGCTGCTCCAGCTGGAGGCCGTGGAATATCTTGCATCACCAGGCACGGCGTAACGTTGGTAGTTTGCGCACTCGGCTGAGGTCCACAAAACGATCAAAACGACCACGTTCCGGTACATTTCTAGTGATATTTTGGTATTCGATGTATGTCGTTGCGTGATAGTAAGGTTGTGGCCACAATGTGTGACTGGTGCGGGCTTGCGATAGGAGTGGGAAGTAAACTAATTACGACTAATTCACGACCACTGGTCCCGGAGATGAGAACACGTCTAAGTCACGTTTATAATTTCTTGTGTCCAGTTGATTATATTTAATTAGATTACTTACTGTGTAAGAGATTAGCTGAGCTTCGTCGAGAGTTTTGATAAGAATGTGTTTAATTACATTATGACTGTTCTCAAAACGTTAAGTCAAAAGATTAATACAAAATGTTTACTTCCATTTGTTAAAATATCGGTTTATTTTTTTTAAGTCAAAACTATTCGGTCGTTTAGCTCAAGTTTAGTTTATCTACATAAAGATAATACTGTTACTATTTAAGAGGAGATAAGTACATTGAAATCGATGTTATGCTGTAGGTAATAGTGCATTTTTTTTCACATATATGAAAAACATTTATGAAAACCAAACGTGTGGTGACTCATGCTTGCATTAAAACTCGTTTTAGATTGCATCCTGAAGAGAATTCCTAAAAAATAAACTTATTGCACTTTCTTAACAAAGCGTCCCTTCTTATTCATTCAGGGCACTTATGAAATAAAAACGTAGACGACTAAGTAAACGTATTACATTTCTGTCTCATACATCAAGGTTACTCGACCTTTAGAGGGATTATTTTCAGTACCTAATAGGAAAGCTGAAAATATTGACCTATCCAAACATCGGGACTGAAATTGCTTTGCTTAAATGGTACTTGAGTATTTCTCAGATTTGGTGCAAATTGGAGTTATAACGAAAAAATAGAATGTTATTTTTTATGCTCATGAAGCAAATAGAAATAAATAATATTTGTATGAAATGTATTAAAATTATTACTTTATTTGAAATTACGCATTTTATATTTTACCTACGAAAAAATAATAACTACGGCGTGTATTTTTTTTTAGATAAGATTAATGAGATTATGACATATTTAAATGTTGTCAAGCTTTCGTCAATATTCAACTTGAGAATTTTTATAGGAAAAACCCTAAAACATCTCGGGGTTATATATGTGTTTTGTCTAGTGTACTTATCGTGGAATGAACTACAGGTCGCCTGTTACCAATGAACAAAGTGCAAGAAGCAGTGGAATGTGGTTGCAAAGGGTTTGACTTTGCGGTCACCAATGACTACGGAAATCCTCATTTAAGTATACCGAATTATAATTATCTACCTATGAATCTACCTTAATTTTTTAAATAGGTAAGTGGTAAGTAGTTATGTATAAAGCTGATTCATAAAATCCGGTGTGACAAACGGTTAATTGATATAATTCGTTAATGTCCTGTCGCCACGACGGCTACGTGACCCTGTCTCCTGTGCTGGTTCACAGATCAGAGGCCACTGGTACATCCTCGAGCACAAACAACTCTATTGCTGTTAAGGAGCAGTAGTTAAGTTTCACGACTCATTAATAGGTACAAGTAGAACTTGTCCTACTATAATGCAGCAGCCTTTATTGATGACTAATGTAAAAAGTGGGTAAAGACGTTTTTTGTTTGGCTAACTCATTGGCCTATACTCGTTTTGTAAGTATGATTGTAATTAATGAAAATGATTCATCAATGAATTTAGTTAACTAGATGTGAGATAATAAGTCTTGTGTTTCAGAATACTTATTATACAATAGGTTATCTACAGAAATAATTAATAAAAACAAAGATAAAATATAACTTCTATTTTTGAATGAATGCGCTTACGTCATTATTACATGCTTTGTGTGTAACATGTATGGTACACACTGTTTACCTACATAATAATATGTCTATACAACTAATATCCATGTCTCAACGTACGTATCTACCTACTTATCTAGAGTGTGGGCTCATTTATTATGGCTGTCGGTTAAAAAATATGGCGCAAACCGGTGGAAACGCCCGAATCGGTATTCGCTTAGCGCGCCTGACGCTAAGCTGCGAAAATTACACAACATATATTTTTTTAATTCTGTTTTTTTTTAAAGTGTCTTCTATTTCATATACCGGATATTATCTATTCTATCTTACTACCTTTAATATTTTCCTGTAATACCTAATCAATGGCAGGTGAAAAACTGTCAACTTCGAAAGTGTTTCTTGAGTTCAGTTCAAAAACGTGTTTTATGCTTTCTTATTAATACTAGCTTTTCCCTGCGACTTCGTACACGTGTGGTTTTTTTACCCGTGTCAAGTTACGTCTTTGGTTGTTGCTCCGCTCCTGTCCGTCGAAGCATACCTATAGTCTATATAATTATATAGACTATATATGGGGCATCCCGACTCGGATAGGTTAGGTTAGGTTAGTATAGGTACTACATATTTGTCATGAATCTGGCTATCTTATTCAAAAAGATTTTTTCGAATCCGATTGGTAGTTCCTGAGGTTAGCGCGTTTAAACAAACAAACAGAAAATTCATTCTGCTTTCATATATTATACTATAATTTATACTTTAATATACATAATTATATAATATTAATTAATTAGATAATGAAATTTGAGAGTAAAGAAAGGTTGTGAGTACTAATAATACTACGTATACTAATATTATATGAATGATAAAAAAATATCAGTAAACCAAAATCGATATACTCATATTGTGCAATAATTTTATAGCAAAATACTGTGCAATAAGATTGTGTAATATTTCAGTCACAAGGATCAATCATGCAAAGCACGTTGTGTGGTATCGCACTAAGTATGATGCACCTGCGTTGTAGAGTTTGTGTGCGCAGAAACTGAGAATAAAACACAAAAGATGGATGACTGATGGACGAAAAGGATACCCTATGGATGTTCCCTATCAGGCTAAGCACGGGGGAGGGGGTCTCTTAAGAGAACCTCCATACTTGCTGATGATGACCACCTGGGTGGTTTAAGGTCAAGAGTTGATAAAGAGGGGACATATCTAGCCAAGGCAAGTTGAATATCTTATAGGTTAGGTACTATTTTTGCCCGTGACTTATAAGTCACGGAATAAATAGTAGCCTAAGTATGTCCTTTAAATTGTTGAGGTTCAAACTTACCCCGTACCAAATTCCAAAATCGCTTAACAATGGTTTAGTCGTAAAGCGTAACAGAGAGACAGACAGAGTTATATTCGCATTGATAATATTAGTTTAGGATTTAATTAAATCAGGAGAAATGAAAACTACGATTTTTATGTAGTAAAATTTATTTCATATCAGATCTCATGACTGTCTGTAAATATCATAAAATAACAAAAACAGATATACAAATTAAAATATAAAGAAGAGAGCTAGTTTCAATACAGCCAGCACAAACTGCCGAATATCGAACAACATTAGGTAGTTCGAAATTGAAGAACTGTCGCTTGTAGTCGAACCACTCCCAGCGGTCCACCCTGGAGGGGGACCTTCGGAGGATCAGTGAGAACACGCCCCCACTGACCTCTGAGCAGTGGTTGATGATCATGACGTGTGGTGATACCTTCAGTATTCGTATCACTTGCGGATGCCTTGGAGGTTCGTCTGGATTCCATACATCTGTGAAAGAATAAAAATCGTATCAGAAAGGTTTTGTTGAATACCATAGAAGATACTCATATACTAAGTGTCGCCTACGTAGATGTAGTTTAGTTTGACTGTTTTTTTTCGACAAATTGATAGGGTTTAAAATATGTGCGTAGTTGTAATTAAAAAGGGATACAGCCAAGTTGCCATGTATCTATTTGCTAGAACCAAATAACTGTGTATGGCTCTTTAAAGTACCAACAATATTTAATATCCGCTTGAGGAAAACCAACATGAATGATTTTTTGGGCGGAACTAGTACTTACTAAAATTTAACAATAACAAACAGGAAATAACCAATCAAGTGACTATTTATAAAACAACAAGGCAACGATTTTTATCTAAGTAGGTACCTATCTGTAATTTTTCTTGTCAGTAATTCTAGGAACTTCAAAACCCCGCGAGTTCGCAACTCAGAAAGCAGGCAGTAATGTATACTGCCTGCTTTCCTTTCCTTTTTTTTGAGCCTTAAAATATTATTTTCTATGTAGAAAATAAAATTTTCTACATTTTTTTCACTAATAAAATATTTGTTGTTAGTATCAACTGCAACCATCCATCAAACCTTTGATCAAAATATACCTATTCCTCTGTTCATCATCTCCCTCTCCAAAGGCCTTCGTTGGTCCGCGGTCCACAGTCCCGGAGCCTCAGGAGTGTACAGGTAGATCTGCTCCACGGACTGCCCGTCCTCGTCCCATACCACCCGCAGCCGCCTCTCGTTGTATATGTCTCTCTTCACTCTTACATCTAGCCAGGAGCCTGACATGACGTTATCCGACCACGGGTTGCTCTTGTATGAGCGCCACTTTTCATCGGAATAGTTGTGTCTTTGTATCTACAACACAATGTTAAGGTAAATAAACGTACTTACTTAAGTAAAACAATAATAAAACCTTAATTTATAACGAACCTCAATATAATCATTTTCTACATTTAACAAACAGAAGACCCTCCGCTATTAACAAGCAAACCAATTATTTGGTATGTATAGCAATTAACCCCCCCCCCCTTAATTTTGTTATATCGAGGTTGCACTGTAATTAATCTTATTAAATCTGAAACTTTCATTGATAATAAAATGTCCAATGGCCCATAGTGCAAGGTGGATGTCGATCGGGAGTATTCGGGAGTATTCTGGAGACCGCGAGGTCAAATTTCTGCTATTGCAATATTAACATTAAATACCTATGACATGAACTGATGCAATAGGTAAGACATGAACCGATTACAAATATTACAATACTTAGTAAAGAAAAATCAGAGTAGGTACCTACTCTTGTCGGTATTAGGTACCTACTAGTATTATGTTATTCTATTCTATTCTATTCTACGACTTAGTTAACTTGAATCTACATTACCGCTTTATGCAAATTTCAACAATCAATTGCAACAAGCTCATGTCGTTTACGAGTATTTTATCACATAAGAAAAACATAACTATAACACTTTAATCAAAAGAAACTTTAATGATTAAGTACTTACAGACCAATCAAGCCAATCATCCTGTGGTTCAGTAGTGACGTCGGTAATGTGAAGAGTGACGCAGCCAATTGTGTTCGGCTTGTTCGTCATATCCGGGGTGTGCTGCGCGTACCCTACCCCGTACCACATTCCATACACATCCTCTATGTTGAAGTGATGCGCCCACCGGACGTTGTCACCACAGAAGCCATGAACGTCGGTGAAGAGGTAGACCAAGTGGAGGAGAAGACACACAGGCACAGTGAACATGTTCGGAGTAGATCCGCAAGTAATATGGGACAGGCGTCGCGTCGCCCGCGGTGCCAATTAGCGAATTGGTGCAGGTGATGCTCTCTGGCGCAACTGCACTGTGACTCAGTTCAGTTCCTATACAGGATAGGTGTCATTGATATACGTGTGCCTAATTACACTGATTGTTCAGGATTATTTCAAATTGTATGAAGGTCGATATCGCGATAAATGTTATTTATAAGGCACTAGCGATCCATCCCAACTTCGCACGGATGCAATGTAATATTCATGAAGCTTCCTCTTGAATCACTTCAAATATTGATGAAAAAACATTGAAATCCGTTGCGGAGTTTTAAAGATGTAAGGGTACAGACGGATATTTTATACTATACTAGCGACCCGCCCCGGCTTCGCACGGGTGCATGAATTATACATATAAACCTTCCTCTTGAATCACTCTATCTATTAAAAAAAACCGCATCAAAATCCGTTGCGTAGTTTTAAAGATCTAAGCATATATAGGGACAGACAGACAGACAGGGAAAGCGACTTTGTTTTATACTATGTAGTAACTAAACATTACCAATTATAGTAACCACACAATCTGGCACTATTTTGCCAAAAAGCTATATCCGAATAAGCACAATAAGCGATCAACAATAAAAATAAAATGTGAGCAATACCTATTAGAAGAATAATCCCCCACTCAAGGGTATACAGGCAATTTTTACTTAGAGAGACAGGGTTATTTTGTCATATCACAATAACGTGAAAACGTACCTACTTGTACCATTGAACAAACGTTTTTGTATAAATACTTGTCGTTAACATCCTCCTACCCTATCTTTATATCTTTCGCTTTACTTCAGTCATCTTCGTTTTCACGTTCTAATTTTTAGTTAAGTATATTTTCATTATCCATATCAATCTATTTTATTTTTATCTAAGTACTTCTTTTCCACTTCATGCTCTTTTTGTTTCACTTTTTCTAATAAGATCTATAATACCAATCGTCGTTAATCTGCCAATACCTATAACTCATCCAAATGTTGCTAGATTAATGTTTCGTTCTCGGAGAAACTTTCTGTCGAATCAAAAATATTGTGTACTATAAGCTTATTGTTACGAGTACAACAAAGGACCCTATATTTGAGAATCTATATTTTATACATGACTTACTTTAATCCTTATTGAAGCAGAAGATGAGATTCTATCTTTGTGGGTAGGATTAGACCGTACCTAGTCTAAAGATAGGACAGGATTTGAGAAATTATTTCATGAGACAGCGTATTCAGCTATATAATTTAATATTCCATTCTCATACAAAAATATAAATATCAGACGTTTTCCTATGAAAAAAACTGTTTAATTACAATATTGATTACTTATTAACTATTAATTTAAATTCTGGTTCCCCAAATTGTGTAAGAAATTATAAATAGTAATAATGTAGAAACAGTCATTTTTGCAGCTGAGTTTTCACAGACTCTCTGAAGCGCAGAGGTAGAGAGATGTTTCAATGTGAACACGTTGTGGATGCTAGCCAGGTCCTCAGGTGTTAACTGGTTTTCATTCCTCGACAGCACGACGCTGAAGAGCTGAGAGTTTGGCAGCCTCATGCAGAAGTTCAGCACCAAGTGGTTGTTAGCTACCTTGAGGACTTGTATCACGCCTCCGAAGAAACGATACATGTCGCCCACGGCTGAAATAGATGAAATCGGTTGAAATCACAAAGATTTTAATCAACAATTAATCTAAATTAGGCTTAAAAATAAAAATGTGAATCTGAAGCTCAAGCACTATGCTTGGACGGGGCCCCAATAGGGGCCAAACGCCTGCCGGGGTTGCGGGATGTCTTAACAGGATACCGTGACCCCGGAACGTAAAGGGCAACAGAAGGAACAGGGTGGTTTTTTAGTCAGTAAAAGTCTGACAGTCCCTTCCGCCCCACCCAGGGCGGAAGGAAGTAATTTGATGATTTTTACCACCAAAAAAAAAATGCACTATGCTTGCTGGTATTTACGGTTGACTCATAATCGGGTGTTCTTTTAACGTTCTCCGTACTAACACGAAAACGCATTTAACAGTTATTTAGCTAAACAACTTTGTACCTACAATGTAAGTTTCACTATAACATATTAAGTACCTACTTAATGATTTCAGGCACCATAGACAATTAAGACTTTAAGTAAGTGAGTGACTTGAGTGAGTTAATCTAACGAGACTGTTCCTTATTCGCTCAAGATTCAATTGCGGAAACGTAGGACTTCAACATACGAGTAGTGTGAGTTTCCGCAATACCTAGTTAAAAATTAAAATACCTCTAAAAGGTAAGTTTAGTTCCTTACATTTATTAGGCACATCGGTGGCCCAGAATCCTTTGTGCGAGGTATTGACCTTAATGTGGTAGTCGTCTTGCCACAGACCCTCGTGCCACTCTAGCACAAAGTGTCGGATGCGGTACTGCTCGTGCATATTGTACTGGCGGTTCACGTATGGCGTGTTTGTCAGCTGGGGGTACGGAGTCGGCGGAGTTGGCTGAAATATAAAAACAAGTTTGTGTATAAAAATATAAAAAGAATTTCCATTGCTTTTACTGTCTACATAAACTCAATCATAATCCTTGCAATAGACAACTCCTTAAAATAAAAACGACACAGTCACTCACTAAGTTATGGTTTAACAAGCCACCTTCAACGTAATCTTCAAACTTTCTAATTTGTACAATAGGACAGTAAGGATTAACATCAGTTCTGGTCGTTTTATCTTTGTGGTACACGTACTCGTGGATATACCACATCCCTAACACTGCTTCTTCATCAAAATCATGCGTTGGACTTAGGTTCTGGCAAAAATTTACGTTAGCCGCCAAAGTAGTGGTTAGGAAATATGATAGGAGTAACACAATGAGGCTCATTATTAAAATGTATGCTAAGTACTTGTGAACGATCTGTTTCGCGACACCGGGAGTCCTAATTAACATCCCAGCCCCACTTGGGTATATTACGTCTGCCGTCTCGTTTCAGTAGCTACTCACGTGGCAGTAATTACAATTAACCTATTAATTGACACGACAACCCTACATCCTGTTATGCGTAGGCCTTTTAGAGCTTTACCTTGTTTTAAGTCATAAGTTAATCTACATATATTTACATAGCCTGTACTTAATATGTCATTGGACGCAACATGCATATGAGAATATGTAGATAAGTACTAAATAAATAATTGGCTATCAATCCCATAGGTTATATATTATCTAAATCACTGTAACCTTTATTTACATCAAGAGATATATACAATCCAAGCAATGTTTTGGTATTCATTTGGATAGATAATTATGTTGGTCTTAAGTTAATAAAACAATTCTCCTTATCATAAACAAGTCCCACTTTAAATTCACTTTGCAGTGCTTTTACTTAGACGATATAATAGTTTTTTCAATTTAAATCTAGTTGCACGGTTAATTATGAATATCCGGGACAGACTGATAACGCTGTTGGTCGTCATACTTTCTACAACAAAATAATAACTGCAAATATTGTATAAAAATCAAATCAACAAACCTGTATATTTAGCTCCTTGATGTCTATATAAAAGCACTCCTGTGTGTGTTCTATTTTATATTCACCTCTAGTGTGCGGTATTTTTTCGATACCATACCAAACACCAGATATTTGATCCAAATTAATATCCCCATAAACTGGTGAGAGGTCGTCACAATATTTGTGACTTTCGAAACTGTACTGACTGTAACAATGCACCAAACCGAAACACAACGAAATCAAAATGATAATACTGCTGCACGCCATTGGATTGGATTAACCGCTCTGGATAACCCGGAAAATATCGGATAAACTTTCGGATAAACTGAACCGGCAGTACCAGGAGACAATACGCGAAAGGAGATGTTTTGCAGATAAGCCCGGCGGATAGAGTGAAGGCGAAGTGGCGAGAACACGTGGGCGGGCTCCCAAATGAACAACACTCGACTGGCGTTGTACCAGTCGTGGTAATTTACTACTTATGAGAGAATACTTCCTTAATAAACTTTATCAACACGTTGACAGTCCCCTCTCATGTAAGGCAGGCACGTATGCATCTGTATATATTAGCATATGTATGTAATAATTTTATCCTATCCGACTATTTACGGCTAACACGTAGCCGGTTACAACAATAGAACTACTGAAAACAAAGGCCACAATGAGTACTTGAAAATGGCAATCAAAGAAAAGAAGATTTTCTTAAGAATTTTCCAAAGCCTTCTCAGGTTTTTCGTAGACAGACGCTTTCCTCGGCATACTTAGATGCCAGGATAGCAGAAGTATTAGAATATGGGGTGGAGAAAATCAATAGTATGCTCTGACGTCACGGAGGGTGGATATCGAACGGGTCACGTTCACAATACGGAGCGTAGTAGTGTGTGTACATATCGATTTTGTCCACGTTTTTGTGTGTACATTGCGAAGTTGTGACTGTGTGATTTTTAAAATATTTTTTTCATCTTGCGAAAACAATAAACCGCATTAAAAAGTCAGGGAACAGAGAACAGAGAATCTTTGTAATTATTAAAAAACTTTCCGAAAACACGATCCAATTCGAGAAATTAAAATTGTATATAGCGAAATTAAAAGGCTTGCCAAGCTAAAATGTTTACGTGTAGTGAAAAGCCTTGCCATGTAACATTTGATGACGTAGACAAAGACGCGCAATGCGTGACGTACTGCGCCATGGCTGAACACGAGACTGTGTGTACTAAGGACTCAAGGTTTGCAGGATGTGGAACTTCAAACTGTGATCGCAGAACTACCACCGTCGCTCTAGTTGTCACTAAATAAGTTTCTTAATGAAAATACGAGTAGTTAACTACGATGCAATGCGATAGTCATGCTGGATTATAAGTTTCAGAAAGTTAAAGCAGGTTCTTACTCAAATACTTTTGATTTGATTGAATGCAATATTATCATTCTCGAAGCGAAGTCAATTTTGAAAGTCTACCGCTTTATCCTAATTCGGAGTGTGAACAGTAGTTTGTAAACGCTTTGTTTAACCCTAACACTGTTAGCGTACTAAATCCAACTCACTGAGTCCCTTCATCCTTTGTAGTTATTAGTAACGCGCCAGTACTTCATGTACCGAAATACTGGGACAACATACTATGTATGTTAGGAAAAAGACATAATCTAGGCAAAACATGTTTCTTACAGCATCTGAAGTTTTGGTACTTAGGTACAGAGGAATCTGCGAGTTTGAGATTAACCGCAATAGTTTGGTGGATTAGTTACTTAGATTTTTACTTACAGCTTTAAAAAATAAAACAATTGTTTACCTTTTTTACTCTATCCAAAATTTCATGTAGTTAAAGATCAATTTCCAACCAAAAATTTTGATCGACATTCCTTAAATACACAAACCGTTACATAATATTTTCCTATCCGGAAAATTTATTTCCCACTACATACCGTCCTAAAAGCATGGGAGGGATGGAGTTATCCCCATAACATGCCATTCAATACGGATAATACCACCCCAAAGGCTTTGTGGTTTTCTCTACTAAGGCTACATAAGCTAGGCGTAGTCTCTAAAATGCTACGTCACGAAGGGGTCGATATTTCAGGCTCCGAGCGCGGAGCGTAGGCCTCTACGACTGCTACGAAAACGCCTACAGCAATCTACGCTACGCTGTCGTCGTAGTGTGTCATTAGTTACGGATTGCTCGTAGCATTTCTGTTGTGTAGGTTTCGGCTACGGTAGAATTTAATTATATTAAAAGTCACAATTAATTAAATTACAAAATTATTTTTTGTATGACTTTTTCATGAATTAACCAAATTATAAATTATATACATTTATGTTAGATGGAGATACCCGATTAAACAAAATGTTATTTCAGTGAACAAATCAATTTTTCCTAAGTAAATCAAGGGTTTACCTAAGAATTTATTAACAGCGTGCAAGTGCGGACCTCGCTCAAAACTTTCAGCGGAAAATACGGGGCCGAAAGCGGCATCGTCGTTTCAGAGGTTATTTGTACCAGGAGAACAGGAACAGTCGGTTATGATTTTCAGGTAGTGTTCCACTACGTCTATAAAACTGTAACTGTATATAGAACATAGTTGCTATCATAACAAAACTATTACGATTGTGTACACTCCATACTTTTGTAATTTATGGTGATGTTTATAGTGAATCGAGGAGTACAAGGAATAATAAATGCTGAAAACATGTAGATTAGGTACTTTAATGCTTATTCACGAGTACTTTTATTTATAGTACAAATATAAATAAAGAACAGGATAATAAATAAACGCATAAGTAAAAAATAATAATTATGACTTAAAATTTTAATCTCAATTATATTTAGGTAAACAATTATTATTTTTCTGGGTAAGCTCACTCCATCGTCTGACCTAGACTATTCCTCTCACGAGCAAAACCATCTTATTTAAAAAAAAAAAAAACAATTTTCTTACGCAGGTACGGTACGATTGTGGGTTGAAGGACCAATGTTGAATACAGGTTTTGTTAAAATCAACTTGAAAATATAACCATAAGATTAGGTTTGTTTTATTTTTTATTTAGTTAACATCTTGTAATAGTCTTTGGTCCTTTGAGCTCAATTTATGATGTTACGCCGATTTCTCTTTTCACTGAAAATTAACTAAAAACAGTTGAAAGAAACAAAAATACGCCGGTTAAAGTTTTTTACACCAAAGTTTTTCCATATCCAGGATTGAATTAAACTTCTTACTTTATTTATTAAAAGCAATTAAAGTGGTCGTCGTAGTGGCAGTTATTAAATGGCTTGCAAATAAACAAGCGATAAGAAAAGTTTAATGAAAAACTACGTATTTACTAATGCCATTTAGTTTTAGTTTCTCTTTTTATTTTCTTATTCAGGTTGTTTTTTTTCTAATATTTTTGTTGTTAAGCAAAAAGTTTAGTTTTTGTTTACAAAAAAAAATATAATAAATTGTTAGTTTGGACTTTGGATAATAATATTCGTGAAATTTACATATTATAACCATTTTCGCGTAGCCGAAAACTTTGCAAGTCGTAGAGGCTTTCGTAGCGAGGGCGAATTGGCGTAGTCGCCAAAACTCGCCCTCTCACATTCTCCGTAGTGACGTAACGCCCTGACTACGAATGTACCAGGGTAGCATGACCGGTGAGAAGGGTTGTGCAGTTTGTACACTCCACAAGTTGACAACTAACGCGGGCGCCCCGCGCTTGCTAGTGTAACACAATAGGACAACATGATAGTGAGAAGGTGAAAATAGTTTTGTCTAACTATCGGGTGGTGGTGGGTGTTTCGCCAGGGGAGTTGACGTCATACATGATAACTACTGGGGAGGGATTCGCGAAGGGCAAGTGACTGATGATTAAATAAACGATAACAATGTTTTGATAAGAAAATATATTGGGGCTATTCAAATATCGGAACGGACACTGTCTATTGTATATAATTTTATGCGCTGTAGGACATCAATAATAAATTTTGTGTTTCTTACATGCACCGCTGTTATAATTTTAAAGTTTGAGTTTGTCATAGAACGAAATTAAAAGTTATTAAAACCTTGAGCCTACTTATTACTAAACAAAATAATTTTGGAGTCTACGACTAAACTGCTAGAAGTCAAGGGATATTAATGTTTTTTTAAATAAACAAAAATGACGAAGAACTTAATATTAAAATTAATTGCTTTTAGTCTTTACAAATTTCTCTCATAATAAAACCTCAAGCGGCGCAAATATAACAACCTTCTTGGAAGTTATGTATTTGAGCCGTTTGGGGTTGAAACACTGGGGCCATGGGGTCCGAGCGCTCACCTTGTTTTTCGGGACATCGCGAAGCGACTGGTCGACTCTTCACATGACCAGAGGGCTGGCCTTTTCTTAGGCCAAAGAATCAGCATTGCTATACAACGTGGCAATGCTGTCAGCCTTTTGGGCACTTGCCCCATTGACAGCGACGCGGACGAATTTTTTGATGCCCTATGACGTCTCCTTTCTGCCTTTTTTTTTATAAATTGTACATACTTTACATTTACTTTAAAAAGAACTTAAACTTAAAAACTTATTGGATTAAAGTTCAAAATCTACAAGGAAATAATTTTGTTATACATTAAACAAGCAATCATTGTTTCTGTACATCAGTCAAGCTTAGTTCAACGGTCGACTACAATCTGATAAGCTTATCTACTAAAGCTGATCCAGTCTGCTGCACTATTACACATTTGTAGCCAGACGTACGCAGGTCGATAAATGACGTCCGCGGCAACTATAGGGGTGGGTTTAACTCCATTATTTCATAAAGCCCTGGTACAAAGGGTCACGAGTCGGCGCTGACGTCGGCCGAACTCGAGGGGTGACTCGCCGGGGGTGAAACGGGTAAACGGCTACATAATTGTGACGTCATGTTCAGCTGACAAGTGCTAGGGTTGAATAAAATTATAATTCCTAAAGCTGCATTCGTTACTTGAGAAATTAGAAACGAAATTAGTACCTAAATTAAAATCTGTAAATTATACGATAACAAGCAGACGACCTTCATTTTTAAACGTTTTTCGTTACCTACTGATTGGAAAACATTAATTTAAAACTTCGACGTAGGTATGTTATCTCGATATTGTATGAACAGCGCTGTTCGTTACATAACCTACAGAACGCAGGGACCTTGCAAATTGCCAATACGTGCCAAAACTGTGAACATATCTTTGGCATTTCGCGTGACCTTTAGTCCAAGGATGGCGCCGCTTGTTGGGGGTGTTCTGTCCGCACCAGAGGTCGATTCCACCAGGAGAACATAACATTGGAAGATGTTTCGGCAACGTTATCTACCCAGACAATTTGGTTCTAATCTTTTGATTTAATAAAAAGGTTGTAATCTAAAGAAGCCAGTCATTTATAATAAATTGATTGATTGTCAAGGCTTAAGAGCGAAGCAAATTATGCTCGTAAGTTACTTAGATATTATTTAAAATACTTTTCATACACTTTCACAATACCACATTTATTTAATTGTAATTTTTTAATATTCTTGTCAGTCCAAAAAAGGGGTCTATGATTTGAAGTAGGTAAAGGTAACAACGAGTTCAATATAATTATGTCATTTATCATTTTGGCAAAAAGATAAGTTATCATAGGTTATCATATCAGTCCCCATTGATAATCCATCATTATTATCAAATGTTATCAATTCTTAACATCATAAAAGATTTTGTAAGCCAATGTGTTTTCTACTGTGCCCAATGATATTTTGTAAAACTAAAATAAAAAATAATTTTAATTTAATTTCGCACAATCTAAACAGATACTGAATAATTAAAAAAAGAAAAAGATAAAAAACTAATTTAAAAAATACGTGAAAAAATTAACTTAAATAAAAACTAAAAAGAAAGAAACAAGCCCAGTAGTTCAGAATTCAGTTTAAACTCACTTCCCCTTGGGAAGATCTGATTGGTAAAATTTGAATGGGCCCAGACTGTGAGTCGTTCTGTTCTGCATTAGAATAAAATTTATGATTTGTTTTATGTGTGTATCGATTATAAAACTATTTTAATTGTGTAGTTATTTAGTATTACTTAACAGAATTCTAAACTACTGGGCTTGTTTCTTTCTTTTTAGTTTTTGTTACTTAAGTTATTTTTTTCACGTATTTTTTAAATTAGTTTTTACGCAGTCGGGTTTTTGTTTTTTTTTAAATTATTTTTTTAATTTTATACTTTTTAGTTACGATTCATTGACTTCGTTATAAGATGGTTTTCTAATGTAGTTTATACTTGAAATAAAAACTTAAATCAATAAGTAAGAAAATTAGCGAGAATGATTGTTTTGTTAAACAACTTTAAATCGTTATATATCCTAAACTATTATTTAAAATTAAAATTGAAAAAGGAACCTAAAGATGATTTTAAAATACCTGTTCAACGACACCCACCCCACTTGACATAGTTCATCGACTTTTTTTTTCATTTTGACAATATGGCGTCTGGTTGACGCTGTGGTAAATTTTGATTACTGTCATGTCTTTAGTGACACTCGCAAGGTTAAGACGAATCGATTGACGTAAGAATTATCAAAATCGGCCTACGCATTTGGTCTCTAGAACGCCACATAGAAACAAACATACATACATAGACATACATAGACTGATAAACACATTACCCTCCTTTGCGTCGCGCAGTCGGGTAAAAAAAGTTACTTAAGTTGAAGTAGGAACCCAAGTATAAGAAAAGTAAAGCAAATATGTCGTAGATAAGTTAACGTTTTTATAAAGCTTTTAGTGCTATTGGCTTTTGGGTAGATAACTAGGTACCATCTCAAAATGTACCTATATAATATCTACGGCTAAGGCCGACTGTGCAACTGTGATTCAAAACCTATTTTTAATCCAAATAGATTTAACAAAAAAAAAATGACATCCGTATTTTTAATTGTGAACAAACCCTAATAATTCGAAAGTGCCTGTAATTGGTCTAATTAAAATAAATGTTTTGACTTTTGACTTTTGAATGAAACTTTTTCGTGCAGAAATGGAGAAATAAGTGGGTAAGATAACCCGCCCACGCCTTTTTGTGTTCTTAATTATTTTAAACCCTTTAATAACACAAGTTTAATAGTTTGTTGAATTTCACAAGGACTTAATGAAAGTCTGGTCTATTGTTTATAATAGGTAAACCGAAAGCGTAGGACAATGAAATGAGTTTATACATACTAGGTATAATAATTATAGTAACCCACTCAACATTAATGCTTGGGTGGGTCACTTTTTTTATAAGGTAGGTAACTAACTTTAAGTAAGCGTAGTAAGTAAGTAAACATTAATTTTATCGTAAGTATATTTATAACAATATGAACTTATATTTCTTAATTTACAATAAAAAGAAAATAACAAACCCCTATCCTACTCCAAAATACTTTATCGACGTATCAGTCAGGCACTTTTAAAACAATGTCCAAAACAATGTCCTAATTTATTGGTGTGTTCCAAAAATGATTTTTACGTTGGAAAATCCGCGATAGTTCCAGAAAAGTCTCTCCGCCGATCTCCGCACCCGCTGTTCCCGAGGGCGGCGCTGTGTCGATGTCACGTGGTTACATTACTAGGGTTTCATAGCAGCAAAAGGCATACCGGTCCATTCGGAGGAGTTTACCATTAACTGAGCTTCTTTCACAACCACGCAAGACTCTGATAAGAAAATTATAATTAAAATGTTCTTAAAATAGACGACCTTTTACCGATATTTTAATGAAGCTCCTAAATGCTTCTAATACATGTTGAGATAATTTAGATGTTGTGCTTTTAATAATGTTGAATCGTGCCAAGAAAATTTATTTGCTTCTAGCTATCTGATCAACAAAATGAATATAAGTACAAATGTTTACTACATTTGTACTTATACCTATATACATCGCATTGTACTAATACTGTAAAAAAAAAACCGACCGCCTACATACACTTAAATCCCAATAATAGTTCTAATGCATTGTTAGCAAACTATTGAAGGCGGATATAGCCGTTCCGCCCTAGCCCGCCCAATATGGCCAGCGTAGGGCGGCGACAATTTTCCACGGGCGGCTACTGTACCAGGCTGACATAGAACAGAAAAGGCTATACGCTTAGACAAGACATTTGTTTGAAAAAATACGAAAGAGACAGAATATCGAAAAACCACGCATGCGCTGTAGACAAAAAGATCAGCTGCCCTACCATGAACTCTTATTGCGATCCAAAAAACTGAATTGTTCTTCAAATAAGTCAATATAACGCATCAATTTATGTCATTTATTGACGTATTTTCTCTTATCGAGATCCAAAAACTGAACTGTTCTTCAAATACGTCAATATAACGCATAAATTGATGCGTTATATTGACTTATTTGAAGAACAATTCAGTTTTTTGGATCGCAATAAGAGTTCATGGTAGGGCAGCAGGTGCTTTTCATAGCCTCAGAAATCATAGCCGGCTACGGACTGATAATCTGCGATGAGAGCTTACGAACAGGGAATAGATATGTTGAAGTCTTTTGTTATTAATAATATTGCTCGATATTTCTCAAAACTATATTTAAAACAGTTTTTAAATGCTTTCCTAAAATTAAACTATTGCTAAACTCACAATGAAGTGGAAATACTTATTATTGTACATTAAAAAGAAAACTTAGCGTTTTGTGCGTGACCGACTTAGTTTGTAACAGTTTTAGTTTGGCGATGTGTGTGAAGCTAAATTGTCTGAATTTTTTGAAGAATCTGCTTCAAAATATGGCCTATGTAGATTGTCTTAGATTAAATGTTTATAGAGATAGTAAAAGTGTTTATAGAGTTTAGGGTTTCGGTTCGATTCCTAGGAAAACAGATATTGATTAAGGTTTTTCTCCGTGAAGAAGGTTCTCATACTTGGTTGGTTTGGTAAACTTTGTACCCCTTTTTACGAAAATTACAACAAAGAATTTGGCGCAGTTGAAGTTTATATGGAGAAAGAGTGTAGAAAGCTAATATTTTTATATAATATAAATGTTATATAAAAATATTATATACTTAATTTGTTATATTATATTCATAATTATGCATTAAACATTAATTTCATTTAAAAAAAGATTACACACCTACCATGCGTTTGACACACACATAATATATGTACTATACATATTGAATATGTCAATCTATGTATCTAGTCATTGATATTTTAAACTTTAAAAAAATATAATATGGTCTAATTTCGACCACGGTGGGCGACCACTAGTAATTATAATTGTAGCCTAGAGTGGAATATACTTACTTTGTAAAGATAACATGTTAAATGCTTTAGCTACCCTCTTATATTAAAGTACATGCAAGCTCCCATAACCACTAGACTTACGTCATTTTGCCGTGGCTGGCATTTTAAGAATGTAGTTAAGAAGGTATTATGCGTACCTACTTGTTAACTAGAATGCAAGATTGCAAGGCTCATTGTAAGGTACCTATCGAAGGTACCTTACTCGGTGAATTAGGTTGAAAACCAACACTTCAGCCTTCAGCCATAACTTCAACTAACATTAAAACATCTGGCCTGGCTGATTTGATTATAAGCTTCAATAGGTTTATAACTTAGATAGATACAAACTAAGTAGGTACCTATTAAGCTTAAACGCATTTGGATAAGCAGGTCCGTTTAAAGGGACCAGCCAGTTCCGGTTGGGAGCTGTTTCTGTTAACGAACAGGGGTATCGTAAACATATGCTTACAGTGGACTTCAGCTAAAATTCAATTAAGTACTCAAAAGATTTTAGATTTGTTCTATTGAAATAGTGTTAAACTCTGGAATAAGAAAATACGCAGAATGCATGAAAGCCTCTATAACATTTAAGATTTTAATGGATATAACCGAATAATTTACTTAAGTAGGGATTCAGAATAATTCAGATTCAGATAATATTCAGATAATTCAGATCATAAAAATACGGTAAAAAACAACAAAAAACCTACCTTTTGAAACTATTATTCTGATGAGACCACCATTTACCTACAATTGATCTTGAGGAGCATGCCATGCGTTACCTTCAAAACATACTTAGTTAAGTAAGTAGGTACATCCGAGATTTTCATCTGGGAAAGATTAATAAACCTCATATTTTATTAATTTTCATACGTATAGCGACCTTAACCGTATGAAAATGATGTAGCGTGCTGACGCAAGCTGTGGGTACTTTCATATCTACTTACGTACTTTCATTTTACGTAATGTTTCGGGAGCAGCAGCGACATTTTCCCGATTCGTGCTATTAGGGAGCGGGGTATCGAGCTTCGGGTGGCGGCGTCGTACGGCGTCGTAGGTCGTGACGCGCCCGAGTGACGTCACTGGCGAGGGTGGAGGGTGCGACAGCCGACAGGGCAAGGGTAGTCACCCCCCAGTGAAAGTCGGTCCGTCGGCGTCAGTACAGCCTGGCTCGTCGATGGGCTCGTACACTTTGCTTGTCGCTCCTCTATTTACACCGATCGCTTAACCTCTAAGCTCAGGCATTGGGATCTGATATTAATATAAACGCCAGAAATATTATTTAGTAACTACAGTCAATGAGACATCAATGTTCTAATTCCGTACCTTCAGTGAGTGAAAAGTTGTTCAAGTTTCGAGTGTAGCGGTTTCGCGCTAGATTGTTTTGACAATATCTGGAAACGAATTCGGCACTAGTATTTAATTTAATTTAAATCTAACATAAGAAACTAAAAAGCGACCAGCCAACAGCGGAAATAGTGGAAGGTGTTAGGTACGTTTTTCCAGATTTTGATAAAACTCTTTGTTTAATGTGTAGAATTTACAACAAGCACTTTTCGTGACAATGTAAAATCGCAAAATACTATAAATAAGCGTATAACCTACTTATAGTGGCCATGAAGCAAAATCTTACTACCAACTAACTTTTCTGAACGTGTGACAACAAACAATACAACAGCGTGAAAACTTTTAATTACAAATTAAGCTGAAACCCTTCAGGTGCTTGTGATGACCTACAAGAACGAATAATGAGGCCTTCGACTCCTGTTAACCCAAACTTTTATTTACAATCTAATTTCAGCGCCGATGCACGAAAGCAGCTAAAAATAGTCGGGGTTTGCGCGCTCGTGTCTGCCCGCAGCCGGCCCGCGTTTCTCTCTACACTATTTCTGTCTTATAGAAAAGCAATAAGATATTCTACATGCTAAAGAATACCAGTGGACGGTTTCCTTGTAGATAATGAGAAAAGTGCGTAAAAAGAAGCCGGTAGTCGCGTGGCGACAGTGACTGATGGTGTTATTAGTGTTTACGAAATAATTATTGTGCCTCAATTGCAACGCATTCGCTATAAGGTAATTAAATACATACATCCTATTGCTAAAGATATTGTGTGTTGATATTCTTTTTTCCAAATGTGTACCTAGTTACGTGCAAAGCATTTATAAAGTTTCCGAAAGCATTTCAGATTCATCGAATTTATTGCCTTCGTCATGCTATGCCGTATCTGTATATTCAACTTTATTGCTAAAGATATTTTCATGTCTACTTAGTTTTTTTTTTGTCCTTGTATGTAAATTGATGAGTCTAGTAAGTATTACAAGTACTTACATATTTGCTATCGATGTAGCTAGCGATAAAATCAGAAATTGATGACCCTATAGGCTTCGTTACTAGGAAGATATAGAATTGCGACTACCGTGATATTAAAAATCCTTTTCCAGCCAATGCAGACGGTTCTAATCATACTGACGTAGATTAACGTAAACAAACAATAGTTTATTACAAAACAACCAACGTAGACAACATGGTAACGTGGTAGTACCTACCTACTTGTAACAGCTGAAAAATCGACTTTTATTTAAAAGCAAAAAGTTGGAAACGATTATTTTAAGACTTGCTCTAGTGTTCTCCCATCAATGCCTCGAAAAACATTCAAAATTCAGAAAACCGGTCTTCGCAAAAAGCGAACCATGCCGCGTAAAAAATGAACTTTAAATAAAAACAGAAAAAAATACAAGTACAGCCGGGATTCCGGACACATTAAAGACCGGCTTCCCAATAATGGGTCCAGGCTGTTAATGTCGCTATGTTCGCTATTAGAATAGATATAATAATTATTGCGTGTAGTAAGTACCTATCGATCACGAAAGTATTCAAATGGTAGGTATAATTAGGTAAGTATTCAATATTATTTAACAAAGTCTAAAATACTGTACTTATTTTTTTCTATCCAGTTTTTAATTGATGTTTATTTTCTACGCAGTCGGTTTTTTAATTTACCTACGTTGTTTTTTTCTTCACTTTTTAGTTATGATTCTAAGACGGTAAATTACGCAATCTTGTCAATTCTTTGAGAGTTTAGAATTATTAAATAGCTAATGGTGGTCTAAACTACTAATTACTAGTCTATCTAGAGACCTAACCCGGGCCGTAAGAATCATCAAAATCGGCCATTCGTTTAGCCTCTAGAGTGCCACAAAGGATGAACATACATAGGTACATAGGCTGATAACACATACCCTTTGCGTTGCGTAGTCGGATAGAAACACAAATTGGTATGTTATGCATGTACTAACTTCTACTCCAGCACTCGTAGGTTTATAGGTATGTGAAGGTTTGCAAATTCACCCTCTTTGGTGGCAAAATTTAAAATTAAACAATTTAAGTAAAAACTACAATAACGTTTATTACTCTACTAAATAAAGAGTGTAAATTACTTTTAACAAAATTTTATATAATTTAAAAACATTAACAAAATTCATTTGAGCTCATTTAACAGCAATTTGTGTGATATCAATCAGGAACTTTATTGAATTTACATTCCTTAATACTAATAAATGTATAATTTGATAATAACTTGTGAACCTTTTTTAAGGCACTATTTTTCTATTTAAATATATATTTAATTGATACTACATAAGTACTACTTACACTACTACGTAAGTACATATCAATAGGGAAGACTAGGAAAGTAACCAATGTGCTACACAAAAATCATACACTTGTGTATCTTTTTCACTACACTTGTCTTTTTTTTTCTACCTATCACTATTTCTACAGGTACATTTCTATATTGCACACACACACACAACATAACTTTTGGCATAAGTTTAAAGATAGTCATAGCAATTTTTTTCTCAAGGCCTTAGATACAATAGATATGGTCTGCTCTATAGAATAAACAAAAATATCTAAAAATCTAAAAAAATAATTAACAATAGAAGATTGATTAATAACAATAAATAGTATAATAATAAAAGTGTTTAAAAACACATATTAACAAACATGAATAAAATGGTTCTGCTTTGCAAAAAATTAACAATCGTAAAAATTCTATGAAAAAAAAGTATATTTTCCATTGTAACCTACTCTTAATTCTATTGTTCCAAGCACCAGTATAATACTTATCAGAAAGAATACAATCTTCCATTGATAACTTAACTATGCGTACTATTTAAAAATCGGGTCTAAATAATTAGTAACTTTTGGCCAAATCTCATCAGAAGTGCGTCCCTCAAACTCTTTCAGTATTCCTTTTTCTTTGTAGAACTCTATCACAGGTCTTGTTATACTGTCATAGATCTCTAAACGCTTGCGTACAGCTTCAGGTCTGTCATCAGGTCTTTGAACCAAATCCTCACCAGTCACATCATCTTTACCTTTCACTTTGGGTGTGTTGAAACCAATGTTGTATACCCTTCCTGAAGCCAAGTGAAGCCAGCGGTTCTTAACTCTGTCAATGATCACCTCAAATGGTACTACTAGGTTTACTACAACATCAACAGGCTGCACCTGCCACAGCGCCTTAGCTTGACCCACTGTTCTTGGGAATCCATCCAGAAGCCAGGGCTGGCTATCAACTTTTCGAAGTTCTGTGATCATAAATTTTATCATCACATCGTCTGGTACCAGCTTTCCTTCATTTAAATACTTTTTGACCTCTTTTCCTAGGTCAGTTTGTTTTTCAATGTGGTCCCTCAATTTGTCCCCACTAGAAACATGAGCTACATTGTACTTCTTTACTAGGCGTGAAGATATAGTGCCCTTTCCTGATGCAGGAGCGCCTAAGATCAATGTTTTTAATAATTTACTCTTCGCAGTCATTGTTACTGACCTTTGTACTTTGATATTGACTACTAATATCGCGCGCTCCGTATCTCTACGAGTTTATCATATAACTACAATACGTATAACGTATTAAATCGCAGTGCATTCACCTCGTTTGTTTATGCTGAATTTATGAATTAATGCAACAACCAAGGATATTCTTCATTTGTTATTATATAAAACTAGATAACATTGCTGAGTGTTTCGTAAATTTTCGCATTTTATTTTCGTTACTTTCATGTATGAAACTGGACTTGACAAGAGTTTGGTTATATTAAAATTAACTAATAAATTTCGTGCATTGTTTCACTCTTTTCGTTCGATAAAATAAATTAGGTACATTTAAATCGTATTTTAACACTACACAGTCTACACACTGATGCTCAACTCAAACCAATACCCGCGCAGTGAAACTTCAAATGTCAAACGTCAAACAGTAACGGGAGCGTTCGTGTTACACATCTGCTGCTATCGTGCTAGTTAAATGTGTCCAACGCAAACGATATGATATCGATTTTGTTGCCAACTGGTTTTATTTTAATGTATTTAATAAACTGGTTAGCTATTAATAATAACAAATTCCATAACTTAAAGTATAGCAAATTGATTTAAGTAAATCACTTTACATAATAGCACATAGAATCTACTTTTGTATGAACGCATCATTTAATTTACGAAGCCCGCGTAACTTTGAAATAATCAAGATATTTTTTTTTTCCTTCTAAAACAGTAATTATATAATATTTCAGCATGGCGCTTGTAATGTTACCTTGTGATCTTCCCTGGTGGACGTCGGTGCAGCGTCACTTAAAGCACCTGCTCTTGGCCTCGTCGCCGGCGAAACTTACAGCCAGCATGTTAAAAATACATGACATGTGCAAGTAAGTATAACCCATTTAACCAAACACTATTTTTTTAATTTGATTTTTGGTATGGATTGCTAGTTTTTGGCTTGGTTCCACCATCAAAGGTTCATTTTTTTGACTTAAATATTTTTTAAGTCAAAAAAATGAACCTTTGATGGTTTGTTCATGGTGAATTTATTGGTGTGCTTGCGCAGTTGCAGGCCTGAACTGTATTAACTTTAGGGTTTAAAACTACTTAGTTACTGCAATATTGATTTTAATTTGAACATTATTTTAATTATAATTTTTGTTTTTGATGGAGCGTCTATTTTTTTTTTAATTTGACTTGTTGAAACTATCCTAAGCAAAGCTCATAGACGAAAGCCTGTCTAATAAAAATTATAGCCTCTCCTTTCCTTACACACTCTGTAGCGGTTTCATTTTATCTCAACAGCATAGGTATAGATCCGGATGATGATATTAAGGACCCGGAGCTGATGAAAGGGCTGGAAGCGTTCCTCGAAGAGGAGATGACGGAGGAGGAGCGAAGGCACTTTCTCGACAACACGATTAGGATCATGGTTAATAAGGCGCTGCACCTCAAGCGCTGGAAGCCACCTAAAGGACTCATTTTCAGCTTACAACAACAAAGTACGTAACTGCTACCGTGCCACGTCTATAATGATGGATGGCATTAGGCTATAATTCTGTTGGCTGTCGTGTGGAATAACCCCGATAACAAGTCGATGTCAGACTCGTTAACGGGGTTATTTCTTTGTAACTATAGTATTGTGACCTCAAATAAAAGAACACGGCGCTACGTAAGTTTAGCTATGTCCCTACCTGTCTTGCAAAGGATGATTGAATGGCGTGCTTGAGTGTTGAATGATGGCATTCGCGAAAAAAATATAGGTAAACCCTAAACCGTATAGAATTTCATCATGTTCAGTGACATCTACTGATTCCATCATGATTTATGATTGGTACCTAATCTACTAAGTTGTTCATTGGTTGCAAGCATTGCAAATGCGTTTATTGAGCGGTGCGGATACCATGCGTTCGATTTCGTGGTTGGGCAGGGTAGAGATTAGCCATTTGCAAGGCAAAGATCGATAGCATCCAATATTTCCAATGCATTCGTGAAATTATGGTAGACAGGTCTTTCACATAGATCATTAAATTTATTGCCGTTTATTTTAAAAAAATCTCTACATCAAAATAACGTTTCTTGCAATAAACAGTACGTACCTACATCACTGAACCCCATTGTTCTACGTATTCAATTAATTTTGTTCTTACATGAAAGCTAGATTCTCAGTTACATAATACCCTGCATTATTATCGGGCTCCGGGGAAGCTTGTACGCATTACGTCAAGAAAATGAAAGATAGAAACAGATAGGTAAATAAATATGAAACTAGAAACAACATTCATTTATAACTGAAAACGATTCCATAATGTATCAAGGTTTATAAGTACTTAGTTTTATTTCAATCTATACTAATATTATAAATCTATACTAATATTATAAAGCTGCAGTGTTTGTTTGTTTGTTTGTTTGAACGCGCTAATCTCTGGAACTACTGGTCCGATTTGAAAAATTCTTTCAGTGTTAGATAGATTAGTTATCGAGGAAGGCTATAGGCTATATACCATCACGCTACCTACGGGAGCGGAACAGTAACCAAAGACGCGGGTGTAACCGCGGCGGACAGCTAGTGTGGAAATAAATCCAGGCATGCCTACCCACCTACGCTTGTTTATAGCTTTAGGTTACGTAAAGGTGCCTATAGGTAGTGTACACGGTAACTTGTAGTACCTAATTCCTAACTAGGTAATGCCGCAGTAAAGTATCGGATAACCGAACCTAGGGCCGCGTAAGTTTTTAATTAGAGTTAGAATTAAAACTTGTTTTTCTTTAACTAATTGGATGTTAATATTAATCTAGAGATGTTATTTGTAATTTAAGCCGCGCTTGTTTTTGTCTTAGGTTTATTTTATTTATTTTATCTTTACTTATATCATTTTATTCCCTAAAAAAACGTTACCTCACACTAGAAATTTCTCCTATATATACACACATCAAAAGTGTCTAGGGATCAATATATTATTATTACCAAATACATCTTGATCCCTAGACACTTTTGATATATTGATCCCTAGACACTTTTGATGTGTATATATCGTAGGTACGTTTACAAACATAAATAAACTCACATTCACAAATAGCCAGACCCGGAACAACAATCTGTAGGTCATACAAATATTTGTTAAACTTACTTAAACTACAAACAAAAACAAAAGATAAGAAAAAAATAATACTGAAAAAAAAACGAATTTACAATTGGGGTTGTGACAATCTACCTGCCTACAAAAGAATAAGCTTAGATACTTTAGGTACTGTTTTTCCATACCTACCATACCTACCTACTCACCTCCACTGCCGCAAATAATGTTAATAAGCCAGACGGAAGGGAGTTTGAAAAAGTTTAACTATGCGAAGAAATGTTATGTGTGGATGTAGATGGATCGTGTGAAAGATGATATGGCTAAGAACCGTGAACTGCGAGAACGACTGATAGAGAAGTGTAAAAAAAATTTTAAGGGGTAGGTCCGTAGTATCCGACATAAATTGGGATAAGGGTAAGACGACGAAGATCTGCCGATCTAAGCCTACAAACAGTGAACTTTATTATCCGTAGGTGATGTAACAGAGCTAGAGTACAACTTCGTGTCGGCGCTGGTCGCGCACGCCTTCTTCTCCACCAACCCCAAGCGGACGCTCAAGACACACCCCACCTTGCAAGACTTCAACTTTACACATTTTTTTAAGAATTTACACAGGTATGTAACTTTATATTTACGAAGGTAAATAAAACCGATTTAATAATGTATCGACCTACTCCCTACATCGCTAACAAGTCATATAGATTGTTGTTAATAAACAATCAGCAAAAGTAGTTCAAATTGATTTGAATAGGTACTTGTTCAAATCACCGCTGGACGGAGTTTTGATTAATTAATCGTCATTTGTTCCAGAAAATCACAAAGAAACAAGTTAAAAAGCTTACTTCACTACTTCGAATGGTTAGATAAGAGTAGCAACGAGGGATCCATTAAATTAAGCAGACAGGTAAACTTTACCGACTATACGACCAGTGCCCTAGTGCCCGGTTTTATGAGTGAACCACACGCACGAGTAAACGACCGTGGTCGGAATTTCCATGCAAAATAATTACGTCCATTCATAAAAAGGTGAACCTGTGAATAGGTGTTGCCTACCTGTTGTTGATAACTTTTTAATAGTTACAAGTCATAATGTAAACACATTTACATACTTACGTAAATGTGTACTGATAGGTAATCTTTACCAAAACTATTGGTGATTTCCGATGACGAGCTGGAACAGCTGTTCTAGATTACTAAAGTTGATGGCCATCAGTATAAAACTTATGAGCTCTGTAGAGAAAAGGTCGCAAAATACTTATAGCTAAGGCCGCTATTCACTTACTAACAGTTTTCATGAAGGAGGCTACAAGAAAGTCTGAAAAGTTTTCCTAATTTCATAACGTTACGTTTTAGGTGATGACCTCAAAACAGTGGTTGACAATAGAGGACTGGTTAGAATGCACACTTCCTCTCTGCAAGCTGCTAGTACGCCACGAAGGTCGCCCAGAGAGATGTGAAAATGACGAAGCCATCAGAGTGTGCTTTGCGTCCAGTCGGGTCGGTGGGGATACGCTCATCGATGGAGAGTCACAGGTATTTATGTTAAACATTTTGTAACTTGGCTCAATATGACTTAATTATTTTATTGGTCGCGGTTGGTAGTTCGGATAATCGCGAATCCGTATAACTGAGGGCCGGATAATCGAGTTTTTACTGTAACAGTATTGTCATTACAGTATCGAGCAAAAAAAACAGGTCTTAATACCTATATAAGATGCAGTAAAGTTTTTAAAACCAACTAAACGAAAGCATCGCAAACTGGCGCAATAATATAAACACTGGACAGAATATGGTCCCTTGGGCAAATTCATATAAAAACGCGGAAGGCCGTCGGGCGCCAGAAGTATGTAGTTAACTTCATAAACTAGCTCATGGTCTATGCTATAAAATGAGACGATTTCGATATAATTATTCATGGTTGAATATACGGATTTTAGTACTATATAAAACTGCTTGAGCTAAACAATGCCATAGATAGACAATTCATTTAAACTTTGCCCTATAGGCTATACCTATATTACCTACTAGGAATTTCTCGTAGAAGCGTTTACAAACAAATAAAGTCACATACACAAATAATCAGACCCGGAACAACCACCTGTAGACTATGCAAATATTTTATCCCGTGCTCGAATCAAACCCGCCACATTCAGCGCAACAGCTTATCGCTTAGTCACTGCGCCAACCGTGTGGTAATGTTCCTAAAACAAGTTTGTGGAACTCTTACCTACGACTTGTCATTATAAATCTTTGGTCTGTTGTTCTTTAGGAGTCCCTATCAATGTTTATGATGCCAGAACTTCTACCAGCGATGTTGTCGGTGGAGGCGCTAGAAGATAACGAGGTGCTCAAGGTGGAAGGAGTCAGACTGTTCAGCAGGATTTGCGACAAGAGGCAGAAAACAAAAGTGGAACTGCTTGATGAACCAAAAACGGTAAGTTTTTGTGTGCTAAGCGGTTTCTGGAGATGCAAAAGGAATTGAAAATCTTTACCTAAATACCACGGTGAAGCCGATTGACCGATGGCAACCGCAGTTATAAATTCCTGAATTTTTTTGGGTTCCGTAACTCAAAAGTAAATAAAAAACGGAACCCTTCGGATCACTTTGTTGTCCATCCGTCCGGTCCGTCTGTCTGTCATATATGTCAAGTTCCCTAATGCTCATAGTAAAAGAAGCGTGTTCTTAATTCAGATTTTAAATGAAGTTATAAAATATCTCAAATAGAAACACACCGCTATATTACCTCCAGTTACATTCGGCGACATTATGCTTAAAATAATATTATTGTTCAGGTAACCGTATGCCTAATGGACGCAGAAGACTACAGCAAGCTGCCTTTAAGCCAGTGGGAGGAAGACAACGTGCTGCGTGAGCTCAACAAGTGCTTGCTCGCCTTCCAACAGACGCCTATGAAGTCCAGGGAAGGCACGAGGCATGAGAGGAGACTCTCACCCATAGGTGAGATAGCTTGCATTTGGAATTTCCACCCGCTCTATGGTCTGCCTCTATGGCCTACTTAAAAAATCGCAAGAGGCAAATAAGAATTCTTAAAAAAAACTAGTTTTGTACTACAATTACCTATTCAAGTCATACAAAAATATTGTGGTCTTCGAATTAGGTAATAAAAAGAAATTATTGTCAGGACCGGTATCTTTTTCACCTGTTAAGAAAAAACAATGGAATTGCATAGGTAATATATATTTTTTATCTTTTTAGGGGAGTCCTTCAGCCACACGCCGCCTGAAGTGGAAGCTACAGTCGTAATCAAGCAAGCTTCCTCGTGCAGTACGCTCAACAGTTACAATAGTCGCAGTCCTTCGCCACAGAACTACTGCGCTGCAACGCTCAACCTTAACGATCCTAGTTAGTATCTTCAACCTAGTAAACGATCTCTTTAAAACTAACAGGTTACCCAGTTTCGTCATTATTCTGACGTGAGGAAAAGATGCAGCTATATAACCCCATCCCTTTTCCACAATGAATAAGTATGGCCTTTGGTTTGACACTGGTTAAAAGAACACACATACTCGTCTCAATTTTTTTCTGATGCTTAGCTCCTTAGAGACAAATAACTCATGAGTCATGAGCCTATAACCTAATCAGAACCTTGAACTTCCCATCCAAACATCATTTCATCATTTAGCTATCAGAAATATGTATGTTGGTAGTTTCTCAGACGGGTTCTATTACTTAAGGTCTTACGATCTAAAACTCCATTCATTTGCTTCCAGGTGCAGAGTTTACAAAGAAGAAGTGCTGGCTGTCTCCGGACGGAGGGATGTTGAACAACCGTCGAGGAAGATTCATAGTGCTGGGTTCTTCTGGGGAGTGCTTGCCGGTGACGCGGACGACCGGTGGCCTGCAGGACGGACAAGAAGATAGCCTCTATTCTAGCTGCAACTCCAGCGACGACGAATATCACAGCGCTAACGACAGCTTCGATTACGGTAAGACTTGAGCGTGGGTTCTGTCCCTGAGCTGGGCAATGTTATTTGGATTTTCTATAAGAAGCTCAACAATAGTAGCCCGGAGTCCATTTTTGTATCCGGCTAATAGGTATAGGGTCGTCCCTGACTAGAACGATGCAGAGGTTATTATAATCACCAATCCTTCCAACACTTTCAGGCAGCGAAGACGAAGGTCGCGGCGAAAGCGCTCGTCCCAATTCATTCCAGTACCTCAAAGAGCTATCAACGGAGGAGAGACGGCTTAGCTTCGCGGACCGACTGCGGGACGCGTTGAGGAGAGAGGCCGAACACTCTACCACGACCAGCACCGGCGACTGGTCTACTGACAGTTCTAGCTACGCTGTCGGGATCAGCATATCTGGTGCGGAGGTGCAGGACAACGATATCAGGTGAGAGGATGTGCTGCTAAGCATCTACTCATCAATGCGTTACAATAGCTAGTCGATACGATCCTGATCCTATTATTATAAGGCTTCAGGCTTATTGTAAATTATATTTTTGGAACAAAGATAAATTCGTGTCGTACCTACCGGTACGCTGAAATTCGACTACCACTATATGAATCTGATATAATTCCTACTTGTTAATTGGCAGGGTAAAACGCGGCGGCTCTGTAGGTTTCGTTTTAACGGAAAAGGAGACTGTGAGCAATGGTGAGCCCTCGCCGAGACATCGACCAATCGGCAGGAAGGAGACCGGCAACAGTTCCAAGTACAGCTTCAGCACTGAATATACGTGAGTACATTACATATATACTGACTGTCGTAGAAATAACACCTGAAATTGTTTCTCAAAAAGGCAAGAACATCGACATGGCTATTGAAGTAGATAAAACCGAGGTGAAGGCTCGTAGCAGTTTACGAAAGCAAGGGTTAGTATAGGTACTAACTATCGCAGATTTTGCTCACCTCAAGTCACAACTTCATGACCTTCTAGAAGTTAAATGCTTACACAAAGCTAAAACGAGATCATTTTTCAGTCTTGCTTTGCCACTTTCTTACACCAAAAGGCCTGTAAAGAGCCTTCTGGCTCCCCAAAATGATATCTAAATAATAAAACGTATGCTTACTTTAAATAATGTATGTTTTAGTTCGGAGTTAGAAGAGGTGTACGAGCAGTTCAACCAGTGGCTCAACGACCCCATCGTAGACTCAGAATCTGGCGAACACAAAAATCGAGAGTTGGACTCCCGAGACTTGGCTGTGATTAGGTAAAGTACTGTTCTTATTCAGCAAAGCCAGATGCGGTCTTCTGGTGTCTTATGTTCCCATAATATGTACCTGACTCTAATGGGCAAGCCTTTATCTGTGGTTACAATATAAGGTGACGTACAGGAAAAGACAAAGGGCTTTTATGGCAAACTTGGTCCTTAAAAGCTCATGCAGACCTAGTTTTCATCATTTTGATCATCAACGGCCATTTCGGTACCGTTCTTGAATAATAGCTCACTATCGAGGGGTTAGGTTGTAGACGAATCATCTTCCCTATAGTGTTGATGGTCCGGTGCTGCCCCGTGAAGAAAACATACGTGCTGCAGCAGGAACGAATTGGGAAGACACTTCAGTTTTGCCCCAGCAGCCTCTCGATGAACGGTACATCTCCAGGTAGACAGAAGCCACATTTTTGAATAACGGTGACCAACTTTTTGCAAGATTTGAAAATATTCGGACTGCCTAACCCTGGACCACTCTTACCCTGTGTCACATGCTATGGATTATTTATTTATGTAATGGCTTTTTGTTACGTTCTTTTCGCTCACCTCAATTTTTGTGATTGTTCTACACTTTGTGTCTGGGAAATGGCTTCCATCGATCTTGGACAAAATACGGCGCAGTGACCGAATGTCCGCCTTCGGTAACAAAAACATTTATTATTTAAACTTTATGCAACACTAAGTGTTTAGAGGTGGACTTCTCGCCTTAGGCATTCTCTACCAGTCCACCAAGGGTGGTGGAGAGATCTTGGGCAGGTGCATTGTAACTTTGAACTCAAGATCTATGTGTGCCAGTAATTGTGTGCCACTGTCTTTTTCGCCCAGGGTGTTGTGCCACTTTTTTTTTCAACTAGTAATAGGCGGATTTTTATTTAACTTTTACCCGAAAGTCCTAATTCTCAACCTATTTGAATGAACGTTTTTCTTTATGATTTTTACACCACAATTGTAGATGGAATTTCAGATCTTGCGTATGACATAATATATTATCTGTGTACAGGTTTGCGGGCTCGCTACTCAAGCGCACGTTATCCGAGTCGCTAGCGGTGGGCGCCGGGTCGGGCTCGGACGCGGCGGAGCTGTACGGCCGCGAGCCGCGCCCGCTGCCGCCGCGCCCGCTCGCGCTTGCGGCCCGCTCGCTCTCGCTGGAGCTCGCACGGCACAAGCATAGACTAGCTGCGCATCTCGTACGTATTGCACAATCACCTTCATACGTGACTTCCTTGCACTGTTTCTGAAAGCCTGGTCAATTATTTGATCAATGTGTTCGCATTAGCCAATCAAATCACAAGGTTCAAAAGCTTTCAGAAACGTGATTTTACTAGATGTAAATCACTCCGCTGCCCCACCTCAACGATGGCGGTCATCCGTTACCTTTTGTTTATACTATAAACTTGTTAACTTATTTTTCAATCTGAGCAGCTAGCAAGGGCAGTATGCATACGCGGCGGAGCGACTAAATTAACAAAATAATGTTATAAGATAATTTTTGTATAACTCTTTGCAGAATGAGCCACATAGTTCAGAGTCATGGTACACATGCATTTGAGCTATGGCTCTGTGCCTCACCTTAATATAAATATTAAGCTGATTAGCTAAGACAGTCTAACGCGCTAGCAAACCTACCTTACTACCGTAACTGAATAACCAATGCAGATGCAGACATAAAGCTAAAGATTTGAGCTCGCTAATTTTGTCTCTAAAAACTATCTCTATATATAACTATATCTAACGAGTAAAGAACCAAAATGTTGCGAAGCAACTCTTGAAACTTAAACTCTAATCAAATATAACTAATCAGAATTAAACAAATCAACAATCAAAGCACTGTGAGTATATAACAAAATAAACCAAACGGTGACCTAAATTGCTATATGTTTTGACAGAAACGTAAAGTTAAAGAATCTATACCGGAGGAGTTTATAGAGGGCACGCGAGCGACCGACACGAGACACGGCGACGAAGTCAAAAGTACGGACACGTCGACAGACAGCGACACAGTGTTGTCCGACCCCGGTCTGAGGAAGAAAAAGTTGAACTGGATGATAAACATGATCGTAGAAACTATCGAGGAGACCGTCGAATGCGAACCGGTCACTGTAAAACTAAAGAAACCGAAGGTCAGACCGCAGGCGTGCACCCGGCTGTCGCTAACTCGTAAACACTCGTGCTACTAACATAACATCACTGATTATGATCGTCTTTGCTTTCTGTCGAAACATATACTTCTGTGGTGTTGCATGTAATATAATTGATGCTAAAAATCGGAATTCGTTCGTGTAACGTCGTGCGTTCCAAGTTTTAATTGGCCAACGCTCTGCCAATCAAAAAGACGAACGCAAGACGCATGGACGCCACGTATGCTCGTTGCTACACTATTTAAACTGCACTGTCCTCTTCATCTATGCGTTAAACGTTGTTGAAGAACCTAAACCAAACGGGTCTAGTTCACAATATCGACAGTCACTACATCGATGGTCGCTGTATCGAAAACTATTATTAATTTTAGTAGTTTCCTTTTTTTATTAAATTAGTTCTATAAATCAATGTTACTGAATACGAATTTATGTTTTTATTTTCAACCATTTAATGTGGGTTCCATCAAAATTAAGCAATTTACAGATTTAACAAATTGTGATTAAAAACTTTTAAAAATGCTGTGTTTTTTATTCAAATCTGGCTCGGATCGGGTAGTCGATGCAGCGTACTATCGATTTGGTTTACTATCGATGTAGCATACCGTCGCTTTAGTGTACTAACGATGTAGCGCACCAACGATTTGGGGTACTGTCGATGTAGCGTACCATCGATTTGGGGTACTGTCGATACATTGGCCCGTCGATGGAATGTTTTCGATACAGCGACCATCGATGTAGTGACTGTCGATATTGTGAACTAGACCCAAACCAAACGCTAATTTTTAATGTTTACTTATTTCCATAGTGTTCGTTGTCCGTACAACCAAACTGATTAGCTAAATAGAGCAAACTAAAAATACTCATACATAACGATTTCCAAGATAATATCTACTGTCAAACAACAATTAACTTTGTATCTGTACGGCTAATTGCTAATGGCTTGAAATATCTTGGTAGGTGTGTATTTTTTAGCGTCCTTCTGTAGTTCATTATTCCACGTCATTTAAAAAAAAATACAAACTTCAAAATAATAGATAATTGCGATATAAAACCTACAAAACTTGCACGGACCCCAGGTCTCCTGAAGACAAAATCAGATCTCTCACTCTACCAAAACCTACTATCAAATCTCGTGGTAATTGTCATTGTCATGCTTTCAAAAACCGGGATCCGCTTAGGGTCAACGCAGATGGAAGAGCAGCAAGAGGGCTGAGGATTCTGCTGTCAGAACAACACGCTGTAATACATAGAACGAGATCTCGTACGTCCTCAAACTCGCTCACGAAGCTCGTTCGCATTTTCAACGCTAGTTTACTGAAAATAAGGTTCATTATTCCAATTCACATAATATGCTATTAGCTCCTGTTTCGGCTAGTGCTTTAGGTAAAGCTATTAATAGTGAAGTTGATCGCTACACGGTCCGCAGCTGTCGCAGTTGGCGCACAAGATCGTGTCGGGCGGGTCGTGCCGGCCGGTGGCGACGGGCAACTGGGGCTGCGGCAAGAGGCTGCGGGGACATCCGCAACTCAAGCTGCTGCTGCAGTGGCTGGCGGCTAGCGTGGCTGGAGTACCCGCGCTCATTTATTATACGTTTGGAAACGAGAAACTGTTTAAGGTACTTATGAGGTTTGCAGGTACATCTTGAAATGTTGGCTTTTTGGGATTAACACGGGTCAGTCACTAAACGACTGAAAAAGTGTAAATACATGAGGCCATTTAAAAAAAAATTGGTGGCTTTAAAATACCAAAAACAACACTAAGTTTGAATTGGTCTACTAGCACATACAGGGCTATCTCAAAAACGCCACACCAATAAATCTGAATTATTGGCTGATACCAAGTTGTTTATTTCTCCACAGTTGGACACGCTCGTTCGAGTACTAGTAGACAGAAAATGGACAGCGGGTCAACTAGCGCGTGCCGTGCTCAAGTTCGCGCGACAGACGCTTAACGAGCCGCACGTCATCCCAGACAACCACTCACTGTTCGACGAACTCATAGGCATCGAGAAGATACCTGACGACACATAGCTAACACTCGCCCGACGAAAGGCTAGAAGATAGCCGGCGACACCCGGTGCTTGCCACTAGTTTGTTTATCAAAAGACTTCGATTATAATGTAAAACTGCGTCATAACACGGAGTAGGTAAGCAGTGCAGGTGAGTGTCGACAAGAACGTACTGCTGCCGCCGCATGAATTGATTTTACGGAAAATACGAACGAACGTGTTGGCACTCTTTTTGTTCGATACTCTGTGACACAAAATATATTACGTTAGCTACTTATATTACGTTAGCTTCGTTCGGTCACTCCACTATAACTCATTATGCATTTATGTTATTCCGTCATCATACTCAATAGTAAGGTGGTTCAACTGTGTCTTATTTTAAATAATGTTTGTGGACTTTTAGATATTTTTTACGAAATAGTTACATAAAAGCAATATTAGCGTTTGATTCGATTTAAAATACATACTTAAAAAAAACGTATTTTTATACAAAACTATCGATTAAAAGTACAATTATAAAGTTTTTCTAATGTTAGTCTTATCAAGTCATTGTTATTAAACTTGAATAAAAAAAATGTAAAGGTGATTTTTAATTATTAAAAATTTTAATAAATTTATATAATTTATAGGGCAGTGCTAATATTAAGACTGTGTACTGTTTATAAAAGGTTTCCAATGTTTACCAACTTCAAGTTTTATACTATCGCGATACGTAATCACCCTAACGAAGTTAGCTACCATATATTTGTAAATATTGGATAAAAAGTTATTTCTAAAACCATTACATACACAGTAGCTTGACAATATAATTATCCTGTTAGTCATATAATTGACGTCACTTCCGGTTCCCATAATATGGTGTCTTACAGTGTAAAGACTTGACCTGACAAAGTCTTCCATAGCATGAATCTCAATGTGTCCAAAGTTGTTAATTTTGAAGTGAAACTATAGAATTTTCAAACAGGATGCGAAAATAAAATTATGCGTCACATATTTGTGTTTTTTTTTATTGAAACGATTTTAGTTTTAAGATACATCATATTTATTTTAAGAAGCTACTTTTAAAATCAGTCACTATGTTATTTGTAGGACGTGATATTTCACAATCAACTTTACAGAATAAATTGCGAGTAGGTCGCATTAGTATCATACACTGAAAAAACGCCGATAATAAAGACCTTAACGCGCATTTACTTTTGCAATCAGTAAGCTCATAAGCTATTCATAGCCTTAGTGCTTGTAACACAACTAGAAGTGTATAAGATGTAAAGTACTAAGGCGAAAAAGATTTTGTGTTTAGACTTTAATCAACATTAAATTAATTGAGTGTATTCAATGAGATCCATTTTTTAATTCTTGGATAATAATTTTATTTAGTTTCCTTAAACTTGTCTAAAATTTCCAGCAATATCATTCACACATTTCTTTTTAGAATGCAGAAGTAATATTTTCGAAATTCAATATTTTTAAGCAGAATCACAATAAACTGCCACATAATAATCAAAATTTCCTTAAATTGTACTGAGTATAGAATTCATGGAAAAACCAAACTTCACGGTTACAGAAAATAATGAAAAAATGTATTTTTTCCACTCACTCTATGGTCCTAGTTGCTGTACAAAAGAGGTAATATTAACGACCGCCCTAAAAGAAAAGGCCTCTCATACGACGGCCCATGCCCTGCCTGTCGTAGAGGACATTGAACCTGTTGACTAGCTGGTTGATGGCATTGCAGCCCTTCGTGATCGTGCCCAGGTAGGTCATCAGCGCAACGTCGTTGCATTGCTAAAAAGAAAAAACCATTTAAAGTCAGATGACGAATTAAATGTGGAAACTCAAAAACACAAAAATAATACAAACAAGCAAGTTTTAAGAGCTTACACTTGAACAAGCTTTAGGTCTATAAGAAGAAAAATGACAATACGTACATTATAGAAGTGTGTGCGGAACTGTTGCGAGGTGAGCAGTGGTAGCCTGTTAGAGAGTGCGCGCGCCTCTCGCAGCAGCGCTGGCCGCGGCGGCAGAGAACCGTCGCGGATGGCACGCACCGTCGCTAGCACCGCGCGCACACGAGATACTAACATCTTTATAGCTGAGCGTTGAGCTGTCAGGTGCTCCGCCACTGTAATTAGCAGATATTATTGTTAAACAATAAAATACTCAACATGCATTATTCCTTTTGATGTACTGTGATTTAACTGGGAAGGGGCAGAAGGCCCATTATCATAGTGTCCTGTCCAGCTAGTTTTATTGCTGTCTACAGTCAACACTGTTGCATTGTGTGTAAAAATCTATTATTGGAAACATATTTTTTTCCCTTGGTGTAGTTTAGTGAAGAAAATGCATTTAACATAAAACTACTTGTATTAAATAGTGAGAAAGGCCAACATATTTCTCCAAAACTAGGAGATATTGAGCAATCTATGTATACACAAAAATTTTAAAATCCTTACCTAAACTATTCAGTGCAGCTTCACCAGATGAAACCCTGGCCACATGGTCCACACCGATTCTTTCAGCCTCCTCGGCAGCCAGTGTGTATGTGAGTGGTGCCAGCAACATTGTAGCTCGACCATTAACTACATCTATCACTGACTCATATAACACAACTGGTAATTGCTGAAACATTCAAAAAAATAAAAATATGTGTGGAATTGTGCATCATACTGTTCATTGTGTATGCACTTGCGTTTTTAGTTCAAACACAACAGGTGTGTTTTCCTGCAGTCAACGGGTTAACTTACAATTGCAAAAAAACAAAAAAAGAATATATACAAAACAGGTACAGGAAACCATTAAAAAGGCAAAGAATACAATACTGTCCATCCACTCACATCTCCATTCCGTCCTGCAGGGTTAAGCATCAGCATAACTGGACACTCATTGATATCACAGATCTGTCGGTGAATGGCTATGTCCTTGTCTGCTGGGGTGTCCCCAGTTGTGTACCAGCCGAGGAAGTCCATGTCAGAGAATACTTGTTTGACTGTCAAATTATAGGAAGGAGTTCAAAGTTATATTGTTGCAAAGTTGTGAATATGAAAGAAAATAGAACTATCAACAATGTGTTAAGGACAAGAGTATGAAATCACTATTTAGTAGGACTATGTGCTTATTAGAGATTGCTGCAAGGAGCAAGTAGCAAAAGCAAGTACCTAGTATGAGTGTGCATTCAAATAATGTAATATAATAAATACTCACACTGTTCTTCTTTTAGATTGTAATAATCTCTATCAATTATTATATCTCCTTCAATAGCGCTGAACATTAATTCAAATGAATTCATAACTTCTATGTTTCGACCTTTTTGCTTGCCTATCAGAGCTCCAATAACTGAAAAAAAAATATGTTAAATATTTTGCATTCTATAATGCCAACTTTATGTGGAGATTGTCGCACTGTCTACGATAATGATGACGATAGGAAAATTACGTATCGATAAGTATTTACCAATCTGAGGGGATCCTTCCTGTGCTCGCAATCGTGTCCAATGTTCAGATACATTCATAATTACAAGTGGATGTAGAGATACTGTCACGGAACCCGACGTAGCTGTTGTGACAACCACGCTCTTCGCACCTCCTGGTGCTGGAGGCGCGGGTGATGTGGGGTTAGGAGGATCCACAGCCGGCCCTGAAGAGGCACTCTCTACCTCAACTTCCATTTCAAAGTCAATTCTATCTGCACTAGACATTGTTCAATGTAATTCACTAAATTGTCCTACAATAGTTGTGCAGCCGACAATGCACAGCGTTCGCAGCGAATAAATAAATAGAAGACGAAGAAATGAATTGAAAGAAAAACAATCTGTTAACTTTGACGTTAGTTCAGATATTTATTTGACGTTTTGAGTTTGACAACATTTCTTTTGCACGCATACCATAGACAGAGAAATAAAGATGATTGATAACATAAACTCAATGCTCGAGTGTGCGAATGGTATGAGGGCACGGTTGTTGTGAATAAATCTTGTTCAAGTTTTTAGTGAAATTAAAAACCTCGCCTGTACAATCAGCTACTCGTTTAAAATACATAATGAAAAACTTCATCATAGAACAAGCGAGAGTCTCACATATTTGTTTTTATGAAATTGTAAAATGAGAATGTTTTTTTTTTTTTAATTTTTTTTTAATCTTTATTTACAGATACTTACTAATTAAACTAAACTAATTAATTATAAAATATGTACAATTTATAAACAAGACAGAAAGGGGAAACCTCTTAGGGCCTTTTCATTGTCATGCGTGTTTGCGCCCGCATGCGTGCTGCGGATCCGTGCGAGCCACCCGCGATCCGCGTGCGTGTGGCGCGCATGACAATGAAAACATGATTGTATGATACGATAGGTTGCGGGCAGCACGCATGCGGGCCAGGCCCGCATGCGGGCGCAAACACGCATGACAATGAAAAGGCCCATACGGCATCAAAAAATTCATCCGCGTCGCTGTCAATGGGGCAAGCCGGGCAAGTGCCCAACAGGCTGACAGCATTGCCAGTATTGATGATTATTGTTAAAGCTTGTAAAAATACAACATATTTATTACAGTCGCATTTAAGTAAGATTTATTAAGCTTCAATTTGATAATGTGCTGCAAATTGCTAAAATGTAAGAATTATCGAATTTCGCGGGCTACCTACCCTGCGTTTACTGACAGTTTCATTACTCAGATTGTTTACCCAAGCTCTGTCTTTATTCTATTTTATTTCCACCCACAATTTATCTTGTCTTTGAGTAAGAAGCCATGATTGGTTACCCACGAAGCTTCCTATTATTACGTCTGTGGTTGGCCAAAAGGCCACAGGGGCCACAGAATGGCAATTTCGCAATCGAATGATTGGATTCTGGATTGGCTATGATTGGCTGGTAGTGGTGGCTGTGTTTTGTGATTATATTTGGTAAAATTTGGTTATATTTTGTAAAATGAACGACAGTCGACAAACCCATATTTTCAACCAAAAATATTAAATACTTGTAATGAACGGCTAGTTGTAAATAAAAGCTGTTTCATTTACCATCCAAACACAAGAATAACATTGAACTTTTCATCCACCTGTCATCGTGTCTTCAGCGCGGACTACTGCTGATTGTTCTCAGGTCAGCAGTTAACTCTTTCTCTTCAATAACATAGAAATGGCAACGACAGCAGCATTAAAAGTTACGACAGGCATCGCTAAAGACATATCGCCGTTATACTACAGAATATTGTCAAAATTTCCTCAGAATTTTTCTTTCTGCTTTGCCTATGGATCTGCTGTAAAACCACAGATTGGGAACAATAAAAAGCAAAACATGATTGATCTAATTTACTGCGTGGATAACTCGTATCGTTGGCACGGAGCTAACATCGCAATGAACCCATCACACTACTCCGCGCTCCGATTCCTGGGCAAAGGGGTCGTAGCAAGGTTTCAGGAGAACTGGGGCGCGAAAGTGTACTTTAACACTCTAGTTGAAGTGAAAGAAGAAAACATTCTCATAAAGTATGGGGTTGTATCACAGAAAGATTTAATTGCTGATCTTCTTGATTGGAATGATCTGTATGTTGCTGGCAGACTACACAAACCAGTAGAGATTATAAAGCAGACCAATAGTTCTCAGTTACAGGGGGCTCTTTTATCAAATCTACGCTCTGCGGTTCACACAGCTCTCCTCACTTTGCCAGAAACATTTTCTGAATATGATTTCTACTTTGCTATATCTAACTTAAGTTATGCTGGTGACTTTAGAATGACATTTGGAGAAAATAAAAACAAAGTGAGGAACATTGTACAGCCACAGCTGTTAAGCTTTCGTGAATTATACCGACCAATCCTGCAGCAGTTCCATGCCTATGTTGACATCCCCACTGGAGATGCTCAGTGCCATCAGGATATAAATCCAGAGACTAAATTGCATCACTTGATGCAGCTGCCAATGGTGCCTCAACAAAAAATTGTGAAATTTTGGAACCATGGTGGTATTCATCAAGACATGGAAGATGTCCTGCGTGCAGTTGCTTTTGATATTGACTGTGCTGTCATACTGAGACAAATACTGAAGGATATAGTTTGGCAGTCCAGTGTCAGGCAATCTCTGAAAGGCATTCTCACTGCTGGTCTGCTAAAATCTGTTCGTTACAGTGCTAAGAAAATAGCAAAAATGTTTTAATTGTAGACTTAGTAAATTGTATATAAAATAAATGTAGTAAGTAAATTAGACTTGTATTATTCCTGTTTTTAAAACCTCTTTTTTGTTTTTAGGTACCATTATGATTTCAGACGAGTCAAGCAGTGATTCAGAAACAGGTAGATTCAAGGGTCGACCAAAAACTCAAGAAGACAAATCTTCTAATCAAAGGGCTGATAATGTCAGAGATTCAGGCAGAAGTAGACCAACTGGACCTGACAGATTTAATAGAAATTATGACAGAAAAAGAGATGAAAAGCCTCGCTCTGATAGACATTCTAGAGATAGAGAAAGGGATAGACACAGGTATTCTAGACATTCACCTGTGAGTAGGAGGAGACACTCACGGGATAGAAGTCCAAGCAGGAAATCAAACGAAAGGAATAGGCACAGAGACTCCACTGATAAACCCAAAGTTAAAGACCATAGGAGTAGTAGTAGAGATAGACATAAGCATTCTGGATCTACTTCTAGATCCTATATAGCTCATGATTTTCGAAAAGAGAAAGAAGTTAAGGAGGACACGCGACGTAAAACAGATCGCGATAAAAGTCCTGAGAGGCCCATCAAAAAAGCAAAAGAAAAATCACCTTCCCCTGATCATAAATCTAAGAGATCTGAAATATATATACCACCTCCTATGGTAGCACCAAAACGAAAAAGTGAAAGTCCAATCATTATTGAAGAACATGACAACAGTGATGCATCTGAGGAAGTGCAACCTGGCTCTTACTATAACATGATACCAGCTGTTGTTAAGGAGAAATCAGAGGAATCCAGTGAGATTGATTCTTCTGATGACGAAAGACTTCGCGCGAAACTTTTGAATTTAGAGAAAGAACTCCAAAAGACAAAAAAGAAGAAACATAAAAAGAAACACAAAAGAAAAAGTTCTAAATCCAGTAAAGATAGAGAGAGAGATGCATCAGTATCAGTAGAAGTAAGTAGCACAACAGACATTGATGTAAAAGCTGATGTTTCAAAAAATGAACCTGAGCTAGTGGAAGAGGTTTCTTCCACACAAAAGAATGCTCAAAAAGAAAGTTGTGAAGAAGGAGAGATATCAAGTGATGACTCTCAGAGCGAGATTGAAATAGATCCAACAGACTTGAGACACAAGTTAAGACGTACGGCTCCAAAGGGTAATGACAAGTCAGCTCCCGACGTGTGTGGACCGGCGCTGCCACCACATCTCGAGAAACAGTATGAGCAAGGTGCCTCTCCAGAGATTGAGGGTCCTGCTCTGCCAGCACATCTTAAAAGAAATCCGAAAAATATAGGTAAAGTACATTTTCAATGTCATTCTCTATTAATATACTTTAAAAAAAAAATCTGGTGGTGACCTTATTATTTATTATTTTTGGTTCAACCTATGTCTGAAGTCAACCTATGTCGCAACTTGTTTAAAGTTAAAATTAATGTATGTTGCATTCCAAGCTCAGATTATTGTTGCAAATAAATAAATAAGTTCACACCCATAATACTGATGTATATATTTTTATTTCAGGACCATCTATTCCTGATGACATGCGCAAAGTATTAGCAGAGAAAGAAAGAGAAGTTATTAAATACGAAAGTTCAGATGAAGACTTGGGTATCGGGCCTTTGCCGGCAGGCTCAGAACAAAAATGGTCTGACGCACATCGGCGGCTTGAGGAAAGAGCCCTAGATATAAAAATAAAGAATTTAGATGGACGTTCAGATACAAGTAAGATAAAATCCAGAGAGCAGTGGATGTTGGAGCTACCGGAGGGTAAAGCCAAAATTATTGGCTTAGAAGCAAGAAGCTTTAGAGCTAAGGAGGGCCCAGATATGTCTGATCGGTGAGTTGTATGTATTAGTATATTAGTAATAATAATACAATAATATATTTATCCTCTTGTGATGCTCAATTGCCCATCTGTAATGTGATGCTTAAACAAAAAATGTTTAGTTTATAAACAATTATTATTATTTATAAACAGAGGACTTCCTTAATAATTAAGCTTGATTAATATTATTATTAATCAACCTTAATTTCACACCACCAAATACTTAACAAACTCAGGGTTTCAGACATGCTAAAACATATAAATAACTATTAATTGGCTTACAGATCGAGTTGGACAGACACGCCAGAGGAGAAGGCAAGAAAAGCAGTTGGACTTGTGAAAGAGGAAGATATGGAGCTGACTTTAAAGCAAGAAGCAAGGATGCGCCACATCGCTAACAGAGATGACGAACAAGAGTCGGCCGTCAAGTCAGTAAATATGAACATTCAAACTAACCTTGTTTAATTAACATTAGGGCCTTACCTAATACGTAGGGCACACTGAAAGTTTTGCACTCTTGGCATTCAATAACTGTTAGAATTTTGAATTATATATTCCTTTTAAGATACATTCTTAGGCATTACAAAAACAAAAGATTGGCGGGAAAATCATTTCATATTTTTTATCGCACATCGAAGTTTGCCATTCGTAGTCAAAATGAAGTTAACGCAAAAAGATTTCAGGGCGATGATTTTCTATGATTTTAAAAGTGCTCTTTCTCCACAAGATTGTGCCGCTCGATTGCAAAATGTTTTTGGGAGGGAAGCACCTCTCCTCAGCACCGTGAGGCGGTGGTTTGCCGAATTTAGTCGAGGGCGTGTTTCACTAAATGACGAAAGTCGTGAAGGACGTCCTACAACTGCGACCATCGAGGAAAATGTCATTACTGTTAAGCGGCTTATTGAAGAAAATAGACAAATCACCTATAAGATGATCAGGGAACATTCAGGGATTGCTATGAGACAAATAAAATAAAAATATACACGACGAATTAAAAGTTAGGAACTTTGTTGTCGCTGGATCCCAAACGAGCTGACGTCAGAACAGAAACGGGCTTGTATTGATTGGTGCTCAAAAATGTTGCTTAAGTACGACCACGGACCTTCAAATGTTGTTTATGACATCGTCACGAGAGACGAAACGTGGATTTACTGTTTTGAACCACAGAAAAAGCAGCAGTCTTGTGAATGGGTGTTCGAAAGCGAGAACAGACCAACAAAATTGAAGCAGGTGAGGAACGTGGGTAAAAAAATGATTGCATTTTTTTTTTCTCGGACGGGTCCAGTTTGCACGATTCCACTTGAGGATCAAAGGAGTGTTAATGCTGAGTGATACACCACCATTTGTTTGCCCACTGTGCTGGAGAAAGTTCGAGAGAAGCGACCGAGAAGCCGAATCCTTTTGTACCACGACAATGCTTCTTCGCACACAGCCAAGAAAACAAAGTCGTTTTTGGACTCCAAAAAAGTAGAGTTCGTGACCCATCCTGCACATAGCCCAGACCTGGCACCCTGCGATTTTTTAATTTTCCCAAAAATCAAAGATTAAATGAGAGGTGTCACTTTTCCGAACGCAAAAGAGGCAGTGATGGTTTTCAATCAGCACGTGGAAAAAATGCCTTTAGATCAGTGGTCCTCGTGTTTTCAAAAATGATTCAACCGAATGAAAAAATGTTTAAAATGCAAAGGAAAATACTTTGAAAAACAATAAAAATAACATTTTACTTACTACTTGTTTTAATAATATGATACGCAAAACTTTCAGTGTACCCCAAGTACAGGCGTTTTTCACCCATGAATTAAGAGTGGGCTTAAATCACACCGAGATGGCAGCGGCCGGCAGCGAACCGGCGAGCAGTTTCAGTGTCATACCATTTCTGTGTCTTGTTTTTAACCTGTTTATGTACAACTAACATTAGTTATAATGTATTCTACTAACACATAGGACTACCTATATTGTTATCTGAAATTAGTAAATAAATATAATAATTTAAAATTTTATCTTTATTACTATAATACATAGTATCGCTTGAGAAACTTGAAAAAAGTCGCGCGGCGCCGCGAGCTCTCCGACGACTCCCGCGCAGCGTGCCTTCGCTGCCGAGCCAGCCGCTGCCGATCGCTGCCGATCGCTGCCGATCGCTGCCTGTCGCTGCCATTTCGGTGTGAATTGAGCCTAAAACACCGAAAGTTTCATCCTCTTCCTATCATTGCGATATTGTTTTTGAACCTTCCCTGGGAACGTTTTGGTTACATACATTTTAAGATAACATTCAAATCTTTTTACGAAAACACATTTTATATTATGTTACATACAGTTGAAGTTTAAATAGTCACGCACAATGTTTTGCGCGCGTTTCATATAACAATCATTTCACAACATAAATATCTTATAATCAATGTTACTTATTTGGATGACTAGTGATATGTTTATTTTGCTTGTTGTAGAAAACACAAAAAGAAACACAAGAGAGAAGAAAGCCTCCTAGATTTGCATCAAAAGAAGTTGAAGAAGAAGAAAAAGGTACTTACTTAAATAGTTGTTTTAATCTAATCTATCTAAATATATATATAAAAGCGAAAGGTCACTCGCTCACTCATCACGAAATATCGGAAACCGCTTGACACATAAAGATGAAATTTTGCAGAGAGATAGTTTATAGGTACGATTAGGTAGTAGACGTCTGCTAAAAATTAAAATTTACCACCTAAGGGGATGAAATGGGGATCCAAAGTTTTTATAGAGTAATCAACTTTGACGCGAATGAAGTCGTGGGCAGAAGCTAGTTTTATAAAATAAGCACTCGTCATAAGGCCAATACCGAATTTTAGTAGTAACAGTTTGACTTCAGCTTTATGTCGTAGTATTAAGGTTGTCTTTTGCAATTTTAGTGTTACTCATACTCGTACAGTCTCTCTGCTGGGTTTTTAAACACACCCCACTTAACTTTCTGTATTTCTTCTATCAACAGAAGGAAGAAAAGGAAGACGGCGGCAAAAAGGACCGGCGCCCGTTCAGTCGAGACGTGGACCTTCAAGTGAACCGTTTCGACGAAGCGCAGAAGAAATCCATCATCAAGAAAGCCCAAGACTTAAACTGTAGATTTTCTCGAGGAGAAGCCAAATATTTATAAAGATATTGGGCGGCAGTATAGCGAAATAACTAAAACAATCACGGAATTTTGGACCGCAGAGGTAAAGAATTAAGCACTTATTTTATCATGGCTCTATTTTAGCATGTCACAATATTCTGTAAGTGGAGTATGTTTACTTGTTTCTGCTAACTTCTTTACTAGTAGGAAAGCCCAGCAAACCTGCCGTTGCGCGGCTGCCATGAATCCACTACTGTCTCAAACGTATAACACAACCCATACTGCCTGTAATCCTTATTTATTTATTCAAGAAAGTACACATAAAGTATAAACATGTAACAATATACAGGCTGAATTTTAATGTTCTACCATATTTCTGAGTTGAAAGTATGTACTTGTGAATATGTACAACTGTTATTATTGGCCCAAATCTGAAATAGGAAAAAAAAAACTAGCTATTCCATACATTTTGATTATTGTAAAGTATTTTTCAAGGGAATCTCATTTAGATTTGGTTTAATAATAACAATTGTTCATATTCATTAGTATTTTCGTCCCCTGAAAGTTAGATAGTGAATTAAAAGTCACTTTGTATAGAGGTTCCAGGCCTTAATAGCAGTAGTAGTGTCATATAAAACTGTTTAATGACACTAAGAGTGACGGTTCGGAAAACTGTACTTTTTAATTTCCAGTCCCACTAACAAAAATATGAAAATGACTGTTTTATTCGAAAATATATTTCTTAACACTTTCACCGCCGGGCCAAAACTGTTGAAGGTCAAACCTCCACTAGCGTAGGTCACGGGTGACCTACGCGGCGGTTAACCTGTTAACAACATAATTAATTATATTTATGCTGTTCGCGAAATGATATCTCGTTTTTAAACGATATTAGTGCTAATAGTGCTCTGTATTACACAAGTACTGTAGTTACTATGAACATCTTCGTTTTTTTTTTTAATAAAAACCATACATTTACATGAGCTATAACTTTCAGGGGTCAAGTATTGATTCATTTATTCTTTTTTCTAAAACTTTTGAAAAACAATATAAAATCGCGTTAATTAGGCAACGATCATTATATTGTATTCAATTTGTGCTAAGAAACGTTATTTGGTATCAAAAGTCGTAGAATCAGTCAGTAATGTACTTGTCCCTGAACAGTTTCAACTATCAACCTCATAATATATATGGTGTACCTGTAATATATTCAAAACAAAAACTTACAAAATGAAATGTTTTTGACTGTAAATAAGGCACATTAATTGTTTTAGTAATTATGTATGATTTAATGTTATTGGTAACGATGCCGTATTTGAAGAACAACGTGTCTTTTGCAAATAGTGAATATAGTAAAGAGTTTTAATAAGCTATACGTATTTTAGTTAATTCAATGGTTTTACAGAAGTATGAACTTTTAGTTTATTCGGTTTGCACCGTTATTGATGTTAACCGTTGATATTTTATGACGTGTCGTGGAAACAGGTAGATTTCATACATCGTAGTTTTTAAAGCACGACTGTTGTAGAATAGTCTACGTTATAATAAAGACGATCATAATGTTTACACATGTTAGTTTTCATTTTCACAAAATATATAGGTTCAAATGTTATGTATTTACACTTGTAACACACCTGCGCGGCCAGAGTGAATGTTTGTAAAAACATCCGCTTGGTAGATGCTTACGATTTTATTGAGTAAACCGTTGGCTTGAAGAGCGGGAGCAAGGGTGCCATGGAGCACAGCCAGTCGGTATAGATGATATAGAATGAATACAGGACATCGTGGCCCGCATTAGGTCTTGTGGTGTAGAGATATGCGAAGTGCAGAAGTTCCCCATCCTCACCATGCTGGGGTGCAGTATTCAGTTTGTTTTTGGAATACCAAATAAAACTGCTTTGCTGATTGGCTGCCCCGGTTAGCCCAATTTATCAATTTGGCCGCGTAAGTGCAGGCTGTAACATCAATCACGGATAAAATTATGGTATTTTTGTAATTCGGCCTGCTTCGCTCGCACCGTGTTAGTCTCTCGTAAAACATAATTTTACAGGATCTATTGTAACAATGTACAAAATTATACAGACAGCAGAAACTAGTTGTAAATATACGGTTTTACCCTTATTTACTTGTTTGAATTTTAAACTTCTAATGCTTTATAACCTGCCGATACCCTTGACACTTATTTATTAATGATTTCAAACGCTAAAATCTTGTTGGGTGAGTAGACTCATGGATTGTAAGAGCCAAAAATAAATACCAAGTAAGAAAGCTGATTGTTGAACAATAAAAAAATGGTCGAACATCTTTTTTTCTTTTCAGCATCGGTTATAAGGTGTAAAAGGAAACAACAAAGTCTTATAAATATAATTCATTTACTAAAATAAATGCAAGACTAAACTTTAACACAAACAAGCGCGCTACATGGCTAACTTAGCGTCGACTGTGTCTGTGGAATTCTTCATCTCCATGGAGGGGCAGATCTTGACCTTTGACTCTTCACAGCAAAGCGCCTCATCTGCTGTGATATCGGCGTACGTCCATGGCTTATCGCAAATTTGATAGAACGCTGACAACTGTAACAAATCACATGGTGGTTAAGTTATTACCGCGTCATCCGTTATAGCGCAGAATTGGTTGTCGTATCGGTTGTATCAGGAAACAAGATGCTATTATGTACATTTCTTATGATTTTCATTGTTTTCGATCGACAATAACGTAACAGTTACAGTTTACACAAATTCGCAGTCATGAGTGATTTACCTTCAATTCCTTTGCGGTCTTAAGTCTATTGCATAACACTTCTGGCCCTTTTGCCTTGGTTGCAGTGGCCAAAGCGTTGCAAAGATTCTTGCATGTTCCAGCGCCTTCGTCGTCACACTTCACGATCAGTCCTGGACTCTGTGAGAGGAGCGGCAGAGTGCCCAGATCTATCGTGCTCGTCGGGAATCCTCCACACGAGCAGTTGCCTTTTGGATCATCGTCTGCCGGTGGTGTACTGTGAACAGTTTACATAGCAAATTATCAGAGGCTAAATTTTAATTGAATAAAAGTTTCTTTAGCCTGGAAACAAGCAACATTAAGACAAACATGTTGGGTCTTTAGGTATGGATGAACTTCGCTGCTTCTCGAACTCACCACGTGTCTGCTAGACCGCCTTGCTTAATGATCTACTGTCGCTACGTACTTGGTAAGATGAAATAAAACCTGTGACGTACATGGCATTTTTCTCCTCGGCCAGTATGATGTTCAGGCCGCACAGCAGGACGATGCAGAGGTCACACAGTAGCACCCTGGAAGACATGTCGACTGCAGTGAAGGCGACCACACTGACGAACGGCATCAATTCCGTAACATTTATATAGGCAGGTATTTTTCATGTGTTTACTGAATAATGGAATGAGCACGCTTTTTTTATTAATTTTGGGACACAGGTTTTTTAATGAGGATAAAAAATGTTTCGTGGACGAATGCTCAGTCGACAGCTGGCAAGATTTAGACGGAGTAACAACAGTTTAACTTTGTCCGGGTTGAGTTGTCGGGGTCGAGTTATCACGAGGCCGAATTGCCTCGGGGTCGAGTGGGCGTGGAATCGATTCAGACAAAATATACGAATCTTAGATTAAATCTAAGGTACGAATATCCTTGTGATAGCTAAATGTATTTTGCTTGATCTGTGCTTTGTGCATTTTTTTTTTAATAATTCATAGTAATTTTTTCTGTATCGTGGATGCGTTTACAAGCATATAAACTCACATACACAAACAGCCAGGCCCGGAACAACTATCTGTAGGCCATACAAATATTTGTTCCGTGCGGGAATTGAACCCGCGAGACGTAGCGCAGCAGTGAATCGCTCAGCTGCGCCAACCGTGCCGTCAAATTTGATAGAGACCCTACTTGTTTCATGCAAACAATGTTAGAAGTAAACCATAAATCAAATCTGATGTATTTGTTAATTCGAAAAGGGAACTGTCAAGTAATATCCACACAGCGTGGTCACTCTAATAACATGGCCCACTGTTGTTTTGATTTATGAAGATCGGATTTGTTATGATTGTACTTATACAATAAGCCGTTACTTGGATGCACTGATTTGTAATTATCCATACAGGTATCATCATTTGACACCGGTTGCAGGTACAAGCGGAAACCATTATGTAATTAGCATGTCGTAGACATCACATGTCGTTTATTCCATAACATCACGCCCGCAATTCCTGAAGGGTTAGGCAGAGGTGTAGCCACTAGTATACCTGCATTTCGCCAGTTATGTTGTCATTTATTTCTTAGGTAGGTACCTACTTAAATAACTCTTGAAAACTAATGATTGCTGTAAACCATAGTAATCTTTCCAAATGCAATGAAAGATATTCCTTTCTTGTTGCATCAATCAGTACCGTAAAACATGATTTTGATACTAAAGATTCGTAAAAATAATAACAGTAACTGTCGTTGGTCTAGTGGTTGCAAAGCGCGACTGCTGAGCATGAGGTCTTGAGTTCGATCCCTAGGTCGGGCAGTGTTATTTGGTTTTTCCGTCAGGAATTTCTCAGTAGCAGCCTCGGAGTCTGGATTTGTGCCCGGTTGATGGCTACACACAACACCAACAGTCTATAATCCCCAATGGAAAAACCTGGGACTTGTACCTACCCAGCGCATCGCGCGCTGCAGGCGATGCCACTCTTGATTAGACTAGAATTTGGAAATAGGATAATTTTTATTTTGTAATCACAAACTCAGTGTTATAGCATAACAAAGTATACATTCCACTGTAGCATTTAGAATCCTTTATTACAAATGGACACTCAAAAATTAACTTCAGAAACACAACATAGCTGAGCAACTAGCAATGAATTGAGATATCAGTTTGGTACAACCTTTTCCTTAAAAGTATTGAGAGATCTATGAAGTCCGGTACACTTAAAGATTGCGGAATGTTATTTTACGATCAATAAGTGAGTGATAGGTAATTGGGTGCCTATATAGTACCTATGTATCCGGCCTCGATAGAATTTATACAGGATCATTGAAAATTTACCAGAAACCTGAAAAGGGGTCATTTTACTCATTATTATGAACAACTTTTACTAAAGGACCAACCCTGAAATCATGAAAAAAAAATCAGCTGTTCCCTACAAAAATGCTACTTAGCAAGATCGTAATGTATGGATCAGCTGTTTCTTTTTTCATGATTTCAGGGTTGGTGCAATAGTAAAAGTTGTTCATAATGATGAGTACAATGACCCCTTTTCAGGTTTCGGGTAAATTTTCAATTACCCTGTATATCACAATTACCTAGTATAAAACTGTTTCTCATTAAGTAGGTACCCCAATATTTGTGTCTCATTTAGGTACCTACTTATTTTTTCTCCCAGCTCTCTATTTTTATACGTGTCTTAAAGTTTCAGTCGAAGGCCGACTGCAAGTTTATGAGGTGCTTTCAGTTTCAGAAATGAAATAACATAATATTCAAAGATTGAAAAATATTTATTTCTGTAAAATCTTACGCGTTTTCGTGAAATACATATTGAAGGCCGCATTCTACAAATTTTTACAAAACGTCAATGTAATAAGTCATTATTATTTTATTGGTTACTCTACCAGCGAGAAATAGGTTGGAAACAAAAGGCAGTGCTTATGCACCTAAGATAGTTTGATTACTGTATATATACATTTAGCCTTATATTTGTGATAGTATTTCTTCCTGTGTCAAACTTAAACAATAAACATTAATGAGTTAAAATTAAACAAACTGCTTACAATTGTATGTTATTATTATCAATGGATCGTCATGATGTAATGTTCTCAGTTACAAATACTGTTAAGAAATTGGGAACATATTTCTACTTTATTATGTAATACAAAGGCATATTTCCTATAAAGACACTTATTGTACTTAAGTATTAAAAGTATTGTTTCATATAAATATTACAATACTAGTATTATTTATTTCATGAAACTGACATTTTGAAAATTGGAAGCTCCAGTTTAACCTTTTGACCGCCAGAGCAAAAACGCATCGCCGTGCCCTCCACGCCAAGCCACAAATAAAAAAAAAAAAACTGTATAAATAAAACACGTAAAAGTAAAGGTTTAATATGTTTATTTTGTATTTATCTATGATCTGTTTCTTGGCATGTATAGGTGTCGTTGGCGCACAGGGCACGATTGCGCATGACATCTATAGATGTCATTGGCGTTCAAAAGGTTAATATAAAAGTTGTGTACTCTCGATTGTTTTGTATATCTAACTACCCATTTATGAAATCCTATTCAATCTGATCCATTCTTAAATATGTCAAATAAATTGATTGACAATTGTTATGATTCCAGCAATCACAACAGCTTGTATGAGATTTGCCCCAGACTTTCAGAAAACAGGTGACAATCTTTCCCAGCCTCTCTTTTTTAATTTTTTAGCTCAATTAAGCAAATATGTAAAAGATGAGCTTTTACATATTTGCCTGTCTCTGCCTGTTCAAACTTGATTCCTCCTAAATTTCCATGTAACGTCAACTGTCCCCTAAGGTATAAGTACCTACACTATGATAATAAAAAACTTTATTAACTATTATCTTTGGGGTGCAGGCTTTGGTTTAGGCATTTTAACTAACAAAGGTTGTATATCCTTCTTCTCATCATAACTTTTCCACATTTCATATAAGTTTATTATAGATCTCACAATCTCTTGGATCTGAAATAAAAAGTTTATTATCATTAGTAGAGTTGACGTAGCCGGATAGCTTGACTTGGTCTTCAATTAAACCGAAACAAGTATCAACATTGAAAAGTATTTATTTATACTATTACTAAAAAGGAAAAAGTATAAAGAAAAAAGAAAGAGTTTTGTAAAAAAAAAAAAATTACAAACAGTGCAAGCTAAATAAAATCTTGTAAAAAGGTGTTTTGTTTAGTATTAGTATTAATTTTGCCAGTAATTAATTCGAAGTTCTATATTTTATTTTGGTTTACATTTTGTTGATCATTAGCTCACCTTGTCCATGTCAACATTGAGGTCTGCAAACCAAGGCTTGTGGATTTCCTTCCCAAGCATCACACATGCTATGTGAAGAGCAGCTATTGCTATCTAAAAAATTAACAACACATGTGAGAGTCAAACCTCCATAAACTGAGAGTACTTGCAGTTATGCCTTTAAATACTGTAATAAGTTACTGTTGTTGTAATAATTACCTGGTATGGAGGGTATAGCAAACTGACATCAGTTCTCAAAGAATCATTAACTATCCTCCATGCGTATGTCAACAACTGATCATCCTGTCCAATGTCTTGTACAAATAACAGCAAAGGTCTGTATGGCTGGTACACTATCAAACAGCAATCTAAATTCTCCAACAAATAAAACTCACACTCCAATATATGGTTAGTTCTGTACGGGAACTCTTGCTGCCCATAGGCATAGCTAAACTTATTCTTGATCACAGTCTGGCAAGTGGTTATAAGACGGGAATTTGAGATCACTCCGAATTCTTCAACCTTAGAAGCAAGAAACACACATGTGGGTGCTAAAAGCAACGGGTCAATACATTTTAACGAGTTCCTTGCATAAAACCTCTTGAAGTATACTGTAGCTGTGGCTATAACTTGCTGGCGAAGCTTTAGCTGTTCTCCTAAGACCTGAATTATGCTTGCAAAAAAGTTGAATATTTTTTGGTACTCTTCCTCAGACAATATTCCCAAATCATATTGACGATCTCTTATAAGATCCTGTTTATCTAATATCCATTGTTGGTGATGAGAACTTTGCCAAAAATTACCTGCCATTATATTTATTGAAAAATCTAGTTTTTAAATTGTAAGTAAATATACGGTAACAGACAGACTGTCAACGTCAAACTCAAAACGTCAAACCGGTTACGTCATAGACAAGGACATTTCTCCAAGTTTTTTTAATATCATTGGCCATCTTGTCTTTTGAGCTATTTCATATTGAATGTAGTGTTGCTAGTAAAAAAAGAAGGTAAAAGTTACAAAGTTGCCATAATTTAGAATAAATATTTAAACCCCAAAACGGTGAAACAGTTTGATATAAACCACACAACAAACTAGCAAAAGCCTCAAGGCGTTCCTTACATTTGTTATAACCATAGCGTATAATTATAACATTTCTCTAGATAAATTTCTTAAATACTTGACGATTTGACGGTATGATAGCAAGACCTTTAGCGATTAATTTTTTTTTTTAAATGTGCCTATCAACATGTAGGTGTCTACTTTTCGGGGTATATAAAAACATCGGCGTTAACTACGCATACTGTCTATCAAACTTAGTAACATTAGCTATAGCACTTTTATTCTAGGGTAGGCTAACGGCCACCATGGCTCACGGACAATGGTCCAACATCAAGGACTAAGTACCGAAACCAAACCGCCATCTGCCCCCATGACATCTAGAATTCTAGATAGATTCTAGGTCTGTACATCAGTGCACATACCGACTCGAAAATGCCGATAACTTCTAGAGAATCTTCACATACATGATTGGTAGTGGTACGAACGGTAGATAACTTTTGGGTAGGTATAGGTAAATAAGTTTGGGGAAGTATACCACATATGCAGCAATGCAGCATGCAGCATAGGAGTTGCAAGTTGCAGCATACAAGTTGCAATCTTTTACAAGAAGCGCTGGAAATTTGCCGTTGTACAAAATAAGGGACACACACAAGATTTTATCATTTCTTAATTATTTTATTTACAACAAAATGAAAAAATGTTGAGTATTGAAATTCGTTCCTTGTGCCGAATGCTAGTCGTTCTTCTTACTATCCTAAAATGTCGCTAATAGTGTAATCCTTGAGGACCTCATTGACGACGTCGAAGAGTTCTTCACTGAGTATTTGGCTGACATTCTCCAACTCAGACTGGATCAACTCTTGGGTTAGGTTCTGAACAAAGTTGTTGATAAAGGCGTTGATAATACTGGAGCCAGTCATGCCGTGGAATTGAATCTATAGAACAAAAAAATAATATTAACATCAATCATGCTAATCGACCAAGTTGTTTTGCAACCGTCGGCGTCGTGACGTCATCCTCAAATATTTGTCTGATTCAAAAATACTAAAAGAAACCTGGGCCCGAGGTCCCAGGTTGAGGTCTAAGGTCAGATCTTAGTTGGCTAGTTAGTCACGGAATAGTGGAAACATGGACTTACATGGGTGTCGTGGATGTCGATGTTGATATTCAATTCACGAAGAATCAAATGTCCTCCGAAGAGGTTGGTGCCAAGCCTCATTTCCATACCGACCTCGAGGCGGTGGGCGAAAATCCTGAAAGATGATAAAAATTAATGTATTTTACCAGACTTTTTAAACTAGTCAACGTGGTGTGTACAGTCTGTTGGCAAAGACGTCTGACCCACCCTAAAAATAATCGAATTTGGACCCTCAGCTTGTAGCATTAAGGTTTATTCAATTTATATGAGCTTATCAAACTAGTGCTCGAGAACTCGATGAACAAACACAATAATAATACAGACACGCAAATTTGATCTTTATTACGTTAGCATTACTTGTTATAATATTATTAGTGTAATAGCTTATTTTAATGATTGCATTCAAGTAATTCTGGTCTCGTGGCCTGTATATAAGACTGCGAAAAACAAGTTGTGAGATCAAATCCTGCGACGAACATATTGTTTTGCTTTCAATTTAGAATTTATTTAAAAACTATTTCTTATATTATTGTAAAGAACTATAGACGGATAATCTTCAAATAAAAACTTTCTAAAATGGTAATATTTTCGCATAACTTGTAATAAGTGGGTAGTTGAAAAATAAATATTAGTATTCATTATAAAACTGGTATTTTCAAATGCTACGGGTATGCAGTGACTACGCGCAAACATATTTTACCTTGCCTTACTAAATTCTGTGAACTTTAAAGTTTTTTAATTTACCCACCTGTTTACAAGATAAATTGACGTAAATCATATTGGTCGTTCTATAATAATGCAACAAATATTGTAGAAATGAAAACAAATTAAAAAAGAAACTGATAATAGGTGGACTGTGTTTTGACACCCACATGTTGTTAGTCGCCAATCCAGCATCAAACCGCTAAGCCACAAGAACATGTCGGGAATACGCGAAATTAAAGATTGGTTTGTAATCAAATTATGTTGTGTAAGTTAAAAGCTTTTCAACTTTAATGTCAAAGAGATAAGGATTAAAATAGCTTAACAAAATTATATATAATGCCGGTAGCTCCGACAATGTTACCTTAAAGTTACGTGTTAAAGATCAAATTTGCGTGTCTGTTTTGTTATTGTATTCGTTCATCGAGTTCTCGAGCACTTGTCTGATAAGCTCATATAAATTGAATAAACCTTAATGTTACAAGCTGAGGGTCCAAATTCGTTTGTTTTTAGGGTGGGTCAGACGTCTCTGCCAACAGACTGTACTATCAGAATGCTTTAAGACATGTCTTCACAATCACAGTTAAATTACCGTAGTAGGTAAGAAGGCTCTTATTGGTAGGTAATTATAAAAGCCAAGCAGACTGTACCTACCTATTGGTTAGGTACTATTAAGCTGCATCTAAGATTTATTCAAGAAATTAATCAAAATTAATTAACTTGAACAGACGTAAAGTAGGTATTATGCTGAGAGGAAGTCCGCTTGTCACAGTTACGATGTGTAGCTGACACCCTATTTCTGTTCTGTGCTTATTTGAGTGTTTTTTTTTAATGCAAGTATATTTATTACTAGCTGTCCGCCGCGGTTACACCCGCGTCTTTGTTTACTACTCCGCTCCCGTAGGTCGTAGCGTGATGGTATATAACCTATAACCTTCCTCGATAACTAATCTATCTAACACTGAAAGCATTTTTCAAATCGGACCAGTAGTTCCAGAGATTAGCGCGTTCAAACAAACAAACAAACAAACAAACAAACAAACTCTGCAGCTTTATAATATTAGTATAGATAAAAAAATGGACACAAGGCAAGTAGTACCTAGGTAATTAGGTATTAATAGTACGGTACATACCTGAATCCACCACTAGCACTGTGGCTAAGAAGAGCCAGACGTGCGCGGGCGTCGTAGTTACCTGATAAAGTAGGTAATATCACTTAGTTCAATCTGTTAAGTACATAAGCCTATTAGCACTGTAATTCGCAATAGGTTTTACGGATTATAGTGCTAATAGGCTTTCGTACATAGAAACATACTATCGGAGATACTAAAATTAAGCGATAACAAACTTCATTCTTGGTTTTGGTGGTGTGTGACGTAAACGTGGTAACGGCATGGGGGCGTACCTATCCTAGAGTCGTTGGACGTCCACTATTACGAGTAGATTGTGGGTCATTCAATATCCATTACATGGAAATTTAAAGGAATTGACCGATGTTAAGATTTAGTAATTTTTAAGAAGGTTGGGAACGAGTTAAAGATCGTTTACGCTTTACGGCATTTCATACAAACTTTCAAGTCCTTAAGTTTCGAAATGAATGAACCGATTTTAATGAAATTCCTACACATTTAAGGCAGGACACCTACATAGGTCTAAAAAGTTAGTTGAGAACATTTTTTAAAGATCTTATTAAAAAAAAAAGAAAATTGAAAATCTTTGTTTTTGAGGAAAACTTAAATGCTGTCGGATTTAGCTGTACTTAACACTGTTTTTCGAAAATGTATTTTCTAGCTTAGAACGCAAAAAGTCACATTGATACTTGCCAGATATCGAACCCACAACATCATGTACCTACTAGAGCAGTGGTTCCTAACCTTTTCAATGTCACTACCCCTGTGAACAAGTATGGGAATTGAGTTTACCCCTAGCTAATTTAAAATAATGAAAAAAGCTTTTTTACAAAAAAGATAACCGCCTTCAAAAACTACAAAATAAAAAAAACTCGTGGCTTTGGTTTTGTTTTTTGTTATGTAGGTAAGTATTGCCACCGACTTCCAAAACTAAATTTTTTTTTATTTTGTAGTTTTTGAAGGCGGTTATCTTTTTTTGTAAAAAAGCTTTATATTTTTTACTTTTTAGTGCTTGTGTGTTAATGTTTGAAATCCTTACAAAAAGCCCTTTCAAACAATACCTCACACGATATATTTATTTTGGAAAGTAGTAGGAGGGAGGTTGACGTACCCCCTCCCTCTCTTCCTTCAGTCAGTCATCGACTACACGTATAAACAAAGCAATTAAGCAATTTTACTTGTTACGACAGTTATGCTGTGATCCTCTAAGGAGTTCCATTCCATATCTCCGAAGTTCATCATCAGATCATGACAATATTTCTATGGGACCTATTCGGAAGTATACTCTTTCAAACAAAAAAAGAATCATCCAAATCTATTCATAATTGGCTGAGAAATCAGGTAACATACATAAAAAAAATATACATACAATACATACGCGCCGAATTGAGAACCTCCTTCTTTTTGAAGTCGGTTGAAAACCACACAAATTTGAGCGAAAATATGTTTATTATGTAAGAAATTGCCCGTTTAGGTAACTAGTAAAGTAATATATAAATCTCGAAGTTAACTAGTGTGAAGGTTGAAATTGCTTTGCATTTGCAAGTTTGACAATATTAGGGTTTATTGCTATTTTAATACTATTTCGTGCCATCCCGTGTTACCCCTCTAGAATCTCCGTTTTACCCCTGCGGGGGTAATTACCCCCAGGTTAGGAACCACTGTACTAGAGGCTGGGCTTCGCAACGAGGTTGTGTTGATGTTTCTAAGAAATAATTATAACTTACCAGTGACAGTGATCCAGGGAATGGTGATGTGTGCCGCGAAAGAAAGCCGGAGCGCGTTGAAGGTAAGAGTGTCCAGCACGTACCAGCGGAGACCTTCCACTCCGAAATTATTGATCGATACTGTGGCCGTTGTACTGCACATACAAAAACACAGTTTGAAACAACAAAATATAGCAGTTTGGAATCAAAATCGTAATCCATACTAGTTAATATTATAAATACGAAAGTAACTCTGTCTGTAACGCTTTCAGGACTAAACCACTGAACCGATTTTGATGACATTTGGTATGGGGTTAGTTTGAACCCTAAGAGAGGGTTGCTAATACTTTTTATTTCGCGAACTTTTGCGTCCGCGATAACCGACATTAACGCAGACGAATTCTCGGGCTAAAGCTCTAGTAAGTTATTAAATAAATTATTAAAAATATTCCGGTTCGAAGGGAATGGTATGGCTGCATATTTCAGATTTGTTTCTTTGATTGCAACGCATCTGCGAGGCCTTTGGAATTGTGTCAATGTATTGTCTATCGGCGGCTAAATGCCGCCGTCGGTTTGTTTAAAAAAGAACCATCCAAATCAACTATAATAATTGGCGGAGTAACCTCGTAAGAAACATACAAAAAAACAACATACTGCCGAATTGAGAACCTCCCCCTTTTTGAAGACGGTTTTAAAGAGGAATAGGGCAGATAAAACTTATTAGAGAAACTGTCACTTATTTGATTTCTACTGGTCTACAAGTTTGCCCATAACTTCGATAAAATTGGTTTTGAAAACTTCACATAAAGATTTTTTAATGGTTTATAAAAATGCTTGCTTACGTTTGCAAGTACACAGTCTAACTAGCTTTAATCCCAAACAGTAATATAAAAATAAACATACGCAGGAGCTTTGTATTCGAAAGGTCCGATGAGGGGTATGTCGAGCGGGTCAAGCGGCGGCAAATCATCATTTCCATTAATGACAACATCCCTGAAGTCTTCGATCATCCTTGCGATAGCATCAGCGACCAGACTGCGACCTTCTTTCTCCAAAAGCTGAAGCTCCGATATGAGCAGCCGATCATCTTCAGTGACGGCATGGTCAGCGGACAAAAGGTTAAGGTTCAAGTTGAGGTCTTCTAAACGGCTATCCGCTTGGTCCACTAAAAAGAAAACAATTGTTAGGTACTGAATTACCAATGGCTTATATCGCTACGTTCGTTGATCTGCACGAGTTGAAAACTTCTTAGATTTTCTGAAAAGTTCTCCTAACCCTACAGAGTTTATCAATCTCAATGTTCAATTCAGATTACTACTGTATCTCCTTTTTTATGCCTAAGTTATTTTCTACTAATCTACCTTAGGTAGGTAGTTCGTTAGTTTTGTATCGTGGATCGCTCATAAAATGTAAGTGCCACAAAGTTAAATAAAATAGTCATAACGCATAAAATATATAGTTAACAGTATGAAATGGTTTATTGTAGTGTAAGTACCTATTTTGATTTTTAATTTTATAAATCGAAAATAAAGCGAGTGGCACGCCTATTTAACAATAAAAAAAAATGAAACCGTTCCTGTATTCTGGGTTCCTGTTAGAATAATAATTCTGAATGTTGAGTAGTTTTTTTACTCGATTACTCGAAGTAAAAATCATTTTCATGATGTTTTTTAATGTTATCTAATTTTAAACTTACCAGAAGTAAGGACTTCATGATCCACATCAGCGCCTTGCGCAAAAGCGCACACAAGTAAACTCACAAGACACAATATTTTCATTTCCTGAAATAAAATACTACAATTAATACGTTGAAAATTAACAAAAAATAAAATTAAACTTTAGAATAAGTTACTACCGTTGTCTTTTTGCAATTTGTCCGGTCTGGGTCGAGCACTTGTATTATATTATGGTCGATTACTTTCATCCATCATAATTAAGTACTTATCCCAGCATTATAGATTAAAATGGTACAATCGTATGTTATCAACCCGTGATTTGTTTAGCAGCTGCTCTATATCTCTTTGTAACAAGGATTATAAATTAAAATGATAGATCGTTATACCTCATGCAGCTTAATACATGACATCTACACTAATATTATAAAGAGGAAAACTTTGTATTTTTGTTTGTTTGTTTGTAATGGATAAACTCAAAAACTACTGGACCGATTTTAAAAATTCTTTTACTGTTGGGAAGCTACACTATCCCCGGGTGACATAGGCTATATTATATTTTCAAAAAAGTTAGGGATCCGTAAGGAAAATCACGCGAACGAAGTCGCGGGGGAGTGCTAGTGTGCTATAATTAGGTAGATACCTACTTTGTTTGTGTCCATTGTCATCATTCATTCTAATATCGTGTATCAATGATTTATATCATTTTGATGTGACTGATTACAATGTTTTTGGTTAAAGAATCTTTATTTACTGAAAAAAAAATTGCTAAGTACTTTCGCTGAAATTTTAATTTAAACCTATACAGGCTGATTGTTAGTTTACCAGAAACCTGAAAAGGGGTAAGTAATTGTACTTAACATGAATGATTTTTACTATGCGACCAACCTTGACATCATTAAAAAGCCGTAAATTAACAATCACCCTGTATAATAATACATTCGTGAGCAGATTTAGTATGACATGCACAATATTAAAACAAGATAAGTAACAATCAATAATTAACATACAAAACAAGACATGAAAGTAGCAGTAAAAGATTCATGAATGCGAAACAAAAATCATTTGTGTTTACTGTGTAGGTAAGGTACTGTTGTGATTTCTCAAGAAGTAATAAAAATCATGGGTTACGCTGATGTTTCTTCCGTTCCATCATTCCCTGACGGACATGATTCTCATTTAACTACTCGTCCTGAAATATTCAAAACATACAATTGCTACTTACAGCTTGATTGATTTCTTGGGTACTAATTAGCCCGCCGCGGGCTAATTAATACCAGAAATCACTCAAGCGCCTTCTAAAAATTTATTAAAGAAAATATTTATGCAAGAAATAGGTTCCTAGTTCATAAATTCATAAACGTAGAGTAAAGTTATTAATAAACGTAGACTAAAGTTATTCCAAACTTAAACCTGGAAAAATGTATAGTAAACCGAATTTACAACTGGTGTACCTAACTTTACTCCGTGTTTTTTTAATAATGTCATAAAATTACCTACTAGGGTAGGCTGGTCTCAATGAAATAATGTAATGTCCTTCTCTTTATTATAGGTATGTATACCTTTTTTGAGAAATTATTGTTCTTATCTACATATCTACGGAATTTTATTTACTGGCATGTTATCATTAAACATGTTGTCGACACAATCTTAATTAAATCTACTTGTTATTAGTTGATTTAAAATCGAAATCTATATGTGTATCAAAATTTGTATTGTTTGTTTAATTAATGGGATCCAAATATTTTTTGAATATCAGTTTAACAACGACGTGATTGCTCTTTCCAACCGACTTCAAAAAAGTAGGAGGTTCTATGTCAGTCTGAATGGTTTTTTTTTTATTTATGCTCATTATTGTTTACTTTATGGATATTTTCATCGATTGTAGGTAGACAATTTTTTTATGGTTATTCCTACTTTTAAAAATATCTTAAATTCAATTCATGAAGATCTGATGGACTAAATATCTATCATACGAAAGATGAAACACATTTGCAAGTTGGGTTAATTAGTATTATCGTTTCTTAATGGATTTGGATGATAAGAAGTAGGTAGGTACCTACTAAAAAGCGAACAATACAATTGTTTGTTAAAAAAAAAATAAGAACTTTATCTACTTACCTCCATGTTTAGATTTGTCAATTGCTTGATACGGACCCACTTCAATGGTTTACCTGGTACACTATAATTATTGGTCAATAGCAAGCAATCAATTGAAGGCCAAAATAAGTACGTATTAGTACGTACTTGTACTTAAAACCTAAAAAAGTAAAATCAATTAAATATTCCTAATTTTTAATTGACTTTAAATAAAAGGAAATACTTATTAATTATTCATGGTGATAATAATGAAAATATCAACCTGTTAATGGAATTATATTTCAATAAAAAGCCGTGACCAATTATAACTCTCGCCAATAAAGAAACAAATTAAAAATGGCGGCCAAAAAACCGTTGAAAAAGCATATTGAAACACAAAATGTTTTACAGTTGCCTACAATGATGGATGATTACCATTTTCACAAAATGAAGTTTTGCAACTACTTTCCTACTAGGTACTTATTTCAATTAAGTTTTGGTCCTGAAGGACAACACTAATCTCAAGTCTTGTTTCTGGCCTAAGACTACGGCCAACAGGATAATAGTCACAGTACCTAAAGAGGATAAGGAAATATTAAATTTAGAAAGTACCTACTTAGGTAGATAAATGTTTGAATTGAGACTGACTGTTGTTTGTCTACTATAGAAGTAACATACAGTGTACATAACATACCTACTTTTAAAACACCTTAAAATCATGTTTTATGCAAATAAATGATTTGATTTGAAATGTAGGTACTAAGTACTACATAATAAGCTTAGATTATATAATGTCATAATAAGTAACTTCTGATGCACGAGGTACCTACTAACTTGTAAGGATGTAATACAAATCTTTACCATAATATAAGAAGTCATAATCGATTCCATTTAAATTGCATTGTTACTAAGTAGTTAGTTTTTTAAAAATAAACATATACTAGTAATGACGTTTAATACATTTTGTTCCGCTTAATGTCATGCAAGAAGTTAGTTTTGTTATCCAATTTAAAGAGCACTTGTTTTTATGAATTTAGATTTTACGGATAGGAAAACAAACACTATAAAATTATAAGAATTTGTTATTTATATCGCTAAAGATCTCATTGGCATTTTTGCTTTCGTAAATATTAGAAGCATTAGCGGGATTCAAAAATTGGGACATAATATTATAAGGTAAAGGCAAAGGCGCCTAATTCCAAGGCTTATAGAGAAAAGACGTTAAATACCGGTAAATTAAGTTGCTATTTTTGACTGCAATATACCTATCTCTTATTCAATTGATAACTTTATCTTTCCGTGGTTTTAGCACGAAGAGTGATTTATTAATAATAATGTACTCTGTGGGTTTAAAGAATCGGTAGTACCTGTATTGGTACCTAAATGCGTCAGTAACAAGCTTGAACGCCTGCGTCATACATTTTGGAGCCTGCGCATGTAAAAATACGAAAAGTACTATTTTCAAATAGGATTTGTTTCATTATTTTTGTACTGAGTGTTATTGTTTGGTTTGAAAATTTTTAATCCAACACATTCAACATTTGTGTTTTTATTATAAATAAATTAAAGGCAAAATAAGGTTTAAAATTCCGCAGCATTAGGTGCCGAATATTATGGCTGGTTCCTTAATCCGTGGATACCGCGACATAATAATTTCATAGACTTGATTTTATATTTTACTAGCTTTTGCCCGCGACTTCGTCCGCGTATATGTCGGTTATCGCGGACGCAGACGAAGTCGAAGTCGAATAAAAAGTAGCCTATGTCCTTTGTTGGGGTTCACACTTACCTTGTACCAAATTTCACACAAATCGGTTCAGTAGTTTAGGCGTGAAGAAAAGACAGACAGACAGACAGAAAGACAGACAGACAGAGTTACTTTCGCATTTATAATATTAGTTAGGATTATCAGGGCTATTTTTATGATTAGGCATTTCTTACTTTGAATTGGACAACTAAAACGATCAATTAATATTGTAAAAATATATTTCTGAGTATACTTAGGTATGTGTCGCATTACTTGCATTCACTATTTTTTTACAAATTCAAATTTTATGCAGCTTGTTATGTAAGTACTCTTGTTTAGTTTATATACCGCAAAGAACCTTATTTATCTTTATACATAGTAAGTACTTTTGTATAAGTTTGTGTTATACATTGTGTATTAGTTATCCATTTTGAAAAAGTGTACGTAAACTGAGTATCCAAACTAAGTACCTATCGTAAGCAATTTATTATCTTAAGTAGTTGAATATTATTAATCTCATTAATCGGCTAAAAAAACAAAGACATAAACTGATTATGATCGAATAAAACTAAAGTCAATAAACAGTGATTTTTTGAACATCATGTAGCATTCTTTCTACGTCTTTCCCATTGTATTTTGTACTAGCTGCACCGCCCGGTTTCACACGCGTTTAGTTAGAATTTTGTTATATTACTCCGCTCCCATGGGCCCATCATGGGCCGTAGCTAGGGGGGGGCATTGTGGGGCAATGCCCTACCTTGAAATCACAATGCCCTACCTTAAAAATACCAAAAATAAGATAAATTATTATAATTAAATGGTTTGTTCATAGTTTCAGAGTCATCATAAGATGTCAGATATACATGGGGATTGATTATAGGAGCCCGTGTTTCGAGGGCAGATCAATTATGACATTTTTTTTACTTTCGCCCTACCTGTAACCAATGCTGCCCCTACCTCAAATTCGACTCTAGCTACAGCCCTGGGCCCATGGGTCGTGATGTTATACTATTCCTCATGACTATCTGCTAACATGAGACAAAAAGTATAGCCTATGTTACTTCGTGATAATTATAAGCTTTTTGTTGGTTAAAAATGGTTAATTTCGGTCCAGTACCTACTTTCGGAGCTTATTCGCTTTAAAAACAACAAAAAAATCTAAGTTCCTCTTTATAATATTAGTAGGATAGACACTTGATAATAGTAATTATAACATGCTTAGGAATAAGGATTTCGAAGTCGGCATAAAGTGTTGCGGGCATTTTCATATTTTTTTATATGTTCTAGATTTATTAGTCGAACTTTTTGTTGTCTATTTCAAGAATAAACACAATAAAGCTTTTCATAATAAAAGCTCATTGTACCTAAGTGCTTAATTTTAGATTTCCTATCGAATTTTGGAGTTAATAACAACCCTAAACTAACCCTGTTTCCCCTTTTGAAGTTGTCCATAAAATAATTTCTAACATTCTGTTCTTGCAGTTTTTGAGTTGGAGAACTTTTGCAGACGTCATAGCCTACGTTTCCAATTTTTGACGTAAGTCGTTTCGAAAATTACTAACAATGGGTATCTAAATGTCGACTTTGCAAGATCAATCTACCTAGCCTTTTCCCAACTATGTTAGGGTCGGCTTCCATTCTAACCGGACACAGCTGAATACCAGTATTTTACATGGAGCGACTGTCTATCTGACTTCCACAACCCAGTAACTGGGTAATAATACGATATCCCTTGGTGAGACTGGTTGTCAGACTTTCCGGCTTCTGACGACCCGTAACGACTGTCAAAGATTCACGTATGACAGCCGGGACCAACGACTTTACATGCTTTTCGAGGCACAGAGGAGTCTCGCTGTGAAAAGATGGTCACCCATTCACGGACTAAACCCGGCAAGTTTAGCTTAAGGTTAAGCTACACTTAGCTATTAGGTAATGGATCGACCATGCGGCTGATTACTCAGCCACGAGCTCCTTCTCCTTTCAATGATTACATTGAAGGCAGCAGGATGATTAATGTAATTCAATCTTCGACTTTGATGTTTCCTTTTAAGTAAGTAGGTAGGTAATTACCTTACGGGACGAGTATTTTAAAGGAAAATGATTGCTTTCTCGTGTAAAATCAATTGCATTTAATTTCAATGAATTTGTTCGAATAAGCAAGTACCTAATGGTTGTGGAAATTGTATGGCATGTAATGCAATGCGCGAGTGGAAAATCAATTTATTGTGACTAATGCGCACAAGCCATGAGCTCTAATACGACATGAATTAGTTAAGAAGATATTAATCACTGTTATATATTTGAAACTGGTGTATTTGTTACGCAGTTGGACAAAGGATTTGGCGCAAAAATGCGGGTACTTTTAATAGTGACATTGTGCAACGCGTTGAATGTTATACTAGCACAATTTGAAATAAGTGAGTAAGTAATAATGTAGGTATATACATCATAAATGTGGTGTGTTGTTGCCATAAATAAAGTGATTATTACTAGGCTAGTGTGAACACTACAAAACAGAATTAGCCAAAGTTTTGTAAGTTTATAATTATAATTCAGTCAAAACTTCAAAAGTGCACCAACGCCTTGCATGCAGTAAGAGCAAACTTACTATAAAGTAATGTTATATGTGTCCCTGAAACATTACATTACTAACAGTGTACATATTTAATTCAAGGTAAAGATAAGAAGTGTCCCTCTCTATAGTATATTAAATTCATTTGTATTTCCACTAGCTCTCGTGTCTTGAGATCCTCCGAAGCCCCGAAGATTTCGACATTTCGGTACAGACTTATTCCTGAAGTTTCTTAAGTTTCCGGAGGACCAGACTAATAATAAGTAAATACATCTGCCACGTTAAGCGTTAGGCTCTTTGCCAGCGACTGATATATCTTCATGTCTATATACACTTTCTGAGGGCCATTACCTTAATCTAGACGCGATAAGTTCCAACTTTAAGCGTCTTTCTCAAAATTTAAGCCATCCTAATGACGTATATCTAATGTCTCTTAAATGACGGTCAATTAAACACAGTCTACTTATCTGGTTAACCATAGTTATACCTTCTTTTGTTTTTCGCTATTCGCTAGTTTGATAAAATACAGCAAGATCTTCCCTGTCTCTCTGAAGTATGCACTGACGTAGCATCAGACTCAGTACAGTTTTACAAAGCTGTGCATTGAACAAATGTCTCAAAATATCGAATACATATATTCCGAAGTAAGCACTTCCTCCTCCTGTTTATAATCTAGCCAAATTGCTATTTTGTAAGATAGTAGTGGCGCTAATATACCTAATCTGCAAATCTGCACTGCGCAAATATCAATCAATTAAAAATCTAATAATAATCTACATGCCTTATCTCACAAGTCTCTACATATTTTCAATAATAAAAGACTTTGATTACCCTCTATGGCATATCTTTATTGAACCAACCTTTATATTTCATTGAACCCCGTGGCGGTCAATCATCCACTTATCTACCCCCAACTAACATTTAGGCGCTAAGACAAGAGTTATAGTAAATCTATTAAAGCGCTAACCAGATCCTAAAGTTATACATAAGTGTTACGCATTCGGAGTTAGAGCGCGCTATATCTCTACTATACCCCCGAATTGGGCACACTTTTTTTATCACCTTAGGTTATTTAATGGCGGTATATCAGAGTTACAGAATGGGTTAAGAGGTATAATAAAGCAATAAGAGAGCTATAATAGCGATAACTGAAACTACAAGGAATAAAAACGTGATAAATAGGCGAAAATTCACTCCCTTAGTGGTACAATAGAATAAAATATCGTTTATTAACCCTTTGGGTGCTAAAAGGGCTGCAAATAGGTGAATACTAACTCCCTAAGCGGTATGGTAGAACTAAAATGTCGTTCACTATATTTTTAAGTGATAAGAGAGTGGCAAATAGGTGATTATTACCGCTTTGAACTCTAATATAGACGCACAAAAGCAATAAAAACGATCTCAGGTGCTAACATTTTTAACTCCTAAGGATATTTTTTTATTTCGTCAACATAATTTAACCTCTCGTTTTTATGTGCGAACAGTGCGTATGTTAATATATTGGCGGATCCAAAACGCCGCCATTCGTTTGTGAAAATGAAATTTAAAGTATAATCTTTTAGTTTCAACCTAGTAGACACAGAAGTTGATTTTTTACTGCGAAGGAAAGTACACTGTGAATAAGTATATGTATTATTAACAAAATATTCAAGCGCCCGATGTCTGTTGTATATTTACTGAAAAAAAATATTTTATTAGATATGGAGTAACATAAAACTTTTGTAATAATCTAATAAAACGTTGTCTATTCTAATTTAAGGTATCGTGCTAGTAGTGTTAGAACACAATGAAGCAAAATACTTCAATTAAACCGTGTTTTCTTATGTTTTTCTAACCTAAGTCAAATCAATTCGTAACCTAAACATGGTGGGCAAATGAATGATCGCCATTTTATTACTATCAACAACAAGTAAACGAATAAGGGGTACAGAAGTGGTATTAAGCTCTATTACTCTACCTAAAGTTATACAGAAGTCACAATAACCACTAGAAGTTCTATGATAGCGAAGAATGTTTCTACTGTTCGACTTTAAGAAACTTAAGAGAGTTTTGTACCTCTTTAGGCATTTGGTGGTACAAAAGAATTTATGACCACCATTGTGGAACTGGTAGTGGTAATTATTGCTTTTGTGCAACTTTTGGTTCTTGGCGAGAGTTTATTATCGCTTGCATAGCACTTTGGGGGGTTGTAGTCAATGCTCACTTCTTATTTAGATCTTATAGTTGTAAGATTCACTTAAAGCTATAACACAAGATGCTTTGCCCATATTGTAGAGTTAAAAAATGCTGCTGTATGTCTTTAACCTTTAAACTCACCCTGTTATCGCCCTTGTAACTCTGTGGTATAGCTCTACGTGAAATATTTTGCTTGTTTACGCTCTTTTGTTGCCAAAAGTTGTAAGTGCTGCTGCTGTAGCGCCTTTATATCTCGGTCAGTTCTAAAACAAGCTCCAATTGACGCCTAAATGTTTATTGGGCCTACTTACCTACTATATACCTAATATTATATTTCGTTCAGACACCTTGTTATAAATGCTTCTTTATTCATCTGTTGCATTGGATGTCTAATGCACGCAGTAAGTGTTCGTGACTCAGTACTGTGAGGTACCTACTACTCTAGTCGTAATGCACTCTTTCCTAACTCATACTACACCAACGAATTATTGTCTCACTCAAGATAAACAAACACTGGTTCGATATCTGATAATATGTAGTGTGCTTCTTCGCTTTACCTCCACTTTAATGACCCATAATGTCATGTATTACAGTAAATGAAGATATCGGCGATTTACACTTTCAAGCCCAGGTTGGACGCCTTCCGTTGAAGTACCTTCCGCTGTCTGAGCGGGATCAGACCGCTAGTGACAAATTCGCAGAAGTCATTGACTTTATTCAACTTGTACCTAAAATCGACCCCCTGGTCCTAGCATCGGTTCCACCGGTTGGCATTGATGTGCCTTTCCTCTGGCTAAGGTAAGTTTTGAAGGAAATACAAAAAGCTAAATTACTTGGGGCTGATTTTTCAATAGTCAGACAACTTCTATATATAAAAAAGTACTCTGTGGACAACTTTTATCCAAAGAATAAATACCTATGACAGCTTGACATATTTTCTATACAAAAGCAGCTGTCAAACCGCCATATTTATCCCTCCATTATGAGTTAACTGACGATTGACAAATTAGCCCTTATTAATGAAATATAAAAGTACGAAGAAAAATCCTTTACCAACTTTACATCATCTCTTTAGCCTTTTTGGTTGATGAACGAGCTTTTTTTTTCATAGCTAAGTAACTATGCCTCTGGAAGTTTTAGAATAATAAACATATATGCTAATCATTTGTTGTAGCGGTAAAGTGCAGTTGTCGAACTTCGTCCTAGCTGGAGTGAAGCAGTTAGAGCTGCATGGTGCCGAGTTGCGTCTTATTAATTTCCGGACGGACTTGAATATCACCGTGCCTGAGATATATTTTGAAGGTAAAACCGACTTCCTTATTGCAAACTAGGGAAATCATAAAAAAAATCTAATAATCTACATTTGATTTTGTTTACATATAATTGTTTTTTTTTTATTCTCTAATTTGGTTGTTGTACTCTCGTACCTACAATAATTTGCACCTGCCATGTTATCTCTTCACCACTTTTGGTTGACTGCTAGAGATAGCCTAAGGTATTAGTCCGCCTTTGTTCTTTTTTATTTAATAATCAATATCTACATTCTACTTACTATGTACTTATATTTTTGAGACGTAATGATAATAAACTTGTCTCCATATTATTTTATAATGTCTTTGTAACAATACCACTAATCCAGGAAGCTAGCTAAGAGCAACGTTCTATCAAGACGAGGGAATATGTAAAATAAAGCTTGTAATATATCTTATTATTTGTTTTAGGCGACGTTTACCTGCAGGCTAGTCTGAGTTTCATGCCTGTTATATTCAGTTGTCACATAAGGTTAGTACACTATAATAGTTATATTACATGCATTTGAGCCTAGTTTGGAAGATAACCTGTCACAGGTCTACCTCATATTAAGGGTAGCTAAACCGCTTAATTGAGTACTCGCCTGCGGAGTACAGGGGTGCGGGGGTAGAACGAGAACGGTTTGCGCTCGTAGCGATCACGCTACGAGCTCAAACCGCCCGCCGACCTGTCCAGTGCACATTTCGCCTCTTGTGTATCAACACAAGAGGCGAAATGTGCACTGGACAGGTCTTAACAGTTTCACTGCCGCCCGCCAAAACAACCCGCCAAACGTAGTGCCGGCGTCACACTGACTCATAGAAACTGTACTGAGCCTAGCCCGCGCCAGCGCGGGGTCGGCCCCTCGCGCCATACCCCGCACCCCGCGCCAGCGCGGGCTCGGCAGTGAAACTGTTAAGATATGTGACGTTACAGTGGTTAACGGTGAACAGTGCCAATTAAGTGTCAATTAAGCCATTTTATAATTGTATTTAATAAAGTCTTATGTATCAAATTAAAATTTAAAGATCGCAAGTGGTCCGTTTGCTACTTAGGTACTTAGGTGCTTTTTATTCACATTACACCCAAGGAAAAAGAAAAGGTTTCTTTGTCCATTGCACCATAAACATCCTTAATGAAATAATCGTTTATTTTCCTCCTATCAGTGCAAACTTGATTGACGTGGGCGTAAAGGTGTCGTCTGGCGGATACAAAGTGGAAGCTCCGCCAGTAGGCGAGGTGCTGCAAATCGACAGCGCAGACGTCCACATAGACATAAAAAATGTTATAGTAAGTATCTATGCGAACTGATTCGGCATTGCACTCCATTAAAAACGTAGTATGGTCGTATTTTGGTCTATAAGCAATTAACATATCTAGGCCTGCTAGTCAGTTTTCGGACAAAGAACTTAATTACAATGAATTTTAGAAAATACGATATATTTTAGGTTTTTTATAAGGCGATTAACACACGCGGTGCCGTGTTTTCTTACCCTACAATGTCCTCATGGTTCTCATGATTAATGTTTAATTTTGTTTTAGTTCAACTTAACTAATATGGTCATGGGCGAAGAACAAGAAGCAGACGCAGTAGAACCTGTCACACAGCTGTTCAGCAGAAGTAAAATCGAAAAAGAAGATAACATGTTAAATGGGCTTCTCAAAACAGCACTGGATTTAGCCAATAAAGAACTTTTAAACGTTCCTATCGAAACATTTGAGACATACCTGACGTCAGATACATATTAATGAAATAGAACAAATAAATTAATCAAGGATTATAACGGTTCGGTCCGTTTATCTTGATGAGTCCAATTTAAATGTTTAATAGTCACTAAACGCAACACGGAACACAAAGTCATTTGCACATTTTGCCGTAATTATTGTAAAATATTATCCCGATTTTTTTATACTTCCCAATATACATTAAAACGTCTTAATTTTAAGAATATCTTTGTAAATTTTATATATACGTATACCCACTCATGTACACTGTTTTATTACCCTTCAAAAATTCGTGCAAGTGTAATAAGTAGGAACTGTTAAAAATTTTGCACATCAGAAAATTACCATTTTCCTATTTTTATGTCACAAGTAATGAAAATTAGGTACTACGACTACTTATAAAAAAAAACGAATACTAATATAATAAATAGATATTATAAATCCGAGTTCTTGTTCGGTTGAACTTACTCATCTCACCTCACTTAGGTATATCAGAATTGAAAAAATCCTGTTGAAAAGAATCGAATTTTATTACCCATAAATTATAAACAAATAATCCAAGGTCGAAGTCACAGTCCAATAATTTATTTCAATTAGACCAATTATTACAGGCACTTTTGAGAATTGTCAAGGAGTCTGAAAGTAAAAGCTCGTTCCAAAACAGAGGTTGGCCTCTATGGAAGCAACTCCACGAACACTCTTTTCAATTAGGTTTTTACAAAATCCTGGTTCTGTATTCTCATTGTTTCTATATGTGAAAACAATGAAGGTGAACACAATTAAAAAAAAATATAATAATAATAATAAACCTTTATTTCAGGCAACTAAGGCCCATAAAACACAAATACATAAATAAGCACAACTTAACTATAAAACTAATACATATTATTTTAATATGTAAGCCCTACTGGCAGTTAAGAGATGACCAATCCTATCTGACAGTGCCCGTTCACGAACATGACGCGTGGATCATTTAGGTCTTTAGAGGTTACTGGCCTATATAAATCCGATACCTATGGAAATATAGTTACTAAGGCAATGTCAGCATATGAACATTTTATCCCGTCGAAAAACAATAAAGGAGGAGGGTGAGAGAGGGGAGGAGGGTAAGGATCGTAGCAGGTGGCGTTCTGTGGTTTCTGCCTACCCCCATGGGAAAAAGGCGTGAGTTGAAATGTGTATGTATGTATGTATGTATACAATATAGAAACTACTCAGTCATTTTCGGAAAATGTATTTCTGGTTTATTGCAATGAACTGAATAATAAATATGTAATATATAAGCGTCTATAGGTAAGTGTAGGTCACTGTGGTGTAACTATTTCATGGCTAAAAGCACTGTAAGCACCAAACATGGTATTGACTTAACACGTATCGAAACCTGGCGACGTTTTTAAAGCGACAGATGGTTTCATTGGTCAGAAGATATTAACGCCTTAAGGATGAAAAGATTTTGTTACAAGCTCCGGATAGCCAATAGGTTAGTTGACACCACCGATCAATAATTGACGTACTTTTTACGACCTGTCAAAACGCGATTCTGCCATAGATTTTGTATGGCAATATCAAATTGTGACGTCACTTGTTTGGCAACTCAATTGACTAACTATTTATTGATTTTAAAGCCACAAAAAAATATAAAATTCACAGTAAATTGAAAATTAATCGGGTTTCCAGGGCTAAAATAATGTGTTTCTTTATTGGCTAATGATGTCTACTACCCAATACCTGGCAGCATAGGTCATATTAACTATAAACCTGGAGAGGTTTTCATTGTGTGGCTAAAACCAAACCGAAAAAATAACTAAAACCCGACTAAGAAAAAATCGCGCACTGAAAAGTATAAAACAAGAACAATATTTTATTTGACCGATATTTTCTAAATTAAGCAATAGCCTTGGTCGTGTGCCACCTGCGGTTGTTTCACACAATCTTTATTGGCTAGGTGGCATACGACCACGGCTATTAAGCTAAGAGAACAAACAAATATATATACATACAAACATACATACATACCGGTCAAAATCATAACCCTCCTTTTGGCTTTGCCGTAGTCGGGTAAAAATAGACGAAGTGTTTTAGAAATAAATAAAAGATAAGGTACTAGCTACAATTATTATTTAATTGCACCTAGTCTACGTCTGTGGTACATAAGTACGCCTGACTAAAGTATTTTATGTTTTCAGATTGCATTAATATTTGATACTAGCTTTTGCCCGCGACTTCGTCCGCACAAATGTCGGTTATCGCGGACGCAGACGAAGTCGAAGTCGAAGTCTAATAAAAAGTAGCCTATGTCTTTCCCCGGGTCTTAAACTATCTCCATGCCAAACATCAAAATCGATTAAGCGGTTTAAGAGTGAAGAGGTAACAGACAGACAGATTAATATATTAGTATGGATGACTGGTGCATGTAGACGTCACGAACAGTGGCGGCTGGTGGGTTATCGAACTGGTGGTGCACTTTACTAAAATATTAAGGGAAGGCGGGGCATGATGGGGTATCTAAGGAAAATACCAAAAATACAGTATAATCATTGCGTTTATTATGCTTATTTATTTATGGCACAATGCCTTATTAATCTAACTACAATTTGGCATAGTCCTTGGGAGATGAAATTATAGCATTTTTTTAAAATAAATGATTTGATAGGAACTTTCGAAAAACCATCTTGCCCCTTACCATGGGGTAAGATGGGGTAATGAAAATGGGGCAAGATGGGGTAAGCTAATTATTATCACAATAAATACAAATATGAATTTCTTCGGTGTTTTCATCATCCACACCAGCACAACCATTGTGAGCCCAACGTCCACAAAGCTGGCAGCCTACCCAACCTTCGGATGATTACCGTATACCCAATACCCCGTCTTACCCCAAAGGCTGATTTACAAAAAAATAATTTCTCAAAAAATAAATATTAACTGAACTTTTGTCTAACCATACCACAACAAAGTAAACAACACTAACAACCATATACGAGAGAAGACATAAATTGGGTAGTCTTATTTACCTTACAGTAAAGGCGTTTTTAACTGCGTAAAATTAGATCGACGAGACACTCAACGTGATTTTCGTTTGTAAACAAAAAACGCGTGCACTCCCACTCACTGTTTCTGTCGCGCTGACGGTTGATCGAGTATGGCTTCCTATTGGCTTATTGCTTTCTGTTCGCAAGAGTCTAGTTTCTTGTATGTGTGCGTGACCCCGTCTTACCTCGCGTCCCCATCATGCCCCGCCTTCCCCTACTAAAAATTAGAAAATGCAACAAAACAAAAATTGACATAATATATGTTTATTTTTTATACATTAAATCAATGCGACGACATTTTTCTGAAGCGAAATGTTCAATCCCCTTTTTATTAAAATCGGGTATTAACACCATACACAGTATAGAATAAAAGCTCTCGAAAAAAATCGAAACAAAAACTAAAAACAATTACGGTAATATAAATAAAAAATAATTAACGCGTCACACATTCAGTGAAACTATACTGGTAGTCTGATAAAGAGATGTCAATCATGGCTGCTGTCGCGTCTAGGCTCGCGCCCATGCCGGCCGGCGGCCAATTCGTCAAACATCGGGTGCTCTCGGCAATCCTCGGTTCGCACGTGCGGCGCTCGAGAACCCACTCATAACTCGGTACATTTCTATGAACTATCTTCTGTTTCACGCGTCAGGCGTATTAACTCGTATCTCCTACAAGTTATATTAGCAGTCCTCGTGCACTCGCCGAAGCGCACGAGAATTTGTCTTTACAGGAAAATAAGTCTTAATAGTTTAGTAAAGCGCTCAAACTGTTTCACCATAATTGGAGATTTAATTTTTTATACGTTTTTGTATGTTTAAAAATAACTATTAAAATGGTAATTTAAAAATAAAGATGAAGTAAGTAACTTAATATTTTGTAATTTTTGATTTTTGAATTGGTGGTTCAGCGCACGAGCGCACTTAAGGTACAGCCGCCACTGGTCACGAATGACATAATATTACTACAAAAGTTAATGAAAATTATGGCGAAATGCTACTTGTCAAAATCAATTTTAAAAACAAGATTATTTATTTAGCTGTTCACTTGTTTTAATAATATTTTTTTTTAAATATATTTGTAATAAAATTGATTTATATAAAATGTTTATTTTATTTTTCCTTACTTATAAGTAAGTATGTTGGAAAACGTCGTATGACACGCATGAGCATTATCATTACGGACTACAATTATTGGGCCTCGGCCGTAAATGGCCGTAATGATAAACTTGCCTTACTTTATTATCATAATGTGAAATTCTCGTGTTCCTTATTATTTTTATTTTATCGTACATAACATCACGCCTGTAATCCCCGATGGGTTAGGCAGAGGTATACCCATTGTACACCCACATTTCGCCAGATATGTTTAAGTCCCATGTAGTAGGGGGCGAGTTGTTAGTCCCGGCTGTCATACGTGGATCTTTGACAGTCGTTACGAGTCGTCAGAAGCTTAAAAGTCTGACAACCAGTCTTACCTAGGGGTACCGTATTACCCAGTGAGGTCAGATAGGCAGTCGCTCCATGTAAAATACTGGTATTCAGCTGCATCCGGTTAGACTGGAAGCCGACCCCAACATAGTTGGGAAAAGGCTAAGCAGATGATGATGATGTAGTAGGGGGCGAGCCCATTGCCATCAACCGGACTCCGAGGCTGCTAAGTATTGAGAAATTCCTGATGAAAAAACCCAATAACACTTTGCCCGGCCTGGGAATCGAACCTAAAACCTCATGCTCAGCAATCGCGCCTTCCGACCACTAGACTAACGAAGCAATCCATCTATCTTTTAATATGTATGTACTCAAAACCTTAACTCACGGTTCAAACAATGAAAATACGTAATTTGTTTTTTATTTAGTTTATCAGGAAAAATATCGACGGATTAGGGAATATTACTCAAAAGTATTTCTTGACGACGCTACTACATAAACAATAGACTAATAGTGCTACCTTTCAGCGGTGTAGGTACCATAGAGCAACACGGGTACCTGACGGAAGGGGAGACGCCATAGGCAGGCGTTCCCCTCTGTCGAAACATATGACCAAATGGTCCACTGTTAAGTCACTGTCACTAAGTGCGATAGTGTTGTTATTTTGTAGATTGTTTGTTTGTTATCGATAAAAATATTTACTTACCATCAGTCGATGTGTGACATTTGCATTTGCAATAACTAAAGACTAAGTTGTAGTTATGTAGTATGTTAATGGAAGATTATGCTGATACAAGAATTACTTAAGTACTTAATGACAAAATATATATGTATATTTTGAAAATTTTTAACCTTTAAATTCTTGATTTGTAATACTTTTTAAGTGCTAGTGTATGATTTAGTAGTTTTTAAATAACATTGATTTTCATTTCACATTTACATTGCATTCACGTGCCACTATGTATGATTCTGTATGCAAATATTGTAAACATATATATATTTCATCATGTCTAGATTATGGTATTTTGATTTCGGGACGGGCTGCAGATATAAATTCTATCTTTATCCTGCAAAAGAGGGCTGCAAAAGGATTGGTCATCTCTTAATTGCTATGGCTTACATATTTATTTTTATTATTTTTTACTACTGTTTTATATTCATCGTCATTGTTTTCACATGTAGAATCAACAAGAATAATGTAACCAGGATTTTGTAAAAACCTAATTTAAAAGAGTGCCGTGGAGTTTCTTGCTCGTTCTTCTCCATAAAGGCCTACCTCCGTTTTGGAACGAGCAAAGTCTAGCTTCAACTTTCGGACTAACTGACAGACTCCTTGACAATTCAAAAGTGCCTGTAAATGGTCTAATTGAAATAAATGTTTTGACTTTGACTTTAAATTATACCTACATACTTTTAATTATTTTTTAATTGACAAGTGTTAAAAAAGTAATAAATAACATAAATAAAGTAAAAAACTTGATTTCCGTATCAGAGTTCTTTAATTTATCGATAATGCGTATCGACAGCTGTTACAGCAATGTTTGTCAATGTAGTTGCATCATGTCGTTACACTGTTAAGACACAAAATGTATCTATGTGTGTACGAAATTGTTAGTGTATTGTTATTATTTCTATGTGTGAGTTCCGTAGCGACAGACGATTGTTTTTGTGTGGGGCATTGAAAAGTGTGTTTGTGTGTGTATTTCCCCCCGCAAAAAATGACAGACTTTTCTGTATTGAAAAAATACGCTATGGCGTCTCCCCTTCCGTCAGGTACCCGTGTTGCTCTATGGTAGGTACCGCCAAAACAATTCATCTCGCATGCAAAAGTTTCTATAAGCTTTCTTCTGAATGTACTCCTCCTCTATCCAACGCCGCAATCGTTTATAGATCAGGGAACAAGGATCATTCAGATATACGCGTTTTTCTCATTTTTACAATTTTCCAACAGCTTTTTAGAAATTCACAAAATGAATGATCGAAGTTAAAGTCAAGGAATTTTGCTTTAGTCAAATATGTTAACTAGGTGGTATGCACTTAATAATAACATAACGGTACTTTCACGGTGTATTTAAGTATCAGATTTCCCAAACGTATAAAAACTATAAAATTTACCTATTTGGCTGACCATTTCTTTAACCTAACGGTGGGACAGGCACATGCAATTCCTAAAACACAAGCTACAAAAAATTCATTAAATATTTAGAATTTCATACAAACTTTCAAGTTCTTATTTGTTTTAATGAATGCACCGATTTTGATGAAACGTGGTAAGGTGCATTGGGGTAATTACGAAACCGGGTAAATTCCGATTTCTATTAATTTCAATCAAACGCTGCCACAGATTTAAACATTGCCGTGCATTGCTAATAAATAATTATACGTGTTTCATCTTTAAAACATTGTCAAAATAAGATGTGGTACGTACCACGGTGCAAATTAATGGTGCAAATTAATAAAATCGGAATTTACCCGGTTTCGTAATTACCCCAATGCACTATACGCAAAAGCAAGCTGCATAGGTCTAAAATATGTAAGAGAACATTTTTGTGTTACGGCTAAATCGACCGATTTTAAGTTTTCCATAGAAACAGACATTTCCAAACATCTTTTTTTAAATTAGAGATTTCGAAAATGTTCTCTGATAGCATTTTAGACTTATGTATCCTGCATATGCGTGGGAAGTTTCATAAAATCGCTTAATTCATTTCGAAAAATAAGGATTTGAAAGTAAATACTGTACGGCGCAAACGCTCTTACTTAGGTACTCAAAAAACAATAAATCTCAATTTTTTATTTGATAAATAATATAGTCTAAACAAAATGATAGTCTAAACATTTAACATTTTCACAATAAAAAAAATTTTTTTTTTTATTCCTGTTATCTTTGTTCTCCTAAAATTATATGATCTGGGCGAGGGGCGTGGATATTTTTTCTTTATCGAAAGGTAAAAATAGTTTGCAAAAAAAATAGTTTAAAGACTCTTTTTAGAAAAGGTGTCTAAAAACGTGTCCCGTAGAAATAAAATAAAAATAAATTGTTTTCCCGCGTTAATAACAAAGTAGGTTAAATGCTGGTTTTATTTGTAATCCCAAAAAGATTGCACCCACCATACAAAGAAATAATTGGATGGAAATGTAAGTTCACAAAGCCTGTAGAGTACCAATAACAAGTACAAGCAAGTATTAGATATGGGTTCAGTAATATTTTGTAATTTGTACTCACTGTAAAATCAATTTCTTGTGACTAATTTTGATAACAAGGAAATCATTAACGAAATGATTGCATTTATTGTTATATATTTGCGTCATATTTCTTTTGTTACGCAGTTGTATAGTTTTATTCTTACTCGACGAACAGAACATGAAGGGACTTCTTGTAGTAGCACTCTGCGCCGTGTACTCTGTACAAGCATGTGAGTTACTATTTCAACTTATAGGTCATCCAGATTCTGAAAAAGAGTCAGCTCCTACGCAACTGCTACTCCTACAAAACCGTTATCGGTAGCAATACTTGATAGCTTGGCAGAGGCGGATTACCCTTAAGGCGAACTATAGGCACGTGCCTAGGGGCGCGACGGTGCAAAGGGGCGCGCGGGCGGAATTGTATAATAAAGAAAAAATATACAATATAACATAAAATTAATTGCGTCAGTAAGTTAGTATTCAATACAGGGGCGCATGTTATATTCAATGATGTTGAAGCCTGCCGATGAATAATGCCGATGAGATACTTGCCTACGGCGCTCTCAATGTTTAATCCGCCTAGTCTGTAGCTTGGGCTATTTTAAATAATGCGTTTCTTTCGTTGATGTGAATTTTTCCCGTATTTTTATTCTGATATTCGGGGCTGAGACAAATTCGACAAATCAATTATCAAAAAACCGATCCAACGGTTCTTAAGTTAAAAAAGGTGTAACTAACACGACTTAGTTTTATTTATACAGATTACTATTTTCAAAATACCGATAAAGTGATGATATTGAAAGTGCCTAAGAGCTGATTTTGGAAATACTGCAATGATCAGATAACTTTTATCCGGAAAATAAATACGACAGTTGACATCTTTGCTATGTAAAGTTCGTAACATCCCTCCGTCACGAGTTATCTGACGATTAGAAAATCAGGTCCAATCTAGTTACTACGACGTAGCGCCTGTAGAACCTACACCCGCGGTTACGCCGCAGCTACGAGGGCTACGACGTAGCAGATATTCGTAGCGTCTTTCATCGAATCTAAATATAATAAAATTATAATCTATCTTAATCTATCTAAACATATAAAAGCGAAAGGTCACTCACTTATCCAGAACGAAATGTCGAAAACCGCTAGACGTATAAAGATGAAAGGCTGAAAGGTAGTTTGTAGTTAGTAGATGTCCGCTAAGAAAGGAATTTCCAAAATTCACCCCCTGAGGGGATGGAACAGGGTCCAAAGTTTGTATGGAGAAATCGACTTTGATGCGGACGAAGTCGCGAGTAGAAGCTCGTTAACATAATATATAATTTCGTTTACGAGGTGTCAATTATAAATAAGTTTTCGGGCAGAGTTTTTTTGGGTTAGCGTTTTCAAAGGGTACATCATTTAAGTTTTTGTTTTTGGCTATAACAAAAAGAATTAAGGAATCTGCGCTTTAAAACGGGATGAACTATCTAACTGACTTACTTATAAAGTGGATTAATTCAAATCAACTTTCTAACTTCGTAATAAAATCATAAATGTTTAAACTTCGTTTATAATCGAAGAGTGTTTTTTTTAAAGGGAATGAAAACCTGGGTCCTCTTCACATCACAACTGGCACTGGATCTGTTCCACAGAAATACTATCCGTTGACCGGAGATGACAAGCATGCCACTCGCAAAGCTGGTGCTTTTGTTAGCTTCATCAAAATCGTACCTCAGGTCAACCCACTCAGGTTGCCCACTTTGGGACCGTACAATGTTGCTTTGCCCGAAGTGAACTTCCAGTAAGTATTGGTTGAAGAAGACGTTACACACCAAGACTATTTTCCGTTTGTACCTCCAAACGGAAAATGTATGAAACCGGTAGTATTAATCCCCAGGCGTGGCGTCACGCGGGGCAGGTTAAGTATAAACGCAGCTTTATTAATTAGGTTTATTAAATATACCTTCCAACTGGTTAATTAGTAAAATGTAAATATAGGTAACTGAAGACATGTCAGATAGGATTAAATGCAAGTTTGAAATGCAAAACAACCTTTTATTTTTGCTGTACTTATCCATTATTATAGCTTATTTTTTTTTTCAGGGGAGACCTTCTTTTGAGCAACATTGTCGTGAATGGGCTTAAGGGCTTGTCCTTGTCTGGTCTGGAGGTGCGAATGAATCCTGCTAGAATCGACTTTAACGTCAGCGTGCCTCAAGCTAGTGCTGATGGTAAGCATTTAACTTCAATACTAAAGACCATCTATTCTAATATAATAAAGCTAAAGATATTTTTTTATTGTTTAAACTCCCTCTATGGATCTCTGGAATTGCTAGTCGGATTGGAAAAAAAATCTTTTCACAAATCTAAATCTTGTCTATGATAATTAGCCAGATTCATAAGGCTATACATAACAACGCAACGCCTCACAGGTGCGGAGCCGTAATTAAAGATATAACGCAAGTAAAACCGCGGAGAATAGAAAGTTATTTTTTAATTAAAATGAAAGTAGATTTTGCTATCAGAATATAACTAAGCCAATTTTTTTTATATAATAAGACCAACCAAGTGGTTATAGCGGGGAGAGGGGGCAATTCTAATAACTCTTGGAAACATTCTTATCTCAGTCTCAATCTGTCAAAAATACTTCGATTTTACCTTTTAAGATTTTGACTTTGACCGTTTTTAATTACGAGAATTCTCCTTCTGGAAAACACAAAAAATGTGTTGTGTTATCGTCAGATATTCTCCAAACCCATATCTTCTCTAAACACAAGTCATGTTTAGTAGCGCAAGGCTTAGTGATGTATAAGGCGATTAACCCACGGCACCGTACGCCGCTCCGGCATGCGGTGATGCGGTTCTCACGTCGCACTAGCCTCTATGAAATCCGCTTGAACCTCGCACACGAGCACCGCACGACCGCGCGGTCGAGCGGTGTTCTCGTCACAACCGCATCACCGTGCGGACGTCCGCGCGGTCGTGCGGTGCTTCACACACGGGGCGCCGCATCACCGTGCGGATCATCGTGCAGGGTTCCCAATTTAGGGGTTTTCTCCCCAAATTTAGGGGGTAAATATATGTAATGGAATTTTTTTAAGGGCGTTATATGTTATTTGTTTATGACGATGTTCACAACATTCATACAAATTTTCAGCTTGTTGCGAATTTTTTACTCTTGAATATCTATTTTGACCGGAATAACAAGAAAAGAGTTGATATCCAAGCGTGTATTCACAGTTGCTACGTATTGCGAGAAATGGAACGCACCCATAGCAGTTTGTTCTCTATTCCGCCACCTTCCGGGATGTCAATATTTGCGCACTGCATTAAAAAAATTCATTCACAAATCATTTTCCCCAAACTTACGCCAAGAAATAATGTGTTCCCCAGAATTTACCCCGCAGTTTTAATTTCAAAAAATATTCCCCAAAATTTTTCCCCAAATTGGGGAAAAAAAAACCCCAACCTGGACACCCTGAAAACTGGTCAAAACCGGTAAAAAATAACTGGTTAAAACCAAAACTGGTCAAAATCGATCCGTGCGGTCATGCGGTCGAACCGCATCGCCGTGCGGACAACCGCATTGAAATCCGCTTCACCGCCACCGCATGCCGGAGCGGCGTACGGTGCCGTGGGTTAATCGCCTAAGATACCTAAATATACATTTGGAGATATCTCAGCTGTATAAATAGATTAAAACCTTTTATTTTCTGCTTCTTTTAGTCAATTTCGAGCTGCAAGCAGTGTTGTCCAATCAACCCTTGAACGTCAATGGCCAATTGAGGTAAAGAACAAGTTACAGAAAGCGGCCGTCAATAATACATGTCGGGTTTTGAAAAACCATAATGTAGAGCACTATCTCTGTCACGTCACTCCTAACTTTGTGTCTTTCTCTCTTTCTATCAATCTATCATAAAAAATGTAGTCAAGTGCATGTAAGCTGCTGACAGGCGCGGATCGAGCCAACAAAAAAGGATGTGGTCATGGTCAGTTGAAATCGGGCCGAGTGCGAGTTGGAATCAATCATCATTACAACATTATCGCATCTAGACTCTCTAAACTACTGAACCGATTCTAATGAAACTTTTTCAGCTTGAAAATATGTTAGATTTATTTAAAAGCGGGGATACATTTTACACTTTATACCTAATTTTATTTTGGTGTTTACATAACATAAGCCCCCCACCGGGGGGGCTCGCCCCCTATTACATGGGACTTAAACATAACTGGCGAAATGTGGGTGTACTAATGGGTACACCTCTGCCTAACCCTTCGGGGATAACAGGCGTGATGTTATGTTATAACATAAGAAATACACACAATATTTTTTCTTTCGTGAATTTGGGTTGTGGTTGTGGCCAACAATAGACCCGCGCTGCTGAATAAAATTATTAACAACCAATCAGATGGTTCTTGATAATTCAGTCAATCAAACACGGCAGTCTCGTACACTAAGATGAATCGCATTAATGCCCGCTTATTACTGAACAGTTTGTAATAGGTATATATCTAAAATGTTCTAAAATGAAAGTTTCTAATGTATCGTTTTCTATGCTCAGTGCAACACTCCATAACCTGGTCGCTTCGGCAGCTGTTGGTCCTAAGGTAGCACAGTACGGACAACACCAAGTGTACCAAGTAGACACCGCCGACGTCGATATAACATTGGGAGAACTTCAGGTAAATATTGAATGAAAACAGCTCCTTGTTACTTTCCATAAAGGTACAAAATACAATAAAGAACAGTTCTTGGGATAGTTACGTGTTTTAGGAAATGTTCCATTTTATTGTCAGTTATAAATTCATAACCCGATATTCCATATTGGCGCCAGGTACTGTAATGTACTCTCAGTTATAAAAACTATGGAGCAGTCATTAATACCATGCATAATACCAATCACATCTTCATTAAGTATAATATGTTACAGCTCGACATGAACTTGAGTCAATATTCCGAGGACTTCAGAGGTATTGTAGTACAGTTCCTGCAAAACACGCATCAGTACCCTGGCATCGTGGAGGACCTACTGCGAGCTGTCCTGAAGGCCGTCAACAACGAGCTCACGCAAATCACCGCCAAGGAGATCCTTCAGTATCTGCTAGGATCGGCGAGACCATCCCTATCAGGCTAATATTAAATCATCTACGAATATTTAAAATTAAATAAATACCTTAACGGTAGATGCGGTTAAATTATGTTTTTATTTTCCTGTCGTAACTTATCGCAGTGATATTGTTACTACAATAGACTACATGACACACCAGTCAATATTGCGTCCAACACTATAACACTGCATATATGATATCAGGCACTTAGTATCTTTATAAAAGCCAGAGGACAATCACTGACTAAACACGATACTAGCCCAGTATACTGTTGTAGTCTTTGCACGAAACGAAAACTACTGACATTTGGCAGTTTATAGGTACGAGACGACAGCTAAACACTGTTTTGACTTTGACTTCCACGCGTACTTACGAAGACGCAGACAAAAACTTATTACTTAATCTTCTATAAGTAGAACGAAATTTATTTACACTTAAACATAAAACCCCAAAGTAAATGTAAAATATGTACAAATTATTTAAAAAAAAAGGGGAAGGGGGGGAGGGGGGATAAGTAGATACTAAGTAATATAATAAAGGTGAAGAGTTTTTTGTTTGTTTGCTGTGGAACTACCAGTCTGATTGGAAAAAATATTTTTTCCAGACTGGTAGTTCTTTAATTGACTTCCGTCCAGTTGGACGAAAGGTTGGCATTTATATCAATTAAACAATTTACAAGCATTTTTGAATTGTCAAGGAGTCGGTCAGTTAGTCAAAAAATTGAGGCTTGTATAGCTCGTTCAAAAATGTTGGAAACGCAGGAGGTCTCTATGGAGAAGAACTAGCGAGAAACTCCACAGACTCTCTTTTCAATAAGATTTTACAAAATCCTGTTGTTGCAGCTTCTTTATGAAAAAACAATGTAGGCGTAATGCAATACAAAACCATTAAAAAAATGAAGTTATAGGCAGTTAATGTGTAGTTACAAGAAAATAAGTTCTGATGTTACAAGTAGGAGTAACAAAGGCTACTTTTATTTTAGAAAAATAATTAAGGGTTCTTCGCCAAAAAAAAAAAAATCCTATGATAACCGACACACGCGAATTCACGCTGTGTTGTTACTGTTGTTGTTTGTTATTTTTTTTTTTGCGCGGAACTTGTTGTTTTTCTAAAATAAAATTGAATTAATTATAGGGGTTTTAAAAGTCTACACGAGAGTGCTTGCCCTGTTGCATAGATGACCAATATTCCAACTGACAGCGTCCGTTCACGACCATTGCGAAACTGTAATGCCAGTTATCTTACATGGGCCAACTGTTTAACTGACAGGATACCACTAAGGCGCGTCGCTCACTGGTTAAGTCGAGGCGACGTCGCGTCAGCGGCGGTGCGGCGTCGCAGCACGGTCGAGGATAGGTCTCTGCGTAGAGTCGAGGCGCAGGCGGCTATGCATTTTGAATGACAAAATGACAAAATGGCGGTGGAATCGTGGCTTGGGCACACTTGAGCGCCCCTCCTGCGCCTGCACCTCGCCTCCGCCCCGCCTGCACCTCGCTTCCGCCCCGCCTGCACCTCGCCTCCGCCCCGCCTTCACCTCGCCCTCGCCGCAACTCTTGTATGTGAGCGCACTACCATTCATTTGTAAAGAAAACCTTGTTGCGGCGTGCCTCTTATGCGCCTCCGCCTCAACTGCACCTCGACTGTTAATCGTGTGGGCGACGCCCCTTAGATTGGTTGTACGACAGTCGGGTTCTGACTCATTCGGGACCACCGACCAACGCACATACGCGAACTATCGCTACTTGTAGATATTGTTGTACTTGTTGCTATAGAAATTTCAGAATTCCTTTTCTAATGTACGAACACCAGTAAACTCCAACATTTTGTCAACAACAATGAAAAAGATCTACGAATGACTGAAAAGTCTTAAAAAGTACGTCAATTATTATTGATTGGTGGTGTCAACTAGCATATTTCCACCTTTTTTTTTCAACGGGAAAATGCTCTCCCTCAAATTATATAAGCTTCGAGTTCGGCCACAACTGCGGTGCTGCCCTCCCCCAGCGACGCCCTAAGCCGAGGCTCGTACCCCACAGGGGGTGCCCTTAGCGTGTAGTCGCTTAGTTTGTAAGTTTGTTATTTTAAGCCCTGGCTGGAGGCCTTAATTTCTAAGGCACCACAGGATAGTCCGGTTAAGCAGCCGACAACCTCATAGGCTGACCTGCGAGATGCCAATCCAGTGTTGTGCTCAGTGCTGTCAAAGTCCTAGTTTATTTTGCCCTCGACTTCGCCTGCGAAAATATCTGTTTATCGCGGACGCAGACGAAGTCGCAAAATAAAAAGTAGCCTAGATCAAAATCAGTTTTCTTGGTTTAGTCGTTAAAGTGTAACAGATAGACAGACATACCTACAGTTAATTTCGCATTTAAAATATTAGTATGTTTAAATAATAATGGACATTTGTGTTTTAACTCCACAGCAATGTCTTCTTCTTCTTGTCTTAGATTCAAATGTACTTTTTAAATTATAGAAAGAATCAAAAACAAGTTACATCCGATTTGATATTTATTTACTTACGTCAAAGTAGTATGAGGTAGGTACCTAATACATACCATGTAGCTTTTGCAACATAATATATTTTACCAGTGTATCAATTTGTTTCAACAATATAGAATTATGGCGTTTTTTTCGCAGTTGGGCTGTCAGGACTATTGCAGCTATCGTGTGGATACACGATATTTAAATATTTTAACGCTTTGTTTTTACAAGCTTTTATTTAGCTTGCACTGTTCGTATGTATGTATGTAAGTAAGTTGTCCTTTCAAAATTTGTAAACCATTTTTCAACCATTTTTTGATATCCGATTGAGCTGAAATTTTGTATACACCTTTAGTTCTGATGACAATACAATGTCCAATACTCAAAATTAGAATAATTTTAAATTAAAGCTTGTTTTTAAAAATATTTTTTAAATTACTTTTTTTCAATTATGGAAAACAATTGTATAAGAACATTGTAAGTTACATTATTTCAGTCTTATCGTCGATGACATAAAATGTATAAAATCCTAAATTACTCATGATCATTTGGTCCTGAACACAGACCCCTTCAGATCCGATTATTTTAACTTCCCTAAAACTTACCTTACTGTCTAGCTTCTTTCTGCCTACGACTTCGTCCACGTATAAGTCAACTACCTATTATTTTATAATCTGTCTATTATTACTTAGGTATTATCTACTATATCAGCCTTTCCCAAAGTAGGCGATAACGCCCCCTTGTGGCCCCTCGCTGCAGGCCTAAAGGTAAGAGACCCAAAAAATATCTGGGCATTATGTAGATGCTTGGGAAGTGATTTGTAATTTCATCTACTATGCCCTTCATGTACTGCAAATAACCATGTATCATTATTACTGTCAATAAATAAATTATTATTATAAAAAAAAAAACTAAGTATGTGATTTTTAAGTAGGTGAAAAAACAGGGGCGCTAGTAATTAATTTATTCTTAAAGTGGGCAGTAGACCAAATAAGTTTGGGAATCCTTGATCTATATAAATAAAAATGAATGGCTAAATGTGTTGCTTCTTTAGCAATTAAAGTGTGGTCACCTACCTAATAACATCAAAACCATATCCATTTTTGTACCTCCAGATGGATGAACGAAAAAATAAGGATATTTTTAGATACTTAAGTCTCAAAAATTCAGAAGTTCTTATTGTGGACAAAGATGTACAAGACTTGATACTTCAAGGACTTAAGAAAATTCCGGCGAGAAGAGTAAATTACTTGCCAGGTATCTCGGAACCTAGTCTGAAAATATAGGACAAGCATTAAAATGTCTAGTCGAAAATACGGAAATTAAATTATGGTATTGTTTTAAATGTACGCAGTGATTCTTTTACGCAAAGATTTTTAACCAGAACTATTGTTTTTGCATTAACTTGACCCTGGCTATTTTATAAACGTTATTGTTAGCGGCATCACAAGCAAGCAGCGTGAAATCAGCTCGTTGAAGGTAACTCTTTGTTAGGTTTTGAATGTTAGGATCACATCAACATAAATCGTGTGATGATTATAGAGAACAAGAGAATATTCGACATGGGGATTTCGTGACATGCAATGCTAAGTGCTAAGTAGTAGTATAAAATTAATTTCTTGTAACTGATGCGAACGACATGTGGAAGTTATTGCATTTGATCGTCTGATGGTTGAAAAAGTTATACTTGATACTCAGTATCGAGCTATAACAGCAAACATGTGGACCATCCTAACGCTGGTGTTCTGCACTGTGTATCCAGCACAAGCCGTTCTTTGTAAGAATCTTATTTATTTTATGAAAATAAACTTAAGGGCAAGCTCATGGGGCATCAAAAATCTCCTTAGCATCGCTGTCACTGCCGGGGTTGCGGGACGTCTTAACAGGATACCGTGGCCCCGGAACGCAAAGGGCTACAGAAGGAACAGGGTGGTTTTTTTGTCAGTAAAAGTCTGACAGTCCCTTCTGCCCTCCCAGGGCGGAAGAAGTCATTTGATGATATTTACCACCTAATAAAAAAACAAAGCATCGCTGTCAATGGGACAAGTTTTGAAAAGGTTGGCAGTAACACAAATTGAATTAAACGCTAATTTATACTAAAAATCTACATGGTGTTATACCATTTATTGCAAAATGGCGGGGGTATGGGCGCGTTCTTGTTTTGTAAACGTAAAATGTGCTCCTTTTAACTCTGATTGGGATGCAATGAGCACCTTTTAAGCTAGTTCGATACGAAATGAACTCTTTTTATTCCTTGACGTGTTTTTTAATATTGAGGATTACAAAGCAATGGGCCCTTTTTAGTTTGTTTTGAATATGTCATATCAAAGGCCTGTTCAAAATCTATCAAGTGCGATCATTTGTTTGATTTCGTATAAATTGTCGATGAGCCCCTTTTTCAACCGACTTCAAAAAGGAGGGGTTCTCAATTCGGCGCGTATGTTTTTTTTTTTTTTTGTATGTATGTTACCTGATTTCTCAGCTAATTATGAATGGATTTGGATGATTCTTTTTTTGTTTGAAAGAATATACTTCCGAATAGGTCCTAAGTATAGAAATATTGTCATGATCTGATGATAAACTTTGGAGATATGGAACGAAACTTCTTATAGAATCATAGCATTACTGTCGTAACAAGTAAAATTGCTTTGTTTATACGTGTAGTCGATGACTGACTGAAGGAAGAGAGGGAGGGGTACGTCAACCTACTACTTTTCAGAATTAAATATATCGTGTGAGGTATTGTTTGAAAGGGCTTTTTGTGAGGATTTCAAACATTAACACACAAGCACTAAAAAGTAAAAAATAAAAAGCTTTTTTACAAAAAAATAAAACCGCCTTCAAAAACTACAAAATAAAAAAATAACTTTAGTTTTGGAAGTCGGTGGCAATATCTACATAACAAAAAACAAAACCAAAGCCACCGACTTCCAAAACTAAAGTTATTTTTTTTATTTTGTAGTTTTTGAAGACGGTTTTATTTTTTTGTAAAAAAGCTTTTTTCCCTGTGCCCTTCAATTGTTTGGCCCAAGAATAGGCCAACCCTTTTGTCACATGAAAAGTCGATCAGCCGCTTGGCAATGTCCTCAAAAACAAGATGAACACGCGGACTCCATGGCCGTATTGTTAAATGGTTAAAACATATGATTTTTCAAGAAGGTTAAAATACATAAGTAATATAATATTTGCGCCGTTTGGGGCTCTCAGCACCTGTAGCCATCATTTTATTTTTTGTATTTTTCTCAGCAAGATTTTGTTGTTTTTTTGTTAATCTTCGGAATTACTGGTCCGATTCTAAGAAATTTTAACTACGTTATCTCGCAAATGCTTTACTTTTGTATGTAATTATTTTATTAAAAAATTAGGAATCTGTAAGAAAATTCACACAGACGAAGTCGTGAGATGAATAAAATAGGTAATCCAATATAATAATCGATAAACGTGAATTAAAGTAGTTTTTAGTTACTTAAAAATATTTAAGTGTTATGAATTGAATACTTGGTTACTTCCTTATAGTAAGTCAAGACACTGGCCCGATACACATCCACAAGAAGTCGAATGCTCCCCTTCCCGTGGAGTACTTACCGCTGCAACCGGATGATGTTGAAGCTACCAAAACAGCGGATGTATATCTTAAGCAGTTGCTGCCTAAATTCGACATCAGAATTAAAAAAAGCGTGCACAGTACTATTCTATTTGAGCTGAATTCTTTGTAAGTATACCTCTAACTATTTAAGGTAACAAGAAGGGAGAGCTTTGGCTACTACTGTTATACTCGTCGATTGACGTAGACTCCCCTCGCGATAAAATTTATCAACAAGCAGTCGATTATTAAAAAAAAAATCGGTTGTCCCACACATTTTGACTATGTAAATGTTGCATTTTCATATGGAACAGCAAATTATTTTTTTCTGCCGAAAAATATGTTAATTTTATAATAACTTGGCAATAAAAAATAACCATCTGATATTTTCAGGTTGTCTATCCTTTCAAACTATATAATGTTATCAACACAAAATTAAAGTTAATTTAATAGTGCAGCAAACTAATAAAAAAATTGTTTAAGTTAGTTTTAAATTATTTCATTACGATTTTTAATTACAGATTCTCCTTTGCTTTATACAATTTGGTGGTGAAAGGTTTTCGCCGTGCTAGTCTAGATGGTGTAGTTGTTCGCTTGAATAATTCAAGGGTTGACATCAATGCTAGCATTCCTTTTTTGTCTGTCGGGAGTAAGTATTCGGTACCCTAACAGTTTTTATTTTAAAACGAACAGTTAATAATTATTATTTTGTTGTTAAGTACTATAATATTATTATACGGAATGTATAAAGACACATCACATAGTACAAACCAACGAGCATATTGGTGTAACATTTCGTCGAGCCTTTGCACGAGCAATTCATCAAGATAAACGCAGCACACGCAACTTCTCGGTCCGACATTTCAAGGAAGAATGAACGCAAGGTACAACGAAATGTTACGGGTAAATGCACACTCGCTGTGAGAATTACGCCGAGCATTCGCAGAACCGTTACATTACATGGAAATGCTTTGGAAACTGAGCTTTTACCTGTATTGTAACCATTCGTAAGAACGTTACATTACACAGAAAAACTCGAGAAAATGCTCTAGTTTATACTCACCTTAAAGTAACAAAACGGCGAGCGTGCTCGACGTCTGGTTCGTGAAGTGTAGAATATAGAGAGAAGGGTAGAATAACATACACTAAGGGTCGATTGTACACATAAGGGACACGGGACACGTTAACCAGTACCTACTCTCTTCTACAGAGTTTTCTAGTTTAGTGTTTAGTGTGCAAGGAGTTTAAATGAATATGAATTTTGTTGTTACAGGTACCGTTTTCATGCATGGAATGATAGATGATCACAATTTTACTCATGTTGGTAACTTAAGGTAAACGTATTTGACATTGCTAGCTCTGTTAAGTAGGCACATCTAAAAAAACATAGACTTCGCTTCCAGCGAGGTGACCTTTCACTAAAAACTTGCATATAGGTACCTACTCATGTTTTGTACATGGCAATGGAGCCAGCCTTTTGGGCACTTGCCCCATTGACAGCGTTCCTTCTTTCTTCTTTCTTTTTTATAAATTGTACAAACTTTGAAATTTTATTATTATTCATAAATTTTATAAATAACATATCTTTTATCACATCTAAAATACTAATGGATCTTGGATAGGATTAATATAAACCTGACACTAAGATTTTTATAAATTATATTATGTTTAAGATTTTTACGTCTAGTAAGTACAAAGGAGAATTTTTAGTTTTTTCTTTAATGGTAAAATCGAATTAGTTTAGCTCCTTTTACTCTCTAACTAGGTATATATAATATGTAAGACTTATATAACTTGGAAGGTTCTACTTGTACTTAATGACAGCTATATAGAACTTGAAGGCTCCCAATATTCAGGGTTTTTTTTACTTAGGTCACTTAAGTACCAAGAATTTAATTTTGATATGTAATGTTCATCGTCGTCTCTTTTACACAAATACAAAAGGTGGCTCCAGTTTCAGCTAATGATTGATGAACCTTTAAAAGAGTACCTTCTCCATGACACCTATTATTGCCGATTCCCTTGTTCACAAACTACACTAAAATGAGAGAAAATTGGCATCTCTCACTAACATACAGCGAAAAAAAAGGACGGTGACATTTAAGAACTAAGTTAGAGATGTCAAATTAGTTTTGCCTTGAACTTTTCCGTGTTTTTAATGAATGCGTTCTGACATGTCAACTAAAATTGCATGGAAGTTTCCTTAGAGGAAGTTTCAGATGACCTAAAATTGACAGGTTTTCCTTTTGCTCTCACAGCATACTTTCAGAAAAAATCAAAATCAAAGGAATACTTAATTTCCAAAAGCTGCAGTTACCTTCACAACGTAATACTGTGCTACAAATCACGGATGCTGATATCAAAATAGATATAGACAACGTTATGGTAAATAGTTTTTAACAATATTACTAAATAAGTGGTGGGGTATAAGAACAAATTTAATTATTTATTGTGACGAATAAATATAATAATAAAGGCCGTGACCTCAGTCAGGGTCCCGACATTATACTAATAAGTTTTAAAAATAATAAATAAATAAATTATACTGCCTTGTTGGTCTAGTGGTCGTAAAGCGCGACTGCTGGACATGAGGTCTTGGGTTCGATTCCCAAGGTCGGGCATAAGTACTGTCATTGGGTTTTTCGTACAGGAATTTCTCAGTAGCAGCCTCGGAGTCTGGATTTGTGCCCGGTTTATGGCAATAGCGTCGCCCCCTATTAATTGTATGGGACTAAAACATAACTGGCAAAATGTGGGTGTACTAATGGGTTTACCTATGCCTAACCATTGGGGGATTACAGGTTTGATGTTATGTTAAATTTATTCAATTTACAAGATGAATTATACACACTACCACACCGCACATCTGACGTACCTAGTCCTACGCAGTAATAATTATTGTTGCTTGGCTAAAGCTAAAGGCCGCAAGGCTTTTACTGTGAATATACCTAGCAAATCACACCAAATAATTCCAAATAATTTACAATACTTACCTATATTTGTAGATAATTTCCAAATAATCATTTTTTGATCATATTTTAGATTGATTTTAAACTAATTGAAGAGCTAGAGGAGTTTAAACTAACATTGCTCCAGTTTGCGAACAAACCTATGGACGACATCATTAAATCTGTATCCAGAGCAGCAGTGAAGCTGGTCAACGATAAGTTCGCGAAACTTCCAGCGGACACCATCATTAAATTTTTGGTACTTGGGTGGTTCAGAGAAATGAACGACGGTAAGCCCTCGCTTCTGCCCCAGCGTCGCTCGCCGTACCTACGCACGTCATATCCTAATTACCGATACGGATATTAACAAATACTATGACTATATTTAAATTAAACCTATTGAATGGATTGGTTTCTTTTAAGTCCTCGATTTTTTTTGTGGTGCTTCCAATATCGGCAAGAAATTCCTTTAGGTTTCATATCGCACATAAATTAATGACCATTAAAAATATTAGGTAGGTACCATAACACCTATACGAGTGTGAACAATCAATGCTTAAAAAAATCGACTAGGTACTTATGAAAACTCAAAGCAAAGCTCGGATATTGGTAAACATAAGTTTAACCAGTACTTAAATCTTAGGATTAAAACATGAGTTTGTTACATGTAAGGATTTTTTTAGAGGAAATGATATTTCGGTCTTTTACCGATAGAGTTTGGTATACTTACTTATAAGTACTAAGTTTTTCCAATGACTGTTGGTAAACGTTATAGTTTGTGAATTTACTTCAAGAAGGTTTCAGTAATACGAGTTTTACCAACGAGCGGTAGGCAGGACTCCAGCCTATGTCAGAAAGATGATCTTTTCATTACATGCTATCGCTATACGTATTTCCTATAAATACGAATTTTCAGAATCGGACCCGTTCTGGAGATTTACGCGTTGAAACCAAAAAAAAGCTAAAATTCATTAAACTTTTCTAAAAGAGGTTTCGAAGGAAATATAATTTTCTTTGAAACCTCTTTTCGAAAAAGCTGCTTCATAAGACCCTAAAAATATTACGAGTTACCCATGATCTCCAAGGTGCCGAAATAATTAACAGTCATTAATTGTGTAATGGTAGTAGTTTATTAGCACATCGTCAATGTTCAATGTTATTATAAAATAAATACATAGGTACAATACGTTAAACACAAAACTGTTCTCTCAATAAGTTACATCTTGTAACAAGTGAACATTTTACGCAGAGGCAAGAATGGATGGTAATGAAGAGGTACAAAAATCTTTGCCGGCGATGTCCGAAAGCTGCGAGGACGTCGTCGTAGCAAGATACTCATTGATAACTTTCTTTAACGAGTCTTTAGCTGCCGTAACTATCTCTTTGCGATAGTTCTCTACGATCGTCATAGCACTGCTGTTCAACACTTTGTTTATTGGCCACGAACTGTCTGCTAAGTCAACCTGTAAAAAAAATATAAGTAGTTAAGTATATGTACATAAGCGATTCAGAAGTTAAAATAAACTAGACTTATTTCCACAAAAGGAGCGGCATGTTAAAGCAGTAGCGGAACCAGAGGAATAAAGGGCTCAAATAACCCCAGAGCATCTAAACTTTTTTGCAAGCATCACCTTTATTACTGTTACAATATTAGCCAGTGTGTCTGTGTAGTAGTTTGTATTATGTTATTATAAGCTATTCATGACTACGGTTACCGGTTAGTTATACATATAGCAATCAGTTTACCTATAGTGTCATTATTGATGTTGACGTGTCATAAATTGTTTTATTTGAATAATAATTAAGTACTTTACAGTTTGCAGCATATATCTGTTCAAAAGTTATGCGTGCTGTACCTATTTGTCGACAGGCCCACAATGGGCGCAATGCACGCACTACATCCAACAGATTTCGGTTTACTTTGTTTAATTAGTGATTTCCGAACCAGAAATATTATGGATGGATATTCTATGCGTGTCAAGTCGGACAAAGATTACTGTAAAGAAGACAACATGCACGAGTGCGCGAGTAAACGTAAAGTACATAAATTCGACTGGAAATTATCGTTTTACACTCAATATTTTGTATAGTTTAAGTATTTTGTATAGTTTTAGTATTTTGTATAGTTTAATATTTAGTATTATAAATGGGTAATTCTGCTTGTTGTATAAAATTTAACCGAATACTGAAGGATTTCCAATTCAAAAGTCGAATCGAATACTTTAAGTCAGCGCTCTCTCCTCTGCCATTTTGCCATAAAGAGTGACTTTGTTCTCTTTATCAAAGGATGAAGCGTATTAATTCATTTCTATTTTGAGTCTTATTAAAGTGAATACCCACCACCAGTGCTCAAGCCTTACCTGAATACTACCAACACTAAAAGTCAAGTCCACATCATCAACGTATATGGAAGAGCCATTCAGAACTAACTTTGTCCCAACCGTAACTTTAACGTTTTGGAAAGTAGCTCTGAAACAATAATAACGTCATAGGTACTTAGGTACTGTAAATGTTCGTTTTTCTAATTAATAACATGACGACTTTTCGTTTACTTACTTCATCAATCCTGACCCTTTCAGAGCATACATCACGTACGCACGTCCTTTTAAGTTATAATTCTCTGTGAAGGAAGAAGTATAATTTTAAAAAAAAAGAGGTCAGATCGGAATCTGGTAAAAAAATGATGCAATTTTATATATACCTACTATCTCTAAACGTATACACCGCCAAGTCAAAAAAAAATTGTGTTCTCTACGCCAAGCGACAAATTCGTTCTTTCACACATTTATTTCATACTTTCAATATTTAAGTATGTTTATTTTGAACTGTAAAAAACTGTTATTTTCGACGTGTCATGCGGTCCGAGGCGTTGTGGGCACGTTTGAATGTCCATAGACGTCTATGGACGTCAAATTCAAACGTGCTCACAACCGATGGCGGTCAAAAGGTTAAAATGATAGGTCGGTAAGTGCAGAGCGAAACATGGGCGAAAGAGGCCGTCGAGCTGTTTATACCGTCTTCCATCTATAAATTCGAAATTCAAAATGACAAAAGTTTCAAGCGATATTTTATTTACCTACATTTGCTGATACCGCGATGACAAAGGTGTGTATACTTAGTTTTGTAGCAACACCAAAACTTTTAAGAATGGTCGTTTAAGGGGCAGATTAGCCAAGAAGAGAGAGTTTTGGGACAAAAATGAATGGACCTACAATTTAAAAATGCAAAAAGCCATACCTGCAGTTAGTGTCAACAGTGGGAAGTGGATAGTCGTAGATGCTTTTAAGTCTTTTACATTCACAGATAGTTCTTCAACTATGAAGTTATTTACACCTGCCAGTTGCATGTCGCCGGTCTTGTACGTAATTCTAAGAAACAAACAAGATACATTTATAAGTATATTAGTATGGTACCGAGTTGCCGACCCTCCTGGCTGCCTTTGGAGACTTTTGTAAAGTTGCAACTAAGTATGGAAGGACTCATTTGATGATTTGTAAGTATGTTAAATAATCATGGCAAAAAAGCTTTTTATAAAATGTGGTTTAAGTAAACTAAACATAAGCAGACGAAACACATTCAGTATTTTTTTTTATAGGGTAGGTACTATGACATGGTGTAGATAATATATAAATATTTACTTTATGCCAAAGCCCTCATATACGCCGTCAACAGATTGTATCCTGATCGCTTCCAACGATGGAAGTAATGAAGAAATATCTCCTTTCTGCCATTGCGTTAATAACTCGAGAACTTGGATCTCGACACAGTTCTTGGCTGTTAACGAAAGAAAGACAGTTTTTGAAAAAAATGATGTCGTCTAATATTACTTAGAACATAGGTACTAGGTAAGTGTGTCACAAACGTTTTACCTGCAAGGGTATTAGTGCCAAGTTAAGGACCATGAGCATTATTAAGATCATCATTATTATATATTACGAAAAATTAAACCCACCCGGCCCAAGAATCAAACCCACTGTACTGGAATTTGAATTACCTAATAAATAAAATATGAAAAGAAGAATACTATGCGCTCCCGATGTTTTAGTATTAGTTGCCATTAGATAAATATGTCTGATATGCTTTTTTTTTCGTCTGGAAATCCTCATGGACTGCCTCCACCTCGGGGAAGGCGGAGAGGTGTGTTGGTCCACTCAGGTATTGACCCGCCACCGCCACAAAGCGGGTCCCGTCACCTGGTGCAGCCGTCACTCACCGGCCGCAAGGACTCCAAGGCGCGCGGGGAACACCACGCGCGCCCTACTCTCGGGCCTGTTTCTGGTCAGGCCACTGACTGCCCCCAAGTCCGCCGCCCGCAGGCCCCAACGTCTGGTATGCTATGCACTAAGTAGCTGTTAACCACTTCCATCATAGTTCTAGTACCAATAGAAGCCGCGAATCGAAAATTAATTACAGAGCGCCTACTTATAAAATGCTAATTAGAAACTTCCTGAAATTAACCAAAACCGTACTTTTATTTAATAAAAACTTTACTTATTTATACTTACGTCGAACTTTTGCCCCAAAAGCTCCTAACCCTACTGCAAGTGCAGATATGACTACAAAACTAATAACGCACTTCATATTAACTATTAACTACTAATAATGTGGAACTAAGTATGCAACCCGCAAAAGAAGCGCCACATTTATAGTGTGGCTTACATTTTGATATTCGTCTACAAACGACTGGCCTTGCTCATCTTAAAGGTATTGCTGATAACGTGGTTAGTAAAATAAAAGGATTGCATGAAGTACAACTCTTATTAACTTAGTCTTAAACAATCCAAATAAATAATCAAATATTAGGTAAGTACCTACATATCATAGGTCAAGGTGCTCTAGTTGTGACTAGCTGATAGATATCACAACTACTTAGATAAGCCTGCCCTACTGCTACATTGTGTTAATGTGTACACCAATTTGTGCTCAAGTTAAAGTTTCCGTGTAGTTAGTACCTACCTATTTATCTCGAAGGATTAATGTCAAGTACAAAACGTGCGCAGATACAAAGTAAGCCAAGGGGAATCCTAAGAAACGATTTGGTTATGAAGGTAGACCGTGGTACCAAAACCAATTAAAACATAACGGTTGTTGTGTTTTATAATGTCTACCCTGTATTCTTATTCTACCAAAGGTCTATTCCTACTATCAGTAAGAGACAGGAACGAAGTGTCACAAAATGTGTCGAAAGGGCTAAGATATTTTTTGGATGATTATAATCTTTCCAATTGCCAGTAAAAGACGACTTCAACTTTCTCACAAACATGGAAAAAGCACGTATTATAAGTACTTGTCAACCTTTTTTTTATTCCAAGGACTTTCAAGTAACAATCATTGCCTCCGAGGCTCCGATATGCAGCTGCACTGTGACAAAAAATATTATTGCCACTGAAATATCCTTTTGGTGTCTGTTAAGTCCAAGGAGGTTAAAAATATAGGGAGCGAGCAGTGTAGCCAACCCTACAGTTTTAACTGTAGATCTACAGTTTTTTCGATATCTCCTCAGTTTTTAGTTTAGACCTCCAAATCTACAGTTTTTTTCTTTATGATGCTAGCGCCATTGAGTTATAATGTACTACGTACTAGAGAAGCTATCTCAAACAAAAGATGGGCGCACTTGATGACAGCGGGGCATGCGCGGGACAAGCGGGGGGGTGTTATGTTCTCATAGATAACAATTAATGCGTGCAGATGCGACATCATTTTATTATTCTGCCTACTTGTGTACTTACTCAAAGAATAAATAAAAAAGTATTTATGCTGTAATAATATTTTAATTTCCTTTAAGTAATATAAGTTTAGTTAGTTTCTGCCGTTTTGTGAATAATCTGAAGGTAACCACGTTTCTTCGCTGCGATTATTCTGAACATCCATGATTCTCTTGTTTCATGACACCGCCGAGGAAACCTTTAAATCCAAATAATAATAAAAAAATATTAATGTTATTGCATTAACATTATTATCGTGATTTAAAATTAATATTTTACTGCCCTTAATTATGTAAACTTATACGTCGATAGTGTCAAGTCTGCGCATACAAATGTTTTACTCTTTGACATTCACGTAAACATGGCCGCCGCGCCGCCGCGGTTACGCGTTGCAATTGAAAAATTATAATTAAAAATTAAGCGTGTTTTAAACATAATTAATGAACTTACTGGTGAAAAGTCACTCCTTGACTTTTATTTATGTTTCTGGAGTTATTTGTACAGTATCTCAATACGCACGAAGGCATAATATAAAAAACAAAACTTCACTCAAATGTGTCACGTTGCAGCAAACGCTCGGCATAGACTAAGTGAGTTGGAGTGCACGCGCTCTAACTCGTGTTACAAACAATCGAGTTGAGGTGTCTTCTCTAGTACGTAGTAGGGGAGACCGAGGCGAGTTGTGACAGAGGAGAGTTGTGACAAAGTCGATTTCTCGGAACCTATGACCGTTAGCGAGCTGGCAACAGCACACGATTGTTTCTTTAGAGATGCGCTACTTGACGTAGTACGCGCCAGGGGCGCACGACAAGCGCTTGCGTGAGTACGACGTCTGCATGAAAAAAAACACGAAAAGTAAGTTTTTTATCAAAATTTTGATTGTATTTATATCGTGACATATTACATTCACGTGGTTATTCTATTTTTGCTTGTATTGTGTGGTTTTTGAAGTTTCAAAGCGTGGCATTGTCTTGCTATGTTTTCATCTTGTTTCGAAATTACGAATTATTATTCTGACAAGGTCGTGATTTTTGGTACCTAGGCGAGTTGTGACACGCTGTCACAACTCTCCTTTTTATTAAGTTTATTTTCTAGTTCGATTATTTTACTTGCTTTTTGCAATGATCTTTTTTCTGTTTACATGTAAGTATGTTCGTTTATTTTAGTCAATTCTTGGAAAATAAGTTTGACATAAAAAGTATTCGGCAAAAGTCTGTCTAAAAATGGCATTTTTATCAGGAACTTTTTTGGGCATGAGGTTTGGTATTGCATGCTAAATTTCTTATTATTTGTTTCAGAATGCCAAACAATTATTTCACGAAAGACTTGGTTAGAATGGTTAGAACTGATATTTATGAACTGTCCTTTGAAGAAGTTACGTCAAGGTCTTCGAAATGCCGCATCCTCTTGGTAGTAGCAGATCAAATGAGTAGTGGGTTCAGTGTCTAAAATGCAAAGGCTGGTCTCACGAAGATTGCACTGGGGGTGAGCTGCAATGCGTCTGTCATAATTGTTTATAAGATTAAGATTTTTGATTGACTTTCAACCGACTGATCTCGTAATGATGCCATAATTACTTACAAATTATTTAATACTTGTTTCATGTTACTGTAGTTCCTAAAATTATGCCAAATGATAATTAAAGTACTTTTATGCAAAAAATAAAGTGTTTTTTGTCTATAATTCCTAATAAAGTCTAGATTTACATCTGTCACAACTTACCTTGGTACCTGTCACAACTTACCTCGGTGTTAGGAGAGTTGTGACAAAGGGAGTAGTTTAGGATGTCGTGGATTTTCTCACAAACCTCATAACTTTCATTGATTCTAATTACTGCTTTTAAAAGTGTAAGAATTGAGCTACATTGAGGCAAAGAGTTCATAATCGTGGTATGATTTTTTATTGAGATATGTTCTTTTAAGTAAAAATTGTCACAACACTCCTCGGTCTCCCCTACATTATAACTCAATTAGCGCCTCTATTTTATTTTTGCTGCGTATCCCTTATCAACTTCATTTTATCAAAATCTATGATAAAAATATGTACGATTTTAACCCTATTCTTGGCACGGTGGATAATTTGATACGTTGTACTTTTCAAAAATCTAGAGACATACACATAAATGTAAAGTAAAACTCTTGAAAATTTCGAAAAAAAAATTGCCGTGAATAAAATAAAATTAAACTGAAAACCAATAGGAAGGATGTGCAAATTGAAAACGAAGCAGTATTAGTAGAAATAATGTAAATAAAGAAAAGTATTATTTTTTTGCTTTATTGTGGTTTTATTGATAATTCAAAATAATAAAGTTATTAAATAGTTCAAAATAAGAAAAGCTGTAGATTTACAGTTCTTTAAATAGAATTTTACAGTTTTCTACAGCTTTATGAAAGCTTCTTTGCAGTTTTAGTCTCGGTTGGGGTTGGCAACACTGGGAGCGAGCGCTTGGAACATTGTAACCGTTCCTCATTTTTCTTAGAAAGAGAGGCACTGAGTTTGTATTTTATCTCGTTCTGGCATTGTTAAGTGTATTAGAAATTGTTTATATTATTTAATATATATATATATATATATATATATATATATATATATATATATATATATATATATATATATATATATTTTATATAAAATATTATTATTGTGTGTATTAGAAAGAAACAGAACGCTTAACTCGGTGCCTTTAATTTATTTCAAGGTCACCGAGTTAGGACCGTTTCTGTAGTAAGAAGCGCGCACTCCCCATATTTTTAATCTCCTTGGTTAAGTCAACAACGTCAATGTCATTTTTGACAATGGTCATTCAGTCATTGTCAACCAACGTCAACGTCAGCTAGTTGACTTTAATCTGATAACTGTGTTATTTGTCGAGCTTGTATTTGTAATTCGCATCGCAAAATAAATGTCAAATGCCGACTCCCGCCGGGGACCGGTGCGGTGACCTAATCCTAAAATAGAAATAATAAACTGAGAGCTCTACTGGACATCTCATGTTAATTTGATAACGTTTAAAGCCTTCATCATGGGAAGTAGAAGTAAATTTCAAAATTTTTACCACGAGTTTACGAAGATGTTTACGTGGTCTTTTATGAAGGGGTTAGTAGTAAATCCTGCACAATTACCATACGCTGCCTTACTCCTAATCGTTGCCGAACTTATTATAAACGTACTGGTTGTGGAACGTGTGCCATATACCGAAATTGACTGGAAGGCCTACATGCAGGAATGTGAAGGATTCCTGAATGGAACGCTTGACTACAGCCAGCTCCGCGGAGACACCGGACCCCTCGTGTATCCTGCAGGATTCGTATACATCTATTCTTTGTTCTATTACCTTACGGGCCAAGGTGAAAACATCAAACTTGCACAGTACATATTTATTGGTATCTATTTGCTACAGTTATGTCTTGTTCTTAGAATTTACATCAAAACGAAGAAAGTTCCACCTTATGTACTAGTTATAACTATATTAACTTCGTACAGAATACATTCAATCTATGTACTGAGATTATTTAATGACCCTATTGCTGTACTTTTCCTCTATGCTGCTTTAAATTTCTTCACAGACTCGAAATGGTATTTAGGAAGCATATTTTACAGTTTAGGAGTATCTGTTAAAATGAACATACTTCTTTATGCCCCTGCCTTATTCTTTTTTTATTTGACTAATTTAGGTTTTAAAGGCACTATAATACAACTGTTTATTTGTGGTGTGATCCAAGTAGTATTAGGTCTACCATTTTTGTTAAGCAGTCCAGTAGCCTATTTAAAAGGAAGTTTTGACATTGGCCGTGTTTTCAATCATACGTGGACTGTGAACTATAGGTTCCTGGAAATAGATGTGTTTGAAAATAAATGTTTTCATTTGTCATTATTAGCAATACATGTTCTGTTGCTGATTGTATTCATTCCTATGTGTGTCAAATATTTTAAGAGTTATTGTCGCCTGAAGTATGTGCAGAGGCAGGTGCAACCTCAAATAGATGCTAAAAATTTAGAAAATAAGAGAAAGAGTAAATTAAACAAGGAAATGAAGAAAAAATTAAGCAAAAAGAATGATGAACAAGAAAACTTGACCAAAGAGCAAGAGGATTTCATTAATTCATTTGAAACAATGTTACAGAAATCTTCTCAAAAGGGTGGAAAGAAAGCAGTTAAGAAACCTGTTGAACTTGACCAAGATCCACACTATAACATCAATTTTGATATTTTATCTCAATTGTTCATTCTACCAATGTTTATTGTAAACTTCATTGGTGTAATGTGTGCAAGGAGCCTTCACTATCAGTTTTATTCTTGGTACTTCCACAGTCTGCCATACTTGCTGTGGACCAACAATTATTCTGTCATAGTCAGGTTCCTGCTTCTAGCTCTTATTGAAATGTGTTGGAACACCTACCCTAGCACCTACATAACAAGTGCATTGTTACATGTGTGTCATGTTGCTGTACTATATGGAGTTTATAGAAAAATATCTGCTGAATTGGGAATGGTTTCTAAATTAGAATAATTTATAATGAATTTATATATTTTCCCCAAGTGCTTAAAACATTGTAAGACCTGAAAAGATAAAATTTATGTGTTCATAAATAGGAGACTGCCTGAATGAAGCAACAGCTGATCCGTTATATTATTACCTACTAGCTTATGCCCGCGACTTCGTCCGCGTAAATGTCGGTTTACCGCGAGGTTTTATTTTTTTGCGTGGAACCCTAATTCTTTTTCTAAAATAAAAGTAGGCTAAGTTACCCCTTATTACATCAGCTATCTACCAGTGAAAGTCCCGTCAAAATCGGTCCAGCCATTCCAGAGATTAGCCGGAACAAACAGATAGACAGACAGACAAAAATTAAAATAATATATATTTTGGTATTTAAGGCGTATAATCGTATATACATTCATATGCATGTAGTATAAAGCGGTTATTTTAAAATTACAAGCAGACACTTCAATTTTATTTATTTGTATATATTATAATAAAATATTTTTTTTGTATGGTGAGGCCTTGATTTGGTAAAAAATCGGAAATATTTTAATATTGATTAAATTAAGAAAGTTCCTATCTATTAAGATAATAATATACAACATGTACCTACCCTTTGATATCCCACATTGTCAAAGAAGTCCCAGGTTTCCTTTGTTCCTAAAATACGTACCCCATACCTGTTTGCCTATTATTTTACACTGGCTTCATGTTTCATTACTTTTTTCAAAATTAAAACGAAAAAAAATTCGTTTACTGGTTGATGCTTTGACATGGTCTCGTTAATACCCTACTTGGGTTTGGAATTTCTAAAGGAACAGTATATCGCATGGAAATCCTTCTAATTTCACAAAGTAGTCTAATTTTCATTTTATCGAGGTGTTGTTGACGTTTTAAAATGATAATTATTTTTTATAAATATTTATCATTACAATTCTCACGTATTATCTTGATTGACACACAACATAGACAGTGGTCAGTAATACCTAAGAGGGTGGGCACACGATGCGCTCCGGTGCCGCACCAGACTTGCAACCACCAAGACGAGGCGGGGAGGGGTGAATGCGGTGAAATCTTTGCGGTGCAGCGCCGCAACGCACCGTGTGCCCCGCAACGCACCGTGTGCCCGCGCTCTACGCATTCACTTTTCATGCCTTACATGAATTACGTCGTAAACAAGTGTGTTCGTTTTAAGTACAATTACGATTTTATGACTGTAAATAATAGAGTATTTTTAATTAAATGTTTTGTACGCAGCAGTGTTGTTTTTTTTTAATGTTTCCGTTCCCGTAGATCCACTGTTATAAAATAATATGATAAGCCGTTTATCCATAGCCATACCAATATAAATGCGAAAGTAACTGTTGTTGCTCCATACGGCAGACGCAAAATTAGTGAACCGACCGCAATTACATTTGAGTGAGGTAGTATATTAGGGTTTAGTTTACGTTTGGGAAACTAAGGTAATCTATACCATTATTTGAATGGGTACTGCGTGTATCTTTTAAACTGAAAACGTGATTAGTCATTTAGCATCTGTTATAAGGACTCAAAACGTACTCTAGACTGGTCAGGATATTTCTGTAAATACTTCAAGCATCAAACTTAGTTTTTCGTATCTTTTGGTCATAAAATAATAACAACAATATAAGCGTTTTGAGATTGTTTATTATGAACCGTATTAATACAACTAATCAAAGGAAATCTAATTATAATCTTAAATTTAGAGATTGAGGCGCAAAATACTTCCTCTGATATCACAATACCACCATTGCTCGGATCCGACGCCTCACTACCCAAGCTTACCCAAAGTATTATAGCAGTATACCCATCATACTGTATTATCTTATATAATTTTTACTATATAACAAAGCTATATAAACAATTGAAATATTCTTGAATATTTTCTCACGCTGCCTTTGCTTGCCATCGAGCGATAGAAGTACAATCAATAGTGTAGATGAGGAGAGCAACCAAATGCATGTTAAGTTAGGCCTTTATCAAAATACTTCCAGAAAAAATGATAAATAAAATAATTTAGAAAATCAGTATAAAATGGTTGATTTTTGATTTGAATCAACTTCCAACTAATATTGGTATGTATATAGAATTGCGATTTCTATAGGTTCTTTTAAATAACAGTTAAATACTTATGGTCTATGAGCTTATAAGTTTAACAATTACTATGTACTTGTGCGGACCGTTCTTGGGCCTTTTCTAACAAAAATTACTGCATATTGAATATTACTATTCAGTCAAATACACCCAGTCATATAGAGTTAAAGGTTCGTCAAGTAAAAAAGGTCAAATAAATAAATATACACCAGTATGTCCGTACTATAAGTATATAATACTAGTTATGTGGTTTAAAATAAAGTAAGCTCTATGATGGTACTTTATAAAGACACGTAATTTCTCTAAACTTTTACAAAGTGACAGAATACAGCGGCAGTCTTACATGACTGGGCTTAAACTTAAGGATATACATAACAAATAGTGGCGAGTGTCTAGACGAAGCCAAAGTTCTTGGTCTTGATGGCAAGCAGTAATTTATGCTTGAGCACGTGTCGCGAGGAGTAAAGCGGGATGTACAGGCGCGATATGCACGTGTTCGCGGTGGGCAGGTGCGCGTCGTCCGCTGGCCGGATCGTCACCGACGGCATTGGTTGGAAGCCTTCCTCGGACGCGGGCAGTGCTGGTGAGCCGGTCCAAAAATACACCTGCAATACAAGTAAAATTCAAAATAATAAGCAACCAGAACCATCAAAGCTAAATGCCCATAAAACAAAACATTCACCACCTTATTATAGAACAAAGTCATTGCTTTTATAATAATACCTTCATCTATCTTTATCAACTTACCAAGTCCTGTCGCTCCAAATGCGTCATTTTATCGACGATGGCCCACAGCCAGCGCTTGAAGCGTGCGAGTCTCTCGGAAGGCTCTCCGCTCTCGTCATTGAAGCTAGTGTATGAGACCAGCGCGGCAACGTTGATGTCGCCCACACCGTTCAGCAGCAGCCGCAAGTCTTCCGCGGTCAAACCTTCGAGAGCAGACTCAGGTAGTACGTCAAGTACTCCGACTCGCATAGCCTGAAGGATATTCAAAATTTGATTATAATGTCGTCACACGTAAATTTGTTTTTTTTTTTTCTAACCAGAACAAAGGAGCAATGTTTGCACTTCTTTTTTTAATGATACCTCAAGCGCCTTCTCCTGTGAGAGCAGCATCCGATGCTGTGCGTACTTGCGCACGTAGTCATACACGTTGAGCGCCGTCACTTCGATGTCGCGACCACCCGGCACAAGCTCCACGCAGCCGCCACCTTCCTCCTCGCACATTTCCAAACTGAAGATAGTAAAATAAGCAACAGTCCATTTTATTATGATTATGACAATCTTTACAGGAAATGAGAGACGGCCATATTAATATTTATAAATCTTCGGCTATATAAATAAATAAGAAAAGTAATAAACCATAAATAATGATGACTACTTACCTAAAGTTGAGATCTAAAGCAGCAAACAGGGAATGGGAGTCTCCGGTTTCAGCATCCACGACTAGCTGTCGAAGACTCTCATAGACGACAGGGTCGAAGAATGCGAGGTCGTGGAACCTCACCGGCCGACCCAAAATATATTTAAGGACGTGTCTATTTAGGAACATCGGGCACAGTTCGTTCTGCAGGAGGCATAAACCAATTATTCTGAAAATAAAACAAATTTTAAAATCACTGTCGTCATTCTATAGACAGTGGTAGGAAGACCAAAGACAAGTTGAGTATTGTGAAGAAATATTTGAATTAAGAGGGAGTGACTATGAAACATTGCACGACCACAGCAAGTAACATAAGAAAAGGATAGGAAGATATTTGAGACTGAACAGTCACTCTTCTCCATTGTAATTTTTTTACCTGCCAACATTTCTAAAAGCGTTGATCCGCTCGGGTGTGGCACGTCCCTGACGCGGCGAGTAGTAGCCGCGCTTGCCGGGCGAGTAGAATAGCGGCGCGGCGTCGTCGGCGGGCGGCGCGGCGCTGGCCGACGTGCCCGCCGCGCCGCCCGCGCCCGCGCCCCCGCCGCCGCGCTCCGACAGAGAGAATACGTCTAAATCTAGTGAACAAATTATTAATTTAATGTATAATAGGAACCAAATTGATGGTTAAACTCCGACAACCTTGCAGTATCGGTAGCAGAAGATCACAGTTTTATAACCTTGACAAGTGTATGACTACAAAATTCTTAGCTAGAAGTGCGTAATTTGTCAAAAGTATTGTTAGCGTTCGGCACGTACCTAGTATCGCCTCGGAGGGATGCATGACTATGAGATCCATGGCCTCGCGCACTTTTTGCCGCAGCGCGTCTTCGCTCGCCAGCAGCACGAGCAGCTGTGCCGGCGTCAATTCCAGCAGCATGCCGGTAATCTTGCCCGCGAATGTCGGATGTAGCGAGTGAACCTTCAAAAACAAGACGACTGTTACTAAATGATTAATTTAATGTTAATAAATAATAAATGACTTTGGGCTTGAAAAATTAGCTCAATTTATTCTTTAACAATCAACCAAATTCTTTAGAGTGTAAAATCAACAAGAAATTCCTTACCCTAGGATAGAGTCGTTCGCCCAGTTGTGCCTGATGGAGCGTGAGATGTTCATTGTGTCCACCGGGCCTGTCGCCACTGTAGCCGGCGCCTTCTGTACCAGGAGCAGCCTGCACACAGATAGTTAAGGTAGGCAAGTTCTAGTTCTATGGTGTATTGTTAAATCACTACTAGGTTCTATGTTTCTCTTTTATGATTTAGTTATTCTTTAGTGTTTTATAAAGGCCAAGTCATAAATCAAGTTACGTACCTGTGGCGAATATGGTCTAGCGTCTACACTGAGCACCCTGCGAGGCTCACGGGAGGCGGGCGGGCGCGGCGCGGGCCGCCCGGGCGTGCGTCGCGCCGCGTCCTTGGACCGAGCGCGACCAGCCCCACTTCTGAAACAACGAAACAAAATAGTATATTAGATAATTCTATACATACATACAATAAATTTAAAAAAATGAGTAACTTTATTGAGGGATACATTTGCTGCTATCAGGGCTCACGCTCACGTGAACAATATTAAAAATTAATAATTACCGGGCTCCGCTGTTACTGCTCGCTCCGCCGGCGTTCGTGTTGGCAGAACCAGATGTGCCATTAGTACTGCTACTAGTTGTGCCACTGCCTGTCGTGGGCTCCAACGGAGGGAGTTTCTCGTTTGCTAGTAACGCCTTACAAAAAAATAATACATATTGTGTAAATATGTGGAAAACCTCCCTATATCATTTTCTTGTAACTAATCGCCTGTTTTTAATATGTTTAAATCAAAATAATTTAATATGAAACGAATAAAATAAAAACATCGGTAGAGCAGTTTTAGCAAGAATCTCAAACATATTTATTTTTACAGTACAAAAGAGCTTTTCAAATTTTGTCTTTTATTACCTCAGCGACACTGGTATAGAAGGAGCGCGCTACGCCGCTGCCCTCTCCCGGCTCGTCGCGGAACGTCACCTTGACTCGATTGACTGCTAGCGGCGGTTGTGCACTGTGCGCGCGTCGGTTTTGACCAGCGAACGCACTGTTTAACTCCGCAAACGTTTGCTGTAGCAACTTGGACCGATCGCGTTCCATCTATGTAACGAAAATACTATTTATTTTCTACGTTTTACTTAATTACCATCAACAACCATAAGTACAAGTAATTTGACTTTCGTAAAACCATATTACGGTAAAAATTTAGTATCCTTTGGCAGGCGGATGGGGATGGGAGGTGGTGGGGGGGGAAGGGGGAAGTGTTCCCTCTCCCCCGGTACCACTCCCGTGAAAAGGTAATAGATATTTGTAATCTAACCTCAAAACACTATAATCACCTACTACGGTCGGGGAAAATCACAATCAAATATCAAAGCTTCCAATCAATATTAACAAAGGCGTCGTCGACGGAGCCCCGCTTCGCGGGGCTCCTACTTCTGGGTGGTTTAAAAAAAATAACCACGAAGGGGATGGCGGGGTCTTTCAGACCCCGCCATCCCCTTCTAACCTAACCTGTCCGAGTCGGGGTGCCCCAAGTTCCGAGCTCGCTTCGCTCGCTCTTGAATACTAGGAGTAACACTGTAGTAGACTCTACATCTTTCTAGGTTGTTATAAAAATCAAAACAACAATACACAACAAATTATAACAGAGACAGTTTTTTTTTTTGCTATCCATTTCTCTATTTTGGTATGACATTGTACACCACAGACGATATTTAGTTGTTGATCTCCTATTTTAACGTTCTGTTTCACCTAATAACGTTTACATTTCGCTTTTTATCTGATTTGAGGTTAGAAACATTTTTTGTAAATTTCTGGAAAAATATCCATTACCTTGTAATATGAGTGGTAGCGTTATAATCGGGGCCCCATCCTCTACCAGATTTAACCACTTTTAACCCCGTCCGCCTGCCAAAGGATACTAAAGCCAACCCCATATTACTACTGCTAACTTTAAAAAACCTTCATTCAATGTGTAATTAATATAATATGTGTTCTAAGATCTGTATAGTACATACCTTATGCAACGTCAAATCCCTCTGTTGTGAATTCCTTAGCTTCTCCATATCCCTGCGGAACTTGACCTCTTTGAGAGGAAATCCGCCGAGCTCGGCGACCACGGAGCCAGGCTCTAAGCCTACATCCTCCGTAAATACTCGTCCGAAGAGATCCAGTGACAGACGCCATCTGCCCAGCAAGAGGTCGTGCGACACTGAGGCGCCTAAAGATGGACAGGCGCGACTGAAACAAGAATTTCGTTAATGTGACCGCAGGTTTACTTAGAACGCTCGTGTACTCAATAAAAGACGAAACACATATTGTTCAAATTAAAACGATTTTAAGTTTGTCATCTAAGTTTTCATCATTATTTTGTTTAGTATTATGACTTACGGCTGAGCTGGCGCGTTGAGAGTTGGCAAGAGAGGTGGGGGTGGTAAACCTGTTGTTTCCACCGTCACATGCGCCGAAATCTCTTGAGACTCGAGAGGATCCGCTGCGCTTAACAGCTCTCCCTGATATTAAAAAGTAATATTAGATTAGTGTTACAATTATTATCTTTAACCTTGGACCTTATTACCAAGGAGTCAGGCTTTGCGATCGGTTTCTATAAAAATGGTGGATAATTGACCAGAGATGCGCAAAAAGGTCAATATCCTATAAGTCCTTTGTGTAATTTAGTACAGAAGATTTCAATACGTTTTTTTACATGTTTTAGAATTTTACATCCAATTGAAGAGTAGGGTATAATTTTGATAAGAAAAAGTCCCCCAAATAAGTGGAGTGACTTACAGCACGTACAATAACAGTCTTGCCGGGGCTTCGCGACGATGAGGCGCGGGGTTCCGCTACCACTGTATTTAAGCCGCTTGGTCCTGAAACAAATAAGGACATTAGGATATGCTTTTACAACACTCATACACGTATATCTGAGAGACAACGTACCTTTGCGAGAGCATCGCATTGTTTAAGAAGTGATATTTATAAGGAAATAATAATGTGTCAAAACGTACCTGGTGATGGCGACACAGAGATATTCTGTTGATGAGGCGCATCTATGATAGAGCATGCTGTATCGACTAGCGTGTGGAACTCAGATGGCTGCGCCATAGAGTCATGCATCGAGCTGCTTCCAGCCGACAGGTTCACTGAGTGTGGATGTCTGAAATACAAAAAATGCATAAAACATGGACCTATTGCATAATTTGTATACTTATAAGTAAATTTGACATACCTGTGATGCTTTTTCCTTGGTATCTGTCGGGCTTCGTTAGAATCAGAGTCAGATAAGTATTCACCATCTGTGTCAATGTCCATTTTCGTTGATGCATCTTTCGTACAAGATAAATCCTAGAACGAAATAATAAAATAAGATCACTTTATTTTCAATTTTAAAATAAAAAAATCGTCTCAAAGAAGCCAGATTTGAAATGCAAACATATTACTGACCTGTGGTTCATCTCTAGTCATAGTGTGACTATGGGTGGGTGGCGCAGACGCAGGACGCGCGGGCGGCGACCAGCCGCGGTCAGTGCCGCGCGTGGACAGGCCTAGTCGGCGCGGGACCACTGTTGATGAACACATACAATGCACTCGCTGACACGATAAAGGAGAACATTTCGAAAGTGCTTTCGTAAATTACGATTTTACAAGACTGAATCAGCTGATTGTGTTGAAAAGTAAGTAGTGTAGGTTACTTCCTTAACTTTGTAAAGGGTTTTTTTAGCAACAAGGCAATTTCGGATTTATTATCTCAAAAAAGAAACTATGCCATTGAGTTTTTGAATTTATTTGTTGTAAAGCACTATTTACTTAATCTAGTAAATACATAAAAAGTGAATATTTACGTGCAATGTTACCTTCTAGCGGGTTGTTCACACCGGGCGGTGCGTCACCGGAAGCCGGCACGGTAACAGGCTGGCGAGGCATTCCGAACAATTCTTCGCGACGAGCATTCGGTTGAAGAAGTTGTGGCTGATCCGCTAGCGGTAGTGCGTCTTGCATAGTCACTGTTTTATACAAAAATTAAGTAGCACAAAAACGTTAAAGACCTACGTCGACCCTTTGGAAAAGAAAATATTAGCCCGAAATACCTACCAATTCTCTGTCAAACTTTAAAGTACAAAATTAATACTTTGCTGTATGTTACAGTTTTAAATTAAAATTCCCTATTCTTATCTCAAGTATTGAAAAACAAAAAGATGATATTCATATTTTACTTTCATCCTCAGTTCGCGGGTCTTTTTAAGAAATATCTACGTTATAAAATTTTGTATGTAGAGTGAAAAATAGCGACCGCGGTATCATTATAACATTTTAACAGTGGATCCTCCCAGAGAAAAATTACGGAAGTTGAAATATATTTAAAAATATACAATTTGGCCGTTATTTTCAATCATGAAGGGAAACCAATCTCGGAGAACCTGCATCGTGACAATAAAACATAGTAATGTATTGTAGTACTGACTGTTGAAAGGGTCGGGCGGCGGGCAGCCGAGGCACAGCGTGGAGTCGGAGCGCTGAAAGAACGCGTGCGCACGTCCGCGTGCGCCCTCGCCCTCGCCGTCCGACTCGGCCGCGGCGCCTCCGCCCACCACCATCTCCTCATCTCCTTCCTCGTTTTCGTTCTCGTCCTGTATTTATGAAAACGTTTTAGAATGCTCTGTTTTAAAAGTAGAAAGTGCATTGTATGGTTTAGAAAGATTATATTTAATGTGGATCACATCAAAAGATATTATAAAAAAACCTCGATCGCATGTGAGACCTGCAAACATAAGCAACACACACCTTGCTATGAAATTGATCTTAATAATAATATTAGTAAACATGGACCAATCACTGATCTAAATGAGGTATGCCTACCGGTGTCCAAAGATGTTGGTGGTGGTGCGGCTGCGGCTGCGCGGCGCGCATGTAGTACACGAGCGCGTCCAATACGTAGGCCACGTGCTTGAGCGCCGCCACGTCCAGCACGGGCAGCTGCTCCGCGTGCTCGGCGCTGTGCGCGCGCAGGAGGGACAGGCAGTAGGCCAGGAACTCGCGCCGCGCACTGCCGGCTTCCACGCCTGTTTTCATGTCAATTTTTTGTGGTTTTTATGTTACTATTTGCAATTTGCAAACTAAGTCATTATAACAACACAGACATACAATACTTTAAAGCAGACATGCTATAAAGTTTTGTAATACATCTGTAACCCATCTGTCTGTAATACAACTCAGCGTTTTCGCTAAGTAAGATTACAGTAAAAAAAGTATAATTTGTTTAATTTTGGCACTAAAAGAAGGTAAGTAATAGTGAAATTACAAATTCTGACCTTGTTCACGATCCCGTGCCCTTGGTCCTTCAGAGAAACCTATGATGCGCGTAGCCGGTGATGTTAGTGATGTAGTACGACGAGTCGCCGGCGCAGCAGATCGTCCGCTCTCGCTAGTTGAAGTGCTCGCGTTGTTCGAAGTCAACGACGCCCCGAATCTATTCACCAATTTGAAATATTTGCGGACATTGTAGGTAAATTAAAAGATCTCGAATTACTGTATAATCTATCGTGTGGGCAGCAGTAAGGTCTTACGACCCCACACACCCTAGTGTCAGAGTTTCTAAACCGCCTCAAGGGCCTCTGACATGGTTTGAGTGGAACAGTAAGTCCAGGTTTCCTCACGATGTTTTCCTTCACCGATGCCAGTGATGTCCAAGAAACTTCCTTTATTGATTCTAGTACCATCGAGGAATTAGCAATTATATACCTTAGTTGTGCTTCAGTAGCATCCATGACAGTGACTAGCCAGTCCCAAGTGGGTTTGAGCTGTCGCTCGAGGTAGCATTGTAGCCGCAGCGCCTCGCGGTACGCCAGCGGCACCATACGGGGTAACGGTAGCGTGACTCGCTCATACTCCCACAGCAAATCGGCGATTTGACGAATAACGATGCCTATAAACATAATTAGATTGAAAACTTCAAAAAGTTATAAGCTTTGTCTAAAAAGAGGACCCAAAACAAACTTAATTTTAAAAGGTCAATAAAAGAACTTATTTATTTTCGCAGAATTACCTATAGTTTCCACTGCATCGGTGACACCATAGTTGTACAAGAATAAAACGTTACGTGTACATGCGACATATACTGAGGTAGACAGGCAATAAGAAGTACATACCAAAAGCTCTAGCCAAGCAGGAAGCCGTAGTGGAGGTGGAGTGCGGGTCGTGCGCGCCCGCGGCCGCGGCGGCGGAGCGGCGCAGCGACGCGGGGTCGATGAACACCAGCGACGAGCTGCCCGTCAGCCGCACGCCGCCCGCGCCCCCGCCCGCGCCGCGCGACGACTCGCGCGACCTGCTTCATGTACGAGTGTTCAAGGAAACTGATGATTAATACTGATACTACAAGTGTGAACTGATGGTAATCGGCTCATGGCAATGGCATGGGGCAAACGAACTGACTAAAAGTAAGCTACAGCCGCGATGTTATGTTGTTGTGTTGTTACAACTGTTTGTATGTTACGCTATTTAGTAATCAAGAATGCCATAAAATCCGTTTTAATTGTGGTTCCAAAAACAGTTTAATTTAGCATAAAGCCCACTAGCACTAGCACTAGCTCATAAGCAGCCCTCTAATTTGCATCCACATTATAACAATAGGCGACCTCCCTTTTACATGAGACTTAAATCATTTCTAACAGAATGTCAACGCGCTGCCCCACACCCTTTATGAAGCTTGAGCGTGATATTAATATTGACACTAACTACGTAGCAGCACCACCTACCGTATGGCCCACTGCATGGAATGCGGCGCGAGGTTCGGCCTGGCGGGTGGCGCGGCGCGTCTCTCGAGCGTCTCGCCGTCGTGCAGCGGTACCTCAGCCTCTCCATCCTGCTCGTCTGTCTCGCCAGCCTCCGAGTCTTCGTCTTCGGGCTGCGTCGAGTCCCCGCTCTCGTCCTCAGGGTATAAAAGAAGCGACGCTATGCCTGTGTGATACACGATAACATTATTAGACGTAAAAATTAAGTAGCTTTCACCGTGAGCTATGGTAGTGACATAGAAATAAAATCTTCATTCAAAGATTACTTTTAACATTGGTAAACATAGATCTGACCTTTATGATGATTGATGACCTTTTTGATGACCTTTTACATTAATAATCATGATAAATATAGTAAGAAGTAGCAAAATCAAAAATAAAAACTTCGCTTACCTGCGTCAGAGCCCTGCGTAGCTCCGGTCTGCACGCTGCGCTGGGCAGACTCTGCGTTGTCCTGATCGTCAGAATCACTCTCAGTCTCCACTTCGGCCAACAAATCCAGCTCACTCTCACTCTCGCCGCCCTCGGCACGCTCCGTGCCGTTCTCTACTACCACGTGCTGTTCTTGTCCCCTGTTCAATAATTATGAAGTTATTACTCCTGACAAAACTACTATAGCTTCAAATTTCTACTACTATCTTGTATTTCATAAGTGGAGTTTACTTGAAGGGACAGAAGACTTCAGTCAATTGTAATAAAATTATCCACTACATTTGACGAGACTAAGGAACACTAAGGGTATAAAATCAACGGGAAAAGACAACTAACTCCAATAAGTAAGAATTTCGTTAGAATACCTGTCGGCCATGGCGTCATCATGATGCTGGTTGTCCTGCGGCTGCGCGCCGTGCGAGGAGTGCGCGGGCCCGGGCGGCGCGCCCGGCTCGTCGGTCTCGGACGCGTCGTCGTCGTTGCCCAGCGCCTCGCCCGCCACGTCGTCGGCGTACTCGGTGGCCACCGGCGTGGACGAGCGGTCCGGCACCAGCGTGGAGCTGCCCATGGACGTGCCGCCCGCCGCCGCGCCGCGACCGCCGCCCGCCGTCGACTCTCTATATGCAGTGCAAACATCATCACAGACTTCTGGCTAACTCACGACTGTGGACGTTTATTTAATGACCAGCTCAAGTGCTAACATCCGTATTAGAAGAAGTCTATCCAGCAATTGATGTAAAAATATCATAATAATATGATACACACCTGCGCGCATGTGCAAGTCTTGAATGTCCAGTAGAAAGAGGTTCAACACCGAACAAGTCTTCGCTGCCGTTCACGAGGTCCACATACGTGGTCGCTAGCGGGAACGGAGCCGTGGGCCGGACGACGCCCAGGCGCACTGGAGCCAACAGAGCGTCGGCTGCTTCTACCAGTTCTTCTACAGCGAGAGCGACGAGTGCAGCAAACACGCGGCGACAACGAACCAGTGACGATGTTATTGAAAGAGGTCTGTGGACAATTATAGTTACTTTTGTACTGAACTTTTGTTTTGAAGTTTTCAATAATTACTAATTGCTAAAATAAAATATGTAATATACTAAAATAACGGCATGTAAAACGAAAAAAGTTCTTATTCGCTTACCCTTTCTTTTTAGCTGCGCCTGGAGCCATCTCAACACTGAATATTACGAATATCCTGGCGACGGAGCGAACAAAGCGTCGCGCCACTTCACGCGCACGCTCGGCGCGGCCAGGAATCGTGTCGTTTTGTTGCTCACGAATCAATGTGTGCAGCAGAGTGTCTAGCATCTGTGACAAAAGAAACATTGAAACAAGAGCAGTAACATAGTACTTGGATGTAAAAATATTGGGTGCATGAGAAGTTTCCTAATAATTTCAATTTTTTTTGTACTAACCTCATTAGTGCACTTAACGATAAGTGCATGTGTAAACTTGTCCAGTAACGTGGTGCCGGACTGCGAAGGCGCGGGACTGCTGGGCCGACTTTCGGTCTCGCCCGGATTGCCACTGGCGCCGCACATCACGGCCGCTTCAACGGCCGGCCAGTCACCTATGAATGTACATGTGTTTGTTATAGAATTTTGTGTATGAGTTTATAAGAGAAACATTGTTTAACCTCATCAAATTTTCCTATCACTCAAAATCATCGGACCAACTAAGGGCTGCTTGCGCAATCTCAGATCGCATTATTGAGAGGGGCCGCAATCTTTCTAACACGTTCCAATCGCGAAAACACACCCAATAAATGCAGCAGCGCTCTTCTGGCGAACTTGGGCGGTTCTAGGTCATGGTCTGGCGCGTCCACCTCGGCGTCGGAGCCGGGCTGCTTACGCGGGCCGCGGCCGCGACCTCCACCCGCGCGGAACTGACGCTGTTCCACCGCTTGACGACCGACCGTCTGGACTAGGAACAGGAGGATTGATTCACCCCTGTGAACAAAAACAGATGTATACTCAGTTTGTTTTAATTGAGCACAAACACAGGATAGGAAATAACAAAAGTAAGTGCAAGACATATCTCACTTTTACAGCCGATAGGAAGTAAGTAACAGCAGCATGTCACATGGGCACATTTGTTTCGTAATTAGAAATAACAAACATTTATGTACTGCTCTGCAAGATGAATGACATTCTTGTCATAATAACTTTTTCGTACCTTGAGTTGAAATGTGTAGCAAGTGAAGTGTCTCTAGCGAGTTTAGCAAGTAGATCACAGCGGGCTGTCCAGTTACCACCGACGAGTGCCTTACAACGGCACTTTTCCCAGCAGTCGCAATACGCTGTCGGAGACGTGCGCTTGAGCTTGCAATCGTGCCCTTTGTGGCATACCTAGGAAACGTAAAACAAATATTAGAATTGCATAGATAACGAAAATCTTTTTGTTTTCCCCATTTAGTGAAAAAATTGTAATTAGCGATTTGTGAATACTAAGTGACCAGTATACAGTACGGCCGCTGTATCTTGGCGAGTCCGAACTTCGCGCAGAAGGTTGCGCAGTAACTTCTTTTAGGAACTAAATGGAGGCATGAGGTGGCGTGCGCGGGGCGGTGTTTATAGGCTAGAGACGTATCTTACGTAAACACAATCAATCGATTATACAATTAAAAATCACAATCGATTAGTTTTATTTAGAATTAATTATTTTTTGTTTATATTGAGGTATTAAATGAAATAGATTTACTAATAGCGAATTTTATCGTTGACATTACAATTTTAGTCTTTATTTAAAAAAAAAAGTTTGAATAAAATTATATTTTCTCGGTTTAAAGACATGATTTACTTAAATATTAGTAATCTATTAACGATTACTTGAATAACGACTATTTGAGAAAATTTTAAACCTCATTATAAAGTGAACTAAAATTTTTATTACTTAATTTTAATCGATTTGGACAATAATCTATCAAACAACAACCACCGGCACGCATATTGGACATCCCTTTTTGTTTACTTCGTAAGCTTCGTGTTTGTTCGGCAATGTTCGGTCGGTGTGGCTTTGTGTTTGTGTCGCTATCTCTGTCTTGAGTACAGTTGGATACAAAAGTTTTCGTTGTGTTTTTGCTTGTTGTGGTTATTGTTTTATTTTGTTATTGTTATTGTTTTGTTATATTTATAAGTTTTAATTACTACTATTTGTGTTAGTTACATTTATTTCGCGAAATATGCCGCCTCACATGATACGCAAGGGGCCGAAAATTTTATGTCCAAGATTTCCACCCTCTGCGACAGTGGACTCTTTGTAAGCAATTGAATTTTTTATTCATTCATAATTTTTTATTTTTTCACTTAATTGAATCTTTTATTTAAAAAGGTTCGTCCGCGTTAACTTCTTCCGCGTGATTGTGAGTTATTATTGCGCATACGGAGTCGCGGGTTAAATATTATACCCTATATATCCTTCTCAGTTTAATCCTATCAGTTTAATAGTAAAAGCGTAACAAACCAACTTAAATTAGCATTTATAATATTAAATAAAATATTTATCTATCAATAACAGTTTTCTTCACTAGTGTACATGCGCTGAAGTTCGCAGAGCCTATGTTCAGACTCGCCAAGTTACGTCGGCCGTATTGTACCAAAAAATAAAACAAAGGACCAATGTCAACATTACCTTGGCACATTCTGTACAGCAGCAAAGTGATCCTGTCAGACCGCATGTCTTGCACTCGAATATATCCTATAAACAAATAATGTTATCAGAAAAATTGACATGTAACAAGTGCATAAATGGATAAGGAATGTTTAACTCTTAAAGTCTGATCAGCAAAACAAATTGATGTGGTGATGCGTAACGAGTACTCGCAGTTTAAGAGAAATATGACTCTTCCGGTAACTAGAAACCGGTAACGGTTCCTATACTAATAATTATTTTAAAAATAAAAACCTGATTAATATGCTCCTGTCCAGTCCAGGTGAAGCTGCAAGTATCGTTACAGCACAGAACCAACAGTGGGGAATGGTCTGGGCTGGCGTTTGGCGGGAAGATGGCGGCTGAACGCTGCGTGTCGTCGGCCTCGGGACAGGCGCGGATAGACTCCAGTAATACTAGCGCCGCACGGTAAGCGCGTTCCGCTACCGCTGCCATCAACGGCGTCTGGCCCATTCCGTCCCTATAATTGCGAATGTTGTTTATTATACTGTGTTGGTAAAGGACATGAGTCAAAGCAATTTACTTGACCGAAGCAGTTGTGTCCACATAAAAGATTATGTGTCGTACGTAGCCTTTAGAAACAACTTGCCCTGATGCGTCACAAGACGAGTCGCTTTGGATATGACTGTTTCTAGAAATGCCGCAATAACTGTCTTAATTACTTGTTCCACGTATCAAATAGAGAGACAGCAGTGGCTTACTTGGCAGTGAGCAGCTGCATGAGGAAGGGCTGCAGCACGGCGCTCTCGCAGAGCGCGCGCAGGCCGGCCAGCGCGTTGCCGCGCCGCTCCGCCGGGTCCGCGCTCACCGCGCCGCCACTGTTACCACCGCCAGACAATTTACTGTAAATGTTTCAAATCATCGTGTTCATCACAACTCTCTTCAGAACTAGTCTAGTGCTCTTTGCTACGTGATTCAGGATATCACTGCCCGTTCATGACGCAAGACGACTAAGCTTTACGTCAACGAAAGATAGTGAAATCCATGAATTTATATCACTATGCGATCACCAATTTTAATTGTAGTGGAGATCCATTGTGTGTACAGATAATAACAGGTATAAAAAATAAGTTTAGTTTGAAATTATTAGGTAACATAAAAAGACGAAATACTAGACCAGAAACTGACCCAAACTCTCTTGGAAAAAGGTGATGATGATAAGAAACAAATACAGAAAACACAATAAAGGATAAAAATTAAGACACAGTTAAGTACAGTTAGATTATGTAGTAATAGCACGCTTGGAAGGCAACCACGTAATAACCATTTTCTACCGAATAACGGCAACAGTGTGCCCCGCGATGTGCCCTGTATAAGACTTTGAGCTCTTACCCGTTGTTAGTGAGCCCCATCAAGCTGTCTTCGTCTCCGGACGCCTCGAATGTCTCCGGCGGCCACGAGATGGCAGGCACCGACTCCTCAGCACTCGCACCTCCGCCTCCCGTGCCACCCGCTAAATTGGGCATCGAAGCGTTTTCCACTGATTGTAAATATTGTTCAGTTAGAATTATACCTATGCTACTTGTGATGCTACTTTCTCTTGGGTGTGTTACGTACCTATATCGGGTTCCTTGTTCGATGTAGGCGCGCACATGTGTACGCATGCGTGTAGTATATTCCTGTTGCCGTCGCAACGCTCTTGTAAGATAGACAAGACTTGTTGCTCTGTAAATAATTATTATAAACATATAGAACACGTCAAATAACATGATTAAGTACCGTCATCTATCATCCAAAAGAGCTTACTGCTGGTGTCAGATTCGAGCTGGTGCAGTAATTGACGCACGCCGTCAAGGTCGCAGCGTAGCACACGCGGCATCATGAGCTGGGGTTCCGGGACCAATATAATAAGGGCAACCTACACACCAAAACATACATGAAAATACAAAAAAATAAAGGGAGAATAAAAATATATGAGATAAATATATCGATCATTAATCATCAAAACTGGCGGCGTACCTGCGACTTGAGCGCGGTGTGGTGCGGGTGCGCGGCGGCGTGCGCGGCGGCGTGCGGGTGCAGCGCCAGCGCGTGCGCAGCCAGCGCGCGCGCCGGCGGAAGGTTCAGCGCCGGCGGCTCGCGCACCATGCCCACGCAGTCGCGCGATATAGGGTACAGGGCGCCGTTGCCGTCCACCATCATTACTACGGGTTCGCTACCCTGTATACACACACACTTCTTACTATCTTATCACTCCAAAACGGCAGAACGGATCTGGATGAAATTTAGCAGAGATAGATAATAATCAGGAATGGACTTTTATTCAGTTTTTGTTTGCGTGGGATAATTTAGGATTTGGCTTAATTTCAAAAGTTTACACACACGAAGTCGCGGACAGAAGTTAACACAATAAACACATTATACATTCAAATGACCACCCCAAAGCACACAACGAGGCAAAAGTTGCACGTCACGAAAATATCGGCCGTTATAAATTATCCGGGATATTACATACATACATACATAAACTCACGCCTTTTTCCCATGGGGGTAGGCAGAAACCACAGAACGCCACCTGCTACGATCCTTACATACTCCTTTCGCCTCATCTACGTTCATACATCTCGTCATACAAGCACGCCGGTTACGAGTACTCCGCACCTGACCTATCTGAAGAACCTCACCAATAAGGTCAGTGTAGGTCTTCCTAGGGCGACCCCTCCCTGCGTTGCCACTCACCTCTGCCATATAAATACCTTTTGTTAATCGTCTTTCGCTCATCCTCTCAACATGACCGAACCATCTAAGCATACCCTTTTCTATCTTTGTCACTACATCCTCTTTTAATCCGCAACGGTCCCGTATAACCTCATTCTTCACTCTATCGTTCAAAGTTATCCGGGATATTAAACCAACAAAAAATAAAACAACTATCAAATCGGTTGACAACAAAATGGGAAAGAAAGATAAAAACAAATGGTTATTTTTTTCATTTAACTTACTAAACTTCACAATAGCTACTTTTTAAAATAGATAATAAAATGTTATATCACATATTCAATCCATTTATCACCAGCCTACTAACCTCAGCCGCTGTGGCCAATTGTATAGCCTGTCCATTAGAATAGCCGAGCAGCGCACTGTTATCTGTGGGGAACGCGCTGTCCGTGAGCGCCCGCGTGGTGCCCACGGCATACACGGCGTACGCCAAAGCGCCGCCGGGTCTACGCACCACAGCGTGCACGCCGCGACTATCCACCTGATAGGAAAGGTCATTTATTTAGAGATGCCATCATCAAATGTTGTTGCAATCTTTGGAAACTTTCAAATCGAGGTACAGACATAATCTCGTACATATATAAATAATAATCATAATCGAGGTACATATATAAATTATCAATTTTTGATTGTTAAACTAGAGACTACCAAAACACCGCCATTTCTATGTACTTACAGCAATAGTAATAACTTGCACATCAGGCGGCAGAGCTATCTTCCTGGGCGATCGTTGCAGGCAGTCTGGTCCGCGAGGCCCGGCGGCTCCGCCGACTCCCCATTTCACAGCCACCAAGTCGTCCTTACGAACAAGCCGGCAGTCTTGCAGCAACGTCGACAGATCATCAGGAGTTGATGGTACAACCTCCTTACCATCCTTGCCGATGGTAGGGAACCGTACAGCAGCGTAGGCCCCGTCTACCTTGAGCACTCGACCTAATGGCACGCTCTTCACGTCTTCTAGGAATACGACTTCCTTTAGCGGCCATTCTTCCTCATCGCGCTTGGAACCGTCATTCGATGATCCTTCTTCTCCGCGTACAGTTACGCGCTTGGCACGTTCTGAAATAAAAAAATATATATTTAGCTATGTCATCTAATATTGGCGGCGGAAAAGCTAGTAATGACAAACGTCGATCTTATAATTTAACCTTTAAAACATATGAATCAAATAACTGCGTAAAACCAAACTCACTGTGTGATGTGCTGGTGTCACTGCAAGTAGAAGAAGCCGGGCTGGGCGGCGGCGGCATGTCGAGCCTGTCCGCCATGTCTTTGTTGCTGTCTTTAGCGCCGTCTTTGCTGTTGCCGCTGGATGACGAAGCTTTCACAGACGACACTGTCAGTGGCGACTGATTCTGGAAAAAAGGAAATATATTGATAATGTTAGTGAGTTTTACTCCATCAGTCCTCATTAAGTAACTGTGTGATAGAATTATTTTACCTGTAAATCCCTCTTGTCCTTATCGGAGACAGAGCGGTCAGGCTGTGGTGGCGGCAGCAGTTTGAACCGGCACATGTCAGAGAGGTTCCAAGCAGCATTCTGCAGAACACCAACTTTTGGCACTCCCGTAGACATGTTAAATCCTGATTCGAGACATAAACAATGTTAAATAGGCGATGTGAGATCGTAAATATAATACATCAACTTCATTCCAACTCCATGTGGCATTAGTTTATTTTTATCTAGTACATATAGTTCTTACATATTCATTACCAGTGTTTCTTTACTTAAGTATTTATTAGCGGAAAGTTTATTTATGGAGAACTAAACAAAAAAAAACTAATCAATAAATGTTTATTCTATTCGTCTATTGTGTTGTTGTTGTTATTTATGATTAATTAGTACCGACTTTTTTGGATTTAGTTTAGTATTTTTCAATGGCCCATTTACTAGTTAATGTTCTTCAATTTTGTCTTTTTGACGAACACGGTTTTACGGTATAGATAAACTACTATAACATAGCGCGCCCTTCCATATTACTATTTCAATGTGGGTAGTCAAATTTGTTTGTCAACTAATCATAAATAACCGACCGTGCAAGACAACGCACCTGTCATTTTCATAGAGTATTTCAGTGCAACGCCATACTACTAGTGATTCATGACAATTCAGCAATGATTAATGACGCAGCTAGTCGAGCAACAAATCGCAGATTTGTTTTTGTTTCGAGAGCCGTCGTCGTACGAACACATGCGTTGTGAGTCTTTTAATATCACACACACTTTCAAACGTTTTTAACTGTGGAGGCCCGGGCGCGCCATGTTATTGTAGTAGTTTACCTCTAGCTGTAAATTTCACGAATTAAGTAAAATAATCATGTACTGAAAAAATAAAAGAAAACATGTCTTTCTTCCTTTTTGTCGTCAAAACTGAAGAAATTAAAAGGCGATATTATTATCTTACCGACGGCGCCTGGTTGATACATGGGCGCGTTCTTCATGGTAACGCTTTGTCCGGCCTGTAAGTCTTGTGGCGCTGTGGACGAGTGTCCGCGTTGCTGCTTGCGAGAGCGAGCGCGATGTTTCTCCCAAAGGCGAGCTCGCTGACCCAACGGAAGGACTCCCCTAAGGTGAAGAAGAAAAGACTTGTATGGTTTTCCAAATATATCAACAAATATAAAGAAAAGAAGAAAATGATAACTAAAGGTATTAACACTTTTACTGACTGAAGTAGACACAACAGTAAACAATAGATATACAGTAATGTGGCTCACAGAATTAGGGAATCATTTGACTTTGATTTGATTTTGTGCCCGGTTGATGGCAATAGGCTCGTCCCCTATTACATGGGACTTAAACATAACTGGCGAAAGGTGTACTAATGGGTAGACCTCTGCCTAACCCTTCGGGGATTACAGGCGTAATGTTGTGTGTGTGTGTGTAATAAAGATTTTAATAAATTTACATCAGGCTATCAGGTTAAGCTTCTACCTAGCCTAGCCTAAAGACAATTTAAGTTGTTTGCTAGTATGTAATAGACTGATGCATTGAAGAATGAACTTACCACCAATAAAGTGCACCAGAGTCCAATCTCGCGACGGTATACAGAGAGCATACATGTAGAGAGATTGCCTTGTCAGATCCAAACTCCATAAATGTCTGGAGAGGGTGCTCCAGACGAGAAGCCCCGGGAGCGTGAGCTGCACATAAATTAACGATTTTATAGACATAATAACAAAATGTTCTTACTTTTAGAACGTAATTGAGTAAATATATTGAAAAAGCAATAAGTAATATTTTGTTCAAAACCAAATCTCCCACTTCATACGCACATACTGGGTAAAATCCTAATAGACACAGCTACGGGAACGTATAACACGCTCTGAACGTATAAAAAAATTATACGATACTAGAATACAGTTTCGCATACGCCCAGTCCCGGTTCTGTGTGAAATATTATTAGTTTTTTTTTGTGGGGTAACATTGGAAATATAATTGTCCACCTATTTTACAAACTGCATACAGTCAACAATCAATATATCATAAGCTTACCAATAGATTCATCGAGGAAGGTAGCAATCCTGCCAGTGTCAGTAAGCACTGATATGCGGATGCCAGCAGCGCTGATGTTTATGACGCGCTCTCCCGGAGTCATACCTAGCCAGGTGGAGCGCGGGTGGTATGCGCTCACCGATCCGGACGCCTATTGACACAAGTATTAATTATGGAACAATTTAGATAAAACTGTTACAGGTTTTGGTTTTAGAAAGTAACTGTAACACAGGTATGGTTGGCAGACAAAAAGCTTTACATAGCCCATAAACTCGATATGCCGTAATATTAACGATTGCATACTGTAATTGCATGTAATTACAACTATCGTCGACAGTTACGCATTCGGATTCACTACTTTACATTTTTTAGATGACTTTGATTCTAAAGAAGATACAATATAAATATTTTGGCACTTACGTCATTTCGCTGATAAGGATGTGCATCAGCCCAACGCCATTGGTGCAGCTGACCTTGAGTTGAGATCGCGATAAGCTCACTGTAGGTGGCCGCGATATGGGTAAAACGAATGTTACTGTCCCAGTACTCCAACTCTTCGGACACCCAAAGTGGTGACGCCGTAATCGAAGAATCCTTCTTCTTACTTTCAGCTATACCACAATAAAAGAAACTTAGGATAAAATATTTGTAAACGCAACAGTGTATCAATTTAATGACTAGTTTTGCATTATTTTTAAAATTGTTTCTATGCAACTACGTTCAGAACCAGCACATTTAATATAGAACAACCTTCGTATAACATGCATGATCACTAATCATCAGCAGCTTACCAATCAATGCCTCTGTGGAAATTGCAGGTACAATTTTAGTGGTCATTGGTTTCATAAAGTTTCATTCCATAATATAATAAGTTTAAGTTATGCCTTGAAAATTTATAGGTAAAATACAAAAATAGAATTGATTATTTACCTCCATCATTGTTACCTCCGTCCTTGTCCCACGAAGTATCGCGTAGCGCAGACTCGAGCCACCTGCGTGGCCCAAAATACTGGCGTTCGCGCCAGCGACTGAACTCAGACGGACGCTCCTGCGTGGAGCTGCTGCTCTCGCGACTGGCGCCGCCGCGCCCGCCGCTACTGCTGCCGCCGCCCCCACTGCGACTATTACAACACTCTATTTTATTACTGTCTTTAGGGTTTAAGCATTCACAGATATAAAGAAAGGATTAGGTTTGCTTCCGCATTGAACTGACTGACTGAAGGCGAATTCTTATTCGGTTTGTTCAGTGAAATAGTTCAATACGTTTTAAACAAATTTAAACTCGAACTTCTATGAAATTATAAAGATATGTGACTTTGACGCAAATCGTGCTTAAAATATTTCACCAGCTAAGATTTCGTCCACCTTTCTTGATATCTGTGATCCTACCACTACTACTACACTGTACAGACACATACAGTACAAAATACATTCGGGAGCGTGATCAGTGCAAGGACCAAACAATAACATGCACTGTTCTAGAGTATGTATTCTATGTACAGAACTAACATCAAATAAACACCCAATCATAACATAAACGGAAACTGCGTAAGCTTGACAGCGTGCCAGAGATTGGGTTGGGGCTATATGTACTACAGGCAGGAGTGTGTGTAGAGGCAGAGGAGCGTAGCTTGACAGGTATACCTTCTGATAGCCGCGTACCCGAAGATGTCCTCAGAAAACATGGTGTCCGCGTCGATGATGACAGAGTGGTCTTGTTGCGCGGCGTGGAAGCCGCCGTCCAATAGCGAGATGAGGTCCTCGGGCACGTAGCCGTCGCCTCCCTCGCCGCCCTCTGGCTCCTCTCCCTCCTCATCGTCGCGCGACAGCAGGTTGTTCACCGCAAGATTCACGTCCAAATTTGTTCGCTACATTATTTCACAAAAACACAAATTCGAACTCCATTATTAACAGATTATTTTGCCTTAATAATAATTCCTTAAAAGAAAATTAATCAAAGTTGCTTGTAAAATAAACAATTGTTTCTTATGTAGCCCACCACCTTGGATAAATATGTTGCCACAAGTCTTACCTGTAACTCCCTAATGATAAGACTCCTGCTCTTTCCCTGCAGGACCACTTGAGCCTGTGTGACCAGATCTTCCGGCACAAATGGCGCTGGAACTGATACTACTCGCCCTGAACCAGATGCTCCGATAATAACACCAGTCGCTCGGCTCGTTGATCCTGTACAAATCAAATCGATTAAGCCCTTAAGCAGTAACACAACCATAACATTCTTATCTCTTCCCTCCGATGTCCATTCCATGGCATTTAAAATTGTTTACCAGTTGGTATCAAGTGAAGCTTAATTTAAATTTTTAATTTACTTAAATTAAATTAAAAAAGGCTAAGAAAACATGCATGTAATAAAACCCAAAGATACCTTGTGAGCTAGGAGTAGCACGAATTGAGTTCCTCATAATCCGGGCCCTAGTGCGTGGCTGTTGACGCGAGCCGCAGCCCCCGCCGCTGCCACCTTGCTTGCCCCCGCTCGTCCCTCCGCCGCCACTGCCTCCTCCACCATTGCCCCCATTCTTACTAGCGTCAGTTTTACTCAAGTCCAATCTATCGGGAATGATAGAGAAAGCGGCACGGCAGATAGTGCCATCTTCGAGCAGACAGGCAATATGAGCGGGACCGGCGGCCACTGCACGCACGCCTCGCAGAGAGCTGAGTGCCGAAGAACCGGCACCTGTCCCATATCTATTCCAACGGTCAGCTACTTCCTTTAGCCTAAAACAATAACAAATTGATGTCAGTTCAAATTTAGTCAATAATAATTCATTGGTCTATGTTAAAATATACCATTCGTTTTTTTTTTTGTTTTTCGTTCTTAACCTGAGGGTATAAGGTTGGGTGTAGTACACCCAGACCAAGATAAACCGATCGCTAAACACTGTGCATCTGAGTAGCTGCACGAGGAGTCAGGGGCGGATCTACTTAAAGGCTTTTTGGGCTGCAGCTCAGGGCCCCTTGAATACAGAGGGCCCTCAACCGGACTGAAAACAATAGATGATATTGTCAATAATAAAAATTATCTTAAATTAAAAAAATCCGATTATAAGGTTGGCAAAACTGCGACCAAATTATATACACCTACATCACTACAGAAAAGTTTTTTGACAAAATGGCAATTGATTGAGTAATTGGGTAGGGCCCCTAAACAGTATTAGTCCAGGGCCCCACAAATTCAAGATCCGCCCCTGCGAGGGGTGTTAAGGAAAGTGCCGATTGTCGCAAGTACAGCCGACCACTTCCTAGCCAAGTGTTTAGAAGAGGTCAAAAATGTCAAAAAAGCGGGTGGGTTACACCTACCTTACGCCCTGCAGTTGTATAGCATGCTCAAGATGAATAAGTCGTGACTTTTATAACAAGCACCATGTTATATTGTATTTTTTTTTTAATTTTTTCAAGTAGAAAACACTTTTTTTTTGGCATATATTTTTGTTGTATTTAGGTACTAAAAATATAACTAATACATATATACTTTACTTTTACTCATTAGAGTTTATGTTATTGATTCCTTATTACTACTACCACTACTATGCTAAGCCTTTCCCCAATAACCATTAAATTTAATTTTTGTTCAATTGTAATGATTTAATGTTTGTCACCCACCCCACCTTATACTTCATGCTACATAAATTTACCTTCTGCCTGCTGGATTAAAATGATTATGGTCAAATTAATCTAAGCTAGGCAGAGGAAAAAAAATTTAGTAAGCAATATAAAAAAACGTACAATTAAGAAAGTTATTGTAGGTTTTGTATAAGATTAGTACTGAACTGAACTGGACTGCCTCATTTTTCTAGTGGTCACAAAGCCCGACTGGTGAGCATGTGACCTTGGGTTAGATTCCCAGGTCATGCAAAGTGTTATTGGGTTTCTCAGTAACAGCCTCTGAGTCTGGATTTGTGCTGGGTTGATGGCAACAAATGGTATGGTGGTCATATGGTTAATGGCTTGCACCTATTACATTGGACTTAAACATAACTGGCGAAATGTGGGTATACTAATGGGTACACCTCTGCCTAACCCTTCGGGGATTACAGGAGTGATGTTAAGCCGATAGGGACGAAAAGATATGCAATAAGAAAACATGCAATTTGAAATGTCTTTTTCATGCAGAATGAGTATAGACTAATTTGTAAATTTCGGTTTTGATGGATATCAACAGCCCACCTAATGTGACTTTTTATTTAAGATTGCTTTAACTATAATATTACATCAATTTGAATGATTGAGTTTCCAAATATTGTCACTGGACAACACAATTTCAGTTTCAATGAAAATATAAAATTAACCCGCTGACTGCGGGAAAACACACCTGTGTGTTTTGTATGTTCCCTGTGCATACACAATCTGGTGTTTTTCTATGGTGAACACATGAACTGTGTAGCCAATCACACTAAGTGCTTGGCGTATCAAATACTCGCTTGCAGTCAACGGGTTAACTATGAAAACATACAATAGGCCTGAATACCTCAAGTAACAGGTTTTCAAACTGTCACTTCATTGACCTGTTCAATTTCTAAAGAAGCTTTATTTAAGAGAGTTCTTGTTGTTATTGAATGGACATAATGATATATGTAGTAATGCCTCTCTGTTAGTAAAAGATGAGTGTAAACATTTAAAAGTTTTTAATACCTTGTAATAAAATATTCTCTTTAATTTCTTGTATTAAGTACTGTGATTTGATAATAAATGTCGTGATGGCCTAGTGGTTGAGGCGCCCGCCTCTCATGCATGGCGTTGTGGGTTTGAATCCAGGCAAGTACCAATGTCTCTTTTAATTCACATGTACTTTCAAAGTTTATCTTAGACATCACTGACATCTTTCAGTGCCTCGGTAAGCACCTTAAGCCATTGGTCCTGGCTGTCATACAAGGATCTTTGACAGTTGTTATGGGTCATCAGAAGCCCGAAAATCCGTCAACGCGTCTACCAAGGGGTATTGTATTACCTACCCAGTTACTGGGTTGTGGAGGCCAGATAGGCAGTCGCTCCATATAAAATACTGGTATTCAGCTGCGTCTGGTTAGACTGGAAGCCGCCCCAACATAATTGGGAAAAGGCTAGGCAGATGATGACTGTGCTTTGATAATGAAACTATTGTGAGCAAGTTACTTCTCTATTCTGCACAATGGTATGTTTTTTTTTTCCGCATGGTTTGTAATAAAACAAACCTGAACAATTTGTTGCCACATGGCCACATAATACATTTACGTAATAATACATTACATATTTTTTAACCGACTTCAAAAAAAGGAGGAGGTTATCAATTCGTCTGTATTTTTTTTTTATGTTTGTTACCTCCTAACTTGCGACTGGATGAACCGATTTTTATGATTCTTTTTTTATTTGAAAGCTGGTGCTTCTCGTGTGGTCCCATTGTCACCATTTCAATATCTGATGATGAACTTCGGAGATATGGAATGGAACTCCTCATAGAATCACAGCAGCAATATCGTAACAAGTGAAATTGCTTTGTTTATACGTGTAGTCGATGACTGACTGAAGGAAAGGGGGGGGGGGGGGTACGTAACCCCCCTCCTACCAGTTTCCAAAATTAAATATATCGTGTGAGGTATTGTTTGAAAGGGCTTTTTGTAAGGATTTCAAACATTAATACACAAGCACTAAAAAGTGAAAAATAAAAAGCTATTTTACAAAAAAAGATAACCGCCTTCAAAAACTACAAAATCAAAATAACTTTAGTTTTGGATGTCGGTGGCAATACTTATCTACATAACAAAAAAAAACCAAAGCCGCCGCCTTCCAAAACTAAAGTTATTTTGATTTTGTAGTTTTTGAAGGCGGTTATCTTTTTTTGTAAAATAGCTTTTTATTTCAAGCAAAGATTGTCATTTTAGTAATCGTAGAAAATAATAATTCATATTCCCAAAGTATCTATAAGAATAATAATTGAACATAAAAATAAACCAGTTGTGTAGATTCTACAATAATTGCAGCTTAGCGAACTTTGGGAACAATTTACTTATAATATTAGTTAAAGTAAATAACTTTTTGAAGGTGTCTATACTCAAAACAGATATAGATTTGGTACAGTAAAAGTATTTCTAATCAGTTTTTTTTTCTTTTCGTTATTTTTTTCTACAATAAATAACGAGAATTGTTATTTTCATATGTTATTCTTATTTTCACAATCTGCTTGGATTTCTGATTATTATCAAATATTATTAAAAGGGTACCTCATACAAATATATGAAAAATTGGTAATGAAAAATTATGTCACAGTTCGAGAATTAACAATTCCAGTAACAGCATTGTCAATGCGAAAAGCAGGTTTGCAAATAAAGCATCGTCGTTTTTAACCAAACAAGATTACGCCATCCGATCCAAATTAAAAGAATTGCAAGCAGCTAGATCAAAATTTTACAAAGAAATGTCATCTAATGGAAATCCTCCTATGACCGTAAAATAAGTAAAATGATACGGGAAACGTGGCCCTAGATGCTTCTTCATCAATCAATGACTCAATATAATTGTATGATCATGGAATGTCGGATTTCACAACTCGAACGAAATGGAGTCAACTCAAACGATAAAATATGTTTACCTGTCTATCAATTGATCCTCTGTGCCAGGCAAAGGATGAACCACAAAATGCATTGAAGACATTTTCCAAGGTCTTATCCTGTGTTTTAACAAAGATTTCAAAGAGCACACTCAAACATTTGTTAAAAATCCACCACAATACTGCAAGAACAAAAGAACACCATCTAAAATAATCTTCCAACCACCATATTTCTCGTGGTTTCTTTCGTGTTCGTTTCTCGTTCTCAAATACATGTGAGTCGGTACATGACGAAAAAAGAAAGAAAATATCAACATGGCTTCTCTGCCCAGTATGTTGGTACCCCTGGCTGAACTATTTTGTGGAAGCCAAAAAATCTCTTTACAGTTTTCTTGGTTTTACAAGATTGTGTGTAAATAATTTTATAATATTTTTCGTTGTATAAATAAATTAATATCATTTAATTCTTAATCAGTTTTCTCAAAAGATTCAACAACATGATAACTTTCGTAGAATGTAGTACTAACTTACTGCTCATTTACACTCTCGCGCGAGCGGCGAGACAAGCCGCGAGACGCGAGTGTAATCGCACCGCTCGTGGCTCGTCTCGCAGGCTCGTCTCGCCGCTCGCGCGCTCGCGTCGTAAGCGGTTATTGAACACGAGTTAAAGGGGTTCGCGCGTGGTGTTTACACACGCGTCCTGTAGGCGAGACACGAGACGAGCCGCGAGGCGAGAGTGTAAATGAAGCATAAGATATAAACTAACACACATTAGTGGGACCCCACGGCACTAACAAACGGCCTTCATACAGGGCGAAGGAAAGGGCTATTCTTTCGAAAAAAAAATTTTTTAATGTTGTTCTGCTGTGAAATATTTTACTAATATAAATATTTATAATATTGTGCTGATTGCGTGAATTCAGACGGCTAGGTACTATAAACCATTCTATGAATTAAGCAAATTACTTGAAAGGAAAGCGTATAGGCCCTAGCGTATATTTATCGATAGGCTCATGGGCTTTATATATGTGTATGGTCTCATAGAGGAAAACCAATTTATGACAAAAGAAGAGAAGTTTGCATGTTCAACCATGCAAAGCTCTTTCCAGGTTTCAAGGTTGAGGTTGTGCAAACTATTATGCTTGTCTGTGAGTTCGTAGGTTTCTTTGAAAATAGTGGGTGTACCATGGGACACGCAAAATAAGATGTATGTAATGTTAGCACAAGTAGTAAACAGAACGTAAATCAATAATCGGGCTGATGTTGGGTGTTGCCAACGAAAAACATAATACTGTTGATTCCATGAATCCATGCTTCAGCCAAGAATACTAGAAAATTTTGTGACTCGCGGTTTCTGCAACAAATGGCCCTCCTAAACAGTTAATCTGTTTAAACTATTGTTCGAACTGTTTGATGACTGTTTGTCTGAAGACTCGTTAGACAGGTCAGACACCGGGCGCTTTAAAACTTTACGCCTTCAGACTTAAAACGCTAATTCTAACAAAGTAAATGTAGTTTTCGTCTATTTTATGTTCCACTGTCACATATAAATAAACTCAAAAAACCTCAGAGCGTGAAGATGCTGCTCGAAACCAAAACAAAGCTGAATTATACTTTCATTAAACGAGTTGTGGACACGACGGACGTCGCGAACTTGTGGAAATAATGGAATACTTGTATTTAAACATTTACACACATCGCCGGCGCGGCCCGCCGTGTTTTGTGCCTAGTAGTAGGGCATCAATGGGCCAATCGGTTAGTTGGACCGGCCATTTCGACAAGCACTATAATAAAATTATGCTTCATTTACACTCTCGCCTCACAGCTCGTCTCGCGGCTCGTCTTGTGTCTTGCCTACAGGTCGCGTGTGTAAACACCACGCGCGAGCCCCTTTGACTTGTGCCTAAAAACCGCTTCCGACACCAGCGCGTTGCGAGTCGAGCCACGAGCGCACCGATTACACTCGCGTCTCGCGGCTCATCTCGCCCCGCTCGCGCGTGATTGTAAATGAGCAGTTAGGGGCACGCCGCCGCCCGCCCGTAGAGATATACAGGCGCTGGCTATGTGTGAGAGAGCCTTTATATATGTTCCTTGATTTTTAATCACGGGTGGTGATGGATGTGATCAAACTAGGTTCAAACCCGTGGCCGTGAAAATTTTATTTTTAAGCTTCGTGTTGACAAACCAATCAAACCTTCGGATAGCTGCGGCTTATGCACTTTTAAGGCGGAAACAGACTTATAACACGCTACGCCACGCCACGGCATTCAAGCGTTCTCATTGGCCACATTTCGTCTCGTGAAACTACTCTTTGTGTTTTGGCCAATAAGCACGCGTGGGATGGCGTAGCGTCTTATCAGTCTGTTTCCGCCTTTAACAGTGTATAAGCCGCATAATAGTTCAGTTGGTGAGGCACAAAATAGTTCTGGACAGTGAGTGATGCTAAAGTTGTTAAATTTGAATACTGAAACACAAACTCATAAAGAAAAAAAGCGCAAAAAAAAACAATAATGAAAAATGGCGGCCAAGTCAAAGAAGCGGCTGTCTAAAATTGAGAATAAGTTATTAAAATTAGAGAAATTAGAATTAAAAGACGTATTTTGTTCAATTTGTCAATCTATTCTAATAGAACCAGTAACCTTACCGTGTTTTCATGATTTTTGTCAACGCTGTTTTAATGGCAGCATAGAAAATAATGCTTTGTGTTGTCCACTGTGTCGATTGCGAATTGGATCCTGGCTAAGAACAGCAACAAAACAAAAGAATTTGGTGAATGTTGAACTTTGGAATTTTATTCAAACGAAATTTCCGCAAGAAATTGAAATTAAAACTAAAGGAGAGGAAATCCATTTGCCAGAAGGTAAACACCTGAAATAATACAGAAAAATACTATTCAGTCAATATTTGTTTTTGTAATAGTAAAATATGTATTAATAAAATTTCTACAATGTGTGATATTTTAATGTAATTGACCATCTGAACGGTAACTTTTCTGTATATTTTGGAAAGAGCATAATAACCAGTACTTGACATAGTATGGCCTATTGCACTTTATTCATATCATTTTTTGCTTATAAGTTTATAATAAATTGCACAACTTAGGTACTCTCTTTCTATAGGCACACCTGAATGAGAAGAACAACCTATTCTGTTATGTACCTTGAAATAATATCAAGAAAGTTGCTCACAAATTCATCTCTATGTAAACAAATTCATCTTTACTTAAACAAACTCTCTAACTTTTCAGAGGCACCCTTACCCCGGCTAAGTGAGCCTGGGGAAATTAGGTCAGAGTATGAGGCTGAACTGAGGCGCTTGAGAGCTGAGCGAGTAAGATTAGAGCAGAAACACATAGAAGAGACTGAGTTATTAATCAAGTATGTAAAATTTTGTCTCTTATTATTTAGTGTGTTAGTAGTTTTAGTTTCTACCTAATATTTCCTTTATGTTATGTTATCAAGAATAGAATATTGAAAGAGTATGTGTTTCAGGAAAATTCAATTTGAAGAAGAAGAAGCACACAAGAAATATTTAGAAAACATAAAACAAGATGAAATTTTAGCACAACAAATGCAGCAAGATCATGTTCCACACAATGTACCACCACCAAACACTCCTAGGAAACTCAAAGTTAAAGCACCAGCTGCAAAACCTAGACTTAAAGCTACAAAAATTGATAATTATCTGTCTAAATTACGAGCGCCCACCACTAAAGAGTAAGTGAAATTCATCTCCAGCCAATGCCATTTTCTTGCATGTCCATATGTTATTTTTATAATGGATTATTTATTTGTCAGTGACTTCTTTTAACCTTTTGAACGCCAATGTCGGCTATAGCCGACATGAGCTAGCGTGCCCTGTGCGCCAACGACGGCTATACTCGACAAAAAACAGGTCGCAGAAAAATACAAAATAAACCTATTAAATCATTACTTTTATGTATTTTATTGATACACCTTGAAAGCTGATTTTCGGGCTTGGCGTACAGGGCATAGGAATACCGATATGGCGTGGCGGTGAAAAGGTTAATATTACCTAGCTTTGCAATAAGATATTATGTACCACTACAGGGGAATGTGAATGGAAAAAGTCTATTTCATGATTATCTGAACCACATATCCAAATTGGGAACTACTATTATTACCACCAAATTATTGTTTGATATCTCATTTATTTTCATATAGCTGCCAAGGTTTCAAATCAACACTTGGGAGTATTTGAACCATATTGTGCTTATTTACTCTTACTATGTTCCTTCTATGCAATGTTTTGTGGTACTCATATTGTGATAATAAGAATAGTCTGATGAATTGAGTCACTACTCAATTCATCAGACTATTCTTTACGTATGTTTATGTAAAGATTGGTGGCTCGCTGGCTGGCCACCAATCTTTTGGCATGCTTTTTATAAGCTGTCAAGTGCGATTCTCCCATAGATTTTATATGGCAATAGCAAATTGTGGTGTCATTTATTTGCCAATTCATTAAATATTAATTGATTTTAAAGCAACTAGACATCTAACAGTAAATTGAAAATTAAAATGGTTTTAAGTACCTGTACCAGTACCTTTTTTGAGAAATTGTGTCTTGGAACTATTTGTTAATGGAACATCTACCTCTTGGATCTACTACCCAACAACAAAAGCCTTCATTTCTAACCCTAGCTTCTTAAGTCAAATACCAAGGCACAATTTTAGAGATCTCATTTACTAATAATGTGTTGCTTGCTTCATAGACATTGAAAGTAATATAAGTCAGTTTTTGGGACATAATTATTTTTTATTTTACATAGGTATTTCATATTTTAAGAATGTAAAAAAAACACATTTGTTTCATTTACAAACTGAAAATCATCAATCAATGCAATAAATAACATTATTGCAATATGTTAAAGCCAAGAGAAAAGATACGAATATGGACACAAAGCTATTGGTCATTTGAGATATTTCTCCTCTTCTACATATAGGTAGTAGAAATCAGCTATAAGCTTAAGCATTTATCTTATTTCAGTAGTCCTCAAGTAAATAATGAAATTAATGATAATACAAGCACTGATGGGTCGACTCCTAAAGCTCCAACAGTGAAGCCCATGAATGGAACCTCGCCAGAAATGGTTCCAAGTTATGGAAAATTAATTAAAAGCTTTATAGATAAAAAAAGCAAACTGGGATCTGCTTTATGGAATAAAGAAAATGGGGAAAGTGTTAAAGAAACGGTAAGTTTTTATTTAAAGTACCAAATCTTTTTAAAACCTACTTCTACATTTTAAATTGTTTTTTAGTAGTGGGCTATGTGTAGGTACAGGTCTAATTAAAATGATCAAGGCCCAGATCCTGTACCTGGAAATATGTAAAAATATAAAATGTGAATGTTTCTGGAATACAAAAATGTTCTGTACTTACATATAAAATAGCATCAGATTTTAAATTTGCTAATAGCTTCGATCAGATAACAAGTAACATTATGTTATTTCTTTAGTTGATGGATAGTTTTATGTTCTTTCTTTGATTGTTGGTAGTTCTCATTAATTAATTTGCTATACTTACAGAAAGACGATCCTAAAAATAGTGATAAAGAAGTAGGTACTTCAGAAGATAAGGTAAAAGTAAAAAGCTCAGTTCCTTCCCTGCTTGTCTCATTGCCACTGCCATACACGGGTATACTCCAACACAAAATCAACATAGCCGAAAATAGAAATATTGAGACTGGAAGTGTTGACTCCATGCGACAAGAATTATGTTACTTCAAACCTATTGAGTCAACTACTCCAACAAGGTACGCATCTTTTTTGTATGTTAGATGAGCTAAGTAATGTTTATACAATAATAATAAATTTAACTACACAGATACTTTAGACAATTTAGAAATCTGACAAAATCTTTTCAGCTTCAATACAGGCAAGACCCTTCCGCTTCGCGTTCCAGGGCTTCGTGTTGACAAAGAGTTAGTATCAAACCGCAAAGAACCTGCGCCGACGCGTGCGCAGTATTTAGAGGGACTCTGTCGCCTCAGAAACTTGTCCTTAGCTAAAAACTTACCATCTGCCTTTGTAATTGCACTAAATATACTTCAAGTGAAAAAGGTAAGGGTCTACTCTGCATGCTTACTTACTTAATGTATTTTTTTAGAATAATTGTTTATGAATATTTCGCCTCATTACAGGAAAGCCCTGGGAAATGTGAAACGAGTAGGTCAAAAGTAAAGAAAACTGCGTCTACTAGCCCTTGTGTTGCACCCCTACCAATCAAGAGAAATGCCAATAGAAATAAACAAACTGTACATATTGATGGTATTACTAAATTAAATAATGAAACTAATCTTAGACGCACAAGATCCATGGGAAGTATTTCAAAAGATGAAAATGAGACAACACCGAAAAAGGGGAAAATGAAACAAAGAAAAGTGTCATCCGAGAGAAAGCCATATTTACGAAGTGATTCCAAAAAGTCAAGTACCAAAAAGGAAGTAAACAGTCCACCATTAGTTTCAGAAACATTAAATAACAATAAGGTCAATTTAGCTGTAAAAAATTTGTCTAGTCCATTAAAGAATTGTGATGTTAAGAAAATACTGCAAGAGCAGCTTAGAATTGAAAAGCTGATTGAACAAGAAAAGAATGATTTTGAATTGGCTCGAAAGATGGAAGCGGAATGGAACGGACGGAGAAATCCCCGACGGGCGACCATTAAGCGACAAGTGACTCTTAACTATGCTCTCAGGCCCGCCAAGAAACTAAAGGTCTAAATATTTAGTCTTATGAAAATATTCTTAGTTTAGAAAATTTCTGTGGATGTTAATTTAATTCTGTTTGTAATTTTATTCACGCCAGATATTAGCTTTTATCATACGAGTATGGGTAATTATAATCTCTCAGATAGAGAGATGTTACGAAGTCAATCCAATCATTTCAAGATCATTTCAAGGGTTTGCAGCGTTGCCTCACGAAATTTATGTTCAAGTTTTTTATTTACTTATATTTTTATCCAGACTGTTCGAAACTGCAGCTTATATTTCTCACCGATTAGGTACTTATAACGTAAGTGAATTGTATGTAAATTTTTAGTAGATAGATGTTAAACTACCTACTAATTATTGTAATTATAGAAAAACAAAAAATATGATTTCAATAATATAGCTTTCAATGAATCACTTACATAGTACAACTTGATATCAAAATAATTGATGCCACAATTAGATACATACACATTTATGTTGAATTTACTAGCAAAAATTTTACAGCGATTTTCTTGATACTGTATTAGTTTCATGAATGTTATGCTACTATACGATTATCTTATGTGTAATGCTGATGAAAAATAGTCAAGCGCCTTAACCTTGCCTTGACTGCCACGTCAAAAAAGCGAAAACGTGCCCTCGGCGCCAACCTACGAATTAGAAACTATATGGTATTAGTTTTTGTCATCTTAAGTTAATATAGATGAATTATAAAGAAAAAAGTCAACTAATATAAATTAGGATGATTTAAGAAGGAAATTAAAAAAAAAAACTTTTTTTTATGAGCTTTATTTACGTATAAAATCGTAATCGTACGTATATTTTCTGTCATGTTGTCGACCGTGGCGTACTGGGCACATTTTCGTTTGTCATCTATACGTGACTGTGGCGGTCAAAATTTTAACACTAAAACTAAGCTTGGTACAAGAAAATCCAGCAAAGAGCATCTAATAAGGGCGCGTTCCCATAGAACGTCCGTTTTACTGGTCCGTTTAAACGTATATGTTATTAGCGTATGTAGTTGTATGAGCGAATTCACACAGAATACAGTATTACGGATCCAGTAAAAAATACCGATCCGACAAAATGAGCAGCATTCAGTTTTACTGGTCCGTTTAAACGTATATGTTATTAGCGTATGTAGTTGTATGAGCGAGTCCACACAGAATACAGTATTGCGGATCCAGTAAAACGGATCCGTTTTATCGGATCGAAACTGCGCGAGCAAAACGGATCCTGTAAATGCTGTGTGAATATTACCTCCAGTAGCGACGGATCCGTTAAAACGGATCCTGTAAATGCTGTGTGAATATTACCTCCAGTAGCGACGGATCAGTTAAAACGGATCCAGTAAAACGGACGTTCTATGTGAACGCGCCGTAACATGCGGTACCCGTCATAGATCTCGTTTAAATTATCAATTTAGCTGCGGGTAGACTTTTAGGGTTTGACGCATTTGGTGCACTTCTCAACTTGTACACCATGCTCAAATGGTGAACTTAGCAACTGGTGCACTTCTTATATGGTACACTTCGCAACTGGTGCACTTCGCAAAAGGAGCACTTTTTAAGATGAGTGGAGATTTGGAAAAATTGTCTAAAAATGAAAGAATCTTTGGTTTTGCGTAGGTAATTTTCTTAAAAATACGATCAACAAAAAATTTAATTAAACTCTACATAATCACTACTTATAACATTTTTATTTTTTCAAAAATAAAGAAAATTACACTCGGAAATAATAAAAATTTAATTATGTAAGAAAAAATTAGATTTACAGCAAAAAGTTACCATAATAAAGACATGATATAATATCATATTATATCAATAACCTTTATAATATTATAATTTCATGAAAAAGATTACGTTTCTCCAAGTATTCAAGTAATTTAATTTATAGCTATTTACTTAATTAATAGTAACAATTACTAAGTAAGAAACAAAGGTTTAAGATTTTATTAAAACCTGTTTTTGAGAAACAGGTTATGATTTAATTTAAAGCTTTTATTTAATTAATAATAATAACTATATCTAAAAGAAGTACAGTTTAAATTATAATATTATAAAGGTGTGCTCCTTTTGCGAAGTGCACCAATTGAGAAGTGCACCAGTTGCGAAGTGTACCATATGAGAAGTGCACCAGTTGCTAAGTTCACCATTTGAGCCAAGTGTACAAGTTGAGAAGTGCACCAAATGCGTCAAACCCGACTTTTAATGGTAATATCTTTGGAGGTTAAGACCTAGTCACAGCGGAATCATTTCAATCAGAGTTTCTCGCAAGACTTTAAGTTTATCAGATAATTACCAAACGTCGTTATCAAAGACTGTTGCCGTTAAAAAGACATATCGATTGCACAACCTCCTTCGTTTTCCATATGAAAATCAGATTTGCAACTTGCTTCACGCAAATCCGTGGCGCGTAGAGATAAACTACTATAACATGGCTCGCCCCTCCATATTACTATTTCAATGTGTGTAGTCACATCCGTATGAAAGAGTCTGTGTGTAGTTGTGAGTAATCGTCTTCAGTAGCAGGCCGGCAGATTTGTATGTCAACTAATCATAAATAGCCGACCGCGCAAGACAACGCACCTCTGTCATTTTCATAAAGTATGTCAGTGCAGCGCCATACTAGTAATAATGAGTGATTAATGACGTCGCTAGTGTAGCAACAAATCAGGATTTGTTTTTGTTTCGAGAGCCGTCTCAGTACGCACACACGCGTTATGAATCTTTTCAATACTTTTACAAACACTTTCAAACATTGTGAATTGTGGAAGAGCGCGCCATGTTATTGTAGTTTATCTTCTATTGTACTATCATTGTAACAGTACATTTGATCAATCATTTGGTTGGCACATATACATATTTTTCAAATTATTATTTTATTGCCCTTGATATTTATTAGGCAGACTTCAAAGGATAGCCCAGAATGTGACTGCAAGGACGATTTGTCCATCTTTAAAATATTTTATCGGATAAATAAAATTGAAGTGACTGTTTTTTTTTCACAGGAAAATAGTGATAAAATAAACATCAGTTGATAGAAAAAACCGACCCTGAATCTATTTAATTGACCTACGGTAAACTACTCATATTATTATAGCATGTAGTGTATCAAACCCACTTACATATGTAAACATTGCTTTAAAGTAATGGTAATGTCTACAGAACCATTCACTTTGATGTTCAGCTTGTCTTAACTTTAAACAATGTTTATAATTATGAGGGAAAATATCTGATCTCCAATAATTAATATTGTAAAAAATATAATTATCTTGTATTTGTAACAACCTAATAAAAGCGCAATATTGAAAATCAGTGTATCGAAAAACTCAAAACAATTTATTAAATACATATAATATGTTCAATTCGAAAGGGAGTCAATGGAAAACAAGTGAAGAAAAGTCCTTATTCTATTGATACTATTATTTTGTACGTACTTCCAGTGTATAATTTAATCAAGATACGTATAAAATAATGTTTTGTTGTACACTACGGTAGGACAAGCGAACTTTGCGAATGCGCACAGGCAATGTATCTTTCCTAAAAGATTTCTTTTATAAGTCAAACTAAGGTCCACTGCTCTGATTAATTCGTGGTAGGTATATTAACCAGTTACCTCAGCAATTACACGAGCGCATTCGTTAGGTCGGGACTGTACCCTGACACCTACAAGATAGTTATAATGTAAATGTTCATTAACTTGATACCGAAATGTTATCTGAATTTTAAAGTATTAATCTAAGCTTTGCTCTCGAAATAATATGTAATTAGTATGTGATTGTTCGTCGACAACCGGCTGTTTGGCTATTTGAAAAGCAAGTAGGTCCATTATCGCTTGGCAAACTATTGAATAAAAGGTGAAAACATCATAAAAGGTCCTTAAGACGGGTCGAGTGCGAGTCAAACTCGCTTTCTAAGGGCGACATTCACAGATCGCACCTTGACATTGGTAAATAAAGTAAGCGTTTTCATACTAATATGAACCTTATTACAAAAGCATAATGCTCATTTTCTTATGAAACGCGTATTCTGCAAAGTAAACTCAAATTACGATCTGTGAATCTCACCCTAGTATTTAATTCAATATCTGTAAAACATGTATTTTTTTGTAAGAAATACACTATAAAATATAAAATTCTTTTGTATAATAAAGTGTACCTTATTGTGCATCATCAATATAATATAAAAAAAAAACGATCTTTTGTCAAGCTATTATTATTATTAACTTTAGAACGTCAGATAGTCGGTAAAAATGACAGTAATCAAGAAAATAGTATGTAGATGCAGCTTCTACCTACTAGCTGCTACATCCATCAACAATGCGTAGGAGTCATATTTGATAAATAATCCTCATGGTTCGTTCGTAAACGACTTTCCATGGATCTCATGACTTGTGATTTACTTGTGATGTAAGAATTTTATGTTTAAAATGTATAGGTGTACGTATTTATAATGTGGTGCTCTTGAATCCAATTATCGTAGTAAAAAGCTTCCACACTTTGCAAACAATATACCTACTATGGAAAAGTATATGGTCGATTTATTTATGTGTTCGTTATTATCACTTACTACTACTATGGTCGCTTTACACTAAATTATTGTGTCATGCTCCGCAGCAGAACCACAACAGCGATTAATTAATCGCTTCTCTTTTTTTATGAAGTCTAAATGAAAAAAAAAAAAAAAAATGAAAATAGAAAAATACTAAAATAATATCGTTCGATATTTTTACAATATTACTGGAAATTAAGAAAATACTTTTGAACAAACCAGAAATTGCAGATTTTATAAAACCAAAATATACTGAGTTTTACTTGGAACTGAGCTTTACATGACATAACAAAAATATACCGGAACATATTAACTTCCTTCCTTTGGCCGGTTATTCAAAGCGGGTATATCTTAGAATTGGTATTAGTAAAATTATGAAGTATTATGCTACCAACCCTCTTTCCACAAGTACCTACCTATATACTAGGAATGGTAATAATTTCATAAAATAAAAAGTTTGATTATAAAACATCTTTATTCATAACCTTTTTCAGGTTAATATTTCTCTTATAACTTCTAAACGTAGCTAGCTACTTAAAACTACATGGCGATAACGGTTGAGGGTATGTTTACGTCATGTAAGGGAATTGTTGTTATCTTGCAGTGTTTTTCTTGATTGAATAAATTATGAAGGGTACTATATAAGTAAATTGCTTAGGTTTTTTCAATGAGATTACAATGTCTGCGTTAGCGATAAAAATTGGTTAAATGATGTGAAACGAAAGCGCTGCTCATTTGTAGAAGGTCCATCACCCAAAGTACCGGCTCTCTATGTAGTGTCGATTTTATCGCTAGACAACACCTGTTAATCAATCTGTTTTTAATATAAAACTTATGATCTTGGGCATACACCTTTTAGCGATATCATAGAAGCCTGAACGAACGTTCGTCATAACATTAGACTTTATGTTCTTCATCACTTTCGACACTGGTCAGAATTCACCTGTTGGAAAACAACAGCTTTAGTATCTTTAAAATTACTTTGATAATGATGCGGAAAGCGTCGTCTCTGGACACTATAAAAAAACCCCTTTGTACTTTAGTAAATATTTGAATTGAATGTCGGTCGACATAGGTTCATGAGTGTTGCGTCGTTGCAACGCTTTTAGGCTCGGCGCAAATGGGCCACCGACCACAGCCACCGGTGGCCAGCGACGGCGACTTAACACACTTTTTAATATATTTTGTATAGACGCGCCGCACACGTGTGGCCGGTGGCGGCCACTCGCTACAGTAATGTCCGCGACTCGCCACTAGTGGTCACTACGTGCCACACAAAACGCCGACAGTCCGACACCCGCCACTGTCGCACTGCTCCACCCCCCGCGCAGTTAACCGTCCGACGTTCTACGTTATTTAGATTTTTGTTTTTAATATTTTTTAAATCTCATATTTGATTATTTTTCATGTATAATTTTTTGCACCTGCTATGTTATCTCCTCACCACCTTTGGTTGACTGGTAGAGACTGCCTAAGGCATTAAGTCCGCCTTAGTACCTAATTGTTTTGTGCATAAAGTTAAAACAAATAAATACCATCATGGAGCACGACGTCTCAATGGATGTTGATACATTCTTATCGGAAATCCATTCACTTTGCCGCATAATGGTATTTTGCCGTATTAATTCATCTTGTAACACCAACAGTAGTTCTTGAAATGTAGTCAAACTCATTCGAAAATATTTAAAAAACTTTTTTGGATATCTTTGTAGATTATTGAAATGCAAGTTATGTTTCACTGTAGGACCAGTTAAAATTGGATGCACCCAATACAGGCGGCGACGGCGTCGTCTACGTCTTCTGCGTATTAACAAAAGCGCGAGCAAACTTTCCGTGTCAGAATCCATCTTCAGACTGCGCAGCAACGAGCGGGTTATAAAATGTGGCGGCTTCCAGCCACCGTGGCTGTCGCTCGCTTCTGACACTGTGGGGGTAGCGCGCGACAGCCACCGGTGGCTGTGGTCGGTGGCCCATTCGCGCCGAGCCTTATGTGCGTCGGCTTTACGAGTTTGTCAGGTTTGTACTTAAGGTAGATAACTGACAGTTGCCAGGCCAAAGCTTATTATGAGTATTATCACAATACTGGCGTGGAAGTGCCATAAAGGAAGGTTATTTTATTGCACTTCCACACCAAGGGTATCGGTTTATCTTTTAGCAAAAACTGGCATAATTATGCCCGCGACTTCGTCAACTACCTGTCAGTGAAAGCAACGTCAAAATCGATCCAGCCGTATAAGAGATTTATAACCAGGAGTGACCAGGACAAACAGCCAGACCAATTCTTTTTTGTATTATGTAAGCTAAACAAAAAAAAATTGTAAACTATGGTATGCATTTAGTAAAAACTGATAATTTTGACATTACAAACAGACACTTCAATTTTATTTAAGTACTTGATGTTAAATAGTTTGGGGTCCAAGGTGTGAGGCTTAAGGGACCCCAGGGTATATCTAAGTAGTTTACAAAGAGATGACTACCAATCCATCTGATCACTATCTGATGATACTTATTTACAAGGTCTGTAATATACATAAGAAAGATTTGGCATCAGCTGACTGCATGTTAGGCTTGCAGAAAAGTCATGGCAGTAGATATTTATAGTTAGTAGGTACTTGAAGTACCTACATATGTATATGGGGTGGGGGAAGTACCGTACTTCCCCCACCCCATATACATATGTATGTTTTGGTTTTGTACATACCTCCTCATTTCTGAAGAAATAAGTTTAAATAGCCAGCACAAGAATGTTTCTTCCAGGTATATTTTCACCTACAGTTTATGTTTATAACCTGTAATAATAATAGAATAATTACTTATTCATATTTGAAGAAAAATATAATACAAAGAAATTATTTCACAAACAAACCTTCATTAAAAAATAAAATAATAGTTACCACAGACTTATCAGTCAAACTCACACTGGTAATTAGCACTCTTGATAAGCCATTTATCCATAGCTACTGCACAGAAAGAACAAATACATAATTGTCATACATAATTGAACATCAGACCATTCCAAAGATTGCACACCAACCACTTACCCCAGCTCCACAGGATGTAGACACAGTTCACTTCATTCCAAGTGATTGAATGCAGCAGACACATCTCGCAAGATACACACACAGTTGTGCACACCTAATGACAACTTGGCATCCTAAACATCTCTACCTTGTTTATTATTATGACCACATGCAGTCAGAATATGTTCACTCACACCCAAATCAGATATTTTTAAAGTTGCTTTCAGTCATTTTATTTTTAATACATAATTATATCTAGACATTATGAAAATGTAAGCCCCACCTAGACTTATCGAAATTAAACATCCATCTCAGAATGACATACACCTTTATTGAACAAAAGTCCTCATCTCACACATCACATTATTACACACAGTACTCTATGTCACCTTACATCTAATACATCATCATCATCTGGATCTTAATGCAACCATATAGCATCCTGTGATAATCCTATCACATCAAAATTTTACTTCAGTTACACATCTTTACATAGAAATAAAAATTTACTTAAAGACTAGAATTTAAACTAATGTTACCATACAGACATCTCTGATACAAGCATTTGCCATAGTGCTCACCTCATGTCTGGGGCTTGTTGTTGTTCCAGCCACCAGAACCAGAACCAGAACTTGAACCACCCCCACTGCCATTACCACTCCAGTTGCCCTGGCCATTTGGCCAACTTCCTTGATTCCAGTTACCTCCTCCATTACCGCCTTTTCCGCCACCATTCCAACCTTGGTTACCACCACCTTGATTCCATGATTGAGGTGGCCCATTTTGACCCCAGTTTTGGTTGCCATTCCAATTTTTACCTGAGTTACCCCCCTGTGGTGGACCACCCTGCCAATTATTTGGACCAGAATTACCAGGTCCTCCTAAAAATCCACCCCAACCTGCTTGATTGAGTGCTGCTGCCACTAGACTTATAGGCAGGTTGAAGTTAGCAGGTGGTCCTCCATTGGGATTGATTCCTAAGTTTTGCATATTGAGAGAATCTATGTTACTATTTCCTCCATTGTTACTGGACCCTCCAGATGGTCCACCAGAGCGATTGCCCTCCCAATTATTTGGTCCATAAGAATCATCTTTCCAATTTTGAGACTTAGTTTTGATTTTTGGTGCAGCACTTGATACTGACACAGATGCTCCTTTGATAACATGATCTTCTCCACAAAGACTTTGAGCCACTTCTGGGTCTAAGAAAGTCACAAATCCAAATGCTCTAAATGGACGAGGAACAAAAACATCAGTTACTTCTCCGAACTTAGAAAAATATTCACGAAGATCATCAGCAGTCATATCTTCAGTGCACCTTCCAACAAATACTTTGCAGGGCATCTGAGGAACAACACCTTCCTTTGAATTAGGAATGCGAACATCTACCCAGCGCCCGTCAATGTTGTGTCTTTGAGCCAAAGCTCTCATCTGAGATGCATAAGTAGCAAAACGAATAAAACCAAAACCTTTGAAAGATCCATTCTTATCTCTCTTTAATTGTACCATTACCACTTCACCAAACTGCTCAAAGTACTGCTTTATGGACTCTTCGGTCGACTTCCAGGGCAACCCAAGGCAAATTAAATCTGAGCATGTCAGTTTCTTCTCCAAGCGTTTAGTTTTCGCGGCCGAATTTTCAGGAGAAACATCTTCCATCTTACGTTTGTTCTCTTTTGGAAACACACAAATATACAAGTGTTTTCCCCATCCTACCTCATGCGGTGTATGCAATTTACCATCGCTAAGGCGAATGCCTCGGATTGACTTACTGTCCGGGTGCCGGTATTTCAGTCCACAAGCTCCGGGAAATTGGGCCACGAGCGTCGATAGCAACAGAGTACCATCTAATTCACACGGAATTTCGACCGCATTGGATTCATCATCATCTTCACTAACTTTTATATATTCGAATAAATCACCATTATAATTACCACCCTTAGAACACATGGTAGTATATTATGATCTCAAGAATTTCACAATATTCAATAAATTATTTTTATTGACGACGAAAAATCGCCAAACAGCAAAGACAATATAGAATATTGACAGAAATGACAGATGACTTGACAGAATGAAAGCAAGCAAAAAAATATTTCACTCCTTTTTTTTTTAATTATAATCGTGTCGGTATCGGTAGGTCCTGTATGCAAGCAATGGAGAAAAAAAATACCAAAGACAAGCCAAACACAAAAACAGTTTTAGTCGTCGCGTGTCACTTTGGCTATTTTTTGCCAGTTTTGTTCATAGAGCAACACGGGTACCTGACGGGTACCCGTGTTGCTCTATGGTTTTGTTGATTTGAATGCTGTTTCAAGAGATATGAAATCGAACAAAATTCTCGAGGTGGCAGCACTCTAGCTTATAGTCTCTGTCAAAATACATGAGCGTCTTTTAATAGGAGATTTTTTTTTTCATTGAATTATCTTTTAAATCAATAGAGGAATATTCTTCAATAGAATGTCACATTGTTGAAAAGCGCCTAGGTATGTAGTGTGCAAATAAAACAGGAGCTTGTAGCCATACACAGACCGAAAATTACCACAACGAAGAATAGTCTCATTTGTAAAAGCCATTTCACGGCGGATGATTATGATGCACATACCATTATTAAGTCAATCGAATAAAAAAAAATGACATTTATGTTAATAATGGTGTCAGAAAAAATATCGAGAACCCTCAATAGAGAGATGTGGCTCTAAAACTAATACCGCGTTTACATTCAGCCGTAGTGAGCAGGGAAGTGGGCAGGGAAGTGGGCAGGACGAGTATGTAAACGCAATACTTCTCATGCCACTGCCAATGCCACTCGCGCTGCCCGGCGCTCCCCAAAATGGCGGTTTTTTGTGCGGAAGTCAAAGGACCGGCGCGGCAGCGCGAGCGGCAGTGCGTGTTTACATTCTGCTCCGACGCTCAGTACTCGCCGAGCGCCTGGAGGAGAAAGACGTTCGTTTAGATCATCGAAAATGCCGTCCGAATGGAGCAATGAGATTACAATGAAATTCTTAGAACTACTGGAAACGGAAAAAGTAATTTGGGATGTTACGGATAAACAATATAAACAGAAACGTAAGGTTCACGACGCGTAGAATTATTTTTTTTTTAATTTCGATGTATAGATATCATCCACCATCGTCTACGACGAACATTCTTTTTTTGTATTCGTAACCTTTTTAAATAAATAAATAAATATCTTGGGACAACTCACACACGGCCATCTGATCCCAAGCTAAGCAGAGCTTGTGTTATGGTAACCAGACAACTGATATACATACTTATATAATTTATAAATACATAAGTACATATTATAGATAAATTACACCCAGACACAGAACCAACAATTATGCTCATCACACAAAGTTTGTCCTGGGTGGGAATCGAACCCACTACCTCCGGCTTTGCAGTCAGGGTCACTAACCACTAGACCATCGAGGCAGTCATAAAAATATCGAACATAATTATGTATCGCAAAAAGAGACAGCGCGGCCGCTGTAATTATTTCGACGTCTGCCATTGTCGAAACTTGAAAGCGAAGTGAGTGGTAGGGCAGTATGTAAACACACACTTCTCTCGATCCTGCTGCGGCAGTATTTAGGGAATTATTGCCGGCAGCGCGAGGGGCAGCGGCAGGGGCTGAATGTAAATGAGGTATTACACAGCTGACGTGGATGATGTCTATGGGATGTGGCCACTAAAGCGGGTATTACACCTCCCTAAATTTAGGGTCCGATATTTAGGATGCCCTGAATTCAGAGAAGTGTAATCGCATTTAGGGTGATAGCACCCTAATTAGGGCACGATTTAGGGAGAAGGATGGTTTCCGACGCCCTAAATGGCTAAATCGCCCTAAATCGGATAGGTGTAATCACATTTCCTAAATTCAGGGCGCTCAGTCACCGCTCGCCTACCGTCAAGAGCGCACGTTTGTCTTTTGCTCCCTAGTATTTACGTGCGTACCTACCTACAAAATGACGACAGAAAAGGAAAAAAAAAAGTATCTTTTTTTGTATAAACAGTGTCACCAGATTTAATAACATAATTATCAAATTGTGTTGAATCCATTCGAACATAATTTCTGAAGTCATCTGGTTCTAAGACCCCCATTATGTTCATAGTTGCTAGTTTTTGACGCAATATCAAGTAATCCTTCACCCATCTCGTTCTTTTTTTTATATTCATGGAGCCAACCGCCAGGGCTACGGCTATACCAATTTTTTGGTTTTTGGAAAGAAATGGGGGCATTTTGTCACACTTCGACACGACGACACGTCCGTCACTTGTCGCTCGTCCTTCAAATCTGATTTAGAACCCTAAATTTAGTGAACGTGTAATCGCGAGCTTCGGCGACTGAATTTCTTGCCCTAAATCGGACTCTAAATATCGGACCCTAAATTTAGGGAGGTGTAATACCCGCTTAATTGACCTTTGACAATCGACTGTGACCTTGACTTATGGCGGCAAAAATTTGAAATGTGTCCGTGACCACTGTGGTTCCTATTGTAAACTAGGATGCCAAAAGTGTTTTGAAACCAAAAAGGTTGAGAGCTATTTTTGGTTAATTAAATGTATGGGATTCAAGACAAGTACAAAGTGTTCAACTGAAATCGGCATAATTTGAAAGTGTGTTAAAGTAAATAAGCGCGCAGTGCAAAGCCACCGTTGTTTTATTGTAGCTAGGATGATTATCCTATCTACAAATGGATCTACTTATTTTGAGGAGGGAGAATAAGTATCTTCGTGTAAATATCTTTTTAATTTATTTGTGCATCCATATCCATACACCAAGCCATTAACAACACGCCGACTCGCTAACGCATTTGCTGATACAATCATAAAACTTCATTATGGAGACAGACTTTTGGACTTAAAAAGGACAAAAAGAGCTAATAATCCAAGTTTTACAGCTTTTTGTTCTTGAACTATGACTTTTTTGCTAAACTTGTTGATATGTCAAATTTTACATAATCACACCGCAGGCAGGCAGGCAGTGTCCACTGTCCAATCTAAATATACATAAAATGGCGATAAAGCCGTAGTCAACTGGAATGGTCCCGTCACTACCTGTTTACCTTGAATCTTGACTTTTACATTTGCTAAATTTAAATGTTGAATTCCTACACATACATATTATTTGATTTGGTACATAAATAATTATCTAGATATATCCGTGTTCAGGACCTGTCTAGGAAATTAATTTTAACCGACTTCAAATAAAGAGGAGGTTCTCCTGTATGTCTTAATTTTTGTCTAAACTCTAAAAGTCTAAATCATAGGGTCATATCTATGTCAAAGAATAACACACATAACAAAACATCACACCTTTAATCCCCGAAGCGTTGAGCAGAGGTGTACCCATTAGTACACCCACATTTCGCCAGTTATGGTATTACTATATTATCACGTTAAACTCGAGATGACTACGACCGGAAATAAAGTAAGAAGATGATATATGCTCCTATACTCTGAATGGACTACCTATTCATTTTATGTCGCATGAATACATAAGGTTTTCTTGTGGTAGGTGTACCTAAAGAAGCCCAACTTTTTCACCGCCAGCGAACACAGAACGCGATGCCTCGCCCAGCGCCAAGCTATATGATAATAGTTAAAATGAAGAGCAAGTAATGAAGTCGTGGCGCTGGTGGCACGAAAATCCGTAACTTCTATTGAAGTCCGTGGCGGTGAAAAGGTTAAAGTGTCGACTTAAAAGTGTTTAGCTGAAATAATGACCCACGGAAAAATAATGGTTTTTAAAAACATCCTTTTAAATATATATTTATAACTATACAACATAATTTTTTGTTTATGCGAAACCCGATACACCTGTCTAGTATTTTTGTGTAAAAAGAATCTAGGTATGTACAAAATTTTAATACCGTATCATAAAAAATCACAAAGTTATAAACTTGTATATTACTTGGTTGTCCGTTCAAAAACATGCTCATTTCGCGGTACACCCGCGTAAACCGCGTCTCCTGTGTTATACACTCGTGATAATAGTTTGGCAATAGGTACCTAACCGTACGGTGATTGTATTGTAATTAACTGGTAATAAAATTGACTTAATTAAAATATTTTTGAAAAAAAAAAATAACATTGTGTAAAAATTCTTAAAAATGAGTCCTTCCGCCCAACCCAGGGCGGAAGAACTCATTTGATGATTTTTACCAACTTAAAAAAAAAGACAGTTTCAAATACCCAATTTAGTCTCAGTCGGCTACAGGAAAAGCAGGTAGTTTATTTATATGCATCTACCTAAGTACTTAGAAATAAACGGAACTCAGAAATATTTTTTTGGCGTTTGTTCCGTTGGGTCTCCAACTCTCCGTGGGCATTTATAGGCTCTAAGCCGTTTAATTGTGGTCTCACCTGCAAACATGGGCGCTTGGGTAGGACGAGAACTGGGATCGGGAGAGGTGCGGGCGGCGGGGCGCTTGTAGCGTGATACACAAGAGGCGAAATGTGCACTGCACAGTCTTAAGATATGTGACGTCACAGTGGTATATATTATTTATTTCTCGCAGGCGAGGACTCAATTAGGCGGTTTAGCTATAGATACCTACCTTCAAAACATAGGTTCTTACTTGACCACCTGACATTGAGTGAGATAATAAAAAATAATAAAGATAATACTTAATAAAGGATCCACGGAAATTTATCATTGCCATTATATTTTATAATTACCTAATTTCCGTAAAGACTACAAATCAGCTCGATTCCAAAATGTCAAGGAATAAACTTTCGATCTCGTCAACAACACAGAAACCGGTCGGTTTGGATCATCAAACAACTTAAAATTTACCACACACAGTATGTACCTCTACCTACCTACCTACTTACTTAATTTTACGTAATTACTGATTAGGTCGGTTAGGTACTTAGTTAATCGGTGGCCGCTTTGATTTAATGCTGCACAACAAAAATGTTTGAAAATTACTAAGTAGATCCAGAGAAAGATTTAACAAGGTCCCTACCTACTAAGTAGTGTACAAATGAAATCCTAAGCTGTGTCCTAAGTATCTGCTCTGGACATTGTAGTAGGTAACATAGGTACTACTGCATCCTCCTTCGACTTTTTTTTTGGTTCCGTAGGTACCTCAAGAATACCAAACCCTAAGACTCTGCTAGACCATCCGTCTGACACAAGCATTTGACATTATCACAGAATGTATATTTCCTGTGGCCGCTGCAACAATAAATAAAAAAAAAAGAATTAAACTAAGTGATGGATGATCCCAAACCAGAAACGTGTTTTCTTTACTAAACTATTAAAAAAAATATTATAAGTAATGTAGGTACATAAAATCCATTGATAAAATCTAAATAAAAAATCTGAAAATTCTACATCCTTTTACCTACTTACCTACACTCTTAATAATATAAATGTGTACGTGCCATAATAAATAAAAGGTCAAAGACCAGTTTCGCAACATTTCTCTGTTAGTAAGGAACAAAGAGTTGCAAGCCCCTTCACTGCGGGCGCGGTGTAGGCGCACCGATCTGCAGGAAGCCTGTCCAAGGCGAATGCTCGATCAGCATTTCCCTTATTCTTATTCATAAAGCATAGGTGTACATAATCATAATATTTAAAGAAATCAATATCATCTTAACTTCCTGCTACCTACTTGTTTGTCGATAGCCTCCACATTATAAATTAATCTAAGTTTTTCTTTCTTCTGGTATTCTTGATGTTGATTAGGGCCTACCAGAAGAAAACTTAGCCGTGTTTTAAATACTTACCTGTATTTATTAGGTAAGTACCTATTTTAAACGCAGAGCAGCTAGGTGACCTATGGAAACTTTTCAATTTACATGGCTTCAATTTTCAAGACAAGTAATTAATAGATAGAACTTAGTTACTGTCTGCAGTCCACTGCACAAGGTCATATCGGATTTCCGGAATGCCCATGACACTTAAAGTAAGCTTCCGTTTCCCACTAAAATACTATAAGTTCAGGTTTGTCCACACAATAAAAACAACAAGCTACAAAATAAATAAAATAGCTCATCTCTTCAGTCTTCAGTCAATAACATCATTACTTTTAAAGATTTCGGAAAGTAAGTATTGGAATAGTCTGTGGTTGAAAATAAAGGGTCAGTGTTATGACTTTATGAGATAGGAAATCAATGGTAGGTAGTGAATATTGATTTATCTCTTTACACTGATTTACTAGTAGTTTTAGGATTCAATTATCCTGAAACCACTGGTAAATCAGTGTAAATAAATCAGCAGTAAAACTGGCACTGGCCAAAAACTTAGCAGGTAAGTACTTAGACGGTAGACCAATGTCTACCTGCTAAGTTTTTGGGCTTTTGGCACACGAGTTGCAAAGTCGACGAACGTATCGTTTTCTATTTCCAATTTGCAGACCGTAAACTATGCTCTATCTAAGTATATCTTTAGGAGAGTTCTTGATTTTTAAATCTACTTCAAAAGTCGTTAGCGATTAGAATTCACAATAAAACTGTGAAAATAAGTATAATAGAACTGGGTGATAGCCGATAGCGAGAATCCTTTTTCGAGGTCACATCCAACTGCTTACTATGCAGTGTGCGTCAGATGGACCGTGGAATTTCGCCGCTACTAACCAGCGGTCGTCTTGGGGCCACTGACACCAAGACTGCAGCATTGCTCTTATTTTTTTCACGAAACACCCGTACCTACCTACACAGATTTTTGTACAGCTTTTTTTACGTAAATAAAACGGTGGTTATGCATCTCAATCAGGTAGGTAAGTAATAAAAAATAGGTACCTATTCTTATGGTGCTCCAAAACGGGTAATATCTACCATTACTGCAATGTGTAGCTGCAACATTTTCGAGTACCTATGGCCCGGTAATACTTACCTAGGAGTATGAACTTGACAATGAATTGCAGCCAAACATTGCCGGGGCAATTTATAGCCTACTAGCTTTTGCCCGCAACTTCGTCTGCGTAAACGTCGGCTATCGCGGACGGAATAAAAAGTAGCCTTTGTCCTTCCTTAGGGTTTAAACTAACCCCGTATCGAATTTCATCATAATCGGTTCAGTAGTTTAGTGGTAAAAGCTTAACATACAGACAGACTAGTAAGGATAAAGGAGCGCTGAACTATCTGGTGCCACACTGAAAATATTGCCGAGTATTTCAGAAATATGTTTTAAAGTAGGTATGGCTCGGTCATGCTAATTAAAAATACCTATATAGGTAGGTATTGCTGGAAATGTATTGCAGCCACACATTGGGCGTGAAAATAAGGGTCGTTTACTTTAGAGTTAGAGCATCATAACAGGAAACCAGATGCGATTAATGCGAAGAGATGTTAAATCTTACAGAGCCTGATCAAATCTTTCTTATGTGCACTTCAAATGTTTTATGTAAGAAATGTGACGCATAAAACTGTTTCCTATAAAAGTACCAGGACCTATTACCTGGGGGCCTACCACCACCTCTTATAACAATATTATTTTAATATTTCTTTAACTTCCGCATTGTTGGATTTTCAACGCTCGATTCAGCGCCGAGAGTTGAAAATGCAATAACAGAAACCACAAAGTTTGTTTTAAGAGATGGCGGTAGGCTGCGCCCTGTAAAGCAGCTGATAGAGCTAGATAATAACAATATGGTTGATTAGATGTGATTTCCTAGTTACGATTTCTAATGTCATTGTGTATATTTTATGTCTCGTTAGCCTTCACGATATAGACGGCCGTGCTTTTATAAGGTGACAAGACGTTCTAAAACCTAACAAAGAATAAAAATAAAACAAAAACTGATTTTAGAGTTTTATTGCAGACACAGGGTCAGATTTAAATTTCTTATCTTATTATTAGCTACGATACGGACGTTTTGACGGGTGTTTTGACAGATAAAAAGTTTATCACAGGTAGGTAGACTACCTACAATTAAAACCAATAGTAAGTAAGTAAATAAAGTTTTTAGTATAAGTATTAGGTACATAATGGTAATAATAACTCAATTATTTTACGTCCAATTTTTCTATATTGCCCGTTTCATCTTTTAGCTTTCAACACAGCTGCTCACTTGTTTATCTATTAGTTAGAGATTTATTGACCGATGCGCACGCGCAGTCTTAAACAATGTATATTCGGTATGTGTGTAATTCTCTGCGAGTTTATTTAGAATTAAAAAAAAATGTGGTTTTTGTTTAGTAATATTTTTAACAAACTTGCTTGTAATGTGGCCCTTCTTGCACCGCTTTCATAATGTCATTTAAGCTAGGTACCTCATTATGAGGGACTTGAGTAATTAAAGAAAAAAAAAACACAGTATAGCTAAAACAAAAAAATGCCTCCCTAAGTAATAACTTTTTTATCTTACCTAAAACTATTTTTAACCAAAAGAAGGGTCGTTCTCATAAATACAATGTGAAACTTAAATAAACATGCCAATTTCATCAAATTTTAATTATTTATTTAAGACAACAAATTATTTATTTGTGTAGGTACATGTATACATATACCTACCTTTCTAGATTAGAAGCATAATAACGTAGTACGTAGGTACGTGTATAACCAACATAGTACCAGCTGCTCATGTGATAAAGCAATTCAGCGGACCATAGAAAATCGTAGTTTATTGTTGTAGGCTAGCTCAATACATGCAGAAACAACAAACAAACTACCTTTGTAAATGTATGGAGAATGAAAACAAAACCTTCAGACAAGTCAAACGAGTCGAAACTATCGTAAGTTGAGTGCTCTGGCGCAAGGAATGCGCAATTTTAACATTTGAGTGGGTGTTGGTGTTGTAATTTGCAACACCAACACCCACTCAAGTTGCCATCCTACCAGCTTATATTTGTGCGTGTACCCTCAACCCTGACGCACAAATGAGATTTCAGGTTAGTATTTAATTTCTCATTATTGTAGGCGGAGGCACTTAGCGAACTAGGTTTCATAATAATTGTGCAAGTCAAGAAAGCAGATTGCCTGGAATGCAGATTTTTTGTCAAGTTTTGTATGTTATTATTGCGGCGTTACAGCGTGGCATTACGGTCATTGACCGACCATGATTTTCTAACATTCTTAATCTAATAAGGGAAACAACAATCCTTCAGCATGTTACATGTGTAAAACGATAGCTTTTTATTCAGCTTCCTATTCCCACGAAAAGATATCAGGGAAAAGGCTATTGCCATCATGGCAATAGCCCTTTTATACATTACTAGCTGTTCGCCGCGGTTACACCCGCGTCTTTGGTTACTGCTCCGCTCCCGTAGGTCGTAGCGTGATGGTATATAGCCTATAGCCTTCCTCGATAACTAATCTATCTAACACTGAAAGAATTTTTCAAATCGGACCAGTAGTTCCAGAGATTAGCGCGTTCAAACAAACAAACAAACAAACAAACAAACTCTGTAGCTTTATAATATTAGTATAGATTTTTCTACGTTTTAGCATGGCAAATTGGCAATGCCATGCTAAAACGTAGCAAACAATGATGAAAATTACCTATATCCGACTTAAAATAGAAGGTGGTTCACAAATTCACAATAGAGCCGCGTTTCTTATGCTAGCTCATATTATTATCTCCAGAATTTCTCAACCGTATTTAATGATTCTTTGTTCAAATTATCTACTTTCATGTAGTTAATTTTATTGTACTTACTTACTATAGTATTTCAGACGACATGGTAGGCGCAGTGGCTGAGTGATTGGAAGCTGCGCTGCCTGGTTATTTATGATTGTGTACGTTTGTTATCTATACTTATCTATACTAATATTATAAAGAGGAAAACTTTGTATTTTTGTTTTTTTGTTTGTTTGTTTGTTTGTTTGTAATGGATAAACTCAAAAACTACTGGACCGATTTTGAAAATTCTTTCACCATTAGAAAGCTACATTATCTGCGAGTGACATAGGCTATATTTTATTTTAGAAAAAATAGGGGTCCGTAAGATATTTGGGTTTTTCGGACCCAAGGTGTAAACTCGCTAAAACTCGAGAACGGCTGGGCCGATTTAGCTGATTTTGATTTTGAAATGTTCGTGGAGGTCTAGGGAAGGTTTGAAGGTGAGAAAATATGGGGTAGGGGTAGGGTAGGGGCATGATACCACGCGAACGAAGTCCCTAAAACAGCTCTTTTAATATGAAGTCGGGAAGTCGGTCTCAAGGGTAGGGGTAGGGTAGGGGTTGGGTACGCGTAGGGTAGGGGTCGGGTAGGGGTAGGGTAGGGGTAGTGTAGGGTAGGGTAGGGGTAGTGTAGGGGTAGGGGTAGGGTACGGGTAGGGTAGGGGTAGTGTAGGCGTAGGGTAGGGTTGGGGTAGGGTAGGGTAGGGTTAGGGTAGGGGTAGGGTAGGGGTAGGGTTAGGGTAGGGGTTGGGGTAGGGTAGGGGTAGGGTAGAGGTAGGGTAGAGGTAGGGTAGGGGTAGGGTAGGGGTAGGGTAGGGGTAGGGTAGGGGTAGGGTAGGGGTAGGGTAGGGTAGGGTAGGGGTAGGTTAGGGGTAGGGTAGGGGTAGGGTAGGGGTAGGGTAGGGGTAGGGTAGGGGTAGGGTAGGGGTAGGGTAGGGGTAGGGTTGGGAAGGGTAGGGTTAGGGTAGGGGTAGGGTAGGGGTAGGGTAGGGGTAGGGTATTGGTAGGGTAGGGTAGGGGTAGGGTAGGGGTAGGGTAGGGGTAGGGTAGGGGTAGGGTAGGGGTAGGGTAGGGGTAGGGTAGGGGTAGGGTAGGGGTAGGGTAGGGGTAGGGTAGGGGTAGGGTAGGGGTAGGGTAGGGGTAGGGTAGGGGTAGGGTAGGGGTAGGGTAGGGGTAGGGTAGGGGTAGGGTAGGGGTAGGGTAGGGGTAGGGTAGGGTAGGGGTAGGGTTGGGGTAGGGTAGGGGTAGGGTAGGGGTAGGGTAGGGGTAGGGTAGGGGTAGGGTAGTGGTAGGGTAGGGGTAGGGTAGGGGTAGGGTAGGGGTAGGGTAGGGGTATGGTAGGGGTAGGGTAGGGGTAGTGTAGGGGTAGGGTAGGGTAGGAGTAGGGTAGGGGTAGGGTAGGGGTAGGGTAGGGGTAAGGTAGGGGTAGTGTAGGGGTAGGGTAGGGTAGGGGTAGGGGTAGGGCAGGGGGTAGGGTAATGCAGGGTTAGGGTAGGAGTATTGGTAGTGTAGGATACCACGCGAACGAAGTCGCGGCGGGTCAGCTAGTTAATATTATAAAGCTGCAGTGTTTGTTTGTTTGTTTGTTTGAACGCGCTAATCTCTGGAACTACTGGTCCGATTTGAAAAATTATTTCAGTGTTAGATAGATTAGTTATCGAGGAAGGCTATAGGCTACATACCATCACGCTACGACCTACGGGAGCGGAGGAGTAACCAAAGACGAGAGTGTAACCGCGGCGGACAGCTAGTTAAAAAATAAATATAAATGTTCCTCATTTTTATTAGTGGCAAAACTAATCATAATAATAAATATAAAGGATGTTCAATTGGGTGTAATACTTAATTTATGTCCGTTTAAAAACGATTTTTCTACTGAATTCATAAAGCGATACAGTAAATCAAGTGGGTATATTTATGCCTGAAATCAACTTTGAAGGATCTTTTATTATACTTACCTATCAATCCGTTATCAGTTTTATTGAGATATTGGAACTATCTGAGACGCCGATCAATAATGATCCAATCCGACAATAGATTTATCTCAGTGAAGATATTATGTATATTACCTACCTACCTATATTAAACCTTCTTACTAAAATAGTGCTTTGTCAAAGTAGTGTTTAAATAAAAAAACAATAGTAAGGTTGGTCTCTCACAAGTAATTGATCGATGTTATTATAATTATTTTATAGAAGTAAGTATTTAAATTTGTGAGGTGCATTTGCACTTCACTAAACAATTAAATAGTACGAATGCGTAGGCCAGTGACCGCGTGTGACCGGAGCAGAGCCACCGCGCCGTATTCACTACTAGCTTTTGCCCGCAACTTCGTCTGCGTGGAAGATAAGAAAAAAAAATTGGTATCATTTACAACGGGTAAAAGGCAAATTGTATTAAGCGACAATTTGGTCGTGTTATATTTTAAACCTTATTAGATGTGTACACAAACGCCTAATAAGGTTGAAAATATAACACAACCAAATTGTCGCTTAATACATTTTGCCTTTCACCCGTCGTTTAGGTAGGAACATTGTAAACTTCACCTACAGGGTATGAAGTGAAAATTCACCTCCCTTCCACCCTACACCTACTTCATAGGAACATGTACACTATGTAACAAAAACCCTGTCAGATCAGTGTTGCCGTTGATCAGTTTTTATGTTTTATTTTAATGTAATTAAGTACTTCTTTTTTTTTTTTTTTCACTGGGGAAAAATAATAATCTCAAATCCATTAAATGGTTACGTATATGTGTACGCAGTACGATGCCGAATGGATCGGACAGGGTTTTTGTTACATGTATAAATTACCTATTGAAATTTAAAAAAAACGGTGTTCTTCCCGCACAAGTTAAAAACGTTCAGCGCCACAAGCGCAATTTTTGTGCAGTCAGATCTGCGCACGCTGCTAAAGCAGTCAATTTGGCCAGTAACGTGGGGGGGCGTTTTTTATGATGATTTAAAAATAAAATGATTGTACATACCTATAATATTTTTTCGTTTTTGGCCTTTGGCGCTCCGCAATAAATAAAGTACCTACCTTTCCAACAGTGAAAGATTTTTGTAATTGGACCGTACTGCCTATTGGTCCTATTTCAAAGATTACCTCTTAATTAATAAAAAGATTTTTTACAAAAAAATCTTTTTATTTTTCACTTTTGAGTGCTTGTGGATTAATGTTTGAAATCCTTACAAAAAGCCCTTTCAAACAATACCTCACACGATATATTTAATTTTGGAAACTGGTAGGACGTACCCCCCCCCCCCCTTTTCCTTCAGTCAGTCATCGACTACATGTTTAAACAAAGCAATTTCACTTGTTACGATATTGCTGCTGTGATTCTGTGAGGAGTTCCATTCCATATCTCCGAAGTTCATCATCAGATATTGAAATGGTGACAATGGGACCACACGGGAAGCACCAGCTTTCAAATAAAAAAAGAATCATGAAATCGGTTCACCCAGTTCGCAAGTTAGGAGCTAACAAACATAAAAAAAAATATGTACAGTCGAATTGATAACCTCCTCCTTTTTTTGAAGTCGGTTAAAAACAAAAAACAGACTAATTTTACCTCTTTTGGATATTAGTGTAGAAGTCTGTAGGATTGTAATAAATCCCTCGCCCGCGCATTCCTGCTGCCCTACCATGAACTCTTATTGCGATCCAAAAAACTGAATTGTTCTTCAAATAAGTCAATATAACGCATCAATTTATGCGTTATATTGACTTATTTGAAGAACAATTCAGTTTTTTGGATCGCAATAAGAGTTCATGGTAGGGCAGCTGGTCTTCTCAACCAGGCGTGGGCGACGCGCCTCTGATGGCAGCTCTCCATTTGCGCGCGTCCGCGCACGCGTATGTCTAGAAATCCGTCTGCCCTCTTCACTTCCGTCTGTGTCAGTGTGATCTCTTTGATCCCTTTGATGCGTGCCCAAAAAACCGACAAATCACGGATTGCGGCAGGGACGCAGGCAGACGCGGACACGCAGGCAGATCTCGACAGATTTCGCCCTCTCCACTATGCGCGGATGCATCCGCGGACGCGTCGCTCGACGTGTCCGCGGAAATGGAGAGCTGCCATGACGCGTCGTGTGCTTTTCCCAAATCAATGTTTTCCAGATTACATAATTATCGCCAAACCTATATTGTTGTGTTATAATATGTTACGCAAATAATTATGTAGGCACCACGTAAATACCCATGTGTGCCTAAGACTTGCTACTCGTTATCCTCTAGTTTTAGCTGTAGTCTTATCGACGGATAATGCTTACAATATCCGTTATAAAAGGAAAATGCTATTATCAGAAGATATATATTTTCTGCGATATTATAATAATAATAAGTAGGTAGGTACTTACTTAAAAATAAGGAAATATTATTTAGATTTCTGTGGATGATACAGTTATCATTTCGATTTGGTTCTATGAACTTCATTTTTCTGATTTGGTATGTAAGTAGGTAATTTCCTAGTTATATCATTCAGGCTACTTAAATGATCAAAAGAAAGCCTGCATGACGTGAAGTTACCTATTCAGCATAGTGCTCCTGGAACGAAATCGAAATGATAACGGTATCGTTCAATGATTCGAGGGTAGTTGGACCTAATTTGAGTTTTTTTTATGAGTCTACGCACTCCCGCTGAAGCAGTCGATGAAGTTTGGCATTTATGTATGCTAATGTATCAAAAGTTGAATGGACTATTAGGTAAGTAGTGTAAGTACTCGGGAATTACGTCCTACGAAAGCCGAATGCCAAGAACTCAATAACCTTCACATTCGTACAATCTGCACCATAAATACGATAGGATCGGTGGTACCACCAATTATGATAGTTGAAACAAAATATCATTGGTTGAAACAGTTCGAGTGTTAGCACTTGGCAATTTTAAATATTTTGTGGTATTATTTTGTAATTGGTACGTAGTTAGGTAGGCAGTTTGTATTCATTTTGAAAGTCATTATGTCGCAACGACGACGGCGTCTATCATATCATATTGAAGGATTGTTGTAAGCGTTGCTTAATGCCAAAGTTTCAATGTGCTCAACTGGTATGCGCTTGTCTGGTGTGTGTTAGGTGGCGGTGGCGGGGGTGCAGTATGTGTGGCGGCGTGGCTGACAAGTGGGTCGTGTTGTGAAACAGAGAGAGGTGGTTGGTGACGACGTCTGCGCAATAGCTGCAGCGGTGCCGGCGCACGCGCCCCGTCTCACGCTTTTCTCTCATACACAATACAAAGACAACGCTGCTAATTTAAATTCCTGATTGTCGATTGTTTGTAGCTAAGTAAAAAAATAAGACTAGAGCTGAACTGAAAATAATTTATCACGGATTGAAATAGGTGTACCTACATTAATAATTATTAAGAATCTCTCTCTGCATCTAAGGCAGCTTCAATCAATTCAACTCATAAAATTGTTCGTCTCTGATATAATACTTAAATCTACCTAATTAAATTACTAAATTTAATAACTATAAATAAAAATAGTCTATCATCTATCACAATCGATTTTTCTGTCATTCTGTCTCACTCTAGATAATGCAACTTCCGGAGATAATACGACTACTTTCCTGTTTTATAAGTTTAAATAATAACCACGATAATAAGTAACAGTATCCTATCTTATCGAATTTAAATCGTAAGTATCGTAACATGACGTCCAGATTGGCGCTATACGACAGCTTTGATCTGAGGAAATTATCGAAGTGATAAAGGTTTTCGATAAACGAGTTATAGGTAATCTTGATAATTATTAAACGAGGAGTTTAATACGAATACAGGGGATTTACCCGAGTAAATTGGCTAACTAGGTACATAAATCCGATGGATCCAAGGATCCAAGCAATAGGCTCGCCGCATAAGTACAGGGACTCATTATACAGCATGTAACAAAAACCCTGTCCGATCCTTAAGGGTATTATTCGGCATCGTACTGCGTACACATATACGTAACTATTATTATTTATTATTAGAGATTATGATTTTTCCCCAGTGAAAAAAAAAAGAAGAAAGAAGAAGTAATTCAATTAAAATAAAACACAAAAACTGATCAAGCAACGGCAACACTGATTTGACAGGGTTTTTGTTACATAGTGTATATAATCGGCGAAATGTCTACCTATAGTACCTACTATTATCAACTATCTTATTTAATTGTTATTATCAAAAATTCTAAACTATTATGAACGTATAGATTGCCTCGTTGGTCTAGTGGTCGCAAAGCGCAATTGCTGAGCACTTGAGGTCTTGGGTTCGATTCCCAGATCGGGCAGTGTTATTGGGTTTTTCCATCAGGAATTTCTCAGTAGCAGCCTCGGAGTCTGAATTTATGCCCGGTTGATGGCCAGAGGCTAGCCCCCTATTACATGGGACTTAAACATAATTGGCGAAATGTGGGTGTACTAATGGGTACACCTCTGCCTAGCCTTTCGGGAATTACAGGCGTGATGTTATGTTATAAATCATTTATTTACTCATAAAAATTAAATTATAATTTTTTTCAAAGCTTTGAATGGCAAAAATGAGATTAACCTTGAGCAGTAAGGTATTAATCAATTAACGAACCGCATCGTCATCCACGTAATACAGCACGTAGGTATATGTATACATGTAATACACAACACAGACTAACTTAACATTTGGAGCAAATAGCTGTTACTTTATAGGTATGTTTACACATACCTATAAAGTAACAGCTGAATAAATATATACCTTTACTAACATAATATTAACAACTAATTGCAAGTAACAAAGAATTTTACGATAAGCCATAAAAGTCTAATTAACTGATAAAGTACCTACCTAATAAAACTTAAAGAAAGAAGTGAGCATTACAGGATCGTATCAAGTAGAGTTTTGTTTTCTCTTTCTGCCTACCTCGTTGGGATAAGGTGCTAATTAATGATTAATGTACCTACCTATAATGTCTTTCAACAGTTCTCATTGCACCGCTTTTAGGTTTATAATCAAGAATCAAACACGCGTGCCTACTTTTTAATTTCAGCAATATGTCCAAACAATAATAAGGTAGATACCATAAAACATTTTTTAGAATAGTTATTTATTGAGCTAATAAAAAAGCATTTATTCCAACAAACTATTTATTTTGTATACAAATTAATATTATTTTGTGATAGAAATACGAAACATAGTAATTTATTAAAAATATATTTTTATTTTAATCTTACTTCATTATTATTCGGATTTTAGATCCTCTTCTTAATATGGAATATTCAAATCAATTTAGATTTTAGCCGTTCTAACAAGTTTATCAGTTTGAAGGTCAAATATTCAAATCCGGTGACCAACAGAATGTAATGATTATTTAATCATTCCTCTGAGTAACGAATTAATATTTGAATGCTATACAAAGCTATAATTAGGTACTTACTGTTCTAGATTTAGGGGGCACGTAAAATAAAATGATTTAGGGCATTAGGGCTGATTTTTCAATAGTAAGTTAACTTCCCTCCGTTAAAAGTTATCTGACGATTGAAAACTTACCCCCTATAGTAATTTGGATACCACTACAATAACTTCAAGTGTTTTTTTATTTAGGAAAGTTTACGTTATTAATTTAACTATTTAAAATTTTCTTTTATGGGGCTGTTATGTGTGTAAATTAATACGAAATATGTATTTTTACGTTGCACATGTATGGACAATTTTATTACGGGAGATAAAAAAGTGATAAGTAATTATAATAGTCTAATTCCGCCTTATATGCAGCTGCCCTACCATGAACTCTTATTGCGATCCAAAAAACTGAATTGTTCTTCAAATAAGTCAATATAACGCATCAATTTATGCGTTATATTGACGTATTTGAAGAACAGTTCAGTTTTTGGATCGCGATAAGAGAAAATACGTCAATAAATGACATAAATTGATGCGTTATATTGACTTATTTGAAGAACAATTCAGTTTTTTGGATCGCAATAAGAGTTCATGGTAGGGCAGCAGATCTCTAAAATTGACTCGCACACTGGACTAGACCTTAGTGTGCTATCAGTTTAGGAGACCGGGTTTTCCAATAAGTAGGTACTTTCATCGTTAAAGAACCTACTTATTTATAATATAATAGGATTTCAACACTTCGGTGGAAGACACACTCATGAATACATCACAATTTTACCAACAATATCACGTACTTAAATCTTAGTGATTTAAGTTTACAGTTACAGTTTACATTGAAGATTATTCAGAGATAACAAGAAACTTTTTAAAAATGTATTTAGTTACCTGAGCGACTCCAGTTTCATTCCCTTAGGGCAGGGGTTACCAATTAGTTTTATTGGAGGACCGTATTTGAAAAGTTGCCTAAAATCTACGATTCCATATCAGATAACTAATAATTGTGACTTTTTTAGTGACTAAGTTACTAATTCATATATTATTGTTAGAAATTCCATATAGCTTAGGTACTTATTAAATAGGTAAAATGTTTGTAGACAAGGAATTTCATTTCTAAATGAAAAAGTTATATAAATTGATTGACCGTGACTAAAAGCTTCATACTTTAACACTCCGCTGACTGATATAAGGCATGCCAGGCGTCACTGACTACGCGGCAGGCATGAGTATAAGTAGAGGGTGATTGACATCGACTGCAATGACAGGTACCTAAGATATCAGGTTACTGTAAATTTGTTAATTGAACACTTTCAATATTCTCGAAGTAGACAAAAGTTATACAATCGCCAGGAGTAATGTGTGATGCACAAGACGATCGATAGGAAAATAGTAAAATTTTAGTAGATTTTGATAGAGAAAGAAAAAACATAATATTCGTGATTTTTTGTATTTATTTTAATATCAGTAGTACCTATGAAGTTTTACCGAAAAATAATAATATTAATATATTATTACAATGTGTTCGTATTCTAAACAGCTCTGCATTTGATCCAGATCCGAGAAATATAGGTCCAAAGTATCCGGTACAGCTATTTTTTTAGGCACTAGATCCGGATTGTATCCTTTCAAATTTAGAAGTTTCCGATTCTGATCGATTACTTTGAATTCGGGTACAAATTGGTTACGGTGCGGTGGTTAAATAACCCTGTTGTGAGTTTTATACTTCAATAGCATTGGAAAAGAATGAAAGTAGGTACTGTGCTGGGAAAAATACTCAGGAATAGTAAATAGTGTTGGCATATATAAATTCGTATTAAATGAAAGTATCAGTAAAAATATAACAATAGATAAATAACAATAGGTATATTATATTAAGGTGTTTTAAACCTGACTTGGTAAATAAATAAATATACGAAATGTATTTTTATCAGATATTTAATATCAAAAATATCTAAGCTAAGATTTTTGACTAGCGATTAATTTAGAATATAAAAATAAACAACAGTAAGTTAATGAACGATATTTACAAATTACTTTTAAAAAATGTCGTACCTAGAAAGATGTTTTAATGAGAGCACTTTGTACCTACCTACATCCCGAATAACTAAGCTTTTATTTTATGAACCATTAAAACATTACCTAATATAAATAAGTAGGTACTCACTTACACAAAAAAATATCTTCCTGAAGATTAAACACATTAATTTAGATTTCTAACTATACCTAGGTACTTATGTATTTCAGGGAATATTTACAACGATGAAAATTCAATTTGAGTAGGTAATCGTTTGTTATAAAATTGATTAAGTGCGCACTTATCTTACATTTCCTCGTTTTCGAACCTTATCAACAAACAGATTTAAAATGATGAAGTTATACACACATAATTCCAATTATAAGTAAATAATATTTATAGCACGACTATTGAGCTTTATTATAAAAGGCGAATTAGGTATCTGCCATCATCGAATTAGTGGTTTGAAAAACAATTTTGATTCATTAAAACGATTTACATACCTAAGTACTTATTCTAATCAGATAGATTCATGTTTTACATCAAAAAGTGTGTATTATTCTAGATCTAGAACATCAAGTCTTAATATTTATAATTTACAAAACTAACGTATAAGTACATACTAAGAATCTCAATTGAATGTGATGCATTTTAACGATATTCAACCCTTTGAATGCCATACAAATGTGTGCAGGTTTGGTAGGCGAATCATATTCGCACTCTTATGTGCTTCCACATAAAAACCAGCGGGCCATACAGGTATCATCCAGAAGGCCGCAGGTTGAGTACCACTACATATAATAGAATATTAAGTAAATATAATATGATATTCAAAGAATAATAACAATCTGATCACTAATGTTTACGATTAATCTGAATTTGATAATTAAAACACTTATCAAATCATAACATCTGTAAAAATAAATTATGGAACATGAAAAATAAATTTTGTTGATGTACTTAAGTAAGTAAAGATAACATACACTTTATCGTAGAACAGTATTCCGACAGAACAAGTTCATTGTAACTTTTTAAGTAACATCATATTTGCATCAAGTACTTAGGTAAATAAATTGCACATTTGTGGTAATTCCTCATTTCACTACAACAATATTGTCCAGGCTAACAATTATGGATAATAGGTTTCTAAATAACAAATATCAAGTAACTTATGTTTTTCTATTTGTAATATTGCATAATGTAACTGTTTGTTGTTCCTATTTAATAAAAAAATAAAATAAAATAAATCGCGTCCGATAGCGTTACAATAAAAGCGCTTATTAAAGTATCTTTGCTAAAATTAATTACAGAAAACATGTACCCAACCGTTCAGGTATACAGGTGTGATGTTATTATGTAGTTATTATTACAGAAAGGTAATAATCTAACTATTTTACATTAATTGCCATTAATTGGCAGTAAGCACAAGTCAGATAGCATTCTTAAGAAATTACACAAAGACTCACAAGATTAAAATTATAAATCAAGAAAATTGGGCGAGAATTTCATTTACAACTTTAATTTAATATTAGACTGCTGTCTGTCCGTCCTTAGCCGGTATGCAGGCGAGAGGCATGGCCTTGATAAATCTTGTAAAGTCATACCTAAAACATTTACCTATTGACGAAGTAATGGAATGTCAATGGAACTTTATTACGTTATAAAATAGAAAAAGTCTCGGAATGTATGAAAATTAACAGGAAACAAAGCATACAAAATATTCACACACACGGGTAAAAATCTAGTTCCCGAATATTGCCAGCGGTAGTTTTATAGACCGTACATTGATAAGTATATTACCTTACAGGCATAATTATATCAATCGCAGTATAGCCAAAGTATTGTAGATTTAACAACAATAATCCACGTTTTTGGTCCATTACTAAATAAAATATTTTTTTTTCTGTCAATAATTAAACTTTACTTAATTATCGATCACTTAACTTTACATTGCTAATAACTATAGCAGGCTGTGCGAAGACTATTACAATAGCATCAAGTTACCTACTCAACGGTTACCGATTTAGCGAGATTGCGTGGGCAGTCGACGTTGCAGTCGCGCAACACGGCAATGTGGTAGGCGAGGAGCTGCATTGGGATAACTGTGAGAACTCCCTGGAGGCAGTCCACAGTTTTAGGTATTTGAAGGCAACGCGACGCAAAAGCCATTGTTTCTTTGTCACCTTCCTCACAAATGAGGATGGGGCGACCTTGACGGGCAGTTACTTGCTGCAGTGCATTCATGCATTTTGTGTAAACAGGATCGCGCATCACGATCATTAGAACCGGCATCGAGTCGTCGATTAGCGCGAGCGGGCCATGCTTCAGTTCGCCGGCCATAATGCCCTCACTGTGCATGTACGTCAATTCTTTTACTTTCAAGGCGCCTTCAAGGCAAGTCGCGAAGTTGTATCCGCGGCCCATTATAAGTAGAGATCGTTGACGGAACAGGTCTTCAGCTAAAGTTTTTACTTCTTTGTCAAGAGCTAATACTTGACGGATCTTGGTGTCCAATTCATGAAGTCCTTCAATTATATCAGCACGCCTTTTTTGTAGTGAGATGCGATCCTCGCTGATTACGAGGGCAAACATCACTAACGACACAAACTGCGAAGTGTAAGCTTTTGTTGATGCCACACCAATTTCTGGGCCCGCGTTAATATGGACGCCGCAGTGAGACTCGCGACAGATAGAACTGCCCACTGTGTTGGTGATACCAACAATGAGAGCACCGTGACGTTTGCAGTAGCGGAGTGCCATTAGGGTGTCTGCAGTTTCTCCAGATTGAGAGATAAAGAAGCACACATCATCACGGAACACCGGTGTGTTCCTGTCCAGGAAATCCGAAGCTAGCTCAACCATAACAGGCAGCTCAGTTAACTCTTCCAAAAGCTGACGAGTAGCCACAGCGCTGTGGTAGCTGGTACCACAGCCTATTAACATTAATCTTCTGCATCGTTTGATCTCTGGGATATAATCTTTAATGCCTCCTAAGGTAACAGTGCTATCTGCGAAATTGAGACGTCCTCTCATTGTGTTCACAATAGACTCGGGCTGTTCAAAAATTTCTTTTTGCATGAAGTAGTCATAATTTCCTTTCATTATTTGTTGGAGTTCAAGTTTCAGAGTGAAAATTTCTCGCTGGTGAGGGTCAGTACTGCTGCCAGACAGACGGTGAATGCTAAGGACACCATCTTTGATATGAGCAACATCATCATCTTCAAAGTAAAGCACTCTGTTAGTATGTTCAATAACAGCACTAGCATCAGAGGCAAAGAAATATTCAACTTCCCTTTCTTCTTCAGGCTGGAAGTGAGCATGACTGTTCACTCGCGGGACAGATGGCACGACACCGCGGGTGGCTTTGTTGTTTGTGTACATAATGGGTACATGATCACTGGAAAGGCGACGACGCGTCTTGATGCCCACAAGCAATGGGCTACCACGGCGAGTTGCTACACACTCATTTGGGAAATAACGGGACTTGAAGCACAAAGCAAAAGCACCTTCTAACTGTTGTATTACCTGTTCTGCCAGCTCTTGGAAGCTGAAATTCTTGTGCTGGTTGTACAGATGGTGAATCAGTTTGACAATTGCTTCTGTATCAGTTTGGGATTCAAAGATGTAGCCTTTGTTTTCAAGGAAAGTTTTAACTTCTTTGTAGTTGGTAATGATTCCATTATGGATGACAACGAAGGCGTTGTCCTCGCCAGATCGCTGCGGATGTGAGTTGACAGCACTAGGCTCTCCATGGGTAGCCCATCTCGTGTGCGCAATACCGCAATGCGAGTCCACACTATCTTCCACTGACAGTTCAGGACTGCGCTCCTGCAACAGTTCTTCAAGAGCGGCTACTTTGCCGCTTCGTTTAAGAACAGCTATGTCTTTCTGATCAGCGGCGTCCACAGCAACGCCCGCCGAATCATAGCCACGATATTCCAAGCGTTTTAATCCGGTAACTAACAATTCCAATATTTCACGCCGAGTTTTAGGCGTTAGATGATTTATATATGCAAAAATTCCACACATCGTAAATGAAGCAGAACGGTTTTTGGATCCAAGCGTACAAAACGACGGCTCGCGGCAGACTGCAGTTGCTACAAAACACAACAGATATTGAAGGCCTACGCGTATTGCTCCTACCACTAATAAGTTACTTTCACTTACGGCAAAGCACACGTCATCGTGTTTCGTTATCAACAACTCAGTGGTATCGTAAGTAAATATTTTATGCGGCGAAAACTCATCCACCTCACAGAAACTTGATGACACCAACAAACTGTCAAACAAGTCGTAATATACTTGTCACTGTCAGCTCTGACAGAAAAGTATTTTAATGTCAGTCAAAACGTCAAAATGTTCACTGAATTCTGAAATAATTAAATTAAATTCCGTTTACGAAGAAAATATTCGTTACAATGGGGTATGCCCGGCATTTGGAGCCAAAGACATAAGAAAAAAAGGTACATCTTTTTATGAAACTTGTATTTTATTGTATTTATTGACATTTCAAAGCGGCAGCGTTGGCCACTGACTTGTATCTATGGAGAGTCTCTTACTGCGGCTAGTACAAACATGGTTTCATACGATATAAGAATCTTATTTGTATCAGTTATCACATGAAACGTTCTGTCAGATATTTAGTCATAACAAGGGCATTTCCATTATGTTATCTTTAAAGGTAAAGTCCATCCATAAAATATACAAGTCACAAGTCAATGTGTTTGTAAGTAGAATAAAAGTTGACATTGACATGCTCAGCATTCAGCAACACAATGTAGAATTGTCATTCTCTATTAACTATTGCAGCAACTGGCAACTAGCTGGCAACTAGCACATAGCAACTCGAGTTTCGAGTTGCGGCAATCGTCAACAGTTTTCAGTTGCTGCAATCGATGACTAAGTTAGTTGCTAATTGCCGCAACTAGCAACTGTTAAATATTATACTGGTTTTTAATGTTGCCGGTTTCCTCAACCGTCAATCGCAACGTGACGGGCGATTTTACACCCTCCCTCCCTCTCCCTCTGTGCCCAGCCCCGGCAATGCCAGTGTCGCTACGGCAACGGCATATGGCAACTCGGCTGTGAAAGTTACTCACAGATTGCCATAAAGTTGCGGCAACCGTAAGGCGCTTTGCACACGGAGCAACTTAAGTTGAGGCAACTGGCAACTATTTAAAAGTTTCTTGTAAAAGTTGATAGTTGCTATAACGTTTACGGTTGCCGCAACTTTTTGGCAATCTGTGAGCAACTTTCATACCCGAGTTACTCAATCTAGGCAGTGTTGCAAACTTAGTGGTTTTACCACTAGAACCAGATCTACACAGCTAACATTGTAACAAGCCGGATTTGACAGCTATCAAAATCCTTTGTGTAGTGTTGTCAAAACGTCTTGTCAAAATATAAATCGGCAATTAATTCGTGTTTGTGAGTGTATTTTTTCAAAATTAAGTTAAACTTAATGTTTACAAGTGATACTCGTTGTTATAGTGTATGGGTAACATAGTAATTATTCAGGATTGTGAATTGGATTTTTCAAATTATTACGTAGGAGAAACGTCAAATCCGGCCTCTTAGAACGTTAGCAGTTTAGTGGTAAAACCACTAAGTTTGTTAAACGTGACTTGCTAAATGTAGCAGCCACCGTCTCCTTAAAGCTCCGTACTCGCATACGGTTTTACTCGAAAACGAGTAAAAATCAACGTGTGGACCGCAAAACTCACAGCTCGAAGGCTCGCATCAAGCCGGCTCGATGGAATTAAATAAAAGTAAATTCCTTCGCACCTACTCGAAGCGAGCCGTCGAGCTTGACTCGAGCGTGTGTACGTCACCGCGAGTGGCGCGAGTCGAGTGCCAGCCCGCCGTTTAGGTCAATGGTGGCCGCTGCTAAGTGCCTACGCACTTAGCAGCGGCCACCATTCCGCGGTTGCCGTATGATCAGCGACTAGCCGACATTCCGCCAGTGCCAGTGCCAGTGCACGCACTAGTCGGCCAGGCCGTGAACGTGGCCGCCGCCGCGGCCATGGTCGCCAGTGCATAAAAATTCAAAAATTCAAATTCAAAAATGTTTTATTGTGGGCATATGTTGGTTACAGGTCTAAACAATTGAGTAAGAAAGAAACATAGAAAGCCGAAGTCAAGTGCTTCCAGAATCCAAGTATTTGGGAAACCGTTGGGTGTTCTTATGTGGTCTGGTCGCTCATCTCGGTGGCGCGGTGCGCATGTTGCCGAATGTACAGCTACATTCTAATAGATGAATAAAATAAAACTTGTTGTATACCAGTAGCTTCTTTATTGGTTTTATCAGGATCAAGGTCTTTACAAAATTATTGAAAAAATTACAAAGTTACATTTAGCTTAAAATGAGTCTCGAGTTTGTTTTCCGTACGTAAGAATATCTAAACAGTAAGATTATGGAAAAAGTATTGTTGGGTTGAATAAACCCTCACACAGAAGTTTTTAATTAAATACTAGGAACCAAAATTCGTTACCTACGCCTTACAAAGTTTTCAAAATTTTCTATCATTACGTTTATAACGCTTTAGTCATACTGCTAACTACAGAGGAATGATTTACAATCAAATTCCCTCAATAACTACGCTGATGTTAACTTTACAATTATAATCTTCGACCGTAATAATGTGAAACAAGTAGATACGATAATACTTACACCTATACGTATCTAGGCATAATAAAAATAGAGATACAATGAATTTTATTCATCAATAAACCTGCAGAATATTAATTATGAAAATGTGTTTTTAAAAGCCAATTGAAACGAAATATCATTGAAACATGGACAGAATATGGTTTAAATAACATAGAAATGACCAACACAATACATTCGACGAGAATACCAAAGATTAGTCAGTTAACACTCACAAAACAGTGTTCTGTGCACGGAAATGGTTTAAAAATTCATCGACCACTCCATTGCTTTTCCTCCTAAACTCCTTGCGATGGAAAAATAAAACGTAACGAGCTTTGAGATACGGAAACTCAAACTTGGCGAGTAACTTACGACTAAAATAATCACAAAGATATAAACTTAACACGTAAGCGTAACTAAAACGAACTAACTTTAAGAATATCGTGCTATGATAAATGCATACGTAGAGGACGAGCGTGATGTCACCAGTGAAGAAGCTCCGATTGCGGGGAGACACTAGGGGGGGGCGTACACGGCTAGGACTCAACAGCGACAAGTATCGGCAAGGCGAGCGCGCGCCGCGAGCCCCGTGCGCGCGCCGGCGCCGCGGCTCTGACGTCACGCGCACGATGCTCGACGGTTGCACTACATTGTTTAGGATGCCCCATAGTTATTTTTTCTTCTGGGCCTTCTCGGCCGCCTTGGTAATTTTACCCGTTGTGACTTCCTTGAAGGTTACGCTCTGAAACCAAAATAATTACTAAACTGGCGATCGGAAGGCTAAGTCAACCTTTAGACAAAAACAAGGGGTATTTTGTATATTACAGCCCAATATCTTTAATCAAATCGTAGATAATGTTAGTATGTTAGTCACCTTGATGACGCCGACAGCGACGGTCTGGCGCATGTCGCGCACAGCAAAGCGGCCGAGCGGCGGGAACTCCTGGAACGACTCCACGCACAGCGCCTTGGTCGGCACCAGCGTCACGATGGCTGCGTCGCCTGACTTTATCGACTTCGGATCCACCTCCGTTGTCTTGCCTGTGACAACATTTAGTTTATGATTTTTAGTTTTTAATATGACCTAATAAGACTAGGTTAAGTAAGCAATAGGGAATATGCATGATTTTTAATTATTTTTATGCGGATATTTACTACACTATACCAGTATAATGATAAAAAATATTCAACAATAAAAAAGAATTAAAAAGAATACCATACATGTATTATTCACACAAACCTCCAGGAAGTTTTTTTTTAAATGATTCTGAAAACCGTATTGAAGCCCGTTGCGTTGTTGAGAAGAAATAAGGAGAGGTACAGACAAACGAAAACAGCCGCTGCTTTATACTATTTAGATATAGAAATTAGAGACTAGCAAAGTCACAGAGAAATTGACTACGTCTATGCATACATACATAAACTCACGCCTTTTTCCCATGGGGGTAAGCAGAAACCACAGAACACCACCTGCTAACGATCCTTATTACATACTCCTTTCGCCTCATCCTCAAGCACGCCGGTTACGAGTACTGCGCACCTGACCTTTTTGAAGAACCTCACCAATAAGGTCAGTGTAGGTCTTCCTAGGGCGACCCCTCCCTGCGTTGCCACTCACCTCTGCCGTATAATACCTTTTGTTAATCGTCTTTCACTCGTCCTCTCAACATGACCGAACCATCGAACGTCTATGCAATAGTGCATAAATACATTACATAATTTGTCTTAAATCTACAAGTACGGTTTCCACGTGATACGTACCAGTACGACGGTCGCACTTCTCCTTGATCTCGGCGAACTTGCACGCGATGTGCGCGGTGTGGCAGTCCAGCACGGGCGTGTAGCCGTTGCTGATCTGACCCGGGTGGTTCAGCACGATCACCTGATTATAAATGATTGAAAAATCAGCAAACATTAGTGGACCTAGCACGTCGTGACTGCCAGCCAAAAGTTAAACTGGGTAAGGTGATATGTGTAAGTGTTATACAATACCAGGAACTAGGATATTCTCACAATTATATCGAAATCGACTGACATGCATTGTGCGCTGCTTGTGCTACTACCAATGAGGGCAGGCAATCTTCAAGGTCGCGGACGAACCCTCCTTCTGCTTTTAATTTTTTTAAGAAGAATTATAAGTCCACCTTTTCTGACGAACATTACCTTTTCACTGCAGACGTCGTGGAAACGATTGCAATAAAATGTAGTTATTTCTGGGGGACTGGGGCATTGCTAATGTTTGCATTTACAGCGTTATTTCTCCCGAGAATCCGACTGTGTATGCACTACGCTAAGTGTATGTGCCTATTGCAGTTTCGCTGGAATGGAATCGTTAAGCGTTATGTTACTCGTATGTCCCATTAGAATGTTTTGCGTAAGAATACGCGGCGATATGTCAAATGGATATTGACTTTGCAAAGTATTTGGAAATCCAACATTCGTCTACTTTTCGACGTCCTAACAAAAAGTACTTTTTAATAAGTTAAGTATATCTTATTTTGTAACAATGTACCAATCACTTATTCAAGGCTATGTTCCTGGCCACCTGAGTACATTGCACATTACAGTAGGTAATTGTTTTGATTAAACTGCGTTGTTTTTTATAGGAAGTTCCAGCTGTGTCGTTGTTCGTATCACGAACCTACCTTAAATTATTTTTACTCCATTTTGATTTCCGTAGCTCATTGACCAAGGAAGTTCTAAAAATAATTAAAATCCATGGATCTAGTTATGTGGCAGTTCGTCGCTCGATTAGATGTAGGCCTGTGACAACGGCCGCACATGCTGAAGGAGCCCATTGATGGCGCTCCAATACTTCGGGGCGCGGTTCATACGTCAGGTGAATACCTGATTCCCGACTTATGGTAGCAGGAAGTACCGTGCGGTTTTAGTCGATAAGAGTCCGACATGACCCTTCGTTCTCCTCAGACGGAGGGTATCCAATCCATGAGGCTTTCCGTATGTAAGAAAAAAAAATGCCAATAATATGTTCCCTAAGGTATCTTAGACATACAAATGAATCTCCATCCTCCTATGGTTATGTGGTCACGGCCTCTCAAGGCTTTGTTTATCAATAGGAATCATCAAAGTTAAAACTAAAAATAAAAAATAAAATACTAGTATTCAGCTGGATCTGGTTAGACTGGAAGCCGACCCCAACATAGTTGGGAAAAGGCTAGGCAGATGATGATGAGGAATCATCAAAGTTGATCCTATGTAGCAGTTATTTCGTAATGATCTCAGATTGCAAACCGCTAATGTTCAACAATTAAATGGTACAAATAGTAGTCAGTATATAAGTTAATTTGGCCCACCTACAGTAGGCACAAGGTCAACCGATAACATTCATTACAAAACCGGATATACGGCGGGAAATTAGGAGACACGATATTATTACAACTACTTACTAATTACATTTAGCAATATACAATTAATTGGGGTGTTCATTTTTCGCAACGTTGCAGGAATGTGTGACGGAATTTATGGCAATTTCTAATTTTGTCGTAATAGAGTATGCATGAGCTATAACATTATCATGTAGGAGTAGATTTATTAAAAAAAAAACATGAAATGAAATTATTTCAGTAGTTTGTTAGATAAATACAAGTTTCTCGAGAGTTTTGAGTCGAGACTAGCTGATGTTAAAATATGGCCCAGGTTGGTACCTAAGTACTTGAACGATTTGACGTTCGTATAAGTTAGAAAGTTCGTAAATCTCACATGATGTGAACGTGAGATGAAGAGAGACTACTTAGGTATGTTCACTTGGTCAAGGATTTGGAAGTAGACATACTTATGTTCTCATCCGATTTTAGAGTCATCATATCCCATGGCTCTTAGTTCTCTTTGAAACGAAAATAATAATAAACAGGATTACCAAAACCCCGTAAATAAATAAAGATAAAAAAGACCATAATAAAATAGTGTCACTGTACCTGGGCCGTGAAGTCGGAAGCACCTTTGGGCGGGGCGTTCTTGGAGTCTCCAGCAACGTAGCCACGACGCAATTCCTTTACAGACACGTTCTGCAAACCAAAATGATGAAAAGATATTATTTTTTTTCCATTTTTTGTTTGTACATTGGGACAATGGGACATTTCGGTGAGACTTCTTCTTTTTTTCTGTCCTTGTCTCACATGTTTTGCAAGAGGCTGCCCCAACATGTATCTCTCAATAGTTTCCCCAGTCAACCGCCACGATATATGTCATTCTCGCTAGTTTTATTAATTAATATCATCCCTTGTCAATACATCATTTCTATAACAGAAATTGGTACTCGAAACGTGGGAACCTAATTCTCATTAGGTAGTTGAAATGTTAGGATGTCTGTAAAAAAGCTCCGAGTGGCGCTAATGCTATCAGTTATCGCTAAAACTATTCATAAGTAAGGTAGGTACTAATTCGTGCCGATACGAAATAAAAATACTATGGCAAGTAATCACGGACCTTAACATTGAATCCGACGTTGTCTCCGGGCATGGCCTCCTGCAGCGCCTCGTGGTGCATCTCCACAGACTTCACCTCGGTGGTGATGGCGGCCGGCGCGAAAACCACCACCATACCTTTACAAATGATTCAAAATTTTATTGTGCTTGATATTTTAATGCGCCATATTTTCATATTTTATTGTCAGAATCAAAATTTCAGCAGTGCACAGTTAAACACACCTCTTTCTATTGATCTAGTTTCAGAAAGGCTAAGCCCATATTATAACAACGATTTTACCAACAATATGATTTAAAACAAGTCAGTAGAAGCAGTCGTTGCGTACTACCACTTTCTTGCAAAAAACTACATATTTATTTCAAGGCTTATGACGGGCTGACGAAGCCCACGTGCCTGAAGCTGAAACTACATTTGCAAGGCATCTCTTACCAGGTTTGAGGATGCCGGTCTCAACTCGTCCCACAGGCACAGTGCCTATGCCTCCTATCTTGTACACGTCCTGCAGAGGCAAGCGCAGCGGTTTCTCCGTGGGCCGAGATGGTGGTTGGATCGCGTCCAGAGCCTATATCAACAGACCACAGACACATAAGTTGGTGCAAGGCGACATGACGGTGCCACGCGCAAACAAAGCGGCAGCCAGCATTTTTATCATTTGTAATACAATAATATTCCTGTCGATCTGGTCAAGTCTTGATCAAACGATATGAATTATGGATAAATAAATTAGTTTCTTACATAATAAACACGATAATTATTAGAAAGACTGACACAAACACAGTTGTATTATTGTAAGGAGAATGATAACTTGTTTTTGTTTTCACCTTTCCGATTATAACCGTGATGTTGCTTCAGCTCGTCTGCCCTTTCAAAGAGAGCGGTTTTGCGATCGTAAGACAAAATTAAAAGGTTAAGGACTTAATCGAAAGGAACGAGATGAAAGTAGCCATTTGAAAATCTTCACGCATCACTGGCTCTGTTTAGGTCAAAGTTTATTTTAGGCTTGAACAAGTTATGCAAAATGGCATAAATTGTATTATAGAATTCAGGTGTTATGTTCCTATGATAGATAGACAATAAGCTAAAACGCCATACATTAAGTTGAACTTTATGAAGATTGCAGTAAAAAAATTACCCTACCATGTACCATTATAGTCAAAAGCATGAAAATGTTACAATTTCTTTAAAGTCAGTATAACAAGCTGTACATTGCTATAATCATAGCAAATTCATGCCACTGGGAACCGGCTACTTAACTTATCATTATCAGTTTCTATTCTTTCTTTGATACATTTTTGTTCTTAGATATTGAAGACTGTTGTTGGCTATGCTTACCTCAATAAGACATTTGCCCTCGACCTTGCCCTCCTTGCGGTCGATGGTCCAGCCCTTGAACCAGGGCATTTTGTCGGAGGGCTCCAGCATGTTGTCGCCGTGCCAGCCCGAGATGGGCACGAACGCCACCGTAGCGGGGTTGTACCCTGCCATTTCAAGATTACGTAAGATTCGACCTCAATGCCACCTTGCGTTTTTATTAATCCCATATGTAAAAATCGTGGACGTAAGAAAACGAAGTACCTACCGACCCCCATTTTGAGCTTTTTGTTTAAAAAGTAGTTTTATCGCAGGACGCAATACCTACACAATGTGCAAAGTACATAATTATGTATTTAGTACATGGTATAGGTAAGTAAGTAACAAAGTGCTGCGAGATCTAACTTTGTTAAATGAGTCTACTTGTATAACCTTAAAAAACTCTTTACTTTTGCACAGTATCTATTATAAACTTCACTCTTATTTAGAACTAGCTGTCCGCCGCGGTTACACCCGCGTCTTTGGTTACTGCTCCGCTCCCGTAGGTCGTAGCGTGATGGTATATAGCCTATAGCCTTCCTCGATAACTAATCTATCTAACACTGAAAGAATTTTTCAAATCGGACCAGTAGTTCCAGAGATTAGCGCGTTCAAACAAACAAACAAACAAACAAACAAACACTGCAGCTTTATAATATTAAAGTATAGATTTATTGATTTTAAGTCTGCCCCTATTTAAATTAGATACTTCTTTCTTCGTTTGCTTTGAGGATGATCTGTCAAATCAGTAAATAAGAAAAAACCGAACAACTGAATTGGTACCCTTAGTATGAGTTTATTTACGCAGTTAGTGATAAAATATAGAGAAAAGAAGTCATGATGGATCTCACCAATTTTCTTGATATAAGAGGACACTTCCTTCTTGATCTCCTCGTAGCGTGCCTCGTGGTACGGCGGCTCGGTGGAGTCCATCTTGTTGACGCCGACGATCAGCTGCTTGACGCCTAGGGTGAAGGCAAGCAGAGCGTGCTCGCGCGTCTGCCCGTTCTTGCTGATGCCCGCCTCGAACTCGCCTGTGCCCGCGGCCACGATCAACACCGCGCAGTCAGCCTGATAGAGAATATTGACGTCGCAAATATATTTACTACTCTACTGCATTAGATTTCTAACCGCTAGGTGATAGGAATTAACTTTGACGCGGATTAAGTTACGGGCAGAATCTAGTATCTAACACAAATGTAAAGGTATAAAATGAACACTATAACCAACGACTGCACACAAATTGGTGATATTTTTAATATGTAAAATAAACACACTAATAGTTCAAAGTAAAGGCGATTAGGTAATGATGCCTAGAGATGAGTTGTAGATATAGGTAAGCCCAATAGTGAATTAACTGAAAAATGTAATACCATATTTAATAGAACTGACCTGGGAGGTACCGGTGATCATGTTCTTGATGAAGTCCCTGTGCCCGGGCGCGTCGATGATGGTCACGTAATACTTGCCCGTCTCGAACTTCCACAGCGCGATGTCGATCGTGATACCGCGCTCACGCTCTGCTTTTAACTTGTCCAGAACCTACCAATTGCAACATGAATAATAACCAAGACATGAAGCCACTAGGAAGGTCTATTAAGAACACCAATAACTCCCAAAATACTTAAAACTCCTTTATTCCCGTGAGTGTGTTCAAACCCAAAGAATTTTAAGGCTTAAGGCTGCAAAGCAGCAGTCTCTATTGTTTACAACACAGCACTGTATCGCAGAAAAACAAAACCGAGCCAAAAGGTGCACTTACGACTTGCGTAATATCTGAGACAACAATGTGAGGAGACGAGGATATATAATTAGGTATAGGTACGTACCCAAGCATACTTGAAGGAACCTTTGCCCATCTCTTGGGCCTCCTTTTCGAACTTCTCGATAGTCCTCTTGTCGATACCGCCGCATTTGTAGATAAGATGGCCAGTGGTGGTGGACTTGCCAGAGTCCACGTGGCCAATCACCACGATGTTGATATGAGTCTTCTCCTTACCCATCCTTGTGGCGTAGGCAAAACGTTAGTGAATCAACTTACAACCTAGAAACATTAGAAAAAACTGAGGTAATTTGGCATAAAAGTTACTTGCTACCACCATATCTGAAACTACCTAGATAATTTATATAGATCCTATTTTTAATGTTCCATTCCTTATTACGACAAAGTCGACATTGCTACTACATAAAATTTACAAATCTCAGGTAGGTACCTATTGATAAATAGCTTTCACGGATCGGCAGAAAATGGGTTCACTTACTAATAAATTAAATACACTATAAGTAGGTATACCTATTTGATCAATTATTTTGGAAAGGCCAACGAAGAACCTTTTTACGCATCGGTTGAAGGTTTTACCTACCTAATCGTTAACATTTTTCCGAGTTATTCCTTTCTGATCCCCTGAACGGATCCCCTGCTGAATTATTATCATGTTTTAATTGCTGTCTGATCCAATGACTGCTAAATAAACTGAATATGTTAAGTTTGATTTGAAATCTATTTTTCCTAAATAAATCTCGCCTTGCAGGTTGTTGTTAGGTTTGTTTTGTCATGCGACACAATAACAACATCCTAATTTTGACGGCAATACCTTCCTTAAACGGCTGCTAATTTGAATATTTATGGAACTCTTGAAATCGTCTGGTTCAATTAAAATTCTTATAACATGCAGGATCAACAATTAGGTAAGTGCGCGATTGAATTAGTGGCACGCGTCGCAACATTCCCGAAGGAGTCGCTCCCTCCGAGTGTGCGCATAGGACATCCGGGACATCGATACAGCGGAGCTATTCTTCTTAAAATATAGACTAAACCTAACCACGCAAATTAATAATTGTACCCTACGCCAGCCAAGTAAATTCAGAAATTTTGACTCTAAATAGGTAAATACAATTTTATCCAAAACATTTGCCGAAATACCGACTAGCGCCAAAGAAAATCAATGGCACGTTAATTTCCATCTTCAACCTTTCAACATCCTTTCAGAGCTGTAGATATAGGTATCCTAGGTACGTGGGCTGCTGTTATTGATGTTTAGTGTTTAGGGTCCATTTTAGAGAACCGTTCTGTCTTTATGTGTGGGTGTGTTCTGTAAGCATTACCTTAGGTGATAGCAACTTCGAACGAAATTTTCAATCGCAAATTTTCTTCATCTATTAATTATTAAGATGTAAGCACCTAGACTTGACGGAAACGGCACAGAGTTTTTGACGCAGTGACGGTGTATTTATTATCTATCACAAGGAGAGAGTGCATTCAATCTAATTTTAGTAGCGGTGATCTATACAAGTAGGTACTTATGCAGATGTATTGCAACAGTATGATTCAAAATTAGAATAATCTTATGTCGCACTTAGCATGCATGTGTACCGGCGACGCACATGGGCTTCGCAATGCGTCCATCTTGAGCATATTTGTCTGCATCAGATAAATTAAGACTAATCGACATATTATATGCTCGGTATTTTTTCGAAAAATTATTATTCACAGTGACATTAACATGACATAACTTTGAAATTGGAAAAATATTATTTTTCAATTCATGCATAAATGACCCAAGAATGAAACAAAAAACTTTCTGAAATAAAACATTAAAGAAAACCTTATAACTCTGGGAAATAAAGTCTAAAATTGCTAGGTATTAGGTGCAAGAGTTGGAAAAATTAAGCGCAAAACATTATAACCGTAGGTATAGGCATCAATATGACTAAAAGCTAAACTTTCTTTTCGTTTATAATTTAGTTCCCTAAAAGATTATTCTCATAAAAACATAATAATTGCGTAATTTAAACATCTTATACCCACCGGCAGAATACCTGTACCCAGGTGATGTTCATAAATATTTTATGGAATACCACTGTGCATTAGATTTTTATTGCAAACATGTAACAGAATCACACAAACGCCATGAAATAACTGAATTTTTATATATTTTACATTAGAACACAAGAAAAGCTCACCTTTGCAGCCGCAGTCACGAATTTTCCGAGCAATTTTCGAGCATGCGCCGTAGACAATTCGCCCGGGAAATGCAATCAATAAAATCAAAACCGTACCTATTAACGTTAATTGCTCAAGATATCATAGTCTCTAATGAATTATGATATCTTAATTTATCTTATAATTATCAGGATATTTTTAAATAATGCAAAATTTATTTAGTTGGCTAATTAGTTTTTCTCTAGCCATCGGAAAAACCGGAAGCTCGAAACTTTCTTTTTCTTCGTGCTTTCTTCGAATCAAGCATCTATCTTCGCCCGGTTAAACCTTTTTTTAATAGATACCTACCTAAAAAACATCGTAAGTATGACTATTATGGTAGACTATGATATTTTACTATTTAATCAATCCTTTTTACATTTACAAAATACCTAGATAAGTACATATATATTTTTCAATTTTTATTAATTTTGTACAAGGAACAAATAAAATGTAGAGAACCCAATGATATTTTAGTAAACAGATATGTTATAAGCGCGCAAAACGTGAAGACCAGAAACCGTCCTAATTAGGACGCATTGCCTTTAGTCTGTGTCTGGCACTACTACGAGTGATACGTTGCGCGCTGCTACGTAATTACCATCCAAAATGCCATCGTGTGTGTTTAGAAAGTGTACCAATTACGATACCAAAGTTAATAAAACACAAGGGATCTCATACCACACGTAAGTACGCAATATACTTCGATTTATTAATATATTTCAATTATTTTCCTAATATTCTGATATTTTGAGGTTAGAAAAAAGAAAGAGATGGAAAATACATTTTTTGTCGTGAGAACGACAAGGATGCGTGCACTCCGGACATAGAATAAAAGTACAGATGCGAATATTAGGCAGTAAAGTCATCTTTACTCCAGAGTTCTAGTTTCCCTTTTAATAACTTTTCATTATAATTTAATACTTAATACTTAAAATCAATTACATAATGATAAAATACAGTCTGACAAAAACCCTAGAACATTGAAGTGTAAAAATTGTTCTTTTAACATTTTCACTTTGAACAATCGACTATAACTTTTACAATACTTACGAGATTTTTACAATTCCTTTTGTAAACCTTGTTTCTATGACTGATCTTACCAAAATATGATAGAAATATTTAATATTCCTCCATAAACAAAAAACCTCATTTTCAAGTTACGTAATTATTCCTTATCATACAATTTTTCGTCAAAAACCTTTCAAATTACTATCCTACTAGACTTTTCTAATTGGATTACGCTAACATCGTACCAATAAGACATAATACACCAATTTTGCACAAATTCCCTTACGTTATGTTTTCTAACCAGACAAGTTTTCCTAATATCCTTATCAGTAAATTAAAGTTTCTGCCTACCTAATAAGTACAATAAAACATAAGAAAACAACTTTAAAATCCTTTCAAAAAAACAAATTATAGAATCCTTTCAAAAATTCAACTTAACTATAAAGTCCTTACAAAATATCACTAACTGTACTTGCGTTATAGTACGTACGTGCATGGGGTCTTCGTCGCCGACATCGTAAACAAAGAATTAATGAATCGTTTATATTACTTTACTATGTGACAACAGCAAGAGAGAGTTTATTCGTTGCATAGGCACAAATCCCGGCTACAAATTCTGTACACACGGTTTGTACCTTCTGCCTAGTTAATTTGTTAGTCTATGATGCCAACGTGCGGTGATTGGTCACATTGGTGGCTCGAATAATGTCTGTTTACATTCACGCGCAATTGACAACATCTAGCTGTCACTTTTTTTCTTATTGATTTTATCAAGCTATCCTTTTTACTCCTTTTCCTTTTGTAGTGAAATGTAAAATGAATGAAAAGTGTGTATGTGTGCTGCCTCTCGGCGCGGAACACTTTTTTCTGTTGCTTTGTAAGGGTATAACATATCTGTTTATTAGAATATCATTGAGAGAACCTATCTATCCATTTCATCATGTAGGTATCTCAGATTCGAGGTATAATAGATCCAAATCCAACATGATAAAGATGACCAAATAAGTTTTTAAGTGTCTTATATCTTGTTATTTTGAAATTTTAGTAACCACCCCAAAATAGGCAGAAAGAGTTAGCGTTCAGCGTATGCTTAAACTTTTGTTTGCGTGCGTAGGTACGATAAGTACGAAATAAACCAATCGATATCATAGAAAATATAATATATCCTTTCTACTTTACCAAGCAAAAAGAAAGCAAAGCTGTTCAATCTACGAAAATTCTAAAAGTAAAACAAGTACCTCCCTACATACCTAGTATTTTTGTGCTTTCTTACGTGACTTTTTGTCAAAACTATAGTTAAAATACTCTCGAGTAGTTTATAAATAGACACGTAATCGAGAGACACTATTGGCAATTTCTGGGACGAAACAGCTTTTGAATAAACCTTATTTAGTTTGGGCGTGGGACTAACTCATAAATTAAAGGTTTTAGTTTCAACTTTAACTTATTATTTTCTATTATGAAGATACTATTTTTTTTTTTATATGTTTTAGTTTTAAGTGATTGCAAAAAAAAATATTTATTTTGTATCCCAGTGGTGTCCGCAAGCCCGCCAGGCTTCGGTAGTGAGTAAATCATCTATGTATATTCAAAAACAAGTGGATAGTAAAACAGAACAGTTACGTAGATAATTTTATTGTTTTTCTTTTTTAAATACTTACCTATATAATTAAATTCAAAAAATACTTAGTTAAATTAAAAAGTTAAAAATACATATTGATATCATGATATAAACATTGTTGTATAATATATATAAATCATTAAATTATTATTTAGGGCTGATTTACTAGGAATAAAATTGATGTCTGACAGTTTTTGTATGAAAAACTGACAGATTCAAAATTTATTCACTTATGTAGGTACTAGATATAAAAGTTTAGTTGAGTTTACCCTTTATAGTAAAATACAAACAGCTCATTTACACTCATTTTTGCCACTTTCTTTTCGCGTCGATGATTCTAGATAATGCTTTTTTAATTTCTTATTTTTAACTCGAATTCGAGTAGAACTATATACTTTTTAAACGATAATATTATGATCATAAATTAAAAAGATAATAACTGTGTTGTTATTACCGTTCCAACAATTTTTTCGTATTTTCAATGGGACGTTGCTTGATTGAAAAAACCAAATTAAATAGTTTACTAATCATATTACTGTCGTAAAAACTTTTGGGGTTGGGTTTACAATTACGTCGCCTGAATTTGAGGATTCTGACATTGTGGGGGGGTCAAGGGGACTTATCTTAAGCACCCCCAAGCAATTTTAGCTGCCGGAGCGGCGTTAAATTATTTAAAACAATTTTCAAAAAGATCGATAAATCACTAACTATTGCTTAAAACGAAACGTAAATTTCACTAAATTCTTACGTTTTTGAAAGTTGCGTCTGTCAAAATGCGTAAAAAGAATCGCAAAGCCGCCATTTTGCTGCCATTGACAGTGACAGATAAACACGATTTTGTTGTTTTATTGTGCGTAAGAGCGAGCGAAGCGAGCTCGGGACTTGGGGCACCCCGACTAGGACAGGTTAGGTTAGAAGGGGATGGCAGGGTCCAGTGAGCGAGCGAAGCGAGCGAACAGACCCTGCCATCCCCTTCGTGGTTATTTTTTTTTAAACCACCCAGAAGTAGGAGCCCCGCGAAGCGGGGCTCCGTCGAGCCTCTCTGGCGGGGGGAAAGTCTGGAGAGACTCTACCCCTCTTCCCGCCTTCCCCGTCCGCTATACGACCCTATTATGTGACTTGATACAAAGCCCTAGTGGGGCTCCGTCGAGGAAAAATGTCGTCTTTCCGGCGGGGAAAAATGGTGGGGGGCGACTCCACTAGTCCCCCATAACCTCCCCCCACCGCCCCCACCCCCCTATCAAGGCGACGTAATTGTAAACCTTACCCAACTTTTGTACTATGTGATAGGAAATTATAACATTTGCAATAAATTTCGCAAAACATGTTGTGTAATGTTTGCACTTATTACCAGTGTACCTAATGTTGTGATTGTGAGCATTATTGCGCTATAATTGTATGTGTGTCTGAGAGTGCTATTATTGATTAACCTAATTTTAATTCAGTTGTAAATAGTCGTGAAAGGTGAAATTAAAATATTCACAAACTCGACAAAAAAATTGATGTTTTGTCTTACAAAAACATCAATATTTGTACAAAATGTGTCATGTAAGTATAGTTGTTGCGAGTTCTATTATAATTCATAACATTATACGAACAGAATAACGTTTACCCGATAGTAATTCCCTTCCCCGGCTAGATATTTAATAATAACAATATACTATATATTTAATAATACATTTAATAATCTTTTATATGTTTCTCTTTCTAACCTAATTATACATAGCTACTTAGGATTCAAACAAATATGTAAGTAAATAATTATTAAAAATTTAAGAACGTAAATTAAAATATCCTGAAATGCAATAAAAGTTCTGAAATCATTGAAAAAGGCATCCGTTAATAATGGAATCACAGATAATTTATACTTTACTATATTGCTTACATTACGGTTATCGCATTTTTACTGTCATTGCTATTTTAATAGTAGATACATTTATGTTTATTTTCCTCCTGGCCAGGGCAGGTAGCTGCCCCATCCTTTGCTTGGGTTTGGGTCCCAACCTGTAACACAACAGCGTAATGTAACATTTGTACCAAATATAGTCTACCATCAAAATATACATATTGAATACACATTTTTCTGTAAGGAAGTTAAAATATTTCATTTTATCGAGGAAATGTCTTAAAACAAACAATAATACCGTATAATTTCTATTCCTAGCTGGCGTTTGTTTTATGAACCCTTGTTGTTTTTCCTATTAGGTGTGCAATAAAGAGTATTTTACCTCACCCAAAAAATATTTCCATTCTATTTTACATATTCCGGGTGTTTTCACAATTAAAAAAAAAAGGGTTTATTTCAGTATAGGCCTTATAGCTTGTGATTTATTCCATTAATCACTAATTGATCTGGCAGATTGTGTTTAGTAGAACGTAATTAAACAATGATGATATCTTACTCATTTACTTTACGTAAAACTACAATCATAAAATTGGGAATAAATGATACGTTTCCTAAGTTAGCTTTACCCTTAGCGACGGCGTTAATTTTCTGTGTCTCGTCGTGTGTGAGTGTGAGGATCTTCTGCAGCACCGGCACTAGCCGGCTGCGCTCGTCACCGGGCGGCAGTGTCAGGAACTAGAATAAATGTCTTTATTTTTATCGCTATATGGCACCTTTTACACTGTAGCTAAAAGAAGACGTAAGCCCAACTTCGGGCTGTATAAAGTCGATGTCAGAATATGTGTACTACCCAAACCGGAATTTTGAACTGTTTGCTATCAAATTGTCTTATATGGCGCCCTTTGGGGGAGGCCTACTTTCAGCAGTGGACGGCCATAAGCTGATATGATGATAATTACTCAATATATATCAATCGCGAGACGCATTCAAAGGACGCCTTTTTAATACGCTTCTTAATTCGAATCACTAAACGACCAAGTTGTTGAAGGTCGCGGGAATTCGCTGGATGTGGAAGGCATGCATTCGGCTGAATGATGATGATCAGTACACAGATGTTCGTTTTTCGAGACACATACCTTAAGTGTGACGTTCTTCATGTACTCGGTGTTGTGCGCGTTCTGTGTGGCTCCCCGAACTCGGCGCAGTTCCGCCTTCAACAGCTCGCTCAACTGAGCCATACGCGCACACTCGCGTTCTGATTCCGATAGCAATACTGTCACGTGTTTAACCCTTTAAATAGAAAAAAAATATTGGATGATAAACAGTCACGTATTTCACATTGTAAGACACAATAAACTCTAATCAATGCTTTTGAACTCCATATTTGATCACAAGAGTGCTCTTGCGTAGTAAACGATACTTAAGTGGGCTTACGAACTGTGTCACCCTATGCTGGAGTCAAACGGTAGTGGTAATAAAATATGCATCCACGCAGGTCTAATGCGTTTTATTTACAATTTATGAATTATCCCATAGACATAATTTTCAAAGGCTTTAGTAATAATTTATGATTTGTGACTTGTACAGGGCATGTGTACTGAAATCATAATTGTTGATACAATAAGGCTCGGTTCTCATGGCAAAAAGCTGACTGAGATCCTAATGATTGTGCTGTATAGAAACTAGGTCTAAATGAGGCCTATGGTCTTTTATGGTTTACCTTTCTTGATGAACTTGAAGCCTCCTTTTAAGCTCTGCGATCTCCTGGTCAGGTGTAAGAGCGAACGAGGAGGTGTCCATGGCCTCGTCGTCCGGAACTCCTTCTTCCAGCAGTCGATCCAGGGGCACGGGCGACCGTCCGCCTCCGCCACCTGTGAGGTACTGCTTCGAAGAAGGCGGTGACGGAGCTGATTCAGATCCCTGTCACACGAATTTTGTATTCTATTTAATGTTCTCTCAGCTGAACTCGAAGAAATCAATCCGTGTGCAATTTTGCTTTTAGGAAATGCCAATTGGATGATCTGAAGATGGCCGGCCTGATGAAGATTTTGGTATTTGACGTAAGTACAAAATCCTCTGCTATTTGCGTCACGTACCTACAGATCTCTCTGAGAGCTTACCGTACAACGTATTACGTCATATTTACCTAAATACATGATGTCCATTCCGTAGGTACCATAAAATAACAAATGTCAGTACCAAACATACGTATGGTAGATTCGTCACAGTGTTTAATTGCCTTCATTATTCACGGCTGTTCAATGTGTACAATTAATATACCACAAATTTTATTACATCGGCGCATGTTTAGATAACCTACTGTTACAGTCACGAGCATAAATATGGTACAGTTTCGCAAAATTCTAAAGCGATTATTTCGTGAAATAACGATTGCCACTTTGAGAAAAACCTATTTAATAATAGCACGTTTGTAACATCATAATTTTTCTATTAAAACTAAAGGGAAAAATCACTTTAGAATTTTGCATGATTCTAACATATTTACGCTTCTGACTGTACTTGCGTAGTAACGTACGTAACCTGCAACTAGTATTTACGTTTCTTTGACGTGGTGAAAGTAAAGAGTGAAACTATCATTTTGTTATCGTAAATAATACATTTCTTGCACAGACCGCTAATGACGACATTTATACCACAAGTACATTTGTATTATACTAATTCAGACAGATTATATGGGATATCCATACTAATATTATAAATGCGAAAGTGTGTCTGTCTGTTACCTCTTCACGCTTAAACCGCTGAATCGATTTTGATGAAATTTGGCATGTAGATAGTTTAAGATCCGAGGAAGGAAATAAGATAATTTTTATCCCGGAAAGGCGGTGAAAAGGGGGTGGAAGTTTGTATGCAAGTACGTTATAAACAAGTTCCACGCGGACGTAGTCGCGGGCAAAAGCTAGTATTTTATATGAGACAGAATAAGTTTCTATTCATATGATCATTGTTACCTCTCCCTCCTCTCTCGGTATCAAAGAAACGTTAATATCCATCTCGCCATCACTGTTATCATCTTTCGGTATAACTGGCATCATGTACTGGTTTCTGTTAGCGTCATCAAGCGAGGAAACTGCGACGTTGCCAGACTTCCTCATCTCTTGAGCGGCGGAAAGCTGCTTCTTCAACATTTCTGTCTCCTTCTGAAGCTTCGCTTCCAATTCACTTATTTGAGTTTTGTAACATTGTGTTAGAGTGGAGACCTATAACATTAAAAGGGGTATTAAATAATTTTGTTATAGATTTAAGAAACGACACTAAATTAATGTATATAAACTAGAAATAGTTAGAGTTAATTTTTAAATACTTTATCTAAATAAACTGAAGTCAAAATCTTCATCTAACTGACTGAGACTGTAAGTTTCAGCACAAATACATGAGCGCAGCTCTGTCATGCATTTTTAAGCTGGAATCAGAGTTTATAATGATATGGATGTTTGTAAGGTTGGGCGTCTTGCCACTTCACCTGTAACTTATTCTGAGTCCTCTCCGATTCAATTTGTTGCGACAGTCGCGTGAGGTCGGCTTGCAGGCGTGTAGTTCTCTGATGCGCGCGCGCAGCCTCATTTGTGGTCTCACTCATACGCCTTCGAATGCTCTCCATTTCCGACGTTTTCTCAGTCATCTGCTCCCTAAAAATGTACTGATGCTGTACCGTTTCCTCTTTAGCCCAAAAATCATTACATAAAGTAATTTTTGTTATATAATTTAACTTTAACGTGTGTAAAGGTGTGTTTGTCTGTGGCATCATAGCTCCCAAGTAGCTAAACTGATTTTGATTTACATACTTTTATATTGTGTTCTTATTATTACTTTATATTGTCATTTATGCCACACAGTTTTTGACCTTTTATTACCTTATGTGAACGAATATGCGCATATTCGTCCATAGAGAAACAATGGTAAAAAAGTAAAACATGTGTTCTTATGTTTTACCAATAACATTTATCGATCTTTGTTGACTACAGAATAATAAGTAATAATGTAAATATGTATTATGTTTTTGTTCTGTCGCCGAAGAAAAACATTGCAAAATATAAAAACAAACATTATAAAACGATAACTTTTATAGTTAGTCCTTTTTCGTTTTTCAGAAAATAAAGGTTGTCAATGTATTTGTATAGGTAAATCTGTGACGTGGGTGATGTGTAGCATTAGAATCGTAGTTACTGCTATCAAATTCATGTTGTAACTTTATTGTTTTTAACTTCCGCAGTTGATAAGAAGAGCTATATCAAAACCAAAAGTTCCTTTTGCGTAGTACATCCTACATTTAGTTTTAAACGCTTTTGCATAGTATATCCTACATTTAGTTTTGAATGCTTTTTGCACGTTTTACGGAGCTTATTGTGCATTGAGATTTTATTACTTACATCAAAGAATTCTGTACATACACATATTTTGAATGCCGTACGATGTTGAATTGCCACATGACTAAACAAGAGTTGCTTATGTTTTAAAGCAAATAAATAATGTAAATAAATACATACTGCGCTGTAGCTAGTTTCGCTGTTAATATTTCAATCTGTGCTCTAAGAGCCGCTGCTTCTTCTTTCAGTTGCTCTTCTTGACTATGATCCACGGTTTGGTTTTGACGTAATACAGCTTGAGCGCGTACCTAAAAATAAGACGAGAATTTTATTTTTCTAAGGTTGCTTGGTGCTTGGTTGTGTATGACCTCGCGGAGATGAGAAGGTATGGGACTACCGGACCGATTAGAGATATAGAGGGAATCTCTTACTAGCCTTGCACACACAAAATAGAACGAAAACTGCTTTAACTGCTTAGCGTCAGACTATAATATGAGTATCCGAGAAGAAGATTTACCAAGCAAATGAAATAATTATTATTAATCGAGTAAATACAGTAACACTATCATTTGCCTGTGACTTCGCCCGAAACGTCTTATTTAAAAAAATATAGCCCTCAGGAATAATGTAACTTCCTATTAGTGAAGGAATTTTCAGAATTCAGTTCCGAACTTTTTAGCTTACAGCTCGCCAGCATTTCCTGAAGCGTTTAGTAATTCATATTTTGCAAGTTATGTTTAAATAAAATTCCAATTTACGGGACATGAAATATAGTGTAATTGAAAACGTACCTTGTAACTAGTGTACTCAGTTTTCAAATCCGCCAGTTCTATGTTGGTAATCCTCAATTTTTCATTCAGTTCAGAGCACTTGAATTCCAATTTCTTAACTTTGTTGTTCAGCTCAGCCTTATCTTCTCCTAGTGCCATTATGACTTTCTCTTTGTCGGTAAGTAATGACGTCATTTCCAAGTCAGACTCCTCATTCTTTCTCTTTTCATCTTCAAGGTCTTGTTCCAATTTGAATACAATGTTGTTTTTTATTTGTATCAGGTTGCTCTTCTCTTTACCATCTTCTATGGCGTGCTGTAGCTCTTCTTTGACAAGTCTGTTTTGTCTCTCCTCAGTCTTTATTTGCTCTTCCAGCAGTTTTATTTGTGTTTTCATTGCTGTGATTGTTCCTTCTTGTGTGTCTATTGTGGATTCCATCTATAATTTAATAATTATTAGAAAAATGTTACTTCCAAACTATTTTGTTGAAGTTCCTGATATATTATTAAACTGTAAAACTTGCCTGCATCATTTTCTTCTTACTCTCCTCCATCTTTGTGGAAAGTTCTTTCATGGATCTTTCATAATCCTCCATTTCAAGACTTAATACATTTTTCTTCTTGACGTCGCGTCGAGCTTTTTCCAGGTTGTCTTTTGTAACTTTGTGAGCTTCCATTTCAGTTGCTAATTGTTGAGTTTTGTTTGCTAATTCCACTAAATAGTTGAAATAATAAAGTTAAGTTAAGCTATTCATATTTCTTGATACAGTTTTAATAGAAATAATTTAAAAAAGCATCATTACCTTTCAACTTGTCTAGTTCAGTTGTAACTTTTTTCGTAGCTTCAAGTGCAGCAGTTAATGATTTGACTTTTTCTTCAAGTTCACAATTTTCAGTTACATTTACCACCGTAATTTCCGTTTTAGAGCCATCAATTTCATCTGTAGAATTACCAGATTTGCTCTCACTCAGTAACTTCTCAAGCTTAGTTTTATCCTTTTCCGTTTGTTGCATCTGAGTTATGGTTTCATTTAATTTCTTCTTCAGCTTTAGTGCGAATATCCTCAACTTTGTGTATCTGTGAAAAGTAACGAGCTCATTACAAACTACAAAAATATCAAGGATTTAACTAAATCGATTTTAGATCCATACTTTTCTTCAAAAGTTTCATCTAAGTCCTTCATTCGAGAATGTTCTTCTGCTTTAGATATGGTAGATGTGGACATATCTTCATTTGGTAACTCTGCTGTAACACAAATATTAAAAATATACCTTTCGAAGCTGATATGGATTTTAAGTACTTCTTTTATGGCAATCTTTTTTTATAGATTAGCAACCATAAGGATAAAATTGTTAACTAACCTGAACTAATTTGTTGTTGTTTAAGTTTTTCTATTTCTTCCTTCAAAGTTGATATAATCTCATCTTTTTGAGACAAATGTTTCATGGCATTATCCATGTCCACATTCAATTGGTAAGCAGTTTCAGTCTTCTCATTTGTCATTTGCTCAGCATTTTTTAAATCACTTTCTAGACCTTCATTCTTTTTGAGTAATTCTACTTTCTCCTGGTTCATATTTTCTCTATCTTTTTCTAAAGTGTCTACCAGCTTCTCCATTTCAGAAACAGCTTTCTGCAGTTTAGATATGGCCTCACCACGCTCTTTTAATACCTGATTGATTTCTTTCATTTCATTTAACAATTCTGTATTTTCAGACTTATAGCTTGCCAATTTAGATTTAGCATCTTCATATTCAGCAATAAGGCTATCAAATTCCTTTGATTTGTTTCGTGCATCTTTTATTTCAGACAATAGTGAAGCATTTTCCTGTTTATAAGCAGCCAGCTTGGTCTCTAATTTCACAATGTCAGTTTGTAAAGAAACATTCAAATCAGATAAATTGTCGTCTTTCGGCTGCTCCAACGATAGCTTAAGAGTCTCCACTTCCTCTTTCAAAAGTCCATTCAAATCTTGTAAACCTTCATACTCTTTCTTCAGCAAGTTGAACTGTTCCTGCTGAGCCATCACATTACATTTCAACATGTTAAGCTCACTCTCTTTTTCTGCTTTAAAATTGATCTCAAAGGCAGATTTTTCTTGTGTTATCAAATCTAACTGAGTTTTTAAAGATTGTAATTCTGTTTTCGTTTTAGATAGTTTGTCTAATAAAATTTTATTTTGATTTTCAAGCTCAACAACATTATCTCTGGCATTTAGTTTTTCTTTTACTAAAATAGATTTTTCACTCTCTAAAGCTCGAACTTGCAAACTCAACTTATCAAGCTCATCATTACCTTGTGCTTGACTGTGCAGCCTGTCATTTAATATTTTATTTTCATTTTTCAAGGTTTGCATAGATTTATTAAGTTCATTAAATTGATAAGTAATATCATTTAACTTTTGAGTACATTCATTTAAGTTTTCCTTTAGTAGTTTATTTTCATCTTGTTGGTCTCTCTTTTCATCCATATCAGCAATGAGTTTGGTGTTTTCATTTGCACTGTTTTTTAATTGCTGTTCTAAATTAGTTACTTGGTCTTTTAAAACCAAGTTCTCTTCAGTTAAGACAGTTATTTGATAATCAGTGTTGTTATTCATTTTACTTTGTGTTACTTCATTTAGTTGTTTTTCTAATTCTAAGAGTTTTTCTTTCAATGACAGATTTTCCCTGTTCAGTTCATTTATTTGATTATCAAGTACTTTTGAAGCTTTAATTATATCACTTTGCCATTTAGGAATATTTTCAGAATATTCTTTGACAGTTTTGGCTAGAATAAATCTAGAATTTTTTAATTGATTTATACAAGCAGCACATTTCAAAATTTTGTCTTTATAACTCCTCAATTTTACATTAGCTTTTTCCTTTTTAGCTTTTTCAGACTCATATAGTTCATTTGCCTCATTAAACTTAGCTTCATAGTCTACATTACTTTGAACTTTATTGTTTAATTGTTGGATTTGAGTCTGTAATTCTTCAATTTCTTTTTTATAATACTCTTCTGAAAACAAAAATCTCATTACATGCAAACTAGGGACATAAAAAAGCCCAACCTATTTGTACTGAATACCTATTTTTTTTTTTGTTTTTCGCACAAATATAAATGTAAATATTACCTGTATTGACACTTTCTTCTAAAACTTTAAGTTGTTCTCTCTGTTTCATTCCAATATTGTTGAACTCTGCTGCACTAGCTTCAAATTCAGTGAGTTGACACAACAACTGCTCATTTTCTTCTAACAGGCGATGGTTTTGTCTTCTAAGTGAAGTTACTTCTATATCAAGATCAGATAACTTCTGACTTATATCTGCTATTTTGTTATCTTTTAAAATCAAATCAGATTTGTAACTATTAATGTTTTCCTCATAGTTTACACACTTAGTGTTAAGTGCTTTAATCTTGCTTTGAGCGGAATCCACTTCAGTGATAAAGTTAAGTTTCTGTTCAGTTAATGAATCAACAAGTTCTTGCAGAGTTTTAATGTTCTCTGTACTGGCATTTTTTTCCTTTTCATATTTTTTAAGTATTGTTTTGCAACTATCGAGTTCAGTCTGCAACTCTGTAAATGGTGTTATAATGTATTTGTGTGATATATACTGCACACATTTATTTAACCTTAAAAGAGTGCTAAAAAAAATGTATAATAAAATTGTGTTATCAAATAAAACAATAATAATTACCTGTTTTGGCTAGTTTAGCTTTTTGAGCTATCACCAGTAAGCCTTTGCACTTATTTATAAGTTCATCTCTGCCCAAATCATCAAATGGAGTCTTTTTAAGACCACTGTCTTGGGGCTAGAAAAGTAAACAAACATACTTTAAAACAGGCTAAAGACTTCCAAGGATATGTAATAAAATTTACACTGTGATTTAATTAAGATGTACATAGATGCTTAGGGAAAACTCCGCCCCTAAAGCGACTCTTTGACCCAAATGTACACTACATACTTCTGAGTAAATAATATATTAATCAAGGACAGGATGTTATCATCGTATACGTAAGCAGTAATGGAAACTTGTGTGTATACAAAATTGTTTGAAGGAGGAAAAGAATTTCGTATATCGGGTGCTGTTACATTAAGTCCGTAATATAGTATTTTACGGGTTTACGTGTGAGATGCTAGAGTTCTACATTTTTAACTTGTTTAGTGTAACAAACCGATGAATGTGGTTGATCCATGGCGGAATGGTCAGAAGCTGTTTATCATTCTCGTAAGAAAAATAAAGGGTTTATTAGTATCACACTAGTACGTTCAAGAAAATAATAAGGATCCTATGTTTTTTATGCTAAATTCAGTCACATCACAACCCTGAGCCCCACTCAAAGGTACTCTGTGGGCCACTCGTAAAAGGCAACAAGAAGACAGACAAGACAAGCAAGTCAAAAACAAATTATGTCAAATTGTCAATGTCATGCTCATCATTATGACATACGTCACTGCCAAGGTAGAGGGTAGCTAACCCAATTAACATTGACTCGACTAAACGGTGATTTTTTATATGATCCAGTTGCAGATGCTTTGGCTAAACATTTTATTGACATATGATTGACACATAAGGCAACTTATCTGTCAACTATTACTATTAACTTTTTCTTATGCTGCGTACACACCGGCCCAACGAATTCGAATGCCAACGAATGCCTTCGTTGGCATTCGTTGGGCCGGTGTGTATGCAGCAAAACCGTCTAGACAGGACCAACGAAGGCCAGCGAAACCCAATCGTTGGCATTCGTTGGGGCGGTTTGTACGTAGCATAAAAGATACAATCGGCGCCTCCACCTAACAATCAGGAAAGTAACGTGAATGAACTATTGTCCACTCTTACAAAAATAGATAATACTATTATGGAGGAAGATGTTGCTTTTGCGTTGTGCGTAACAGTTAATTAATGTCCCGATGCAAATTGTTGCTATTTAGTTACCAGGTTATAATTACTAATGTCATAACAGACTATATCCATTACTCCGTGCTCGGGTACTCCTCTAATTTATAGTGTAATGGCGGCTCTAGTCATCACTGCTATCGTTTCATGTGTGTGAATGAATTAATAAGTTTTGTAAAAAATATGTGTTTCTATGTGTTGTGATTAATTGAAATGTGATAAACGCTCGTATACTATTATTTCATCGACCCTTTTAATTCTATAATTTTACAGGTAAGCGAAAAATTTGTGTTTGAAAACCAAGCAATATCTTTTTGTCGCATTCGCAAACCTTTGCGGGGCGCGTCCATGAGTAATATTAGGGCTTTCTTTACTTTTATTTTATCACCATGTCAAGTCCTGTCAAAAGCCCCGCTTGTTGTGTCTATAAATCCTAATGTAAATGTGCCTAGCTTTGTATGAAAACTGTAGCGTGATACATTCTCGGTACGCGATTTATAATCGTAGGATGTTTTACCTACGTTAGACCGAAATATTCTCAGACGATGATAGCTTCTAAAAGATAGTACAAAACGGGGTTTTGTTAAGTTCTTCAAGTAATTGGAAGTTTTATTTACGTATGTAGAACGGGCAAAAGTCGAAATGTCGAGCGACGAAGATAAACCACCTGCGCCACCGGTCCGGCTCACTAGCAACCGCGCCACGGACCGTGGCGACTCTGTAGCCTCAGTGGACATGAGGCCTCTTCCAAAAGGTAACAAAATCTTGGCAACTATCCAGTTAATTCACGTAATTTAAATATGTATGTATTGTATCCTCCAAATAATTGTGTTAATGAGTTTGTAAACAATAGGCCAAAAGATGAATCAACAACAATTAGAATCACAATGTCTTTATGGGCTAACCTAGTGGTTCTCTTGCTTGATGTACTAATCTATGTAATACTCCATATCTAATAAATGATCCCAAAATTAAAAAAAAAAAAACAAATACCTATCACCGAGTGGTCGAAGTAATAATCCATTAACCAAGTGAAGTAACCTAGTTATTGTTGATTGTTTCAGAACCTGATGATGGTGGTGACAGGAAGAAGAAAACATTGAAAGCTAAAATCAAAGGCTCTAAAAGTACTGCCCACAATGACAACAAACCTAACATTAGCTATCCAACTAATTTTGAACATACAGTTCATGTGGGCTTTGATGCAGTTACAGGAGAATTTACTGTAAGTAACTTTATAGCATTTTTAGTTTGTTATGATAATTTATAGTTACCATGAAAAGAATATACTTCCATCCATATTAGGTCTTTGGGGAAAACCCATGACACATCAGTGTACCTACCCATACCCCACATACAAAATATTCATTGCACTAATGTGATGTGGAATTTATTTTGGTATTGACTGACTGTAATTAGAAACTAATTTGTTAATTACAGTCCTGTAGTTTTGGTACCATAAGTATCTTATTATAATTTGAAATGAGAATGCATAGAAATTCTTTTTGTACAAACCCATACAATTTGAAGATTAATAATTACTTATTTTATAATGAGAAGTCCTGACTGCACTAGTGCACCTTTGATGCAACATTTTGACTATCATTCTTGTAGTTCTCCACTGAATTGTGATATAATAAAAATTCTTAGTTTTGAAGATAATAATCTATATTTAATCCAGTCCCTATGATCATATTATACTAATTACATACCTATAATAAAAAAAAGAGTGAGCTTCCTGCCTAATCACTCACAGCTTTGATGCTTTGCTTTCTTATAAAAGTGGCATATCAAGTATTTTTATTTGACATTTCATTTTAATTATTCTTAGTTGTTATCAAGTAATTCATAGCAAACTTGGATTCTAATTTGAGATCAAACTCCTACATATAACAATTAATTTAGCTGCATTTAAAACTATTGAAATTTGAATGTTAACTGACGTCTTGATAATAAAATATTCAATTGATGATTAGTCAGAAAAGTATAATGCAAGCATGTTTATTAGAGAATGTATTTTAGTATTAATGACTTATGGGTTGACACCATGGAATGTTTAAAGACCATCATTGTTTAAAACTGTGTGATGGTGAGTTAGCTGTCTGTTTGTAATAAAATGTATTTAAAACTAAAACAGTCCTTAAGGAACAAGTAATGATATCATGTAATTGAGTTCCATGTATTACCGCTTTTGTTTCAAGCTGCCTATGACAGTAAGTAATAGCTTATATTATTATATGTTAGTACATTGTCACATTGTACATACCTGTTGAAATACATAATGTGATAATGTACATTTTTTATTAATGTTCGGTTGACCCACTTTTTATGTTATTTGTTTTTAGTTATTTTTCATGTTTACTCAATTGTGTAAAATGCAAAATCTATGTGTAGCATGCAAAGTCTACTCTCTGTAGTACCCTTAGTTTTAGGATGTATAAAAAAATCATCTTCTCTAGTTCCTGCTTTAGTGTCATACTTCCATAGAATAAAATTACGATAGCATTATTGTCTAAGTACAGTATTAAAATGTTAAGTAATATTTTTTTAGTCTAGAAAAATTTCACAGATGAATTGCTTGGAGACCATTCATTATTCCTGGCTATTAACTATAAACTTTAGTAGTGTTTATGTTTTGTACATGAATAAACTTACTTGATTACTTTATATTTACTAAATTAATCATTTAATTTTGCAGGCAGTAGTAGAACTTTTACTATCACATTTATCTAAAGCATTTTGCATGATATTACTTCAAAATGAAAATGGTTGACTTATATTCCTACTACAATTTACAGTTCAACAAATGTGGAAATTTTATTGCGCTTGTATACCTTATAAGTACATAAGCCTATTGTATGTGACAAGTAAAGAAAACAAGAACATTTATTTTTGTCTATACACAGGGTATGTTCACTTAATTAGGTTATAAAGGTGGTTGGTGGGACCAATGGCCAAGTGTAAAAATTACACAAAAAATCGAGTTTCGAACTAGCTCTGTGTACAAGCGCACTTATGCTTTATAAATGGCTACAAACCATAGAAGTTTTGATTGAACTCTGCATGAATATGTCACTTTAACAATGCCCTATTTTGACTGTAATGGTTGTTCGAAGGGAATGCCGGAGGCGTGGGCGCGGTTGCTCATGGCTGCGAACATCAGCAAGCAGGAGCAGAAGAACAACCCGCAGGCAGTGCTCGATGTACTAAAGTGGTACGACGCGTCCGCTACGCAGCCACCGCCTTCCAAATATATGACGTCTGCGCAGATGCATACTACACACTCAGGTCAAAATTTTAAAAGCAAATCACTTTCATTTCAAAACATAAATCATGATATCATGATCATGATATTGTTTTAAATAAAAACAGTTCTAACTTTATTTTGAAATACATAACGCAATATTGTAGGTTTAACCTGCTCTGACCTTTTAACAGTATAGCCAGGATGTGGGTCTCTGCAGCTGATTGTTTATATTGTTGACAGGATCATCAGTGTCCCGCGTTTCGTCCAGCAGTCCTTCGTCGTCAACCCCTACAGATACAGAACACCCCGAGCCTCCACCGCCGCCGCCCTCAAGACCCGATCGCACCAAGAGTATTGTACGTATCTTATAATTTAATGTGATCTGTCGACGTGACACAGTACTAATTCATATAATATTATGAGTTTTAGGACACCTCAATTTTTTTTTAATGTTCAAACAGCAAAATTCAAGAACTTGCACTAAATAAAAGCCATGAACATTGATTGATTACATTGTTGTTGTTTGTTTTTCGTATTTTTTTGACGCAAATCTGACGCAGTATTCGATCGCGCTCATACTTACAACTGCTTTAGTAAATATTAATATACGAGCTGTCGCAAGCAAAGCAGAGGTTCAAATAGACTCTCGCCGTCAGACGACAGTCCATTTGCGCTTTTGTTTGAGGCATAGCGATAACAAGAGTACTCATAAAAAAAAATTTACTCACGTCCATAAACGCCTCCAGCGTCCATGGAAGCCTTGCGTGCCCATGCAAGCTGTTGAAATTCGTCAAGATCGACTGTAACGATCGACCGTCGAATCGAATGCTAAGTCCACATTAGCAACATATTCAAGTCTATGTGCAATTCCAGTACACAAAACCGATCGAAGAGGAAGAGGCGCCACCCCCGCGGCCCGCACCTGCTCCCGCGTCGCCCCCGCACGTCCCGCATCCTGCCCTCACCACACACTCGGTGAGATACTTTGTTCTTTTTAATTTGTCATAGGACAAATTCCACTGTTTCCGAAAGCACGACCCTATGTCCACACATAGGGACACAGATGGAGACTATTACAGTGATGACGCTGACACAGACGCTGTGATAGTCTGTGTTAATCCTAATGGCCCCTCTCCATTTGCGCGGACACGTCGTGCGACGCGTCCGCGGATGCATCCGCGCATAGTGGAGAGGGCGAAATCTGTCGAGATCTGCCTGCGTGTCCGCGTCTGCTTGCGTCCCTGCCGCAATCCGTGATTTGTCGGTTTTTTGGGCACGCATCAAAGGGATCTGCCGAGAAATGCGTCTTGCCTCTTCGCCGCCTGTCCAGTTGCCGCCGGGCCATCGAGCGCTTCACACGTGTTGACTGTATTGAATAATTATGGCTAGTGCCATTTTTTTTTTCACGACTCTTCTTTGGCACACATTGACATAATGGTTGTATGTCGCCATTAAATGAAAAGCGGCAGCCGCACTAACCAGGTCCACGTCCATCCTCTTGGGTTGCGTTCACACTGACACAGACGGAAGTGAAGAGGGCAGACGGATTTCTAGACACGCGTGCGCGGACGCGTCGCACGACGTGTCCGCGCAAATGTAGAGGGGCCATTATGTTTACATTTGATTACTTCCAGTTTTTTTTCATGTTTATGGTACTTTATTCACTGTGCCCACAGTCAACTATACTAACAATAAATAACCCCAACATTTTACTTCTTTATTTTAGTATTGTAATAGTTTTCCTTTTTGCTATTTTAGTTCAGTTTAAACTGCTTTCATACGTCCTGCTACTATTACATATTTTTATTAAATAATTTTAGGTTTACTGAAATATATAATTCAAAAGAGGTTAATGGGAAAACAGTCTTACCTCAGATAGTAGGTTACAGCATTACAAATACATATAATCACTCTTAGTTTATAATTCTGTTAAGGTAGCACAATAACTTGAAAGATCAGCCTTTCAAGCTATAATAATAATACCAGCCTAATATTGTCTTACTGTCTTCACTCTTTATAAAGTCTGTTGTTGTGGTATAGAAGAAACTACTCTAGAGCTATACATAATTTATGGTCACTGTAGATCTGCAGTCGAGCGGAGGTGGGTTCAGGCGCGGTGCTGGACCGCAACAAGAACCCGGCCGGCGCGCCGCACACGCCGCCGCCGCACGCGCCGCACGGCCCGCACGCACCGCACGCGCCTCACGCCCCGCCGCCGCCTAACGGCGCGCAGACCAATACCGACACCGGGTACGTACTACTAACTCCCATACTCATAAACTCATATGTATTGTATGATTACCTTCATATAAACTAAAAACTAGTATTGAATCATTTATTTTTTTCTTACAGAAGAGCAACAGCCCAACAGCAGAGAAAAAAGAAAATGACTGATGAAGAGATATTAGAAAAATTAAGAACTATTGTTAGTGTTGGTGACCCCAATAGAAAATACACCAAAATGGAAAAAATTGGTCAGGGGTGAGTTTAAGCAAAAGGCAACAATAAGTTGCATAGACTGCAGTCCACGTAGAACTCGATCGATGAAGAAAGAGATCGATGTTTTTTAAATATAGACCCAGTGACATTGATATAAACTATAATTTACTTTGTTCTTTGTTTCCAGTGCGTCAGGTACAGTGTATACGGCGATAGAAACGTCGACAGGTATGGAGGTAGCAATCAAACAAATGAACCTTAGTCAGCAGCCCAAGAAAGAACTGATCATCAATGAGATCCTTGTTATGCGGGAGAACAAACATAACAATGTAGTCAACTATCTTGACAGTTATCTAGTTAATGAAGTGAGTATTACAAGTATTTTCCGTATTTTCGGTCGAAGATTAGAGCCAGCGATACTTACATGACGCTTCTAGTTTACTGAGGCTAATAACATTACGAAACGGCCGTTACAAAACATATCTGGCGAGAGTGGCGAGCACCTAAGCCTATAATAACGAATTCCTCGTCGTTAAAAATCATTTGGGATAGTTATCGGCAATTCATGACCTATTATCATCATTGTCTTGACAAGTATTCGAATCCTTACCATAGATTTGACGTCTGATGTCATGAGTTTGCAGAATAAAGATAATAATATATCACAAAAGAATATTGAGAAATAAATATTACATAAATGCATTGTTTATGAAATGAAATACTATCCCTGATGATTATGAGCCATAGAAATGATAAGCTGGCAATATTTTGATACTTACACTTTCCAATTAACTTTTATAGGAATTATGGGTGGTAATGGAATACTTGGCGGGTGGTTCCCTAACGGACGTAGTGACGGAGACGTGTATGGACGAGGGACAGATCGCCGCCGTGTGCCGCGAGGTGCTACAAGCGCTGCACTTCTTGCACACCAATCACGTCATACACCGAGACATCAAGTCCGACAACATACTGCTTGGATTAGATGGACAAGTGAAGCTCAGTGAGTATCTATCTATCTTCTACGTAAATTAAAATCAATTGCCGCATCTACGAGAGATAATCACTCGAGAACGGCTCGGCCGATTTGGCTGTTTTTCTTCTGTTTTATTCGTAACTAGCTGACCCGCCGCGACTTCGTTCGCGTGGTATCCCCAATACCCCTACCCTAACCCTGCCTTACCCTACCCCTACCCTAACCCTGTCTTACCCTACCTTACCCCTACCCTACGCTACCCTACCCCTACCCTAACCTACCCCTACCCCTACCGTACCCTACCCCAACCCTTTTTTGGATGATTTTTTACACCTTGGGTCCGAAAAACCCAAATATCTTACGGACCCCTATTTTTTCTAAAATAAAATATAGCCTATAGCACTCAGTGATAACGTAGCTTCCAATTTCCGAAAGAATTTTCAAAATCGGTTCAGTAGATCCGGAGATTACCCCCTACATACAAACTTACAAACTTACAAACATACAAACTTACAAACAAATGTTACCTCTTTATAATATTATAGTATAGACTAGCCTCTGCCCGCGACTTCGTCCGCGTCATTTTGCAGACTGCGGTGATTGTGTCAGTTGTTTGTATTGATTAACTAGTCGCCGACAGACATTGTCCTGCTCGAACCATCAAGGGACACTCTCAAACACACAAAAAAATCTAAAATCGGTCGAGCCGTTTAGGAGTTTATGTCATATACACTTCTACAGAAGAATTACATAAATAATAATGATAATCATTTCGCCAACAAGATATTATTATGCAACCGCTACTACTGTTCACTAGTGAAGTTTTTCCTATTTTTAGTAAACAGGAATATGCCATAGAGAAGACAGTTATCAGCCATGCTCATTCTTTAAATCTACAAATTAAGTAAGAAGTGTCTCCATTACAAGCATGTTTCTGAAGGTTTTTTTTCCGACAGAAGTGACGTTTTCCTATTTAAATAATACATAGATGAAATACCAATCAGCCCAGTTACTATTAACTAGCCTAGTGTTCGTTTCCTTCCTTAATAATTGGCAAAAATCGTGTGAATGTTACAGCTGACTTTGGTTTCTGCGCTCAAATATCCCCTGAACAAAACAAACGGACGACGATGGTCGGTACGCCTTATTGGATGGCGCCTGAGGTCGTCACGCGGAAGCAGTATGGGCCTAAGGTTTGTTAGGCAACTCCACCTACTTCATGCATTTCTTAATAATAAAAAGGCAATATCACGTTATATTGAGTTCGATCTATCATCACCAACAGGACTATTGTTGCCAATAAACCTGACATAGTCGCAATAATAGATCGATTAGAGCGTCGCAGTGATTGTGGATAAAACAGTCGTGAATGCTAAGAAAGATAAAAAATTTAAGTATCTTGACTTACCTCGTGAGGTTGTCGACATGTGGGATGTGAGTACAGCAATCATTGTGCCGATAGTCATGACGGCCAATGACATACTAGCCAAGAGCCTCGACCTATGGAGGCTCTCGTTGGGCGGCTGTATCGAGGGCTTGACTCAGAAAGCGGTACTCTTAGACACGGCGCTTTTTGTTAGATTTCTTTCTCACAACCGCTGACCAACGGTAGCTTGGACCCTGTTCCTATTTTTTTTTTATATTTACAAATGTTTTTATTTTGATATAAATATTAAAAAATGTAATTTAATATGTATTGTTAATGAATAAATGAAAATAATTAGTACGACACAAGATTTATATCTTTTACATCGTTTTTGTGAATATTAAGAAGCGATTTACGTGTTACTACAGAAGTGTCAATTCCTAGTAATGCAAGTCTTAATTAGCATCTCGCGCCACTTGTGTTCCATTAACGCTTTGTAAGCACTAAGTATGTTTTGTTAACAGTGTTTGATGTTTATAACAGTACTAAAAACATCGATATTATTCAAATTCAGGTGGACGTCTGGTCACTTGGTATCATGGCGATCGAAATGATAGAGGGTGAGCCGCCATATTTGAACGAGAACCCATTACGCGCGCTGTACCTAATAGCAACGAACGGGAAGCCGGATATCAAAGACAAAGAGAAGCTCAGCACGGTGTTCCAAGACTTCCTCGACCAGTGCCTCGAGGTGGACGTCGAGAGGCGCGCCACCGCACTCGACTTACTAAAGGTAAGCTATTTAAATCCTTGTTCCAATTCACATATTTATATACATAATGTAATTTTTTGTACTAATAGTTTGGCTGCTGATAATTTAATGATGGTTGCAGAGCTGTGATCACTAAACTTCCTAATGTTTAACATTTGTGTGTTCTGAAAAATAATGTGAACCTGTGTTTTTCCAGCACCCCTTCCTAAAAATGGCGCGGCCGCTCGCGTCTCTAACGCCGCTGATCATGGCGGCCAAAGAGGCGGCCAAGGGACATTAGCGCAGGCCGGCGGCGCCGCCCCACGCGCCCGCGACACACTAGCGCCCTCAGTGCCTACCTGTGGACTACACGCACGGACACCACACGAGTGTGAGCCATGTGGACATCTGTGACGATAACCTTATTAGAGCAATACCTATTTTAAATGTAAAACTGCTGCCCATTGAATATAATAGAGGTAATATTTTTACAAGAAAGAGATCGATAATAAAGAGCAGTCCACTAACTATAAATCATCGTAGTGTTGTGTAGTAGCGTTATTAATTGTTCTTTTAGCGAGGTGATCTCTTATTGACGTGTTTCTTTTGACTGTTATACGGTAAGATCGGATAGTGTAGATAGATATTAGAAGTATAGATACGAATTTTTGAAATAATACGAAATATTATAGCTGCAAACGAAGACTGGCAGATGTTTAGGCGACCTTGTAAAGTATAAATAGTAGAGTACAGTAGAAGCGTTACGTTAGAATCGGTTCAGCTTATTCACTGTGATGATAGCTGTTGAGGCAGTTAGTCGGAAACACATCAATACAGAGCGGACCGCACGCGGCGGCGACGCGCGGCGGCTCGCCGGCGGCGTCGCGCGCAGAGTGACTGGTGACGGACTGAATGAGACTTTCATTTCATTCTATTTTATGTGTATTCCTATTTCGAAATATTTTTATTATTTTAATATTTGTTAGAGCATTTATTGGTACATATTGAGTATTTTATGGTGAACTCAGTGGAGTTCGAATAATTTGTATCACGTATTAAATCTAACGAGACACTGATGGCTTCAGCTGCTTATTTGCTTTCGATAGCTAATAGTTAGTGATAGTTTTATGTATGATAATTGTTAATTTATTTAAAATCGCTTATGGCTTCTAATTTACGTTTTTGAGATTATATTATTATTATTAGTAAGGCAGTTAACTCTATATTCGTCTAAATTGATTTTTTTTTCTTGGTATATTGTTAAAGAAATACGCCAAATATATTCTCATTAAATTCATTTGATGCGTGACGTAATCATTATTTGATACCGTCATTTTTGAAAAGCATTTTATTGTTAGTCATGACTATGAGGTGAAGCATTTACATAGTATTAAGTTTATAAAGTCTATTCAGCTGATTTATATCAGCAAAGAAAGAGAAAATATTATATCGGTGATCGTCTCCTTTATGGCACAAACAGTAAGTATTTATTAGAACAAGGAATAAATAATTATGTGTGCAGAACAATAGATTTTAATAATTATTAATAGACATAGATAATTCATTTAACGATAGAGTTACGTCATATCGCATTATTGTTACGACAATAGTAGGAAATATAGGATTCACTAATATCCATTTATTTGTATTAAATCATTGAAGTATTTTATTTACATTTATTTGTAAGACTTGCAAGATGTCTCTCTGCTTTTACTGTTTAGGTTGTGCCGACAGACGCTGTTAAATTTTGTTTTATTTTAATATGTATTCACTATTTTAAGTGTGTGAAAGTAGCGCGAGTGAATGGGCGATGTGTATGATACGCATATGTGACGTGATAAAACGGAGGCTGCAGCGCAGGCAAGCCTCGTGTAAATTGTACAGACACAAGTAAGAGACGAGTAGAACTACTCATTGACAATATGAACGTGACCAATTTACGCTATGTAGAATCTGTGCAGTCCAGGTTGGTGCATTATGTATGACTTGCTTTTATCTGAAACTTCTAATATTTCCTTTATATTTTACATAATTACTGGAATATCAGTACATTAGTTTAGATATAATTTTATTTGAGTATCCTTACGTCAAAGAGTCTATTGACATTTATTTACTGTCCGATATCTACATTTTTTATTTATTATTTGTTAAACCTCTGATTTATATTGCGTATCGGCATGTAAGTTAATCCTTTGGTAATTGTAATTGTGAGAGAATATTTTTAAGTTCTTTTTTTAATTTTAAAAGGTAAAAATATATCGTCCACTCACCATTTTAACGCAGTTATAAGTAATTCGCACAATAGACTCGTTAAATATTGTAGATATTATATAAATTTGTATGATAATGTTATCAATCACTAAACGGCCTAAAACAACATGTTTTATTTGTGACTAATGTTGCAAGTGAATATATTTTAACAAGTTCATAACAATCAATACCGACTGCACCAACCCATACCAAATTGTGCAATAATGTAGAAATGTAAAAATTTGTAGCCAAAACTTCAAGAGAGCTTTTGAACAAAGTTATTCAATATCTATATTACTAAAATATTGTAAGAAGTGTATTAACTACATAATGTGATCATGAAGATGAATTTGAGTATGCATAGAATGTTATGTTGAGAAAGTAACTGTAATTATGTACGTAGCATAAGTTAAAAATGTATTAATTATTGTAATAGGTAACTGAACAAGACAATGTGGTTACAACATTTTTCATGTTTTTTTGACGGTTGTAAAACACCAGTGCCATGTATGAGCAACTTGTGCATATAAACTACCTACTACCATACTATAATAAAAGACTCACCATGATTACTTAATCGTTTTATTGGCTACATATTACATGCTAAAGGTTCACGCAATGGTTGCAAGATATGGACTAGCAAGGTTGCAAACGTAAACTAAAGCAGTGCGATTACTAAGGAACTACAGGTGAATACACATTTGAGATAATAAAAATCAAGTTTGAGAGTTACAAAATATATTTACCGTAGTATCTAATAAATAATCTGCAGCTACTATGAACAAAGATTTGTACTCGAGTTCAAAAATAGACAATAAATTAATAACAAATCAAGATCCTCACCAGAAATAATCTCCCAGACCACCTTATCGTTCTAAATAAACTAGCTCGTCGTAATGTAACTTTATCCTGATCATAAAAACATTAACTGGGCGATGGACGTACGAGCAAGTACACGTAGTTCTACAAGCTTTTACGCCCACGTTACCTACACTCTAAAAGTTCATGTACTTATGGTAACACGTGCTCAAAAAGATCGTCAAGCTATACGCGTACTTGTCGTAACTTAAAAGCAAGGAGTAGTAAGTCTATCGCTCACTTTACCACGGGATATTCTGTCATAGGGAGATTTTTGATGGTGTGGACATAAAATAAAATAAAAATAATAACAATGACTCGTTATGGTAACTAAATTATTACAGAGTTCATAGATAAAAGCTGCCTCGTAGTAGCGATATAATACAATCTGGTAGATCTATACGACTTTACAAAAATAAAAGACGAACTGTCTGTGATACGTGATTAGGCACATGGGTATAAGGTTTTTCTAGTGGCACTTCGTAGAAAAATACAATTTTCAGATTCTATTTTACAATCAAATATTCTAAATTGGATTAGATTGTGATTAAATCATTTCATCAAACTGTTAATTGAGTATGCAAATTTGCCGAATGATTTGATAAAAGCATTTTTTTCTTACGACTACAATCAAGGCAAATGTTTATTAGTTATGACTATTCACAATGGTGACCCGCTAGTCTTTCCTCTCTTCAGCAGGTATGAAGTCCAAGGAGGCAGAATTAATGCAAAAACGTTTTCGTTTGGGCGCTGGCCCATCATCGAACACGTGTCCCAGATGCGCGGAGCACTTGGAGCATCGCACCTCAGTTCGCACCAAACCTGGCCGTGTTAAAACCAGTAATATATTTGCCCCAACTTTATTTCACACACCAGGTCCATTCACCAATAAGCCATTTATTTACATTTCACATTGCACAATGAATGATATGAATATATCCGAATATGAGGTTCACAGAGTTCGTGTCGTGAGGATGTGTTGGTAGGCGCGCGTCGTCACGGCAGCCGCGGCGCAGTCCAACCGGCAGCCGTCCAGGAGGAGCACAGGCGGGACGGGACAAGACGGGGCAGTTCAGGTTGCGAGGACAAATGCATATTATTTATCATGCGCATTCCAGAACGGTTAAGGTGATGTCACAATAAAGGCGTGTAACAGTTAGGTAGCGAGTGATGCAGTAACCCAATGTTACGGCCGCAAACAAATTGAATTGTGTGACCATTTGTGTATTGTTTGTGATCGCCCAACCAGAGCGGTAAATGAGATTAAAATTATGTAAAATAGCATGAATACGTTGCGATATTATTTGCGAGTGAGGCGTATTTGTGTGATGATTAACGATTTGACACACAGTGCATTTACAAATTGTTAAACGAAGATAGACGAAGTATCAAATTGAAATTATCAAATTATTACCAATCAGGGCCGACTTACGTTTGTTGTGGAGTCAGGATTTTGTCGAAGGATGGTCAAGGATACAGGGAAGACAGAAAAAAGATAAAATGTATTAGCACCAGAATCCACTTTCCCATCACCAGCTTTAAGAACATAATACATATTTACAAACTGCATACGTACTGTATAAACGTATAATTTTCTATGATAACTAGATAAATGCAAATCAAGTTATATCTAGTAGGTATACAATAGTATACATACACCCAGACATTAGATTTTATTGGGCATGTCTAATAAAATTCATGTATCGTTGAACATAACGGTACAAGTTTTGAATAAAACATATTACTTTTTAACTTGTTATTCATGCCGTTTAAACAGTAATAGTAGCACATGCTGTTATGTATTTTGATTCAATTCGCATGAGATTAAGGTCTCGAATTATTAAAAAATGATACCAAATCAAATTATTTGGATATGGTGTTATTTCTATTTTTGATATTTAGTATGTATGTAAATATAACACCTACCTAATGAGACTTTGTCCGGCGCGGAATGAGAGTCAACATAGCAACCAACGTATCATTAAATTAGGAAAATCGTGTGAGAATTTGCCTTATCAATTGCCACCCTGTCTGCTGATTACGATCTTCAACTACTTAGCACGACGTAAATGATAGTTGTTAATTCCGATTAGTAGAACTATACTTAACCCTGAAAACGACTTCAGTCAAGAATCAACCTCTCGAGTTTAGCCATTTAGGTAGGTACTTGTAAAATAATGCTTGTTTCAGAATTCAGATAATGATAAACATAAAATATTACTGCTTCACAAGCTATTGTTCCAGAGAGTACAATAATATTATGATTCATAGTATAATAATACACTTACGATGTTATATCAAATTTTAGCTTTTCATTTAATAATATAATTATGTACCTATATTTTGATATCTAAGTTCTACTAAGTCATTCTGGTAATGAAACTAATGATGACCGAAGTGCACGTGCGAAGTTTATGTCCAAGTTGGACAAACATCCAACATTACGTGGACCATTTCTGCCTTAACTACACGCTTTGCTACGAATAAGAGTATATGTTTAAGTGGTAGTATATTATTAGTACACTTACGATACGGCTATCTATACTATACTAATTAATTGAAGAGTTTGTTTTTTTTTGAACGCTCTAATCTCGGGATCTGCTGGTCTGATACTGATTATTTTCGCTAATAGTAAGCTACGTTACTTAACGTTACCCCCTGAGTGCTTATATGTCAACTTTATTATCAATAAAAATAGGGATCCCTAAAAAATATTCACGCGGACGAAATTGCAGGCAAAAGCTAGTATTAAATAAATAAATAAATGTAGGTATGTACCTAGATTAATAATAACTTTAATTAGTAAAATAGTGTTTTGCTTTGCTAGTTGAGTTAGATTAAAAAACATAGCAGGCAAGTTTCGGGTAATAGAAACAATAATTGAGTGCTCTTCCCACATAATCATCTTCTACTTGCTACAATTTTGATTGACTCATATTATACCCATTTTGGTGAACACCGGGCCACACTTATTATATTGAATGCCTACATACAAGACTGTTGAATTTTGAACGATCGGCTCAACGCCGAGAGTTAAAAATCGAATAGTGAAATAATTTTAGGCAATAGCTTTCGTCTAAAAAATGGGTACTTGTGAATAAGTTTACTAAACCTACAGACTTTTTGTATTTCCATGTAACTGAGTACCTACTGAATGAAAAGAGGGCCAACAAAAACTATTCTGCTCGTTTTTTTTTATTTTTTGTATAACATTGTAAACTATTGTATGTAATGTGATAAACATAGGTATAAAATACATATTGTTCAAGTTAAAGGCCATGGTCATGATCACAACACAAAGTGCGTATAAGGCAATGTATCAAGATATGGAAGTAGCATTGTATGTCTATATAAGTATGTTGCTCAAGGTAAATTGATAGCATGAGGGTGGATGTCACAATCTCACAATACACTCAGCAGCAAATCATGTGATGAAATTGTCTGTATGTTATCAACTATTTGATAAGAATATTTTAAAAACACACACAAGATCATGACTTGTAATTTAATTATACAGTATGAATGACTGAGCAAAAACAGGTACTCATAGTCTCATACTTGTTGTATGAGCATTTTAAAAACAATGCCTTGAAATAAATGTTTTTCAAAACTTGTACTTTTCTTAACATCCAAATAGAGAAATAAATACTACATCCATAGAAAGCATAAAATAATAATTAAGTATACATATACATATTTACATTTGATGAAAGCGATGAATTGCTATAGAAATGGGTAAGTCTCCAATTCTATTAATAAAATAAATGACAGTGCATGACTTTGCTGGTCAATAGGTAAGAAATATACGAGAAGTATTTTGCACCATTACAATATTCCTTTTATAATAATTCATCAATTTAAATATACAATATTTTTATTTTAAAACTATAAAATCAGATTGTGCTTATTCTGTCATTTACTTCTAAAATGCGACTGGAGGATATTGATAGTGGTAGGAATTAGACAGCAACCTTGAATGGCAGCCTGCTTTGGGAAAAAACTATTGTTGGCAGTTTTTTAAGTTGAATGCTCTGTGTGCTACTGAATGGCATTGAAAATTTGTTCCATATTGTTCATTTCAATGAATTGTATGCTTTAAGGTTATACATACAAGCATGGACAAAATTTAAGTGATTTTCGTATTCAACTAATTATTATTATAAAAGTAGTAAGTAAATCCTACAATATTTATTATAATTTATTATAGTTAATATTGTAGTAAGTACCTACATAATCAATCAAATTAATCACTTATATTTTCTATCCCATTTTTAATTGCTTAAAGAAACCATTATTGTCCATGCTTTTAGTCACATATTTACACTGACTAGATATTTAGTAGCATGTTGTTTCATACCTGCGCTTGTGTCCTGGTGCAAGGTAACTTTTTCTTTGTCGAGGACATCATTGAATGCAGGCCAACCACATCCTGAGTCATACTTTGTCTTAGAGGTAAATAGATCTTGTCTACAGACTACACAACAATACATGCCTTCTTCATAGAATTTGTTGTAACATCCTGAAATTTTGAGAAACACTTTCATTTGAAAGGATTTTGAACAATACTAGGTAAATGAATGACAAATAAATACATAGTTTAATGAGAAATTACTTATGCTATGGAACATTTTTATGAAAAAGCCCCTATGCTGTTTGTTTTAATTTTATGTAAGTAAGTAAACATTTTAAATATTAATAAATAAAGCTATCTGTGAAAGGAAACATTACTGATAAATATCTAGCTGTTGCCTTACCTGTATATGGTCTTTCGGTTCCAGCTTCTTGAGTAACATGATACTGCAGAGGTGTCAATCTCTTCTTCAAAGACTCCTTATCCTCCATGGCTCTCCAAACTAACGCTAAAAACACGAATCAAATTTGTATGTTCAGTGAAACTGCTCGTATCTAACTGGCACGTTTCCAAAATAAACCGTGAACGAGGTCCTTCCGTATTTATATATCGGAAGTATACACACGCGCAATACGAGCGTCGTACGTACCTGTTGTGAATGGATGCTTCAACTTCAACTGCACGCCGAAGCTCCTGTTCGCCTGCAGCGCCTTCCTAACTATAACTATCGGCCTCAGTAACAAACGCATTACTTACATAGTCTAATGTGTTGCGTAACTGAATGATATAGCTTTCTTATAATATTATTGTGATAAGATAGCACGCCGCGATTCGAGATGAAATCGATGCCACACGATTGCTAATCAGCTGCTGGCAGCCTGGCAGTTTGACTTTGACATTCATTTTTTCTTTCTTGCGTTGACGCGAATACGTCAGGTTATGTCATAAAATGTCGTTTGATGACAACTTTGCATTTGACTAAAAAAGAGGCATGAAATGAAAACGAGCCTTTCTTGAGATTTTTATAATCATAATGAGCATTGGTGCGTTTCTTACTCGTTTCTCGTAAAATCGCTCAGTGATCACATCTAAAACCCATGGCGTAGTCCCTACCTTAGGGACGCCCGTTAGTGGTAGTATAGCAGGGTTGCAACGGGTTAATTTTCAATCGAAAATTCTCACGTCAAAATATCTGATTTTTCAAAAAAGTCGGTGGGCTTTTTGTTCGTTGAAATCTCTATTTTACGATGGTGTAAAAAAAATATACATAACTATGGAATTTTTTTTCAGAAAATGCAAACGAAAAATACTAAAATGTATTTGCAATGTATGTATGTTTTTTGCGATATTTATGTTTAATTGGTTTGTAATTTTTTTGTTTATCAATCTAACCTAACCTAACGTTTTTCGAGTAATAAAAAGTAAAAAATTTAATGAATACCTCAAAATTGTACATAAAGATTAAAAAAAAAAAAATTTAGTATTTTTCGTTTGCATTTTATGAAAAAATTTTCCATAGTATTGTATATATTTTTTTACACCATCATAAAATAGAGATATCAACGAACAAAAAGCTCACCGACTTTTTTGAAAAATCAGATATTTTGACGTGAGAATTTTCGATTGAAAATTAGGGTGCTATTTTCGATATCGAGTCAAAATAGGGTGAAAAAAATTAATATTTTAAATCTTCAAAATTCCAGTGTGTTTGGGACATAAAGAGGTAAGTTTTCACCAAATATCATGAAAAAAAAAACCTTTTTGTAAAAGATAAAAATAAAAAATCAAAAATGTGGTTTTTTGGATTTTTTACATGAATTTTGAGGTTATGGAGAAAAAGTGTAGATACAAAAGTTGTAGATCTTTTTATTATCTACAACTTTGCCATTTAACTTTTTTCGATAGGACTTGTAGTTTTGCCGGAAATCGGGATTTACCGATTTTTACCCTTAAACCCTTCTAAAATTATCGACCCTGGTCTACATTACGAGTAGGTAAATGAAAACCGGGAAATATAGTAAGTAATAATTTATTTATTTTAAAAAACAAAAAATTCACTATCGTAAATAGATAAGACATTCAGACTTACCTACGTGAAAATCGTTTAAAAATGCTTCCTGCTACAAAGTTTTTTAACTAAAATGGACTGAACACGCATTTTAATTACCTACCTATGCTTATTATGTTTGGTTCAACCTATATGCAATTCGTTAATAAAAGAAATAAATTAAGGGTTAAAATATTATACTAGCGAGCGCCAAAGCTGTATCCACTAGTAAAATCTTCTTACTTCGTTTTTCGGTTAGGTAGTTCTTTGGAAACAGCACTTTCACAACTAGTTAGGGCTTTGTCTTTTGCTTCAAAATCTGCAAATTAAAGTTACAATTTTTGACGCCTAGATAGGAACTAATAGGGTAATTGGGTTGGTTATTTTGCATACTTTTCTGCCTTTCCTTGTTCAAGTCGGGGTTGTCCGCGCAAAATATCAAAATATTTTTCTCTTTCATTCTTCTCTGTTAGCTGTGCCCAAAAGAAGTTACCATTTCGAAATTTAAAAAGTCCTGACCACAAGCAGGACATTTACCTACAATTAAAGTATGTATTCGAATATTTTAATTTTTTTTTCAACCATTTAATTTTTCTTAAGTTTTCCCGTAAAGTTGAAAAGTTCATACAAAATAAATGAAGTCAGACAGTACGTAACTTGATTTTGTCAAAAACCCGTAAAATTATATCCCACACAAACAATATGTCAAAAAATCTTACTGAAAGCGATTCTCGACTCTTCTGCATCTGTGTTATCACGTAGTCGGTATCGTCTTGTTCCGAATCCACGCATGAGTCATGAACATCGAGGTCGCGTGGGTCAGGCCCGTGAGGTTCTGCGTGCCGACCCTCGCGGAGTAGTGGCCGCATCTGTAACAACGTATCAGCATCATTAAATAGCTATAATAATAAAAATAATAATTTGGTATTTTATTTCATCTTAGAGTTGTTTGTTGCGAGTTGGTTTCGACTCCTCATAAGCCTGTCAAAGGTCTGGGACCCTAGGGTCCCCAGTTACCTAAAATAAGGCACGAGCATCGATCACCAGTATCACCACTACAGACTGCTCAAGGAGGATTGGCCATTTCAGACTTATATCAATGATTAGCGACCCGCCTCGGCTTCGATCGGGTGCAATGTAGATACTAATTTACGTATAGACCTTCCTTTTGAATCACTCTATCTATTGATCAAAACCGCATTAATTTAGTTTAAATTATATCCTTTGCGCAGTTAAAAAGATCTAAGCGTACAGACGCGGGTGGGATGCGACTTCGTTTTATACTATTTAGAGAATTTATGTTGTTTTCCTTCACCGAAAAGGGAAAAGTTTTTTTCGCGAATTTGGGTTGTGGGAATATCCACCGTGCCCACATCGGTGATTCCTCGCCTACTGCCAGAGTGCCAGACAAAGTAAAGTATCTGAGCTATTGGCTGATGATGACAATGACACAATATTTGAAAATGTTGTGTTAAGTCGCGCAATTTTAAATTAGATGATCTATACGTATATGCATACTTATGTCTATTTCATATTTACGTGCGTGTCATAAAGATTAGATCTCACAAATTCGCATTTGACCGACGGCAAAAGGCCTTTTTTCCAAAGGTCTTTGGAAAGTTCCTGTGCCTGAGGTGTCATCCACCTACGTAGCCCATCGTGACGCCGTCGCCACCGCATCGCCATTGCCTACAAACAGTCAGGAATTGCACTTTACTATTGCTCAAAAGTATCGGAAAAACTTATCTACAGTAACAATAGATCATTCGAATTTTACACAAAAGCATACTACGGATAGGTACTTACAAGTGCAATTCCTTACTGTTTAAACAAGAAAATAAAGTACAAGACAAAAACGTTGTACCTGCATGTCCTGTGTGCTAAAACACTTTTCAGTATCACATTCTCTTGCACCGTCTTTATTACCCGCTTTCTGACTCATGAAACGTGCATACAACACCTTGATTCGATCATACGCGATCATGCAAGGGGCGCATACAAAAAATATCACATTAAGCATAAATTCCATGGGTCTGAAAATTAAAATGTTTTTTTATTACTTGTTTGTTTCACTTAAGGCTAGTCCTATGATAAAACTCTAAATGCCAGTTTTAATCCAGACATGTTCCTTAGCTAGCTGGAAAATGTCATAAATATGGAATAAAAATCTCACATTCGGACAGCTCATCATGGTGCAAAGTAAGTTTAGTTTGTGTCAACCCTCAAAACTTGTCTTAATATTATGGGGTTCTAATTCAGTGAAAGCTTTACAGGCGACACATATTATATAACATAATGCCCATAAATATTACCTGCTGTACATACGAATGGTCCTCTGCATGGTGTCTGGGTGGACAGGCCAGCCGAAACAGTCGTACTCAACCTTGCGACCCTTGAGACAGCTTTCGTAGTACTGGTCGATTTTACGCGGCATCTGAATTAATTTATCTAAGCCCCAGGCGCCAATTTTTGTTGATACTAGCCCCAAACATGCCTTTATGCAACCTGAACAAAAAGCAACGCTTAGATACGGGGTCACTAGTACTTAGGTATCTACTGCTTAAAGCCTCGTCCCCACTAGGAACATTTGTCGAGCGACATGTGTTCCCGGAGACATCGGGCGATGTCGCCCGACATCGCCCGATGTCACCGGGGACACATGTGTGTTAAATCGCAATTAAACCATCAATAGTAGTAGGAAAGTGAGATAAATATAACTTTATATTAACGAACAAAGTAAGCACTTCTACTAACCGAACACCAACAGCACGAATATAACACCTAACACAATGATGCATACATTGATGTAGACAACGTCTTGGTAGCAAGCGGAGCGCGCATGGCGCGTCCTGTCCCGGTTCGACAGCCCTGCGGCGATCTGACGAGCTTCCGCCATTTCGCGGCACAGCAGCCGGGGATCATCAGCTACAATCAAAGAGACAATACGTAGGCCTCCGACTGACTAATCAGAATGTCGGCTGTCATTAAGTCTGTATGATTTTTTTTTTTTTAGGTGGTAAAAATCATCAAATGACTCCTTCCGCCCTGGGTGGGGCGGAAGGGACTGTCAGACTTTTACTGACTAAAAAATCACCCTGTTCCTCCTGTTGCCCTTTACGTTCCGGGGCCACGGTATCCCGTTAAGACGTCCCGCAACCCCGGCAGGCGTTTGGCCCCTATAATTATTGGGGCCCCGTCCCTGTGCTGACAGCTCTTTGAGGCGCGCGCGAACTGAACGCGCCGTCGACCCGGGCATGGTCCTTGATCGGACGGCGAGCTACCCGTTACTCGCCGTCCGCAAGCCCGCGCCTACGGTGTCCGGATGTCGCCTCGCGACGATTGACGCCCTGGGCGTCTCCCGCGGCGGCTGGGGCGTGAGGTGGAGGGTGACGTTCTCTCCCTCACGCGGCCCGCCTCCTCCTTCGCTAGCATTACTGCTTCGCAGAGGGAGGTGACTGCATCCCATTCCCTCTCGCCCCGGAGCATGGCCTGAACCAGGTCCGGACGCGAGAGGTCGCCGCCGCCTATCGCCTCCGTGAGGACACGGCGGTGCTCTGCCCAAGCAGGGCAGACCTGTACCGTATGCTCCACCGTGTCCTCCGGGCGGTCCACACAGTGGTGACACCCGGGCGTTTCCTCCCGCGCAATCCGACTCAGGAACCTCCCGATTTCCCGAAACAACCGTGTCCGGTGAGGACATGCGTCAGCCGGAAAGTGAGGACGCCGTGGCGCCTCTTCAGCCACTCCTCAAAGAGGGGTCTTACCGCCGCGATTGCAGCGTGCCCGAAAGTCTGTATGATGGCTTGGCAACCGCAACATTTACATACATAGGTGTGTCTGTGTACCCACATAGAGAAAATATGTCGGAAAGCGGTCTAGGAATTCAAATCCCAGTACTTACTTAGTAGAATTTTTTTATCCTATCTACCTAATGATGCTCATTTTTAGAAAAAACATCTGCGCTGGAATATTATCCTTATGGTTTTTATAAAGAATATACACCTGTAGGTATAAACTAGTACTAGCCGGTAGTCGCTTTTAGGGATAAAAATTATGTGTAGTGATATTGGACTTAGTGAAAAGCAGAAAGCAAATCTAACTTACTTAGACAAACACAATCACAATGCCAGACGCAAAAGCAACGGTCTCCTTTCTTTATAGCCACTTCTCTAACTGCTATCGACTTATCATCATCATTCACCAAAGACACTGCGACATAAAGTTAGACATATTTCAGAAAGAAAGAAAACATTCAGAACTGACGGCAAACCATGGCATGGAGTACCTTTGTAATTAAAATATTTACTTACCAGACAAAAACTACCGTATATTACCGTACCTTTTGCTACCTATCTTTTGTAAAGCACCATGTTCTGTGTGGTATGGTGAAAATAAATAGCATGAGACCAGCGTACACTACTCAACAAAGACCATGTAAACTAAGTATAATGGCTGGCTCTCTCCATGTCTCGAGAGTTGGAGTGACGTGTGCGACTTTGTTAACTCTCGTTTATTCAGTACGGTTGCGAACGCCAAGAAGATGGACGCGTTACATGTTACGGCAGTCTATCAGTATCAGCTACCCTATGAGGCTGTGCGCAATCAGTTATTAAACTATAAAAAATAATGAATAAATAAATGGCGTAAAAGTTGCCTGCTCGAGCCTAACGTCTGCGCTGTTACAAAGCCATTTAGCTAGCGCTAAAATGAATGTTGCGAGTATGTATGCACTCGCGTCGCCTCGCGATGGTAAGCGCTCGAAGACCCTTTGGCTCGCGCACAAAAAACCGACTCGGGGCGGAGAGCAGACGAGGCGAGATGAGAAAGACACTCTCCTACTCGTTACTCGTCAAGCCTCGCGGTGGTTCGAGGAGAGTGTACAACCGGCATAAAACAAAAAATTGTTACAGGTAAAATTAAAATTCCCTTGTTCCCCAGACTTTGTTGAGTCATGTTTAGTGACTGGTCAAAGGCGCAACTGAGTGCTTTCTTCCAGGTATAATTACGGTCAAATAAAGAGAAAATTGGACGTAAAGTGGAATATCGTATTATAGGTCCTGTACCGGAACAATTAGCCATATCTATGGGAATCTCGACTGGCAGTTCTAGCCGAAGAGATCTCGTATGCCGCGGAGGGATCATCACAGGTCCAGCCGTCGTAAATTGTTTGTTCTTCTCGTTTACAAGTTCGGACAAAGCTGGCCCACAGTCTCGCGTTACAACTCTAGATCATAATAAAATTGTTCCAATTAGTTCTGATCAGCTATATTATATTAGAGGCAAGCAAACAGAACGACAAGAACATAACTTTTACAATTAAGTAGAACGTTTCAAGTTTTATTGTTTGTATACCATTATTTAAAGTAAAAAAGTATCTATTTACAACGCATATTTTTTCTATTATTATTCAGAAAGTTGGTGATTAAGCCTTAGTCTAAACACTAGACTAACACTATTGATGACCACATACAAGTGTCTTACCCCAGTGCACTGCACTGGTTACACCAGTAAAACACAAATTGTTGCGAAAACCGCTGTCCTTGGAAGCCAGGATATTTACTCCCTATCTAAAACGTAAACTTATCAATTGAAAACAATATGCAACCTGAATCGTGCTGCAGCTAATCCGGTATTTCCAACCTGTAGCGTTAAAATTGTACGCGTTCTTCGCGTGCTATCAGCTACAGCAATCGCGATACGTCCGGATGCGCTGCGAATAGATAGATAGATAATAGAATAACAAGATTTAGCAAATAAGTAGTAATTAATATTAGGGGAGGCCTTTGCCAAGCAAGATAGTATTGGTAAAAGAGTAGAAAATATTATTATATGCAGGTACCCAACACGAATGACCTCGTTCTCATCCGCCCGGGCTTCTAAATCAATCTGTGCGTGGTGTGGGCGGCGATGTGGCAGTGTTAGATATTTATCGGTACCTAAAAAAGCAATATTAACTTTTTCTTCAGTTCCACTAAGTAAAGCACTTGATGTGCGAACAACCACTCTTCGACGTCCCTGAAATATGTTACCGAAAAACATTTTTGTTAAACGTAATTTTTTGAATTCGTTTATCGTAGGTTAATATGTCAATATTAATATGCACCTGATTATTACGCTGCTCAGATTTTGGACTAAAATCAAAGTCAGTGTTGTTATCGTTTCGTTTGTTTATGATATCATCTTCGTCTTTCACCCCCATCACATCCGCTTCAGGGAGAACGATATAGCCTCCATCTTCAGGTATACCTTTTAACAAGTCAATATTGTTTTGGAGCTTTGGCTTTAGGTACGAATTGGAGAGGGCTAAAGAAACGATGCATGGTTGGATTGTCTAAAAGATGTTATGGCCAGAAAAGAGATACATTCTTTTCGTGATCATCTTACTACCAAGCTAATGTTCAGTAAGATGATAAGGTCATTACTGTTGTGTTGAGCAAAAACATATTATATCTTACCTACGTATATTCGTACGAGATGTAGCGAGTTTTATGACATGTATGTATTTCTATATCTGTTGCCTTACCGTCAAAGAATGTGCTGTTATCGCTGTAGTTGGGGCTTTTCGCACCATGTACCGGCGCCAGAAGGCACAGGCTACTAGTAGGCAAAGAAAACTCTTCTCTGGGAACCCACTCAGCGGGACGATATCGAACGTTCAAGTCCTGCCCCATCCATTCGGGTGTTTTTGAACTTACACTAGAATGATAATATTGCTATTTAAAATTCTTAATATCTATAATTTTGTTACGTTTATTTGTAATTTTGTACTAAAGACGTCGGAGCGGGCGCAAAGACGCGCGGGAAACAATTCGGAAGCCGGGCTACCGACGCCATCGTCGGTAGCACCAGCACGTCATTATACTTCCAATCTTCAATCGAGCTACCATTGAACCCAATTTGAAATTGGGTTCAATGGTAGCTTACCTATACCTTAAAAAAACAAGTTATTAAACTAAAATACAAGTCCATTCGTTTTATTATATCAACACAAAGCACAATACTAAACAAATACAGCTGATTATTCACATGTGCTTAATTTTGACATGTTTTGTAAGTACCTACCTATGCAATATTACAAAATGTACTTAATGTAAGAAATTTAAATTTCTATTTGCATAGAAGCAATCATCAAGAAACCAATACCTGGCTTGTTCGCCTTTAGTTAGGTCATTCCATACAGTTTTTCCCTCAGGGGTGCTTAATTTTTCAAACAATTGAACGTTGACAGTGTACCACACCTCCGGCTGACCTATTTCATAAACCGCATAATCTCTCTCGGTGTCTTCTTCACCGGCACCAACGCCACCAACAGTGTCATCTGAATTTGTCCCTCCTTCTAAACGCTTGTTGGCCACAAGGCTATAACTTTTACGTTCCTTCGTTCTCAGAGGAGAGCTCGTTTTTGTTTTCTCCGTATTTTTTTTTCTACCAGCTTTAGATTCTTTTTCTTTGGAATGAGTGATTCTAAAGTGACGTAATTTTTTGAGACGAGTTTTTAGATCGGGGTTAGTTATTTCATCAGTGAGCGGTATAGTTTCAGACAACGCCGTCGTTTGTTTTTTATTATAATTAATGTTGGCTGGTCTATGATGAGCATGATGAATAGGAACATTCATCTCTCTATCATCAAAAACATCATCATCCTTTACCGGTTCCGTTATTCTGTAGTAATTATCTTTTGAATTCCATTGCTTGCTGTCATCGCTGGCTTCTTCGACCACAATATTATGTTCACTACGTTTCTTACGTTTGCTTAAAGTTGTATTAAATGTAGCTGGGCACATATCATTTTCAACTAGAACATAATGATGTTGTTAGTTTGTTACAATAATTTAGTAGGTACACCTACTAATTATATACTTCCTATTTTATTATAACAGTTTCTTTCACTCTTTATTGCAATTATCTATATACGAAATTACATTGAATAACATCATAAAGAATAAAACCTGAGAAATTACGTTTTATAACCGACTGTTAGCCACAAATAAAAACGTAAAGGACAGTCTCTTCCTATATCTTCAACGGTTTAGGTACTGACCGTCTAAAAAATTGTATGAGTAACTCGGGACCTAACTGAAATGACAGGTGATTCTATATAGTGGTTTTTCTTTTTAAATACCTACGTAGGTCCTAGATCGGATCCTGACCGGACCTTGTGGATAATTTCAACTCCACTTAATAAATGACCCGCTGGTTTTTTAGCAGCCCTGAGATGAGCCATAAAGACGTTGAGAACATCTCACATTAACGTTATCTATGTTGTAAATATCAACATGATTAAAGAAATAATATACTTACCTACTTATCTCTATTCAATTATTTTGATCGAAAGGTTGTCCGAATACGCAAAATTTTTGAATCAAATGTTTTTACTACAGTATACCTCGTATAAATAAAGGCATGAAAATAAACTTGCAACAAAAACACGATAACGAAGGACAACGAAGTGTCCATATTCATCTACTTAACCCGTTTAACGAATTTTATTTGTGCTCAAATGAATGGCCGTGTCCTTGGTTGCTTTGAATAAGATTTGTGTACTAAGTATACCTAGGTACAAACAGATGGTAAGTAAAGTTGGGCTGTTAATGTAACGTCAGTGTGAAAGCGTTCTAACTGGTTTTATAATACTGTTGGCCCGCGTTCAACACAAAAACCGGTTTGATTGTAAAGGGAGGGCTCCGCACGACATGCAGAGCCAGTCCGCACGCAGGCACATCACTAGCCCTACAGCGCTCTGTATTATACGCGTGATACATAAACGATGGAGAAATTTATAGAAACAGTAAGAGCACATCCCTGCCTGTGGAACCCGCAGCATCCTGACTATCCCGAAGTGCACGCAAGAGGTCAGGCTTGGCAAAGTGTCATCAAGGAGGTAGACGACAGTTCTATACCGAATAGTGAGTACCTGCTTACATTTTTATGTTGATGCTCCTCAACTGCATTTACCGCTTCAATAATTATTACTATTGACATGGCAAATACCTGTTCTTTTATACAAATAAACGAGTTTTTATCACTTATATTATGTAGGTATCACTTGAATCGTTTTCAACGCACCCAGTCTAAATAGGTACTCGGCCGAGTCTGAGTAAATGAGATAATTAATATGGATTTAAATAGTTTGAAGAATACCAACCTACCTACCTAAAAAATAAAATTAATAAATTAAGTTTACCTACTAGGTTTATGTTTAGTGTATCTTTACTCCAAGCTTATTAATATAATAACCAGGGCGCCTACCGCCATCTCTTATAACAATAAATTTATATTATTTTAATATTACTTTGTAATTACTGTTGTTGCATTTTCAACTCTCGGCGCTGAGTCGAGCGTTGAAAATCCAACAGTGAGGAAGGCAAAGTTATATTAAAATAATATTGTTTTAAAAAGTTGTGGTAGGCCCCCAGGTATTTTGTGTATAAGTATTGAGTAAGCGATAAGTAGGTCATTAATTGGCACGTTTTATGCTTAATCAAGATAATAATTCAGTGCTCAACTGCTCACTCATCCTCATACAGAACTTTCAAAGGCAAACGTCATCTGAATTTCAGTGATACACCAACATTAACAAGGGTCATAACTTGATTGTGTAGAGGGAGCTTTGAGCACGAACCTTAGAAATCTTTTAGTTAGAAATCCTTTAATTGTGTTTTGGTGCAATATCTTACTGACCTGACCTATCCTGGCAGATACGCGCTTCTGAGAAGGTCTTACCCGACAGAACGCCACATACAAAAGTAATTTAACTCGATTCAATTCGTCAATAAGAAATTTAACGCGATGAAATTTTGTAGATAGCTTAAGCTTGTGGTTACTGTTATCTACAAAATAAATTTCGCTATTAAAAATAAACAAAATTATTACCAAACAAAGATAAAAGTGCTCTTACCCTATCAACAAAATTTCATTGATTTTAATTACTTATTGACCGAAATATGACTATCTTGTGAGTCATATTTTGGCGCGCTGTCGGTAAAGTCCCCTTAAGTCCCCGTTGTTCTGTTTGGATTCATCGACCGCTATTTATATGAAACTGATTTATATTTTTTATGTTTTAGTAAAAACGGCTCGAACGGAGTGGAGGAAACTTCGCGACAACCATCGGGAGGCTTTAAAGCGAGCTAAATTAGGACAGAACAAATTGCTACCAGCACAAGTGACAACTTGGAAATATGCTAAGGCTATGCAATTCCTGGAGCCGCATATGAAATATCGCATAACAGAAAACATAGAAATGGACCCTCCAGTAGTCATACGTTCAAAGAATTCCGAGCATGATGTTACTACAACAAATGCTGTAGTTTCTGGAAAATCAGATATTCTACCGCATAAACGACGTTGTCTTGAGCACGCCGAAGACACAGCCGCTATACCGCGCCACGAGAAAGAGATTGATGCACTCGAATCTTTCTTCAATTGCATCTTAAAAAGCACTCGAGACATGCCTCAATGGATGCAAACACAAGTGAAGAAAAAAATATTTGCAGTTATTATTGATGCGGAAGAGAGCTTATCGTCGCAATCTCAAGCGCAAAATGCACCACCTGAAGAGTATGGCAATCATTTTATCATTGAAAATAAAATCAAGACAGAATATTTTGAAAACACCTAAGTAAAGCGCCATTTCCACTAAATATTGAAATGATCGAAATCAACATTCAGTAAAGAAAGTAGTCAAGTGACAAGTCAGTTTAGAATAAGCCGGCAGATAAGCCAATCTCAGCACTGGGACAAGTATGTTTAATTATTTTGTTGGTTAGATTTAATAAAATAAAAACAACATACTAATATTATTTAAGTGTTCATTTTTTAAAGATTCATTCCGACTTACAGTAACTTCGGGATGGTTGTGAAGCACCTTTTATGTTAGTAGATAGTGTAGAAAATTGGAGTGGACGTAACGCTTGTGGAGTTACTGCCTTGGTTTGTAGAAAGTAGATCTGATCGTCGGAACTCCAAGCCTGCGAGTGTCCTAAGTCTCGCTCAATACGACTCTACAACATTAACAACGTATGAGAAAACTTTATATACATGTAAATGAAAATTGATGTCTTGGGTACTTTAATTAATAAGTATTTATAAAGTAGGTAGGACTCACTTTTGCATTTTTACAGCCGACGTTATAAGTTTTACCTGAAGTGTCTACCAATATACCACTTATAGTCTGAAATTACGAAAATTCATGAATTAAATTACCTAACAAGTCTTGTAAGTAATATCACACCTGCCTTTCTTGAAAATCATCTGACCCATCATACGTTTTGTCGTGTTATGTGTGTATGGGTTAGCTGAAATCGCGAAAAAAAAGCAAGGTATTCAATGATATGCAACGTTTATTATAGTAAACGTTGCTCATAGGTATCTAATGACTCAACATACTTATTTCCCAACAAAGTCGGGAAAGGGCTAGGCAGATTGATTGAAAAAATAATAGTTGTTAAAGAAGTTAGGTTTATAGTACATACATACTATGGTTACATATTAAAAAATCAAAACTTTCTCGAGCAAATTTCAAAAGAACAATAAACGAAATATCAAAATTTAAATGATCAAATGTATTATTTAGAAAAATTTTAGAATCCCAAATTCCCAATGTAGGTATGTGACATCAAATGAACGAATGATCAAAAGTTGCTAGATGTAATTTTAAAATATGAAATCATTACTAATCAAATTTTATAATCACAAATGATTTTGATCGGTTTGCTAATACAAAACATCGAAAATCGTCACGTTTTGTAAGCGAGCGAAGCGAGCTCGGGACTTAGGGCACCCCGACATGGACAGGTTAGGTTCGAAGGGGATGGCGGGGTCTGAAAGACCCCGCCATTCCCTTTGTGTTAGGTTACTTTAAACCTTGAACGCAGAAGTAGGAGCCCCGCGCAGCGGCGCTCCGTAGACCGGGTATTGTCTACCTGCCCGCACGTCATCTCTTCTGCTTGCGTCTTTTACACACATTACGGGCTGTAGTCGACGGAACCCCGGTCTACGGAGCCCTGCTGCGCGGGGCTCCTACTTCTGCGTTCAAGGTTTAAAATAAACCCTTCGAACCTAACCTGTCCATGTCGGGGTGCCCTAAGTCCCGAGCTCGCTTCGCTCGCTTACAAAACGTGACGATTTTCGATATTTTGTATTAGCAAACCGATCATGTTGTGCAAAGGCTATCTGTATCAGACAGGGCGCTATTCGCTAATACCTATATTAATATTATTTTTATCTTTTTCAGTTAATCCATTTGATAATTAATAATTTATCCAGTAATCCATTTGACCATTCAACGATTTGGTCAATAGTGTAATAAATAATATAAGTAAACATTGATATTCCAGACTTTGGTCAGCTGAACTTTTGATCAAATGACCATTTTTATTTTAAACTTTGTTATTTCGTTTATTGTTCTTTTGAAATTTGCTCGAGAATGTTTTGATTTTTTAATATGTAACCCATACTATACATATAAAACCAATATTTTTGCAAAACTTTGTGTTGATTTATAAACAGTTTTTCTTCGCCGAGTTTTACAAAAACTGAAAACACTTTGTTATATCTTAAAAGATAACCTACAACACTCGTAGCTTCTATCAGTAAAAGTATATTTGTAATAGGATTAGAACTTCCAGAGATTGCCTCTTACAAACAAACAATTTTACCTCACCGCACTCATAAGGGGTCATCCATTAATTACGTCACACGAATTTCATGATTTTTTGCCCCTCCCCCCGTCCTTGTCACAGCTTGTCACATTTGTGAGACTCCCCCCCTCCCTAGTGTGACGTCACATATTTTGCAAATTTACATTTATTTCCATTCAATTTTCAATAAAATGAACATCAAATCAAATAATTAACAAAACAAAAATCGAAGAACTAATATTAATAAAAAAAAATTTGATTGAATTAAGTAATCGATTTAAACTTCATTTTTGGCGCATTGTTTTTGAGGACAATTAGATTATAATAGATTTTGAAATATGACGTCACGAAATTTAGGACCCCTCCCCCCCTTGTCACACATTGTCACACTTCGTTGACCCCCTCCCTCCCCCTAACGCGTGACGCCTTAGGCCTTACGCCTTAGGCCTCCCTTAACGTGTGACGTAATTTATGGATGGCCCCTAATGCGTGAAACACTCCGAAGACAGAATCTTTCATTCTGACAACACAAAACAATATGTATTTTCACTTTGTTACTTCTGATGCTCAGCAGACGAATATTTCTACAATATAAATAATTGAATTTACCGTTATTTATTGTCATTCAGTGTGACTTACGCAATCCGGGTGCTGGTTATATTAGGTATACCTATCTAGGTTTATTCAGCATACTTTTACTTGCCGTGGACCATTATATTATATTCAGGGCTATTTGTAGCGGGCTGGTCGCGAAACTACATCTTACCAAGCAGTGGCACTAGCTAAGGTCTTTGTATTATTTAATTCAAGGTCCCATACATCAACTCTGCGTAGTTTGTAAGCCTGGAGTGGTGGTTCCCTGCGCAGGCGCAGTATGTACGGGTCGAGGAGACGCACTCGCTTTTTTTCTGGTCCCTCGAATACGTGCTCGATAGGTAGATATTCATCTCCTGAACTCTGTTAGGAAAATGATATATTGAAACGAAGGCGATGTATCTAAAGTACATTAAGTATTCAGACTTCAAAATTTGAAATAAGGACGAATTCCGAAACAGTAATGGCTTTAACACTTTAGATTAGAATGTGTCCCAAGGTTTCATAATCATCATAGAGCAGGTCAAGGGGTCATTGCAGTTGGTAAAACTCCACCTGCTTTCAGAGTAAAGCGCAGGCCACACCGCCAGCTAGCGGGCGGGCGGGCTAAGCGGGCGAACATCGTTTCACCTCTTTACATACTTCGGTTCACACCGCGAGCTACCGACTAACCTGACGAGCTAAGCTAACGAAATATCCGACGATTCCCAGCTAGCGGGCGGGCGGGCTAAGCGGGCGAACATCGTTTCACCTCTTTACATACTTCGGTTCACACCGCGAGCTACCGACTAACCTAACGAGCTAAGCTAACGAAATATCCGTCGCTCGTCTGTCCGTAGTTTTCGGTGTGAACCCCATAGTTTAGCTCGCCAATATTTCGCGTAGTTTGTATAGTTTCCTTCGTTCGCTTCGCCCGCCCGCCTAGCCCGCCCGTCCGCTAGCTGGCGGTGTGGCCTGCGCTTAATGCATGTAATGCGCCTCAAGCGACCGTATTACCTACCTATTATTCAAAAGTACTCACGTCCCCAGCGTCGCTACTTATTTTGACAGTAACAGCCAGTTTTTTGTTGCAATCGCGTAGCACACTGTGCTTGAAAAGTTCCTCTCTTTCGAACCGGATAGAGTCACTGTCTGGCGCTATGCTTTCTTTCTGAAATATTTTACTAAAACATAAGATATATTATATTGTCCTGTCTAGGACAACCTTGATCGGGATCATAACGTTAATGTAGAGTACAGTATAGGTAATACTATGGATGGATATCGATGTATGGATGTACGATATAGCTATCCATAATTTGTGTATCTATTCAGGGATATTTCGATGACATTTAGATTAAAATTCTTAACAATATTATAATTTAAATTACGAAATAATGTTTGTGGGGTGCGTCAATTCTCATCTTTCGTCATTCGTGGCGCGTATTTAGCATTTGTCCGCAAGTTCAATTTTATATATTGAAAATATTTTTTTTTTCATGTTGAGAGTTTGTCCCTTAGAAATTTTCATTTTCATGAGTACCTACTACACTTCCTTATTTTTACAATCTTTTTCTTGGTTATGGCTGATTCAGCAACACGGAGCCTAAACTAGTGCACCCAGAACATGAAAGGAGAGTAGGTTTGTCTTGTGTAACATAGACATCCACAAAGAATAGATAGATATTTGTAAATTGTATTCCTAAGAGATCATGAAACAAGTGTTTCAGAATTTTCGAAAATTCTAATATCATAAAGAAAGGTAAAATATAAAGTATGTAAGGAGGAAGAGTCCGAAATCTAGCAATTAAGTTAGTAGGTAGTACAGAGGTAAATGTTGACAAAAAAATTGGGGCTAGTTTGGACCTCAGTTTATTAGCCAGCGAGCTGATTGTGATCAAATAAGTTTAGATAAAGAAAGGAAGATTTTTATTATCATTAAAGACTTGTTTTTATAAAATAATGGTAGTACTTTAGAGAAAAACAACTATAGCCTGGAGCCAATCGAAGACCAAAATATATAGGAATTGCATTGTACGATTTTACCGTCAAAACCACTTACTGTTTCACAATTGATGTACACAGCTCTTACTTCCACCAGAGGACTCTCTTCAGGCTTCGCATTTAAATTCCCTTCACTTTCATCAAATGCCGTCGATGTGTTCAATTGTGTTAAAATTATGAAGTAAAGCAGTCCTATCCTGAGAACAGAAACTATAATTCAATTTGAAATTCGGCTTATTCATGATAATATATTGTACTTAGATAAGTGATATAATTCGTACCATTTATTATTCTCCATGTTATTTTGCTGCTCAATCAAAAAATTGTAGAAAACTTGTCGATTGAGTCGATTGATGACAAAATGATGTCAATATCAAAGAAGAATTAAAAAGTTAAAAGTGATAAAGTGAATCTATATCGTTTTGATAGTCAAAAAGGTCGTATTAGTATGGGATAAACTATAAGTGCGCCTTCATATTACGTCGCAAGCAGTGCGGCAGCAGCGCGGCAGCCGCTTTGGCTTGGATTTTCAACCAAATTTGCGGCTGCCGCGCTGCTGCCGCGCTGCTTGTGACGTAATGTGAAGGCGGCCTAATGGGGATGCAGTCGTGAAACAAACTCTTTTTTTATTGTTATTTATCTTTCTAGATAAATTCCATATTTTAAGGAAAAGCATATAGCAGGGTGGTGTGGTTGTGGTGGGTGTTTCGGTGGTTTAGAATAATTTTGATGTTTATATGTATACAGGGTGATCGATAGTATAACTTTGTCCACATTCAGCATGTTACATAGACCAAAACACAGTTTTTTTTCAGACTAAGGCCGCCTTCACATTACGTCGCAAGCAGTGCGGCAGCAGCGCGGCAGCCGCAAATTTGGATGAAAATCCAAGCCAAAGCGGCTGCCGCGCTGCTGCCGCACTGCTTGCGACGTAATGTGAAGGCGCACTTAGTGGTACTTTTATAGTATTTCTACTATCTTTTTAGATACACGCCTTGCTTGTTGTGTGTATTCATAATACGGATAGGTGATGTTGGATATTTGACGCAACGGATCCTAGATCAGAACGCTAGAATTCATAAACAACCCCACATTTTTGGAGTCAAAATTGCTGATAGGTCGCTCTAGTTTGTCCTCTTTCAAGGACTGAATGGAATTACCAATCACTTGTATACATCTTTCAATGGTTCAACACAGAAACGTCTATAAATAGAAAGACTTAAATTTTAGATCATTTTTCATTTATTACATCTTGATTCATCAGATAATTAGTTTAATAATAAGATCACAGTTTAAATGAGAAAAGGAAATAAAATTACCCTTTCAAAGGTATCCATAACTTTCTATTAAGTATCATTAAGTTAAATAACAAAATGACCACAGCAAAATGATCCTTTGCTCATTTAAAAACTAGGTATATTTAAAAAATCTATAATCTTAATTCAAGAAATTCACAAACATCTATAATATCGGCACATTATGCTGGATCACACTTAATTTATTGTTTTACAAAAAGTAAGTTATATTGTTCACAATTTTCGAATAAAAATTATAATATTATATGATTTGAGAATTACATGAATCAAGTATGCCCTGTTAACAAACATGAAGCTACGAGTGATAATATTAATTTAAACAACCAGTCGCAATCAGTCGTAGCTCCATACTGACGTCTAAAAAGACCTAACCAATTAGGAACATTTGCATCAATATCGTTACATAATAAATATAAGTCGTCAAACAAAGTGATCATTTACATTAAAAATGTCAACAAGTGTTGGTTAGATCTCTTTTTGTCACTATACTACAATACACTTCCATAATTTTCAAAAATGTAGCAAAAAAATAATCGATGAGCACTCATTTATACCACTCAGTTGGCTTACCTCAGAATAATAATTGATAAAACTACACATGCACTGCACTTTATGTTAATCAAAAGATTTGTATTATTTGATTGTACCAACAGTTCTATACAAGTAAGCACTTATTGAAGTATGTAGTACCAATTTCTTTATTTCAAGCATTGATTAAAACGACAATATCATATTTTTTCACTGACTAACCGTTCTTATGATAACAAAATGATAAAAACCCTTTTAGGTTTCGCATGAGATCTAAATAGCAATAATAAAAACAGGTAACAGAATTTGACTCATAACAAACAAAAAGGGTCAATTTATAGTCGCCTAGACTTTAAAAAATAACGTTGCAATACAGACATTGTTAAACTGGACTACACACTAACTAAACCAAACACAGAGTTTAATCTACATTTGAAGTTAAAATACTTATTTAGGCGTTTAAATAATAATTCCTACGACTCAGGATCCGTGGACGCGTACGTGGCGGCTTTACTCGTCTGAAACAACACACACCGAGTTACGTAACGACAGAGAACATAAGGCTACACTGACTTGAAGCTAGATAAACAAGGCGAGCATCAAGTAGAAAGACGCGTTTTTGTTTATCGTAATAGAACTGATACTCCGTGGTTTCTGCATATTGTGTCGGGCGTCCCGTTAATACTCGCTGGCTGGGACAGAGGCACACCCGGCGGCCGTGCCACCGGCATAGTGCGTAGCAGCCTGAAGACGATATCAGAATAATAATCTGATCATTGAGATTGTATAACTAATACTAAATCTACGTAGCCTATAAAACAGCATATAATAAATACACAACGCTTGCAACAGTGAAGAAATATTCCTATAATAGCTTCTGCCCGCGACCTCGTCCGCGTCAATATTATATTATCCCTCGGGAACCGTACATTTTTCTGGGATAAAAAGTAGCCTATGTGCTATTCCAGACTTAATCTATCTTTGTGCCAAACATCTAGATCCGTTCGGCCGTACTGGCGTGATTGAGTAACAAACATCCATTCAAACTAAAAATTATATTTGTTAATATAGTAATATTCTATTCAGGTTGTTAAGACTATAGTGGACACCTTCACAGATATGATTCTACTGGTACGTCTGTGACCGATAAGAAATTATGTAAACATCACTCATCTGTCTATATCAATAAAGCTGAAGAGTTTTTTGTCAGTTAAAATGCGCTAATCTCTGGATTGCCTGTCGGATTGGAAAAAGATAGATAAGGTAGCCAGACTCATAGGCTATTTAACATTACTTTACGACTCACGGAAGCGGAGCAGTAACCGATGGCGTAGCCTAAGGGTGCTTAGAAGCAGGTTACAGGTACGGACAGGTCGGTACAGATCATTACCGATCGGTACGGGTAAAATAGCTCATACAATCAATATGCGCTCGTTCATAAAGAAACAGGTGGAAACTTATCGGTACCGACTATCTGTACGGGTTTATGCATTTGCCAGCGTAGTGTGTCTGTTATTTTGTGTTGTGTGTAAAATAGTCCTAATTATTATCTATGATATTTGATGCAAACTATCTTGTCTATGAATATAATGTACCGGATGTGTAAAAACAAAAAAAAAACTTCCTTTCCGTTCATGTCAGCCAAATCGAGCACGTCGTTTTATTTAAAGAAAATCATTAAATAATACGATCCATATTTCTTTCTTTTACTGTTCATATTTGAAACACCGACTGTCCTTTTTTTACATTTATAATGAGTAGGGTGTTTTTTAATGAGTTTCTACGCATCATTAGATTAATAATGATAAAATAAATCTTTATTAAGAATCTTAAAAGATAAAATATACAATGAATCCGAAATTAACAATGAACACTTTCGAAGAGAAAAAGCTCATTGTCCGACGAACTCGAAGACATGATGGTCACTATGAACAGATTTACCTGTTTCTATATGTGGTTGAACCCGTACCTATCGGTACCGACCCGTACTGGCATATCGGGACCAAAAAACCTGTATCTTTATGTTTGTACCCTAACGCGGGTGAAAATAAAAGCACGCGAACGAAGTCGCGGGCGGAAGCTAGTGTTAAATAAAATTGCCTCGAGCCAGCGTCGAGATTGATGACAAACTGAGCTTAAATTTATCATAGTCTACTATTATGCGGTAGTGGATATGACAAATAATTTAAAATATACCGAGGTAGGAGTTTTATTAATTGTTATGAAAGTGAATTGTTACCTCACAACTGTCATAGAACTGCATGGCTGTCTCGCTGTCGTAGAAGTTTACAGTGACTGTCTTGTCCACGGGGTCATTGCTGGTGTAATCCGTGCCCGACCATATGCACGAGTCGCCGCTCATCTGATACAAACAAAAACAATGAATCACTGATTTCTTAAACAATAGAGTATTTGACCTGTATATTCATTCCTCGACTTTTCGAAATCTAATAAAATACAAACCGCAGTAAAAAATACTGCTGAAGCTCATGCTACTTTGAAACACAGGACTACTTTGAAATAACGTCACGACACAGAAACACTATAATAACTTATAGCCATTCTATACCTAACTACAATTACCATTTCCTGTGACTTTACAATTAATAAACAGTGTAATACTTGGCTATATCATTGAATAAGGGGATCTCTTATAAATGAATCATCACTCTCAACTGTTACAATCATACCTGGAACTCAGTATCAGTGTATATGAGCATATCTGCAAGTATTTCTCCAGTGTTGGAGTCAGTGACAAGTATCTTGGGGGAGTAGATTTCCTGGTCGAACAGTACTTGTATGTGTGCGTTAGAACAGGTGGTCTCGTTCATACCCTGGCGAACTATCGCCTCGCCGTCACACGTGTAGTATGCTGCTGATTCTTCCTCATCCTAAACATTAATAACTTATTTTATTACGATTCTATTTTTTGGTTTAACAAGCTAAGGTTATTTAGTTTAGCTTTACAATATTGAAAGGTAATGAGTTTGTTTGAAACGCAGATTCCTCAGGTCCGTTCTACTATGCCCGCTTACTCTAGGTCGGCTAAACGGGCTCAGAGCTAAAATGACTTGTAGAATCGTTACATTAAGCAAACGACCGAGAAGATACTAACTTCATTGTAATATCCGTCATAATCGTAATCCTCCTCTTCATCGTCGTGGTCTTCTTCAGACTCCTGGAAGTGTACTTGTTTGAACACTTCGTTCACCGACGACGCCGTATCATCGGTACTACTGACCGCCTCCTGCCCCGACGCGATCACAGACGTCCTTTGGAACACTTCAGCGGTCATCGCGTTGTCTGCGCGCGCACTTTCTTGCAAATGCTTCGGTAACCTCAACTTTGATACGGCGTTTTCGACAGAGGTTTCTGCTTGTTTCTCTTCTCTTACAGCTTGGGCAGCAGATGCTTGTAATTTCTGTTGAAATGGTGTAGATTTAATCTAAGTTATTTTGCTTAATAATTTTATAGTTAAATGCCATAGCTATTCTAATATCTCTTACCCTGACACATTCAACTATCTTATCATGGAAGGCGGTGGCCTGGTCCACGGTCTTGAAGCGGACCGCGAGGGTTTCCTGCTCGCCGGCGGAGTTCTCCGCGAAGTTGCGGCCCGCCCACGTCCACGCGCGGTCCGAATTCTTCATTGGAAGTAGTTGTAGGTCCATGTACAGCAACATATTTAGCACCGCTTTGTGGACCTGATGATGGACCAACATGTCAATATTAATTCAACTACCTTTTGTTTTGTAGAAGCCTAATTAAGACTGATCAGTTAGGGTTGAGCCAGACCCATAAGGTCAGATATGTATTTTTTTGTAGCTCTAACATTTTCTGTCGTTCACAACTCTCTTCAGTAGAACAAGAAAGAATTGGCTAGGGAAATGGTTTATCGAAGATACCGAAGTGTACTTTAAAAATACGGGTGGCGAGTGCTATTAAAATAAGGTTGGTTTAGCCCTAATTTGGATCTCAGAGTAAAATTTAGAAACCAAAGGTTAGGTTATTAAGCTAATGGTATGACTATGTTTCGCTGGTATACAAAGTTTGAAAGTGCGTACCTGTTCACGACGCAGAAGCAGTCGGTAAGTCTTCCTCTCCGGGTAGTACAATACTTTCATTTCGCCGACACCTCGTTCTTTCCATTCCCGGGACGTCTCGTCGTAACGGTACAATTTGCATCGCTCGCCATATAGTTTTTCCTTAAATTAACAGATAATTATAAAGTTCCAAGTTAATTATTTTTAATGATACTTTATTCATTTGATATAAGTTACGTTATAAAGAAGCCGAAAGCTTGCTCTTAAATATGCATAACTAGCGATCCGCCCCGGCTTCGCACGAGTGCAATGTAGATACACAAACCTTCCTCTTCTCCCTCTTACCATGGATGGCAACCGCATTAAAATCTGTAGCGTAGTTTAAAAGATTTAAGCGGATACAGATGGCGGGAAGTAACTTTTTTATACTATGTGAAGAAGCAAAATATCCTGAAAAATTCTGTTTATTTATATTCGTGATAGTTACCTCATCCTCCTCTCCCGTGGTGACAACAATCTTGTCGGGCAGTGGCACAATAGGCTCGTAGTGTGGGTCGTACTCCTCCTCAGCGCCTGCGCCGCTGGCGTCGTCACCCTCGGTGCTCTCATTCTTTGATTTATCTCCAGAACGATTACCGGGTTTAGCAACAAACAGTTGTTGCCCGGCTCCCTCCCATTTGAAATCAGGTTGGGCTAAAAATATGATTTTATTGCAATATTTACAAGCAGTCAGGCTCAGCATGGTGGCACTACAGTATGGTGCCGACAGACGCTACGGCAAATGATGTTACAACCAAGTCTTTGCTTTAAAAGATTTACGTTACACACTAGGCTTGTTATGAAATTATCTCACTCAGTCATCACGAAATATCGAAAACCGCTTGACATAAAAAGATGAAATTTGATAGGTTTATAGGATAAATATTAAAATATTATATTACAGGAAATGGCAGTAAAGTAATTTGACTTACTTTGGATAGTTTCAATACCGAAGCCAGGTCCTGTGCCAGAAGACAAAGCAGCAAATGACAGACTGTTGTCAACACTAAATGGTGTTTCCTTCTGCTCAGGCTGTTGTTCAGCAACTGTTTCTTTAGTTTTGTGCTCACCACTAGCATTTAACGAAACTGACTCTTCTTTTTGCTGTTCCTTATTAACACCGGTGCTCAATGCAGGAGCTTGGTTTGATGTACCAAATATTGATTTCCCACCTCCGAATATTTGATTTTGAGACGAAAGTGAACCAAATGCTGACATGCCAGCAGACCCAAAGATGCCAGTACCGACTTTGCTTTGACTGTTCGCTAAGGCACCGGGTCCGAAAATACTTCCTTGATTAACACTTGTGAATAAGTTTTCAGATTTATTATCATCTCCAAATATAGATTTTACATCAGTATTTGGACTGTCTGTTTTCGTATTAGCACCCGAAAATTCTAATATAGACCTATTAAAAGACATTCCCTTGTCAGTGCTATACATAGTCGGAGGTGTCTGCTTTGTATCACTAAATACGAACTTTGTGGTTGCTGTTCCGATGTTTAAATTAGACGTGTGTTGATTCTCATTTGAAGTATTAACATTGCCCAGCTTCGGTGGGGCTAGCAGAGAACTCTTAGCGCCTGCTGCTACTTGCGACTCATCACTGCCAAATATGGAAGCACCTTTATTTTGTGGAGTTCCAAATAACATAGTCTGGTCTCCAAATCCTGAGAATATACTAGGTTTTTGAATGAAAGTGTTTTCTTTGTTGGTTGTATTACTACCAAAACTGCTCTGGGAAGATGTTGATGTCGGTGTTTTTGCATTGGATGCAAGTGACCCCAGTGGAGTACGGAATATAGATGTATCAAGCGTTTTTTCAAAATTAGATGGAGTACCATATATTGAATTAGTAGGACTTTGGAAAAGTGGTGTTGTGGTTTTCACAGGTGTGCTGGCACTAGCCAATGATGCTTTTAAAGTTGCTGCTACTGTAATAGGCTTTTGGTCTACAACAGGAACATTTGATTCAATACTTGATGTTACATTTATTACTTTTGTAGCTTGTGAATCGGTGTCACACACACTTGAGTCTTCACTATCATGGCAACCTCGGCATCCCTGACACGGTTCCTTACTTTTATAAGTAAAGAAGTTTTCAGGCAGCATAAGCTCGATGGCTTTTTGTTTTTCTTCTGTAGTAGCTTGTATTTCACTAACAAAGACAACATCATCACTTTCGTCTTTATCATTCTTATCAATCACTTGTTTCTTACTCACTGGTTTTCCCTGAAGTGCGTTGTCAATCGCGTCTTTAAATTCCAAAGCTACCTCTTTACTTTTAAACCGTAGACAAAAATGTTCTAAGCTTAGTTCACCTTCACTGAAGTCGTTGACAATAAATTGCCAAGACTTTTCATCTTTTACATTAAAAATTATCTCAGGAGTCAAAGCATGATTCAAACATATTTTTAAGACCTGATCCCTTCGCATTACCACCCTGGAAAATAAATCATTATTTATGTTAGTGAACAAAAACTGAATACAGGCTATATTTTAGATATTACGCCCACAATCCAGAATATAATATTATAAATGAAAAACGACTGCCCCATTGGTCTCGTAGTCGCAAGCGCGACTGTTGAGCGAGGGTTCAGCGTTTTTATTCCCAGGTCAAGCAAAAATGTATTATTTACTATTTTCCCATTAGAAAGGGTCACGGTCAAAATGGGCGTAAAACCAACAGCTTCAAAATATATTTTATGTGAAAGCTAATGACCATTACTTAATTTTATACTATGACGGCAATCACCCAAACAATGGGTGAGCAGAGATATTCAGTGATGTTCAAACGTATGTTATAGAATCCAAAAAAAACCGGCCAAGTGCGTGTCGGGCCACGCACAATGTAGGGTTCCGTAATATGCGAGGGAATCTTACAATTAAACCCATTTCCTACGCTCCGATTTGCCTTCGAGGCTGCGAACGATAATTTTTATTGTAATGATAAAAAACAAACTTACGTTTGCAGTTGGAAAACATGTTCTCCGATACATTTTGCTTAGGAAAATATGTTATCCAAGTACGTTTTATAAGTTGGTCGACTATTACTCCTAAACCTGTAAAGCCTACTTACTCGTGATAGTTTTTCTTTTAATTTCGTTATATATACTACTACTGTGAATTTTTTCACACACCCGAACATAACCGTATAGGCCAAAGAAACCAATCTATTGGTTGGCAGAAGAACAGGTGGGAAGTTGTGCCCACATAGTTTCAGTTTTGTGGTTTTTGGGGTTAGGACGGCACGAGCCTTTCATTGCACCCGCAGAACATTTATTAGATGTTATAGTTGATGATAACCATTGATATTTAAGTAAAAGGTATCAATATATAGTAGTTTTTAACAAATATGTGTGTTTTATCTAACCAATCTTTGGGATTTTTTTGCAGTGATACCCGGTCGATATTGGGGTTAACAAGTATTTAGGGGGTATTTAGAAGTACAATAAAGTAAATTACAACACATTTTATTTCTGTTGGTTTTACGCCCAGCTCTCATACAAAAATGCCCATGATCCTTTCGCAGTAGCAGCCTGAAGTTTGGAAGATGGTTGTGGTGGACTATTGAAACATGCGAAAAATTTAGAAAAACAAAATTGGTTTTGAGGCGGTACATTGTTCGCCGAGGCACCTAGTTATTTATAAATGCTAAAAGTAGCTCTGCCTGTCTGTTACTTTTTCACAGCTAAACCACTGAACCACTTTGATGTAATTTGGTATGGAGTGCGCCTGAACCCCAAGAGAAGACATGGGTTACTTTTCAGTGTGAATGTCAGTTATCGTTGATGCAGACGAAGTGGCGCGCAAAGGCTAATAAATCATATTTTACAAGTTTGTTACCTCAATTTCCCAGTATCCTTGTGTTTTAGTATTTTGACGATTCCTTTCCCTCGTTCTTTCCATTCACCTGATGAGAATCTGTATAGTTTTGCTAGTTGCCCATAAAGTTCAATTTCATTCTCTTCGCCAGTAACAACTTCGACCTACAAAGACGGAATAATCATTGAATAAACATGGTTAGGTTGATAAGCAGTTGAAATTAAAATTACTTTTCATGCATTAGACAAACAATATTTATGGCCATTTTGAATCACTTACCTCAACGGATCTTACTCATCAACACAACAAAAAACAAGAAAAATGTAGACAAAATAATAACTATACCTTATCGGGCAGGGGTATCACAGGAGTGAAGGGATGGTAGCATTCGTCTTCTGCAGCATACTCATTGCCATCACTTTCCTCACCATCTCCTTGCGCATGTGGTGACTTTGTTGGGCTTTTACCCTTGGTTGGAGTTTTAGGTTTAAATACAAAATCAAATGTGCCACTCTCTTTGAACCCAAAAGATATGCTAGAGGAACTGTCTGTCTGTGGTGTTGGAAGTAGTGCTGGCTTCACAGGAGTACTTAATTCTTCATTCTTTTTTAAGCTGAAGTCAACAGCTTGACTTTCAGTGGTAGGCTTTGGTGCATCAAACACATTATTGGCAGGAAGTTTCTGATCCCCAAAGGATAAAGGGCTTGATGGTGTTTCAAGGTCATTTGATGGCACACCAAAACTAAACTTGTGTGCACCAGTGCCATCAAAAATTGAGGTAGCCCCAGCACTTGGTTTTTGGTCATTTGCTGCTGGTGGAATACCAAAACGAAATCGTGGCGCAAGTGAACCAGTACCATAAATCGATGTTTTATTATTAACTTCTGAAGTTGGTGCATTAGCTTTAAATAAGTCTGCCCCAGCACTAACTGACTGCCCTTGAGTCGTAACAGGGAAAGATGGAGTAGGACTATCTTCATTACTTGTAGTTTTGAGAGGTATGCCAAAGTTAAATTTAGGTGCATTGTCAGAAGTAAGTTTAATACTTGTCTTAGCTTTTGTTGGATCTTTGGGACTGTTACAAGCACTACAATTTTCTAGATTAGGTTCGTTTCGCACCAAGCAATCCTTGCATTCCCAACTTCCTGGCTTGGGTTTGAATTTCTCTCCCCAGCCTACTGTAGCTACAGGTTTTACGTCGGTATTTGTGTTCGTAACACTAGTAGGAGCAGAGCTCGAAGTGGAGCTGTTCGGTCTTGGTGTTTCACAACATGCACACTTAGAGAAAGTTTCCAAATTATTTGTGTAACATGCATCACAATGCCATGATCCAGCTTTAGGCTTAAACATTTCTCCAAAACCAGTCTGAATATTTTGCTTTGCAGCATTCTTTTCTTCCTTTGCTGCCTTTGATTCGTCTTTCATTTTAGATTGTGCAGATTTAACAGCTTCAATAAATTCATCACACAACTGAATAGTTTTGAATCGCAAACAAAAAGTCTCAGCTACTAATTCACCTTCCGAAAAATCTTTAGCACACCAAGTTACAGCTTTATCCAAATTGGGCATTTTTTGAAACACCATCTCATTAGTAACTGCATGATTACAACACACCTTCATAATCTGTTCACGCCTCATTAGTAGTCTTACTTTTTGGATATTATCTTTATTAACAAGTAACTTGATATTACCAAGGCCGCGTTCCTTCCACTCTTTGGCACCAGCGTCAAATCTTAAAAGTTTAGCGCGATGTTCAAAGAGTATAGTTTCATCTTCTTCGCCCGTCTTCTGGTCAACTAAAGCAGGCAGAGGTACTACAGGCTTGAATTCAACATTTGGTTCATATTCTTCTACTTGGTCTGAAGTATTCAATTTAGTGGATACTGTCTGTGATGTATTAGTGGAGTTGTTCGAGTCGACGAAAGGAGTGTTACCAAACAAATTAGTGAACGGAGAATTTGTAGTTGTTTTAAAGGACAATCCACTAAATACATTAGGCTTACTAGTAGCAACTTCTTGCGAGTTAGCGTCAGACTTCGCATCAGACACAGATTTGAATGTTGGAGTGCTGCTAAATGTGAAACCACCAACCACAGCCTTAGCTGTCGATGCGCCGGTGTTGTCTTTGTTAGGTGTAGTTAGCTGGCTGGAAATTAGTGTAGGAGCTGCTAATTTCGAAACTTCAGCTTTAGGTGCAACTGGATTTAAAGTTTTATTTAACAGAGATTCTTGTCTCGCTTTTTCGAAGGCATTATAGAAATCTTGAGCTATGTCAGCTGTTTTAAAACGTATACAAAACTTTTCCAAGACCACAGTTTCATCTGCAAAATCATTTGCAACCCAAAAGTAGGCTTTAGTTTCATTCATCATTTGTTTTATTTCCATTTCAGCAGTAATGATATGATTAGCACAAATCTTATGTACTTGCTCTCGTCGCATCAGCACTCGAACTTTTCCGGTAATCTTGTGTTTCAGTAACTTCATTTCGCCAAGGCCTCTCTCTTTCCATTGTTTGTCGACAAAGCGGAACAATTTGGCCCTCGAGCTAAATATTACAAATTCGTCTTCTTCGCCTGTAGTTACTTTCACTTCAGCAGGCAGCGGTACGATAGGCTTAAAATCTGGACATGGGTCATAATTTTCCACAGATGTATTGCTTCTTTCAGATAAAGTCCTTGATTTATTTAGACTGGTGTTAGGAGAGTAACCACCAAATAAAGGTCCATCAACCACAGACCTTGAAGTATCAAATGTGTCACCTCCAATTTTAGGTGCAGTTAGCGTAGGATTAAGTAAAGAACTAAAAGTAGATGTTGAACATACAGGTGTTGTTTTGAACACGGAAGATTGATTCCAATTAATCACAGGGTTTGTAGTGACAGTTTTGCTATTTTGAGATGGGAAAACAAACACTGGAGGTGACATCACCTTTGTGTCAGTTGATGAAGGCAGTTGAATTTGATAGTTATGCGGAGTGCCTTTAATATGTTTTGGCGGAATTGTCACACTTAGGATTGGTGCTGGAGTTGTAGTACATGTTGGCAAGGGGTCAGAAGATGTTATCACTACATTTACCGGCAATGATCTCGAAGTATCTTTGGATTCTGTAGAAGAAGTTGTTTTAGACATGGTAACTGAGGCGACTGGTGGTGGCACAGCTACAGACGGCACACCCGGCATTGTTGGTACAGACGCTAATGTAGGCGCTACTGGCACTGATGGCGCCGTAGGGGCAGAAGTCAAATTAGGGGGAACAAGGTGCGCTACATCCAAATACATCTGATCTGGTGTTGCATAAACACCATGATAGTTTACTTGAGTTCTCGTTGGATCAAACATTGGCTGTGTCCCTGGTACTGAGGAGGGCTGAGCAAATTGAGAATACTGGTTGTACAAGTTGTATAAGTTTTGATTATAAAGTTGATATGGGTTGGGAGGCACAGGGAATGGTGGCACAAGTCGTTGATTAAAAGAAGGAATTACTTGCGATGGCGTAAATGGTAACTGAGCTGCAAATGATGATGTACTATCATTTGTTCTGTAATCTTCATCCAAATTATATAAATCACTGTCATCTATGGTCTGTTCTGAAGAAGCTTTTTTCAACTTGCCTACTTCCTTTTTGAGCTCTGCAACTTGTTTTTTCAACTCACTAACATCTTTACATTCGTTTCTACATTCATCTATTTGGTCTTTTACTTGATCTACAGATATTTTCAGCAATTTAAATTGATCTGTAGTATTTTGCATATTAGAGTGAATAGTGCTTATTATCTGATTGCCCAGTTTCCGATTTTCGTCAAACCAGTTTCTTGTCTGTTCCATAAAGTCACCAATAGTGGTATCCCTTTTCTGCAAATTTTTAATTTCATTTTCTATTCTTCCTAAAAATTGTTGATCAACTCTCGAATTTTCAAGAATTTGGGAATCTAGAGCAGTTCGATAGTTTGTGGCATTAGCATTGTGTACAGCTTTTGGTGTAGAGCTTATATTACGGAAGATGTGAGAGTTTCCTCTGATTGGCAGTTCACTTTCTCCCGACACATTTTCATCGGATGAGTACCTGGTTTCACCATCATTCATAGCAGTTGAAATTTCTGTTTTGTTCATATGAGTTTCAATATCTTCAATCAGTTCCTGAGTTTCAGAATATAAAGGATGGTTTTTGTTTGCTTCACTATCTCTGAGCCTGTCTAAAGCTTTGTATGCAAACATTTTAGCTTTAGACAACAGTGCTGCATATTTTGATCTTGTTTCAGGATCTCTGGACAAATTACTTTCTTCAAAAGCAATTTTTTTGTAAGTTTGACTAAGGTGGTATAATGCTTGTGGAGACTTCAAGTTAGAAAGAATTTCGATAACTTTATCATATTCACCTTCACTAAAATGATTGACTGCTACATATAACTTGCATTCTTCAAGCAATGCATAGAGCTCTTTGGTTCCAAGGTCTTTGTGTGTATAATCAAACATTCTTTTGTCAAGGAATTTAACTACAATCTTGCTTCTTAATTTTTCTAGTAGTGGTACAGCTGAAGAATAGTACAAACCAGCCCTTATTTCCAGTTGAGCTTTTTCATCTACATTTGTTGACATTTTAGCTCTTTCACTGAATATACGTCCAAGAGTGCAGAGAAGTTCTGGGTCAAGACCATGATTGTCAATGCATCGCACCACTTCAATGCCGCGGCTCAAAGTGGCGCGTATATCTGTTAATTCAGTTCCTAGTTCATTTTGGCAGAATTTGTAAGCACAGTCCCACCATTTCATCTGGATTAGGGGGCATAGTAGGTCAGTAATGTTGGCTGGAAGTGTAGGTGGTTTGTCATTTGTCACATAAGAATCTTTCTTAGATATTTGTTGATTTGCTGTCAGAGTTGCACAGTAAAGAAAAGCATGAATATCTGATCTGTTCAATGTTTCAGGCCCACAGGTTGTTGCATTATAAGTAAGCATATCAAAAAGTGTGCATTTGAAGTGTGCATAATTTTTATAATTCAACAATGTCCAAACAAAGTGGTGAAGTGAGTTACCATATTCCCTCTGAGCATCACCATCATAAGATTCAACTTCTATCTTTCTTGGTAGTCTCAGAACTGGTGGAGTAAATGCATTTGATGCAAAATAAGATGATTTAATTTTATCCAAATGCCCTTTACTGGAAAATATCTTTTTATATAACTTGTCTCTCCAGTGAGTACCGGAATAACACTGAGAAACCTGATCTAAGAACGACTGGTTTTTCTCTTGAATATTTGAAAGTAAGTAATGCCCGGCCTGAGAGCATCTGTATGTCCCTTCTGAGTACCAGCGATTTACTGCAATAGTTTGCTTTTCAGGAGCATTTCTTAGCCAATTTACTTTTGAATCTAAGGGAACTGTTTGCCAAGCAACTAACATCAGTGGAGCAGCAAGCTTGGTAGCATCACGCCAGCTCAATAGATCTTTTTTAGCCTTCTTAAGTAAAATTGTTGCAGCATGAAAGGCAACCTGGCCTCTATGATGTTGTAATAATGCATTGAAGAACTCCCCAAAGCCAGGGGAAGCTCCCGCCTTGGTGACACTCTCAATAGCTTGATCATAAGCATGGAGAAGTTCATTGGATTCAATTAAACTTTTGGATGAACCACTTGGAGTTTCAGTTATACTCAACAAACAAATACGCTCCTTGACTGTCAGGAGAAGTAAATGATAAAGCCAATCACTGGTATTATGTGAGTTATGCTTAAGGAGATCATTAAGGATTTCATACCAACCATAGTTATTAATGAATGTTTTGCCTCCAAACTCCACATTACATGCATGTTCAAAAGCTTCTTTGACTTTGTTCATATTAAGGTAGTGTTTCAATAGGCGAGCATGAAGCAATGCATCTTTCGGTCTTATTGCCAATTCCGAATGTAGTAGTTGAACAAGTGCTTCAGGATCTGGGTTAGATACAGCTAATAGTCTCTCCCGTAGTCTAAATGTAACTGGGTGTCTAGGAAATGTGGCTTCTGCTTTTTCACACCAGTATTTTGCACGCCCTGGTTCAATGATGACTTCATCATCAGCAAGAAGTTCACAAACTGAAGCAGAAAAAAATATGATTGTAAGAGGTATATTTACTTCACAAAAAAAAATGTAATTTCAGATCTAACATACATACATCTTAAATGTAAGCTACTTCTGAATGTAATTCAAGTTATGACAGTAAAACATTTTTATCCAGATATAACCAAATACTTACCAAAAATATGAAATGTCATGAACATGCAAAATCTACAAAAGCATACTTACTGTCCAGAATAGTACTAGTTTGTGCTGGGTCGATGTCTAAAGATGCTTTGTATTGTTCAAGAGCTTTTTCTTTTAGCCCCATTTTCTGCAAAGCTTGTCCAAGAAGTTTATACGCCGCGGCGTTATTGTCTTTTTGCGTGAGGTATTGCTCGACATATTTCTGGCAATTGGAATAGTCCCCCACTTCGAAATATAGTCGAGCTACAGAATAAGCTCGTGATTTAAACTGCAAACAATCAAAATGAAATATGAAATGGGTAAGCCGCACGAATAGTAATCCTTGAAATAATTGTGGTCATGGTCTTGCTTTACTTACCTCTTTTGCAGGCAATTTATTTAACAAATTCTCCACGTGTTTATCAACGTCTTTTTTATTTCTATACATTTTTACGAACTATTCACAAAATTATTAATATTTCCGACCACGAATCACCTTACACAAGAAAAAATCGCGTGGGGCAAAAGGATCTGCGGCATTTGGTCGTCATTTTTAAGATATAGGGTTGTCAGTAGAAAATATGGATTACCTCAAATGTACTGTAAAATAAAAAGTAATATTGCTCTCAAACAACTTTACTACTACATAATACGATTATTAAAAATGATGTTCAATTTCACAAAAATAATTGCACTAAACTGCTAAACTGCTAATATTAACTCTTAAAAGTGCGAATTGAATAAACCGATATCCTAATTTTGTGGGAAGTTAATTACTGGCAAGAATAATTCCCTATTACGTGGTGTTGGCTACATTGATACTGCATGAAATTTAAAAAACAACGTCCATTTCTCTCTATAAAGTCCTATAGACAAGCTCCAAAGACTACAATCCTATATATTGTAGTCTTTGACTACAATATTATTTAAAAGCTACCACCAAACCAACCATTTATCCATTTAATATGATTTAATAACCAACAAGGGGGCTTACTATCACCTCTATAGCAGGGCAGAAGTTGCCCGGATATTGAACTGCCTCGCTATTTTGTACTATGACATCGTTATAGCAGGCCTGTAACAGGCCTGCTAAGGTAACGTTTATAAAACCGTTCACCTTTTTTTTTGTATAGACTTTCGTACTATGACGTGCTATTTGACAGCAGCAAAATGATAATGGAACGGCTGTAATGTCAAAATTAGCGATTGCTAAAAAGTTACTATGGGACTAGCTTTTTCAACATTGTTTTGTAATCTAAAATGATATTCGTGGCAACATGTTAGGTTTATATATATAATAAGAGTTTTTAAAGTGGATAGTGAGAATTGTAAGCGAATTAAACCAGACTTTTTCATTTTTGTAGCTGTGTAACGAGTACGAAATATGTAAATAATAAAATTGAAGTGTGAAAATCGTATGGAGAAACATACCAACGGCGTTGCCTTTGGGAAATAAATAACAATAATGAAGTTAATGACCGGGAATAAGAATCAATTAATATAGGTAAGAAGATATAACTTAAAATCATCAATGGTAACCAAAACCTATGAAAATACGTAATGTAAGTATAAATAAAAACCTACTCTACAAATCTACAATACTCAATTAATATTTGTATTTTACAGGCCTATCAAAAGATTTAGTCCCCCGTTTGTGCGAGGGTTTTGAACCTATAATGAAAATAATAAATCCTCCAAAGGCTTAGTGATCTAAACAGAGACTAAGGTGAGTGTTATCAATTCATCAGATTTTCTATTGTGGAGCATAACTACACTAGTGTGTTTCTTGTGTATGTTCCTTGCTATTAAACATAATTTTCTGTGTATTAAAGTGACAATGAAAAACATAAGCAAGTAATCTTTTAATCCATTTATTTCAGGAGATTCTCGGTATTGACTCAGAAACACAATAATGACATCAATTTTATTTGGAATGCAGAACCAGTCTCCAGAAGCCTTTTACACTGAGAAGCATAACAAGACCCAAAACATTATTGAGAGGACCATTGATGTACTAAAGGCTCGATTGAGATGTTGATTAGCCCATCAAGTGCTACATTTCCAATCACAAATGTTTTGCAAATGCATGTGTTTCTACACAACATAATGTAACACAGTAAATTTATGAAAATAAAACAATGACCGCATCTAGTTTAAAAAAATGTGTTTAATTTTTACCTGTTTACAAATTAAATTATTATCATTTATCACATGATACTTTCTTATGACTGACTGAAACATATATACATATAAGTAGGAACCCATATTATCCATATTCATATTCATTTATTGCATACCATTTGTATACAAAGATGTTACATATAATGCTTAAAGCTAAAGTACATCCATATAAATGCAATGAAAGTTTACAAGAACAAAAACTGGTAACAGAGATGACTGCCTGCAGGAGCCATAAATTCATATGGTGTACTTTGTTGGTTTCTAATATGCAGTTATATGTATATAAAAACACATCATGAGTATTATTCTTTATTTTAATTTTCATCCTAAATATAGGTATGGATAATGATTAATTAGTTAGGCTCTCCACTGGATGGAATTACTAGATATATTATTTTTCAGTTTAGTAGACTAGGAGATGTCAAGAATACTGGGGCTCCGTTGCATTCCTGTAAAAAGGTTATGTTTCTTGGATTATGGGCATTGCGGTTCTTGTATTTCGATATTTCAATAAATTCCTTTACTATAAATATACCTATGTGTGTATTTTTGTAGGAACAACACAACAAAATACTTTTTTACAATAATTGTGACTGAAACAAAATTTACCAAAAGCACTCTATACCGCAATAAATAAATTACTTCTTATCGACTTTAATGTCTAGTAGGGCTTTGAACATTATATATTACTTTTGTAAAAGGCTGTGAAAATCATTAAATTAAATTAATCAAGTGAAATGTTGTTTATATTTACGCGCTGACAGTGACAGTTGATGAACGTAGGTACGTTCTGAATATCACATTGTATCTTTAAGAGTTAAAAAGGTTTTTTTTAAGTGAAACTTGTGCTTTTAGAGCTTTTAGATAATAAATCATGGTAAGTTGTAATACATAATCTTAGATATAACGTGTATTTATCTAAGAAATTCAAGTTATGATCATTAAAAAAAAACCGGTAATGTGTTAGAGAATTATATCGTAGTTTTTGAACGTTGTTTATTCACAACACTAAGACTAAACTTCATCATCAAAGCAGGCAGAGACAAGCATTGCCGTTCAATAATCGTTCACCTTTAATACGGTCATGGTACGATTTTTAGCGATTCCTAAGCAGGCCTGCTTTTGAATGGAAGTTGACTGACAGGCATTTGAACGTTTTCTTAAAAGGTGATGGTAAGCCCCAAGATCTCTGTACAAGACTTAGAGCTACAAGATAATCAAAAGAACATTTTTCTTCCAAAATAAAGGTAACAGGGGGCTTACCATCACCTTTTAAGAAAACGTTCAAATGCCTGTCAGTCAACTTCCATTCAAAAGCAGGCCTGCTTAGGAATCGCTAAAAATCGTACCATGACCGTATTAAAGGTGAACGATTATTGAACGGCAATGCTTGTCTCTGCCCGCTATGATGATGAAGATGAAGTCTTAGTGTTGTGACTAAACAACGTTCAAAAACTACGATATAATTTTCTAACACATTACCGGTTTTTTTTTAATGATAATAACTTTAATTTCTTAGATAAGTACACGTTATAACTAAGATTATGTATTACAACTTACCATAATTTATTATCTAAAAGCTCTAAAAAGCACAAGTTTCACTTTAAAAAAACCTTTTTAACAATTAAAGATACAATGTGATATTCAGAACGTACCTACGTTCATCAACTGTCAGCGCGTAAATATAAACAACATTTCACTTGACTAATGTGATTTTCACAGCCTTTTACAAAAGTAATATATAATGTTCAAAGCCCTACTAGACATTAAAGTCGATAAGAAGTAATTTATTTATTGCGGTATAGAGTGCTTTTGTTAAATTTTGTTTCAGTCACAATTATTGTAAAAAAGTATTTTGTTGTGTTGTTCCTACAAAAATACACACATGGGTACATTTATAGTAAAGGAATTTATTGAAATATCGAAATACAAGAACCGCAATGCCCATAATCCAAGAAACATAACCTTTTTACAGGAATGCAACGGAGCCCCAGTATTCTTGACATCTCCTAGTCTATTAAACTGAAAAATAATATAATTATCTAGTAATTCCATCCAGTGGAGAGCCTAACTAATTTATCATTATCCATACCTATGTATTTAGGATGAAAATTAAAATAAAGAATAATACTCATGATGTGTTTTTATATACATATACATCATCTCTGTTACCAGTTTTTGTTCTTGTAAACTTTCATTGCATTTATATGGATGTACTTTAGCTTTAAGCATTATGTAACATCTTTATAAACAAATGGTATGCAATAAATGAATATGAATATGAATATGGATAATATGGGTTCCTACTTATATGTATATATGTTTCAGTCAGTCATAAGAAAGTATCATGTGATAAATGATAATAATTTAATTTGTAAACAGGTAAAAATTAAACACATTTTTTTAAACTAGATGCGGTCATTGTTTTATTTTCATAAATTTACTGTGTTACATTATGTTGTGTAGAAACACATGCATTTGCAAAACATTTGTGATTGGAAATGTAGCACTTGATGGGCTAATCAACATCTCAACCGAGCCTTTAGTACATCAATGGTCCTCTCAATAATGTTTTGGGTCTTGTTATGCTTCTCAGTGTAAAAGGCTTCTGGAGACTGGTTCTGCATTCCAAATAAAATTGATGTCATTATTGTGTTTCTGAGTCAATACCGAGAATCTCCTGAAATAAATGGATTAAAAGATTACTTGCTTATGTTTTTCATTGTCACTTTAATACACAGCAAATTATGTTTAATAGCAAGGAACATACACAAGAAACACACTAGTGTAGTTATGCTCCACAATAGAAAATCTGATGAATTGATAACACTCACTCACTCTCTGCTTAGATCACTAAGCCTTTGGAGGATTTATTATTTTCATTATAGGTTCAAAACCCTCGCACAAACGGGGGACTAAATCTTTTGATAGGCCTGTAAAATACAAATATTAATTGAGTATTGTAGATTTGTAGAGTAGGTTTTTATTTATACTTACATTACGTATTTTCATAGGTTTTGGTTACCATTGATGATTTTAAGTTATATCTTCTTACCTATATTAACTGATTCTTATTCCCTGTCATTAACTTCATTATTGTTATTTATTTCCCAAATGGAACGCCGTTGGTATGTTTTTCCATACGATTTTCACATTTCAATTTTATTATTTACATATTTCGTACTCGTTACACAGCTACAAAAATGAAAAAGTCTGGTTTAATTCGCTTACAATTCTCACTATCCACTTTAAAAACTCTTATTATATATATAAACCTAACATGTTGCCACGAATATCATTTTAGATTACAAAACGATGTTGAAAAAGCTAGTCCCATAGTAACTTTTTAGCAATCGCTAATTTTGACATTACAGCCGTTCCATTATCATTTTGCTGCTGTCAAATAGCACGTCATAGTACGAAAGTCTATACAAAAAAAAAGGTGAACGGTTTTGTAAACGTTAACTGAGCAGGCCTGTTAGGCTGTTACAGGCCTGCTATAACGATGTCATAGTACAAAATAGCGAGGCAGTTCAATATCCGGGCAACTTCTGCCCTGCTATAGAGGTGATAGTAAGCCCCCAGCTCGATATAAATTCCATTACTTACTTTCATTTCAACGATTTCGAGGAATTATTATTAGTTTATTTTTAGTAAGGTATCTTTTTTATTGCAATTCTTGATTTAATATTTTTAAAAAAATGGAGTCCCTTGACGATCTATAATTATTATTGATCAGTTAATAAAATACCGGACGGATACAATATCGTTGAATAGGTCTTCTAAAATGACTTGGACCCCCCAAGTCATTTTAAAATTATGTTAGCAACCCTGCTAACATAATTTTATCGATTTATTTAATGCTCCATTTACGAAATATTAAAAACAAGTTCTAGTTCTTTGTTCTAGTACGGCGTCCCCCACCTCTAAAAGCAAAACTGTTGGCTTGAAAAATCTGGAAAAATTCACGGTGATAGTGCATTTCATGAACTTTTATGGAAAACTATAGCGGTTATATCATTATAAATGTTAATAAAAAAGTAAATGTTGATATATCAGAGATTTTATACTCTGTGGTAATGACGGATGTTGTTACCATCTGTAACTAGAATATTTTTGTAATTTTCTTGCCTGTCTGTGTCAATTTGTCAAAAAGTATCATAGTCATAGAACTCATAGACACTCAACTTAAGTACATAAGTATGTCTGTGTGTTTACTACTGCTACTGCACTGACAAATAATTATTGTATTCGTGATTTCTATTTTTTCTGTAAATTCATTCATAATTCTAAAATTTGACCGTCGATTTTGTGACTTAATATACGTTCTTTTGCATAAATACTTATAAAGTGTCTAAACAATTTGCTAATGTTTCATTCATACTTTGATAAAATGTTTTATGTTCGAATGGATTACTGCTAACTTGCACATTCTAGTGTTTATTGTACTGTGGTTAGGTTTAGGTAAGCATTATTATTTATAGGGCGTAAAGATGGGTGATTCAGAATTTGCATACGGATCTTCCGTGTCAGTGGATTCCATGAAGACCATCGCAGAAAGTATAGGCATAGCAAGTTTAGGAGATGATGCTGCTAAAGAACTGGCAGACGACGTTACTTTTCGATTGAAAGTAATAGTTCAGGACAGTCTGAAGTTCATGCATCACTCCAAAAGACAAAAGTTGTCTATAACTGACATAGATAATGCTCTGAAGATCAAGAATATTGAGGTAAGTTCTTACCAGATCCTACACTTTTTACTGTTATCTTAGAATACATTCATCACTTAAGCACTACTGCACTGACTGTGATTCTGATTTTTAGAAAACACGAGTCTGGTAGTGAATACCTTACATTAAAATTTGACCACTCAACCAGTGTGGTTGCCACCACAAAAACAAATTATCAATCTTAGTTCTATCTAATCTAGCATTGAGAGTATTTAAAATGTCTATAATCTCTACACATCCTGATATAAAATGTCTTTACAATAAATGTATTTGACTTAAAGAATCCATTTTACATAATTTTTTTCAGTGTCAGTATGGATTCATTCAACCGGATTCATTGCCATTTAGATTTGCATCGGGTGGAGGCCGTGAACTGCATTTCGTAGAAGAGAAAGAAGTGGATTTGTCAGACATACTGTCCGCTCCACCACCAAAGATCCCTCTAGATGTGTCAGTTCGTGCGCATTGGTTGAGTGTGGATGGTGTCCAGCCCACAGTGCCAGAAAACCCTCCACCGTTATCTAAGGAAGCACAGAAATCAGAATCAGTTGATCCCATCAGCAAATTGAGCAAACCCACTAATAAGGATGCTGCAGGTATTCTGTTATATTTGTCTTTAATTTTTGTATTGTTTTAAAGCATTTCTTTAATGCCCATTGAATTACAGCATATAATGTATTTTGACATTTTGAACTCTATTTCACATGTCTATACATGATGCATACAAATAATGTAAGTTTTTTGTTAATAAGTGCATGACCACTGGATGGCATGTGCAGGAACTTAAAACAAAATAAATGTGACGGCTCTAAAAACATTAACTTAGGAACATGCTAATTGATGTTGCAGATCAGATTTGGTGATTACCTACCATGGTCATTGAATAAAAATCACAATAATATGTTCTAAGCAATGGATTACTTTTAATGATTACTTCAATCAATCAATTATTTTTCATTAAAATACTTTTACCATGTTCCTGCTCATCTTAGCTTGTGGAAACGCACCTAGATTGTCAGAATGAGCAATGGTCATACCAAATGATCAAATTAAGGCAGTTTTAATTCTTGTCTTTTTTGCATACTGAATTTTAAGTTTGTGTTGTAATAAAAGTGTTATAATTATTTTTTCTCACAGTATTTTATTAGTCACTGTGAACTTGAAGTTAACTCATTTGTGTTAATTTGTTGTGGCCATTATTTATTGTACGAAACAGGCTACAACAGCAACAGTTATTATTTTTTACTTCAAATTGTTTCTGAAACTTATTGCTGGAGTGATTTTATGCTTTAATAATGACTCTAAGGAAAACATACCTAAATACTCTTCAATTTTAAAACTTGGTATATAGTTATCCTATAATTTGATAAGCATGTTCCATCTTTCTCTACCTTTACTAGTCAGCAGTTCCCAATGGGCTGTTTAAATAACGGCATAGGCAGTGCATGTTGGTATTGTATATAAAATAAACTCTCTGTAGCTGTCATTTTTGTTTTAATACATATTAATATTTAAATATGCTAAAACGCTAATTGTGGGAATGTGCCTTTTTTAGTAAAGTGAATATGAAGCCTATTAATGAAAATATGTAATATTTCAGGTAAACCTATGTGTGGTAAAGCAGCACGGCTGAAGGCGTCAGAATCAGTCCATGTGAAGCAGCTAGCCACCCATGAGCTGAGTGTGGAACAACAGTTGTACTACAAAGAGATCACGGAGGCCTGCGTTGGCAGTGATGAAGGACGCCGAGCGGTATGCAGAATAAGTCTATGTCACTCTTTCTCTGATGTTTTAGATTATAGTGGACTCGGGTTATTAAGTAAAGTAATCTAACCCCAGGGAATTAAAAAATTAAGATCATATCTAGCAAGCAAACATCCATGTTTTTCAAAAGCAAACACCAAATACTATGATAGGGACTGTACTTCCTTTGAAACCCTTTACTTCAGAACATGATAATAAAAATCTAGGATCGACATAAAAAAGATAGGTACTATTAAAATATATGACATCAAGATATTGTTATTTTTTCTTGCAGGAAGCTCTTCAGTCACTGGCCTGTGACCCTGGTCTACATGAAATGTTGCCGAGAATGTGCACATTTATATCAGAAGGTGTTAAAGTTAATGTAGTGCAGAACAATCTTGCACTCCTCATTTATCTGATGCGAATGGTCAAAGCTTTGCTGGATAATCAGTCCTTGTATCTAGAGAAGTATGTGAGTATCTACAATACACACTTTTTATTGCATAGACTCTGGACCACACATTACAGGTGATGATTTACTGTCAATACATCTGACTATGAATAGATGTGATCATATCATTACAAACCAGTCTCAACGAATCCTGTATCAGTCAATTGTTACGCACGTCTAATCAAAAGAGAGGCTAATCAAAATACAGTAGGATGCCCTCATCAATTTGACCGTAGTTCATTTGCCGTTCAAATAGTGCAACAAATTTTTACTTTTAAAATAAATACCTACACAGTTACACGAGCTGATACCGTCCGTGTCGACATGCATCGTGTCCCGTCAGCTATGCCTCCGCCCAGAGATGGACAACCACTGGGCACTGCGCGATTTCGCCGCCCGACTCATGGCACAGATATGCAAAACGTTTAACACTTCCACTAATAACCTACAGACGAGGGTAACAAGGTAAGGATATTATTATGATAATAATGTGAACAACTACTAAACGAATCAATCTAATTAATATCCTACCGTTCTGAGCTTATAGCATATATTTAATGGGTGTTATGTTAAAGCAAAACAGGCATAGAACAGCGGAAAGAAGTATTTAGTGCTAAATACTGCCAAGAGAAACTCTCGATTTCCATGGACCGACATTCTGATCCACATAGAAAATGCATGCAATGCAATTAAGGCAGCATAGAAAATGCCTTGCTCTTTAACTCAAATGCATTATCATCCGTAGGCTATTCGCCAGAGCCCTCCAGTGTCCGTCACAGACTAACAATGAGACTGGGGTTGGACCCTCCATGGTCACAACTATGAAAGAATCTGAGAAAACGCCTCTAGCGTCTCTATATGGCGCAGTTCAAGGCTTGGCAGAATTGGGTCCTGAAGTAGTCAAAGTAAGTACTCATTAATTCCTTTATACATTAAAACGCGTGGTAAGTCTCCAGATAACCAAAGATACTCACAGATCGATGACTACGACAGGTGAAACATTTAATATTTCTCCATGGTAATAAGCACATGTTGCTGCAACAACGTTGCAGAACTTTTGTTTACTATAGTTCCACGTTTCCACTAGGTATTCATCCTGCCCCGGGTGCGGTGGCTCGGTGAGCGCGTGGAAGGCGCGTTGAGCGGGCTGGGCGGCGCCGACCGGCTGGCGGCCGGGAATCTCAAGCACCAGCTGCTGAAGGTCTTGGCGCCCGTCGTGCGACAGTTGCGGCAGCCACCTGATGTGCCCGATGAGTACAAGTTCGTATATTTGTAGTTGCATGTCTATAGGTATATGGCTATTCAATAGCTACATATTTCTCTTAAGGCATTTTTGTATCATGCGGATCTGCGATGCACCTATGTTTATATGTTTTATCTGATCTACATGATGTGTTGCACTTAGCAATTAAATAATTTTCTATCAGTGAAAGACTTTTTGTAGTCAGAGCAGTTATTTCTGAGATTACTTACAAAAGAAAAAACACAAACTATACCAGGTATAGATAATGATGATTACTGTTTCATGAATATGAATTATTACTGTACTGCAATTAGCAATGGAAACTTCAGATTTCGTAGGGTATCTTAGGGCTGATTTTTCAATAGTCAGATAACTTTTATTCAAAGAATAAATATGACAGTTTGACATATTTTCTATACAAAAGTTATCTGACGATTGAAAAATTAGCCCTTAGTGCCGTAAAGTTATCTTTATGTGTGGTATGGACCAGGCTGTGATGTTCAAGTATCGTGTGATTGGTACAGGCGTGACTACGGCTACCTGGGTCCTAGCCTGCAGCAAGCCGTGGGCAAGGTGCGCGCGTCGCCGTCGGGCAGCGGTGGCGGCGGCGCGGTGGCCGTGGTCACGTGCACGCCGCCGCTCGTGCCCGCCGCGCCCTCGCCCTCGCACCACACCTCGCACCTCTCGCACGCTGCCAAGACTGTCGGTGAGTACTATATCCGCGCAGCCCAACAAATTATGGTGTACGATTAGTTCATGGTGGTACCCGGGTTGATTCAAGATGACGACAAAAAAAATCAGGCCAAGTGCGTGTCGGACTTGCACATTAAGGGTTCTGTACCACTGTAGATAATATACTAGCACTCTCCCCGCGACTTCGTTCGCGTGATTTTCCTTACGGATCCCTAACTTTTTGAAAATATAATATAAGGCTATTTATATACTATGTTACTCAGGGTGAATGTACCTTTCTAATGGTGAAAAAAAAATTGAAATCGGCACAGTAGTTTTTGAGTTTATTCGTTACAAACATACACACACACCCTCACACACACAAAAATACAATTCTTTCCTCTTTATAATATTATTAGTGTATGTAGAAAAACAATACCTATAAAAAACCCGTTTTTAGTTCGAGGACGCCTCTTTAATTCTTAACTGTGTTTTAATTTTTTGTTGTTATAGCAGCCATAGTATAGTAGTAAAAATTCTCTATAAATATGTCAAATATCTATTATGGTTAAAAAAATGTAGCCCCTTGACAGAGAGACTAAAAGACAATCAACGGAGTCTCTGTAATAGGGTTTCGTTTCGCATCCGTTAGGTTAGGTTAGTTAAAACCCAAATAATTATGTAACTTTATTTTTAAAAACTTTTTTTTATAATGAAATCGCTGCTTAAAAGCAAGACATGAAAGTCGGTGACTCTTAAGCTGACTGTTTAGAGTGACTTCTGGTAAATGGCCTGTATCACCACTTCTGGATACTTTCCCGTTAAATTATCTGACATTATATAATATCATAATTATATTTTATACAAATTCTGTTTCCTTTTTATCCGGCTATCCGTACTCTACGATACAGCCCCTTGCTATATCCAATAAATATCATGATTGCAAGTATGTGTTGTGGCAGAAACAATGGCGACTCGCAACGTGGTGATCAGTGCGTCGCCGGCGCCGCAGTCGCCCGCGCCCTCCACGCCTCCGCCTCAGAAGTTCGTCATAGTGTCGCAGCAGAAACCGCCGCTGGTTAGTGTAAGTATTACTGGCATTGAATAATTAGTTGCAGTTAGGAAGTACCTATTGGTAAAATAGATTATTTTTGGGGACATCATCATGCATACAGACAAGAGAGAAAAATGTCTGAATAGGACTAATAAATAATGGCTCTGCTGCAAGACGGCTAAACGGCTATTGCCAACATGAGCAACTCAAAATAGAAGTGAGATAAAAGTAAAAAACTTAGTCAAAAATTTTTTTATGTTTTATTATGTTCAAAAAATTATAGTTCTTTAGAAGATTTTTTTATCAATCCCTGTTTTCCTGTAGCTCCTTTCTTTTTTTTATCATGGTCTAGGCATAACTAATGAACTATGAGTTCAGTATAAATACTTGTTTCCACTACACCAGACGCAGCCGGCCAGCGGCCCCGGCCACATTGTCGTCCACAGTTCGCAACCGACCATCGTCCGAAGCCAAAATGTTCAGGTATAATATAAATCGCCTAATATTCTATCATATACAAGTATGTACAGTCATGTATAGTTAGTTCAATTGTATGTTTGTGACTTTGTGAAGAGTGAGGCCTTTGCGTATTTTTGCATGGATTATGGAAATTGCATGTTTGAAATGTCAAGTCTTAGCACGACTATCGAAACTGTGTTAAGATTTTTTATGTATTTGTCAGAAAGGCTCTGATTAACGTTAACGTTAAGTGATAAACTAGGAGATGATGCATTACTTCACATAGGGTCATTAAAAATGCCGTATTAAACAAAAGCCATCAAAGGCAGTAGGGAGCTGACTGCAGTATGTCTCATTCCCAATGGTCTTAGTAGTCTTGGTAGACAGCTGTGCTGTTCCAAACCCCGAGTTTCGCATCGTGATAGATAGGGGGTATCAATTACAAACATGCCACAACAGAAGGAAACGATTAAATTAGTTAGTAAAATATGTTTATAAAAAAAATGTTTTTATTGTCTCGAATATTGTAATACATATAATATCGACGCAGGGAGGGAGGGTTTATATGTATAGGTGTTGCATTCCGCGTCCATCATTTCGTTTTAAACTTCCTGTCGATCACCAAAAACTTCTACGTCCTAAATAAAGTTAGTTTTATTGTACGGGGAATCTAAACGACGATGTTGACGCTCTTCCTTACTTCCTCAGTCTCGGTCCAAACCCACGTTTGCAGGCATAGCCTGTGCGTGCATTGCATCGCGCGATGTTTTGAAGGGAAAACGACAGCAGTTTTGACAACATTTCTAACAAAAGAAAATATTGCTAAGGTTCAAAATTAAAACCAGGAACGCATCAAAATTGTGTTAAATGTTTTATAACGTGCAAAGGAATTCCAATCTTATAGGGGCATAAATAAAACACTATTTTGATATTATGCGTAGTGTCGGCTTCGTGGTTCGTTTGTCAACCTAGGTGGTACTGTGGTAGTAGTAGCGTTGTGTGGGAGTAGTGACGTAGATGCATGTGTCTGCGTAGTCGGTGGTGGTGACGAGCGGGCCGGCGGGCGGCGTGGCGCCCCCGCAGAAGGTGGTGGTGGTGGGCGTGCAGCCACAACACCACCTCGTGCCTTCGTCCGGGACTACTGCCTCGCCCGCAGCAAGCATAGGCCTCACCGCCGCACACGTCAGCCAGGTCGGTACACGTTTTATTTTAAAGAAATCTTGACACATTCACACCTTGCATTACCTACCGTGCTTGTACGTGTCACTTGAATCGTGTAATAATGAAACCATCTAGATATTGTCCTTCTGAAGAATAAGCGCCAAACGAATTAACGGGTCATTGATCATCAAACATTGCGTAGTAGCGTGATGATGGTTTTAGATCATTCATAATTCGGATAGTGTAATTTGTGCATGATGAATTTAGGAAGGGCATTTGAAGCCAAGCCAAGCTAACTTTAGCCAGTTTTTGAATCAGATTCTTGGTGCTTTAGTAGGATTAATATTCGTCTATTAAGTTAGGTACACACCACACAACAAAATTACAAGCCAGTTGAGTCAGTTTTATCGCCCAATATTGTTATATTTTGCTAGTGCTACCTAACAACTGTGTTATTCTTTTTTGCTGGCTTGATTATTAGTATTATTGAAATTATTTTGTGAACCATACCAAAATTTTGTGTTTCAAAATTGTTATCAAAAGCGGAAAACCAGATTCTAAGCACTGTACTGCTAATATTTAGAGATTTCCCCTGTTGTGGACGATTACAAAATCGTTCTAGCCTAGTATTCCAGATATATTGAGTGTGACTTTCATTTCTACAGCCACGCAACGGATTTAGTTACAACATTTCATTATCTTCTATATTGTTCTATTTTACAACAAATGACCGGAGTGGCTGAAGGTGACGGTAATTCAACCATACATCATACCACTACATTTCGATTTATTTCATTATTGATAACCACCAGCAAAATATGTATAAGCCCAAACAGATTTGCATTATTTTTGTTATGATTAGTTTGCCGAGAAAGACTTGAATCGTGTTTAAAAGTTATCGAACTGTATTATTTAGATATTTCTTATGAGTATTTTTTGTTACGCGACCTAGAGTGCGAATCCTGAACTACACAAAAAGTATTACAGAGTACTCACATTATCTCTGTAATATTTTTGTTGATATTTAGTGCTAACAAAATGTTATTTTCTTTTTTTTTGCCATCAACGTCCTAGTCGTGGAGACAACTGGTAATGTCTGTAATTACGATACCTTTGGGTGACGCGGTTTCTTTGCTTTAACAAATGAATATTACTAAAACTTGGGGTCACATTTTTTTATAGTGTTGGCAGTTACTCTTTGTAAATGCACTTTTTAACGCAACTTAACTAAAAATAGCGTTAAGCTTTACATAATTATTCCGTAGCCTGCTTGCACAGATTGCGGTAAAATAATAAAATTTCTTTCAGGTTAAAAAAATGTGTCTAGGAAATATTCATTTGTATTAAAGAACACACGGAACGCGTCGACCTTTTATATGTATATTTAGGGGCATGCAAACTACGCTATGTACAATATGTTACGGCTACTGCTGTTGTTGATGCTAAACCAAAGATCGAGTGGCTAAGAAGTGTTTTATTGAGTTTTATAGAACGAGGTGAACCCCTTACAAAAAAACAAAAACAATACAAAATCTCCAGTACCACAGTACGACGGTGACGCAACAACTTATTACTACATTTATTCCCCCTAAAAAAATCGTCGTTATTGTTATCTTAGGCATCAACACTAACAGTAGTTGTATTAGAAACACTGTAGGTGATAAATTAAAATCGATGCACAGATGTTCTTTTTTGTACGTACTTTGAAGGATTGTGGAGTTCTGAAATAATTGCATTGACTAAAGAGTACTAAGAGTATTGAATATGTGGATACTAATTTACAATTTTTTTTTTTATAAATATTGCTTGATAATAAACTCAGACTTTGGAAAATTCGCTATAACAAGGTGTGTTAGAGTAGAGAGCAGCTATAGAATGAGTGGTACCACTATCGATGTCCTAATGCAAACCGATTATAACCAGTAACGTCGTGAATCTAACTTCATGTTCACTGACTGATATTTAAATTAATACCACCACAACTATTTTAGATAAAGCCATATCTATTTTTGTGTTGTCCTAAAGTCGAATGTAAAAGTTCAAGAAAAACTTCAGTGTTTACTGTTTAGTAACTTTAAAGACACTAAAACTGCTTGGATGTTCATAAGTTCCACATTGTTAGTATGTGTCTGACAGTATTTTCTTATGCGTAGGCTCCTGTGTCGGTGGTGGCGAAGCCCGTGTTCGCGCGCGGGGGCGCAGCGCCCCCGCCCCCGGAGCTGGACGACCTGTCCCATCTCGCCTGACCCACACTCCCCCGCACCTACAGCGTGGCTATCATCAAGCAATACGCTGGAAAGAAGAATCAGTGAACTTGTTTTGCTAACAGTTTTCGTGACAATATCAGAGTGGGGACTAAATGGATTTGGAAGTAAGATGAACTATTTTCTGTTTCAGTAGCTAGGCTTTGATGAATTGTGTAATCGTTACTTGACAGAAACAATCACCGTATGAACTTATATTTAATATAATGTGCGTGTTTTAATATCTCTAAGTCCACACGGTTTAGTCCCCTAGTGATTAAGTTTGTTATAATTGGTGACATTTTCTTATTTGAATTTAATTCGTATATTGGATAGCCTTACTATGAATACTTTGGTTAAATAGTTTTAGGAGTAAATGGTATATTTACAATTACAATAACATATTATATGGATTGTCAATTGATGTTATTTACTTTAGTGCATATACTTACTTACCAAGACTTATTTTGGGTGCCCAATAATGTATCATAATTTAAAATAGTGCATAGTGTATTTAGTATATTATTTCAATTTTATTCTATTTATGTAAAATAGTTGATACAAATATATGATGTAAATTTAAAACAAAAGTACTTTTAATTGATTTAGAGTTGATTCCCATCTGTCTGAAGCTATATGCTAATGGAAACAGTAACACATTGTGTAGGATAAAAGGTAGGTGTGTGTGCACGTGCACCTCTTGGTAAAAATGCATAATAAGTGACTTATTTATTAATATTCGGAAAGTAATCAGTGCTCGTTTCTTTCATTTCCAAAGTATTACGGAAAATATTATGGATATGGTGAAAAAGGTTGCTACTGTTCACATACGAATTGAGTATTATATTATATCACATAGTTCAAACGAGAATTTCGCTCAAAACATTATGTTTAATGTACCAAGAGGTATGTTTTATTATTTATTAGGGTTTTACCCATAACAAAAAGGCTTGTAATGTACGCGAAGCCACTTGGTCAGTTATTTAATAAAAAGGCTTCAAGAGATAGTTACTGTGACGACAACTCTAGTGGCATGTGAACGGGTAAATAAGCACCGAATCCGCGCATAATAGGCACAATGCTTCACAATGAATGAATGCCCACTCGACTGAATTGATAAGTGGGTTGTACCGCTTGCGTGGGGAGCGCGTGTCCGCCCGCCCGCCCGATTCGCCGCGCGCCGTCCTTCAGGGGAATGTGAACCGGTCGCATATTTGTGCCTATGAGAACCGGCTCTCATAGAGTACTGAATATTATTACTTACGAAAAAGTTTTAAAAGTGAAATAGAATACTTTGGTATCAGGACATAATATTATAAGGAATGAAGAGCGTCCTAGCTACGCTGCTGCAATCTCAAAAATGGAAACGAACACGAGACTTTGTAAATGCCAATACTTTAATAAGCTCCCCAACAAATAAGACAAGTGCCCTTTATAGTCCACAAGTGCCCTTTATAGTCCACAAGTCCACAAAGAAAATAAAAGTATCGAATGTACATAATGCTAATTACATATAATAGTAGGTACAAGATACCAAAACAAGTCGTTTTTCCACGATTTTATATCTTCAAATCTTTCATGGATTTAGCATCCTTTTAAATACTGCTTGATCTAATACGCTATTCTGTTACCTGAAGATGCCTCATCTGGAAACAGCATTTAATCTTTGGCGATTCTTGCCAGTTGCGGCGGCGGCGCGTTTTGTCTGCCTGACCACTGGCCGAGAGTGGCAGAGGTGGTCGCAGTCGTGCATTCTGTCGCAGTCGCAGCTAGAGAGCGCTCATCTCGCACCGCTCGCTGCCCGTCGGGCACTGTGACACTCGACGATTTCCCGCCAAAATATTTCGCGCACTTTTGTTACTTTTTTAATTACAAAAAAAAAGATACTATCATGTTCACGTAATGCAATGATCGATTTTATTTTGTGATGCGTTCCTGTATTGTGTTGATTTTGTTCTTTGTGTTTTTGCCAAAGTCGACGAAGGCGATACGATGGCTGTAAGTACCGATTGGTTTTCTTTTTATTATTTACTTTGTTGCACATTACAAAACAATTCGGGCTGAACAAGACGAGACTAATTGTGATTTTAATATCCCTATTCATTTTGTATTTACGGTATTGCTACTATAGCTGTTGTTAACAATAAAATTGAATGCTCTAAGAACACTATTATAGATTCATGTGATTATAGAATGACGAGTACCACATTATCTTCATTTAACCGTAAAAACAAGAACTTGTTGGATGTTTCCAAGTCGTGGTTACAAATGGGTTTTAAACACAAAAACTAAGCATTACAAATTGAAAGAAGTATTTGATTTAAAAAAATAAATAATTATATAAAAATATTTTTAAAAACAAGCTTTTTTTAATTGTTTCAATATTGAGTATTGGACATTGTATTGTCACCAGAACTAAAGGTGTATGCAAAATTTCAGCTCAATCGGATACCAACATATGGTCGAAAAATGGTTTGCAAATTTTGAAAGGACAACTTATTTACATACTTACATACGAACAGTGCAAGCTAAATAAAAGCTTGTAAAAACTATCTAGTTTTTGCCGCTTTTCCTTGGCGTAATTAGCGCCAATTTATTTTGAAAGCTTTTTTTGTAGTATAGTCATAAAGTTTTCTAGCCAGTAGGCATGTTTTGTTTTCAATAAAAAAATACCGGTGCGTAAAATAAAAATACAGCGGTCTTCGTTCACCTAACTAACCTAACTTCGTAACGAGTCTTTCAGAGGGTGGTTTGGCCTATAAGAACCATTATCGCGTTATTCCAATTGAAGACGGCCTTGTTAAAATATTTTTTCAATAGTATCTTGAAGCAATCGTTTATTGCTACAAGATACTATTGAAAAAATATTTTTTGTTGGATAGTCCATTTATCGAGGAAGGCTATAGGCTATTATAACATCACGCTACGATCGATAGGAAAATCGATGAAATATCTTTGATGAATGAAAAATGTTGCAAAACTGGCAAAAAATATTCCTCTTGAAAGCTTCCGTAGTGTGCGCTGCGCAAACGGTTAAAGTTACGCAAAAAATCATGGACCTATTATGACGGAATTATTAAAAGTTCTAAAAAAAAGTCTGCGACAGCATACCTAAGTCTATCGTTTATGGTTGATTCACTAGAACCTTTTCGGAAGTCTAGATTATGAGGCTGCTAAACACTTTGAATCCGACCTGGGAATCGAACTCGAGACCTCATGTTCAGCAGTCGCGCTTTGCGACCACTAGACCAACGAGGCAGTAAATAATAATTAATTTTAGTAAATCGTCCTATTATGAAATGGTCCTATGAGCAAAATGTCCTCTTAACACTTTCACCGCCGGGCCAAAACTGTTGAAGGTCAAACCTCCACTAGCGTAGGTCACCGGTGACCTACGGCGGTTAATGTGTTAAGCAATCTAGTTTATAATAATTATTATAAGCTTTATATTATAATTAGTTGATAATAATAATTACTAAAATCTTTTATATTGTAAGCTCACAATAATAATTATTATAAGTTAGATTTTTTTATTAAATTAGTCTATAAAGTACCTAAGTGAAAGAATCATTTCGTCCACGTTATCAAAGTCAAGTCAAATCATTTATTACAAGCTTTTATTTAGTTTTTTCAATTAGACCATTAAAAGGCACTTTTGAACGACACGTTATATCTTTGACAGATGAGTAGATACATTGTCCACTATCTGGATCAAGTCATAATTTAATTTCTAAGCTTCTAGCTTCTCCATAATTATGCGCCATGCATGTTAGCGGCGATACCACGAGATATTTGACATGACTATGGTTTTACGTTAATTGCGATATTTGTATTTGACCAGTTGGGTTAACAAAAATGTACTTTTTTAGTAAGTAGTAAGTACTATGGATTACCATGCATAAATATTTAAATATATGAAATCATATGCCGTCATTGTAAATAATTAATGTTGCAAAATACACAGAACAACGACGTAGTCCCTACCGCGCACCGCGCAGATTAAAACCTACTGTAACGGATTAACGTAAATATGAAACGCAATACAGATTAACATCATTATTTACGTGAGTAAAACAACAAAGGCCAAACCACTCCGACTACCACAAAATTAACGAATGCTTAAAGCGAATTAATCAATACAGCCATCACAACAGTACAAAACGGTACGAAATAACATTGTTATTGTACCATTTGAAACATCCACAGGATTTAAAGCGGTTGTAACGGGTCGGCTCCCCGTCCATCGACGCTCCCTAATTGAACATTGCACTAATGAGCACCGTTGTTCAGTTGCAACCCGCAATTATTCGCCCCCGAGATTACACCCGGTAATATCCCGGGAAATGTGAGCTTTGGTACGAACACGATTTTCGGCATAGCTCTAAGTACCTAATTATTTCAATATTACGGTTGCTCGTGTTTATGTTAATTGCTTAGTTAATGTCCTCTGGAGCTCCGTAAAACTTGATACGTATGTCACGAAGATTAATTTTATTAATTTAGTTGTTTACAAGTTTTCAGGCCCGTAATAAGCTAAAGTTATCTTAAATCAAAAAAGTCTTCGAGAATTTATAGAATTGAGATAATTATTCGCTCACAAAATTAGTTGTAGGATGTACATGTATCGAATGTTATATTTATGTGGATGTACATGTATCGAATGTTATGTTTATGTGGTAATTTTATTTTTTAATAAATAAACTATACTGCGGCTCTTTTACTTGACTAAGTATAATAAATTCAGTCCGCCCCTAATTGTTTTAATTAAATTGTAAAATTTTATAAAGATACGCGTATTCGGAACATCTATACAAACAAATAAAATTTAAGTTTCTGTTTGTAATGTTAGAATCATAGCTTTTAATAAATAAATATGAATGTTTGAACGGAACTTAGATGAAAAATGCAAGTTTGAAAAGTGTTTGTCCGTTTGTCTGTTCATCATCATTATATTAGCCGAACGACATCCACTTCTGAACGTAGCCCTTCCCTAAAGAGAGCCACAATGACCGGTCAAAGTGTATCTACCGGCTAATCTCTGAAACTGCTGGACTGATTTTGTCAGGACTTTCACTAGCCGATAGCTGATGTTATAAGTAACTTAGATTTTTTATTTTAGAAAAAGAATTAGGGCTCTGCACAAAAAAAAACCCATGACATTCACAGCATGGTGTGTCACAATATTTACGCGAACGAGGTTGTTTAATACTAGCTTATGCCCAGCTAGTATTAAATAAAATATATCATTAGTAGGTACTTTAGACTCGAGCAAAATTTGCTCTATTTCAAGTACTGACAATATTTTACATAATAATTATGGAGTACCACAGGGACTCGTTCTGGACCCACTGTAGTCTTGTTATAAAGTAACTCGGTACAAAAACTTTTACGTTGATAATGAAATTACATTACGTTGAAATTACATAACATAACACCACGCCTGTAATCGCCGAAGGGTTAGGCAGAGTTGTACCCATTAGTACACCCACATTTCGCCAGTTGTGTTTTAAGTCCCATGTAATCGGGGGCAAGCCTATTGCCATTTGCCATCAACCGGGCACAAAACATGTAGAAATTGTGAGATTGTTAATGAATTTCTTGAGTGTAATCATTCACTTTGTAAAATTTTATTAGTATATCATACTATACACATATCGTCTTACTGACGGCAGTAAATAATTTGTTATTAATTTTATTAGTAAGTTCTTGTTCCTATTTACTTGAGCACATTTTGTACAAATTACGAATGACTTCTAAGATTAGAAAGTTTATTTATAAACAAGCAGGCAGCAGCATTATGGGCCATTAAACTATTAACTAACTAGCTTTTGCCCGCGACTTCGTCCGCGCAAATGTCGGTTATCGCGGATGCAGACGAAGTCGAAGTCGAAGTCTAATAAAAAGTAGCCTATGTCTTTCCCCGGGTCTTAAACTATCTCCATGCCAAATTTCATCAAAATCGGTTCAGTGGTTTAGGCGTGAAAGCGAGACAGACAGACAGACAGAGTTACTTTCGCATTTATAATATTAGTAAGGATATGGTTTTGTTAAAAAAACATTGCTTCGATAGAGAATCAAACGCCTTATTGAAGATTATCAACACTCATATTAAACGGTAAAGATATAATACCGCCGAGATATTTATGTAATTTCAAAATCCGCAATCTCAGTACCTAATAGACATTCCCTAATTTGTTCATTGGAAGTCACGTAGCAATATTGAATATTTCCAGGAACATCTCCCACGTCCACGTAATATACTTTTATATTACACATTACTTTCATATCCAAAGTTTTACAGTAAAATGTCCTCGTGTAAGTGATTCCGGTGAGAGGAACGGCCTCAGTTTTCGCTGAGTTAGCAAGGGCCGTGTGTGGCAGACCGAAAAAAATAATTTCCTTCGCTCGAGTTCCCACTGTGACTTTTCCAGGCGGCCGTCCCGTGCATCTGGCGGGACCTATTATTAGGGGACGGCTCTTAATGCTTTCTTAGGTATTTTTATATGGCTGCCGTCTTAGTTTTTACGATTGTGATTTTTATTGAATTCCCCCTTCAGCGTAACGTATGTAGGTGGCCGACGTATGCCTGCCGAGTGCGGACGAAGGTAAAATATGAGCCACTTAGTACGAGATTTATTTTATTGCACTGTGCTGGACACACGTTTCTACCAATTTTATTTTCCACATAAAAGAAGGGTTTATGTCATTGACTACTACCTTGATTGAAAGGCAATAAATCAGTGACATATCTATTTTAACAACTTACGTAATTGGTCCAATTTAAGCATATTGATTAAATTAAGTTTTTGAAGATAGTGCGTTTCGGAGGCTAATATTTCAAAGCAATTTAGTTACTTGTCGGTATAACTACACTGTCAACTTCCTCGAAAGCCTACAAAGGCCGTGAGCACGAAGTTATGCATACACTGTACACAGTATCGGCCAAAATGTGAAGGGCTTCGCAGCGGCCCAACTTTGTGCCGCTCCTCGAGTTCGCAACTTGTACGTGGATGAGTAGCACTTCAAAATTAGCTAGAGCTAGGTAGGCACTCTACTAAATTTGCTTGAGTTACTTCATAATTATCGGGTAGAATACAGTATTGTGTAAACGCTACTTCAGACACCGGAGGGCGCGCAGACTTCGATCGGTTAGAAATAGATTTTATTCATCTGCACTATTGAGCGGTACATGGAAGCTCTCCAATTTATCTTAGTGAAGAACAAACGACTTAATTCTTCAACATCTCGAAGGATGTTTTTGTTGGTCGCTCGAGGGTGGAGCGGGCAATAAGTGCAACAAATCGTTGTGTGCACGATTCATTTGATCTGACACAAATTTATCCACGCCGCGATGCTCTTTATTTACACTGACGACGATGTTCAGTTTGTCCTGACAAATTCATAAATTACCGACATCCTCACCGCCGTATTTGTTCGCCTTTTATTTTTGTCACACATTTCTTGTTCGGCCGTATCGACGGCAACCTTTTTGATGTATGCTTCATTAATCAATTGTATCCGATACGGTATAATATTCTGAACATAGGATTACGCTGATTCGGAATTCGGTTGATATTGTTCGTACCTACGAGGTAGATAGATATTTGTCGCATTTTTTTTTCTACGAGTTAAACACTTGTCACAATTTTAACCATGATGGAAGGCAAAAGGAAATGCTGGGCTGTTATAATTTTAAAAATCGAACAAGTTGCTTTACCAATTAGTCGTTATGCACCACAAAAGAAACGAGCATCGACAAAGAAATGTAAGTCATCCGTAGGTAAGAGGTGGCGATACCGCGATACTATTAATTAGCGCTCATAGCCGAGCAAGGGGGGAGGGGAGGGGGCGGCACGCTGTCTGGCTGGCGTTGACTCACGCGCGTACTTCCCGCGCGGAGCGCTCCGCCCGCCCATCGCGCCTGCCGACAAAAGCTCTACGCGATTATCCGCCTTTACTTGTCGCTGTCGCTACGTGCGGCCGGCCTGTAATCAATGAACTCTTATGCAAAGTGTACCTACCTATTTCAATATTTATTACATGGGCAAGAATGTAGCTATCCTATTTTATCTACTCATTTTATCTACTAGTATGATCTATAATAAAATACTTAAATAAAATTGAAGTCTGTTTGTAATGTCATAATAAAAACTTTTTACTAACTACATAATGATATTGAATATTTAGGTACACGGTAGGTACAGTCAGCAAAACAGATAGGTATGCAGGGTCGTCAGATATAGTTGAAGTTTTCTAAGAAACCGATGAATGTCTTTGACTGAAACTTAACCTAAATAAAGAACTATTTATTATCTACGTTTTAAATTAAATTACATTCGAAAACATCCATCGGTTTCTAAGAAAACTTCAACTATATCTGACGACCCATATACCTATCTGTGTTGCTGACTGTACCTACATTATTATAACAAAACGCCAATTAAAAAATGTTTTGTCTGTCTGTCTGTTTGTTCGTTTGTTCCGCCATATTTTCGGAACGGCTGGACCTATTTTGACGTGACTTGAGGTATAATAGGTGATGTTATAAGGAGTTAAGCTACTTTTATTTTAAAAAAAGAATGAGGGTGCCGCGCAATAAAAAAACACCCCTTGATAACCACGCCATGACCATGCGCGCGACATTTACGCGAACGAATCAACGAAGTCGCGGGCATACGCTTGTTTGTAACAAGAATAAAACGCTTCAGACACTAAAGATTTAGAAATAATATACTCATGTGTTAGAGTAGAGTACCTACCAGCATGAACAAAACTAAAAAAAAGCGATACAATCTGGCAACAAAGTAATTCTGTTGAAAACTCACATAATGTCGGGGCTATCACAATTTTAATATGTCGTTTTGTCCAGCGAGCTACAAGCTTTTTTCTCTGTAAAGATAAGGCACGTCTCGGCACTCCGTTCCCTCTCACAACTTGCAAAAAACACTTGTTATAATCTGCTTCATTCCTCTTGCAGGATTAGTCCACAAGATTTATTGACTTATGTTTTTTACTTTTTTACTTCCACACAACCACATCCTCATGTTAACATCTAAAATAACGCAGCTGCAGTTTCTGAATGAGCGTCGAAACACTTCTCAAAATATCACATGTTTGGCTATTAAACGACAGTTGAGGCACAACCCTTAATTTATATCTCTTTTCCTAGATATATTAGTGTAGTATTACCTAAGAAAACATTTAAAAATAAACAAGCAATGTTGTAGTGATGGGGATGATTATTTGGTGTTTTGTGATCAATAGGTATGTTTTTTTTTTATTTAATCCGACTATTCTATTTATTCCAGTATCATTTAAGATAATTTGTTTTTAATCATAGTCTCAACTCTGAAATTTAAATCCATTACAAATAACGACATTATAATATAAATCGCTTTCTTTCGTGCTCGAAATTAAAATTGCGTCACATTGTAAGTGCACCACAATGTCATACCAATAAAATTAAACAATTGTTCGTTTCAGCGCGGTGACTTAGATAAATAGCCCTTGTATTGGACAATTTGTTGAGTAATCCCTGCATTTGTTTCAATTATTCCGGCTTCCTACTTGATGGCCACTTACCTACATTTAAATGTAATGGGTTTCTCTGACACGTGCTTGGGATGTAAACTCGTTGAATTTACTACATATACCTAATGACACTGATATTCGCGTACAATATCCATTTTATAACGTTTGTGATATCCCTCATATTAATGTGCTATTACTATTCTCGAACGCGAATTTCATATGAATATAAATTTTGCAAATTTTCATTTGCACGCGCACATTTAGCAAATGGAAATTGTAAGTACATCTTGATTACGGATAGTTATTAGGCACTTTCTATTTGAGTGCGTGTGTCAAATGGTTCATAATTAGGGTATCATTGTTCCGTGTGTAATGAAGCGAAGCATTTAACAGAGACTGGGAGGAAAGCCAGCTATTGTAACTGATTATAACAAATTGTGATCTTTCGCTGACATTACCTATGGAATTGTTGATTCATGTATGTATTCGTAATGGATGTGGGCTTGGAAATGATTTGACAATTCCACAATTGGTGCGTGTATTGCCGTAGAAAATGTCATTTAAAGTTCATAAGGGGGAATCGAGGAATAAATGGAATCTACCGTAACCATGTACAGAATGATTGGAACATAAATGAGCTTATAGTACCTATCCTGTGGTATTAATATTATATGTATATAGAGACTTATTAAGTATTTATATATCGAAGTATAGGTTTCTTAAAGCAGCATAACTATTATTAAGAGCTTTTCGTTGGCCCTGCAATTAATAGGTTCGTAGGGCGAGTTAAATTCACATTTAGAAGTTCGATAAAGTTTTTCTTAACAAACTTCCCTTGTGCTGCGATGCAGGCCCGGTGGCCGCAGGGGCGGCTATCTAGACACGCCACGACAATCATACAGCATTTAATCATCATTAAAGCGGAATCAGCGACGCGCCGCTGCAGCCGCGTCAGCTGTATTGCGCCCCAAACGGAATTTTTTGCTTCATCGCGGGTTTTAAACGATGTTTTAAAATGTTTTTTTGTTAACAATTTTTAAAGTACCAGACTGCGCAAACAGTGCAAACGTTCAATGGTGTTTTTATGTTTCGTTAAATGAATTCGTGTTGTTTGTTTGGGCACCTTTGTTTTTTAACCTGGATACAATAAACGTTTAGAAATGATGGTACCTATATAAGATTAACGGAAGGGCCTAGGGTAACCAAATCGCAAACATCGAAAGCAGGAAATTAGAAAATGTTATATGCAAATGTACCTACGATTATCTACCCTTTCATTAATTCAAAGACATGCTCATTGTAATATTAGCCATTTTTAATAACACTATTGTCCTGTTATTGCGTAGACATGTGACCCTTTTCGGTATTAGAAAAATTACATTGTAACTTGACGGCCTATTTTATCTACATGCTCAATACAAAGAGATCTACCCGAAAAATGCTGGGTGGCCTTTTGTGCCGGCGACCAGTTATGACAAAGCGAAACCCTGTGCCCCTCTGTGCACGGTTCTTTGTCTACCAGATCGAGATACACGCGTAAAATTTGATACGGGAATTATTTTATTAGATCAAACGTACACGTGCGCGGCGTGACGAATGCGATAATGTTCCCGGCCGGAGTCCAACAACGGAACAATTACATTCCACATGAATTAACCATAATAGTAGGATTACGGAAGCTTTGGGCTCGTAGCACCGTGACTCGATGTCCGGAGTCAATTGGTGTTGCGCTATTCTGCGGATGCGTGCTGCGTAGCTGTTTCCAAGTTTGCAGGCTGGCAGCGCTATTAGGTAGAGGTACTGTTTGTTGCATGCGGGGCGAGTGACGTGGCCCGTCGCTTGTCATGATAGCTGCCGTGAGTGGTGACGTCGCGTGCGCTGTCCCCCACCACCATTACACGGGTATCGGTTTTCCAAGGGATACAAAGCATTAAAAGCCCTTCTTTAACAACTTTTTAGTTAATACCGCTTTGTGAGTTAAGTACATCATGTAATCTCTTGTGCGGTATGACATTTTCATATCGATTGAATTTTTTGTTGTTTTCAGGAAAACTTTCAATTACGAACAAATGGCTTTTAATTACTTAATATGTCGATATTTTGTGAGAAGTACCCTCCATGTTGCAGTATTTTTTACATTAGTAAGTACTGTACATATAGGTACTTACCTACTCTTCTGCGTTATTTATAACAGCGATGCTCTGATAGGTACAACGACAGCGCATAATAGTTCGGAAATAATAAATCCCGATTACTTTACTATGATCTATGTTTTAAGTCTCACGAAGACAATATATTTTCTTAAAAAAGAAAGCTCATAAATGTCTGAACTACGTTTCACATAAATCATAAGTAAGTAGTTGAATGAAAATGAACCTTTTTTTTTTTTTTTTGGTGGTAAAAATCATCAAATGACTCCTTCCGTCCTGGGTGGGGCGGAAGGGACTGTCAGACTTTTACTGACTAAAAAACCACCCTGTTCCTTCTGTTGCCCTTTACGTTCCGGGGCCACGGTATCCTGTTAAGACGTCCCGCAACCCCGGCAGGCGTTTGGCCCCTATTGGGGCCCCTGTCCCTGTGCTGACAGCTCTTTGAGGCGCGCGCGAACAGAACGCGCCGTCGACCCGGGCATGGTCCTTGATCGGACGGCGAGCTACCCATTACTCGCCGTCCGCAAGCCCGCGCCTACGGTGGCCGGATGTCGCCTCGCGACGTCCGACGCCCTGGGCGTCTCCCGCGGCGGCTGGGGCGTGAGGTGGAGGATGTTCTCTCCCTCACGCGGCCCGCCTCCTCCTTCGCTAGCATTACTGCTTCGCAGAAGGAGGTGACTGCATCCCATTCCCTCTCGCCCCGGAGCATGGCCTGAACCAGGTCCGGACGCGAGAGGTCGCCGCCGCCTATCGCCTCCGTGAGGACACGGCGGTGCTCTGCCCAAGCGGGGCAAACCTGCACCGTATGCTCCACCGTGTCCTCCGGGCGGTCCACACAGTGGTGACACCCGGGCGTTTCCTCCCGTGCAATCCGACACAGGAACCTCCCGAAACAACCGTGTCCGGTGAGGACCTGCGTCAGCCGGAAGGTGAGGACGCCGTGGCGCCTCTCCAGCCACTCCTCAAAGAGGGGTCTTACCGCCGCGATTGCAGCGTGCCCGAACTTAGGTTGCGACAGTCGCATCTTCCATTCCGCCATGAGATCGCACCGGAGCTCGATCCGCAGTGCCGCGATTTGCCGCGGCAGCGGGGTTTCGCCCCGGCGCTGCGCGTCCACGCGCCACTCGTAGACGCGCTGGAGGACTGTAGCCTCCAGATCCCACGGCGGTAATCCGGCAAGGAGGTTTGCCGCTTCGCCGGAGACCGTGCGGTATCCCCGGATCATCCTGATGGCCATGACCCTCTGGCAGGCGACCAACTTGGCTGGTGGCCGCCGCCTGATGATGGGGGCCCACACAGGGGCCCCGTAGAGGGCCAATGAAAATGAACCTCAGTTGAGAAATTCTTTAGTTACGTAAGATCTTTTCGCAGTCCTTTATTTAAATTCGACCAAATCAGTGTAAAGTTTTGATGCTATATTGATACTAAATGCGTGACTTATGCATTTGTATGGCAGTGCTTTTTATTGTTTACAGTTACACCATTTTACTATAGTTTTTCCAAACTTGCTTTGCTTAAACTACAATAGGTAGTAGATCTACAGGTTTTTTATGCCAGCTTAAGGTATGAACATCGCTGTTGATCAACAATAGTATAGGTACTAAACAATGAATAACTAGGTACCCAAAACAGTATACTTTAAATCTAAAAAGGGATACGAAAATGTGAAATCTTTTACATAGTGTAAAACAAAAGACATATTCTTCATACTTATTATCACGGACGTAGGACCAGTGTTAAGCTAAAAAGGATAGAAGGAAGGACGGCCGGTTGTTTATTGTTCGCTCGGTCGCAAAGATATGCACAACCGAGCGGGCGGCGGCGGCCGGTCGCGGAACTAATGCATCAATAATGAACTTGCACTATACTTGGTAATAACTTACGGCAAACCTTACGTTTGAAGGTATAATTACTTCGTACCCCAACCCTGTTCCGTTCGTTAAGCTACAGACGTTACATACGTTATTACCTTGCATTCCATTTTCATTCAGTTTTGTTACTTTTGCAAAAACTTTACTTGCCATGTGCCGTTTTTCATAAAATACAAGTAAACTTTCTTTCTATGATTACCTTGATTAACATTCAAGTTAGGTTCGAATAATGCCGCTTACTTTATGAGCGTAACAAATTCAGTTAGTTTCATAACGTTCTATGGCACAAATTCAACCTAGATATTTGAACAAAGCGCGTTCCCCTCATAATATTGGAAACGGTACCATCGGCAACGCGTGTCCTTGGCAGGCACGACGAAACGTCAATGAAATTTAATATACCGTCTACGATAACCCAGTTATTGTAACGTAAGCTGTATAAAAAGCGGCAAGTACGCCTGCCGCATCCCTCGGTAGTCAGCGAGTAGACGGGTGGTAGTACGGAGTGCCCGCCCGCCGTCGTCGCACGTAAGCTCCTTCTGCTACGAACTTTGCTACGCACGCTTTAGCCGCTAGCCGCCCAGCACAACGCTGAATGACACTCATTGGTATAATAAATTATGCACGTAAACAGGCACGTTAATTATCGTTTTAATCATGGTATTGTTAATAAGTATGCTTATTTTTATTATATAAAAATAATATTATTTTTACGCGACTTGTTTTATACTCACGCGAGATTGATGAAGTCTTTAAAAGTTTCTTACCTTGCAGCGGGTTGTTTTGCACCTTTTAGCAATTAATTTAGAATGTTCGTCAGTCTACGTGACTGCCCTGTCTACTGCACATACAACAACGTGTTGAAACTTGAATTAGCCGGCGCAATGGTGCACAAACAGCGACGAATCGCCCTCCATTGTGGATCACTCACGAGCACTCCAGCAACGTTTCGCATGGTTAACTCATACGTTGTCTGTACACAATAGATAGCCCATGTTGGACACACTTCTACCAACGTTCCATTCGTGGAAAAGAATCATCAATCAAGTGATTCAAGTTAAAAATCCATGAATGAACGGTAAAATGTGACTGACATCGATATTTTGTGCACAAGAATTATTATGTTCTGTAGATTTTATGCGAAAGGAATGAGTAAAATTGTTTTATTTTTAGATTTGAGAATTTTACTGAAATGTACTTACATGCACATTGTTTTGTTTATAGTTCTCTGATGCGGTTTATTACAGCTGATTTTATTTTGTTTCAGTCCTTCCACTTTCTAGTACTTGAAAATGGATATAGCAAACTAAATATTAAAGAACTTTACAATGAGTTTGTTTGTTGATTTACGACAAATTAAGTCTTCAGTAACAAATCTCTCGGAGATGGTGGATAAGATATCTTCCTCTGTTGCAAAAGAAAAGAAAACAGAAGAACTACCTAAAAAAGATGACATTCTGTACAGTAGTTCTATGTACAGCAGCTCCATTCACAAACCGACAACATTGGGCTTCGGCGTTCGTTTTTCCAGCCAAGAAGATGTTTACCAAAGTCTGCCCATGCCTTCGTCTAGACTCCGCAGTCACATGTCACTCCCTAATTTGGGGAAAGCTGAAAATGTTTTTGATAAACCGTCAGCGTCACGACAAGACGACAGGCCGAAAATTGTTGAAATCGACGAAGATAGACAAGATAAAAATAAAACGACCATACAATTATCATCGGAAAATCTCAGTGATTGGATTATTGCGTCTATTAATAAGAGACCGCATTTTGACGACGTCGGAGATACGCACCCGATGGATTTCTTAGAAAGTATTCAATATTACATTTCCGAAATAAAAATGGCAGAGGAGAAACAGCTACCATTCATAATATCATGTTTAGAAGGAGTACCGCTCATGTGGGCCCGCTGCTTCAGGAGTGAATTCAAAGATGTGGAAACATTCTATATAGCTTTCGAACAAGAATTTTGGGGCCCGGACAGACAGAAGGCAGTATTATATGACATGAAACTAGGGAAATACGATGAGGGGAATCCCAGAGTCAGTATGTCAGAATATTTTTTGCACAAAGTATCGAACTATCGACATTTAACGCCACCGCCATCAGATTTGGAAATAGTTTACTCCCTAGCAGCTCATTTTCCTACCGCTGTAGAACTAGAGTTGCGCCTTGCACCAAAACCGACGCTACGCGAGGCATACCACGTTCTGCGGCGTAGAGAGGGCGAAGGTTCCGATTTCCTACCAAATTATTTGTATGAAATGTGTGAGGCGTTTCAACGTGGTCAAAGACCCGAATCAGCGAGGCGTGGTGATGGATCATCATCCTCTTACAATTTAGAACACGAAAAGAAGCTAAATAAATAGTACTAGACAAGTTTGCACTAATCTTTATACGTACAACTCACTGCCATCGAATAATTTAATTAGGAAAAATGTTTACAAATAAACAGTTTAAATGAAAAATTTGAATTTTATTTAAGTATTAAATAAATCAATGCTTTAATAAAAAATATAGGCGAACCCCTTTTCCCTATATTTTCACCCCATATTTTCTAAAATAATGAAAGTAATTGCAATAAAGTACACCCGTTACGATAATATTAATTTGATACAGAGCGTTGCATGAGAGCGAAGGCAACTGGACGGAGAGCGAATGCTTGGAGGCCCGGCGTGTGGGCTGGCTGTGGGGCGGGCAGGCGCGCGCGTGCCGGCGCCAGCCCTCGGCTATGCCGCACGTGGCTGGCGCCGCACGCCTTGCCCGCGCCGCCTGCCTGGCCGCGCACCACGGCGAGCGCTGGAACTGCTCCTCCATTGAACTTGCACCCAGATTCACCCCTGACCTGCTCACCGGTGCGTACTCTTCATACACTTTTTTATTATAGTACATTAGGTAATTATGTGTTATTAGTATAAGATATCAGTAATCGTGTTTTACAGTATTAATTGCTACATTTTCAGGGCTCTTTTGTTTCCATGCCTTGGAAGAGCCTATTTTAGTTTTAATTAGGGGAAAAGCTGCAACTCCCATCACTAATGTAAGATAAGGGAGACAAGTTTGTTGAGTCTTTTAAATCACCGTGGATGTATTGTACGAGCGCGGCCGGCGTGACGACAGCGGCCCTTTCTTTCAGCAACGGTGCGCGGGTACCGTTCCGGTCCGACTATTCTTTTTATTTACATGACACATGAACATATTTATCACTTCTCGGGTAATTAATTTTTAAATTACACCATTGTTTCAAGTTAATTTGAATGCTCTATTGTTAATTACCCCTTAATAGAGCTGAGCGAGTAGATAGTAAAGAGCAATCATACCGATGCCGATCGCACGGCCGGCGCAGGAACCTTATTAAATAACAGAAGACGTCACGCGATGTCTTCATAACTCTATGCCAGCACGAAACTCGTTGAACGCGTTGCCGCGGGTACAACACGTTGGGTCTCATAGCGTGACGTGACTGCATAGTAAGTAGGTAAATATTGATCTAATAAAATGAGAAAGAGATAAACACACAGACATAATATATAGGTTTTTCGGTCAAAAATTTTTATTAGTCGGTGTATCTTTCGTAAAGTTCGTATAGAAATTCGAAGAACAAGCTTTTCCTATTGATGTTAACGCTATCCAATCTCTTTTTGCGTCTCTCTCTACAATAAGTGTTCCGAGAGAGACGTTAAAAAAACAACTATCTAAAAGTTAGGAATAGAAAAGAAGACAAACAATGGCGAAGTTTTTCTAGTTTTAGCATGGTCGGCGACATTGTGTAGTTGGCAGCGAGTGCGGGCCGGATGCCGACGGTCGACTACTGCGAAATACGGAGCATTGTTTTTGGTCACCATTTCGGCGTCCGTCTGCCCACTTTAGGAAATTAATTGACACGGAACGTTGTCGCCTACAAACAAAACCGTTAGGAATCTTTGGAGTACTCCCGGCTTGATACAATTTAATTAAAAGTTTTACGAAGCGAATAAAGTCTGTAGCCGCTGTGGCAATGAACAAAGAATAACTTTTCATTAGAGCCGAGGTGTCTGCTTAGTTAGCTGGTGTCCGTCTAATTTTGCATTGGTTCGTAAAAGATTTTAAGGCGCATGAATAATATTGGCCAGATTATTTGTTCTGTTCATCTTATTCTTTTTACACTTTGATGCGAGAAATTTAGATACCAAAATAATACATATTTGGGTTTTGAATTAACTGCTTTAATAGAAAGAAGTCTCAAGTAAACGAGAGGCTCATTTTTTGAGGCTCAACATTGAGCGCGACTAAGAACGGATGCGATGAGGACGGCTTCATCAAGGTGGAGAGAAAGAAGAGGAAGCCTGCTTATCGCAACCAGTGTGGGACGGCGCTGCCAGGATGTCACATGCTGCTACGTCCTGCCGTGCCGACGACGCTCCTCTACGTGTCCCGCTTGCACCATGCTACGAAGGCTGAGGACATCGTAGAGTACATACCTACGGGTGAGAGCCAACTGGACCTTGAGGGTGGAGAAGTTGGAGGCGCGCCATAGCACTAATTTCAAGTCGTTTGTGGTGCGCGTTCCGACCGATCATTTGATGACCTTCCTCAAGGAAGAGTTTTGGCCGAAAGGTGTGCTGTATCGGCGTTTCCGCGGCCAGCTACGCGACACCTCGCAGCGTAACACGACGCCGACGCTTCGTGTGCAGTAGTTTTTATATTGTGTAAAATATGTATTAGTTTATGTTTATTGTACTTATTTATGTATTTGTGTTCTTATGGGCCTTAGTTGCCTGAAATAAAGGTTTATTATTATTATTATTATTTTCAGATAAAAATAATAACTTATATTTAGGGCTACAGATACGGAGCTGTTTACACAACAAATAACACTGGATGAAGTCACGTCATTCGTCATCCATGCTCCACGTGACAGCTAGTGCCTATCACCAAAATCACGGGCATTGCAAATATTTGATTTGGTTAGGAGCTGGTTTACGTGTCATTTTCCCTTACATGCGAAAAATATACCGGTACATACGCAGGATCGCCCGCGACATCGCGATATTGCGTTTTTGTTCACCGCTTTGCCCCATGAATACGCCGGGGGTGAAGGTAAGTACATGTCAAGCAAAATATTGTGCCAGTTCTACACAGTGTAACAAACTGAAGAGATTAAAAATCTAAAGAATGCCCTTGTTTAGGAAGGCCATCACATAGGAATGGAAGCTTGTAAACAACTTGGATCATTTTGTGATGTTTGATTTGTGACACTTCGTCATTCTACTGATTGAGCTTACATTTACAATAAATTAAAGTACCAGGTTATCCTTGGCTCTATACAAAAGCTTACGATCAAATAAGTCTATCTGCTAGAAATTTTGGTCCATTATTATTCTCTAAAATTCGATTTAATATTAATGCCATCTAAAGGCGGAACACGCCAATAAAGCCTCAACTCAACTTGGGCAATTTTATCGTCTTGGATTGCAGCTCGCAAAAGCATAAAGTTATGACGACAACATCTACATCTCGATAACCAGGAGGTATAATAAACCTTTCGTACGTATTGATAGTTAACTTTGTTTTGGTTATGTTCATACGAATTTCCACCAACATACACCAACAAGTTTGATTTTGATCTTTCTGGTATGGCATACAATAATTATGAATTGAAAAGGATAATGTATAGGGTTACCGTCGACTATTAAATTGTTGATTGTTAAAAACTATGTAGTTTTGTAGGTAGGTCCCTTTTATTTAGGTTTAAATCAAATAACGCTTTTTTTGTTGTAATGGTGTAAATGGTCAATTATTAGTTTTCCCAGTTTCTTCCAAAATCTTTTTTTCTTTATCGTGTGGGCAGTAAGGTCTTACGACCCCACACACCCTAGTGTCAGAGTTTCTAAACCGCCTCAAGGGCCTCTGATATAGTTTGAGTAGAACAGTAAGTCCAGGTTTCCTCACGATTCCGATGCCAGTGATGTCCAAGAGAAACTTTAGAAAATACATATAAATTGAAAATGTCACATTGGTACTTGCCCGGATTTGAACCCACAACCTCATGCATGAGAGGCGGGCGCATTAACCACTGCGCCATCACGACATGCTCCAAAATACCATCCTCCAAAATATCCTTCAAAGTACTAAATTACATCGTTAGTACGTAATAAAAACTTCATCCTTTATTTCTGCAAACTGCAACTACCGACAAATCAGAACTTCCCAAATTAAACAATATCTTTAAGCGCTCGAGGCAGTTTCATCGGGAAAGCGTACAAAGTTAAGAATATAAATCAATCTCGCGAATCCTTATTGATGAGATAAAGCTTTTCTTCTGAAAACCATGAAAGTTATCTTTAGTCTGTTAAATTAGAAAGACGATCGAAAGCTCGTCTTACAATGCGATCAGCAGTGAGGGTTTAGGGTCGAGGTACAGAGAGACGGACAAAAGATTTAATTACACGCATGAATCAAGCGTGCAGGGTGCGGGGGTTGGTGAGTGAGGGTAGTAGCGGGAGGGGGAGGGACGTCATTCAGCGATAACCGTGAACTGTGCACTCACGCGCGGTCTGCGCTGCTGATGTGCTGTGTGATAAGCCCGTCAGATGCCATTGTTTAACTCGGCTAAGGACGTGCGGGCTTTATCGCGCTGATATCTAATTAAAAACGATTCTCTTGATGCCAAGTACCTATAGGTACAGGACTTGTATTAGGGTTCCGGATTAAAGTAAGGGGAGTAATATGATATACCTAGCTATCTGTTTTTCCGGACAACACCCAACTGACTAATAGATGCAACTTATTGTGTCTTAACTTTGCAATACTATAGCTTTTTGTTTTTTTTTTCAAATTATTTTGAAATAAAAAATAAAGGAAATGGAAAAGGAAAAGGAATGGAGGGACGGCAGTGGGACAATACTGGCTAGTTATAATAATAATTATTATTTTTTTAGTTTCTTATATTTAGTCTGTTATTCAGATCAAAGTTCATTCAGTTATAAGGGCTACGGACGTAACACGCCATTCTGATTTGCTGATTCTCAATTGTAATAAAATAGTACGTAGTACTCATACTACTCATTAGTAAGTAGTCAAGAATTACTACCATTGAGTTTTTAATTTTCAGTAAGACTGGATTCTTTTTTATTTAAATTGACGGTTTTTCCAGTTATTCGCTTGGTGAGAGGTGAGTAGGGGCCAGGGGTAAGGCAAAGTCGGCAGTCAGTTCTTATTAAATAACAAACCAATTGTTATGAAGGGGTTAGGTGTATGAGGTTTTCCGTTTATTCCGTTACATGATGTATACCTATCTAAATATAAGTAATTTTAAATGAATAGGTACATGAAAAATAACCGACCTGTCTTTTCAGTTTTAGTTTCGATATTTTCAGGCACCCGCGAGCAAGCGTACGTGTATGCGATGTCTGCGGCTGCGCTGACGTGGTCAGTGGCCCGCGCTTGCGCAGCAGGCTCGCTCCCAGCGTGCTCCTGCGCTGCTCCGCCTCGCGCACCTCCTCGACCGCCGCGGCAAGCGCAGATCACGCCTGCGGAACCGCATGCGAGGTTTAAGTGGGGTGGATGTGGTGACAACTTTCAGTGGGCGGAAAGGTATTAACTGTTTTTTTTTATGTGAAGTAAAAATATAAAGAATGATTGTTTTGTAATTAACCCAAAATCATACATTTCCATCGCATAAAAATAGATACTCCCCTAAAATATTTTTGTATTTAGATTCGCCAAGCAGTTTCTGGATGCGCACGAAATAGACGTCCGAGAGGGGAAGGTGGAAAATATCCTCGAAATAGAGACGACGACCACAGAGGTACCGACTACCACCACAACCATGGAGCCATCGACGATGCCTCCCGTAGTCATCTTAGTGGATGACCAGCCTGCGCCAGCTAACACTAGTGTGGCCCCGAAGACTAGGAAGAAAGGGCGTCGTGGACGGAAGCGTCTGCCGCGATCACCGCGACGAGGAAGACCAACACGGAAAAGGTTCAGATCTAGACAGAGGTTAGCGTATATAAAAGCGTTTTTGCACGATGCTCACCACCTGAAGGAATAGGGCGCAGGTGTATTTAACGCATTTTTTCCCAAGAGGTTGAAATTGGGACATTTTTTTAGCAAAACGCATTAATTAATTAAACTTCATCCGATCGTTGATCACTCTTCATTCGTAACTAGGTATATCGGGTGAAAAAGACACATAACGGAGTCGAAAGATACATGTTCATCTTTTCTACGGTATTTTTTAAATTTGTTCTGGACCTTACCTGGGAACTTGCTGATTACGGAGATTTTGAAGGCAACACAACTTTTCTCTACGTTATTTTAGGAAAACAAGTTCTAAATGTTCTTACTAAACTTAAAATACTCCACTACCCCTGTACCTACTGTTGTATGTACCCCACAATAACTTGCGTGTGGTATATAATTCATTCACACCAAAAAAAATTGTTTCCCAGCAATAGTTTGTATCTGACGTGTCTTTTTACACCCCGTGTAGTCAATAAAAATGGTCAAAATAAAAATTCTATTTTCTTTTAACCAGGTATGAATATGAAGATAGAGGCTCCAGATACCGCAACATCGAATACCGAATGGCGGCTGACGACCCGAGGTTCGATCCACAAGTGGACTTGCGAACTCGACTCGAACGGCTACGAGAGCTCATTGCGTCAGCTAACCTGATGAATGGACGATTTGGACGGAAGGTAAATATCGTTAGCTAGTCTTGGAAAAACAAACCACTAAATTCAGTCATTCAGATGCTGACAAATCACCTACGTCAAGCCCAAGTCTTGCATTGCAGAAGAACATCAGAGACGTATTCTTCAACAATTTGTGTCGTTTAAAAAGAGATTAAGATCTAGTGACATGGTTTTAGCGGCTTTTTACTCCTTTATGACTTTAATCCTTGACTCGGCGATGTCCTGGCTGCTACTTACATGTATGATTGTGGTCCAGGCGGTTTCATCAGGCATGCGTACGAAGTGTACGTGTCACGGCGTGTCAGGCTCGTGCTCGGTGCGCACGTGCTGGCGCGCGCTGCCGCCGCTGGCGCGCGTGGCGGCGGCGCTGGCGGGCGAGGCGGCGCGCGCCGGCCCGCTGCGCCCGCACGCGCGCCACGCCCGCCGCGCGCGCCCGCGCCTCAGATACGTTACGCCTAGCCCGGATTACTGCGAGCCTGATCCTGCTGCAGGATCGCTTGGGACGCATGGCAGGTATGGAGCTTCTGGTGGTTTCTAATCACACCTAAGGCCAGCTAAGGCGTTGTGATTTTTTAAAAACTCAATTTTCTTTAGACGAATTTCGATGCTGTCTTAAGTGAACTCGTGAAAGCAAGCGTCAAAAATACAGGGACAACAGAATGTTACAAATTATCAAAACTACGATAATCAATTTAAATGGCACAAGTTTTTCAGATTCAAAGCAAACACGTTTTACAATTGACATAATTTTGAACAGACATTGTGTGTACATAGCAGCACATAAACAGTAGCCTAACAACAAAATAATTAAAACATACTGACCCGTGTTCCTTGCCCTTCTCAGGAAGTGCAACGCGAGTCTTGGCAGTGCATCAGGCGGATGCGGGCGTCTGTGCTGCGGCCGAGGGCGACGCGGCGTGCGCTCCAGCCGGCTCGAGCGCTGCCACTGCCGCTACCACTGGTGCTGCCGCGTCGACTGCCAGCTGTGTCGACTTACCACCGAGGAACACTACTGCAACTGAACCTTTGTAGTTGCACTTTGTCATATCTATTACCTAAACAGCGTGTTGATAATTTCAAACTGCGATTCTCCTTAGGTCTACTGCAGTAATAAATCTGTTTCGGCTCCGCGATATTTGCCTTGAATTAATGAAATAGTGTCTACATCTTCAATTGGCACACGCCTGGAAGACGAGTTTGATATTTTAACGACTAGATGCACTGCTCAGCTAGGATAGCAGATATCTCAATTTTGCTTCCCACCTCAATAAACTAAAATAATAAAATCGAAATTGACTTCGTTAACGAATCCTTGGCCTATATTTGATTAGTGCAAATATTTTATTTTTCTGGTGAAGACATAGGTCCTACCTAAAAATGTTTTAAATATCGGTCTTCTTGGTCTACTTAACTTTCCCCGCGTAAAACACATTTTACTACAGATATTTTTCTTTTTTATTAACCAAAGATCGATTAAGAATACAATTTGACTAGTCATTATAACTTCGTAAGTAACTTTGTGTATGATACTCTTGATCTACCTGCATATGGCGGTAATCTATTAAAATTTGAAGATAACGTTGGGAGCTTGCACCATTTAATTTTACTTCTCACGTGCAGAGTGTGCGTGCGAACGAGAGGCGTAATATGTATAACGAAAGCCAAGTTGCCATCCGCCATACCGTAATGCCATTGAGTAAAATGTTGTTGTCGTAGAAATAAAATAGAAAGTAACGCTTAAACAGTAGCATTATAGTCTCAGGAGTATCTTACCATACTTAGGATAAAGACATTTTATGCTGTTTATTTAAGACTGTTTGTTATGTTGTGACATATCGGAAATTATGATTCCAGTATCTATTACGTAACTTAGCGTGTATTTTCTAATATTTCGACAATAAAGTGTATTAAAATGTAATGTAGCCTACCGCTGTATATTCAGCTTGTACTGTATAATTTGATGTTCCCCAAATTAGGGCTAATGCACATCCATCCCTTATCACAAAATAAATGGGAACAAAACACAAGTACACTTACATAGACACGTACCGGATATCTCAGTGGAATCCCAGTCATGAGTGCACTTGTACTTGCTGTACAGTAGAACAAGCTATTTGGTATACAGGCAGCTAACTTGCAACTACTTTTAAACAATGTTTCGAGTGTGTCAGTTATTTTAATCACTTTACATAGACCTTAAAATTATTAGACACCACAAGCTAAAAAAGTGAACACAAAATAACAATGAATGGCAATAAATATCGCAGAAAGATTTTATTTTATTGTTGTCTGTAAACCAAATAACTTGTCTGACAGTACGTGAAGCGCGTGTATGTGTGCGTACATTTCGCTCGTTGTATGACGCGACTTGTCTATTTTGTGCCCCTACGAAGGTGCGTAACTTTCAAGTAAAAGGAAAAACATTGGCCACATACCTATTACAGCAAATTGATTATTGTATAATATTTGTAATCTTAGTGTCACTTACTATATACTTACATTGTTGTAAATATTAAGTATTTATTGAACTCATAATATACTGGTAGATTTAGGTACATTTTCTCTGTCAAAGTAATTTTAATAATACGTAGCGTAGGTAGTAGTTTCATGTCAAATGATAATTTTATTACATAGTGATGTTAAGAACTCTTGTAAATAAAAGTCGTACTTAGAAGACCTAACTGTTTTTCTTTAATTCTAATTAAATTATATACATAACCATGGAAGAACACGAATAATTTGTAGGAATATATCCTACAATTTTCATGTGACAGCCGGAGAAGAGAGAGCAATAATTTCTTCGTGAACTACAAAACCATGTTCATCAGTTGTTTAATTAAACAACTGTTAGAACGATATGAAACAAGAGTTATCAAGGTGTCTCACGATTTTGCGGTAAGACCAATTCAATCGTATTAAAAAACGAGTTTTAAACTTTATTCTGATGTGGATAAAGTTCTTAATAGACAACTTTGACTCCATTTATGAGTCTATTTTGTTTTGTGTTAAAACTACACGGTCTTTCAGCAGAGAATGTGACGCATATTTTCAAATGTTTTGGCAATGTAGAAACAATGCGTTTGTCTACAGATTGTGTAGTGGAGTTGAGAAAGGCTTAAAATATTCGTTCTTTGTTTTAGTTGACAATAAAGTAAGAAAAAAAACATAATAATGAAAGTCGATATAAATGTGACGTAAGTTTATTTACAACAACTATTGTATTTTAGAAATGCATTACCAATTAAATATACTGAGCAATATTGAATAACATAAATTGAAGGAATATGTATTACCTACAACCAATCTAAAGACATCCACTGCGTGTATATTCATTCAGTTCACTAACTTGTGAGATCTCGAGACTGCTTCATTAATTAATCTTATACATAAACACAGTAGTTTTATTCATTTTAACTCTACTGAATTTTGGAATTTGTTACTAGGAATAGTAAGAATATAAAAAATAAATTCTGGCTAACATAGGATTTCAGTTCAACGGAAAAAACCCTTTACTTATGAACTAAAAAAAATCACATCATTTTTACTTATTTGATACTGGTGGTAAAGAGCTTAGGCAAGTGGTAGACGTGAAATATTACTACAATATTACAGAACACGTAGTCTAGTATTATTTGTGTGAAAAGTTGCAATATTATAATTTTAGACGCATTACAAAACGATAAATATCGCTATATATTATGGCATCGCAAATTAAAGTAAGGAAACTAAGTTATTTGAATATGTCATTTAGTAACATTCTGTAACAGAATTTATAAAAATAATTTGGTAACCAACAAATGTTTTTGATTTGTTTAAAAGTAATATTTGTATACAAGGAACCGCCAAATGTTTCGCCCAAATTAGTAATAATCATTATAAATGTGTGAAAATATAGTTATTAAAGAGCACATGGAATAATTGAATAGTTCGGCTACATAAAACGCTGAACCGTACAAAACCAGTGAGCATTTACCTACTTACACATTCACTCGGACTCAGCATTCAACAAAATTGGAATAAACTAATAATATCAACACTTTAGTTCATCATAACTCAGAATGCTTGTCGTGTTCTGAAACAAAAAAAATGCACAGATTAATAATTTGCTTAAAGTATGTTTAAATTTTTTATGATTATTTATGACACTCACTTGATGGACTTTCAGCTGCTGGTGTTTCTTGATGATCAGTACTCTCGATCTCCTGCAACAATAGATTTCTATAATAATGAAAACTCATGCGACTTCTGTCTGTTCATGCAAGCAGCCACTCCATGACGAATTCCATAGTATCGATATTAAAACTGATTTTAGAGGTGACAGTAGTATCTATATTCACTGACAGCTCTATTTCACTTCGGCATATAATCCCTAACGGCAGCCTCACCTGCTCGTGGTCGGCGGCCTGGTACAGTCCGCGTCGCACGCGCGCCTGCAGTCCTTTTATCTCATCATCGTACTCGCTCCACTCCGGAACGATGCGCATGGCGGCTGAAAGTTTCGCTTCTTTGGTCTGCGGGTTATTGCACTAGAAATGAAAGAAATAAATTATTAACCTATTTCCCCTGTCGAGATTATAAGAGAGGGAAGAAAGCCTTTTACTGGAGCCAATCAACCGTCACTTCTCCGTCCGCACGCCATTGATGAGCAGTCCTAACTAACATTGAATTTGGTTCGTTTTAACAATAGTATCTCTACATGTTATTGGTCGAAGTAGCGACGCTTGGAAATGATGATGATCTCTAAATCTCTACATTTATTATTGAATACTACGCGAATATATGATATTTTATGCAGTGGGCAACATGGGCTGAAAATATGTCTACTCCATTTTATTATTTAAGGGACTTACCAAATCGATAGTTTTAGCGTAAGCCTTAGAGGCATTGTCGCACCACGTCTCGCACCACAACCACTCTTGTGGCAACGACTTAATGGCTACTTGATGTATCATGTTGTTCGGCAAATCTTGATCTGGAACAAAATATATTAAATAACATAATATTAAAAAACATCCCCAATAATCTAGCTTTTATTAATAAAACCCCATGAGTCTCAATCAAAGCATATTGCAAGTTTGCACTTAAATTGTATCCTGGAAAGGTCATCCTCAATCAGTTTAGAATTATGTAGTTGCGTCTGTTAGTTAAAAATACAATATTGTATACTAACTTAAAGTTTATTCAAATCCTTGCTTCCAATTCATTTTATTTCTTTTTAACAAATATCAACTTCACACTTAAATATTTCAAGTTGATTTTAGGATAACTAGTACTATTGGAAAGGTCATAAAAATGTTATGAACTTAATTTTAACTTAGTACAGCTACATAATGTAGCGAGAGAAATGTCAATGACATATCAAAATTATTGGCATGTATGCCAGTTTAGGATGTAAGCTCCGCGACATGCTTTTTATGACCTGGCATAGATTTTGTATGGCATAAGCAAACTGACGTCACTCATTTGCCAACTCAATTGACGAAGTATATTGTATTGATTAGCAACCATATTAATAAATTAACTGAATATTGAACAAGTTGTCTGAGCTGAAATGTAGTTATTTTTTAGAGATGTTGTCTTGGTGTCTACTACCCCATTGTTCTGCTAAAACTTGCATTAATCCGCTGTAAAAAGTGATATATCTATACACATAACCCTGTAACTGACCTAAATTAGACAAGCTGTTAGGGTCCTGGCTGAGCGCCTGGTACTGGCCTCGCAGCCGGTCCCCGGCGGCGATGCGGCGGAAGCGCTTCAGGTCCACCACGTATAACGCGCTGATGTGGTAGCTACGGCCCTGCAGGTGGTTGCGCCAGTAGCCTTGCTTCCAGAACCTGATATAATAATAAAACAGCTTTTGCAAATACATTTTATAGTTTAAAGAGATAGCGATATAGACCCTTGAAAACGTTTAAATAAGTTCGAGCTCAGTCTGGGTCGATATATGCTGATAATAAAATGAATAGTCTTTTACCTGAACCCTTCCATCTCTCGTCTGCTGTCACAGAACGGCGTATATCCGTAAGGAGCGCCGCCCAAGTCTAATTCAACCAGCTCTTTCAAGTCCGCGCGAACAATCTGCGATATAATGTTGTTTCACAATCAGCTGTCTTCAAAATGATCATTTTCAAATGTGTTTACTAATCAATTTTGCCTGACAACATAATACGGGTTAAGATTGGGGGAGCTTAAGCTCCTGTCTTGTAAATGTGTGGTGAAAAGCTGGCACGCTTTTAAAGGGTGTTTTACATTGTAGTCACTGGTATTGTCAATATTACCTGGTCAGCATCCACGAAGATGATCTTCTTGACGTGCAGTGGGAACAACACGTCGAGGAACAGAATCTTGTAGCCCCAGATGGTGCGCTGTCGGTCGCGCTGCCGCTGTAGCCAGCGCGGCCACTGGTACTGAACTAACTCATACTGGAATCCGTACTCTTGCGCCATGTATGGCAAGATGTCCTAAAGAAGTATGTTAATATATTAGTAATTATAATTAAATAAGTCAGCCAAATTAGCAGAGTTGATTGGTTAAACGATTTTTAAAGGTCCACATTGTTGATAATCTGTATGTCACTAAAATATGCGTTAAAGTGACAGCTAGAGACAACATGAGACTTAACGGCTACTTAAAATTGACTTTTATGGCAACGAAATCGAGTAAAATTGTTGAGTTTTAAGAAAAAGCTTTTAACGACAAATACACAGTTTAAATAAAATAGCAAGTTTAAAAAAAAAACAAAATCTGACATGATGCTACACAATCGATATTTATCCGTTTATTTACTTCGGGTATAACCTACCTTGAGCGAAGGACTGAGATAGTTCTTCAAAAACCAGAACTTGACGGGCGACTTGGTATTTTTCAGTACAGACAACATCATAATACGTAGGAACCTCTCGTACAGATGTCCCGAAGCTACTGAGAACACGTTGATGGTCTCGTCTTGTGTCTCCTGCTCCTCGCCGCCGCCGAACGAACTGAGAATGCGTTTCATTTGTTGACTTTATGAGAGGGCAAGGGAAATACAATTGTATTATTCAAAATAGTTGCACGGTGTAAGTTACATGCACAATGTGCACATGTGACGTCTCTTTATGTTTGATACGAGCTTATAAGCTCGTCTACATTCGTACACGAAGTGTGGCAAAGCAACTTAACTGTTCCTTAAGTTCCGTACGATGTTTTGGTTAACCGGTCAAGCAGTATTATTATTATTTTACTTTACATATCTTTAATAATCGTACGTCTTAACGTACGATTATTATTATTATTATTATTATTATTATATCTAGTTCATTCTCACGGTATGAACGACTTCCTCTAGAAAAGTTTGCTTTGTGCATATTTTTAATCAGTATTTTAAGCTTTATTCACCTAGCAATAGAATTCCAAATGCCGCCGGAGTTTTTGTCTTCATTCTCGACGAGAAGGTCGAGGTGTTGCTTGTCGGGTTTCTTGCTGACTCGCAGCTTGATGACGTGGCTCCGAAACGAGCTCATCAGCACTTGTATATCTTCGCTGTCCGCAGGAGTATCTGTGTTCTCGTGGCTGTGAGGAAAAAGGTTTTGGCATTAGCATAATGTGTTTGATTAGGTATCGTTTGACAATATCGATAAGATTTATTGTCATCCAAATTAGAGAAACCTAAAAGGCCGAATGGTTGGTACTTTAATTGTACAGAGCTCTTCTCTTTTTAGTCAATAGTCTAAGAAGTAAAAGAAAGTAAAAGTAACTCTAATCAAAAACAAATCTGACTCACCCAACAATCTCATAAATATCATCGGAGCGTCCAGGTCTTAGCCTCAGCAGCCAGGCACCAGGGTTGGCTTTCAGCTGGAAGTATCCCAAGTTGGCCATTACGATGGTGTCCATCCGCTCAGGGTTGTCGCGAGTGCCCAGTACCAGTTGTAGACCGCGGGGCGGTGTGCCCAGAGTCGTGTCCCACGCGTGGCCTTCTAGGAGAAGGTATTCTAACTCGAACTCACTGTTAGAAAAATTAATATAGATAATACATTACGGTTACATCCTCAGATTAGCACCGCAGTCGCAATCATAAGTTGCCAGTCTTACGCATAGGTTATGACGTTATAAGCTTTAGTCCCGAGAATCAACTCTTGATTCTGTTTATGCTTTAAAGGTTAATGCTCCTTACCTATGCACCACAGTATCAACATCAGCCAAGCGTATGTTGTCGAGGTCGTACACCGACTTGACGCACTCGACGAGCCAGTTGGGCGGCGTGCGCAGCTCCATTGACAACAGAGGCGCGTGAGGGAGCCGAGCGAACCGTGCGAGGGCGCCGCCGGTCAACGCGCCTGATGATGTGAACTGTAGCTCTGGTTCTAGCACGTACCGGTAGAAACTGGTGTAAAAAAATTTAATAAGTTTAGTGTTCACTTCGATGATTAATTTTATGATTTTTTTTAAACATAATAAAGCTTATTACCTCTTAAGCGGCATATCAGAGTTTTTGTCTTGTGGGTTGACAAACAACTTGATGCGACAGTTGACGACGCGGCGCAGTACGAGGAGTAAGGGCGCCAGGCGCTGTGCTGCGGTCGATGCCGGGTCTAGTACTGCTACTATCTGTGATGGCAATATTGTTTTGTTATTACCTTACCTTTATTGCTGGTGTTGCCGGCAAAGTTTTATGAAGAAAGTAAATGCCAGATAATATTTTAAAATTATGATTTACAGATTTCAGAGGTCTCCAACTATAACAGGTGTTAGCGAGCAAAACAGACCGAATTCTGTGTACTTTCATAAATGACATGTATTATAAGCAAAATTGGGGCGTTTGTAGTAGACATGAAAAGTTAGGATAGGTTGCGGTCCGAACTTCGAGAACAAGATACTCATCAGAAACACAACAATGTGAGATCGACAAATAAACAGTGTCCATTAACATACCTCAACAGCAGCCTCATCATCCCGTAAAGGTGGTAAATCAACGAGCGAATGTTCAGTGCGCAGACCGGCCGGGAGGGTAGTGCGCACGCGCGGACTGCGCGCTGCGACTACAGACACGACCTTCAAACGATCCTCAGAGTTTAACTCCTTGGTGTCGAGGTCTGGAATCAAAAGCTGTGGTGAATAACCTGGCCTGTCAAGACAGATATTTTTTTAAAGCAGGTTCATAAAAAGAGATTCTAATCTAGATGTCGCATCACCTAAACGCGGAGTAATTTAAGTGAAAAAACTATTTGAATAGCAAACCTTCAGGTCAATTTAAAGCACGCAGGAAGTTCCACAATGTATTCTTACCTTCATCATCATCTTCGAAAATAATGTTTTCTGGGTCTCTGGATTTCTTTTTCCTATCAAGCGCTTCTGATAACTTGTCGGCGTACATTTGGTTGCTATACCTATAAAAAAATGTAATGTATGTAAGTGTACATATTTAAAAAAAAAAAATGATAAGTTTCAGTTGCATGATAATGTTACCTCTCGAGCAGCGTAAAGTCGTCAAGCGTGAACCGCTCGTGTTTGTGCAGCGGTCCAATAAGACGTGCGTTGTATATCAACGCGTGCGCACCCGCCCGCAGCTTGAGACTGCGCGCGCATAACACGCGGGACGCTTTCAACACCCACTCGTATTTGTTTAGCGCTGGGACCATCTCGGGCTATACCAAGAGAATCATTTAACAGAATATTGTGGATAAGTACTTAAAATTTATTAGAAAATAAAATAAAAATAATAATATAGCTTGCACCCTGTTACCGGTGCACTACTATTTTTTATACATTGATATTAAAAAATGTAATACACATGTGTATTTCATGAATAAAGGAGATGTTAATAATAATTTATTCTCCATAGTATTATTGTAATTTTCATTTATATTAACGCTTATAAAATAAAATACTATTCTAACTCCATTAAAAAAAAATAACAAATCTGCAAAACTGTTTCTTATGGCGCATTTTCATTAGTCGATAGGGCCCGCATGCGGCGAGTCCCCGCATGCGACATAACAACCAATGAAAGTTACAAGTCGTTACACCGCATGCGGGGATCCGCCACGCATGCTTTTTACCGACCGTGATATCGACATGCGGGCCCTGTGGCATGCGTTCCAGAAATCTGTCGCACCCTGCATGCGGGCCCTATCGACTAATGAAAACGGTTTACCGAATGCGGGCCCTGTGGCATGCGTTCCAGAAATCTGTCGCACCCCGCATGCGGGCCCTGTGGCATGCGTTCCAGAAATCTGTCGCACCCCGCATGCGGGCCCTATCGACTAGTGAAAATGAGCCATTATACATATAAAAGTTCTGATTGGTGTATCTAGGGGAAAAGTCACAAAGTCAGGAAAAGCACAATTGCAAATTGAACTAAAGAAGAGACTATTCCCGTATTTTTTGTCTACTTGGTGACGAGATGAAACTCACCAATATATCACAAGTCTGCGTTTCGTGGCAGCCTTCATCCTCCAGCAGTCGTAGCATGTACAGAGTGGCCTCCGCTGGCTCCAGCGTGGTCAGCGCAGCCAACACTACTTTGTTGAGCGATTGATCCACATCGGACAAACCGTCTACGTTAGGGATAAACGCCACACGAACGCCGCGCGAATCTTTCTGTGAGGAAAACAAAGGAAAATGTTCATGGCTGCTCAATAAAAGTAAATTCTTCTTCTTTTTCCTTTTAACATTATAACTGTATCGTTAACTTTACCACGATATTTACATCTACAAATAATACGTTGTTTAATAATACGTAGTTGTGTGAGCAGCTGTGTTGTTCACACCATCTTTGCCAGCCTGTTTTTTATAAGTGAAGACTTGTAATTGGCTGTCAGTAATATTTACTATTTTTTTAATATGTTTTATTTAGCTGTAAGTCTTCTATATATCTTAAATAAATAAATAAATTAATTAATTAAAAACATACTGTTGGTTCAGTTTGGTTCATTGTGACAAAGGGATGGTGCCAATCAACTAGAATCTTAGTGACACTTGAATTGACTTGAACAATAATGACAATGTTATTTATCAGAATGTTTTTTTTCTCACTTAAAACTGTTGTTTATTTGAATCGTTTATTTTTTTTATCAGAATGTTAAATAAAAATAAATAAAATACTAAAAAGTGTACTTACCATAAAGGTCAAAGCGTTCTTCAGTAGCTCCCTGGACTCCTTGTTATTAAGATCGCCAGCTACCCATATAGTTTGAGAGAACTTTTCAACTTTTCCGGACTTTGTGAAGTATTTCAACAGTGGTAGTGCAGTCGCCAGCGCGTCTCGTCCTAAAGAGAACGTTCAAGTCAATATTTATAAGTTGTAACTTCACGTAATTCCAACACACATCATTTTTGTGATGATACTATTAAGAAAACATAATATGACACGTTATAACATTTGCGTGAGTTACCTGTCAAATGCATAAGTTTATGTATTTTATCTTCGGCGAATAAATCGTTAGACGATGCAACTCCTGACAAATCCAGGTACTGTGATGGTTCCGAGCCCAAAATACGACGGTTCAGCCTGTGGGATGAAAGATCGCATTGTACAGCTACCTGTTATCAGATAAGGGGCCGTAATATAGCTTGTTAATGCTAAAATTGGGTAGTTGACACCACCAATCAATTGACACACTTATTATAGACCTTCAAAACGCGATTCTCTCTTATCTTTTGTATGGCAATATCGAACTGTGACGTCACTTATTTGCCAACTCAATTGACTTACTCTTTATTAATTTCAAAGTCACAAAAAATCTAATTTTACAATAAATTTTAAGTTAATCTGCTTTCTGCTGAAATAATTTGTTTTGTTTTTGAGAAGTTGTGCCTTGAAAGTAATGGTTAACGGTGTCAACTACCCAATTATTCTGTTTCGTAAAAGGATGGTGCGGTCGTGTATAGCTGCGTCACTATTTTACACTAGAAGAATTATGGCATTAACAGTTTTATTTACGGCCCTTGAAAGGAACTCGTTTCTTTTACAATGTTTATTCTTAGCTGGTTCATATCTAGAAGAGAGATTGTCAAAACAGAGTATAACAAATAGGTAGTCTAATAATTTCTTGTAGCAAAAGATAATACAATATACGGGGCTGGAAAATACACCTCTTAGATGGTTAAGAAGAGTGGTCGTCAAAATATTAATTTATGTATGTATAGAAGTGAACACATAATATATTAAAATTATCGTTTATAAAATATTGTTACTATCTAGCGGTATAGAGAGTATCTATGGCAAAATATAGTTCAATCAAGTGAGCATTGCTGTTTTCAATGCAGATACCTCCAAAATTGTCTCGCCCTTGCCTCAACGCGTGACTTATACACCTTGTACTGAGGGTTCGACGTTCGTGACGAGTACTCCTTATAGCTGCATACACATAATACAGATCTAGAGCTAAACCATGATAAAGATTCAGCAGAGACCATCGGAATGACAAAGTCGACAACGATACTTAAAGTGAACTTAAAAGGATTTGGCATAAGGTTGAAATTCGTTTAACAAAGCACATGGGAATCGGCTTCAAATCGCCAGCCTTCTCTAACAGGTCTTATAAATTAACTTACCTGGGCATGATATGAGGCTGCTTCATGAGGTAGTCTAGTGCATCATCAGTGTCTGACAGTTCTCCGCGGAACACGGCGCGTTGTAGACGTCCCGTGTGACGCGAGAGCGCAGTCACTAGGGCCTCCTCTAGTAATTCCACCGATGACGTCACAGGGGAATGGCCTTCCTCCACTAATGGCACGCCGTTGATCAATACCTAGAAAGCTTTTATGTTAAACTTTGGTGCTGTAATTTATTACAGCTAGTTTTAGTTAGAGTTTACAAAAACGATAGTATTAGAAAATGTTTATTACAACTCAAAATAGTTCAGTCCTGATAATAAGATAAATCGAGTTTTAGACAGAGATTATCACGTAAGTATGAGTGACAGAGATAACGCTCTACAAAGCCAAATATCTGAAACCCGAATCATCTTATTAAACGTAGTACTGTGTTTATATTTCCCTTTCATGAAATATTTTAATTCTAATAATGATTGGTAAAATATTAAAATGTCTAGATCTACACCTACATTAAGATGTGGTAAAATAACAGTCCCATACCTGTGGGTACTTGTTGGTACCAATTTTCGACACGAATTCGTCAGCCAGTTGTCTACCAAAGTTGTACTCCGAGTCTTCAGAGAGTATGTCATCAATGTTCGTTTTGGAATTAGTATACTTTACCAACTGCTTCTTTACAAATTCTATTGATAATTTCTCATCTTGTGGTGGGTGTAACAACTGAAAACGTAAACGTCGTTGTCTACAATTTAGGCTACACGTATTAACAGTATATCATTCGCAATATTGTTTTCTCAATTGGCACAAACAATATAAAAAAAACAAAATAAATATGACATGGGGTGCACGGACGACGTAGGTACTCGTAGAAGCTTTTTTTTAAATCCACAATAGAAATTCGATGTGCCGACATTACATTTTGTAAAAACGGACAAAAACTTAATCTTCATATCGATTTTAAAAAAGCACTTAACGAAGCCGAAATTTATGCGATCTTTCCATGAAATGAAATGAATGATGAAAAGGCTATACCTGAATTCCATACGGAAATATTAAAGGTTCCTTTTTTAACTTTTTTTTGAACATGTACCTCTGCCTCGTTGGTCTAGTGGTCGCAAAGCACGACTGCTGAGCATGAGGTCTTGGGTTCGATTCCCAGGTCGGGCAAAGTGTTATTGGGTTTTTCCATCAGGAATTTCTCAGTAGCAGCCTCGGAGTCTGGATTTGTGCCCGGTTGATGGCAATAGGCTCGCCCCCTATTACATGGGACTTAAACATAACTGGCGAAATGTGGGTGTACTAGTGGTTACACCTCTGCCTAACCCTACGGAGGTTACAGGCGTGATGTTATGTTTATGTATGTACCTATAAAGTGATCAAACAAGACTAAATTGTTTCCAAGTCTTTCTACACCCCATATATTATGTATCTAGTACATGTCACGTATGTATAGCGACTTGTAGCGTGGTGCGGATTGGGAAGATGCTTTTTATCAAATTTCAACATACCTGAGTAAGGAAATAGTAAGCTTCCTTGTTCGAGTTCTTCTCCTGTGCGACGTAGTTGAAAGCGGACCGCACCGCGGCTTCAAGTACCGGGTTCTCTGTGCTAGGGGCTAGTACTAGACCTACTCGTACAGGTGTCGCGTGCTTCAGTAATGTTTCACCCAGTTTCAGTGGCGGCCCGGAGGATAGCGAAGTTGGATCCACTACGATTATCTGATAGAACAAAAAAGGAACGCTTTATGGAAATTTTCATAACTTACAAAATCTCGACGCTAACCGTGTTATAGCTTCAAACTTACGTAATTATAAATGTTTCTCCTCAAGTTCCTCAACATGCCAGGGTAGGTAGGTCTCAGTAGCTCCATGAACGACGAGGGCCAGCGGCGATACCGTTCATCAGTCTCCAAGTCATTGAGCCACGTAATGGACGAGTCGCGGATGTCCAGACCGTACTCTTCCCAGGTGTAGGCTTCGCCCAACTCCAAGGACATTAGTTTGTTGATCAGTTTTTTTGATAAACCTAGGCAGGACGAGGTTATTTGATTAGTGAAATAACATTTTTTTCCTTTGACGAATGGTAGGTTTCAGGTGAAAAATAAGCGCTATAATAACGCACTTGTGCCTTTTTTGAGATTATTGCTGCATTCTAAGTCTGCTGGTTCTATTCCAGAATCGAGTGGATTCAGGCTGCTATCAAATTGGCATTATTTCGATACGAATAAGAATCATATTAACGTTTACTCGAATCTTTGATGTTTATTCGTTAGAAGACAGCTGTGCTGAAGTATGCCAGATGTTCAAATAAAAAAACTTGTAACACGCGTCTCATGACGTCAGCCACATTATAAGATATTGTTTAACACTTACGTATAGTGTGTCATTAACTCATTTAAACTCAAGTAAGTTAGCACCAAACTTACCAAGTGCATGTAAAGTATTCATAGGTCCAATATCTTCCTTAAGGGCGACCAACAAGGCCATTACATCAACTTCTTCGGCATCATACTGTGCCCCAGACACGAGTAGCAGAGGTTCCGCAGGGCGAAGCCCTAAGGACGACGCCCACAGGTCTTGGTTGTATAACACCTCTTCCCGAAAGGTACGAGGGACATTCACGTGGATAAGCGATTTAGTCTAAAACAAATGGGAAAATTATATTCCTATTCTTCTTACAAAATGTATATACGTTGGAGGAACGCAATTTTTAAGTCTAAAAAGAAAACCTAAAACATTTTTATTTCAATCATTACCTGCATAGGGAAATTCTGTGCAATAGACGTGAGCACTTTGAGCGACTCGTCGCCTCCTGCGTCGTTTGCGTCTACGACGGCAACCGCGGCTTGCATACTTAGTGCCTGCATCTGCCACACTTTCAAAGGCTCCAGCTCTTCGTTTGACTCAGACAGGTGACGGCGGAAGCGTTCCAGCGGCGAACGTAGGGCAGGGAACAAATTCCTGCATAACAGATTATAATATAAATAAAGTCCATTTCTTTTGGTGGCAGGATGCATAAGAACGATTTCTGCAAATAATCTCCCTGAAAGTCCTAATTGTAACAGCCAGAAATATACATGCCAGTGGTATACTACCATGCAACCTCCTTGCATACCTTATGTTAGCTACTGGCAGAAGCATTATAATTTGTCTTTTAAGTCTTACTTTAGCCTGCCAAAATTGAATCCATCAATTTGGTTCTGGGGGTCATTTTCATCTTCTTCCTCCGAGGGTTGAGCACTAGAGTCTCCGTCTTCTGATTCCTTTGGTGTTGAGTCATCCTGACTTTTGTACTCTGTGCTTTTCAGTTGTAATTCTACACCATAGCTTGATAGGCGTAACTTGGGCTTGCCTCGTGGCTACAAGAAAATTAAGGATATAGAACAACTAAAGTCAACATACACTGTACTAATTCATTTCTTGGGTGGCCTTTGAATAAATATTTCTATAAATCTCATTATGTATACAGGCTACTGAATATTCATGCTGGAGTCCACTCAGTTGGAAACTTGGAACCCATCACATTGCATATAGTCACAATTTAACTTGATATCTTTTGTTAAACTTACCTTAACATTCCATCTCACAACATAGTTGATGTCACCACTATCTGCATAACCACTCAGTATCTTGTGTTTTGTTGTGAAATCTTTCATTCCGAGCTCCCCATACAAAATTGCAGAAAGGCTCTTATTGTCACTGCTTGGATATGAGTGGTCCAATAGATATGTCTCTAACTTATGCTCTTCCTGAAAGACAAATAAAAAAAATACTAAGACAATATGTTGTGAAATATTGATCAAGAGGATGTTAAAACAGAAAAGAACATCAACACAAGACTGCCTGAGCTTGAGGTTTGATTCCCAGGTCGGGCAAGTGTTAGTGGGTTTTTTCCATCAGGAATTTCTCAGTAGCTGCCTCGGAGTCTGGATTTGTGCCTGATAGGCTCGCCCCCCATTACATGGGACTTAAACATAACTGGCGAAATGTGGGTGTACTAATGGGTACACCTCTGCCTAGCCTTTGGGGATTACAGACATGTTGTTATGTTTATATAATGTATGTCTAATTCCAGACAATTTCATGTTATGTGAAAGTGACTGTCTTCAATTGGCATAACTGTGTGCAACAGGCTACAGACAACCATTCATTGTTCAGCAGACATATGCATTTACATTAGCCAGGTTGTTTAAAATGTAATGACCTTGGGAGTAGTACTTTCATTAATAATATTATAACAGTAGGTTAAATAAACTCAATAAGTTGATGCTATTTCAGTATTTGCATGCTTAATTTAGCATGCTTATACATGACAGATATATTACATCTACATTAAATATTGTATGTAACTGCATACTTAAAATATTGGACTTAGTTATTCTAATCATATAATAATAGATAACTAACTGATAGTGATAGAGCTGTACATATATTATATTATAAACCATTTTTTTTTCTAGGAAATAAAATATGAAATAGTATGCCACATACCATTAAACACATGAAAATTTGAACATTCTATGGCAGCAAAAAGAAAGTGTATAAATGAAAAAGGATGAATTTATAATTTATCATTCTAAATAAATACATAATTATAAATATGTAGGTACTTATTTCCATCAACAAACACTACAATCATTTCTGGTATTAGTATAAACTGTAACTAGGTACATAACATCATTAATTACAGTTAAATATCAAGGTGGATTACTATCATTTAGGTAATTGAAACTCAACTAAGTAATTCACTGATACCATGTTTTTACTTTGTGAATGTGACTAAACAAAATCAATTTAATACAGGCTATTGGTAATAAGATTAACAGAAACCATACTGTACCTAAAACATTATTTACAATAGAAAATTCATAATAGGATTTAAGAACAAAGAAATACTTGCCACATCATACTGGTTATAAGTCTTAAGAACATCTCTTAAAACATCATTATCACATATTTTCCTTGAAGCTATTGACACAAATGTGTCACATGTTACTTCTTTTGCTCCACTTTGGGTTGCAATTTGATCAAACATACGGACGGTAGGAGATGTAAGATGCATTGAGAGAGCAAGTTTGGCCATTCGCAGCTGTGCCGGTGCCAGCAGCGTACTAGCAACACCAATGCAGGCATCATATACTTCCTTGTCAGTCTCTGAAAAATATTTGTAAAGTTAATAAAATGGTATAATATAAAATTCATTAGCAACTATAATATTTTGTAAACATTAAATTTATTGTGATGCCTTACATAAATATAAAGAAAATCATTTTTTGTTTGGGCCATTTACATAATAAGAGGGTAGACTGTAAATCATACAAACACAAATTATGTAGTAAGCAAATAACTTGTAGTACAGTTACCAGCACGTAAGTTGGCAGGAGTTTTTGTAGTGGGGGAAGTTTGCGCACACACAATTTCATACATTTTTATATGCGCGAACTTCCCCCACTACGAAAATCTCTTGCCAAGTTACGTGCCGGTAACTGTATGCAACTATGAAAAACACAATGACAAAAGACTTGACAGGTGTTGTTGCAATTATAAATTACACTTTTCACATAAGCAGAGCTTAAAAAACCATGCTTTATAATTATCAAGCACAGGAAAGTTATTATTATAAGGAGAGCTTGCCTAAATCTCTAAAAATAAACTTGTTTTACACCAATTTTAAACTTATTTTTTTTGAACATATTTTCATAGACCTTGTGATTTTGATAAGTGAATTAAGTAATCATTTATTTTTATAAAAGATAACTTTTTATCTTTCGACCCTTTGGTCAAATGCAGTGTTTTAAAAGATCAGTTTTGCAAAAAATAGAGAACTGAAAACAAAGACAGTTACTTCCCAAAAGAAGTAGGCTTTATTAATTATCTAGATTACCTACATGAGAAAAAGAAATTTCTTTATTATAGTGTTAGTTTAGACTTCTAATGGATTCTGTTAGACTACCATAGCAAAGTTCAGATCAGCAGAAAAATAAATAATCACATTAGGCCTATTTTAGAATCAACATATTTAACTCAAAACACCGTGCTATTGTTTATTCACTTACCTAGAGTGTCAAGACTAGATTTCAATGAATTTATGCCATCAAAAAAGGACCAAAATAAATCGGTACTTTCGCCAGCCAGATATTCGGCGAGCTCCAACACTATTGGAGTAGCTTCCCATTTTGCACTCACAAAAGATGTTACAGATTTCGATTTCTTTTCATAAGGTTTCACAGTGTCATCACTAGAAACCAAATTAACTAGGACGTAAGCTAAAATAACCAAGGAAATTCTAAAGCCGGTGGCTCTCATCCTGAACAGGTTCTACTTCTATCACTAATATTGAAGAATTTTAAATGTAATTAACTACAAATGCCACATTTACACAACGCTTTATATGTGGTCATACTTTTCAAGTTATATTATGTGAATTAATGTGAAAACTTCATAGATTTCGAATAATAAAACTCATCCTCTGTAATAAACGCGAATAAACGAGACAACACAACCACAAATTCACCAATGACAGCTGGACACGGTGTTGCACAGATATAATAGAATATTTTTGACACATTGACAGCCGAACTTGTTTTTTATCATTACTTCGTCATTCATTTGCAAATTGCGTAGCTCCTTGGCTTTAAGCACACTGCTGTGGGCATTTTTGTTTATATAATACTGACACTCATTGGACCGTCAACTTTAAATAGTCGATAATGAAATTAGTTTCTTTTTCTCATGCCACGATGCGCTTTCTGAGAAAGGTTATTGTTTTTTCTTTGATTTTTTAATGCACACTATGCAATCCCCAGAAACTTTATATTAAGCTTTTTGGGTAAACCTCAAAAATTTGCACATTTAAAAGGTCCATCGGTAAACCATTTTAGCGCTGACCTCAAGATTTATATAAGTTTGAAAAAAGATTGTAAAGGGGCCCCGAGACGATTAAACGGTTTGATCCAAACGTGTTTGATGAAACCGTTTGATGTCTATTTGAACGGTTGTCAAACGGCATTGCGCAGTTTGGTTCGGTACGCCGCCATAATTAGAATTGTGTGTGATGCTCTCGAACAAGGATCGCGATTTTCTTATGTTTATGACGTTATGTCTTTCGTCAGAAGAGAAAAAAAAAAGAAGCATCGAAGTAAATTCACGATCACAATGACGTTCCGACGACGACGCCGTGCTTTCAGTTTCGATATTTTCGTCCGACACACAAGTTCACGCTTTAAAATCCAGCAGTAAACTAAGCCGAGTTTGTTTAAACGCGTCGGAACACGATCAAACGGCGCGTCAAACACAACAAAAATATGAAATTTCATCAAACAAGCTTCAAACTCGTAATTGTTTGACAAACCGTTCAAACTAGCTTTGTAAACGATCAAAATGGCTTGAGTGAAACCAAAATTTACGTGTTTGAATCTAACCGTTTGACCGTCTCGGGGATTAAAGGATTCATAGAACCTCAGTCCCGTGTTATGTTTGTTTGATTCATTTGATTGCACTGTGGTTTGAACTCCTCAGTCTATTATGCTAGAAAGAGCAGTCATTATTAAAATTTATAGAATAAAGTTTCAACCTTATCACAATACAGGAAGGTTAATATTCGATTGGTAAAATTTGACAGATTCGGATAGGTTGATCTGCTGGCGTCTGTACATATTTATTTTTATCATAGATTTATAGAACCAAATTTTTTAATCTGTGGTCTACTGAAATTCTTTTGTCATTGGCGTTATAACGTCAATGTTGTCAAATCGACAGCCTGTGTATTTAATAAATTTCGATTGTCTTTCTTAATATTTTCTTTAAATACCCAGATGGAATAAACTGTTTGAATAAAATTATAAAACAGTGAGTATTTCAGCTGATGAGTTATTATTATATCTTTGTAGTTATGCGAAACATGCTTCAAATTTCCCTTAAAATTCAGTTAAAAATATACGATTCGCGTTGGATAATAACTGATAAAAAGATTATTGTAATAAACTTGTATTCCTATTCGTGTTGATTGATTATGCTGGTATTTTGGTGCTTTAAGACCTGACCTGGCCTTTACCCTGGTTCTGTTGGTTCATGGTTTTTGATGCTGCTGAAGTTATTAGTTTATTTATGGAAGAAACGTTTCGCCGTACTTACTTTACACCTATTCTCCCATTTAGGCTTATCCCGCCACAATGCAGTATACTTCCGACGAAGCCTATGCGCGGCTTATTAGCCACCACATGACTGTGCCGCAAAGGATCAAGGTACATAATATGAAATAAATCAAACACTATTATAATGTAGGTAGGTACTAAAAATGTACATTGTAAATACTGATAAATAACCCAAACTATTACATTTTCTATAACTGTTATCATTTATCTGTTCATCATTCATGTGTACCATTGCCTGAAATTCAGTATTTTATGCTATAAGTCAAGTCAGGTTGAATCTGAATTGGATCAGATGTAATATAAATCTATAAAATGATCAATGACTACCCTGGTCTTGCTGCTCAAAATAAACAGTACCTAGTGCTTACACCTAACTAACATGATAAATAACCCCTGGAAATAATGGTGTCTTTTTTTCAGGCTACTGGTGATATTGTGGATGAAGACAATGCTCCCAATGGAGTTGTCTCCAGCGGCTGGGACTATGCTAATGAAAAGTTTGACATGAAAGTACCTGAAAGGATACTTGTAGTAGGGCAGGATCAACATGTTGGTAAGGGACGCTTTACAATATATTTATGCTTTCCAAAAGTACATTACCATTAGCATTATCTACCAGTCAACCATAGGCTGATGAAAACATGTGGTAAGTGCATTGTTTTAAACAATAATAAAATTTTTAAATATATATAATACCTCCCCATGTAATTGTAGTATTTATGGGGTATATACAAAACATTGTTTTTATAGTGGAAGGTACTACCTACTCTAGAAATAAATCAAGTTAGTTGCATAATAATAGGAACAAAGCTTGATTTCTATTTGCTCCCATATTAACTAGAACAGGTGCCAATGAATATTACAACAGAAAACACTGATTAACGAAATACTATAAAACATGATAAGATTATTTTATCCATTAATCACATTGTCTATAATATTGTTTGCAATGTTCACTTTCTACACTCATGTTTTTTCAATTAGTTGTATTGAAAATATACTTAAATGTACAAGATACAAATAATTATAGTGCACTTTTACAATTACATAAACTAACACTGTTAGGTATACAAACTTTCCTTGTAATGAAATTAGGTCAATTTGATTTGTTTCAATAATTTGATTAATGATGACCATTGCCTTATTTTTTCAATAAATTAGGTTCCTTCATTAATAAAAGTCAGATATAGCTTCATAATACAACTTATAAAACTTATGGTAGTTGTGTTTTGTCATAAGCAATACTGCATGCTTGCTTATAAATCCTAGAAGCAACATTATTGCATTTCCAAAATATTTCATCCTTTTACTTTATAACACTTTTTTCCATAAAAAAAACAACAAGTAAGTTTAAGACATCTGTCCTTTATTTTTTCAATGTATATGGTTAAAGTGAAACTGTCTTAGGTACAAAAGCAACACCTCGTGAAATCCAGCTGGATAATGCAGTGCTGCCAACAGATCCTGGCATGATTCGGGTCAGCACACCTCCTCGTGTAATCACGCTTGATCAGCACTACTTCCCATCTGCTGATGATTTCCCACAAAGAATGCCAAACAACTCTCCTCCGAAGAATTCAAGAAATTACCGTTCTCAAGGCGACGGTGCGCGTTCGACCACCCCCCGTCCAGATAACTTCAATGAATCTACTATGACTGAATCACGCTTGGTATTGAGGTAAGGAAACATCAGATATAAAATTTAATCAATATTTATTTTTTCGCAAACTTGAGTATGTTAGGGTGCGTCCACATCTGGCGACAGTCGCCACAGTCACAACAACCCAAATTAAGACCATCCCTAAACAGTTTACCTTGATCTTTGCTAAGCCATGTTTGCGGCCGGTGCTGGCTAATGGTAAAACATCCATTGAGTATTTACACAATGAGAATATTTAATAATTAACATCAATAAAAACTAATTTTTCAGAGACCCAACCCCACCAATGGGTAATGGAGAAGGTCTATCTACTTCCGAAGAGTTGGTACACCTGCGGCGTCAGATTGTCAAATTGAACCGTCGTGTTATGTCAATAGAGGCTGATCAACTGCAGCGACAGCAGAAAGAAAAGATTGCGTATGCTTTTGGTATAGCCTACTTGTTGTTTAAAGTTATCGCTTGGCTGAATAGATCCTAAGCAATGTTAGGAACAGCATCATTAAAATGTAAGATGAAGTCCTACCCATGTATTGTTGACGATATGAATTTTGAATCACTGGATTGTTCGTTTAGTGGCATATAATGTAAAAATGTCACTTGATTATAGTAAAGGTGGAAGTGTTATAGTTCATCAAAGATTATTATTTCTTAGCATTTAGGTAACACTTTTTTTATATGATATGTTGTACGATTCTGTAACTTGTGCAGTGAATTCTCGCATGATATTGATAACTTTTCTTGCATTCATCTACTTTTAATGAATTGTTGAGAAGTTACATGACCCTTCCTTTAGTGTATAGATGTATGAACTGGGTCATTTTTTATTTGAATAAACGATACAAGTTTACATATTTTGGTTTGCATTGTCTCAAATCCCTTATTATGTACTGTTTTTTACAATTGACAGATCTTTTAAGTAAATAAAAATCATCATTCAGGATAACACGTCAATATATTCCGAAAATGACTATAAGAACATCAACACAAGAAGACTGGGCATTCCAAAATATGAATGCACAATTATGGAGGTAATTACTACATAGAAATGGTGTCAATAGATCAATGGTTTATAATTCCTAAATAAATACTGGGGACAGTCACATAATCATGTATTTCTTATAAACCTGACTTGTTATATTTTATGTTTTGGTCTGTTTCTCTTCATAAATAAAGATGACTGAAAAAAGTGGCCCACCAAGTCTCTGTGCTAACCATGCATTCTTGACTACAGCTATTTTTAATGAGTCTACAGCAAGGCGAGCATTTAAATTTGTGTGTAGGGCTCTGCCCATTCCTTCTAATATGATTAAGTCCACTCCGCGAGTCTTCATTTCAGTGCATAAATCTGTAAATAACATTATGTTATCAATGTACAAGTAATTATTTCAATGATTTTGAATTTCAGGAACTTACCTACACTAATCGTCCTAAGGTCCAGACATGGACCTCTTTGTCCACTTGATCTTACAACTAAATCTCCTGTGGAGAGGGCTGCTGAAATAACAGGACATATGTGGGAAGCTCCCTGTAAAATCTCTTCTAATTCAACATTGGTAACATCATTCAGTGCTGGCCATTCATTTGCACATAATATGACTCCAGTGCCTCTCAGTAGTAAAGCTCTCACAAATGGCAAAATACCGAGAACTATATCAACTCCACTATTGTCAACAAACACTGCAGCACAATGGTGAACAGTTTTCTGTAACAATGAGGTACATTTTTTAAACAACATTCTGGTTTTTTTATTATCACTGCATTCCATGCTTCAAACACAGAATTATAATCAGTCATCAGTTCTCACCTCCAGTTTATCAAGCCATTTATCTAAGCAATCATACAGCCATGGCCTCTTTTGAATTTTCTCTAGTGCTTCATACAGTCCACTATTTAGAATACTGGTTACTGCCTGGGCTCCCCAGTCAAACATGTTGCCTAAAGAAATCAACTTAATGAATTAATTAAGATGCCAGCCCTTGTCTGCTATTCATACTTTTATTGCTCAGATTCAGTTTTTCGTAAGTACTTTTCAAGGTTGTATATTATTACAAGTTCTCAATATAATGCTAGCCACTATACAATAGGTCCTAGACATAGCTATTTATTGTAATTATTATTTGTATAGCATCATGCTAAGAGTTGCATTTTCTTTGGGAATAGCTATAACTTAGCTTACATTACCACATTTAGGGCAGCCTCACACTTGCACATGTGAAATAATAAGGCGAAAGTGCTAGATATTGGGATTTGAAGTTCACTGGCTATCTTAGCACATATCACATAAGAACGTGCAGTGGAGTGACCTTATTTTGCCTTACAAATTATAATATTAAATCATGTCAGAACCTAATCTGTTTTTGTAAATAAACATATTATGGGGTTACCAGCTAACACTCCTCTGCTTAGTTCTATCCATCTCTGTCGTTCATCTGGAAGTGCATCAATCTCAGCCAGCCGTGAACCAAATGTTGCTAATGCTCCATCATTTTCATATTTCTTTTGTTGTTTCCATAAATCAAAGAAACCCTGGGAACGTAGGCATGTTTCGTTGATGTCAAGGAGTAATCGTATGGTCAACTGCCCATGAGCACTAAAATTAAAAAGAAATGCATTCATTATAATTTTTTTTCCAATTCTTTGGTCTGCTATTACCAAATTAATATAGCAGACCAAAGATTTGTGATCACCACAATAATTATATGCAACTAATTTTAATATAATTATAATACTTACAGAGGATTTATTCGGAGTTCTTTCAATGCTTCTACGTAACAAGTTTTAAATTTAAGTGCGCGTATTTCTACTGTAGGATCTTCGTTATTCAAAAGTGCAAAATTTACATATTTTTCAGTCAGTTTTTCACAAGTATTAAGCCAATACTCTCTTGCTTCTTCGTCGACTAGCAAGTCCAAAGTATCTGGATTATATTTATCTGGCTCGAGCAATATGTGTGAGAGGCCAAAATGATCCATAATGTAACTTTTACCAAAAAATAATCCAGCGACACGCTTATAACTTTGACGACACGTACAAAACAACAATAAGGTTCTCATTTGCTACAGTCTTAGCCCATTGTATTGTTTTATCATTATGCAAATACAATATAACAATATCTTATCAAAAACTATCTATTCTTGCGACAAAGACTTATTGAATCACAGATTAGATATCAAAAATATATAATGTAAAATAAAATAAATAGTACATGACATTCCCCCTCCACTCAGTTTTCTATTTTTGTGTTCTGCCAACAACCAATACAACAAGTCAACAACAATATTTTTGAAAATTAAAAAAAAAGTTAAACATGAAAGTATGTACTAATAATAATTTTATTATAGAAAACATGCAATGTTAATAATTACCGGTACATAAATACCTATTTATTTGTTTATCATTTAGTCGATATTTAAATATACTATTAGTCTTAAAAGTGACCTAACCGATAATAGTGAACTTTAGAGTATTGCAACACTAGTAAGTCTGTGGCTTGCTTTTTTTAATATCTGCATCTGTCTTGTTTATGGTTTGTCTGACTGACGGACTTCAATTTGGTTCGTTCGTAGAAATTGCAACTGAGTTTTAGATATGTGTTTGAAATGGATAAAACTAATTATTTTCAAAAAAGACTGAGCTTTTTACGTAGTGAGTTATAGTACAATATGTGCCTCGTTAGTTTACTGTAATTTGTGTTGTGATTTTAATGATTGATGTAACGAACCAGTGTACGGCAAGATGGACGAATTGTCTAAGGGCATGACACAAACAGGAAACACCGCTACAACTGACAAAATTCAAGAAAATGATCATGGTAAATATTGCAATGTATATTTCTTCTCCTAAAAGTTATGTATAAGGGTTGCTTGCAGTGGTTTATAAGATTTAAGCTTGTTTCGAAAATAAATATATAGGTAAACATTATACAAATCTCACAAAATACGCTAATTATTACAATATTCTATCATTTATAATACATATACTTGAGGACCTTGTCATTAGGAAACAAGATTCAAGGCAATTCTTTTACTAAAAGGCGCAACATGAGCTAACTATTGTCATGAAGTCTGATAACAATATATAATATTGCTGAGAATCGTTACTTGTTATTTAATTGTAGTCATTCTTGTATAATTTAATGCAGAGTATGTCTATTATCATGATTAGGATGTACCTCTACCTCTAGTACCTATCTGCTAGTGTTGATATTTTCCCATTTCATCTATAAAATCAAATGCTGATAAAATCAAATATTTTATTAATGATGATCAAATTAATATTAACCAGATATGTATTTTTGGTCAAAATTAAAATTTCAAATCTTGTTCATAGTGATTTAGTTCCATCAGATTCTGTAAATTATGTAGATGAGCTTTTATTATATTCATGCTTTTCTAATAAGTTGTAAAGCACTCACTAGTTATAAAGTAAATGCATACTAGTTTTATAAATAAATAATGCATTTCATAATTATGATCATATTATCTAATGTAATATTCCAATACTATAATAATAGAAATTTTGATCCTTTAATACCATCTGACCAAATGCCTATGTGTACGCAAAATACGCGCTTGGACGTGAAGTTGCGGAAACCGGCCCGTGTATACAATACAATACCATCTGACCTGCTACTGCGACTCTTAGAACCTTAATTGGAATGTTTGTAAATATCAGAACACTCGGTAATTATATCAGACTAAAATACTACTTCTACTCAAAATAATTGCAAATAATCAGGCCATAACTGTAATATCCTTGTAGAATGTAGACACTGCAGTAACCAAATTTAATTGCTTTTCAAATGGCTTTTCAATGTCATCCTCTTCATAAATAAAATTAATGATATGTACTTTAAGGAAAGTCATTGCAAATTCAATTACAGCAAACTGGGCTATATTCTGACAGAGTATTTTGGTTAAATACAACAAGTAATGTTTTAAAAAAGGTCCAGTAAGTAATATGGTTAAGGGCCTAATTCTCAAAATGGCAACAGAGTCGCAAAAGGACTAGTTCTCATAATGGCAAATTCTCTAAAAGTCAAATTCCAGAATTACTAATTCTCTGAATGGCCAATTCTCTTAATGGCACATTTTCTAGAATTAGGAGTATGATTATAATCAAAGATTTCTTATTTATATATATAATTTGCCATTTTGAGAACTAGTCCTTTTGTGACTCTGTTGCCATTTTGAGAATTAGGCCTTCTGCACCTAAACCAAATTAACTCATTTGGCTTAATTTAGAATAAGGATACCACACTGAATGTGTTTGATTTGTAATAATAATGAAAGCCCCACCCTACACAATTGTGTCATTTTTAATTTTTAATCCTAAGTTTCAGAAATATCACCTCTACTACTCTATCTTAGAAGGAAAGGTGTTATTGTAAATGTATCTAATGCAAACAAGTAATTTATAAATGTAATTAACTTACAAAAGTCTTGACCCCTCTGTGTTGCGGTAACATTAACAACCTCAATATAATATTAATGTGATAAATAGATATCTAGATATTCACTGATGACTTTTTAACTGCAGTAACATGTAGGTACATTGTTGGGGTGTGTTTAGGTATTGCATACACAAACATTATCTAAGTTCAAAATGCGATTATAATCATAACTTATGAGCATAACTTTGACCCTATCATCTTAGTATCTTCAGTTGCTGTACACATTGTCTGTACTATAAGATAATTTTGTCCCTAACATACAGAGTTGATATGACAGAGGGGCATTAAATTAAACTACGTATACTATACGTGTTTAGTATTAATTTGACACGGTTTAAAATAAAATATAAATTATTTTTTTTTATTTTATTTTTTATTTTTCAAACAAACTAAATAGCTTACAAATCAGAATAAAACGCAAATACCCTTTGTAAATAAATTTAACTGACTTTAGATACCTAGGTATTAAAGCGGCAACGTAGCACGCGCGCGGCGCGCGTGTATTCTCTCATAACAAAGCGGTCGGCCAAAAACTTAAAAAATCATTGACGACTAAACTACTGCTCCTATTTAATTGATTTTTGGTACAGAGCTTGAAAATGGTACCTAGTATAGGCAGTTTAAAGGAAAGCCCATCTGTCGTATCAACTTTGTATATAATTTCTAATGTTTTGACAGAATACTACACCAATAGTCAACAATATTGACGTCTCAGGGCAACTAGTCTGTAATTATAAAACATGAATTTTACCGAAGGAATGTTTTCAATTTAGTGAACTCTTTAACAAGCAGGGGTATTGATGTCATTGAAACATCAAACGAAAGTAATATTAACATTAAATTATTTACGTTAAAGTGCAATTTATGAAATTAAATCATCGGTCATACCGTCTTACCAAAATAAAATACGAAGAACACTTTTAACCCCATTTTTAAATTTTTCAACAATAAAGGTATTTTCATTATATCTTTGTAAATATCAATAGGAAAAATATGAAAGACATTGCTAAGATGTATTAAAACTCATAGGTGCCAAAGACATAACAATAAAAAGTCTATAATAACTAATCACTAACTTATTGCTTTGGGGGCATTCTAGATATTCATGTAACCAACAGAGTTCTCCATACCAATTATATTTGCATGCCGTAGTGTTGAACTTAACATCAAAAAATGCACACTATGAATATGTGTATTAATAATATTATTCTTTAAGATTTTGAGATTATAATTGACTACCTACCTTGAATATCAAAAGATGATCAATAACAAAAAATTACCACTTTTATTTAATCTACTGCTTGCCTTAATAATATTGCTAATACATAACTTATTCAATCATCTTTATTCATAGAATCAATTCATATTTTACAGTCTGAAAATAAGTTCCTGTAATATTCTTAAAGAGTAAGAAAACTTGCGGATTGCTTGTATTTGAGCTTCTGTGTTATTATTATAGCTTTGGTTTTAAGTTTGTGTAGAATTTCTGTATCCAACAGTCACTGCCATTTTATGCCCAAGATTGTTAAATAGCACTGCTTTTGCAGATGGCGTAAAGCGTGGTTTGCGGCACGCACGCCAACTATGCTAGCGTTGGTAGAACAACTGCGGTCATACCTCGGTGGAGGATGTGAGTGCGAATGCGTTTGTAGCATGGCGTGTTCTCAACAATGTCCCATGATCATTGTGTAATTCCACCAATCCCTAATTAAACTCAAACATAGTCAATCCTCACTTTACTTCTCTTTAGTTTTTCAAGAATGGAATTGATTGTTAAGAGAGCATACATCGACGCATTTCGTCGTCAGTCTTATGGGGACTAGATCATTTTGAAATACTATCTACCTTGCCTAATGAGAATGTTAGCTATTGTAATATTTATTGAATACCTGGTCCATAATATACCTAATTATCATTTACCATCTTAGGAACGCATTTCTCAGGTTTTTGCTTATATTATAATAAAGTAACGCGGTGATAATCATTGCCGTATGTACGGTATCTGTTAAGCACCGTTTTTATGCAGAATATTAATTAATGTGTAATTTTGTGCATGTTCTACTGCATAGGCAATTATAGAATCTCTTCTTAAAACTTGATAAATGAAGTGTATTTATGAGGGCTTATTCATCTACCTATAGAATCTATTATCATTTTTGTGATATCACTATCTCAGCTAGGTTGCTGACGCACTCATCTTGAGTGAGTTGTTTTGTATGATTGGATACTTCACTGTGCTTCAGTGTTCGACCTACCCAATGTATGAGGTACAGGCAACAGCATTTTGTGTTTGCGTGGAGTTGCATGCCAAGAGTGCCGGGTGTTCCCTGTGTCGCAATCGTGCGTGACTCAGTGGCCCTGAACCATTAACGTTAGAAATCTTGTCCCGAAAGGTCACATTTCTCGTTATTTTGTATTTTTGTACAATAGTTTTTTTTTTCACTAATCGTATTATCAATCCTGGGCGTTTTAATTTTTATTAAAAAAGAACAATGTTGGTAATCTTGCCGTGCATCGTTCTTACGAAGCACGGAAAGATACACAAGTATACAAAGACACACATAAGTGGACTACCTATTCATAATTTTAACTGCTTATCTCACCTCTTCAATCACGTCGAATACTGTCTACATGCTTAAATAACTAGAGTAGATGATTTATGATAGAGAAAGACCATAATTCACTTGACATTACAGCGTTAAATTGTGACCGAAATAACAATAATGTGTGCCGATGACCGATGTTTACAAGAGTTGGAACTCGATCGGCATACCTCTGCTGTGAATTCTTGAAGGATCAAAGGAAGCGCTGGTTGTCAGCATCTGTTTCTTTTCAAGGGGGATTTGTCTTAATCAGATAAATCGTGCTCATGCATCACGACTTCCTTACGCGAATTATTAAGTACTCTTCTTTAGGATGGATCTAATCTCATCTCAATTAATTTGTTAAACAAAGATGATATTTTTTGTAATAATTGCACATAGTGCATACGTAGGTACATTATGTAACGTTCTAAAGAAGCCTTTTGCTTTGGATGGTGTCATTATTTGTTGGTATTTGCTAGCTATTTTATCAATTTATTATGTAAAGCGTACTGGGGCCGTATTATGAAGTCTTAATGCCGTAATTTTACCAATTCGAAAAAGAGACACATATTCTATCATGCACATGATCGACAGGGCGACACAGTACCATCCCTGTTATGCAACGGATTAATACGGTTCCACACAAGTACAGTTACCAGCACGTAAGTTGGCAAGAGTTTTTGTAGTGGGGGAAGTTTGCGCACGCACAATTTGATACATTTTATATGCGTGAACTTCCCCCACTACGAAAATCTCTTGCCAAGTTACGTGCCGGTAACTGTATCTTTTTCATTTTCCTGCAAGTTGTCTAAGAAAATCTTAAATTAATCTTCGACTTAAAAACTTTACATAACAATTCCTATTGACTAGCTAATAAAATCTGACAAACAAAATAATACAATGAAATGACAAGTTTCATAGTACCAGGTTATCAATATTGGTACTTGAAAATGTAACATAAAAATGCGAACTTACGAGACTATCATATCTATAGATATCGAAGGTATGGTCTGAGGTGGAAACATAGTGTCTCGGCACACGGGACATATTTTATGGACGAAAAGTATAATAACCACGTAACGAAGACCAAAACTTGTAAAACCTCACAACAAATTTTACTGTAATAAACTTTGATATCAATGTTGGTAACATGTTCTTTTCTTAAGGCGCTACCCCGACCAATGCAACGTGTTATTATTTTGAGAATTGTACTAATCATTAGATAATTAAAAAATCTAAATAATACAAGTTTTATTTTATTTCAAACTAGCGACCCGCCCCGGCTTCGCACGGGTGCATGTATTATACATATAAACCTTCCTCTTGAATCACTCTATCTATTAAAAAAACCGCATCAAAATCCGTTGCGTAGTTTTAAAGATCTAAGCATATATAGGGACAGACAGACAGAAAAAGCGACTTTGTTTTATACTATGTAGTGAAGCTCGCTGTGTTTTTTATATTAAAATAATTCCGAAAAATTGCGTGAAAACGAGAAAGATGAGGAAGAGATGAGATAAGAAAGTGTCGTGCGGCAAAGAGGGACCGAATGCTCAAGGTCATTTGGTCAGGGAAGCGCCTTAAGGTTAAAATGTAAGAACAGAGCAGGGAGATAAAAGATTTTATACTGACTTCCATGATTACAACCCTACACCTGATCTACCTGTCCCTACGATAAAAACTGTCGTTTGCAAACATGGCCTTCGACAATACTCAATGCGTTAAGGGTACAGTGGGGACTAGGGTTGTTACGAAGGTGGTTATATCGGAACCGGAGTCGGAAGTTTTAAATCTTATTTATTGGAGTCGGGGCACTTTCGGTGCCCAGAATCCAGCGGATGGGTGCAAATGCCATTATTATAATGGGCGCTGGGCACCAAAGTGTTAAGGACAGGCATAATGTAATTATAGAAACATAAATTAATAAAAAAAATATTCGGTTAACAGTCAAATATAAATGGTAACTTACTAATTAATAAATAATTTATAGTATGTAATATGCAGTAAAGCAAAATATTCTACTAACGCGTTCCAAACGCGCTCACTCGCTACATTAGATACGATTCAAAGCTATCGAAACCGAATTCGAAGGCGTAGCTGTCAATAGGAAGTTCCGACCTTTCGGAATCGGAGTCGATGCTCCGTAATATCCCTAGTGGGGACTGGGGAGGTTCACGTTAAAAGCAGGCAGTCAGATATTGGTGACGTCAACACTTACTCAGTGTAATTACACTTGAAAGTAGTTGCGGTGGTACATTATTTTCTAGGTACTATAATGTTTATTTTTACGTATCGCATAAACTTATAAAATGAGGTGTCAGAACTTCCTGTCCATATTTATATTAATGTTATTATTGTTGTGTTCAGAAAATAGAAAGTGGTTTAGAAGCAAAAACTTGACCAAACTACCAGGAGTAATTGAAATTGAAAAAACTTTATTAAAATTAAATATGCTGTTTTAAAAATAAATTATTGATTCCCATGTTCTTAGTTGTTTCCTGTAATATACTTTATTCAATCATTTAAAAAATCATACGACTTTGTTCTGGTGAGGTGGCGCAGAGGTCGAGGACGTTTTTCAAAGACAATTAAGAACATGGGCGTTATTAGTTGAGTATCACGGTATGAATGATCGGACGTCGATCGGTGGATGGTACTACGCATCCAACGATCTATCAAAACAGATTCATAATGATTTTGTAGTTTCTAAGCCTGCCATGTATTGAAACATTTACTCTATGGAATGCAATAAATATTCGAGTTTAGTCGTAATCTGTCTGAGCCCCAGTCTGTACTATTTTAAATCGGAAAATGTGCGCACATATATCATCATAGCAATTTTATTGGTCAAGAGTTTAATCCATCTAAACCAAAGAATCTGCAATGGCTCTCGTAGTTTTGTTTGATTACGACATACATAAAACGCTATGTTATGGTAGGTACTGAGAAAGAATCCTGCAGCTACTAAAATCTTACATGACTAGGTATTTCCTATGCTTACTAAATTTCCTGGCTTAACTATTTTAAAGGAGCTGGCTAAAAATTAATAATAGCAGCGGACTAGGGTTGGCATTAATTCTAATAGACTTTACTTATTGTCGATCTTTGAAAATAAAACGACAACTACTCACTTTCAATAGGTTACTAAAGCAATTTTATTTTTAGAACAAATTATCAACTTCCTTTAACATTGTGGTCATTTAGCAGGCTCGTCGACTCCAATAGTGTACGTGAATGAGACGTGTTTGGAGTGCGAGAGGGTGCGCGCGGCTTGCGAGCGGCTGGGCACGGTGGCGGTCGCTCCAAGCCCAGAAGCTCTGCCGCCGTCTCAGCAGCCCCCCGCACCGCCTTCCTACGTCATCACCTCTCCATTCGACGGCGATTTGTTTGACACTGCACATAGAGCGAAATACAGGTCAGTGGTTATTGCAGTTTCTGATAAGAAACCAAGCAGGTAACTCATAGTTGAAAATATCTAAAGAGAAAGTAAAGAAACGCTAAACAAATAATGGCATGTGGCATCTAAACATAACATTAAGTTTGCCATTTTGGACCATAAAAGTCTCGCTTCAAAAGTATAAGGTATGTAAATTTAAGGATTTGCTGGTACGTTGCTCATGGAATCAAGAAGATACTAAGATTATATCTGGCATCTCACAAAGTTAAGCAAAGAGTTAACGTGAACATTCGTTATTGACATTTATTTTGGCAACACGTACGGTCGATTGCTAGACCAGACTACTAATAAGCGCGACGAATGCTTTGTTGCGCGTTTACATTAACGTCTTTTTGTCTTACACTCACCTACGCTTTTATACGTGTAAACGCAACATGGAAACGTCTCTGGTGACGCTCATTCAGTCTAAAATTATGATCATTAAGATGAACGTTACGATAAACCTCGCTTTTTAAGAATAGTAAGATATAAATAACAGTTCCCGTTTACTTTAACAGCCGTTAAAGTATGAGTACGAGTGACCTTATAGGAATTATAATCATTCTAACATTAATGAATTTTCTTGACTGAATAATTAAGCATGATTGGAAAAGAGGGCGACATGTCATTTTCTCACTCGATGGCTCGTGATATAACCACAAAACACATAAAATACAAACCCATTTCTTGTAAAGCGATAAAATACTGGAGATGCGTATCGACGTATGATACTTAACAACTTCAAACTCCTCGTAGAACTAGGTACCTACTAGACTTTCTTTAGAAGAAAAAAAAAATAACATTTAACGTTTTATTTTTTACTTTCTCTGGACATGACTCAGTGAGTTATCGTGTAATTGGTATGAGTATGACCAAATGCACAATGAGCATGCGTGTGATGAAACGAAACGCGAACAGCCGGGGCTGCGGAGTGCTGTGGGTGATGCTTGGCTTATTGCTGATTTACGAGCACTGTAAACAACCACGCCGCCACATAAAATATACTTCAGCCTCTGATTATGAATCATTGAATTCAATATCATTTCTGACTTTTGTTTAATATCCTACTCACTTAATATCATAAAGGTATGTAATTTACGTGAACTAGATATCTGATAATATCATTGTTAGTTCAACAACCCTAGTTTCCTTTAAGCTGTATTTTGTTTGCTTGCATCGAAACTATGTTCAGTCTCGAGTTTGATTTATGAGTGGCAATTTGGCTGCCCCTTATCATTCAATGTGTTCACTTGTGTTCATTAAATACAACCGCGGTTACGTTGGGCTGTACAGCATCTGCATGAGACGTTGTATCGACGCCGTAGTTAGAATAGCGGGTTTCTGCAGGATATTAATAATGCTTTTCTCGTAATTCCTTCACCATTCCTTGAGTTGAATATGGATGCATTTCGTTCCTTTTGAAGTGCTGCAGCTGCCATGTCACTGTTTAGACGAGTCTGATGAGAATTCATTGTTTATTGTTTTGTGCCTCCCTGCCCCTGCCTTGACCGAGCTTGTGCTTGTATGCGCTACAAATATTTAACTCTGATTAAACCACTACTATTTTGTTCATTCACAAAATTATAAAGAGGAAATTTAAATTTCCAATCGTCGCCAGTTAACAATTGCGTTTTTCTGGAAGATAATAAAATAAGGAATCTTGTAGAATTTATTTCTAATGAAGTAATCATTTAACAAGAATCAAATTAAAATATGCTGAGATTTCTCAGAAGCAAACGGTTCTTGTAAGTCTCACAAAGTGTTGTCGTCTTGCGTATGAAATAGAGAGGTATGCTTAACACAACTCCACCCAGCACACAAAGTCGGGGATGTTTATACACGCGGGACCTTCCACTCGTAAAGCGGTCGTATGTTAGGTGACTGTTTCATAGAAGGATGGATGTAAATAAAGGTGCGTGTAGAGTGCGCGGGCGCGCACGCCGACGCTCGGCGTAGCGCGAGGGTCGCCCTTGTGGCCGCGCGACGCTCCTTGCTATTTTTGGCCTCACATTCCTCTCGACTGTTTTTCAATCTAACGTGAAACGCATAACGCGCACGCCGCTTGTGCCTTTGTTTTCGCGGCTGCCGCGATAAACTATTAAACTGTTTCTTTTCTCGAATTAGCACTAATAGTCAACGAATACGCGAAATCAAAACGAGAACTTGTATGCTTAGATTTCTGTTAAAAGTGAATGAGGTTGCCTCTATGACAATGATAAAGAGCGCTAGTGAGTGGATCCAGAGCGAAGCGATAGTGTCGAGAGCACGTCGGACTAGTGCCTGATTACCGAGTGTGTGATAGTTATGGGGCCCACGCGGCTACCTCCTACACCCGAGGAGGAAGATCCTCCGAATCTCGTCGCTCGCCCCGAATCTAAAGTTTTGGATAATATTCAGCCCAATTGCGATGTGTAAGAGTTTATTTAAGCCGAGGCCTGCCGACTGAATGAGTTCTAGTTCTATATTATCGCGTTAATGTAGTACACCGAGAGCAGACACTGCTCTTACTGAAATAAGTGCCTAGGTACATTTAGTGTAATTATGCCATAAAAAGTGCCATAACATACATAATAAAAATAAATAAATAGGTACCTAGTCTGAATACCTACGTGCAACTGTAGATTGCAGGATATATTTTCTGATTTCTCCATCTATTCGGACTATCTTTCACTATTAAACCCTATCATTACAATTAACATGGGATATTATTATGGGAGCTTATTTCCTGATAAACTCGCACTTTTCCTTCCTTATCTACGGTGAAGAGCGACAGCATCAGCAATATGATACAATGCAATGTGTCAACATTATGTGCATATTAAACTGAACAAGTGCCCGGCCATAGATTTATAAAAACCTAAATACTACATTTTGCTCCCCCTCGATACTTATGATTTGACACAAGGGTGAACAAGCAGGTGTAGTTGCATTCCTCCCAAACATTTACACACGGTTGTTTTAATGAATCGGAGAGATCCACGGCCAACTCATTTGTATTTAATGGCTTTTATTTCACAACAGTCACTATAATTTACTATTTAAAGTTTTCACTGAATCGTTTTAGTGTATGAGTAATTTTCAGTGCAAAAATACTCTGAAATTTTGATATTTAATTGAATGGCAATGATTGTTTACAAATTCGTGGAATTTGAATGTAACTCATCAAGTATTTCTAAAGCGACATGTAGATATAGTATCGGTGTATGCGGCATCCTGTGACGTCAGACCTACACAGTCCCAATAGCAGCGACCGACTCGTCGTCAGAACGCACTTTTCTTTCCGAGAACGCGCGTCACACCGAACGCCCACCACATCCAACAACAATTTTAATTCAGTTCTCCGCGTATTAAACTCCTTGCCCTATTAATATTTTTTCTACAATGACATACATCTGAATAAAACGAATTCTATAATTAATTCATGTGACGAACAGACGCACAATGTTCAAACAAAATATTTATCGCGATTAATGTTTCTGCTTTATGATGGACTTGTAGAAGGACAATGTCGGGTTTTATTAGCTCGGTCTGTGGATGCAAATGCTTGTATTTGTAGCCATTTTTTTGTTTTTATTTGATGATTCTGTATTTTGATCAAGCTTAGAATATTATAACGAATCATTTATCAAATAATTAGGTCTTAGGGCCAAAGCAGGCTTTATTTTTAGCACTGGTAATCGTCGTTTTAGAGTAAGAAGTTTCGAACGCGGCATCAATCCAAATAGCGTTAAATCGACAAATCGCCGCAGCTTAAACTTTTCTTTGGGGCAACTACTTATTGATCTATACTAATATTATAAAGAGGTAACATTTGTTTGTAAGTTTGTAAGTTTGTATGTAGGGGGTAATCTCCGGATCTACTGAACCGATTTTGAAAATTCTTTCGGGAATTGGAAGCTACGTTATCACTGAGTGCTATAGGCTATATTTTATTTCAGAAAAAATAGGGGTCCGTAAGATATTTAGGTTTTTCGGACCCAAGGTGTAAAAAATCATTCAAAAAAGTTCCTTATTTGGCGTACGCCGCCTAAACTATAAAAGATAGAACCATAAAATGTTCTAATTAATTAAAGACCTTAAAAATATCTACAAAAAAGTCCTGGACACACTATACCTTTCTATTTTGAGTTAAGCATAACAACCAATTTTTTATTTAAAAATCTTGAATTTTTTTAGGACTTCATTTAAGCGCATTTAGTTCACACATGTCATTACTCCTTATCAAAATAAACTATTTTGTCACAAAGTACTGTTTATGTAGATAATATTTAGACTTTTATTCATTAAAATTGGACGTTTGGTTCGAAAGTTTTGGCGAAATCAATCTCTTCTCTATACCTATATATAAAAATCAATTGCTGTTTGTTAGTCTCGCTAAAAATCGAGAACGGCTGGGCCGATTTAGCTGATTTTGGTTTTGAAATGTTCGTGGAGGTCTAGGGAAAATGAAAATATGGGGTAGGGGTAGGGTAGGGGCAGGATACCACGCAAACGAAGTCCCTAAAAACGGCCCTTTTAATATGAAGTCGGGAAGTCGGTCTCAAGGGTATAGGTAGGCTAGGGTATAGGTGGGGTAGGGGTAGGGGTATTTGTAGGAGTAGGGGTAGGGTAGGGTAGGGGTTGGTATTGGTTGGGTAGGGTAGGGGAAGTGTAGGGTTTGGGTAGGGTATCGGTAGTGTAGAGGTGGGGGGATACCACGCGAACGAAGTCCCTAAAAACAGCCCTTTTAATATGAAGTCGGGAAGTCGGTCTCAAGGGTAGGGGTAGGGGTAGGGTATGGTAGGGGCAGGGTAGGGGTAGGGTAGGGGCAGGGGTAGGATAGGGTAGGGGTAGTGTAGAGTAGGGGGTAGGGTAAGGCAGGATTAGGGTAGGGGTAGGGTAGGGGGTAGGGTAAGGCAGGGTTAGGGTAGGGGTATTGGTAGTGTAGGATACCACGCGAACGAAGTCGCGGCGGGTCAGCTAGTAATATTATAAAGAGGAAAAATTTGTATTTTTGTTTGTTTGTGTAATGAATAAACTCAAAAACTACTGGACCGATTTTAAAAATTCTTTCACCATTAAACCAAAGCTACATTATCTGCGAGTAACATAGGCTATATTTTATTTTAGAAAAAATAGGGGTCCGTAAGATGTTTGGGTTTTTCGGACCCAAGGTGAAAAAAATCATCCAAAAAAGATCCTTATTTGGCGTACGCCGCCTAAACTATTAAAGATAGAACCATAAAATATTCTAATTAATTAAAGACCTTAAAAATATCTACAAAAAAGTCCGCGACACACTATACCACCTATCTATTTCGAGTTAAGCACAACAACCATTTTTACAAGCTTTTATTTAGCTTGCACTGTTCGTATGTAAGTATGTATGTAAATAAGTTGTCCTTTCAAAATTTGCAAACCATTTTTCGACCATTTGTTGTTATCCGATTGAGCTGAAATTTTGCATACTGGTCCAGTCCCCATGACAATGCATGTTTATGATAAGCATGACGTGATGCTGCTGTCAGGATTGGCTCCAGACGAGGGAACTCCTTAACGGTTAACAGTAGGGACATGAAATTTTATATATTGGTCCAATCCCAATAACAATGCATGTTTATGATAAGCATGACGTGATGCTGCTGCCAGGATTGACTCCAGACGAGGGAACTCCTTAACGGTTAACAGTAGGGACATGAAATTGTATATATTGGTCCAGTCCCAATAACAATGCATGTTTATGATAAGCATGACGTGATGCTGCTGCCAAGATTGGATCCAGACGAGGGAACTCCTCAACGGTTAACAGTAGGGACATGAAATTTTATATTTTACATACTGGTCCAGTCCCAATGATCATGCATGTTTATGATAAGCATGACGTGATGCTGCTGCCAGGATTGGCTCCAGACGAGGAAACTCCTCAACGGTTAACAGTAGGAACATGAAATTTTACATACTGGTCCAGTCCCAATGACAATGCATGTTTATGATAAGCATGACGTAATGCTGCTGCCAGGACTGGCTCCAGACGAGGGAACTCCTTAACGGTTAACAGTAGGGACATGAAATTTTACATATTGGTCCAGTCCCAATAACAATGCATGTTTATGATAAGCATGACGTGATGCTGCTGCCAAGATTGGCTCCAGACGAGGGAACTCCTCAACGGTTAACGGTAGGGACATGAAATTTTGTATTTTACATACTGGTCCAGTCCGAATGATCATGCATGTTTATGATAAGCATGACGTGATGCTGCTGCCAGGATTGGCTCCAGACGAGAAAACTCCTCAACGGTTAACAGTAGGGACATGAAATTTTACATACTGGTCCAGTCCCAATGACAATGCATGTTTATGATAAGCATGACGTGATGCTGCTGCCAGGACTGGCTCCAGACGAGGGAACTCCTCAACGGTTAACAGTAGGGACATGAAATTTTGTATTTTACATACTGGTGTAATCCTAATGACAATGCATGTTTATGATAAGCATGACGTGATGTTGCTGCTAGGATTGGCTCCAGACGAGGGAACTCTTCAACGGTTAATAGCAGGGACATGAAATTCTACATACTGGTCCAGTCCCAATGACAATGCATGTTTATGATAAGCATGACGTAATGCTGCTGCCAGGATTGGCTCCAGACGAGGGAACTCCTCAACGGTTAACAGTAGGGACATGACATTTTGCATACCCGTTCGGATATGATAGACAGTTGGTGAGTTCACCATGAAATTGATGCCACATCCAGGGTTGGCTCCAAACCCTGGAACTACTCAACGGTCAACCGTAATAACAGGCATAAGAGGTATACCATGACTTGTGTAATTTGGTGAGATGGGCGTCAATAGCATTGGTTTGCAACCTGTCTAGGAGACGGAAAATGAGCAAAATACAAAAAGTAAAGTGATGTCATTCTAAATCCAATATGGCGGACGTCTCGAAATGGCGATTTATAATTTCAACAGTAGCCCTTACGATATGGGTTTCCAATAAAAGGGCTTGGTTAGCGAAACACATTAACTAAAGTGACGTCATTGCATATCCAATATGGCGGACGTCACAAAATGGCGATTTATAATTTCCGTAGTAACCCCTATGATATGGGTATCAAATGGAAGGGCTTGGTGAGCGAAGCATAATAAGTAAAATCACGTCATTCTTAATTCAAAATGGCAGACGTCTTATATAACAATGCAATATTGTTATGACATGAAGCTGACCTGATAATGGACCTGGAATATAGCACATAGCTAAAAAAATTTCCTCGTGGCTAAGTTAATCTTGACTAATGCTAAATCTTATATTGATTGCAAGATTTCAAAAGACTAAAAAGTAGAAAATAAAATATAAATAAAAAAATATTTTTAAAAACAAGCTTTTATTTTAATGAAAACGTAACCTAAAAAAAAATATATTGCGAACTAAAAATAAAAAAATAAATTTAAGTGACTAAATGATGTAAGTATATGAATATAAACCTTTTCAAAATGTAAAAAATATATAAATTTTAAAAGCTTGAGGCACTGATATTGTGCAGTACACCTGTATAACTGATAGCGTACATCAGTGCCTCAAGCTTTTAAAATTTATATATTTTTTTACATTTTGAAAAGGTTTATATTCATATACATCATTTAGTCACTTAAATTTATTTTTTTATTTTTAGTTCGCAATATATTTTTTTTTAGGTTACGTTTTCATTAAAATAAAAGCTTGTTTTTAAAAATATTTTTTTATTTATATTTTATTTTATTTAAAAATCTTGAATTTTTTTAGGACTTCATTTAAACGCATTTATTTTACACATGTTATTACTCCTTATCAAAATAAACGTTCAACTTAATTTTTTTAACTTAATAACTTAATTTTGTCACAAAGTACTGTTTATGTAGATACTATTTAGTCTTTTATTCATTAAAATTGGACGTTTGGTTTGAAAGTTATGGCGAAATCAATATAATACTATTTCTGCGCTCCGCGGCCCGTGGCGACAAGCGAAGTATCAAATGTTGTTTAAAGGGAAGCTCTAATTCAGTAACTTTTTTTTACAAATTTATCCTTTAACTCTTCAACTGTTAACTGTACCTAACAATATTTAACACATGAAGTTATCTTATCCTGCTAATAAAATAAATGCGAAAGTCTGTTTGTTTGTCGGCTAAAATGCTGAATTTACTTTTGGGTAGTTGAATACATGGGATCAAACTTAGGCTTTTTGTAGCGGTAATCGACATCCACGCAGGCGGAGCCGCGGGCGACCGCTAGTTATATTAATAAGCAGGTTTTTCTATACCTACTTGTATTTACATAGATGTTTAATAAAGTCTAACTTAAATGCCATGTGAATAATTATAATTATGGCTGTGGCTGATTGTTATGCTGATCAAGCGGTTCGCCATTACATGTAGGTACTGTGCCTCTGTGCAAAAGGTACATTCAATCCATACAATAGATTGAAACGTAAGGTTATTTCATGACTGAAAGAAAATATTTAAAACTTAACTAAAAAGAATGCCAATATTTTTTTCTTTCAGTTAAGTAGCAAAATCTAGCTTGGGCTTTTCTATGCTACTTGTACCGGCGGTACCTACATTACGTTTGTTAGCAATCTGAAGTGTGGGCTGGCTATATGTGTGCCGAATGACCATTTGAGTAGACGAATCCTTAAGTGGCTACCGTGAATCAATATAATGGCAAAAGTATAGCCTAGTTCGTACCATAGCTATGGCTCACATGACTACTTACTATACAATACTGCATTTCATCTTAAGGTGAGAGAGTTTAGTTGTGTGTAAAACACTTGCCATTAGGGTTAATGGCTCGCCCAGTCCAATCATGCACCATCTTGTTCGACGCATTGAAAAACAATTGAGGGATAACCCCTAGTCTTGCTCCTCCACGTAACCACAAAATGCAACAGTGTCATAAAGGCACCTCAAAATTTCGCCAAATCGCTGCTCAACGTAACAATTACAAATCTTTTTTTTTTAATAAAAAGTTTTTATGTTGCATTGTCATGCAATGTGCATATATTCAAAATTCCAGCTCAATCGAACACCGAGAAGTGTGTCAACTTCAACTTGTAAGATTTGATTAAGCTCCTATGGCCACTTTCACAGACCAGCTCTGTGACATCATTATATTGCATTGTCATGCGAATTGCACGTTTACGCAAAATTTTAGCTTAATCCAACATCGAAAAGTGGCTCAAAACTTGTAAGATTTAATTAGCTACAGATACTGGGACGGGTATAAGTAAAGAAAAGGTTTAAATAAAGAGCATCAAGGACTTCTAATTTTTCGATAGAGACGAATTTTTGATTGTTTTTTCTTATCCCACAACAGTAACTGTCCTATCATGAACGGCGGTTGATTAAGTACTCTTCAGTAACCTTTTCGAAACCCTGTTCTTTTAGTTAACTCTGCTGGTAAACTCTGTTCCCTAAAGACATGACCTAATTAAATATTAAGTTAGACACTATTGATCAGTTAGCCAATTAATGAATAGGTAGCCGTAAAATTTAATCCAAAATCATCAAGCATGCATTGTTGCATTCAGTCAGTGCGAGCTATCATCGTACATGAACTGCTTGATTGGAAAAGAGGACGAACGTTGTATCGGGTGTCCAAGTTCTAAATTACGAATTAACATAAAAGCAAGGGCCGCCGTAACTTGACTTGATAATATTTTCGCATTTATAGATAAGGGTACTTAACTAATTAGTCGGATGCAAGCAAATTGCTAAGTGTATCAACGTGCTATCAGTTTGACCGGCGAACTATAATTGATATGAGTAAATTAAATAAACTAATATAATATTGATTGTCTATCCCGTAGCACATGACTGTGCGATGTGAAACACAAAATTTTCTTTTTCGCCTTTTGTTTCAATAGTAAATAGAATGATGAGTTTCGTGTTCATTCATAAAAAAATAGCGGAATTTTATGCTGGTGTATTAATTTAGCTATTTACATATTTTTGTAGTTTTTGTGGCATTAGATATTTCGACTCATCATAAAATAAAACCGTACTATGATGTCGGCTTGACCTGGAAACCAACCACAATAATAGGAACATAAAACACATGAGTACATACGTAGCAGTAAATAAGAGTTTTATGACGCATAGATTTTTTTCTCCATGAAAAACGGTATATGGAATCATTTTTCTTTTATACCTATATAGGTATATAACTTGATATTGATACCAGTATTATATATTATATATAGTGGCAGAGCTAGTATGTATAAATGATTTATTGAACATGTTGACTGTCAGTTGCGTCAATATAGTGACTGTTTGTATTGGCACTGGCGACTACTCATGAACTGTTTGATTTTATTACAGTTGCTAAACGCATTTCGTAATTAATTCAATTAAATTAGATGTCATACGTGTTGTTATTGTTTAGTTAATCATTAATTGTTTTATTAACTTTGATAGATGATAGATTTAGGCTAAATAAATATTTTACTATGAAGTAGTTGCTCTATAAGATCTTCATCAACACGATGTTGACTAGTTTTCTTATAAAATAGTTAATACGGAATAAGCAACCGTGAAATCACATAGTGCTACTAGTGCTAGTCGTATTTATTGAGGACTAGCACTCTCCCCGCGTCTTTGTTCGCGTCATTTTTGTTATGGATCCGAAGAAGCGAAAGAATTTTCAAAGTCGGTTCAATAGATCCAGAGATTACCCCCTACAACCTCACATACTCACAAACTTTACCTGTTTATAATAGTAGTATAGATAAGATGGTCACAAAAGCATACTATAGAATAGCGCATCAATTCCGCGTCCATAAAATGGCATATCACACTTTGAACAAGTGAAGTAAATAAAATAGTGCCACAATTCCCAGATTCCAGCAGTCAGTCCACAGATGCTTGGTCAGACTAGCAAATATTCGTGACGATGAAAGAAATTTTGAGTTCTTTCTTATTCTCTCGAGTAGTTTTACTTGGTAGGATGTCCTATGCTGCACGAAGTATTTTACGCTCAGAATGGTTCAGTGACTTCCAACTGTATTTAATTTTTCTACCTAAGAGACACGTGCTCCTGTAATTATTTAATTATGGTTGTTTGTGTATTGCAGGGTGCTGGGCCCTACAGCGGTCCTACAGTTGTCGGAGCGCGATGAGCCGCCGCCGGCGACTGCGCGCCCTCTCTACTCCCTGGCGATGCGCGGCGCCGTTATATGTTTCTCAGGATTCCGGAAAAAGGATGAACTTGTAAGTGCTAAGTATTTTACGTGATGGTTTCTGATGAAGAAACTTTAGTTTCGTGATAGCCTAGCGGTTAAGGCGCCCGCGTCTCATATGAGGTTATGGGTTCGAACCTGGGCAAGTATCAACGTAACTTTTTCAATTCATATGTACTTTCTAAATTTATCTTGGATATCACTGACATCGGCTCATGCCTCGGAAAGCACGATTGTTAGTTGGTCCCAGCTGTCATACGTAGATCTTTGACAGTGTTTGCGGCTAATCAGATAGAAGCCTGAAAGTCACAACCAGTCTGACCAAGGGGTGTCCTATTACCCAGTACCTAGGTTGTGGAGGTCAGATAGGCAGTCGCTCCATGTAAAACACTGGTATTCAGCTGGATCCGGTTAGACTGGAAGCCGACCCCAATATAATTGGGAAAAGGCTAGCCAGATGATGTTGGTTTCTGATGAAGAAAGTTTACTTTGTGTCGACAATCCTGTGTGATTAAATAAGTCGTTTTTTAGTTTACGTTAGTTAAATTTTTAGGTAGTTTGATAACTAAAGTGGGGAAACGCGTTGCAACGCCTTAGGCGAGGTACTAGGAATGAATTTTAGTGCATCGTCACTTTTACGCAACTAGCCCATATCTTGGACAAAATTGAACACTTGTTGTTTGTTGGCGGGTGAGACTATATTTATCAACGTATCAAATTCAACTTCAGCAAATCTATTAGCATTTAACGTGAATAATGATTGTTTAATTTAATATCATGTGTATGAGCACAGCTACAAGCTTACAGCTCAGTAATTATATTTTTTTATAATACACTAGCTGACCCGCCGCGACTTCGTTCGCGTGTTATCCTACACTACCAATACTCCTACCCTAACCCTGCCTTACCCTACCCTACCCCTACACTACCCCTACCCTACCCGACCCCTACCCTACCCCTACCCTACCCTAACCCTATCCTACCCTACCCCACCCTACCCCTAGCCTACACCTACCCTACCCCTACCCTACCCTACCCCTTCCCTACCCCTAGCCTACACCTACCCTACCCCTACCCTACCCCTACCCTACCCCTACCCTACCCCTACCCTACCCTACACCTACCCTACCTTACCTTACCCCTACCCCTACCCCTACTCCTACCCTACCCCTACCCTACCCCTAGTAATACACAAGTCGATATTTTGTATTTACACGCTTAGAGCATGATCATAAAATACATGTAGGTCAAATTTAAACAAGTTCCACGAGTACAATAGACGTATTATTCGGTAGACGTACCTGATAACCCTGATCCACTACATGGGCGGGTCGATCCGAAAGGACATGTCGAGTAAAGTGACGCACCTGATCGCGGCGGCGGCGACTGGTGATAAGTACCGGTACGCGTCAGGGTTCGGCCTGCCCGTGCTAGCACGATCCTGGGTCGACGCCTGCTGGGAGCGCCGCGACGACCCCGCCTGCTTAGCCACCGATGATGACGTCATTGTAAGTATATTACTTACTACATTATACATTAACGCGTTTTTCTCATGGAAAGGAACGCCGCTTACTACGATTTTTACTTACTTATTTTATTTCGACCGTATTCATATATCTGACTACAGGGCCTAGACAACATTTATTTCTTTTTTGCGCACACGCTACAGAGTAAAGGTTTTTAAAAAAGGCTATCCTAAAAGTCACTAAATCGACCTATTTAAACACAATTCTGGCCTGAAGTGCAATGTGGTGTTGTTCCTCAGACAATGAGACTCCCAATATAGTGTTCTATGTGCTCTAATGCCTGCCCGATTTGACGTAACGTGAGCATGAGGTCACTTGACTTTTCCACCGGTAATATCATTGTCATACATTTTATACTTAGCGTTTGACGTAAATGTTAACAAAAAAGTTATTTGTCTAAGGCTCTGGTAAAATACACGCGCGCCGAACGCGAGTACTAAGCACCTGACCTTTTTTGAAGGGTATCCCTATACGTATTATTAAGTTCATAATTTATTCAGAATTCAATTTTAATTGTCATGTAGGTATTAGATAGTTAACTGTAATATTTCACTATGACTACTTCAAATTTTATTATTAATTTTAATATTGCTACATAACAACAAAATTTTGAGTGTTTATGAATAATTTATTAGCATCATAAGCGTCAAGTAGCCGATGTCCCTAGAGATGTGCAACTGTCTGTTTACAATAATGTCGTAATTGCAGAAAGAACACAAACTGAAAGTGTTCGCGGGTGCTCGCGTCTGCTTCGTGGGTTTCCCTGAAGATGAGACCCAGCACATGGCCGAGGTGCTTGCCAGCAATGGCGGCGGCACCTGCCAGCTCGACGACCCCGACTGCACACACGTTGTGAGTACTGCAAACCTTCTATACTACACACTCACACAATAATCCTGATCAATAATCTCAATGGTGTGCGTACTGCAGCTGATAAACCTTTATAAACACCATGAAACTGATAGCTCTCCCTCTCCATACTTACGTAAGATTCAATTGTTCTCCTATAGTACGAGGAAAGTAAAATATTTACAATCAATTAGAAACTACAGTGCCGTCGCAGCTCAAAGCAGTAGTAGCAGTATCACTTCAAGGTTAAACATATTACAACTAACTTCAGCAAAATATCTCCTAGTGTTTGGTTTATCCACAGACTGCTGAGAATTTGAGTAATGTACTCAGATTGTTAACAATGTAATGATCATTTTAGAACCTCCCAAATGGCACTAAATGTCCTACAGAACGTTTACCTCTGCATAACATGCATACCTGTTTATTTATATACTTTATGCCACATTACACATTATTAGTAACTAATTTTAGCATTATGAAGTCAGCATGCACGTAGATATACTTGGGTACACATATCACTCTTAGTTAGAAACATTGTAGACAATATAATTAGCTAGTAGCACACTTCAGTTGTTATTATGACACATTTTTACACCTAATTTCTTCCGATGACTGCGTATTTATTAGCAATGCCTTCAATGCCAGCAGGTGTTTGATTAACAATTTATCAGTACAAACAACGACCAACATCAGATTCAATGTCACTTGCGTTGCGTATTTTTTATCCACCAGATAAATATTTCAATATTAGAAACTCCGCGTTTCCTTTATTAGTTCATTTTGTTTCTCCTTTTATCCCGATCTGGTCTTCCGCCTCTCGGGATAGCCCAACACTTGTACCACTTCCATATCCCTCACCGCACGACTCAAAGTCGACCCATTGTTTCTTTTCATTATTTCATTAACGTTTTGATGTTATCACGAGTTTCATAGTATTGTTTGTTCACTCACATTTGCTGTTGTTCAATAATTGCGCACATACTTCATCAGCTTATGTGTATATTAAACGACGTTCATATAATCACACCTATATACTTCTAGTGTTGTTTACATTCGTTACATGTGCTGTGTAAAGGTCGACTTGCTTTCTTACTGTCCACTGTAATGCACTAGACTAGACTTCTAACACACTCCTATGTTGTAGATGTAACTTCACGTACAAATAACTTTTTCCGACATCTCTTTTCATCATTTACATCATAATTATGATCCAGAACACTTGTTTTGTAAATTAAACTGTAAAAAAAAAACAATTAAATCTTCGCTAGGCAGTCGCTTTCTGTGTTTAACTACCTCTATCACGATAATAATGTATTATTATCGTCGTGCATGTTTGTATTGGAATGGCTTCATTACATCATTGCGTGGTGTGTTTCACACATGTTTCAGGTAATGGCCAATGGGGAGACTTTCGGTCGTTCGCTTATCCTATCACCCCATCCGAGTACACCTAACTCAGCGAAACCATCCCGCGCCACTCCCAATCGTTCCCAGTCCACTCCCAAGAGCTCATTGTACCGCAGACTGTCGGCGCGGCTGTCGGGCCGCCGCGCGAGCCCCACCAAGCATAGCGATAGTAGCGGCGACATATCGCACGACGAGAGAGAGCAGCGCGTTCAGTGCGCGCGAAACAGTATTAGAGAGAAACAAGCCAAAGCTGTTTGCAAAGATCAAACAGATAACTGCAGTATTAGTTTTGTAGGGAAATCATTCACTGACGATTTGTGTTTCAATTATGACAATACCAAAAGCCCCCTGCACGTTGAACGTGTGGATATGCGCAAATACAATATTTGTGATAAAGAGAATAACAAAAACATATCTCAGCTTGTCCACGGATCTGATAGAATTGATTGTAAAGATAAGAGAGAAGTATTTAGAAATAAGTCCATGAACGTATTTAACTTAGTTGATTGCCTCACTGAAGCGGGATCATTGCACTCGTCTCTAACAAAGAGTTTGTGTGACCTCGACTCGAAAGATGAACCAGTATTTCTGTTAGCCAGCTCGACTGGCGGCAAAGACTTGCAACAGTCAACAACCACAATTTCCTCCGGCAAGAAAAGGAGTCGTAACTCTACAGATTCCAACTTCCAAGTTAGCACAGTTGATGCTAATTTATCTCCTGACAAATGTGAGGAGAGCAACTGGAAATCTATTAAAAGGCTAAAAATTAAGGACTCCTTCAAATTTAAAAACAGACCCACTATATTCAAAAGGACGAAAAAAGATTCGGTTTCGAAAACAACTGGTGAGATTGTAGTGGAACCAGTGAGTCCAGAGAGCGTTAAACCGACCGATCCGGCCGGGGAATTTGTAGCTTCGACGTCTTCGCCTATCAAAGAAGATGATAATGCATCTATATGCTCCATGAACACTAGTAAACAATCGGGATTTTTCGATATATCATTTGCTTCAATTAGAAGTTCTAAAACCGTCAAATCAGCTTCCAAATTACGACGAAGTGTTAAATCGTTTACAGCTTCGTTTAGAAGTGAAAGGAAGAAGAAGTATGAAAAGCGAGCTGAACGCAATACCGTAGAGGTCGACGCCTGCCATTTACCATCAGATCTCAAAAACATTTCGACACCAAAGAGGATATTCGATGGAATGAACTTGGATATTTCGCCAGTTCAAGTGGATACCGTGGACAGCACTGACCTAGCCACCCCGGTTAGAGACCGTGACGCCGATGTAGATGAACTTGACGATTCCACCATATTCAAAACGCCCCAAAGCGTGTGGCTCCGTACTCATCGTCATTCGATTTGCGGCGGTTCCGAGCTGCGCCTGAGCAGTGCGCTGAGCCTACCGTCGGGCTCACCCCGCAGCAGCCGCGCCTTACCCCCCGCCCCGCCCGCTCCCCGTTCCGCCCGCGACCAGCCGCCGCCCGCCTCGACGCCCCCCACCCGCGAAGCCCACGCCATTTCGCAATGCCATGGAATATCGCTGCCGGTACTAACACTATTTTATTCAATTCTACTAAAAATACAGTAGCTTGTCATGCCATCGAACATCAGCGGTCATGGTCCGTGTCGCATCCGCGGAGAGGCCCCCGTCGGCCTCGAAGCGATCCTCGCTGGTATGCATGTCATATAAAATATATCTGCACCTTGAAAACTATTTAGAAGCTTAAGGGGGCGTGCGCATGAGTACGCCCTAACGAAATTTGCGTAGGAATCCCGTTCGCCGGGTCTAGTTGGTATTGGTGGAGGTTGAAATTGTCTGGACTCTGGTTCATGTTTTTCCTAATGTTCAGCTGTGTGTATGCAGGTTGTCGACGAACACAATACAGTAGTAGCCCCGGATTGCTCCACGCGGGTGCACGTCGTAAAGGCAGAGTGGTTCTGGGCCTCCGTACAAAACGAGGAGGCGCAGGACGAGCGAGATTACCTTTTCAAAGACGTAAGTACCCAACAACTATCTTTACATTGAAGATAACAAAAATCCATTAACTATGTATCCGACCACTTCCTTGGTTTCGATTTTATTTTGAACTAGCTATGCCGAATTGATCCAAGTGGCATAAAAAGCCCTATGTCATTCGGAAATAATGTAACATTATGTAATGTACCAGTGAAAGATCCAAGACAAGTAAACAACGTAAATGGCGCTAATGCTGATTTATAAGATTTATTATGTTGACAGTATTTAGATGAGGTATCACGACGGTCGTCCGTCGGCGGCGCGGGCGCGGGCTCGTGCGGGGGGGGAGGGGAGGAGGCGGGCGCGGTGGCCCCGGCGGGCGAGGCGGGCACGCCGTCGCACCTGCAGCGCCTGCGCAAGCGCAAGCTGCGCGGCGGCGACTCGGCACTGCACAAGCGCCGCTCGTCCGTGGGCGACGCCGTGCTGCTGAGTCTGTCCGGGAACCTACTTGATTGCACACCCTCGCCAGACGGCAAGCAGCTCCTTGAAGGTGAGTTGTGTCTTCTTTGCTGACGTCTGTATAGAGTATACGATTCAATAAATTAAATAGCTTTATATTATCTGAGCTCAAGGCGAAAACGACCAAACGATACCCTATCTGTAATACAGGCCATAAAAGGACCAGCAAGTAGTCTGTTCCAATTCTTACTGTAAATATGTTCTGTTCTATTCAATTTTTTTTTTCTAAATCAAATGCTACAACTCACTACTAAAGGTTGAAAAAAGAGACAATAGTGTTTAATTGTATTTAAAAATAATTTTGAAGTGGAGAAGAATATCTGTCATTCCTGGATCGCCGACGTAAGAGACGTGGGCATTTGATACAAAATGACGTCTCTTGCGTCAACATGCACAATGCATTGCAGACGTTCAACCATATGATAGTTTATTTATTAGCACTGCCTTTACCTGTGCCGACAATAGTATGTTATTATTGCCGGCCCGTCCTCTCTAACCGTCGTTATTGTGTTCATAGAATCGGAGGTCCCGGATACGGTCGTAAGGAAGCTGCTGTCGCCACGGCAGCAAGTGTTTATGGAGCTTCTACAAACCGAATCCAATTACGTTGGGATATTACATACGATAGTTACGGTAAGAGTTTACTCAACATAAGACCTTCATAATAAGAAATCACTGTTTATTTAACGTAATTACATAAGACAGCCTCGATACCAATATGCATAAGTTTTTATTTATTATTTCAAAAATCATATTATAAGTTTTCTTGACTATTTTCTTTCAGATGTTCAAACAACCTTTAGAGGAGATGGCCGAAGACGACAATAGTAATGGCAAAAATCAAGCTTTGCTCAATAACACTGAACTCAAAATTATATTTGGAAACTTACCGCCTATTTATGAATTACACCAGTAAGTTGAAGAATTTATAACACTAATGTGTATGTTACGAAATGTTGACAATACAATGCGCACGCACTTTTAAACAGATTTTAGAAAAAACCGCACGATTTATTCTCTACTACTTCCTTTTGTTTTATTTATAAAGACATGTACCTATTCACCAGTGGACAATACAATGCTCGATGGTACTAGAGACGCAAATAGCGGGACATTTTTCCGCTTGTGAAGACACCGCTTTACTCTTAGACCGCATATTATAGTTTCATCGGATTTTCCGTTTATATTTTATTCAAGTTTAATTATGACTAAAAACATATTTCTAATACCTGATACAATTGTCAGGCGAATGTTAGAAGAGCTGCGCTACGCTCAAGCGCACTGGAGCGAGGAGACGAGCATCGGCCGGCTGGTGCTGCGCTACACGCCCGACATGGTGAAGGCATACCCGCCCTTCGTCAACTTCTTCGAAAATACCAAGGAGATGCTGCAACAGTGCGACCGTGAGAACCCAAGGTCAGCCGAGATCAAATTATTATGATAAATTAAATTAATAATAATACTAATTGAATCAAAGAAAAACTACTATAGGTACATCCTAATACAATGATTAGTATTTTTTTCTAATTCGAATAAGAAGTTTTGTGTATTTCGCGCATATTAAAAAATTGAGCCAGTAGTAAATCACTTACTAAAGTAACGAGTTTGTGTCAACAATATTGTAGCACTAGCTGATTTCCCCGATTCTATCAAATCATCTTCCACTTGTGTGTATTCATTAAAGCGGCAAACACGGCAACTGAAACGAATATTTTATAAAAATACCAGCTTTTACCCGCGACTTCGTCCGCGCAAATGTTGGTTATCGCGGACGCAAACGAAGTCGAAGTCTAATAAAAAGTAGCCTATGTCTTTCCCCGGGTCTTAAACTATCCCATGCCAAATTTCATCAAAATCAGTTCAGTGGTTTAGGCGTGAAAGCGAGACAGACAGACAGAGTTACTTTCGCATTTATAATATTAGTAAGGATACCCAACATTTTCTTAAAGTATGCCTTGTAAATTGTTTCAGATTTCATGCATTCCTGAAAATCTGTCAAACTAAGCCAGAGTGTGGCAGACAAAGTTTACAGGAGCTACTAATAAGACCAGTGCAGCGGTTACCTAGTATAAGTTTATTACTTGACGGTGAGTGTATTCATTTATTTATTTTTCCAAACATTACGATTTTATCTTCGTCTCAAAACTAGTAATAGCGCAACGATAAGGCGTGGACTAGTCTACACATGATGTGTCCCACACACATCATGCATTAGTCCTTTGCACTATTGACGTTTTAGCTTAGTTGTCATGGTAGCCCTTGTAAATCATGAGCGTGTGTTATGTGGCTTTTATATCATTAGCATAAGGTTTAAATTGCTATGATTGAGATCCGCTCGTGAAATCAACAATTTTAATACCAAATTGACGAAGTTTCTTTTCCACTTTTTGAATTAGGACCTCATGAAAACTAAATAACGCTGTTACAGATATATTAAAGCACACGCACAAAAACAATCCTGACCACAGCGCCCTGGTGCAAGCGCTAGCAGGCCTGCGCGAGGTCATGTCGCACATCAACGAGGACAAGCGCAAGACCGAGGGGCAACTGCAAATGTTCGACATCTACAACGACATTGATCAGTGCCCGGTATGGTAACCCCTCATAATGTGTACGGAAGACGAACAAATTCTAGGAAAACAATAGTAGACAAAAAAACTCGAATTAAAAATAGAAAAATACCAAAAATAGTAATCTTAACACGATTATTATCCCACTGCTGGGCTTGACAAGATTAGACGATGGTATGAATGATAATCAACATATTATATCATAACGAAAGAATGTCTTTATTACAATTATTCCTCTTAAGTCGGCGTCCTTTTTCGACCCCTCAAATGTACTCCGCGCCACTGCAGTGGCGGTACAATGTCCGTATCATGCGAAATAGACAGAATTATCCTCCACTTAGAGCTTTCCTTGCATTTGTTTACGTTATGTATTAAATTCTTGCCATTGCCTATTCTCATTGTGAACAAAAAAAAGGTCGTTCTTATCAATATCCAAATAATTTGTCACGGAATACTTGTACACTATGCTAGTAAATCTGACTACTGATCTCTTGTATAAAGGCCCACCTTGTGTCTTCTCACCGGTCGTTTGTGTCACGCTGCGAAGTGGTGGAACTTTCCAAAGAGTTGTCCGGCAGGGGAGACCATCTCGTGCTGTTTCTCTTCACCGACACCATGGAGGTCTGCAAGAAAAGATCCAAAGTGAGTATGTTGACACGAAATATACTTACATGTACACACTGCACTACTATATTATCTAGATCTACATCCACTACATTATCTTATTTAATACACTCTTATTCTCATTAGTACACTATCTAACATACTTCTAAAATTTTGAATATCAAATCTAAAACATACTACTGAAGACGGACAATGGACTGATGAATGGACAATGAGTACACGCTGAATACAACTACAGAATTTTTAACTTCCAGTCAAATAAGATGTCATATTATATCGTACTTTTTTTAATAGGCTGAATTCGGTATCCAAACACTTAACATGATAAATGTGAATTGAATCGATAGTTGTAAATAAATGGATTGTTTGTTTCAGGCTTTTAACAGTAAAAGCCCAACGAACGGCACGGGCACCATGCGAATAGGCTCGAGCAAGCCCTACAGGCATATATCGCTAATGCCCCTGAGCACAGTCAAACGCGTCGTCGATATTAGGGAAGCTGAGGGTAAGCAATTTTATTCAATATTCTTTTATCTAAAGTGTAGTAGGTACCAATGTATCTCGTATGTGGGTTCTCGAGCGGCGGGTCTTGGTCGCCACGATCAGGCGAGATCTGTTTCAGCCAGCCAACAGTAGTTGGAGAGACGAAGAACCCGAGGGAAATGGATTTCGGTGAGATCATGATGATCCAAAAGAAGCCACCGAGCAAAGTAACATTAATCTGAAATATAAAGATTATCAGAAAAGTATTAGGTCTTCTCAGGGTGTATAATATACGTGGCAAGGGCTTATACTAATAATTACTTTTCCTTTATAACACAAATGTGTATTTATTCGCAGACTGTCACAACGTATTCGCACTGATGTGCCGCAACAATCAGGAGCTCAAAGAGAAACTCTTCTCGTTCATGATTACCGACGAAACTGTAGACAAGTCACACTTTCTTCGACAACTTTGCAGACAAATGGCCAATACCGTCTGCAAAGCTGATGCTGTAAGTATTTTGTTTTACATGTGATTAACCCATGGCGTTTGGTCTTGGTTTTTGACATAACACCCAGACGTCTAGTATACAAGGTGTTAAATTAACGGAACGAATTTTATCAAACGCTATACTGCGTTCCAGAACAATGATAGATGTGGCTCATAAGACTCTCCAACATAAATGGAAATGATCGGGACATGTCTGTGACTGTGAGCTTAAGTAACACAGAGATTGTGTCCTCGGAAACAGGAACCATGGAATTTCGAAAAATGGAAGGAGTGTAGGGAGATCTTTACTCAGGACTGGGACAATACAGGCTAATTTCAAAATTGCTATTGTATATTGATGCAGAAATTAACTATTGTTCCCTGTAGTTATTATACCACTTGTAAAATTAATGCAGCAAAATGATAGACAGTTCATCTTCTATTATCAGTATCATCTCGATTATTTTTGTTTTATTTCTAAATTTGACAATATTGTTTACAGGATAAATTTCTGGCGTGTTTAGAATCGCACCAGCTCGATATCGATACGAGCGAACTTGCGCTTAGCACATTATCTAAAGTGTCAAAATTCGCAGCGCGCACCAGAATCAAGGTATGAGTCATTTTAAAGTATCATGAAACTTAACTTTTATTTAAATTTAATGAACTTAATGAGAGTCTTGCTGAGGGTAACAATACATTGACCCGAAATAAATGGGTTTGTTAACCTCATGGTTCTCGAATCCTTTTTAAAATATCTGTAAATGAATAAAGCATGAATTAGATGATACAAATTAGCTTAGCTTGGACATAAAAATAACAAGCACATAACTGTTATAAATTTGTAAGTTACAAAAAATATCAGAATGCTACATAGCTCAACGACTTCGTCTCAAAGCATTTCTATGTAACTAAGGCATGCTATTGTAGTCTGCAGTCGTTTTGCATTCGATTATGTAAACGTGTTATAACAATCAGTACATACATTCATCTACCCGCCAAATTTCAAAATTTTTAATAAGTTACTTGGGAGTATTATTATTTTAAACCACATGCTGCAAATAGTTTGTAAATAAGTTGTATTGTCGATACGAGAAAAGAAAGACAAGAAACAGAGACTCTCACACAGTGACCACAGAGTAGTTTTAGAGTCCATATACGCTTATTTATCCAACTAACCAGGATTTACCACGAAGTGAAGTGTGGGAGTGGGAAACAATAATATGGAACTATTTGCATAGACGGCGTTATGTAAAAACGAATACAGCTAAATAAATAAAAAGTCGGTGCTTTTTGATTGTTCGTCACTGATACTTGGGTTTGGTACTGCCAAAACGAACCAAACCACATAAAAAAAATTGTAATGATTTGGATATTTAACTGATTAATTTTACATGATCTATTCTAAGCATAGACTTTAGATGTACATACATAGACCTTATTTTTTACTTTGACGTAAATTATTGTTATGTGAGTAGACTCATTTTGGCATTTGGCAGAACTAAGCTAACTTAGTCCTAAACCTAAGTTTTTTCATAAAAAAACGTAATCGTATTATGAAACTAAATCAAGCTAAATGACAAGTAACATAAATACCCAATTCTAAACTTTCTCAATAAACAAACCTAGCTGATTCGATATTCCATAAAGCCGTCCATTATTCATAAAAAAGAAAAGATAACGGATAAAGGCAACGGGCGCACGTTGATATTGTTTGTTACTTTGTGGTCGCTATCATATCGACAGGCAGCAAGGTGTGGTGTCCTATGTCAGTAGTGTAGCACGTAGAGGCACTGCGTTACTCGTAATATGTAGTTACGGGCAGTTGAGCGCAGTAGTGGACCGTGGTTGTGTTGTAGCTGGAGGCGCTGGCGGGGCTGACGGGGCTGCTGCGGCCCGATCCGGGCTCCGGCCTGCTAGACACATGGGTATTGCGCGCTCACTTACTCGCACAGGTCTGACGCGGCTCTGCCACACTCCTCTCGCTCCGTCCCCAACTAATGTTCATCCGCACACTGCTTCCTGTGTATGTTACTTAACATTTGCGTGACGTCTGCATTACTCTGCATTTAGATGTGTGTTGGTCTTTTCCGATTTCGATGAGCCTACTTATTTGGTCTTCGACTTCTATTTAACGCGATGAAAATTGTATGAAACAACAGCGGCCCATCCACTAACGTCAATTCCTACCATCTGACCCAATGACTGCACCGCTATCGGTAAACTAAACATCTTGCCAATTTTCATAATAAAATCATTTAGTTAAACTTAGAAATGGGGTCAGATTTTCTTGCTGCATTATTCCGGCAGGAAATTACTTAGTGTATGAGTCGCTAATCGCTCTTTTAATAGCGGTCGCTTAAGTTGATGGTACTCCGTCCCCGAAACACTTCTATTTGAACACATCATTAGCATTAACATAATCATTATTCAATAGCCATGTTCGGTTGAAGCGCATTATTCATTTCATTAATTTAATAAGTAGAGGGAAATCGCATAAGTGATAATAATATGATATATTTAGCTATTTGGAACAGTGCACTTGTGTTGAGGCAATGAAGCGAGCTGTTGCGCTAGTAGATGTCGGTTCTACAAGCTAAAGTACAGGAATCAGTGTGCTCACTAAATTCAGCGACATTGTATTGTCGAGTATGCTTATTTAATGAAATCCTGCAATACATTTGTTCTTAGTAAATACCTCAATTTCTACCAAAGAGAGCGAGGGTCGGGAGTGAATGTCTTACGTTAATGCTTAGCTTTAAATCCCTTGTGATTAACTGTCTCGTGAGCGTGCCATACCAGTGGTGTTTTAACATGTCATCCATACATACATATTCATTATTATTATTTGTTTCTAAATCAATATGTTGTATTGTTTCTAAAAACGGGCATGGTGTTTTGTGATAACATTTTGTTTACTTAATGAACATGGTTTATGATGATTTAAATGTTAAGTCTAAGATTTATCCATATTTTTAGCATATAATTTTTAGCATGTTTTGTTTATGTTTAAACTATTTTTTATTCTTAATTTGACTCTCAAAAGAAATAAACAAACCCGTTTGTTTGGTGGAATCTGAAAGTTCATAGAATAATCGCAACGTATGATATGCACAGGTGGGTCGTGCGTTTTCTTTTAACAAAACGCCGTCGAAGCTAAAGCGCGCGATGTCGTCGATGATCTCGCCGTTTGGCTCCACCTCCAACCTCACGCCGGCCTCGCAGCTCGCGCAGATGAGGCTCGCCAGCTGCAATAACATCAACGTGAGTTTTTACATATATTATTAAATATTTAATTAATGGGGTTTTCTCATCAAATTCCGAAATTTTTGTCCCGAGCTGCTGCCGAGTGCTGAGTCACGTGCCTTAATTATAGATATAATATTATATGTAAACGTAAGTTATCTTGCATAGCTAGTACTACTTTTATTTCAAAAACGAGACGGCGTTCAAGAAATAATAAACAATGAGATACCCCGTAGATAGTATGAGAGTAAAAGCTACTTACATCAGTTACTGTAGAACCACGTTCCAGTGCTCTGTGGTATTTGCCTTTATCGGTGCAGAGAAGCGTAACGAGAGTGTTGTCGCAGGAGATGGGCGCGAGCGGCGGCGGCGCGATGGGCGGCGGCGACGTGCTGGTGGCGCCGCTGTCGGTGCAGCCCACGCGCAAGGCGCAGCCCGGCGCCGCGCTCCGCCGCTTCTGACGCCGCACCGCGCGCCGCGCCTGACCGCGCGACCACTGAGCGCCGCAGTGCACACAGACACTCAGGGACGTAGCGATTTGATTGTAATTTATTTTGTTATGAAGCGGGCGGGCGAGGCTCGCTCGCAGACGTGGTGCGAGAAGTGCCTTCGAATTGAACCGTGACGGGGTTTGAATGGAATTGATTGTGCAGGTTTAGTAAATTATTCGAAAGTATTAATAAGTTGCAGTCGACGGCCTATCGAGATCGGATACGAGTGTCGATCTTTAATCATAGTGTGCTTAGATGTTGTCATTAAAATGTATAAATTCATAATTATACAAGATTTGATTGTGAATGCGCATATCTAACTGATTATTCGGCTGCTACCAGTGAAACTCCACTACTTTAATGAATCTTGTAATTTTATGAACTTATGACTAAATCTAACTATTCTCGTTATATACTTTGGCCTATTTGTGGCTTAGCCAACTGGCCAAACAAGTTTCACATCAACAAATCAATACTTAGTTACCCCTTGCCTGAAGTACTGGTAAGCTCAACAACAGCTGATCCAGAACTTCTCATTTCTATATTTCCAATAGTTATATTACGTTATTCCAATAGTTGTTTACGTCACTGTTTTGCACAATTCGTTGGTTTGATATTGTTATCATAGTCATTCTATGCAGAGAGATATACCTATTGATTTGTTGATAGTTTTGAGTATAGGTACTGTGAATATAAAAATATAGCCATGAAATATTAATTATATACGATGCAATCGATGGCCTAAGTTTAGCTAACTTACGAATTTATTCATCTGTCAACATGTCACAGAAACTTTGCTGATATTATTGAGATTTAGTTTTGAAAATAATTTGTACATATGTGATATTTTAAATATATTGTGAAATAGATCATAGCATACACTAGATCATAGTAGAATACCCATGATATCAATCTGATGCCGATTCAAAGTTTTCCTAATGTTTGCATTATTATTTGCTAATGGACAATGAATTACTCAAACCTTTGAATCGTTCAGGCTGGGTAGTAGGTGTTGTGTAAATAGTGTACGGAACATGAGCAGCTTATGTAAACTAGGCGCCCTCGAATGTATCTTTTTAAATATATTAATTCGCGTCTGTAAGTTTTATGAGAGTCTCACTTAGGCTTTATCATCAATCATGTGTACACATGTTGCTACATTGTACAAAAGAACAATATTTATAAACATATTAAATGATTGATAAAATAAACATTTATTTTCAATCAGTTGTGTTTTTTGTTTCTTAAAACCCTTGACTAGCTTAACAAACTATTTATTTTCTGCTGTAATAAAATATTAGTGCAGTTTAAAACACATGGTATTGTTTATGTATGGTTTTTTTTACTTGATAATTGTAAACACCGTTAATATGGATACAAGTACTTAGTTGCGTCCTCGGTGCCGGAAGAACGTGTAGGCGTTACGAGACGCGCGAAGAGGCAAGGCTAACATCAAAGCGATTAACGGTATCGTGGCAAGCGTCATATACTTTGAATCCATCTCGGCTTCAAGTAACACTGTCGATTTCATACAAAGTATGATCTGTAAAGATCGTTATAAAAAAAGCATATTAGTTGAAAATCCTGCTAAAATTAAACTGCGAAATTCTATAAGACTCATACACAATAGCGGTTTGCCGCCAAGGCGGTTCATCTGTCACCGCTTGGGTTGCCAATTCTTCGTATGTCAAAAATAGTAGTTTTAAAATGATTACAAGATTCGAAATATGAAAGAAAAATAGTAGGTAGGTAAAAAGTGAACGTACTGTCAACGAGACACAAGAATAGTGTTCTGAAATAGTTATTTTACGCTTAACCCGGCGCCAATGACGTGAAAATAATTACGGTGACGATGACACCGGGTCATGGTGACCCGGTTTTTATTTTATTTTTATAATAGCTTTTCTTTAGTTGCCTTTATTTTTATTATTGTGTATCAAAAAAGGGTATTTTGGTTAGGTACTGAAATAAAAATAATACTTATAAATCAAATAAATCAACATTTATTAACATTCTCAGTGACACATGCAAAATCAACTATAAAAACGTAACATGATATATTCTTTAATTTTTAGTTATTTACTAGTAGAAACAATAGGAACTTATAGTCTTATTGACTAAAAAAGAGATCAAAAAAACTTATTATATTAAAAAATATAGTGATCAGTTTTTTTCTTCCTCGATCACAGCCATCGAACTGCTGCAATTATTGCAGTATAGTACAAAATGGTCTGGACATACATAGATGCGGCATGCCTGACAAGTGGGCGATGTTTTCTTGTCCTAAAAAATAATAAAGAAAATTAACATTGAACAATAAAGTAACAAATAAAAGTAAGTCACAAAATTACACCGCCAGCGATGACGCTGGGTCATACTTACCCGTTTCAACTTGACGCACGTGTATCTCACTCCGCGAACGGCGTTGCACCGATCATATCAACGAGGCGGGTAGAGGGGGGCTGTATCTCCAGCTACACGAACGTTCAAAACATGCGACCGAAACAAAACAAAAATATGTCCTTTTAAAATTGCCTCGGGTCAATATGACCCAACGTCATTGGCGCCGGGTTAAATACATTTTAAAAAGAACTCTGAGTTTGATGCCTTCAAAATATAGTAGTTTAGCCTACTATGTATTTTTTTCCGAAATATAGTAGTCTGGCACCTAATATAGTAGGATACTATATTATATGTATAGTAGGGCTGGCAACCCTAGTCACCACTGGACAATCTACAATTCAATCAATATTGTAACGATTGTACCTAACGCGATATAATAAAACTTTTTTTTTAACTTTGGAGATATCTGCACGCCTAGATCTAACTTTGTGCCAAAATTCAAATTCCTGTGTTGCATTAGATCTTAACAAAACCTCTGTAACAAACTGACAAATAGAAGATTGGTTGATTTTAGAAAGGTTCCGTACCCAAAGCGTAAAACGGGACCCTGTTACTAAGACTCCGCTGTCCATCCGTCTGTCTGTCTGTCACCAGACTGTATCTCATGAGCCGTGATAGTTAGACAGTTGAAATTTTCACAGATGATGTATTTCTGTTTTCGCTATAACAACAAATACTAAAAAACAGATTAAAATAGGCTCCCATACAACACACATGGTTTTTTTCCGTTTTTATAGATAATGGTACGGAACCCTTTGTGCGCGAGTCAGACTCGCGCTTGGCCGGTTTTTTCTTTTTGCGCTATGGAACTCCAAAAAGAAATTGATGATGTCAATGTAGCCGATTGTACTCAGTAGAATGAGAGTTGCTTCATTTGAGAGATAATTATGTAAGTGTCAATGATTTTTTGATGCCATTTGTTTTAATTTCTTTTTTTTTTGTTATTATTTTAATTGTTTTTGTGATCTTATTTATAAGTGTGTAAATATTATTGTACTTATTTCTGAAATCAGAAAAGATGAATTTAACAAGTGGCGTAAAAAGAAGACACTAAAAGTTGGCGCCATCACAGGAAAAGATAAAAAGATTCGTGATTATATTATATCACCTGCAAATTGCCGCGATCTATACACCACCCGCTTATACGCACCCGCGAAGCGCGCGGCTGGATGATCTTCAATCGACCGCCGCGGCTGGATTTTATAGCGATTTAGAATGGTTAAATTATTATAACAAAGGGGTTCGCCGCCTAGACCGCTAGTGCGTATGAGCCCTCAACAAAACTTTTATACCAGTGTAAGAAATGGAGCAAGTTTTAACATTATTCCTATTCGTGAAGCGCATGTGTTTTCTTCTGTGGCTAAGTCCAAGTCAGACTGGAAGTCGCTACTGCCGTACACGTACAGGAGACTGGCAAGCTCCATGAACACCACAAACAACATCGCGACGCCTGTCATTAAGGCATCAACACTCTCCAGTAACTCTATGCCGCCCTGCGCATAAAAAATCAAAATATATTATTCTCCCGCCATTCGTCTGCCGCTTTAAATTATTATACGGAGTATACTAACATTCGTTGTATATAACAAACTCAGGGCCATGCAGGATAATATCAGCCCACCAACAACCAATTGTTCCACAAATCTGGAACATCGAATGTCTTAGAATAGGTATAATCGATAAAAGCGGTTATTCTCAAAAATCCTAGAACGATTATAAAGGACCGCGTTTGTTGAACCTAAAGATTTGGTTTCCTAGGAAAGCGGTGCCGTCATATAGCGGCCGTAATATTACGGACGCAAAAAGGCGGCCGTCTTTACGGTGACGACATGTGGAAAGTTCCGAGGCCACTTTAACACACCGTCAGTCATTTTTTTAAAAGAAACTTAAAACGAAAAGTATCCAAGATAGAAAATGGACGACCTTGATTTAGCTTTAGTAATTTACTTGGAGGATACTATCATCAGAAGAGGAAAATAGTCGTATGGCGGAAGACGATTTATTCAAATCTCGTGCTACTGAAGGTGCATTAGAGATTTTAGTACGTCGCCGTTTACTGAGCAATGAAGAGAAATTCAGAGAATACAGAGAATACTATAAAAACCCAAATAAGTATTAAAAATCTAGCTTCACCGCTATCAATGAAACGTTCACGAAACCATCTGACACCGTCAAGACGGCCGTCATGCAAATGGCGGCACCGCTTTTTGAAGTTACGGTGTCAGTTACCGCTCTCTAGGAAACCGCGCCATTTTGTTGACATAGACAACGTTCTAGTGACATCATTCACCGCTGTATTACGGCCGCTATATGACGGCACCGCTATCCTAGGAAACCAAAGCTTAAGATAGATTTTTGTAATTTACGAATAAACGATAAATGATGATTGATGAAAAACCCAATAACACTTTGCCCGACCTGGGAATCGAACCCAATGCTCAGCAGTCGTGCTTTGCAACCAACGAGGCAGTCAAAACAACACACACAGTAACATAAATAACATCAAGTTTTTATTCTTCGAAGGGATAGTAGCTGGTAGTATAAGTAAGCCCAATCATCACATGTAATAAGGTAAGTACAAGCAAGTTAGGAAGCGAGCCTAACCCGCTACTACGGAAAAGCTGCGCGCTGCCAGGTTGCCCCTGCAGGTGACTCGTGATGACCAATACTAGTGTGAGCATGTACTGTGGGCGCGAAAAATTTCAACATCGTTAACTACGTTCAAAAATCACGTTTATTTACTTACACAAATTTTACTCTGTATTCGAATATTGTGTGCAAAGCAGTTTTCAACAAAAAATACGCCACGGTCATGTAAGAAAACACCAAACCACCAAATACAAGAGTCGACCTAGAATTTTTCATAATTTTAGATACAATATTCATGTTTATGAGATAATTCAGGCTACACTGTTATGAATTTAAAATTAAATAAATAAATTAAAAACTCACACGAGATGAGAGTGGCTACCCCTCGATGTACATTCTGAGTACATTGGCATTATCCATAATATACCTGTTGCAAATTACATTTTATTGATGTTAGTTTAATAAAGATACTCTTAAACTGATAATCTAAGACTGGGCGCACACGTCCGGATTCCTGATCAGGTTTCCGGATCAGGAAGCGTATACCTATGTAAATTACACATCATACATGTTTTGACGTGTATGTTATGTATATACACGCTTCCTGATCCGGAAACCTGATCAGGAAACCGGACGTGTGAGCCCAGCCTAAATATATAAAAGCGGAAGATCACAAAATATCGAAAACCGCTTGACGTATAAAGATGAGGTAGTTAAGGTAGTTTATAGTTAGTAGACGTCCGTTAAGAAAGGATTTTTAAATTCATCCCATAATAAGATGAAACGGCGGCCCAAATTTTGGATAGAGGAATCAACTTTGACGCGGACGAAGTCTCGGACAGAAGCTAGTATTATGATAATATTCATGGTGACATACTTTCCTTCATTTGAAAGGATTTTTTTGCATTGAAGTGATTGCGGTCGACGAGTGCGCACATGGCTGCGCCGCCCGTGTGCAGGCCCGCCAGCATCAGCACTATACCAGAGTGCCACAAGTTCTCGTCGTTTAAGAGTGGGTCCATATGACCTGATGCTGCAAATAACCATTTTTTTTTACAAATTATCTATAGGTACTAAAAACTCATTATAGTACATTAATTATAAATTAAATACATGCTAGGTAAGGCCGAGGCCGAATTGCAGTCCAATCCGTAGGCGAGGTCGTAATGGAGCTGTGAGTGTTTATTGTTGTTCGGAATGCATCATAATTATATGTGTTATGTTACGGGAATTCTACATTTGGATGACACTACGAGCATCTCCTGCTGACGGCACTCGTGCTGATTCCTCTGTTGTCGGTTTTAATGCGAGCACATTTTTAAAGGAAATCCCAGTGCAAGATTTACGTGGAGCTGGGTCGATCATATAGGTATTATACATAGGTAGGTACGTAACACCTATACAATAAATATCTTGCAATAAATTTGGAACATCTTATGTATTCTATTTATACATACCATAATTATGTAAAGCTTTGCCATGTATCAGCTCAGTTCCGACACTGAGGGAATGAATATAAAGTGCTACTTCGAATGCATCTGCCACTCTCTAAAAAATATAAGTAATCAAATATATTTTTATGCCGTCTTCACAAAACAAACAGAAACATGAAAAGAAATTTTGACATTTTTGGGAAAATCTAGTACCTATTAGTATATATAATATAAAATTCAGCTTTTATACAATAACGTAAGTACAATTACAATTTATTAAAGTTTTAGGGTGTCTGGCAATGGACAGCGAAATTTCTAATATAATACAAACACAAACAAAGATATACAAAGATATTTTTCATCCCACCATCTCGGAAAGAGTATTTTTAATCTTCAATATCTGAGTGGAAAAGCCGTTTTTATTCTCTAGAGGATAAAGTAAATTGAATTTAGAACATCGTGTGCACTAAGTTTGTGAATTAATAAAAAACATTAAACCTATTTACTGCTACCTCTATGGTGCCGAATATTTTTTTAATTTGTTAAAAACTCAGACTCGGAACCTTCTTGGTGTTCTTTTTACAAGCTTTTATTTAGCTTGCACTGTTCGTATGTAAGTAAGTATGATGTATGTATGTAAATAAGTTGTCCTTTCAAAATTTGCAAACCATTTTTCGACCATTTGTTGTTATCCGATTGAGCTGAAATTTTGCATACTGATCCAGTTCCCATGACAATGCATGTTTATGATAAGCATGACGTGATGCTGCTGCCAGGATTGGCTCCAGACGAGGGAACTCCTTAACGGTTAACAGTAGGGACATGAAATTTTATGTATTGGTCCAGTCCCAATAACAATGCATGTTTATGATAAGCATGACGTGACGCTGCTGCCAAGATTGGCTCCAGACGAGGGAACTCCTCAACGGTTAACAGTAGGGACATGAAATTTTGTATTTTACATACTGGTCCAGTCCCAATGTTCATGCATGTTTATGATAAGCATGACGTGATGCTGCTGCCAGGATTGGCTCCAGACGAGGGAACTCCTTAACGGTTAACAGTAGGGACATGAAATTTTACATACTGGTCCAGTCCCAATGACAATGCATGTTTATGATAAGCATGACGTGATGCTGCTGCCAGGACTGGCTCCAGACGAGGGAACTCCTCAACGGTTAACAGTAGGGACATGAAATTTTGTATTTTACATACTGGTGTAATCCTAATGACAATGCATGTTTATGATAAGCATGACGTGATGCTGCTGCCAGGATTGGCTCCAGACGAGGGAACTCCTTAACGGTTAACAGTAGGGACATGAAATTTTACATACTGGTCCAGTCCCAATGACAATGCATGTTTATGATAAGCATGACGTGATGCTGCTGCCAGGACTGGCTCCAGACGAGGGAACTCCTCAACGGTTAACAGTAGGGACATGAAATTTTGTATTTTGCATACTGGTCCAGTCCCAATGATCATGCATGTTTATGATAAGCATGACGTGATGCTGCTGCCAGGATTGGCTCCAGACCAGGAAACTCCTCGACGGTTAACAGAAGGGACATGAAATTTTACATACTGGTCCAGTCCCAATGACAATGCATGTTAATGATAAGCATGACGTGATGCTGCTGCTAGGACTGGCTCCAGACGAGGGAACTGCTCAACGGTTAACAGTAGGGACATGAAATTTTGTATTTTACATACTGGTGTAATCCTAATGACAATGCATGTTTATGATAAGCATGACGTGATGCTGCTGCCAGGATTGGCTCCAGATGAGGGAACTCTTCAACGGTTAATAGCAGGGACATGAAATTCTATATACTGGTCCAGTCCCAATGACAATGCATGTTTATGATAAGCATGACGTAATGCTGCTGCCAAGATTGGCTCCAGACGAGGGAACTCCTCAACGGTTAACAGTAGGGACATGAAATTTTGCACACCCATTGGGAAGACATTGGGTGAAATTAGTGGGTCCACCATGAAATTGCTGCCACCTTCAGAATTGGCTCCAAACCAGAGAATTCCTCAACGGTCGGCAGTAGGGACTTGACATTTTGCATACCCATTCGGATATGATAGACAGTTGGTGAGTTCACCATGAAATTGATGCCACATCCAGGGTTGGCTCCAAACCCTGGAACTCTTCAACGGTCAACCGTAATAACAGGCATAAGAGGTATACCATGACTTGTGTAATTTGGTGAGATGGGCGTCAATAGTATTGGTTTGCAACCTTTCTAGGAGACGGAAGATGAGCAAAATACAAAAAGTAAAGTGATGTCATTCTAAATCCAATATGGCGGACGTCTCGAAATGGCGATTTATAATTTCAACAGTAGCCCTTACGATATGGGTTTCCAATAAAAGGGCTTGGTTAGCGAAACACAATAACTAAAGTGACGTCATTGCATATCCAATATGGCGGACGTCACAAAATGGCGATTTATAATTTCCGTAGTAACCCCAATGATATGGGTATCAAATGGAAGGGCTTGGTGAGCGAAGCATAATAAGTAAAATCACGTCATTCTTAATTCAAAATGGCAGACGTCTTATATAACAATGCAATATTGTTATGACATGCAGCTGACCTGATAATGGACCTGGAATATAGCACATAGCTAAAAAAATTTCCTCGTGGCTAAGTTAATCTTGACTAATGCTAAATCTTATATTGATTGCAAGATTTCAAAAGACTAAAAAGTAGAAAATAAAATATAAATAAAAAAATATTTTTAAAAACAAGCTTTTATTTAAATGAAAACGTAACCTAAAAAAAGAAAATATAATGCGAACTAAAAATAAAAAATAAATTTAAGTGACTAAATGATGTATAGATGAATATAAATCTTTTCAAAATGTAAAAAATATGTGAATTTTAAAAGCTTGAGGCACTGATGTACGCTATCAGTTATACAGGTGTACTGCACAATATGAGTGCCTCAAGCTTTTAAAATTTATATATTTTTTACATTTTGAAAAGATTTATATTCATCTATACATCATTTAGTCACTTAAATTTATTTTTTATTTTTAGTTCGCATTATATTTTCTTTTTTTAGGTTACGTTTTCATTTAAATAAAAGCTTGTTTTTAAAAATATTTTTTTATTTATATTTTTTTCAATTTGCTTTGTACGCGGTTCTTTACGCGGCATTTTTTCACGTCATTGTTAAACCTATTAAAAACAAGAAACTTGAAAACAAGTGAAAAAACTAAAATGAGTGATTCTAGCGACGAGGAAGTTTGCTTGACGCCAACAGAATTGACTGAAACTGTTAATAATGCGCAAATGAGCTTTCTCCCTCAACAATCACGCGAGAAGTATTTAAAACAGTACGATAGGTATGTTCAACACGTGGCGACTAGCAAAAGGAGCCAAAACTTTCTCAGAAAACGTATTGCTGGCATATTTTATAGAATTATCCTAGAACAAGAAAGCAAGCACTCTATGGAGTACGTATTCGATGCTAAAAGCAACAATAAAGATGAAAAAAGACAAACATATCGATACCTATCCTAAATTAATGGCATTTTTAAAAAGAGCCTCATCTGGTCATCAACCAAAAAAATCGAAGGTTTTCACAGTATCTGATATTGAAAAGTTTCTTAACGAAGCACCCGATTCCGTATATTTGGCGGCAAAAGTAAGTCAGTTGCACATTCAGTATCTACTTAAGTATATTAATCTCAATTAAATAGTATACTTAGTAGATGTTGATAGGCATAATTATGCGTTCATATCAATTTTATTCATTTATCTACTACAATACTCTTTACGTTACAGGTTGTTCTTATTATTGGAATAAACGGAGCATGTCGAACTAATGAACTAACACAACTTAATGTCAAAAACATTGAGAAACATTCAGATGACTTACTGTTAATTAATTTACCTAATAAGTACAAAGACAAAAAGAGACCGCAACTTCGTCATTCGCAAGGAATACGTAACGATTGTTGAGAAATATCAAGCCTTACGCCCGCCTAACACTCCAATCAATCGATTTTTTCTACAGTATCGCAATGGAAAGAGTGTTAGACAGCCTATGGGTACTAATAAAATTGGCAGTATCCCACGAGAAATAGCAACATTTCTTGAACTTCCAGAACCCCTGTTGTACACGGGTCATTGTTTCCGACGAACTTCAGCCACACTTTTGGCTGGAAGTCCAATGCAGTTGTAGAGGGATACATAGAGGATTCCATCCAAAATAAGTCTAAAATATGTGAAGGCATCGTAGGAGCCATTACACTGAAAGAGCCTCAATCGGATCCTTGGACTGGCCCTTCTACATCAAAAATAAGCCGTTATGAAACACCTAACCATCTCCCTCTCTCTCCAACATTCACGCCAAGGGAATCCGATGAATCGGTACAACTATTAAGTATGACAGATAGTTTACCGAAAAACAGTACACAAGTGACTAACACCAATATTACAGTACCAAACAAACATATTACACTCAATTTAAATAACTGTAGCAACGTTACTTTAAAATTTTCTTAATTATACCTTAGTATTATTTTGTTATAATTTAAAGATTATTCTGTAATACTTACCTGTCATAATGTAGTAATTAATACCTAAACTGAAATAAAAGTGTACCTATCTTGTGATTGTAAACGTTTTTTTTTTGCATTTAGTCATTTCCTCGCTGAGGTGGAATGAAAAGTTACGTGTTGCACTCGAGTGCAAAGATTTTTCACCTCGTGCTCTTTTGATTCCCTCGCTAACGCTCAGGATTCTAATTTTGAATCACTCGCTGCGCTCGTGATTCAATTTTAGAATCCTTCGCTTGCTCGGTCATCAAAATTGAACACGCGGTTAAAAAGCAACTTTGCACTCTTGTATAACAAATAACTATCGCTTTATACTATGACATTTTTGGGTACAATTTTCACACCTGTGCTAACTGTTCCCTGCCAAAGCCACGGTGATCCAAACTTCATAGTAGCCAATCGTTTTTACCTGTTGGGGACATTGCAAAGAGGAACTTCCGGCTTTTCTACTATGACGTAGGTCTGGCAGTCACGGGCTCTTAGGCTATATAGATCTTGTCTGTTAAGCGTCCTCGCTACCCATATGCAACCAATGCAACTTAAAAACTGGTGACGGGTGCCATGCCGCTAAGGTTCTAAGCCCTTTGGCACTCAGATATATACCTACTAAAACCTAAACCTATAATGGATAATAATATCTAGTAGATATTATCAACATTAGGTATATGCCCGCACGGTAGCTACATTTCCTGGGCTCCCCAGCTACTAATCATTATTATTAATTCATACAAGCTAAATAAAAGCTTATAATAAAAAAGGTATACATACCGCTATTAAGTCCTTAGTATCAACTTTGAAGACTTTCCGTAAATTTTGAGTCAAGGTCATATTGGAAGCACCCTGAAAGATTAGCAATAAAGACCACATCCACGGTATATACATAAACCACTGCTGTATGTTGGTATAAACTAGCTGAAAAAGAAAAGTACTGACTTATTATCAGGTAACACGAAATTCATTAGATACCTATGCGAGATGGTGTTGTTTAGGTACCTCAATCTACATTTTCGACATTGGTTTTCATTGACACGATTGTGATAAAATTTTGAAGAGTTTTTTTATTTTTTATTAGCCGTTACTGTACCACTCCTGGGCAAAGGCCTCCCCCCATTCCTTCCACTTTCCTCTGTGTTGTGCCTCCTCTTGCCAGTTCCTGAGGAAGCCATCCAAGGCGTCCCGCCATCTCCTCCTCGGTCTGCCGCGACCCCGTCTTACTGTGTCTGGACTCCACTCTTTATTTTTTTATTTATTAGGTACACTTTATTATATATACTCTTTATTTATTACAGAGTTTTACTAACGAAAATTTTGGTCTTCAGATTCTAGAAATACCAACCTATCTATATCGATAAACCCATAACAAAATCGCTTTTCGTCTGTATTACAGACGGACACGAAAAAATCGTCTTACATTAAAATAACGTGGTGACGGCCCAGGAAAAGGGGCCCGCGTCTCATATCTCATAATTATATGACATGAGGATTCTGCGCAATCACCAATGTGATTTTCTCAATTTATATGTAGGTAGGTACTTTTTAAGTGTATCTTGGACATCACTGGCGTCGGTGAAGGAAAAACATCGTGAGGACACGGCCGGTATTATAAGTAGGTACCTACATCTACTTTTGAGAGTTATGTTTATAATTATAATTGTGTTTATAATTATGTTAGTGTCGCGTCGCGTCTATATTTTATTACCACACAACTCGTTGCTGAATTGCAAATTGCAAGAAACAAGAAAATTGTATTTTGCATGCTACTCTAGCGCTTTCGTATAGGTACTAATGCCAATATTATTTAAAGCCAGGATGACACTTAATCAACCAATTACTTGAGTTATTAAAAAGAATATATTGGAACGCTGTCAGTAAAAATATGAAATGAAATTGAGATCATTTAAATTGTGTTGACACGCTGGTCTGGTTAATTAGAGTTTATGATTGATATTAATTATTAAGTGACATCCAGCTGAGTGCGGCATTAAGATCGTTATCAAACTGTACGATGGTTATACCTACTCTACCATATGAACATTTTTCTATTATCATAAAACACCACAAGATCAGCCAAGCAACAACGATGGCCACCATAAGTGGTATGTTGAATGGACCCGATTGCTTTTCAAAATCCCGCAACTGAACCAATTCCACGCTGTAAAAGATAAGAACGTGACAGTAAAGCAAAACAAAAACTGCATAAGAACATTAAACTAAAAATTTAGTTAAAATTAATAGTTCAAAATATAAGAACTTACAAGAAATAGTTGTATGCAGGAGTGCTGTATAGAGGAGGATATGTTCCAGTATATGTTTCCTTGCATACTTTAACTTTCTGGATCATACGTCTGCAATAACAAAACTTGAATAGAACACATGGTGAATAATAGTACATTATGATACAAATGAAGTAAGACTGTTATAAACTCAGTTTAGTTCTTGATTCGAATTGAACTTCGAACTTTGGGTAAAATGGCTAGTTCAAATTAGAAAATCATGCCACACACTAAGGCCACACACACACTACGTCAAAAGCACGCGTGCGTACGTAATACGCTGCATTATGACCCCAAACACGGTGCAATAGGTGGTAATTTTGGGAAATATTTATTGGAGCCCGTAGGAAGTCATATTTGCTTAGGTAAATACCTGAAATAAGTAGTGTTCCTCCACGCTTTATGTATTAACCCAACGGTGACACTTTCGTGCTCAGTATCATTTTTTTCTATCGAGGTTCTTACCTAGAACATTAAAAGCCGTCAAAAATACAGTTTTTTACACGGGACCAACCTTAAAATTATGAAAAAAAATCAGCTGTTCATTTACATTACATTACGATCGTGTTGTGTGGCATTTTTGTAGGGAACAGCCGATTTTTTTTTTCATGATTTCGGGGTTGGTCCCATAGTAAAAGTTGTTCATAATGATGAGTACAATGACCCATTTTCAGGTTTCGGGTAAATTTTCAATTATCCTGTATAATACGCTGCATTATGATTGGGGAGCAATGAGAGCAACTTCACGAGCAAGTGTGCTGAAAAACAATTTATGTAGGTACTATGTATACAAGTATTTTCAAGTTTCTAGACTCTTACCCTGTATCGTAAATCTTGCATATTCACAGTTTCTGGAGTATACGACGTTAAATTAAAATCACTAAAATTGAATTAAATTGTTATTAAACGGTTCGAATAAAAATAAAAAATATAGGTAAAGCTCGCACTCCACACTGCAATTCGGGAAAAGTATAAACTGAAGACGTTACAGAGAGATTGTGGAGTTAGGTTCGCAAGCGCAGAAAATGTAGATAAGTAGGTACAGCTTTCATTATGAAAAGAAGCTCACCGACAGTAAGTAAATGGTAGAGCAGCATCGGCCGTAGTATGAAGCAGATACAACAAAGCTATGGCGGCAATGGTACAGCAAGTGATGGCGCGCACTATGGCATTAATACACATTGCTATTCCAATACCTATATGGATAATGCAAAACATTAAATTAGGTATAGAATATTCCTTATGGTAATTTTTGTGGTGTGTAGGTATACCTACACATTGTAAGTAGATATGTTTTATTTTATCTTACCGTCTAGCATCGGAATCATTCGGAAAGCACGACCAGGCCCGCTTATACTCCATTGTCCAAGGTATATTTCAAAATGTCGCACAGGGTTTGCAAGAGCTGCCACAGCGGCAATCAAGAATAGCATAAAAAAAACTGAAATAGAGTAAGATGATCTTTTATGAAAAGACCCTGACTCCCAAACGCGGCTTGCGGTAGGTAGTCTATAAGTTAGTGGACTAGATGATGACTGCAAAAGTAAGCTGTAACCGTAGGTATACTTAAGAATAACTTACATACTCCGCCTGTCAGTGCTGACAAGGGTAATCTGAAGTGCATGGTCATCAGAGCGCTGAGGGCGAGCGAGCCCATGCGCAGACGACGACGGCCGCGCAAGCGTGCCTGATTACTGCGAGTCGTTTCCACGTCCGTGATAGGCGACGTGGACCATATTACCGACCCCTGATCCTCCTAAACATAACTCTATTAATTTTAAATTCTATACTAAGTAAGTAATTAAATTGTACGTTATTTTTTTAATCCCAAGATTTTCCAAAACCACGTATCTACACAGTTTCATACAACAAAGCGGGTTATTGACGCCCAGCTCTTGTTGTATTGAACTATGGCGATATATTATTTTCAAGTTTACCCTCTAATGCAACTTTGAAGTTACTATCTTCTATACTAATATTATAAAGCTGCAGTGTTTGTTTGTTTGTTTGAACGCGCTAATCTCTGGAACTACTGGTCCGATTTGAAAAATTCTTTCAGTGTTAGATTGATTAGTTATCGAGGAAGGCTATAGGCTATATACCATCACGCTACGACCTACGGGAGCGGAGCAGTAACCAAAGACGCGGGTGTAACCGCGGCGGACAGCTAGTAATAGATAAGTTTTGGCTTTCACGGTTAGACAGATCTATTCACGTGGATCGAAACAATGCTTATTATAGCTGCAATGATGCTTGTGCGTGAATCAGAGCATCCGCACCACTCGTGTGAAGCAGGGAGGTGGTTTTCAAATTATACCGTCTAAACCTAGTTAAGAATAAATTACTGAAAGTCCATACTATTTCTCTATTGTCGAATGTCAAAACTGTACTCATTGAGTGTGTTCGCCTGGTGTTCATAATAACTATAAATTTTTGAAATTCTTTAACCGAATTATAAAATTTTAACTAATTTATTAATTTCGTGTTGAAATTTAGGCATGGAAATGTCAGATTCTCACTCTGTCAGACCACTGTCAGGCTCGTCTGGAATTACCAAAAATGAAGAGCATAAAAAGGAAGTTTGCATTTAAATGCAATAAGGTTTTCCGATTAGTAAATAGTAACGACCATAGATAACAACACGTGGGACACATAGGAAAAGAGAGCGCTTTGGACTGACCACCAAAACCAAATATGAAAACCAACTCTGCAGAAATCGTGGTTTCGATTATATAAGGCAAGTATTAGGATAAGTAATGCATTACGCAACAAAGAAAGTTTAACAAACATGTTATACCTTATATACCTATCCATTACATAACATGCCAACGAATTACGTGAAGGTACTCCAGGAAAGGATTCCCAGCTATCTCCAGTGACAGAACGACAGAACTACAATGAATTTGGCGTCCATTACACATGTTTTATTGAGTCATTAACAACAAAAATACTGAGATTATTGGTTTATTAAATAATAATTTACAAATAGGTTATTATAAAAAGTTTTATATTCAGCTCTTATTTGCTAATTCTTTATATCCTTCTAAATTGAAAGTAAAAACATACTTTACTACAGTAGTGGTGAGGACGAACTTTCCGCTGAAAAAACATTGAGATGCGGTTTTCAATGAGCTTACAACTAAACACTCTGTACAAACAACTTTAAAATAAGGCTTCCGTTCTTGCGACTTGAGGCGCATTCAGCGTGCAATGTAATGACACGTCACACGCTGCAAGTACCTACTAAATAATTAACTATCACGCGCCACGTGCCTTTGGCGACGAACGGGAAACTGTCAAATCATATTGCAATGACCGTCGTCTGCCGCAGGGCACCGACTGGTACCTTAACACTCGACGCCGCCTTATTTTTGTGACAATCACTGCTTCTATAAAATCACAAATTCACAACATGAGTTCACAAATTCACAACATGAGTTTGTCCCATAAGTCATTAGCACTATATTTGATGCTATCAGTCCGGTTTAGAGAAGGTTGACGTTATATGGCGTCGTACGCGTGGTGCTAGGGAGGCGGCGGCGCGGCGGGCTGCGCCGCCTCCTGCGGGAGCGTGAAGTTTGTGAGCAGGTCACGCACCGCCGGCCATAGCGTGCACTCCGCGTGTGATTGGTTGAACTCGTTAAACCTGTATACAAGCATCTTCTACAGTTAATAAAGGACTTACTTCCGGTCACTCCAGTCAAAGTCAGTTTGTGCTATGAAGGACGACGGCGAAACTTATGGTATATAGTAACATTGCTCAAATAAGAAGAGACAGTGATGATGGTACACGAACAAGGGTTGAAATTCAAAGAGTTGGCGCTTCGTACAAAGACCTAGAATGTACTGCACCGTCAAGAGCGTGGTTCATATGGGACTCAAAAAGTTGCTTTATTACCGTTTGAGATGCAAGCTGACGGCGATAAGGTGCGGCTGCGCGTTCTGTTTGTCGGCCAGCTGCGTCACGTTGAGCTGCATGTCGTACACGAGCGGCAGGACCAGCTGTGTGTCCCCGCGGGTCAGGCAGATCTATACAATGGTTGTTATTATTATTACCCTCGAAGTTTCGCGTTAAGTTGGATAATTTATTTGTCTGTCTAAGTTTTTATAGTTATTTCGTTTTTGATAAATTGCTTAGCTAAAATTATTGAACCAGTTGCAATTCACTCCTGCAAATATTACGTATAATGGGAGCACTCACAAAGAACAGTATCTTGTGCTTAGCCAGCAGCACGGCGGGCTGGCCGGCGGGCACGATGGGCGGCGCGGCGGGCGGGATGCGCAGCGCCCAGTGCAGCGCCCACAGCGCGGGCGCGGCGGGCGCCAGCTCGGCGCGCATGAGCGCCACCAGCGACCCCAGCGCGGCGCCCGGCGCGCCCCACGTGCGCGTCCAGCCCTGCAGCGCCGTCGCGCGGTACGGCGCGATGGCTACGCGCTGCTCGAAGAACTTCTCCATCACCTGTACCAGAGCAACGACACTTGTGACCGACGAAAATAAAGTCGTTTCTTTTGATTTTAAAATCACATAACATTAAATTTGATCTGATGTTTTGGATACTACGATTTATGTTCAATAAGATAATATCCTATATCATAGACTAAATTAATGAAAGCTGTTGCTTCTTCAAATAAAAGCACTTCTGCACTTAATGCACAATTACCTGCAGATCATCGGCAGACCAGGCCTCTTTGTTGTGGTCGGGCAGTGGCGTGAGCTGCAAGTGCAGCGACTGCATGTGCTGCGGGTGCAGCGACACGCGCCCGGCCAGCCCCGCGCTCTCGCAGCGGAACGTCAGGCTCGTCGCCTCCACGGACACCAGCGTCAACTACACAGAGATAATCACACAACGTATGTAACTGTGAATATCTCAAAGCCTAGAATAACATTACGATATTATTAGAAGGACGTAACACTTTTGAGGTACTAGACTGCGGTCGTCAGCCAATGTAGTAGCTACTCTCAAAACAGAATCAATGGTCGACAGGTGCCTTAATCCGGTTTCCATGCACTGCACTAGATACGATCGAGTTCCATCGATCCAATCTAGTTGCATCTAGTGACTGTTTCTATCATATTAAGCAACTCTACGCATTATTAGGTAAAGTAAATAATGCGATGTTAAAGACAAGCACTGTTATGTCTGTTGCAATTATTACAAAAACTTAAACTCACGAATTCCTCCTGTTGCACAAACCGCTGCAGTGTCCGCTTCATGTAGACGCAGGCTAAGAACCGCTGCACGGGCGCCAGCGTGGGCCCGGGCGGGGCGCCGGGCGGGGGCTCGCTGGGCGTGCACAGCGTCTCCAGCTTGCACACGGCCAGGGGCGTGGCGGTGGCGCCCGACCAGCCGCGCCCGCCGGACGATGACGCCGCGCGGGAACTGCTTGAGCTGGCTTGAGGACCTGTAATTCATAATTGGGGAATGTTCTTGACATTGTAATACAGCATATATTTGGGGTTTTTTTTGCTGGTTCGCATTATGTTAGACCAAAACATTTTTTATCCTAGTAAATGTAGTGGTGGGCCGGCCTACTTTTAAGTGGTAGCTCGGGAGTACGTGTAACATTGCTATCCGTTTTGTTACGGTTGATGATAATTAGCATGTCACACGAACTTAAAAAAACAGTGTAGCTCACCTTTGTGATCAATGTGATGTCTTGGGGACGGGTGGTGGCCGGGCGAGGGCCGCGGTAACGAGGGCGAGGCGGGCCACGCGGTGAAGGGCGACGTGGGGGGTGGGTGCGGGGAGGCGGCGGGCGCGGCGTGCGGGGACGGCGCCATGGGGGACGCGGGTGAGGCCGACACCCCGCCCCCCGCGCCGCCTGCACCCGCCCCGCCCGCTCCTCCCGGCGGGGAGGTTAGGTTGAACGAGCCGCCGCCCATCTACAAAAGTCAATACATTTAAAAAGTCCCGAATGCTCACTCTCTGACAGACGCATCAACACCCAACTCAAAGCCTTGGTCCTAGAAAGTTAAAATGTATCATGCATTTCGATCAAATACAATGCGATGAAAAGTAACACGAGAGAAACGCCACGAACCTGATGCTGCGCCGGCGACGCCGGGTGCGGGGTGACGGGCGCAGAGTGCGGCGTGTGCGGCTGTGGGGGGGTCAGCGGCGCGGGGAACCGTAGCCCACCTGATCGAGAAGTTTAAGAAAAGCGTTAAGTTAACATTGCGATATATTTAGGAGCTTTCTAAGGAACATTATGCCGAGGTTTGTCTGCCCTGTCTGTCAAGCCCCGGCTGACTTACCGGTAAGTCATAACAATAGAAAATCGATTGTGTCTCATTACGTGGGACTTGAGTAATGGTTTCTCCGTTTATGTCGCCTTAAGGTGAAACCGACGGGCTGCTCCCAGCCATTCTCCCGAGAGATGGCGCTGAAGTCAACATTTTTAGTTTATATGAGTTTTTGTGTAATTGGACAATTATTAAGTCATAGGAGTAGTCTTAGCGGTTATCGGATATTACATTTTATTGGAATAGGTCATATCATTCCCTCAAAATCTACCCAATTCGACACATAACTTGTTTAGAACTTCTGTCATTGAATACAGTGTCGTTTACACACACATACATACCTCTGCGTTTACGAAGATTGAACACTAGATGGCGTGAATATAAAAAAACTAGTTTAAATTTTTCTGTCTAAGTAAAAATAAGTTATATTTGTTGGCGTAAACTATTTTATTGAATATATTAAATATTATAAAATATGGGAAATAAATTATGTCAACATTGATTACAATAAAAGGCAGTTTTATTTTATTTCATTACACTATTTTAATCGTTTATCAAAACAGAAGTATTTGAAGCAACATAATTTATAATTTTGGGAAATAAATTATGTCAACATTGAAAAAAAAAAAAATAAAAAAAAATAAAAAAGTACCTACCAGCCTCTTACTGTCCCACTGTAGGGCAAAGTAGGTACCTACATATGAATTGAAAAAGTCACATTGGCTTGCCCGGATTCGAACCCACAACCTCATGAGAGGTGAGCGCGTTAACCACTGGGCCATCACGACACTTAATTTTGATTACAATATAACGCAGTTTTATTTTATTACATTACCTGCACTAGCTAGGTATCTACTAGCTAGGTACCTACTTCACGGCAAGAAAATCTTCAATACACTCGACCTAAACCGTGCTTATCAACAACTAAGTAGGTAAGTACCTACCAGTCTACGAGCTAGACATCGAGAAAACAGCCATCACAACACCTTTTGGCATATTCAAATTTACCTACACGAAAGGTATATTGTCCAGGTCTCAAGAATGGCCGGACAGACATTCCAACGATTCATCTATCGAGTACTTAGGTACTTAGTAAGTACTTACCCGATAAGTAGGTACTTAGGTAGGTAAGTACTACTTACCTACCTACTTATCGGATTAGACTAGGTATCTATGCATAAATTTCCATTCATCGACGACGTAGATAAGTAGGTAGGTAGGTACTTACCTACCCAATAATCGCATCTGAAAATGAAGTAAAATAAAAATAAATAAATATCTTGGGAGTTGGGACAACTCACACACGGCCATCTGATCCCAAGCTAAGCAGAGCTTGTGTTATGGTAACCAGACAACTGATATACATTACATACTTATATAATTTATAAATACATACAGTATTATAGATAAATTACACCCAGACACAGAACCAACAATTATGCTCATCACACAAAGTTTGTCCTGGGTGGGAATCGAACCCACTACCTCCGGCTTAAGGAAGGCGGAAGTAAGTAAAGCAAGCCACATCAAAGACTTACAGGAAGTCTTACGCAGATAAGAAGTGTATGATATCACTATAAATCCATCAAAATGCGTCTTCGGCAAAGAAAACCTCAAGTTCCTGGTCTATGAAGTGTCAAGCAACGGAATCAAACCACCACAAGGAAAAGTCTGCTATCTCTGCTTACTCCAGACCCGAGACGATTCAAGATCAAGACCTACCTACGTAGATTTATCGGCATGATAAATTTCTACCGTGACAGCATAGTAGGTAGGTAGGTAGGTACCTAACGCAGATCATATAAGTACTTACAAGCACCGCTCAACGCGGTCCTGCACAATTCCAAGAAGCGAGATAAAACAAAGATCAAATGGAACACAGAAGCGTCACAAGCATTCGAGTTATGTAAAGTTAGCATAGGTACAAAACGCAGCTTAGTTTGCTCATCCATCTCCATCACCAACCGACGCCAACTCCCTCACGTGCGACGCAACGAACACCTGCGCAGGAGCTGTCCTTCAATAACTTGTAAACAAGAAATATAAGTACTGCTTGGCTAGGTACCTACCTATTTCTCAAAGAAATTCTCCGAAACACAACAGCGAATACAGTTCATACAGTACCTATACCTACGGTCTACGTTCGACAGAGTTATTAGCCTACCTACTTATCAAACTTCAGTCATAAACTCATAACTTAGTAAAGCGTAATTTTAACTCCAAAAACCCAGTTTCCGTAGTGTAGCGGTTATTACGTGTGCTTCACACGCACAAGGCCCCCGGTTCGATCCTGGGCGAAATCAGTTGCTTTTTGTATTTTATTGCCGATCATAAAAAGTATCTTCACGCTTTTTTATTAATTGGGTGATCAGAGAAATCTGAAAAATAAACATTTTGTTAAAATAAAAGTAAACTACGTACTATTTCTCGTCTTGAAACTTACGTTTAGAAATCTTTGATTGTTATCAAGGCCAAGTATGCCGCAAAACCAAATTATTTGTCGTATCAGATTACGATAGCTCACTTTGTTGTTTTTTTTTGTTGCTTTGTATGAGCTACCTATGTTATGAAATACCACGTTACCGATTTGGGGTAACATGACTACATGTCATGTTACCCCAAATCCAAACCGCTCGAATCATTCTCGCGTCAGTCAATCACTGACCACTGTCCCCGACGCAATCTAAATAAATATTTTTTTTATTTATTTAGATCAATTCAATACAACTATCATTACATGTCATGTTACCCCAAATCCAAACCGCTCGAATCATTCTCGCGTCAGTCAATCACTGACCACTGTCCCCGACGCAATCTAAATAAATATTTTTTTTATTTATTTAGATCAATACAACTATCATTACATGTCATGTTACCCCAAATCGGTAACGTGGTATTTCATAACATAGGTAGTAGCTCATACAAAGCAACAAAAAAAATAACAAAGTGAGCTATCGTAATCAGATACGACAAATAATTTGGTTTTGCGGCATACTTGGCCTGGATAACAATCATAGATTTCTAAACGTAAGTTTCAAGGCGAGAAATAGTACGTAGTTTACTTTTATTTTAACAAAATGTTTATTTTTCAGATTTCTCTGATCACCCAATTAATAAAAAAGCGTGAAGATACTTTTTATGATCGGCAATAAAATACAAAAAGCAACTGTTTTCGCCCAGGATCGAACCGGGGGCCTTGTGCGTGTGAAGCACACGTAATAACCGCTACACTACGGAAACTTGATTTCTGGAGCTAAAATTACGCTTTATTATTATACAAACAATTTATTATAATTATTCATCTCAAGAAAATCGTCATACCTACCCGGTACCAACACTCTCAATATTCTGCGAAACGTCTACGTCACACGTTCGACCATACCTACTAACGCTGTGCACAATTCAAGTCACCCTGGAATAAGAACAACACACATTATTTGTTTCTGAACGCACCATTACCGACCTACTACAAAATAAAACAAACTAATAATAATGTTTGTCTGTCTGAAACTATTTTTTTTTTTTACTATTTTAAAATGCGTAAAAGATGTTTATCGTAACCCGGCAAAACCATATTTAGCAAATGTTTGCAAGTTTAATTTTGTGACTACTTTAGTAGGTACCTAGTTTACCGATTTATAATGGTTGACCAAAAACATATTCAAACACATTCAAATATGAAACACTGACTCATCATCACTGACATAATATGACGTAGGTAATCAGTATTGTGACGATATTTCAGAAAAATCACGGGCCAACATGCTGTTTTTTAGTTTCTAATACCACCAAAAATATAATTGCGTATTTAGAATAATTAATTACTTACTATACCTACGATAAATTAGTTACAATATAGTCTCAAATACATACTGGAGGAATATTGCAATTTTTATCAATGAAAATGCATAGCATACAAAAAATACACAAGAAATTCCGCGCGCAAATCATAGCGCGTGACAACCGAAATCAGAATGTATTAGGAATTATTTTTCTATCATAGGTTGTATTATCAAGTCCCAAACAACAAGTGAACGAAGTTTGGCAACGCTTTTTTTGTCAACGTATTCCATGTAGGAAAGGACGGCAACGTTGCATATAACCTACACTACGAGTATTGGTATTTATGTTGCCACACAACAATAATAAATAATAAGTAAAATTGTTTAAAAAAACATAGATGTCGAAGGTCATTAGTTTTATGTTATTTTATTCTTGTTTTGATACGGTTGGAAAGGAAATCCAATTATTGAACTAAGATATTGATTTATCAGAAATTATTTTGCACGCCATCTAGTGTGCCAATTTTTAAACTTCGCCTTTCGTTTGCTTGTCAAAAGTACTCAAAAGTCCCGCAGTGTCACGCACACTACTAAAGAACTGTCAATTTTTGCCGAGATTTCACTATTGTTTTTCTCAGTGAATAATGAAGTTATTGGCTAAAAACTTCGGACGCGAGCACATTTTATTGTAAAGAAGTGATAAAATGATTAGTTTTAAAGAAAGAGTGTCTGTGTTTAGTGTATAACTCTAATGAAAAATGTATGAACGGAGGGGTCGTCGCATCCACCTTAATCTTATTTTATCAAAGATGCAAGTCATTAAGCATTTTATTCTTACCTGGTGGCATTGGCGACATGGGTGACGGCGGGTTATCATCTTCAGCTAACAGTCTTGCGCTCATATTGTCTTCGACGTAACGTGATAGGAATGCCTGGGAATTAGTTTAACGAGTCATAATTGTATTTGTTTTTAGAAATTACGTGTAGCCCGTATGTACATGAACTGTATTTAAATCATAAAAAAAACATAATCATTCCCTTTAGCAATTTTTAATCGTCAACCATTTAAAGTAAGTGTACAGTTCATTGCAGTTCTTTGTCTCTGCATACTCTCGATTCTCGAAAGTCAAAAACATAAGATTTCTGCTTACCCTTAATCCGAGAGCAGGAGCGAACTCGTCGACGACAGTGTTGCGTTCGAACTTGGAATAAGATCCGTCGCGTATCGTGATGACGCCGCCGCCGCGGATGCCCACTTCCAGAGAGTACGCGCCCGCGTACACTACGCGGATCTAGCACGACAAATTTAAAAGTTTAAAGTGATTCCTTTATTGTAGCCAGCGAAGTTCGCAATTTCTTAGATTTTCTGAAAATTTATTTAAGGAAAATTTGGCACCTACTTCAACTGTACATAATAACATATTTTTTCCAATATTATAAATATATAATTGTATTATACAGATTGGAAAAAGACTACGCATAATGTAATGTAACGCACGCAAATTATGTGTGCTTATGCATGCAACATTTAAAAGTGATTTTCGTAAAAAAAAAACTTGGAACTTTGACCTTCAATAATATCACCAGAAGGTTCCAAAGTATGGTCCAAAACAAAACAAGATCGCAATGGCAAATCGGCTTCGTTAAGTGTCTTCTACACCTGTAAGGCGATTAACACACGGCACCGTACGCCGCTCCGGCATGCGGTGATGCGGTTCTCACGTCGCACTAGCCTCTATGAAATCCGCTTGAACCTTGCACACGAACACCGCACGAACGCGCGGTCGAGCGGTGTTCGAAAATCGAAATCCGCTTCACCGCTACCGCATGCCGGAGCGGCGTACGGTGCCGTGTGTTAATCGCCTTATTCCTCCACCGAGTTTTTGATCAGGAATAACATGCGTTGAACGGTACTGGCCTCCAATAACAAACTTGTTCTACTGACCTTCCGCCACGAGTGTGCCAGCAGTGTGAATGTGGGCGTGGGCATGAGCGTGCGCACGTGGTGCAGTCCGAGCTGAGGTAACGTCGGCAGCCGCGACAGCGCTAGCAACGGGCCGTATGTCTCGCGAAGCACGACTCCGAAAGACAACAGATCTTTGTGACTGCGTAATGAAACCAGACGTTCAGATTAACACTTTCACATTATAATGCACAGTGATTGTTAAATTGTGTCTGCTTTACGGACAGTCAATTTGTAATGTAATAAAAATATTGTATTCATTATTAATAATCACTAATTAATTAATCTGCAACAATGATACAACAATAATAGAGAACCGCACAGCAACGTATTCGTGGGATATGGTAACACAATATACGGTGCGTTTTTCAACGTTACCATGCACCATACCAGAGTTCAAAAATATTATTTCTTTAAAGGGTAAAAGTGTTACCTGTTAATATAATGATCCAGATGATGATGCAGCAGATGGTGTGCGTTGGCGGCGGGTTGGTGCGCGGGCGTGGCGAGCGTGTACCTCTGAGTGCTCGCGTTCCACTGCAGCACCGCCGTGGCGCGCTGCGCCGTGCCGAACCCCACCACTAGCGAACGATACGTGTACGACCGGATACACACACCCGACCATAGGGTTTCGCGCTCTGTATAAAGTAATTTATTTGTATGGTTAAGCAGCTGTCCTGATTAGCTTATCGATTACATAAATATTTCATTATTAAATCGAGTACTAATAGAGCTAATAATTTTCTTTTGATGGCAGGCCGGGGCCACCGACAGTCGTGGGGCCCTGGACACTTGCCCAGAATGCCCAGTGGAGAAGAAGGGCCTGATCCCTAGAGAATTTTCCTTAACACACAACATTGCTTCCATACGCACCCTGCGCTGGCCGGAGCATAAAGTCGTGTAGCAACGTGTGTAGGTGTACAATGGCGGCCCAGTCGGCTAGGAACGCGTCCGCAGTACGTCCTGCGTCTGTGCCCAGGTCGTATTGCAAGTACACGCAGCGACGCTCGCCTGATAGAAAGAGATACACGCAAATTATGCACAGAGTATTACAGCAGTGTTGGAAATAAATTGTGGAATCTTAAGAAGCAATCAATGATTCGCAACTATGCTCAGTGGCTAATATTTTATCACAGCACAGTGTTTCAAATAGTGCCAATACGAAATGAGAAAACTTACCCTGTTCCCGAGGATTAGTGGTGCGTACAGGTGATCCATGAAACACAATTTCAGCAGTCCACACTCTCGCCTGGTTCTTATTAGTGAGGCGGATGGTGGCGGCCAGCAGGCGCTCGCGCAGCGCGGCGGCGGCGCGTGCGCATGCGCCGCCCGGCCGCGGCAGCGCCACCACGCGCATGCCCAGCGCCGACCCGCTCCACTCCGGTTGAACACCGCCGTGAGTCACGCCTCGACTCGCCAACTGGACAACACAATATATTCTCAATACAAAATCTATTGATTTACACTATTTACTGTAAGCCACGATTTCCAATAATATATTTACTTCCGCAACTAATTTGCATTGAATGCACTTATCTTAAGACACTTTTAATACTTTCTTACTGTTATACACTATATTGACATAAACAGCATGGGACATAACGGGTACTTAAATTCAGTTGTGCGGTTGTGCATATTCGCGGGTACAACTGAGTAAAAAGGCGACTTGCGTTAGTTTAGTGAGATCACATCGTTACCTCTTGCGCGAGGCTCACGAAGGGTACCCGTTCGTCGGCGGCCGCCACTACGTGCGCGAGGTCCGGCAGGAAGTACGCCGGCTGACGCACGCGCACTGCACGCTGCGACGCCGCTGACAACTTGCGTTTGCCGGGCTGCATACCTGAGTAACGCGTTTTAATATTGTTAGATAGAATGAGATAACCTATACACAAGAAATTCACTCTAAAATAAGAAGTTGAGATACCGTTCGTTGCGTATTAAAACCTATACTTGACTATGAATATAGTGTGATTCAAACATAAGCACTTCTGTGGCCCCTAAAGAGCTTACACGTATTTATTTGCTGTGGATTTTGTATAAACATCAGAACAAATATTTAATCTTTAATTACTACATACATACATATACTCACGCCTTTAATTAATTACTTTTTCCTTCAAAGTTGAATGCATAACAATAACTATTCTATTTATTTTTCTATTGTACATGTAGTGTAGGCATAGTTTTATTTTGTTTACCGGGTGTATCCAGCGGCGTGAACGGTCCGTGAGTAAGAGTGAACGTGTCCAGTTCAACTAAAGAGTCGAGTTTCAAGTAGGCGCGCGGCGCAGTAGCCGGCGTTGAGGTACTGCTGGCGGACGCCTACAAAGTACAAAATATACTGTAGTACACATTACCTTATGTAGGTACTCAAGAAATTTGCTCTTTATGACCCTCTTTACAAGGTGTATTTTTGTTTGTGCTTACTTCGTCCTCGCACTCCTCGGGCGTGCACCGCTTGGCGCCGGCGAGGTGGAAGGACAGTGCTACAGAACAAGCGCTGCCGCTGTTGGAACTGTTGCTCGTCGTCGCGGTGCTGCCCGCAGCCACCTCTTTCATTTCTACTATCTATATAAAACGTTTTTGATTAAAAGTAGGAATGACAGACTTGTTCTAAGAAAAGTCTTGAGCCTGAATGTAATGGCTATTTGTGAGAAAAAAGACAAAAGATGTAAGTATGACCTATGGATTGTGAGAAAGAGTAATGTAGGTACTACAGGCTAGAAAGGGGATAAATACAGAGATGACGGCCGATTGACATGAAAGAAAAAATCATGATGGGATAAGAGCAAGAGAATCATTATGAAGCTTTATATAAGGGGTCCTCAAACAGTGGGTTGCGACACCCGAGCTATCCCGAGGGGGACATGGGACGATAACGGTAGGGCACAGGCGCACAGGTCACCGACACATGACGTCCTTCTCATTGATTGTAGTACACAATCTACTGTTATATTACTTATATTGTCTAATAAATAATATCATTAAGAATATAATAATAATATAATATAATTATATAATCTTTAGAGATTTCTTTAATTAAAAAGAAATAAAATAACAAAAGTAAACTTGTCTGCTAGAGCTACACACGAAAATTTTCTTTTAGTAAGGCGTCTCATTATTAAATAATTCAAGTAAAAAGTATGGTATGTCTCACCAGTATATGATCGGTATGTCTGTGCAGCGTGACATAGAGTCGGTCGGTAGACAGCTTGCTGAGCGGATGGTCCGGGCCGTGCAGGAACGGGAGGTGCTCGCACACGGTCGCTGGCAGGTGCTGTAACGTCTTCTCGCAACGACGAGATACCATCCAGAACCTGAGACATTTGTTATGCTGTTTTTTCAAATGACACTTTAGTTAATAATTCCCTGACAAGCTCCCAGCGTCTGTTTCACCTTAAATTAGGTCACAGCAATAGAAAAGTTTGTCTTGAGTTTGTCGTTTATGAAAATCGTGATTATAAAACTGGCACAATTTTTATTTCTTTCTTTTTGTAATTTAAATCTTGTTAGTTATTACCACCAGTTATGGTTAACGGAAAAGGTTCTACATCTTACCTTAGTTGCGTTAGCAGCGTCTTGATAAGCGTGACGTTCGTAGCGGCGAGTGCGTTGGCGAGCTCGGGCATGCGCGGCGTGCCGGGGTAGGCGGGCACTCGAGCACGCAAGCGGCCACCGTGTGCGCCTACGCATATTAACAGCTGTTCTGCGCGTAAGCACGGTGATACTACTGAGCATGCCAGTACACATGGCCAGCCGCTCACACTGCACTCCACCTGATGAATAAGTTATAAGTTGCATACTATTTGACAATAACATATAAAATCAACTGCTTTTGTTTGGCTGTTCTAGTTTAAGCTCAAGTAAAGAGATTTTGAGTCTACGTTAAAACAATCAGAGCTGTGACTCTGTGAGGCTTATATGTACTTACCCCCATGTCATTGAGCAGTACTTTGAGGTCATTGAGCCGTTGTCGAGAGCGCACGTGCACGGTGTGTGCCAGCAGGCGCTCCATGGAGGGCGCGTGCGGCGTGAGCGCGCTGGCCACGCGCTCGCCGCCCGCCAGCGCCGGCACGTGCCACACGCTCAGCTGCGAGCCTTCCGCGCCGATAATGAGACGGTATCCTAGCTCGCAACCAAGCTCTCTGAGGAAAAGCATTACTTTTCAATGTGATCTGCTGATCACACACATCTTAGTCGAAATGCTGGACGTAGTTGTCACTCAAATTGCGAAACTACACTCAGTTCTAGTTCTGCATGCAGTCTTAGAGGGCTTTTCGAAGTTGTCGTTCCGTCATGATTTTAATTCAATCTTAGACTGCAAACACACTAACGAAATACTACCAGATTTGTGAATAAAAACGTGAAAACTTACCTCCAATACGAAACCTGCAGCTTCTGTCCGGGCGTGTATCTATCCACTTGTAGGTGCTTGGACAAGCGGTCGCGACACAGCCTTAACGTCTGTGTGTATAATAGCTCCAGCGAGAGCGAGCGACAGAAGTAGCGCAGCGCGGTCAACGCACCACTCAGACCCGCCGCAGCTAAACGCGCCTGCGCAACGCCGCGTAACCATGCCAGTTGGGAACTGTGTACTAAGGGCTTGCCCTCTGAAATTTTTTTTTGATATTAGTATATTTGATATTATTAGTATTGATATTAGTAGAGTACTTAATAGTAATTCAGTTGTTTACTTCTTAGGCTTTGCAGAGAAAGGCCGAAGAGTGCAGACCAGATATTGTTCTACTGACATTTTAACTTTATTATGAGTGCTTTATAGATAAAATTGTATGTATATCAGTAGAGATATCAAAATCATCAAATAGCTAAAATAGTGCTTCTCGACCGAACATTTGAACCTGTTTAGAACCTTACCTCCGGTTTCGCTATCTTGTATCAATATAGCAATATCCAACAAACGCCACGGCAAGTTGGGTGCATCGCCCATTACAGTGAGGGACACACTGAATTCCTGACCCACAGTAAACGTAGCGCGCCCATTTTCCACCTACAAGAAAGGATAGCTTATTTACACTGAATACATTTATTTCTACTTTTATTATTAGGTCAGTAGAAGCTTTATCAACTTTGGGCACAATAGAGCATTTTCTATATATCTTATTGCTAAGTTCGCCTGTTGACGGCCTCAGCAAAAATGAATAATCAACTTTATTGTTACACCATATTGTTTTCATTGGTCATAAAAAGACACACATAATAATTACACACCTAAATTATTGATTGATTTCGGAAAATTACATTAGTTACAGATAAAATTCATACATTCTACTCTCAGAGCATACCGATCATGTAATCATACCTTCAAGTTCCTAATATCACTGGGCAAGGATGCAGTGGTAAGGCGTTGACGCACAACATGCGCTAGCGCACGCAACGTGGTGCGGCGCTCGCCGGCCGTTAACGACGGAGGGGGAACCAGCCGCTCCCTGATCACTGCTGGCAGTCTACTGTATGTGCCCAATGTCAATACTTCCACTGCAGCAGCCATGTGGAAAGTTGGTAACCTGGATATAGAAAAAAGTCAGGTAAAATGGTGCTGCCCTACCTGGAAGTCCTGGAACCTATACTACTATCAAAAAAGGTAAAACTGATTATTTGTAATCTCTGGAAATACCTAACATCACAATTTGTTTATTATTATCAACTAGCTTCCGCCCGCGACTTTGTCCGCGTGGAAGTCATGTATACCTTAAACCCAGCTCCAAACAGACTGCAAACAACAGCAAACTGTATTGACAGCTGTAGATATTTAAATACTGCTACTAACAACTGTGAAAAAGGGTTTAAGAGATACCCTATAATATAGATTTTCATCATTGTGTTTTGGAATTTTTAAATATTTTTCAGTTTCAGAATACATATTCTGTGTAGGTTAACTAGATTTAGGTTGCTTCCGGCCATTAGGCAATCCATCCTTGCTTTAAGATAATTAAATGATTGTCTCTGATATTTCACAGGAATTATTAGAGACAATTCATTACTCTCAACTCTATAAAAACAACTTACTAATTAACAAAATAAAATGTTTAACTCAAGAAAGACAAACAGTCAAACAAGCCTACACATAATTATTTTGTTAGTATTATCCACCCAAGATGCATTACATAAGCTAGGGCTCTTAATAGTGAAGTTTTGCAAAGAGTAGTAGTGTGCACAGGAATGCATGCAAAACATTGCACTATCGGCTGCATGCATGTATAGAGGTAGAGGCAGTATTTAAAGTTGCAACATTTTGCAACATTTCAAACTTGTTTTTGTAAAAAACAAAAAATAGTTGGAACTTTGACCTACAGTATCTCCATAACCAGAAACCCATGATGGAAAGAACATGTTACTTTCCGCTTAGTGAAGCGTGTTTTAACACCCATTATAAGCTAGATTGATTTACAGAGCAACCTCTCTAATAGACATGAATTGCTACTCTTCAGTAAACTACCTATCTACCAAATCTCATGCAAGCTGGTGTGATTGGTTGACCTTGATAACAATAATCAGCCATATCAGTTACTTCAGCCATTGAATATATATGTACTTTGTACCACCAGCTTATAGCATCAAAAAACAAACCTTGCATGTACTAGTGTCTCTCGGGCAACTCGTGCCAAAACATCAGCCGTCTCAACAAACAACAAGGCTTGCTTATCAAGAAATGCCATAATGTGTGCAGAACGGTCCACTTTTGTAGCACTGCTTGCCCATTTCACCAGAGCTAACAAGCGCACAAATAACTGCCGTGTTCGCGCACTGAACTTGTATATCTCAATTTTACGCTCCATGTCCGTTTTACGGGGTAAACTGTAATAGAAAATCATTATTATCAATCCTGTTACAGATTTAGAATGTTGACTATTTTAAAGCATACTTACAGCTCAGCTAATACAGTGAGTTCATCGTAAGTCCTCTGTACGATAAAATCTATAAGTAATGCCAGAGATATGGAGCCACCCCGGGCTCCTCCACCTTCAGCACCTTGGGTGCATCCTTCTATTGCCACAGGCACCATGGTGATGGTTGGTGATTGCCGATATAGCCACACCTACTTCAATTAATTTATGAATTATTAACTCTAGTTATGAATGGACACATTTTTTCGAGTGCTATTATTGACAGTAGATTATATTTGTATGAGAAAAACTGTAACAGAAATGCGACACTTCTCATGGGGACTGTCACGTCTATCACCACTAGGGATGTGATGTGAGGGACGTATTTACCAAAGACTACAATATATAAACGGGTATTTACCGTACTTACTTAGTACGGTAAATAGTACGGCTTACTAGGTAGGTAGGTAGGTAGTAAACCTAGTACGGCGTACTAGGTTTGTAAACCAGTGCTTTGAGTGTGGAACCTTTCTCTTTCTGCGTCCCTTTTTGTTCTCTTATTATTAAATTATTCGATATAAAAAGAGTGATCGCCCAGGACTACCCTTTTTGCCGACGACGCATAGTTATGATCATTACAATAGAATCCGAGTAATTTACAAACAAAAAATCATGTACATGAATAAAAAAAAATAGAGATTCGTTACTACGTCTTAATTACGTCATGGTAAAATACCGTTAAAAAAAAAGTTCTGTTTCAAGTCCTATGCCTGTGATTAACGAAGCAGGAAGGAAAGATTTCATTTCATCTATCAAATACCCTACAATATTGTGGCACGATACAAATGAGACCGAATACCGTCAAATAGTTTCATGTTTTTTTAAACCGGTTTTTCTATGTACGTATTTTATATACTCGTACTTGGAAACTTTGGTATCGAATATTGCAAGTATATCACTCATCATACTACACTAGTGAATAGAGAATGAGAACGAATGAGTGAAATATATTACATGATACAATAAATGAAAATGGAATCAAACGATCGCATCGCTGGGACCCCTATAAGGTATATATGTTCTGTGGCTGGGACCCTTGGCCCTTGCGCATAGAGTAAACTTGAGTTAAGTAATATAACGGGTACCCTTGCGGCTCAAGCGAATGGAGAAGAAGAATATAATCTTGATAATAAGCAGAAATCGATTAAATTCTTATCTACTTCACTCATGACATGCCCGTTTCATTAGTTTTCAATTATTAAGACTATGAATTTTCGGTGCAAATCTGTGGTCAATATGGAATGGTTCGTAAAAACGAATGAATCTGGAATCAATATGTTCCGTTTTACATGTATTTCTTTTTTTTCAGCTGCTGTTAAAACAAAATCGACATTTTTCATAGTTATTGCAGAGAGATTTTACAAATCTTTTAGCATTTAATACAATTTCACCTTAAATTTTCTATACCATACAAAACGACAAAGTCAAGAATTTTTTTTAATCGAAATCAGATTTGAAATGATTTGTTAAATGGAACGTACTGTTGGCTGTTTGACAGCAGACAACCTTTTCCCAGGTTATCTTGGTAGTTCATAGCGGCGCTGCTTGCGTAGGACAATGTCAAAATTACGTCCAATTCAGTACATTTCAATTTAGTTTCATAGTTCGCCGCCTTCCAAGGTGTACTAGACTTTCAATAGATGTTCCATTGATAAAAAAAATTGGTGATTAAGTGATGATATCTTACAGAACAGCCCTGTACACTGATTCGTTGATAAAACTTCGTTACCTTCTGGTTCTGTCTCTGTATATTATGAACAAATAAAGTAATCGGTTGTCTCTTGGTCTCGGGATCAAGATAGTTTAAAAAAGTGAACAGTTAAATTGTGCTGAAAGAAAACCAAAAGTTCCTATACTATTTCGGCGTGATTACAAGTATTTCTGTGGTGTACTTTTATAACCAATGTCGTAAAATATTTTTACGTTACATTGCATAAAAAAGCTGGTGTTATTCAATGTTCTTAGCCAAATTACATGAACAATATCCTTAAAAGGAGCGCATTTTTTCGCTACAATTATTTTGCTAGGAACTTGTGCAGATCACGAGTAAATTTTCATTTCACTCAAGTAGCTAGAATGGGTTTGTTAAGTGAAGGAAGTCCTCTGTCTTGGGATGAGACGAAGTCTTTAGCGGAGCATGTCCGTCAGCACGGCATCGAGCAGTTCATTAACCTGTATTGCAAACTTCAAGAGCGCACAGGAGATGTGCTCAAATGGGGAGATGAGGTTTGTTTACATTCAGTATTGATCTTTTATTTTCACCTAAAAATGCTAGTATATCATTTTCGTAAACCATGCTCGATTTATTTTATTTTATTACCTATATATTTTATCCTAAGATATTTATTTTACACTAAAATATTAACAATAAATTAGTATTATTTTACGGTAATGATAATAATAGGTATAACATACCTATTATTAGGTGGTTACTATATTATTGATAAATATTTTTATAAATATTTAATTCAATTATAAATATTAGCTGTATGCATTTTATCATAATCCCAAACTCAAAACACATTTATTTGAATTGTACAGAAATAATCAATCTGCACAGCATGTAGCAACTTGTTTCTGAAAATAACTGAGTATATTATGCCAGTATAAAAAAAATATTATTAGTTTTTAAATGATTTATGAGATCACTGATTATTTCATAATAATTAAAATTATGTTGTAAGGTGTATGTGATTCATGAGAGTATTAATATAATTAAATATTAAAACAGCCTCTTTAATCTAGTCTGTAGTGGTTATAAGAATATCAGCTATGAAGCCTGGGTACAATCCCAAGGTATGGCAAACTCCTGCCAGGGTTGCAGATTTGGTTCGAAAGAGCCACCACTGCCCTGGAACACAAAGGGCATTAGGATGAACTCAGATGGGTTTTTGCCAGTAAGAGTCTGACACTCCCTTTTAGCTCCACCCAGAGGGGAAGAAGTAATTTGATTGTTTCCCATCCTTAAAAAAGAAAAGGTAGGGCAAATAAAATTGTTAATGATTAGGAAATTTTACAGTCTCGATGGCCTAAGTATTAAAAATAGGCACCATAAACATGGTGGTTAGGTATAACCTAACTGACAAAATGTGGGTGAGCAGTAGCGCAATATAATTGAAGAATTGATTTTACAATTATAGGTTGTTCAGAAGGGTATGCAGTAGCCTACCCTTTTGTACTACCTCTTCAATTGTGATGTTATGTTATTATTCAATTAGTTAATTGATTATAACTTTTTCAGGTGGAGTACATAATAGTAAAGTTTGATGATGAGAAACAGCGAGCCACAGTGAGCCTCAGAGCCAATGAGCTGCTGCCTACACTACAGGAGACAGAATTAAATGATCCTCAAAGTAAGTATTATTTTATCTTTAATTAAATTTTCTTTCATACATGAAATATCTTCAAACAATTTAAAAGACTTGCATAATATGCTAGTCAATAATTATCAATAATTGTCAATATACTAAGCTTTTACAAAGCATTTTTATAATCTTTATTAAATGTTTAGTACTTTACAATTAGGTTTCATAAAAATGCGAATTAATGTTACAGTAACATTAAAGTGTAACAAAACGTGAAAATGATGTTGAAAAATTTACTTTTTTAATGTAAAAGGATTTTCTTAATTATCATCTTAGTTAACACCCACTACAGTCACTGTAATAAATTATTACATTGCAACAAATATTTAAGTACTACAAATACTATTATAGAAAAAAGTACTATCAAAGACTTGTGTTTTTTAAACCAAACATTCTTATAAGGAAAATAACAGCCCAATACATTTTTTTAACATAACTAATAATCTACATAGTAAACAAAATTTGGTTCATGCTACAACATGACATACTTATGACTCAATACACTTCAGATAAAATCTGATAATATGATAACAAATAATCTAAACTTTTCAAGTCATGCCTTGAGAGTGAGTTAAATACTTCGTTACGACGACAGCAAAAACTGCTGTTCCGCGGCCTTGCAGTCATGATCATGACAGGCAATTAATATTTTGTATCAATTCAACTTATCTACTGCGATTATTTATTGGCCTTACAGTCGGTGAACATTTTATAAGAGTAGATGTACGCTATAACCTACTCCCGCGTAATTATTTAGGACTAGCTTTTGCTCCCGACTACGTCCGCGTGGAACTTGTTTATATCGTACTTGCATACCAACTTTCACCCCCCTTTTCACCGCCTTAGGGGGTGATTTCCGGGATAAAAACTATCTTATGTCCTTCCTCGGATCTTAAACTATGTCCATGCCAAATTTCATCAAAATCGATTCAGCAGTTTAAGCGTGAAGAGGTAACAGGCAGACATACTTTCGCATTTATAATATTAGTATGGATTATTATTAACTCTTATTTTGCTATAAGGCTCGACTCAATCGACTCTCAGTACTATCAGCAAGCTACATAATTATTATAACGAGTAGCAAGGTCTCGGCTCGGCCCGTTTTGGAAATATCCTAAGAAAAAATAATATTCGTCCTAAACATTTTGTTGTTTTATTAAAATCGTATTTTAAACTAGCTTATGCCTGCGATTTCGTTTACGTGAATGTTGGTTATCATGAGGTTGTATTTTTACTTGCGAAAAACTATAATTATTTTTCTTAAAGGAGAATGGCGAGAGTACACGTAATTTGGGACCCAGTGATAGAAGTAGTGTGTAATATTGAAACTGATTTGCAGTTAAAGAACGACTTAAGGCTAACCAAAAATCAAATGGAAAGTAGTTTGAAAAAGTTGGGAGAAAAAAAAAATGAAAGGTGGAAGATTATAACCTAAAATAATCTATGACTCGCAATTATTGGTTATTATTTATTTTACATACTATATTATTATTATTTATTTTTATTCCGATGCTAATTATCAGTCATATACCCGTTTAGCCAGATTCACCAGTAATTAATATTTTTGCATAATAGGTATCACAGGATAAGGAGGCAGCTTTATATCTCCTGGAATATTCTTTAAAAGCACAGTTGATGTACTTTTATCTACATTTACCAGAGTATTGTTGAATAAAACAACATTTATTTATTTAAAAACTTTTATTTATTTTGTAATTATGTACTTGTAAAATATTCAAGACATACAAACATTGTATCTTCCTTTAATCTTGTTTTGCGTTCCTAGATAGTATTTTATAATAAATAATCTTTTTACCTAATCAAAAGATTATCTAAGAAGCTAGCTGGTGCAGCGACATAGCTTTGGTGTCTGGGATAATCCACGTACCGCAAAATGCTCGTACCATATGAGCAAGAGTCCACATTTATGTCCAATGGCGATAACAACAACAAGAGCAGAGTTTCTGTGAGAACTGTCCACCACTCTGCCTGCAAATAGCATGGCACACATATTTTATTGTTAAAGATTAACTGAAACAATAAACAAGTAAAAAGTTGACAAAAATACAAATAAGTACAATGTAAAAATAATAATATGGATAAAAAGAATATTTATTAATTTCATAACCAACCTGTCGGGGTGTTTGACCATATCTTTTGGTCAATAAAAATAGTTAAAAATACTGCTTGATAAAACTTAAACCATTTTTATTCCTGTTATAAAATAATTAATCTTAATTTGACATCTTTGTTATATAGAGTTTCCATGGTTACGGTATGACATTACACTTTACTTTCTTTTTAGGTTTTATTTTTTCAAGCATAAATACTTTTTACATATTAATGTAAAAAGTATTTATGCTCGACATTAAACACGGGGTCTTATCCATTCAGATATTATTATAATGTTTTCTATTCGGATTACCATTTCAGTCATGTCAGGACGAAGAAACTGATTTTCAACTACTCCTTATTCTCAAAATAGATTGCCACATGCATCACAGACATTACAATGGTCGAGTTGTTAGTTGTTGTAGGGTTTCTTGTTCAAAAATTCAACAAATTAGTTCACATATATACTCACATCGCGCGGGTACACCCATCTGTGTGTATGGGCAGCGATGTCTTCTGTGTAATTATTTACAATAATGCACCGCATTTGAACAGTTTGACAAAGTCCAAATCACTTGCAAATCGTCATCCAGTAGTAAATGCCGTAATTTAGGTTGGTATACAGCATAATCAGTCCAAAGGTAAAGCCAAGTCGTCAAGAATTTACAAAATCGCCGATATATTATTTGTTTTTTACAACGCTAACCGTTGAAAATAGTGTTGCCTATCGATAGTCGACTATCGCTAAACTATCGATAGCCTATCGATAGTATCCATATTATCTATAGATAGTATGATACAGTTTACGTATTTTTATAATGATATACAAAAATAGTATCGAAAGTATTAGTTCCGATAATATCGATACTATCGAAGTCCAGCATATGTTTAGGAACAATACTGTCGATAGTATTGATGATATCGATAGTGTGAGCTATCGAAAAAACTATCGATGTTGTAATACTATTGATAGATTTACAAACTATCATTAGTATCGATAGTATTACTTTAAAAAATCGATATACTATTGATAGTATTATCATGTAATAGTATCGATCCTATCGATACTCTCGATTCCAATCAATAGTACAATTAGTTAATTTGTGATATCGATAGTATCAGTGGTTTAGCATTGTTACTAGTTTTCGAGGTCATCTATCGATAGAGAAACTATCGACAGTTGGGCAACTCTAGTTGAAAACAAAAATGTCAACAAAAATGCCGTCACTGTCAATTTGATACTGACGTTCCGTTTCTCCGTTTCATGTAATCCATTACGTATGATGTATCAAAATAATGAGTCTTATTTTTTTTTACGGTCTATTTACATGGTTCGTATGTTTCATCGTTATGGGTTTTCAGAATATTTAACAACTTTTTAACAAGATGTATAAGTATAAAAGAAGGAAAATCACCAAGCGAAAACGAACTACTTTTTATCTAATCATTAGCCTAAAAAGGAGTGTAACTGTAAGTTTCGTTTAGAAACTGCACGATGATTATTTTTTATTAAATAGGGATAATTGATAACTTTTGATTCCCGTTTTGTAAAAACTTAGTATTTTTTTTGTATAACACTTATTAACTTGATATTATAATTGATATAAATTAGACCTTGCACAGTGCTCCATTAATTTTGGGTCCGCTCTCGCCATCCTTCTTTAATAAAAGTTGCATATTATTATGCTACTCCATACAACAGCTATCTGCCAGTGAAATTCCCGACAAAATCGGTCCAGCGTTTTCGGAGTTTAGCCAGAACAAATAGACAGACACACAAACAGAATTTAACGGTAATGCGAAACTGCACTACATATAAGTTTAACATAAAAATTAACTACTTAGATGATAACTTCATAATCAGCATACAATTTTGATTTGTGAAACTATCAGATAGAATGATTACCTAATAAAACAAATCCTTTTTTATTTATTTATCTTTATGTCATTTTAATTATGCGGAAGATAAAGTTGACGTAACAAAAAAGACCTTCATGATTTACATGATTAATGTCACTAGCTTATGCCCGCGACTTCGTCCGCGTCAAAGTTGACTTCTTCATGTAAACTTTGGACCCCCGTTTCAACCCCTTAGGACAGGGGTTCCCAAACTTATTTTGTCTACTGCCCACTTTGAGAATAAATTATTTTCTAGCGCCCCCATTTTTTCACATACTTAAAAACCACCGACTAGATAAAATTAGGTACAAATCGCTCTCCAAGAATCTACACCACGCCCCGATTTTTTTTCTGGGTCTCTTAACGCCCACTTTAGGCCTGCAGCGCCCACAAGGGGGCGTTATCGCCCACTTTGAGAAAGGCTGCCTTAGGGGGTGAATTTTGTAAAATCCATTCTTAGCGGGCGTCAACTAACTATAAACTACCTCCCTGCCAAATCGATGATAGATTAGCTTCTGTCCGCGACTTCGTCTTCGTCGAAGACAAAGTCAAATCCGTTCTTAGCTTACATCTCCTGCCAATTTTCAGCTTCACAAATTAAGTAGTGTTCGAGATTTCGTTCTTTTGATTTTTTAAAATAATAGATTCAAAAACCACGACCAAAAATGTCCTGAATGATTATTTAGGGCGGCGCGGGCGCTTACTACTAAGCTCGCTGTATAAATATATCTTCCCATGTAGACGTTTTATAGCGTGATACTTTCCGGAAGAAGCTGAGTTTTGCTTAACAGATGTGCGTATAAATTCAAATTCTTGTGTAACTGCCTCGTTGGTCTAGTGGTCGCAAAGCGCGACTGCTGAGCATGAGGTCTTGGGTTCGATTCCTAGGTCGGGCAGTGTTGTTGGGCTTTTCCATCAGGAATTTCTCAGTAGCAGCCTCGGAGTCTGGATTTGTGCCCATTCGATGGCAATAGGCTCCATTATATGGGACTTAAATAACTGTCGAAATGTGGGTGTACTAATGGGTACACCTCTGCCTAACCCTTCGGGGATTACAGGCGTGATGTTATGTGTCTTGTGTAAAGAGCATAGTACATAATTTTATACTTAAATAATTATCATGAATACCCACAAAAAATACGACGATTCATTAGTTTGACCACCATTACTCTTATACGTTACGAAAATATCACATTAGTAATGATAAAAAGATCTATTTTTATGTAGTCATGCCGACCATGTTAGTTACATACAATGACACAGCAAAATCTTGTTGTCGTATGACGTCATGAATATGACAAGGCCGATCAATATTTTGTACTGTACTATCAATGCAGCAGTAGGTGAACATTTGTGAACCCACTTATATTTGTACTGTACTGCTAGCTAGTACGCCCACTCATTAGCGTCTTTCGCCTAGTGAAATGTAAAGACCCTAGACAATGACAATAAAACACGATATTATGTTGTCTGTAAATATGCCATGCCTTAGAACAACATTCTAAGACACATTTTAATAGTCAAACAAGACGAGACAACAACGAGTATAATTATTCGACTAGGTACTTACTCTACTTTCGGAACCTCGAAGCAGTGAGTCTTAGCTAACCGCTTTTCCTTTCATCCAGCGCACATCGCAGCTGGGTAGTTTTTTTACTAGTCACTAACCTTTAGCATAAACTATCGAGCGCTTGCAAATATTTTGGCTACTATGGAAAATAAGAGAATGGAGGCATATTTGATAAAAACTCCAAGATAACAATATTATCGCAATCAAAATCATTCCTATCTAGATTTTAATACCTATCTATTGTGTTGTCACTTAGAAGACATTAGACAATCAAATGTGTAGAATACGTCATTAGTTTACTATTGTAGGTACCTTTAATGTTGATTATATTCTCATAAGTACGTACCTACTACGTTATCTTGTCTGACGTTATACAGATATTTCATCCCTTTGTGAGAACCTATGCTTTTGATTTAAATAATAAAAAATACCGTAAATATGGATGAAACAAAAACATCTAGGTATTTACCAAGAAGAAAGTTTGGCCGCAACTGGTCGTAGGTACTTCCGGTCGTGCGGCCAATCTTTCTGCTTCAAGCTTCTGCGACCAAAGTCGTGGTTGCGTATTATGCGAGGTCCCTTTTTTTTTTTTTTTAGGTGGTAAAAATCATCAAATGACTCCTTCCGCCCTGGGTGGGGTGGAAGGGACTGTCAGACTTTTACTGACTAAAAAACCACCCTGTTCCTTCTGTTGCCCTTTACGTTCCGGGGCCACGGTATCCTGTTAAAACGTCCCGCAACCCCGGCAGGCGTTTGGCCCCTATTGGGGCCCCGTCCCTGATGCGAGGTCCCTTACACGTTATTTTCCCCTATTGGCTTTGCCTGCTTAATGCATGTCATGCACTTACTATAATTATCTGCATTCGTCAATGTATAACTAATTCGTAATGCGTAGGACGGAAGTGTCGCCTTGCGTGTTTCATAAACCGTGTAAGCACCTACTGCTTAATTACAATTTATCAACATCATTGTGACTGTCGTGATTTTTTTGCCTCTTACGCGGAATCTTGCTAAATAGATAACAGATGCATGTATCTATTCAAGATTCAGCGCCTACTACTAGTACCCTAGTAGGCGTGCTACTTTTATTCCATGAGTTTGTTCCTACTCCTAGACTACTCTTGGGGTGTTGTAGATATAGTAGTAAAGTAATGACCAAGCAGCATCTTTCGCCGTTCTGATCACCAACCTGCTAAGCGTTTTGTTGCTAGAATTTTCTGTTATAAATATATTAATAGGTAGTAACAGCACAGAATAGCTATTCTGTGGTAACAGTGTAAAGCCGAGCGTCCACCGCCGGCTAAACTAAGTTAGTTTAGCTTAGCTCGCATAGTTGAGCCAGTTTTTCATACATGTGCGTCCACCGCAAACTATGCCAGCTACGTGAAATTAAATACTGGCTCAACTATGCGAGCTAAGCTAAACTAACTTAGTTTAGCCGGCGGTGGACGTTCGGCTTCACACACAGTGTACAATATAGTTGTACTACCTGTAATAAATATGTTTGTTTATCATTTAACATAGTAGACACAGGGCGTCTTATTGACTTATGGGTCATTATGCATTAGGACGCATAATTTATTAATCATTGCATAAGTCATGGCCCGTCCTTTATTTGCAAATGTGCATATTTTTAAAGCAACTACCTATCTATCTATCTTGTATCTATTATAGATATACGTCAATAGATATGATATGATAGATATACGTCAAATTAAATGGCTAAATGTGTTGCTAAGCGCAATACTCGAAAACGGCTGTACCGTTTCGGCTGATTCTTTTCTTATTGTGTCCGTAATTTACCGGACAAGGTTTATATAATAATATGAAGAGAGATGAGATGTTTTTTTTAAAGTCGTAAAACATTATTCCAATTTGTCATCTTTGCAGATTAGAATACTCAATAATTATTTGCACAATCCTTATCTTTATACAATTGTCATAAAATTTGAATTTACTAAAACAAAGGTCTTAAAATTAGGACTAAAGTAAAGTAGTCCAAATAGAACGTAAAGGTGGTATTTAAACAATGTCGAGGCGCGAATCCGCGAATCTCTGAATAAATAAACTGAAGAATAACCTTAAGATTTAAGAACAACTTGTAATCTTATTTTTAACTATAACGGAGCTTAGGTCGATGTCAAAAAATGCCTTCTTTGTTTTAGATGCAAAGTCCCTCTGGCGACCTGAGTATGGATCATACATGGTAGAAGGAACCCCTGGCCGACCGTACGGTGGGCTTCTAGCGCATTTTAATATTGTGGAGGCGAACATGCAGTACCGCAGAGCCGAAGTTTCACACTTATTACCCCCGGGAGAAGTTATTATGAGCATAACGAATTTTCCAAGGTAAAGTAAGTTACTTTATTAAAGTGGGTGGTTTATGTTCGTCTTATTTAAGGTTCTGCGCAATATGCCTTTACCTTCTCTTTCTATTTGCCATTTTCTTCATTTTAGTGTTTAACTATGTTGATCATAGCCTTAGCGAAGTTTTAGTTATAATCAGATTTTTGCATGTAGGTAATTTGGTTACTAAACTGAGCATGACGGTGCAGTTTGCAAACTTTGTACCATAGGGTAACATTTTTGTAAAACCTTGTTAATTAACTAACCACTGGTTCGTCACTCATGCTTTATCCTTTACTTCAATTAGCTTGACTGGCAGTTTTTGCTAAGTTAAGGCTCAAAACTTATTAGTTATGAGCCTTAACTTAACAAAAACCACCTGTATGATTCTACAGGTGGTTTTTGTGTCTAATTCCTTAAAGAATTGACAACTAGCTACGACTCCAGGGTTAAGCGCTTAGAACTGTAGCTTATAACTCAGCTGATAAAACTACAAACTTACCAACAGGTAAAGGGTCGATTTCACGAGACGAATTAATTTGACACTTTTTTTTCGTTATCTGCAAATACCCGTTTTATTGCTAACTGTCGGTTTATAACGTTTACTTTAATGAAGTTATGTACGTAAATGAAAAAATCACGGTGCGTATCTACTTAGAAGTGACAAAAAATCAAAATCAAGGTAACACGAATGAGTTACCTGGGAACACGAATGAAATTCTCATTACACAAATGAAGTCTGCATGACACGAATGATATTGGCTAACCGAACCACCATAATTAATGATTATGATAATTTTTAGGTTTTCACCAGCACCCTAGAAGAAGTCTTTAAGACGCTGGCAGCAGCCAAATGGGAGGAAAATAGTATTGTTATCGGCGAAACGAGACTAACCAACCTACGTTTCGCCGATGATATTGTCATCTTTTCCCCCTCAGCCACAGGACTAGAACAAATGCTAATAGACCTCAGCACTACGAGCCTTGAGGTTGGACTTAAGATGAACATGTGAAAGACTAAGCTCATGACCATCAGTTCCACAAGAAACATACACGTAGGCGGGGAGAATATACAATATGTCCAGGAATATCTTTACGTGGGCCAAGTAGTCTCTTTCCAGGCAAGGCAAGATAATGAAATTGCGCGCCGAATAGAAAATGCCTGGAAGAGCCACTGGTCCATGAAAGAACAATTCAAGGGTTTCCTACCAATGTCACTGAAGCACAAGCTAATGAACATGTGTATTCCCCCCATCTTGACCTACGGTGCACAAACTTGGTCTTTGACTAACATCCAAAAGTCCAAACTCAAGGTTTCAAAACGTGCTATGGAGCGCAGCATACTTGGTGTTAAACTAACAGATCGCGTTCGAAACACCACCTTGCGCTCCAAAACACAGATCATTGACGTGGCTCAAAAGGCTGCCCAGCTAAAATGGGACTGCCGGACTGGGCTGGACATGTTTGTCGCATGTCGAACGATCAATGGGCCCGTAGAGCCCAAGATTGGTGCCTTGAAATGGCGAGACGGAGACGCGGCAGACCACGAAGAAGATGGCGGGATGACCTGGTCAACATTCTTGAGGATTGGCAAGACGTGGCGCAAGATCGCGATAGATGGAAGGAATGGAGAGAGGCCTTTGCCCAGCAGTGGGACAGTACGGGCTAGTTATTTAAATATATTAGGTTCTTAACACGCTTTTATTAGGTCGACTTGTTTGTATCTAACTATGTAATGGACTCTTAGGTAACTAATTTAACCATCTTCCAAGGATCGTAGCGTCCGCGTCATGAAAATTAGCAGCTGTATGTAAATCTGATGACAATACAATAATATGGTACTGTCGAACTGATCTGATGATGGAGCCGAGAGATATGAACTGGAACTTTATGATGGAACATCATATCATAGCCGTGTTTGGACTTGTTAGAAAGGTCTTGTAATGAACTTTGACCACGACTAGGTTTCATAGTCCGATGGAAGACAGGAACTGGCATTCCATGATGGAATATCGTATCATAGCCGTGTTTGGACTTGTTAAAAAGGTCTTGAACTGGTTGTGAACTTTGACCACGAACTTCCTGGCGGCAGCTGCATAAGGTCGCACAAGAGTATAACGTTTATGCCGCGAAAGGTTACCAAAGGGAACCAAAGTGCAACATTAATTTTACGTTTAACCAGTCTGTACGCCTACGCACTTAATATAGTTTCACATATTGCTCTACCTAAACTAAAACAAGATAATTTATTTTCACCATCATACAAAAATGCCCCGTTATGTGCCCGTCGTGGGCGTCTATCACACTACACGGAGACAGAAACCGCAGCGCGGGCGCAGACATGCCTCCCCGCGACGGGTGTCCGCGACGTGGCCCGCAACTTAGCACTTCTGTATGGACTGCGCGGGCGCTCGTTTAACGCAGCATTGGCCCTTAGTGTCGTCAAATTTGGTTTTAAACTTTACTTTTAAAGTTAAAAACAAGCAAAGAATCGTAACCCTCCTTTTTCGTAGTGAAGTAATAAACTGCTTCATTCGTGTCGAATGGAATTTCATTAGTGTTACTCAAAAAAGTTACACGAATGAAGTGACACGAATGACATTTTTGACAAAAACATCTGATAAATTGCGTCGTATAACATTCAGGCGCTATTAGAAGGCCACAAAATGTCCCGGTTATTTGTTATTAATCAACGTGTATGATAAAGAATTCATTGTTCAAACACTTACTATCACACTATTATAAACACGAATGATTACATTTTTGTACTCAGCACAGATATCGAGTAAAATTGTGGTATCTTACCAGAATGATGAAGCGCGTGTCTGCTCTCGCCTAACGTATACGTGCCACTAGGGTCCCTTTACGCGGCGTAGAAGTGTGGATGACGGTAACGCACAGGCGTTGATAATAACGCAATTTTAATTAAGTCGACACAAATGATTGAAAAAATTGATCGCAAAATAAAACACAGGGAAATCGTGTTATATTTTAAATTAATTTAAAACTATTAGCGTCATTTGAGGCTATGGTTATTAATGTGTAACCAAAATAAAAAAATATACAATATCACAGATTAACATTTTTTATAATTAAAATTTTGTTGAAAAAGCAGGAAAATGACCGGTGACACTAATGAAAAAATAGATAGTTTTTTATAATTATCTCGAATATTAAATATGATAGTTCAATATTTCCAACTGTACAATATTATAATGTAATGTAAGCATCGCAATAAATAGACATTACGTGTATTTCAACAATATTTTAGGAGTAATTTCATAAACCAACTTTTTACGGTCGGTTTGAAATCGACCCTAAAACAAATTAATTGGAGTCACTATCCGATAAATCTAATGGTTGTAAAATCATTACGATCTTATTTAGCGCTGAATATTTACTGGCCGATTATGATGATACTTTACATTTACTTACAGGTTAGGTTGTCCAAACTTCACAAGCCCACCGTTCCCCCCGAACGCACGCGATGGCGTCTCCAAATCATTATTCTTTCCCGACGAAGGCATATTTCCTGGACACCCTCGCTTTAAAACATTGACCTCCAACATCCGACATAGACGTGGAGAAAAAGTTGCCATTAATTTGCCAGGTAAGTTGTAAGAAACCTTACCTACTGAAATCATTATGACAATATACAACTTAATGCCTCGAACATGCTTACTAAGCATATGATTGTTAGGTGAAAAACATTCATGCATCCGTATATTGTATTGCGGTCTTATTAATAAAATGACTGTTTAATTATTGAATGAACCGTTATAGTATTCATAACATTACGTTCTTATAATCATACACACATTTCCTTATACAAAGTTTACCTGCCTAACGTTTTAACCCACATGCAAATGTATTCGTATTTTTTCCTAGTGTTCAGAGATGTAAACACGAAGATTCCGGTGGATAATTCCCATGAAATAGAGCCGGGTGTCGCTAAGCCTGACTGCGTGTATATGGATGCTATGGGTTTCGGTATGGGCTGCTGTTGTCTTCAACTGACCTTCCAAGCTTGCTGCATCACGGAAGCGCGTACACTTTACGACCAGCTTGCACCACTGTGCCCTATAATGGTTCGTCATCCATTATTCTTGATTTCTTGATTCCTCCGACGACTTCTTTACTTATCTATACTGAATCAATATTTCATTTATAATTTTACCTTGTGTTTATAATTAATCTGTAACCTTCTGATAAAAAGGCGTTTAGGGAAAATATTATATAAATATGTACCTATGTGTCATCTGGGTTTTCTTATTGTCTGTTTAACTATTTAAAATAATAATTAAGAACGAACTTTAAATTAACAGTAAAAATATTGGTGCAAAATAGATGTGCAAAAATATTTTGTGCGTAGAAGAAATTAGATGAACATTTAATTTTATGACACAAGGATATTTTTAAGTTTTGAACTCTGCTTAAAACTTTATCTCGTAGTCTGCACAGTCATGAAGTATCATTAAGATTGTAAAAATAATAACTTTTATGGATATACTTACTATCTGCATTATACGAGGAAAAGGTTGCAATTGAGATCGATTACATCCGTCATACTATAATAAAACTAATAGGTAATGTAGATATTTAGTAATAATTTGCAGATAACAAGCAATAATTTAATGGGGAAATAGTAATAAAATAAGCTAACTAAATTTTAAAACTCACAATTATAACGTTTAAGAAACTTAATACCATGAATTAACTGCGTTGTGAAAAGATGCATTGCACTAATTATAAACAATGCAATTATGTGACGTTGTCTCTCGTAAACAATAAATTAATTGCTTAATGTTTACTTTACCGTTATCTAATTTAATATTAAAAAAAAAAAACAAAAAATATTACGTCGTATTTTAGAGCATCCGCACTACAAGGTTACGAAAGCGCAGTATAATTAATCTTGAAACCTTTTCCAGCAGACCTAATGAAATTCATTGTTTTTTATCCAAACACTGTTGTGTTTTTTAGCTGGCTTTATCAGCGGCATCGCCCATCTTCCGCGGTTTCCTGACCGACGTCGACTGTCGTTGGAACGTGATCGCCGGCTCCGTGGACTGTCGTACGCGTGAGGAGCGCGGCCTCGAACCACTCAAGAACAACAAGTTCCGCATCAACAAGTCTCGCTACGATTCAATTTCTTCATATCTGTCGCCAGAAAATGAAAAGTAAGTTAAATTTATGTATTATTCACTAGCCTAAGCCCGCGACTTCGAACGCGTCAGTTATCACGGGTTTAATTTTTACAGACAGACAGACAAAATGCTGAATATTAGATTTTTCATATTTATTTTGTAAAAAGCTGTTATTTTGATATTACAGACACTTCAATTTTATTTATTTGTATGTATAGATTAGGCAGGTACTACTGGCTGTAGTGGTAATTATTTACAAGGTTTAAATGATAATGATAAAACTAGGTTATGTAGGTAGTTATGGTAATGCATAGTCGAGGAGTACTCTCCACTACCCCACTCTGTACATACGCTGTTGAATTGTTTGGATAAAAAAATAGGGTAATAATATTTTTTTTAATAAGTAGTTTAAAAAACTAAAAAAACACGCTTTTAGCACGCACTAATTTTTTTGTATCCCATTCAGCAAACCCTTTCATTTAATACCCATATCATGGGGGTGCATTTCAAATAGCCAATCCGCCATCTTGGATGTCCGCCATGTTGGATTTAAGTCACGTGTCTTTTTTTTTCGTATTCCTGACAGCAAACCCTTTCATTTGATACCCATATCATGGGGGTGGATTTTAAACAGCTAGTCCGCCATCTTGGGGAGGCCGCCATATTGGATTTGTAATGACGTTTCTTAACTAGTCATGTATTGTCATCAGAACTCAGAGCGTGTGCAAAATTTCATCCTAATCGAAGACCGGGAAGTGGGTCAAATTAAGATTCCAAGATTTTCTTACATACATACTTACAATTTAAGTGAAGCTAATATAAGCGTGTTAAAAAGACACACTAACACAACTCATTATTAAAAACACACATACCATCATAATAATACTCTATTATAAATACGTGTGAACAACGTATCTGGCTCAAGCCTAGAAATTGTTATCAGAAATCATTAAAACGCTCTTGATCTCTCGCAGATGGCTAATGCAAGAAAAGTCAAGTTCGTAATTAACTCAATGCCGTCTCTTCTCATAATCGGTATAGGTAATTAATTGGTAGTAGTTAAGCCAGACATACTCCGTTTCTTTTAATTAACTCCTCAGAGTGAACTCGGCAATTCTCTGCCTTTAAAACTGATAAAAAGTGAAGTGTAATCTTTGTATTGCCAATATCTGAAGAAGAGATGATTAAAGGAGTAATTAGTAGGTATTATGAAGCTATAGGTCAATTAGCCATAAATGATATCACTATTATCAGTATAGTTTCTTAAAAAAATGTACAATTATTACGTACATATACATTATGTATAAGACATAATTTACGCCGCACCCCGCGACGAAAAACCGATTAGGCGTAATCTTTTAATTGGTAAAGTATCTGCTGTGGTTTTGTGGCCTTAAGATAAGATAACTTCATAGGAAATATTTTCGGAAATACGAAACAGAAATTGGGACACGAGATCATTAGAAAAACGTATACAGGAAATTCCCTAAATACCTACTCTTTTCTTGTGTTACTTTTCCATTTCTACAAAGACATGTATTTTAAGCTCATCTTGTATTTGTGGCATCTACAGATAACATACAGACAGTCGCAACCACCAAGTAATTAAACTGATGAGGTGGCCTTAGCTTTTTCTATTCACCGCTAGGGGAAATGGCTAGTTAGTATGACTAGAAATGGATGGAATGAGGAGGGATAATGGTCTTGAAGTGTCACGTAAGGACACGTGTACCTATAGGAAAACCCGATAACATCTCTGTTATATGTATTTCATGGTCGCTACTGACGGGTGACTGAGCGCTCACTAAAACTATTACTTACTAGCTTTTGCCCGCGGCTGCGCCCGCGTTAATTAAGAATTTGACATCCAATTCGGGTTGTACTCTGCTTGTTGAGAATAATGAATTAAGTAAGTTATTTTTGTTTGTTAGCCCTTGATTTTCTGACACCCTATTACTTTTTTTTATAAACCCGGTTGTTTCTTATATCACGCTGACATCACATGAAGACAAATTTCAATATAGTCATTTAGTGTAGTACTGTAGTTGGCTGGTAGTAACAGTATCGTATGCCAGGTACAACGACATCATCATAGTGCACGACAAGGCGCTGTACCGGCGCCTGCGCGAGGGCGGCATCGACCACCCGCTCGCGCTGCACGTGGCGCACCTCTTCATTAGAGATACCGTGTCGCTGTTCTCTGAGAAGGTGCATCAGGATGACACCAATGATACCGATCATTTTGAAGTAGGTGGACTTTTATATTTTACTGTTAATTTTGTATTATAACTTTATATGTGGCAACACACCAGCCGAGAATACTCTAGCCGTTCTCATCCCGTCTTTATAATTCTCACCTCCTATCTGTACTCAATAGAACATCCAGTCAACGAACTGGCAGACGATGCGCTTCAAGCCGCCGCCGCCGAATTCGCCGATTGGCTGGCGCGTTGAGTTCCGTCCGTGCGAGGCTCAACTCACAGACTTCGAGAACGCTGCCTACGTCTGCTTCGTCGTGTTACTGACCAGGGTCATTCTGTCCTACCGACTTAACTTTGTCATGCCTATTAGCAAGGTAAGGATTCTTATGTAACAAATAAACCACGTATTACTGGTAAAAGGGGCGCTTGCAATATCTCAGAAAGTTAGTCGAAGCGATGTGGTTGAGAAAAGTTAAATTGTCCAACAAAGGAGATCGGACATTTTAGTATGGACCTTGGTCCAAATGGCGTCGGCTGATGAAACCTAGTCCATATGATAGTTCATGAGTGTAGGATATTTTTATACTATGGGCACCATAAAATTGGCCTATGGAGAAAAAAGTTATACAGTCCAGAAAAATGGTACATTGTAGACGAACAATTCCGATTACTTGAAGACGCCTTAACCGATTTCGAACATTCTTTATTTATTTGAAAGGGTATAACTGCCCAAGTAATCCCGTATAAATATTGCTATGATCTGATAATGAATTACGGAGATATGGAAAGGAACTCCTCATAGAATCAATAGCAGAGCAGTCGTAACAAGTAAAACTGCTTTGTTTATGGAAAGTGGTAGAAGAGAGGGGGTCGACGTACCCCCTTCTCCCTCTTTCTTCAGTCAGTCATCAACTACGCGTATAAACAAAGCAATTTTACTTGTTACGACTATTCTACTATGATTCTATGACGAGTTCCGTTCTATATCTCCGAAGTTCATGATCAGACCATGGCAATATTTCTATGGGATTACTTGGGAAGTATACCCTTTCAAACAAATAATGAATTTTCCAAATCGGTTCAGGCGTCTTCGAGTAATCGGAATTGTTCGTCTACAATATTTTCATTTTTGTAGACTGTATAACTTTTTTCTCCATGAGCCAATTTTTTGGTGCCCATAGTAAAAAAATATCTTACACTCACGAACTATTATATAGACTAGGTTTCATCAGCCGACGCTACTTGGAACACTTCCGCCCGAAGGCAAACTTTTTCATTGTTCGTCTACAATATTTTCATTTTTCTAGACTGTATAACTTTTTTCTCCATGAGCCAATTTTTTGGTGCCCATAGTAAAAAAATATCTTACACTCACGAACTATTATATAGACTAGGTTTCATCAGCCGACGCCACTTGGAACACTTCCGCCCGAAGGCAAACTTTTTCATTGTTCGTTTACAATGTTTTCATTTTTCTAGACTGTATAACTTTTTTCTCCATGAGCCAATGTTTTGGTGCCCATAGTAAAAAAATATCTTACACTCACGAACTATTATATAGACTAGGTTTCATCAGCCGACGCTACTTAGAACACTTCCGCCCGAAAGCAAACTTTTTTATTGTTCGTCTACAATATTTTCATTTTTCTAGACTGTATAACTTTTTTCTCCATGAGCCAATTTTTTGGAGCCCATAGTAAAAAAAATCTTACACTCACGAACTATTATATAGACTAGCTTTCATCAGCCGACGCCACTTGGAACACTTCCGCCCGAAGGCAAACTTTTTCATTGTTCGTTTACAATATTTTCATTTTTCTAGACTGTATAACTTTTTTCTCCATGAGCCAATGTTTTGGTGCCCATAGTAAAAAAATATCTTACACTCACGAACTATTATATAGACTAGGTTTCATCAGCCGACGCTACTTAGAACACTTCCGCCCGAAAGCAAACTTTTTTATTGTTCGTCTACAATATTTTCATTTTTCTAGACTGTATAACTTTTTTCTCCATGAGCCAATTTTTTGGTGCCCATAGTAAAAAAATATCTTACACTCACGAACTATTATATAGACTAGGTTTCATCAGCCGACGCTACTTGGAACACTTCCGCCCGAAGGCAAACTTTTTCATTGTTCGTCTACAATATTTTCATTTTTCTAGACTGTATAACTTTTTTCTCCATGAGCCAATTTTTTGGTGCCCATAGTAAAAAAATATCTTACACTCACGAACTATTATATAGACTAGGTTTCATCAGCCGACGCTACTTAGAACACTTCCGCCCGAAAGCAAACTTTTTTATTGTTCGTCTACAATATTTTCATTTTTCTAGACTGTATAACTTTTTTCTCCATGAGCCAATTTTTTGGAGCCCATAGTAAAAAAATATCTTACACTCACGAACTATTATATAGACTAGGTTTCATCAGCCGACACCACTTGGAACACTTCCGCCCGAAGGCAAACTTTTTCATTGTTCGTCTACATTTTCATTTTTATAGACTGTATAACTTTTTTCCCCATAGGCCAATTTTTTGGTGCCCATAGTAAAAAAAATATCCTACACTCACGAACTATTATATAGACTAGGTTTCATCAGCCGACGCCACTTGGACCACTTCCGCCCGTTCTCCTTTTCAGACAAAGATTTTATTCATGAAAATACTTTCAGACGAAGGTCCTATTCGTTTGAGTAAATAAGAATATGTTTCAGTTTAAATGTGTCACGTAGGTACATACATGGCACATTTACATAACATGTATTGCATTTTAATGTGTTATTGTTTGCTATTGCATCGCCACCTTTCAAACCGGAAACTAATTGTGGTGAAACAAACGTTGTGGTTTTATACAAGTAGATAGCTCCAACATAAATGTTAATTGATAACAAAGGGCATACTTATAATTTTACGATTGTTATTCTGAACTGCAAAGTTGTCACTTGATATACCTACTCAAAGGTAAGAAATCTCTCAAGTCCAATCCAATCGGAAGTCTAACATGTTAATGTCAAATAGTCGCCATGATTTTTGAATCATGAATGTACCATATATTTATACTAGATCATTTCTCCAAAAACATTCTTGACTCTGATGTAAAATTACATAACCAGGTGGATGAAAACATGCAACGTGCACAAAGGCGGAACGCATGTCTTAGCGAGAAGTTCTGGTGGCGCCGCGACGTGGGCGCCCCCACCGACCTCGCCAAGCAGACCTGCGACCCCGCTGAACTGTACACTGAGATGACCATCAACGAAATTGTTAATGGAAAGGTAACTATAGAACCTTATACTCGATTGCCAGCATATTTTTACATTATAGGATGTTTTAAGCAGGTTGCGTCATAGAAAAACACTACATTAATTGTTATTAATATGGGTTTCACGCTATATTGTTTAAGTCAGTTTTTATTTTATCGTATGTAGGCACAGATTGATGACTAGCCATAGAGTCGCATGAGGTTTAACACACGTGACGGTTCGGGATTTTATAGAATGATTTTGATGATTCACAAGAAGGAAAATTAAAAGGAAGAATCCGAATGATAATGACGAAAGGATGAATGAGTTATGTTGGAAAATATTAAAACGTTTTTCGCACGTTCATTTTATTTATTACTTAGGTTTTTGTACTTAATTATTATTCATATACTTAGTTAATACATTATTCCATACATATTATTTTACTTTGATGGTAGATGCCTATCTATATTATGAGTCCAATAATAAACAATCTAATAGAAATCCAAGTCGGACAATGTGTTATTGCGTTTCATATCTATTTGAGAATTCAGCAGCAGCTATGAACTAATAAATGTATAAGTGCCTCGATCATATTAGACTCGCCTATTAATAGCGAGAACTCCTAAAGAGAGTCTAGTCGATGTCAGTCCATGTTGGCTGGTATACTTACATATTTTCCTATAGTAGGTATAGTGAATTATAGTCCCGTTTCATGATAATAAATAACGTGGCCGACAAACATTTTGAAATGCTTACTAAAATTATATTCATGCTTATATTCCCTCGCAATCAACGTGAAGATAACGCGTTCAATGGTGGCGATAAAACACACTTGATTTTAATTAAATCGCATCTTCACATTTCAAATGGGTGCTCCATCGTCCAAGTTCAATAAGCAATAACAGGATATGCAAAATAATAATAACATTGATCTATTTCAACACGTTCAATAGGAAATCCAGAAATTTTCATTATCCTTACTATGAAGTACTGATGACTTGTGATGAATCACGGACATTCACTCTCATAAATATCTACCTAAGTACTTCTTTGTGTATGCTAGGCTGGTTTTTCGGAAATGTACCTATTTCACTAGATTCTTACTTGGCGTGGAAACCTGTGTAATATTGAGGAAGTACTCTCTCGTGTCTCTATTCTTATTTTCTGTTGTGTATATTTTGAGATCGAATTTTTTTCTTACCTTCTTTATGTCAAAGACTCTATTTGCTCCTAAAAAACTTTAACTAAAGTGTCCAACTCCATCAGGACGGTACCTTCCCCGGCCTCATCCCCTTGATCGAGTCGTACCTATCCGGCATGGACGTGGACGCGGACACGCACTGCACCGTGCAGCAGTACCTCAAGCTCATCGCACGGCGCTCCTCCGGCGAGATCTCCACCATGGCCTCCTGGATGAGGAACTTCGTTACCTCGCACCCGCAGTATATGTGAGTACACGTTTTCATCACGATAAGAAGAGCCACATGAATAAAATAAAGTTATCCAGGTATCGGAAAAAGCCAATTTCCGTAACTAAAAACGTTCAAAATCTAGTCATAATCTTATCAGCGACAATTAGTGTCAAAAACTTGTCAAAAATATAGGAAAAAAATTTGATAAAATTACCAGGATCGCCTCTCATGTCCTCGTAACGGACCCAGCGAAGAGTATTGTTATCAATGACAAAATAACATCAACATTGCTGGCGTAGAAATAAAGTCCCGCGAAATCATCTTAACCATTTGAACCTCTGAAAATGATATTATGATATCGTGCAAATTATGAAAAACAAGAGAGGAATTTCATTTTGATTTTTTTTATAACATAGGTCCTAGCCTAGGTCTGATGACGTTTTTCTACCTTCCAGGAAAGATTCAGTGGTCTCCGAAAAGATAAACTACGACCTCCTGAAGACAGCTCACAGCATACAAGTGGGCACGTTCCCTGCGCCCACACTTTTGGGCAGCAGCACCGTTTCGAAGACTAACGAAGACATTCCGAAGGCGTTCAGCAAGATGATGAGTAAGGACTGTCCCTAACCGCGGCCGAGCCGGCACCGTGCCTTCTGTGCGAAGCACCTCCAACTACTTGTTATACAACGACATCTATGTACCTATCTACTAGACGCGATATTTAGAACTAACGCTGTGCCCCATTTAATTATTTAAAATTTGTACGCAGTTGCACTGCCTGCTTCATAACTAAGTAAGGTACATAATTAAATATAAACATAATAAATAATAGACTAAAACAGAGATAAAATACGTAGTTACGTGTAAACTCGCACACCAGAAACGGAAAGAAGTCAAACTTCTAATTGTAAATGTAAACATTAGATTCAACGTCTATCGGAAACATTTAACGTGATGGTGAGAGATTTTTTGTATTAGTATGTTCCGCAGTTCCGCCTTACGCGTCTAGTTTACATACCTAAATGTCGTTGTTGTTATTTGTAATTAGAGTTGCCTTACTTTGTTTACTCTGCTGAGATTTATATAGGAAGGCATCGCTACCTTAGTCTGTAACTATTATTAATCTAATGTTGGACACAGGATACAAGTGAAATCGAAAACGTATTTATTTTAACATTCCCCAGTTTTTTTTGTGATGTCGCAGCTTTCCGTCTGCTCGACCAGTGACAATTGCAACTTTAATCTTGTGACGAGATTTATTCGAATTAGAAGTAATAATTTTCTTAAATACATTTAATAATAATTAAACAGTTATTTAGAATAGAGACCCCAATGTGACCTTACCTTAGATTTAACAAAAAAAACTCGCACTTGATAACTTTTGCAGCTCTAAACAACTGCAAAATGAATCCTTATTGTAATTCGAAATGGAGTAAATTTCCAAGTGATTAGAATCGTGAGTCAGTGTGATACAAAGATAACCCAGATAGCTTATTTTTAGAATATTTATTAGTTTTTTTTTTGTTCTTCTATAATCTGTTAAAAGAGTTCAGCTTGCACTTAGATTGCATTTAGTATAATGTATGATGTAACTAAAATAAAAGTTATTTATGAGCTTCATTTAAACCGGGCGCATATTAGGATCCTTCCTCTACAGACAGCCATCGAAAATTTTGTGCTAAATGTTGGGTTCCCAAAAAATGGCATGAGAACACACACAACTACGTGCAGACTACCCGCAAACGCAAAGCGTTTCCAACGCAGACGCAACGCAAGCTGTCAATCAATTTCCGTCTGCTGCGGGTTAAATTGTTTCTGTAATGTAAGTGGGGTACGACAAAGAGTGTAAAGACGGTCAAGTTCGCTAATGTGCGTCTGGCTTTGAAGCAACTACTGTAGTTATCTGTGAAAGTTTTAGGTTATGTTTTACGAATTACAGAAAACAAAGAATTTGTTACTTTATACATTAATTTTATAAAAATTCTGGAAGTTATGTTTAATATATTTCTTAATGTTTCGCAAAGGCTTCTAATTCTTCATGTTTTATCTAGTTAATATTTTTAGACACATTTTGGTGCACATGTTTATTTGCGCCAGCTGGCATTTAAAGCAGTATTAGCTAAAACATTACCAGGGCGAGTTTAACAAATTGTCATGTAGGTATGTTACATAAAAGTCGAGTTCACGCAATATGTAAATACGTACAATAAAAAGAATAAAGAATGGTTGTGAATGGTATTGCGAAAAGTAGGACATTTTGGAGAGGGTGATATAGCTTGCCACAATTTTATATAGGTACCGACAGCATAACTTAAAAGTGAAGATTTCGACAATATATCGGAAGGGTTCAGACCTGATGAAAAAATATTTTGACTTCAATTAAAATATTATCCGATGAAATTCATTTCTCGATCAAAACTGAAACACTATCGACGACGATGACGAACTCAAAGTAACTCAAGCAAGCAACCCCTATAGTTTCAGTTTTGGTAGAAATATGGTACATTTCGGTTGGATAATAATAAATTCAATACCAGTTCATATGAATAGTACTTTTTAGATAGCTGTTTTCATCAAATGAAAAGCTAATAAAATTTACAAATAATGAGATATAAAATATTAATAGGTATTATTCAGTTCGTGTAATGGTCACTTGTATTTAATTGAAAGAGTTCCTTTTTGAACCAGGCGAATTACAAAATGAAAGCAAGCATGTTATGTCTAGCACAAAAAATAGTTTAAGTTAATGGTTTGTTTTTCCAAATTGAAAAATAAAAATGAGCATTATTATATATTTAGATGAAACATTATTTTATTTGTAGTTCGTTACTATATATTGTTCACTTTTCGTGAGTTTTATAAATATTATAATATAATTTTAAATTAAATATGCATTCAATAAAATTATTCGATTGTTACTTGCGTTTTTGTACACAAATTACAACCAGCTGGCATGGCACGTCACGGTAAGTAGTCTAAGGGCGTACCAGTGCGCGCGAGTGCACGTAGCGGGTGGCCGCTCCGGACGTTCGACTCGTACGGTTACATATCAAAAAATCAAAATATTCTCGAGCAAATTTCAAAAGAACAATAAACGAAATACCAAAATTTAAATGACCAAATGATTTATTTAGAAAAATTTTGATATCCCAATGTATGTGACATCAAATGAACGACTGATCAAAAGTTGCTAGATATAATTTTAAAATATCAAATCATAACTAATCAATTTTTATAATCACAAATGATTTAAATGTAGGTATACTTATATTTGAAGTACATCATTAATTTTAACACATTAATTTGTTCAAAAATTATGATTAAAATAACAGTGCCTCAAAGTATACATACAAACATGAAGTAATTTGAAAAAAAGGTAAAAATAATATTAATATTAGCGAATAGCGCCTGTCTGATACAGAAAGCCTTTGCACAACATGATCGGTTTGCTAATACAAAATATCGAAAATCGTCACGTTTTGTAAGCGAGCGAAGCGAGCTCGGGACTTAGGGCACCCCGACATGGACAGGTTAGGTTCGAAGGGTATGGCGGGGTCTGAAAGACCCCGCCATCCCCTTCGTGTTAGGTTACTTTAAACCTTGAACGCAGAAGTAGGAGCCCCGCGCAGCGGGGCTCCGTAGACCGGGGTTCCGTCGACTACAGCCCGTAATGTGTGTAAAAGACGCAAGCAGAAGAGATGACGTGCGGGCAGGTAGACAATACCCGGTCTACGGAGCCCCGCTGCGCGGGGCTCCTACTTCTGCGTTCAAGGTTTAAAGTAACCTAACACGAAGGGGATGGCGGGGTCTTTCAGACCCCGCCATCCCCTTCGAACCTAACCTGTCCATGTCGGGGTGCCCTAAGTCCCGAGCTCGCTTCGCTCGCTTACAAAACGTGACGATTTTCGATATTTTGTATTAGCAAACCGATCATGTTGTTGCAAAGGCTATCTGTATCAGACAGGCGCTATTCGCTAATATATTAATATTATTTTTATCTTTTTCAGTTAATCCATTTGATAATTAATAATTTATCCAGTAATCCATTTGACCATTAAACGATTTGGTCAATAGTGTAATAAATAATATAAACATTGATATTCCAGACTTTGGTCAGCTGAACTTTTGATCAAATGACCATTTTTATTTTAAACTTTGGTATTTCGTTTATTGTTCTTTTGAAATTTGCTGGAGAATGTTTTGATTTTTTAATATGTAACCACTCGTACGCATCCGCGTCAGTTAGCGCTGCTCCAACTATTTTTTAATACAGACACGAGCTTGCCGCACAGACACAGACACCCGCGAATGATTGAGCGTACGCCCTTACTTTTTACTAACGCCTAGACTACATCGGCGGTAATTTCCATGAGTTGATATTGTCACACAAAATTAAACAATTGAATGCAGTTAAAGACAGTATATTTAGAATTTGTCTACAAGTTGCAGTATATGTTGCTGCTCCTGCTGACGCCACTCTTCGCTGCCAGCGTCTCCGAGGTTACCCGCGTACTCTGTTCCAATAAAGACAAAATTAGTTATAGTTTTTAATGCGTCAATCATTACAATTAATACCTTATTACAATGATGACAGTCACGTAACGCGCGCTTGTAAATGACTTTCATAGTATCACTAATAATTGAATGTAAGGTTCAAAACTACTGCCACCAATAAAGATTCATTAGATTTTCGTGTGGTGATAATAATTGGGTAGTAGACGCCAACACTCAATATTGATTTGCAAAAAATATATCAATATTGATTGATGCAATGGCGTCTGCTGGCAAACACCCATAAATTAAATAATATTTAGCAATAGTAAACTGTGAAGTCACTTACTTGCCAAATCAATTAACACCTTAACTGCCACGTCAGGCACATGTGCCTGACGCTTGTGGAGGTTTGACCTTTAACATTTTTGGCCCGGCAGTGAATGTGTTAACTATTTATTGATTTCAAAGCCATTCAAAATCAAAGGTAACGGCCCGCCAATGTATGAAAACCATACCCACGGCGTACAGACATGAAAAAGTGCTGGATATACAGAGAAATATGTATAGTTTGCAATGGTATGTGTCGCATTACTGTGGGGATTGTACAAGACGGTAAAAAAAATAAAAAAGTTCATTTTTTATATGAGTGCATAATATTATGTGTTGTATCATATTTTATGGGTGATTAGCTAAGAGTTAAGTATAAAAACCATATCCAACCCTTACAGAAAACATATAAGGCTAGATTTTCTAAGAAATAAACCATACTCACGGCGTACAGAAACGACATAGAGCTCTATTTACAGAATTTATAGTTCACCTAGAGAACGTTTTTGCGCATTTATTACTAAGGAATTAGGTGATAAGGAAATAAAATTCATTATTATTCCATTCAATTACTTTCTATACATATTAAATACATTTTTAAAAAGTAAAAACATTTAAAAATATATAAAAATAGTAGCCCACCGGCATCGGGGATAGGGCAATTATTATTATTGTATTAACTTTATTCGACATGATCTCAATCTAAGGGTATGGTCACATTATCCAAAAAGGCCGCAGGTGCGTGTATGTTGTCTTGATGTCTAGCCCAAGATAAAAAGTAGACTATACCTGCTACGTGCGCGCAGCTCCCAATGGCGCGGCGGCCGTGAATGCACGAGCAGTAGTACCCCGCGATACCCTTTCTACCATGTCCCGTTAGGTTTACTAAATAATATTGTTTGCTCCTGACATGTCGTGATTGTATTCTCCCACATATCAAAACTTTGTTGCCAACCAACTCCCGGTGTCGAAATATTTCGAAAAAGTACAAACTCAACTAGATTAAATTCAATTAATTCAACTAGAATTCAATTAATCAATTAATTCAATTCAACTAGATGAAATTCAACTATATATATTAAAGTAAAAATTGCAGTTTTAGTACATTTAAAAAAGTTTATTACCAAATCTTTTTTATTTTTTTTACGTGTTCTCCCATTGAATTTCCATAAAATGTTTACATAAAATGAAAAGTGGGTTATATGGCCGTAATTTAAAAATTATTTGGTCTTTGTACGGTAACTTTTGTCAACCGGGTCATAAAAGAGCCGTAACCTTTTACAGTAAACTGAAAATTATCGGGTTTTTAGGGTAATAATAAACTGTTTTTTTTTTTTAAATGTTAAATGGTGTCTACTACCCAATTGGAAGATCAAGATCAGTGGTGTGGTCAATAATAAATAAACATGGCGTTTTTCAGATTAGCAATCTAACTTGATTATAAATAAAAGGCATTCTACTGACCTCTCATTACGTGGCGAATAATCTTCAGTGACCCTCCGCGTAAAGACAGAACACGCTGTACACGCTGCTTTACTGACGACGAGCCCGCAGTACAAACCTAGGAACAAAAAATATTCATGAAGTCTAAAAATGATACATAAAATACACACATCAAAAGTGTCTAGGGATCAACATCCCTAACATTTGTTAGGGATGTTGATCCCTAGACACTTTTGATGTGTATACTTAAATGTTAGTGACTAAATAAACAAAGCTAACCTCCAATATAATCCTGTCAATTAGTTGTAATGTAAAGAGTCCACCAGACAACCGTCTTAGATACTGCGCATCATCATCCAACTCGTCTCCTTCTTGCTGTGAACAAACACATGAAAAATTAAGTTAAAGTATTATCACTACATATTATAAAACAAAGTCGCTTTCCCTGTCTGTCTGTCCCTATATTATTATATGCTTATATCTTTAAAACTACGCAACGGATTTTGATGCGTTTTTTTTTAATAGATAGAGTGATTCAAGAGGAAGGTTTATATGTATAATACATGCACCCGTGCGAAGCCGGGGCGGGTCGCTAGTTAATTTATATAATAGGAATATCATACATTTATTAAATGTATTTCTCTAACGAATTAAAGTTGAAAATCGTCCCAGCTGCGTCCTGATATAGTCAAGTAAGTGTTTAGTGTCAAGTGGTAGTGTGGCCCTGGATCCCCTGTGGATTCAATAACTTGCAATCGTATTGGTTGGTATTTTCTAGAAAAACGCTTCAAAGTAATTACCTCCATTTGTTTTTCGGTACGGTCCACTTTGTCCATATACTTGAAATGCAACTCTAGGAGCCTGTCCACTTTTTCAAGGTCATTTTCAGTGAACTTGGCTAATAGTCGTTGCCTTTGGCTGCCTTGGCAATTGCGTAGCATTGATGCTATTATAGAAACCACATGTTCTGAAAAAAGAGGAATATGAAGAGATAACAACTTTTAACGGCAGCTTTTAGATGAAAAATATATGTCAAGCCGCCATAATTATTTATTCTTCAGATAAAAGTCATCTGATGACTGTAAAAAATCCCTGACGCGGCGTGAATGTATGAACTAATAAGTATTTTGATATTGCTTTTAAAATTAACTCGTTACCTATGAGGGAGAGTTAACACTAAATAAAGTTATGTACCTTCATGTTGATCAACTGTTAGTATTCTTTTCCGTTTGGGTGTTTTCATGAATAGCGGGAAGACAGTGCGTAACCCTAAAATGTCTACAAACTTATTGCAATTGTCGCGACCTTCGGGGCCTGTGAGTGCGTGGTCCAGCACTTTGAGTGATCCATTCCGGGACATTTTCTTTTCCCTGAAATATTTATGTTATGAAGTATTTGGTTCTCAGGCAATTTTTTGTGCACTTGAGAAATTAAGCTAGTATATAAAACTTTCGTATGTATGGTCAAGCTTCCAGCGCATCTCGACTGACGAAATGCGAGCTTTTATTTTTTTGCAGTATGCTAAAATGGAGATACAGTAGCCACTGGGCCTAAACCATAGATATATCGTCTATATACGAAAAGAAGCTGTTGTGTAAAATAAAAAAAAACCCAAGGACGACGAGTACGACGTATAAACAGTATACCTGAGCATAAGGTTCATGAGCTGCAGACCCTCCCCGCGCAGGAAGCGGTCCCGATTGGAAGGCTCCATGAGCGCGCAACATAACGAGTCGAACATGTTCTCCATGGCCTCCTGCTCCTCCGCGCCGGCCGGGTCGTTACGTTTATAAAACTGTACGAAAAATTTGAAATATGTATTTTTCCAGCAGAAAAAGATTGGTTTTAGATAAAATAAACTTCACTACCGATTAATTCATTAATTTATTTCACATTGCATTCAAATATAATGGATATACAAACAATTAATAAAAATGCATAAAATTCAAAATAAATTAAAAATCATTTTAGTTTAGATTATAAAAAATAAACTAAAATAATGTTGCATAAGACTTACAAATACGACACAAGAGTAAATTCTACAAATAATTTGGATACTTACCGCTAACTGTTGCAATAAAACATCAATACCATCAAGCTCTCCCAATAATTTTCTGTTCTCTGGTGTATTTTGCAACAAAATTGATAAAATTTCTGTGGCATATAATTTGTTGCCATCAAAAGGCACTTTTAACTGGAAACAGAAAACGAAATATTGATACTCAATTCTTGTAATTTTGCACTAATATATACAAAAGTAACTTTGTCTGTTTGCTACCTCATCATAGCACTACCACTGAATCGAGTGTAATGAAAACAATGAGGTTGGATCTAGATAAGGGCATTGGCTAATTTTAGAACTGCTATTTGGTCTGGTTCTATAATACATTCACATGGACGAAATTGCAGACAAAAAGTACAGTACAACCTAATGATGTAACCAACCTCATCATAACGATTTCGTTGATTTAACAAATTGAAATAAAAACAAACAAACCCCATAATCCCGTTCAGCGTTGTTATATCGAGGTTGCACTGTATTTGGATAAAACTAAGTTGATAATTTGAGGCATACCTTCAGTCTTTTGAGAATCCACTGCATGAAACCCTGTTTAGCAACTTCTGAACTCAGTTCAATCCTAAATTCTGTTAGGTTTTCAATGATTCCTGTAATACAATGATACATAAAAAAACAAATTTATTCTAACAGATGATCTGTTAGAATAAATTTGTATATAATAAAAGACTATTTACAGTAGTTGAATACAAAAATGTATGACAACTATAGTTGGGCACAGTTACATTCAAAGACATAATTTATTACAGTGAATAACTCTCATTAACCATCAAAACATTACCCAGAGTGTCATGTACAGCATCCCTCTCATCAGGCACTGTTTCATCTAGACGTGCAAGGTTGTGCAGTAACAAGGCTGGTGCTTCTGCCTCTGCCAGTGCATTGATCAGCTCATCTGCACCCTCCTCACTTTCATGCAGAATATCTACATCTGTCAATTCCTACAAAATAACAAATCTTATAATATCATATTAGTAATCAGTAAGGTTTACAATTTACCATAATGTAATATTTAAAAGTTCCAAAATGGAAGGTTACCTGTAGCAGATGCACTACTTTAGTAGATATATCTGTGTTATCATGGGACAACAATTCCAACAGAGAGTTGATGCACTTCAAGTCCACCAGTAAAGGGTACTGGTCGGGTACTGTTGCTACTGCACTAAGCTCCTGACAACAAACATTTTTTAAATCATTAGAACTTTATTATTAGTATTTTACTCACAAAGACTGTTACACCTTATGTGTACCTGTCTGTACAGATAACATGACAAACTGACAATCCCCTTGCTTCTTCAGCTAAAGTACATTAAAATATGTGTGCACCTATAATCACTACATAGTATAAAACAAAGTCGCTTTTTCTGTCTGTCTGTCCCTATATATGCTTAGATCTTTAAAACTACGCAACGGATTTTGATGCGGTTTTTTTTAATAGATAGAGTGATTCAAGAGGAAGGTTTATATGTATAATACATGTACCCGTGCGAAGCCGGGGCGGGTCGCTAGTGACCAATATAAACTTAAAACTTTGTGAGTTAGGAAGCTTGATGCTTCAAATCATGCTTTAAGTGTTTTAATCTGATTAAGGTAATGCTACCATACCTGAAGTGCTTCATGTAAATCAATTTCACTGTCCATAAACTTCTCTGGTTGATCTGGAAACTTAATTCTCATCTCTCTGTTTCTAAGAGTTTTCTTTTCAAAATTCAGTACTAATTTCTTCACTGCAGTTTCATCAAGAATGTCGCCCTTAAAGATCAAATTACATTCATTTTTATAAACTATTACAAAACTAGGCTTAAAGCAAAGAAACATAGTGCATTTTGTAGATCATAGTGAAAATAAATAAATTGTTAATCACAAGAAAAAGATAACTTACCTCAGTAGCTTCAGTCTCAACAAATCGAAGAATATCTTCTCTCTCTTTGTCTGTAATGATGGGTTCCTTTGGCAGGGTTGTACTCAACGGTAGTAACACACGATGATCGGATTTAGACCTTGCCATACGCCGCATTTTTGAAGCTTTCGCGCCATCGTCATCAGAGTCCCCGCTGTCATCCTCATTTGGTCTCTTGGGTGTCGGCGTGGGCTAATTGTTAATAATATACGTTAATACTTTAGACCACTTCGTTTTGAATTCTTTCGAGGGAGGGTTACATTATTACACCTTATTTACCTTAAATGAAAGCAACTCTCCAACATCCATGCTAACACACGAATTTCTTTACTTATTTCTTAAGATGTTTTGCTATTTTTAATCAGCAATGATAAAACAAAATAAAATAGTAAACACTCAAGAAATTGATTAGAAACTAAGAAAATTACGGAACTCTATAGAGAGCAGTGTTGCCACCTCGATTTTTGAAAGGGGGCCAGATGGCGCCAAAAAAGGGCTAGATTTTAAAAATTCAGACTTAAAAGGGGCTAAAAATAAAATTTTAATCCTTTGTAAAATAACTAGTACCTAATTGAACCGCACTGATTTCTGCTTTCATAGACAAACCTAAATCAACTGACAATTAAATAAATGAGAAAAAAAACTGACGAAAATAATTTTCATGCGCCATTCTAATGATTCGTTTCACTAAACAAAATTAGAGCATTGAAAACGTTTATGAATGAGACTGTGCAAAAAATCTCTCAATTTGAACTGTTGTGAACTATCATTACATTATTTTGAATTACTCGGTTTAAACTGACGTATACACTTTTGGGGTATTCTCCGATAAATACCACAGTAAAAACTAAAAACCTACTAAAAATTAACAAACATAAATTTGCAAAAAGGGCTAGATTGCCCTTTTAGGGCTAAGTAGTGTAATTTGGAGAAATTTAGTCATAAAAAGAGCTAGATCTAGCCCCAAAAGGGCTAAGGTGGCAACACTGATAGAGAGTCAGAGACAGACAGACAACTGACAAGTTGACAAGACAATTAGGCGACAAGCCAATGTTACTGATACTGACAGTGACAACTGACAATAACAAATAATGACATTAAGACTTTAAACATTGATTGTCAGATTAGTGCGATTGTGAAACAGATTAATAATAATTGTAGAAGTGTGTTCGAAACATGAAGGTATAGATAAAACTGGAGTCAAGACTTCGAACAAAAGTTTGAGGCAAATACCTACAAAACTTCTCGCTCTTTTGCGGTCTGACTCTCTCTTTCTAACTTAGGAGGTTATCCTAAGTTAAAAAGAGAGAGTGAGACCACAGAGAGCGAGATAGCGATACATTTTTTGAGCTTCAAGTAGGTATTCAAAGTCTGGGCTCCAGTTTTATCTATACCTTCATGGTTCGAAACTTGAGTAAAAAAGTTGGCCGCTACGGGACGCTCGGCAGATACGAAACATCTCGTACTATCTTAAGTGCTATGTACCGTCAGGCACCCGCGTTGCTCTATGGCTATGTATACCTACCGATCGGTGAATATTCTTTTCGAGCTAATAAAACCTGAAAACCACAAAAAAACAACCGAGTGTATCGTGTGGTGTATCGTATGTGTGCACTGGCGCGCTCACACACAAGGAAGTCGAAAACGGTGGCGTAGAGCCATGATGACGGTATGAGAGAGCATAAAGCCGGATTTACATTTGTCTGACGTGTTGTATTGTGACGCATCAGAATGGTATCGGTTTTATACATTTAGTATGGTGAGATTTATATTAATGTGTCGCGATCTGTTGTGATGGCTTCTGTCCTGTCAAATGTATGAAACTGATACCGTTCTGATGCGTCACAACAACACAACACGTCAGACAAATGTAAACCCGGCTTAATGCAGCTTACTGTCAATGCAAACTGGTCTTTTTTTTCTGCCCAAGTGCGCCAATAGCGCTCCCCACACGTACAGTTCGAACCGCGGGAAACAGCACGCGCCGTTCCATCCCTCGCTCCGAACTGTATCGAAATGTTGGACATTTATACAGTTCGGAGCGAGGGATGGAACGGCGCATGCTGTTTCCCGCGGTCCAAACTGTACGTGTGCGGGGCGCTAATAGATGTTTCACTTAAAAAGAACGGAAATTTTACTATTACTACCAACTGTAAATCGACTAAAAGCTAACGCAGTCTTAAAAGACTGTGGTCTGATGTAGTATTACTTTTTTCCAACCCTAAAAAAATCAATTGGCGGTAAAGTTACCTTTTTTGAACTGCGCAACACAATTTTTATGTAAGAAACAATGGACAGTAGGAAAAGCAACCAGTTTAGAATATTAATAAAGGTGAGTTAACGATCATAGTTAACACTGCTGCTTTTACATAGTATTCTTTGCCTTTACTGCCCCATCAGCACTTTGCCTAATATATATACAGAGACGCATAATACCCGTCACAAAAATCTAAAATAGGTATTCATTAAAAGCTAGTTACTTCTATGATTTGATTACACAATATAAATTTTGCTGAAAATTACATAACTATGATTTTAACCGGCACAACCGCTTTTTAGAGCTAAAGCTCTCCATAACTTAGATATTTAGGAGGCAATGCTTTTAGTTGAACTGTCCAAACCAACTGCATTTTAATTACAGGATGTGGTCTCTTCAATGAAGAATGGAAAGGCGTTCAAATTGCCAGGATTACTAGAAATTTTAAACATCAGTATAGATATCGATGTGCAAGTTAAATTATTCTCAGTCTTATCGGCCTATTTAATGTCGAATGTAATTTGGAACATTTAAATTTTTATTGATTGTATCCTCCACCGGGTGGAATCATCGAAACATTTTCTGATCACGCCATTTTTTACAGGACGTTGATAATGAGACAATCGTTACATACAACCCCATATACGATAAAATTTGTAAAATCTTAGTGAACTGCCCTCCCAGAAAAACTACAGTGGCGTTCAATTTTTTATCAGCTCTTTTGTATATCGATGACGAAGATAGCCATAGGAAAAACAGCCTTGTAGTGTATGCAAGGAATATGATTAGAAGCAGCGGTTGTTTGGCTGCCATGTGTGATCTCTTTACTACTTGTATGATGGTAATTTAATTGATATTTATAAATACTTTTCCACGATAAAAAAAAAGATCAAGTGCGAGTACAATAAACAAAACATATATTTTTTTTAGTTTTTTACGTTTCATAAGTAACCTCCTTAAATTTTTTATTTGTTTTTATGGCGGCCATAGTACCTAATATAATAAACACTGGACATTTCAAGTGTCTCTACATTATAACGGTCATAAGATGCAGCCCTATGACAGATGGGCGGACAGGCAGAAAGCGGAGTCTTAGTAATAGGGTCCCCTTAAGGCCAGGGCTGTAGCTAGAGTCGAATTTGAGGTAGGGCAGCATTGGTTACAGGTAGGTCGGAAGTAAAAAAAATGTCATAATTGATCTGCCCTCGAAACACGGGCTCCTAATCAATCACCATGTATATCTGACATTTTATGATGACTCTGAAACTATGAACAAACCATTTAATTATAATAATTTTATCTTATTTTTGTTATTTTTAAGGTATCTAGGGCATTGTGATTTCAAGGTAGGGCATTGCCCCACAATGCCCCCCCCCTAGCTACGGCCCTGCTTAAGGCTACCGTTTGGTAAAACTATTATATGAGGCCGAAGCACGCCGAAGAGTTTCGTCGGTGGTGACCACGTACCTACTGTTATTGTGGCCATTCTTGTGGAGCTAGGCCCCAGCAATTCAGCAGTGCTTTGGCTGTTGATAATTATGTTTACATATAAACAACTCAATATATTATAGCAGGATATTATATTCAACACTTCCAGAATCAAGACGCATGGCGTGCTCTTTGCCGATGTCTCGCTGAATCGTGTCGCGGAGTTGAAGCTAGTCAAAGCTATTGTACGCACCTTGTTCCAATGGTAAATAGATTCCACTCTATTCTGTATCATTCATAATGACCGAGGGTACCGCCATTTATCTGATTCAATTGCACGGCCCAAATATGTAGGATTTCTAGAAATCCTATTGGCCTCTTGCAGCATTTTTTTATTCTTTTCTTTTGATAGAAGCCTATGGTCAACTTCAGTCAAGCCGTATACTTTTTTACTTATAACTTCCGCAGTGCATTCAGAGGTGCAGTCTGAGGAATATCGACGTGCTATTGGTTTTACAGAGCTTGCTACGTAACCACGTTCGTAACATTAATCTATTTGTAGAATGTAACGGGATATCGCTGTTTCAAAGGTAAGCTGTTGCTCACTATTATGTGCAATTAATTGGCATCATTGCAGATAGTCAAACAAGCACCCCCCTTGCTGCTATAAAATAATTACCAATCTATTAAGTTGAGCACTTCATGGTGTATAAATTCCAAACATTAGCTTACTTGGGTAATAAAAAATATACCTTATGCCTATGGAATTAATGGCGATTTTCTACAAGCAAAGAAACGCGAATATTCGCACAAATATGCCAAGTGAAGTTTACCTATTAAAGTTTAGTTAAAACTAAACTAAACTTTAATAGGTAAACTTCACTTGAAGCTGATAACAGTCGAGTAAGTCCATTGACTTACTCGACTGTTATCAGCTTATCTCTCATAGTATAAAATCAAATCGGGTCCCGCAGTCTTTGACGCTTAGATCTTTTAAACTACGCAACGGATTTTAATGCGGTTTTCATCAATAGATTGTGATTATACATATATTTAGTATTAGTGTGAAATCAAGGCGGGTCGCTGGTAATTTATAAGTTGCCTGTTTGGTAGGGGATTCTTACAACACGACGTTTGTCTGCAACTACTGGCCACAATAGTTCAATCTTCGACTGAAGCTATAGCAGTTATAACCAAGACTGACGTTTGTAAACAGCTACGAGACTTGTTGCAGTTGTATGGCCCACAGTCACAGGTATTATAGTTACCGGTGTTTATTCATCATGGCCTTGCTTGATACTACATTAATTTCTGAAGCGTTTAATTTTAAAATAATTATTTTTGTTTAACAGTTGGGTCAATGGGCTACCATAGTCTTATATCATACGTCAAGACTTGAAGGTAAAAAGATTTTGTTAAGATTTGTTATAATGTAGCAGTTGCTTCATAAATCACATTGTAACTTCATATTTTAGCACCATGTGAAGACCCAAAAGTCGAAAAAGAAAAAAATAAACTAAGCGAATCCTTGCTTACGAAATTGCACCCTACTAACCAAAACCGGGAGAAAGAATGCAGTGCCGATACCACACAATTTTTCCAAAATGTTATGAAGGAAATACTTCAGTGTGGCGCACAGAAAGAATACAATAATTTGAAAGCTTTCTTTCCTAACAATATTATGACGAACAGAAATCAAATAAATACTGCTAACTACGCCTCTAAAGTCCCATTCCATGATATTACACAAAGAAGTAATTTCTGGATGACTCCTCAAGATCCTAATAAGTTATTTGCAAGGAGTGCTAAACCAAATGTTACTGTTATTCAGGGCGACAGTGTACATTTTAATAAAACAAATGAACTATCCTTTTCTTTCTTACGAAAGCAAAAATCGAATGGAAAGAACGTGGCGAAGAATTTTGTCACAACTGATAAATACCCTGAAAGTTTTCAAAAAACATTTCAGCCTAATGAAAGTAGAATAAAAAAGAATACTTTTTATGAGTCCCTCATGGATATAGACGAAAGTCGCTTAAATACACTTGGTACGAATGATTTCAAACCACAGTTTGCGTCTACCCCTAAGAGAGATGACTTTTATGAGTACTCTATGAACGACAAGCAACATTCATATAATTACACAGTCAGATCTATGCAAACCTCTGTCAGAAACCATCAGATCAAGCGGCGATTAGAGAAGAAGAGGGTTGCAAAACATTTAGAGCTAAGCAAAATTAATAGAGAAATTAAACACAAGTCATTTAGTGGACGATTTTTTGACGCGATCAACACATCGTGTACTACTCTTGTTAAAACTGTAAAAAATATATTTAGACCTAAGAGTGATTTGCATGCCGTAGAGGAAGATTCTTCAAAGAAGACTCCAGATCGAGATACATTATCCTGCAGCTATAGTTTCACTGAATTCATGCGTAGAAGAGATGCTGCCTTGCAAAACAATTGCACTAACACACCAGGTGGCGGTACAGTTGACTTGAAAGCAAAGGCAAAAATCGTTGAAAATTTCAGTATGGAGATGAGTAATTCTTGTAATACTTGCAATGACACGATCACGCTAAAACGGAAGTTGGTTAACGATGACCACTTAAAGCAGACTATTAGGAAACTTAAACTAGGAATTAACTTGTATGGATGTAATTTTAAGGTAATTTTAATCCTACCTTATAACCCATAACATATCACCACTACCAAACCAAACTTTGTGTTTTGGATGCTATTCAAAATGACATTGAATCTTTGTTTCAGAAAATATCTCGTACCATGTGGCCTAAAGAAAATTATATGACGCCTGCGGTTCTCTACAATCTGTACCGAAAATTAATTATAAAATAAACTTTTATGGTTCAATAACTTTAATTTGTCTTACTTATGTACAAGATTACTATGATGTTGATGACCACCCTGACAATTTTGTTTCCCGATATAACAAAAACAAGATAATATTGTTCATGGTCATTTTGTATTATCTTAAATAAATAACATAATATACTTAATTACATGATAATTAACATTATGTAATCACGCGGTCCTGTTTGTCTTAAAGCTTACTGTATGTCGATTCATGGCGAACCATATCCCTTGTAATATCTGCAATCGTTGGAGTCCCTGGGTGAACAAAATGATCAATTTTTAATACAGAATTATTTCCCCATTACTATACATATAAGATCGAATTCCTCATTAAAATTTTGCTTCCAAATCAAGATTAAACTTTACGTAAAATTGCTCAAAAAAAAATAATAAAACATCTATAGTACCTGCTATTTGAAAGGTGTACTCGAGCTCAGTCCGGAAAATATTGAGCATTCTTTGGACACCGGCTTGCCCCCCAACTGTTAGACCCCACAGTGCAGGACGACCAACGAAAACCTGTTCAGATATTAAGAAAAAATTGAGACACAAACGCAAAATAAAAAATACGTAGAGGCTTACTCACAAAGACACTTACCATTTTAGCTCCAAGTGCTAAGGCTTTGTACACATCAGTTCCAGTAGATACTCCACCATCCAAATAGACCTCAACATTGTAGTTTCTTACAGCATCCACGATTTCTGGCAAAGCTTCAATCTGAAGTATTTAACAAAGATAAGTTTTGTTAAGAACCAACGTAATGATTGATGAATTTTAGTACGTTCATTTATTTAAGTTACCGTAGACGGAACGCCGTCCAATTGTCTCGCTCCATGGTTCGACACCAAAATTCCAGAACAACCAGCTTGGACTGCTTTCACAGCATCATCTCCACGAAGAATGCCTTTAGCTATAATCGGCAGTGTCGTAATGCTATAAATAGTAACGTATTATTAAAAATCTCGTTGCATTAAACGTTGGCACTAAGTTAGGTAGTGGAGTAGTTAATACCTTTTTAACCATTTCACGTCGTCCCATGTCAATGATCTATCGAACAAATCCTCGACGTAGCTATTTAAACCACTTCCTTCTTCTGTACTGCGGATTTTGGTAGATAGGACGCCTTCAAAGTTAGCCAGTCTGTAGGAAAGTAAAGAACACAAAATAAAAACACATTAAAGTATTTGCATCTTCAATCTTATGTTTTGATGCCAGTGCAAGATATTGAAATTGTATGTCTTGCTTACCTCAAATGTGGCGGCAGAGTAAACTTATTTCGCACGTCTGCGCGTCGTATTCCGAACAATGGAGTGTCGACGGTAAGGGCTATCGCTTTAAAACCTGCTTTCTCAGCTCTAAAGACCAGATTTTTAGTCACATCTCTGAAAATTTAACACATTTTTAATGTCGAGTTTTGCGCACATTTGTAAAAATACTTATTTTAGTGTTAGGTAGGTACTCAAGTTATACGAGAAATAATACCTACCTGTCATTATAAATGTATAGCTGGAACCATTTCACGGCATCAGGTGCAGCCTCAGCGACTTCTTCTATAGAGCTGGTGGCAATAGTGCTCAGTGTGAAAATGGTCTTCTCTGCTTGTGCAGCTAAATCACAAGATTACAAAATGTATAAAGAAAAATTAACTTAATTTCAGACCGTAAGAGTTAGCTGTCGTACCTCTTGCATTAGCTAGTTCGCCCTCAGGGTGCGCCATCCGTTGCATAGCAGTCGGTGATATACCGACAGGAAGAGAAACATCGTGCCCCAACACTTTTGTACGAAGATCACAATTACTTACTCCTATAAGGCATTTTGGACGAATCCGCAACCTGTGAGAATAAATTTTTATAAATTAAAAGTCTTAGTGAGTTGAAGACCTCTCTTCCTTGACCCCTGTTCTAAAAAACATTATCTGTACATATGCACATGATAAAAATAAATCACACGTATGGCTGCATTACATACCTTTGGAAAGCTAGTTTATTCTCAGCCAAGGTTTGTTCATCTGTTGCACCACTTTTGTAATAGTCCCGAGCTGGTTTTGGTAATATCGATAGAGCCGCATCCTCTATTTCCTTTACACACACATATTTCTCCATTGTTTTTATTAAGTAATTTACTGTATATGATAGAACTCCGCGAGCACTTGATCATTACTTGCCGTCAAATGCGTGCAGACGATAACACGCCATACGTCTTATCAATAGTATTGTGTTAGGGCACAGGTCATTACACAAGTCGTCAAATGCTATGAATGAATACCCGTTCGTAGATTTTTACATAAGATTAAGAAGACGTTCCGTTTTCTACATCTTGACTGTCTAATCTCAAGAAATACGTGTTAGATATTATCTGTCATCGACTAATTATCAGATAATGGGTGCCGTCTTGAGCTGCAGATATTGCAAGGGCATAGGCCGCGGCGTTGTTGATTGACTGTAGCTTCATATTCAATTCGTCATAAGCATAGCCTCGGTCACAGCGCCAGCGGAGCGAGGCAGCGGCCGGTGCATTGTCCAGTACGTTTATATATTTCTAAAAATTGTATTGTTAAAAATTGTCTATTTGTAACATTCTTTGGGAGAAACTACTGTAATATACAGGGTATCACATATTTGAGGCTCACGAGACGGAAAGTACAACAGACTGCTGTACAAAAGCATAATATACTTATGCCATTCAACAAGATATAAACTGTATATTAGAGCAAAATAAATTTATTTCAGAATTACTAATAATATTGAAAATGTCGTGATGGCCCAGTGGTTAAGGCGCCCGCTTCTCATGCACGAGGCGTGGGCTCGCAACCGGGCAAGGGTTAGTATAACATGTGAGGAAACCTGGACTTATAATCAAAATGTATGTAATATAATATATAAAAGTATTAAAACTCCAAAATAGATTTTATGAATTTATTTCTTGATTTGAATAGTATAATATCTGTATGAATGCCTTTTTGAGCATTCTTGTATAATCTTCAAATGCCATTTCGTTATATTTGCCATAGAAATGTTATACAAAACTCAACTGATCTTACAATAATTCTATCAATACACATTTTACACTGTTCTTGTGAAAACTGCATGCATTGAATTACAGTGAATAAATCCAACATAAAATCATATCTGCCAAATTAATTGGTGTGTATTAATTAAGTCAAGTTTATAAATATGCTACATTACAAAATTTATATATTAAAAAAAATTGCATTCCTTTTTTAAACTTATTGTTTGAGAACCCACTGCTATTTATTTTTAAGATCTATTTACGAGTTTCGTGAATATAAAATAGAATGAAGTTCATGTTGAGTTTGACTTATTGCCGGTTGATGATATTTACAAGACTTGGAAACTCGCTCCGAGAATCATACATCAGCTACACAGTATGTGAATAGTTATCAGTATATTTATAGATTCATTGTTTCTAAACAAGAATCATAGCGGTTCACCTATCTAAGATCAATCACATTTTACCTCGTTTCAACATAATATCGTTAACTTTGCATTTTATAAAAGATACAAAACATTTCAATTATTAAGCTATTAAGAAAAGGGCCACCATATCCCTTCTATCTATAACTCCATCTTTGGTAATAACATTAACAACAATCAGCGTTTTATCGACCAGGTATCTAATTATTCACAATGCTATTCTGTACTATATCAATCATTACAACTTGCGATTTCGGATGTTTGTTTTCACTTATAAAAACCCATGATATAAAGCGACTTTTAAAATTTTAAAGCCAAAATAAAATCACGACTTGACATCATTCACTTTAGCATATAAACAATGCTTGGTGTTTAATAAGCAATAAAATTTAAATTCTATTTTTATCACAATGTTTAAATACTTTGTTATTTTATTATTTTACGAAATATGTTTACATGCAAAATGAATGACATAACAGTCTTTTAAATTAAAACTTGTTAATAGATCAATATACAGACTATCAGGTGCAAGCGTTGAGCAAATAAAATTAAAATAAGGCACATGGTCTATGCGACCAAAATTTAAAGACTCATTAATGTTAAAAGTAATATGAAAAAATAAATACTCACAGAATATCACGGTGGTTTTATATTTGTAAAATACTAGAATGCGAAGTGCAAACGTTAATGGCTACAAGTGACTATGAAAGGGGCGTACGACCGCGACGTGCGTGCGGGCGACGCGTGCATATGAGCGCGCGCACGCACGGGCGGCGGTTCGGCTGCGTCGCCTGATAGCCTGGATGTTACAACAATTTTACCACTAGAAAAAAAGGAAAATATTATACAACCGTCGTGAAATATAAAAATAAATAACATTATATTACAAAGCAGAACATTGACATAGTGGCAACATTTTCCTGTTAGACTAGTCGTTAATACCTATATCTACACTTTTCACTGAATTAAAACTAAGTTTATTTTATTATAATAATACATCTAGCAAATAAAAAAACTGAAATATTAAACATTGTTTACATAGTCAGAGTTAGGCCTATATGTGTTCTCTGGCCTCGCTAATTTGTATTTGTTTTACTATGTACATTTAATTTTACTTCACTCATAAACATTGCATAAACAAGTATTTTAAAAACGATTCTTTTATGAAAGATCTCTCACAGTTCTTACCTAATATAAATGACTGTTGCACTGAATATTTAACAACATTTATAAGTGAAGTAGTTTGCGATGAACTCGGTCCCTAAATATTGATGCTATTACGAATTGTTTGTTTAGTAAATTATTTGAGCTTTGCCAAATATTCAACAGGTTCGAGCATAACATAAGTTTTAGTAAAATTTTATTTAATTGACCGGGAAACGGATTACGATTTATTATTTTATTAATTTGTCATAATAGTAACATTTCTCAGTGTCATCTACTTGCGTAGTGACTGTGGATATATGAAGGTATAAATATGACACAAAAAACATGACGTACACATACTTCTTTTAATTGAAGGCAAAATAAACGCCGAGGATCACGCGATTTAAACGTACATTTTTACGATTCCATAACTCGTGTATTCAGTTCAAATTACGTAATACGGCTGTGGTTCATGTTTGGTGTTCCCTTTCTAATTAATAATATAATTATGTCATTCAAATGTGTCACTATATTACTAGACAATTATTTACGGCAATGTAGCTTTAAACAATTTTATAATTATAATAAATGTAACTTCGAAATACAGCAACAATTCAAGTGTCTAGTTATTGCTGCACCCTTATTGTTACAATGTTGAACGTCAAAAGCTCACCAATTCGCATAAAACAAGTTAATAAGCGAGCGAGCACAATCAAAATCAACCACATGACTCTAATAGGTAGCACCTAGCTTTATACATTGTTAAATGACGCTATGAATAATGTACTGTGAAAGATTTCTCCTAATTCATGTCAACTTCCCAGGACTAAAAAGTAAAAAATTGCAATCTATCACTATTTTAAAATGCATCAGATGAACTATTTTAATAAAAGCATTACTTCAAATATTGTTCATTTCATATAGATTAGTTTACAAAGTCGGTCTCGCAGTGTAAAGAAGAACATGTTGCAACTTCACAACTCATTAACAAATATTTTTGCAGATAAACAAACTTACGTCTAGAGGAGATTGCTTCTCGTCGTGTCGATGAACTTAAAAAGATAAAATATTTGGGGACCACACTACATTCCGACTGACTCGGGAAGTGACCGTCCGTTCGTTCATAAACGATACACGCAAACGAGACACTCGCATCGTACCGGGCGACCGCAGTCCGCGAGGCCCGAACTTTCGGTACGAAGCGGAACGACCGATAAATCCGACCGCCGAGAGAGCACTACGACGAATCCTAACGGCGAATAATAAATACTATGGTACTTTTAAAGCGGAACATGTAAGTTACATAAATAAGTAATCGCGGGGCGGGGACTAGAGACGCGTTCACAGCGGCGGGAGTGGGTCGCGGGAAGGCGCGGGAGCCGGCGTGGGTGCAGGCGGCGCGGCAGGAGAAGGCGCGGGCGGCGCGCCTGGGCCGGCCGGACCGGCGGGACTAACGTGCGGCGCCGGCCCGGCGGGCGCGGCGGGCGGCGCGAGCGTGAGTCGGCGCGCGGGCGGCTCGTCGTCGGGCGGGTCTTCCTCGTCGGCGCTATCGTCGGCCGCGTCACCCGAGCCGGAGCCTTCGGCGCCCTCCCGACCCTCTTCCTCTTCTTCGTCTTCTTCTTCAGGACACAGTTGGTACGCCCTGCGAGAGAAGTTCGCAGTAGTAAGATCACATTCAACGTAAGTAAATTATTAGCTGTTGCTCATTACGTCAATCATAAATATCATAAAAAGAAGGGATGTTTACTTACTTTTCGAGTGTTTTCCTTGCAGAGTTGCTGCGCTCGAGGAAGTATCCGCTAGAGGTCTCGTTGGAGGTGCCGGGCGGAGACCACGTACCGTAGGAGCCGTAACCGCCGGGGCCATACTTCTGAAAGCATTCCCGGTAATCAACTCCAAATACTTCTTGGAAATAATTGTGTTATTAAACTATTTGAAAGAAAGTTTTATTAGTCTAGTGTCGCAAGTACATCGGAGTAAGTCTTGTCATAGGTTCATTGATATGAACAAATGATGCTCGACCTGATGGTCGAGCACAATGGTATTAGGGTTTCCCATCAGATTTATTCATCCATCCACAAACATGGTAAAGACTTATAATCTACTTATACTCTATAAAACTTGTCCAAAATTCCCTATTTTCGCTAAATGCCATTTCTATAATCAAACGCATGTACACTATTAGAGCGTTAGTACGCGACTGAGATGAGATCTGGCGGGCAAATCCGTCGCTACGACACACGCGCAGTCGGGCAAATCCGTGTCTGTTTGTCGCCATACACGCACAGATCTATCCGCCAGGCACGTCTGTCGGACAGATCCGGCGGGCATACTCGTCCGTGTATGGTTAGCTATTAAGCTTGCACTCTATTACATTTCTGAGACTTTAATATTACAGGCAAAATATTAATATACTGTACGTTAACTTCTTTCGAAAATACAGGCGTCATGTTATGTATGTGAAAGAAATGCACATAAAATGTTGAGCAATAAGCAATTTTTTTGGTTGGTTTTTGATATGGATTCAGTCGACAGGTGCTATTTTGTAAGTTAAAATAGGTGAGAATGCAGAAGTAGTAGTTACGCGATCGAGCTCGTCCTGCAGCCAGGCGAGCAGCTGGCGCCAGCGCCGGCGCGCGTCGGCGTGCGCGTGCACGGCGCGCACGGCAGCGGGCGCGCGGCACATCACGCCCACCAGCAGCTTCACGCACGCGTACGCGCGCTTCTGGTAGTGGCCGCGGGCTCGAGCGGCGGTCTCGAGCAGACCCGGCCGCTCTTCCGATACGCCCTGCACGTAAAGTTACACACGTTATGCATTTAAGCTCAATATCGACGTGACGTATAACTTTTTTTTAAAGTAAATAATAAATAAATAAAATAATATCACTGAGTAATTAGTTCCTATATCTATATCTACAATATTGCTGACTCAAACAAAATCAAACAAAATAGAATATAAGTTTAAAATAATCCATCTAATTTTTCCAAAACAACACTAAGTACAAGTTACCTTAATAACATTATGTATCCGATGCTGCTGCCAGCTGTCCTCCATGAGTAACAACGCAGTCAGGGCATCAGAGTGCCGGCGCAGCTCGTGGCAGTACGCGTACGCCATCTGCCACAGGAGCTCGGCCAACGCTATGCGCGACCAGCCCGCGTGCTCCCAGCACACGAACTGAAGCAGTCTGATGCCTTCCTCGCAGCCGCAGCACTCTTCTGTCAGTTTTTTCATGTAACTTCTGAACGAAAATGTGATTATGTAAAAGTCGTAGAATTTTAACCTACCTAGTCGAATAACTTTCGAAGGTGTTTAAAATGTATAAAGAGTAGACCCACTTTAAGAAGCAAGCAGCATGCAGTCGCATCGGATCGTTAAAAGAAGAGGTCCGAAGGCAAGAGAGGATAAACCACTCAAGTTTGGAACATACCCAGTCCTATTGTAAAGCACGTCGGCGGCGGCGGGCGACAGCTGCGGGCGCGCGGCGTGCGCGTGCTGCTCGGCGTAGGGGTTGGGCAGCGGCGCCGCGCCCTCCGCCGCGCCCGCCGACTGGCAGCGCGCGCTCACGTCGCAGCACCGCACCAGCGCGCACACCACCTGCCGCACACATGCCTCCAGGGTAACATTGACACTCGGACCAAAAACGACATGGTTAGTGGAACGTATTTTAAATTCATGGCAGGACTCACACTCAAAGCCATAGTTCATGAATGTAATGAAATATCATAAAACATTGTTTATAAAACGATTTTTTTTTTAATTAATGCAAAGTTACCCATACCTGGTGAATTTTGGCTGACTCAGGATACTGGTATTTTCCCATTGAGGTGTTTGATTCATCCATGCAAACGGATAAAACGATATCGAGTAGTTTTAACTGAAAAATAAAGAAACATACATACTATTATAATACATATATTAGTACCATTATTTTTACACAACCTTTGGAACATGAAACAAGTCAATTTATCGTATCATCAGTGTTGTGCAAGGAAGCTAAGAAAATCCATGCAAATTGGATATTTTTTATGGATTTTAACCAGGTTTAAATACGGTCTTTCTACTAGTGATACTGGCGCAAAAAAAGGTAATTAAATTAGCGTCGCATATTACGTACCCTCAGCAGTTGATGTTTCTCGCTGAGCCCGAGGCTGGCATATGTGTGGAATAGATTGAACAACAGTGGCAGGTGTCGGTGCGTATGTGCGTCAGTATGTGGCGGCACGGCCAGTGCGCGTGCGCTACATAGTAGCTGGTCTGAGAGAGAGACCGCCTCGTCGCGTGTGCACCATGATCCGTAGCCGTTGCTTACTGTGACACACAAGTAAGAGCGATCATTAATTTGCGAATAAATATCAGTAATACTCTTCATTACTCTCTCAAAAGTCGTGCGTTTTATGCCTACCGGTTAGCGTATTCACGAGAATATAAATATCAATGGGTTGCGCAGGTTTGAGCGTTCGCATGGCAAGTATTCAAAATTATTGTGCAGTGGACGGGTGTATGACCCAAAAATAAAAAATTTACAAAAGAAAAAGAAAGGTACGTGTTTTTACTAATGTTACAGATCTGTGAAATCTTTTGAAAATTGGTCACGCTAATGATTTGTGTTATTACATAATAGGTATTACATTTGAAATGTTAAAAGGTACTATTTTTTATACTCGCCACCGGGTTTTGGGGTAGGTTTCATTTGTTACGTGTCAAAATCATTTATGATATAAATGAAATATGTATTAATAACGTAGTGTAACCTGGTTCAGTGGGCCCTGGGTATACAAGAAAACTCTGCTGCTGATATTACTGGGGGAATGAAAATAATCCTAGGAAGAGTACGCGTCACGTTTATCTGTCTGGCAATAAAATAAAAGTTTATCAAAACTTGTTTTGTTCCGAAACACTGTCTTGTTTTGTGAATGACACTAAAAGTAAATTAATGCCTTACCTGGTGGATCTTGAACTGAGAAATGTGCTAAGAACACGATGATTTTCATAAAAACTATTCTCACTTCAGCTGTTGGACTCGACAACAAGTAGTCGCACAGTCTAAAAAAAAAAACATTAATCTTATATTGTGTTTTCTATTTCCACAGTAACAAGTAACCTAAATACTTATTCGACTACTACAATACCTGTGTGGGTGTTTGAAAAGATCCGTCGCGAACCATGCTCTCACGACCTGCGAGCATCGCAAGTGTTGGCACAGTATGTCATGCCAGTCCGCTGCGGGGCCGCGCAACGTCTTCTTCGTACGGAATCCTACTTGGAATAAAAATTTCGTAGCTAATTGTACCGCTAACATTGACATTTCTTCGTGTTCAGGCCCCTGTGTGACAAAAAATTCATTAAAAAACACAACAGCAAAAATAGATTTAAAAAAAAACTTATATTTTTCGTGTAAAACATACCCAGACGGCGCTTTGAGATCCTGGTAACATTTGCAGTCGCATACAACACAGTTTCTTCATAAAATTAAAATGCTCAAGACTGAATTGGTCTTGATTATGTGAAAATGCTATATTACTGCGACGCACTGACAGCCAGATGGGTCGAGGTATAATATTTTCTCTAAAAAATACATAAAAGTAGCATTAAAATAAAATTCTTTGGTTTTTAATACAGGCAGGCACCAGCGAAACGTATCTCTAGTACTCAAAAAAAAGAACCACTCACTTCATAGTCAAATTTTTCATTGATACTTCTAGAGCTGATTGAGTTTCTATTGTATCCTTTCTAGTATAGAACAGCATGTAGGCGTTCCACCACCTCTTCTGCCGCTTATATGATACCCTCTTAACCATCGGATCGAACACCTATAACATGACAAAGGTCACCATGTCGCAAGCACAACAAGTGTCCTAACCCCCTTGCTCATAAACATTATTACAAAATTATAATTAGTTTAATTACCGTTTGACAGATAACTTGTTAATTTTACGTTTCTATTCCAATCTGTACGACTTAGGGGCGAGTTTCACCATTTTTTTATCCGTAGTACAAAGTTTTGCTATCCATGGAATAAAAAATTGACGTTTGGCACTTTTAAAAGACAATCTCAAAAGTTTAAAGTTTATTCGCGTGTTAGTTAATACTTATATTAGGTATTAAAGGTTAATGAAATTCACCCTTACGTAAACAATTTAGTCATAATGCGGCAATTGGATTGCCCGACAATGTAGTAAACTTCCAAGATCACTAGAACGAATTATGAACAAAGGGGAAAGTGTGTGCGTGTGTGATTAATGCAATGTTCCTGACGTCACCGTGTACTTACTTCGCCCATGTACTCTCCGCCGAAGCACTGCGCCTTCATCTCCTCGTCGTCGTGCATGGCGCATTCTGACACGTCACCGTCGTCTAATTTTACCCACCGACCTGTCTCACTGCCGTTGTCCCTGTAAAGATAGATAAATGCAATACTAATTTTGTATTATCGTCGCTTACGATCTTTGCATAGTTACGAAACTCGATTGTTTCACTGGTGAATACATTGGAGAAACTTGATAACGATACACTATTTAATTATCACAAAATCACGACTGTATTCACCGCAGGGGAAACGGAGGTTTATTAAGAACACCCCGCACTTCACCAGGTTATCATAAAAATCATGGAATTGGGGGGCGAAGGCCGTCTGAAGGGATGTATGCCATCATTTTGTATACCTTATGATATGACTCCTGTACCATTTTTCCATTTTTTCAACCCGGCTGTTAGATAATCTCATTGAACCAATTTTTACTACAGAAGTCAGGAAGTCATCACATAATTATTTTGTATTTTTATATTATTTGTACCTACCTGAGTAGCACGTAGGAGTAATAGTGACCCCCAGAAGCCTGTCCAGAGTGTACGACGATGCCGCTGAGTTGGTAGAGCGTCTCCTGCGCCTTCTCCTCGCCACCCTCCCACAGTGACGAGTCGCCCTCGGCCCGAGCCAGGCCCCATGCTGGAGTTAGGATATTGAATAATTGAGAAGAATATGGTTCAAAATAATGAAGTCTACGTCTCAGATCCTCTGGCTCATAAACCATGCCTATAAAGTGCACATGAATCCTTGCGAATGTCCTTTCACACTTAATGAACATACAGATTGAACAATTTAATTTAAAGAATAAAAAAAATACAATTCTGCACAGGTGCGGTATGATTTGTTGTGAAGTTTCGTAAGTTCAATAATACCTCTCTAATAGTACAACTGAATGAACTTTGTCTTACCTGTGTAAGGTTCGACGTCCAACTCTCGCGGAAACTCGAAGTAGTCATTGAATTTTATTGCACACACCTTCTCGAAATCATATTCGAATCTCTTTAGCTGTATCACTAATACAGGAGGCAGTTTGTTAAGACATAACCGTTTTACTGTCACCACCTGCAATAAGAATTAATTAAAATAATAATATGTCACAATTGCATTTTCTCTGAGTCTTTACAGAATCGAAAATAAGATTTGACCTAAAGGTCCAGTTACCAGGTCACAAAATCCTAAAAAAAAAAAAAAAAATTACAGAACCGAGATGGCCCAAGTTAAACAACGATTAGACTATTTCTTCTTGTTGCGGATTTTGAGAGCCAACGAAAGAACGATATCAGGGACCATATTCGACCAAGACCTCAAACAAAATTAAGTTTACTAGAAGTTTCACAGATTACAATAAGATTTAGTACTATCTCTTACCTTTTTATTGCACTTATCACAGTGATAGGCATCTGCACCTTCTAGTAACTCTCCTCGGACGTACGCTTCTAATGATTCCTGCAAACGGGACATGTTCCTAATGTCGAGTGACACTACACTGAATGGTTCCTCCTTACAGTACCTGAAGGAAACAATCAAGAGAATCAAGAACATGGGACATAAGAATAATCTTTTTGTTTTTAAAATGTTATCTCAGCTTACCGGTGTGGACAGCCCTTACAAATTTTCTGATCAGAATACGTTCCCCCCATTGTTTTAGCCATGAGCTGCTCCTGGCCTAATGATTTCAAGGCTTCGTCTAGAGATTCGACCAGCGACATAAAAAACTCCACCGCGTCTTGCTGTTCTCGTAAGTTCACGGGTTCGCCTTGAAGCCTGCAAGTAACATAATTATTTAAAACTTTGTCAATTATTACATCGACTTTAATATTGAGTTACCCCATCTAGTGATTCTTACCTAAAATGCGCCCATAGTCCTCTAGGGATGTAATATTGTAACTTACTATAATGTAGATGGGCAAATATTGCTTGTACTTGTTTTAAAATCGTTATATTGTAATCAGTGTTACTCTGAAAACGGAAATTCAAGATATTAAACAACAGAAAACAATCATAAAAAAAATATTGAGTGAAAAGGAGCATGAAACACATACCTCAATATTATTCTCCACAATACTGTGATGATGGTTTTCTCCAGAAAAATCTTCATTAGGATCTGTAGCCGCACCTACAAATAAAAATGTATAATTTTAAAACCTACAGTTTGAAAATGCAAATGACTTTCGCATCATTCGCATACACAGCGTAACCGCGACGCACACGACACTAAAGTCGCGACGACATCCTTTCGGAAAAATAACGTATACGAGACACTGCGCAGTGGATGGACTTGTGCAGCGTCTACAAGGCGTCGTCGCACTAGATCACACTAGATACAGACTTCGAGCTTAAATATAAGTCGAAGTAAGCATTCTCACCTTGCACAGTAAGCAGTGCGTCCCGAACAGCGCGCACACAGTACAGTTGCTGCAACACGGAGTTCATGTAGCATGTTGCGCCGGCGTTCTTTAGCCCCACTAGTCCAGCCGGCGGACGGGGGCCCACGCACGGCATGTACTCCCACTCGACTAGCGGCATGCTATTATCTGGTGAGCATTTTTAAAAATTGTAAAACACATAGTTTATGGTCAAAATCTATTTTCACGAACTCAATTCCACACTTTAAGGACGCGTTTAAGTATCTCTCAGATTTTTTATGAAATAAATCTAGACAGTGAATAAAATAACCCTTATTGCCACCCATTAAGGTTAATGTGTTACAGCAAAATTTGTGAAAACTTTGACGGAACGTTTTCTTTCTTTCTAAAACTATTTATAATATTTTCATAAATATTTTATCCACCATTTTGAGATGACTATATCTGCTCCCCTTGGGAATTTTTGGGAAACAAAATGATGTACATAGTATAAAAAATGTACCTACACTAAGCCTCGAACCGTCAATTTTGTGTCAAGAGGCTTTCGAAAATCGCTTTTACATTATTAAAAATCAAACATTTCAATGTTAAATATCCACGGTATGGAGATAAAGAAGTAATCTATGTGTTGCAAGCATTAGTTGCGTTTGATTTGGTTGAATTTTGTCCAAAATATCTCCCGAACAAACAACTTATTTTGACAGATTTGCAAACGCGTCCTTAAAGTTATTAAATTTTTCCTTTGCTGACAATCGGATCATATAACACTATAAAATATTTACCGCCCCAGAATATATGAAGGACAGGTGTGCATCCTTGAATGCATCGGAATTGAAGGCATAGTGACGTGACGAGCTCGCGTCCTCCAGACAAGCTGGCACACTCACCGCTGTAGAACATCTGCTCGAGCAGGTTGGCGAGCGCAGCCATGTTGGGCACGCAGCCGTGCACGAGCGCTAGCAGCAGGTCGGTGGCGGCGGCGGCGGCGCCGGGCGTGCGGCACAGCGGCGTGGCCGGCTCGATGCCCGCGCCCCCCGCCTCGCCCGCCGCGCGCGCCGGTGACATGCTGCACCACGCCCATGAGTATGGCCATAGGAATTCGGTTGTCACTTCCTGTTGTAACAAGTTATTTTGTTTTTGAAGGCACCACTTTGGTCGTAACATTCTTGGTTAACATAAATCTAAATAATGCTGGCTTAACATAAACGCGCAGTATCGTGCAAACTATACAATACATTATTCAAATCAAATCAAATAATTTATTTCAAATAAACCATTTACAGGCACTTTTGAATTGTCAAGGTCTGTAAAAAAAGTTGAGTTGCTCATTCAAAACAGTAAGTTTTTATGGAGAAGTTTGAATGAATTTTGCTCGTTTAATTTTTTGCAAATAAGTAATACACCAGTGATTCCATGAGCACATCGGAGTTCGGAATGGCCGACTGTAAATAGAAAATAAATGAAGGAATTTGCGCGCGCGTTTAATTTCAGTCATATCTTAAAACAGACTTCCGTTACTAAAAATCAATGATGAGGAGACTATTGTCTTACCTTGATAAGTCCCGCGTCCTTGTGGTCGGGATGCGCGCCGTACTGGTACTTAACCTGCGCCGGCACATGCGCAAAAAGCTCCTTAGTGAGGTTGAGGTGCCCCTCCAGCAATGTGTCGTCCAGCGACAGAGGGTTGGCGCGCACCGCACGTAACCATGTTACCTGCACAAAGAACGTATGATGATGACACAATGATCGTAATGGGTGTGAAAACAAAAGTATTTTTTTATGGACCATTTAGGTGTCGACTTTGTGACTGAGATAGACAAACCGCTATTAACCGAACTTCATTAAATTGGGATAAGGGCAGCAGGATGATGATTTAACCTTTTAACCGCTTGGCTAAATATCAATTGCCGTACCCCTAGCGCGCGACTGCAAATCGATAAAATCATACCTACAATAAATAAGGAGGAGCAATCGTTGTATCGATAAAAAAAGTATTTTGTTTTTATTTTAAATCAGCCTTATGGCTCCTACGAACAGGCGCGAAGCGTTGAAAAACGCAGGAAAAAATCACGTTTTTTTTCAAAGTGCGTTGTTTTTTTCAATGTTGTATTCGTCGTTTGATTAGTCTTGACGAGTACTTTGATCCTAGATGGTAACCAGGGTCTGATGATGGAGCTGGAAGATAGCCATACGAACTGCGTAATAGAACGACACAACCACGTCGAGTTTGGGCTCGTTTGATTCGTCTAAAAATCACGTTTGTTGTATGGGAACCCCCTTACGTAGGTATTCTATTCTGTTTTTTAGTGTTTGTTGTTATAGCAGCAGCAGGAATACATCATCTGTAAAAATTTGAGCTGTCTAACTATCACGGTTCATGAGATACAGCCTGATGACAGACAGACAGACGGACGGACAGCGGAGGCTTCTATGTATTTTTTCTCGAAAACGGTGCGTCCTAGGCGAAAAATAACCGAAATTTCACGCCCCCCTAGAACCCACCGTGACAGCAGCACCTTTATTAAATTTTTGGGTTTGGGAGGGGAAGAGGGGGATTGTTTTTATTTGAATGTTAATGTTTCGATTTCCTTACATCATCTCGGTTCCCCATGGGAGCAGCACCACCCAAAAATTTGATAGCGGTGCTGCTCCCATGGGGCACCGAGATGATGTAAGGAAATCGAAACATTAAAATATATTTATTTTTAATGTTTCGATCCCCCTCTCCCCCCCCTCAATCCAAAAATTTAATAGTGGTGCTGCTGTCATGGGAGGTTCTAGGGGGGAGTGAAATTTCGGTTATTTTTCGCCTAAGACGCACCGTTTTCGAGAAAAAATCAAACGAGCCCAAACTCAACTTCAAATTAATTAAACACCCTAATCACTTTCTTCGTATGATTAAATACCGTAAATGTTTATTCCAGTTTTCCAATTCCTCAGTAGTCATCATTATTGAAATGTGACTATTTTATCGACAATGCACAAATACCCACGAACAACATTAATGGAACTTTCCATTCGTTTGATCCGCTTGTGACGTAGGCAGTGGTCGTATTAATGTGACAGCCGCGCTAGACTAACTAGAGAAATATGTTGCAAGCATAGGCGTCTAGGGATGGGAACTAACGTCAAATGTTGGCATTTTACAAAATTCTGAGGGATATTTTTCTTATGAATAATAAGAAAAAAATTAATAACACAAGGCAATATGTTAAATTTAACTTTATTTCTTATGACACCGTTTATTTTATGCTGAATAGTGCATTATACCTGATTATTTAACTGTTTGTTATTTCGTTTTTAAAATGCGCATTGCATTGTATCCCATCCCTATGGTCATATTTATGCGACGCGCGCGATAGACGCCGATGAAAAGTCCAAGCTGCCAATTACTTATTTTTGTTTAAGTTTTTTCAATGCTTAGAGTTATGAAACATAATTTTAAGTAATTGTTGTAAATAATAGCTCCATTAAATAATAGTTTTGTTGTACCACGCAGTTAATAGGACAAAAATAGAACGATAGAATCATGCATGTTCTCTGTCGCAGAAATATGACACAAGCGGTAGAGACACGGAAATATTTGTCGCATATATGCGACTGGCGCGGTTAAAGGGTTAAGTAATAATGGTACCTTACCTCTAGAGCAAGATCATCGAGCGTGCGCGATGTAGGTCCAGCGAGCGCGACCAATCGGCAGAGCAGCTGTAGGAACTGTTGCGCATGGCGCGCATAGCGCGTGAGGCGCGCGCACGTAAGAGCGCGCGGCGCCGCGCCGCCCAGCGCGCACAGCGCCGCGCGCGCGCCGCCGCCGCCGCCCCACGCGCACATCGCCAGCAGCTGCTCCGCGCACGACACGCGCACCTGCAAACGTACTTGTTGTTATACCCACTGGAAGTAGACAAGAACACACGACCTGACCTGACACAGCAGCATTACTTGTCTACGCATTGTTACTAACCTGAGGATTCGGGCAGTCAATCATCAGGAACAGCGCAGTGTCCTGCCACCATGGCTCGTTTAGCAAGTTATTCTCCAAGTGACCGCCGCTCAACGCCATGCAGATCGTCACCACCTCCATACATTCTCGGACCACTAAAACGTTACCTTGATGAGAAGGTTGCCACCCCATACGACATTTCATTTTATATACATCGACATAAGGTTTAACAATTGCTGTCGCGCGCTTGTAAAATTCTGATTGTACAAAATACACAAGATGATAGTTTTGGGAATTGAGCGCTGAAAAATTTGTATTAATCACTGACATTACAAATTAAAACAAGAACAAAATTAAAACTTATTAAAAAGAGTTTTGTGAGTTATAACTTACGTGTAACATCGTCAGGGTGGACTATACCGCTGATCTCCGACGGCTGCGCCACAGAATAGGCAAGGCTGTACAGAGCGCGCACTGTGGCCGCGGTAGGGACGCGCCACCATACTAACGTCGATACTGAGTCACTATCCTCTCCACTAATTACGACCTGTTTAAAAAAATATGAAAAGTCGAAGTTCATACTAACGTTCATGAAAAGGTTTTAGTTGTTCTAAGGAATATACATAAAATAAACTATTTCATCAATCTATATCTATTTAAATAGTATGAAATAATGTCGCTTTTCGTGTCCGTTTGTTAAGCGGCTTAGTTTTTCAAAACTTCTCATGGTATTTTAATTTAGCCTTTACCCTCATTTAATTTCTAAGAATTTATTTCGGAGGGTTTAAATAATGCATAATAATACATTCTTATTTAACTTGGATAAAACAAAGAAATTACGAAATGTGACACCAGTAGATCGCACTCGTGCGAAGAAGAGGCGGGTCGCTAGTAAATAATAATTACCTGTTCGCCTAACGCATTAGCCAACTTCTCGGAAATAGCCTTGACCATCAATTCACAGCTGTGGTTCGGCACCGTCTGCAGTGCTTCGCGTAGTATTGTCACATCCCTTCTACTAACAACAACAGACCAGTTAAAACAGGGAGGCCATACAAAGCTCAACACTTTATCACAGAGCAGTAAAGACACAGCCGAAATATTTGCGGCATTGGTAAAATTGAAACAACATTTATGCATGTTATTACATTTTGCCATCGGCTGGTATCGCATTATTTGAAAAAACGCGGCGCTATTTTTGAGTCGATTGCGTTCGCACGCTAATCACTCCATTTGTTTACTTCTCCGTGGTATAAATTGAATGAGTAGGAGAACTAACCTGAATTCTTTGTCGAGAGTTGTGTCAGTTCCATCAGGAGCTAGTATTTCAAAGAGGTGGCCAAGCGTGTATAACGCCAGTTTAGCCAACCTGACTAGTGCTAAGTAACCAACCCTGAAACAAAACACAACATATTCGATGGTACAGTCAATCAAAATCCAAATAATTCGATTAAAAATAAGATAAGATAGAATTAACTGCGGATTTCAACGCATACAGAAGATCACAAGATCAATCAAATAACTCTGCCTAATGCTGCACATAGGCCTCTCTCTAGCTAAACCATTACCAGGGACACCAGGTTTTTCATCTCGCAGTGCGAGATGATGTGCGAGACTGGCACATCTATTCCATCCCACTTTTATTTATTGACTTGGTTTTTTTTAGATACGTGGTACCGAATGAGCCCAAAAATACTGGGAAGGCTGACTACTTATAAATTGGGACAGTAGCTAGGAGAAAGAAGGAGAAGAGGTTTTTTTTAGGTCATATGTCTTCAACTGATAGAACACAATTTCCTAAAATATTTGATTGGTAACATACCTTCGTGTATGCGGTGTAGCACCTTGTAAAAAATCATTATCAGACAAACATTGCACTAAGAGCGGTGCTTTCTTGACGCAAGCTATCTGAAAGCTACGACAGCGTTCCAGTCGCGTATCTGACGATGGCATCACCATGCTGTATAACACCTGAATAACAAATGCCAATTTTATTGGTATTTTTAACATTAACAAACGTAACTAAAAATTGATGCATTTTGCGAGTAAGAAAACATATACGACATGCCTTCTAAATAGATGGCTGTAATATCTGGAAGTGCTTGGTCCGATTACAAAAATCCTTTCACAAACAGAAAGCTCTACACTATTGCAGTGTCATAGGTTATATTTTATAATACGCTTGACTTTCACGCGGAAGGAGTCGAGTGCAGAAGTCACATATGGTGCTAATATACTAACCATTTGGCGTATCTACAACGATGTCTACAGTATTATTCGCTAAACATTTATCATTAACTTAAATTACTACGACTCATACGTACTTCTACATTGTAAGCGACTGTGGGCGGAGCTGGACCGTAAAGCATGTCTCTTAATTTTGTCTCTTCTCTGCATAGCAAAGCTTCTGTCAATTTTTCCACCTATAAAAACAAAAAATATTTAGTCTCTAAAAACGATTCATACAGTTGTTGCAATTCACTAGCGCACGCCATTATTTCTATTGAAACTATGTCAACGACATAATATAGCACGCTCGTGATTTGTATCGACTGACGATGAAATTATGTTTATGTATAACTCACCGTTTGCTTATGCGCAGGGCAGATCTGAGAGAGTAAATGCGCCGCTTCGGTGAGCGGTCCATGCCCTTTGGTGATGCCAATATGTTCCAAGTTTAATATAAAGGGCAGATACCACGAGCCTTGTGCAAAAAGCTGGTAAAACAAAACATATTACTTTAAAAACGTGAAAATAAGAGCGATACAGGTCATTCAGGTACACCATGCGAAACAGAGCTAAAAGACAGCGATGTTTTCTCGAAAGTCACATGGATATTCCTACATTTCAGCGAAAGTCACATGGATATTCCTACATTTTATGTACTGATAAGCTTATACTCACAACGCCAGGTAACGCATGCTCCGGTGTCGGCGACAGCGGAGGCGACGAAGTACTAGAGTCACTGCTAGACTCGTTTGACGAACCACAGCCGCCACTACCACATACTTGGCCATCATAAACCTAAAAAAACATTTCGCCAGTTATATTTAAGTCCCATGTAATACGGGTCGAGCGGTCGAGCCACTGCTACTGAGGAAGCCTTCGGGCATTACATCCGTGATGATATGTGTATGTAAATATATTTCCAATAGTTACATTACATTAACTGTACATCTAACATTGATCACAAATTCAAAATTCACAAATATAAATAATTGCTAAAATAGAAATATTTTATTAAATTTATAATAAGTTTTGTAACACGTAATTTTTTCATTTTTAATAAAACAAGATTTTTTTTTGGATTTAAATTTTAAGTTAGTCCTATATTCCCCTGTGCCCTAACAGGGTCCAAAACTGTACTTAGCTATAAGCTTTATGCCAAATACATAAATAAGAATGAATATAAAAAAAGTTGTATTATTTACCTTAGCAACAATCACAGTTTTGTCACGAAGCGGTATTTGCGACAGAATTTTTCTATCGTGACTAGAATCTAGTAGTTCCCCATTAACATACAGCTCCAACTTATTTACATATAGCTCTAACTTTATATTATTTTCTGAAGCACTCTTCAGCCTAAAACAAATTAATAAAGGCAATCAATCTTCTGAAAACAAAACCTTTGTTTATAAAAACCATAGAGTGTCACCAACCTTCTTTGTATCGTCGCACGTAGTGAGTGCAGCGTTTCATTGGAGTGCGAGAACAGCTCAATATCATCAACTTGCCTTTGGCCAGTTTGGAAATTAAATCTGACTATAATGGTACACTGCCTCCCCCGACCCGACCTGTAGATGGGCAAGATCTGCCGCTCCGCCGAAAATCTTCTATCACATTCATTAATATATTCTTGTATGGCACGAATCACTCTACACATTCTCGTACAACCCTCCGACGCATCTGCGAAGTACAAACGCTAAAATAATATCTTTATATTGGTTTAACTTAGGACACGGACTCTTTCCTATTTAGTTAGATACGAAACATCAAAATATAATCTCAATAAAGACTAGCAGAAGTCTTTAGTGTACTTTACCTTCGTGCGCCTCCATCTCCTTCTGCATGCGCTGCGTGCGCGCACAGCACTGCGTGAGGAAGGCTTCGTGGTGCTGCGCGGCCGACAGCTGCGGGCCCACGCACGTACACACCTCGCGCAGTAACTCTATACCGCGCGCAGAGATATCATCGTCACACTCCGTAATCACCTACAAATCATATTAAGTTATATGACAATGCACACAATTTTGAGTCTTAACTGCCTTTAGAAAGAAAGAAAGAAAGAATGTTGTTTAGTGTATTCTGTTACAGTACAGTCAGTTTTGAGACTTATAAACTGAAGAGCAAGGTTATTTGCACTTACCCTCCATAAATAATCTAATCCTATGAGATCTGCATCATTCAGTAAAAAACTTCGTCTCTTTACTTTCAATTTGCCTTCTTTGGAGTTAACTGCTTTAAAAAACCTGAAAATAACAAAATGTTATTAGGAAATCCGACGCATTAAGCTGAAAAAAGCTTCCAAATCAAATATTACCTTTCAAAACACTTGATACCAGCGTGGGTTAGTAAATTCGGTGATAATGTCATAATGTTTCGTCGAAAAAAATGTAGGTTAATGTTAGGATCTAAGTCGGGTTCCTCCCCCATTAGTTTGCTGAACCATCGGAAACACGCTTCGCGGTCGCCGAGGTGTGCAGGCTTCTCAGCCAAACATACCCATATCTGTTTTGCCTAGAAAATAAGAGCAGGGATTACACAACGAATAATTAATTCAACTTTTAAATAAAGGTAAGTAGCCCCCTCACTTGTTCTGCGCACAGCCAAAGTTGTCCATCTTTCAACAGAAATCTCAAAAAACTGAGTCTCTCATGAACTTGAGCTGCATGTGGGTACCGGCCGTCTGGTTGCCAGTTGTCCCAGTCTATTTCCCCTTCTTCTGTAAAAAGAAAACATTGGTTTCATAGATATTTCTATAATCTAAATTATGTACTTTGAATAGCAAGTACTTTTATCAACCAATTAACAGTCTTATCGCGTTCTCGTGCACTAGGAAAACCTCTTCAAGTTATTTCGTTACTTTGCAACCTACAATTGAGCAATTTATTGAGATAATCATAAGAAGGACACATACCCGTAAGTTTAGTCCGCACCGCTTCCATATAATGCGTGAGTGAGTCGGTAACGAGTATCACAAGTGAGTGCTGCGTTTGCAGACGGTCGATAAGTTCCTGTCTAGTCACATGAGGCCGCAGCCCTGTGCCGCCACCCGCCTCATACAAGCAACATATCTCGCGCATCATTTTGAGAGCTGGCAAAACCCATTTCTCATTGGTTTTCAGTTCTTCTACACACCTGAATAGAGCATGAGAATGTAATTTGCTTTTTTTGACAATTATATAGATTATTATTATATTGCTTTGCTTCAGTAATAGTCCTATATCGCTTTTTGGAACTTATTTGTTTTTCAACCTGGTTATACAATCAGGTTGTAATGCTTCATATATGATTAAACAATAAAAAAAAATTATAATACTTACTTGTCCAACCAAAGAGTCTTCTGAGCGTCACGGTCTTGACTACAGCTGTAGTCCAATATTTTAATCAGGTTAGCTAACGCCACGTCCATTATTTCCGTGCAAACTTCATCTGAGTGAGCCAAATTCCAAAAAAGTACTAATACCTGTAAGTTAGACAAAATATTGTAGACTTATTTATTTAATAGATAATTGGAAAATGCACCTTACGGCTAAGTACTCAACCTTGTTTGCCATTACACCATCTTTGTCATCTTCTGCTAGTCTTCTTATTACCTCTAGTAGTTTATCACTTTGTTTTTTGCTGGATGTGGCCCAACTCGCCTAAAAAATATACATGTTTGTCAGTTATCACAACATTGTCTTAAAAAAAAAGTCTTTGTAAGCAAAGCTTACCTTAAAACAGTCAAATAAATGGTCAAGTTGATCAGGAGTGAAGTCCCAAGCCAGTTTGGCTAACAAGTCATGTAAGTTCTTAACAATCGCCTCGTGTTTGCCGTGCTGAGCCTTCCATATGGCGTCCAAATCATCTCGAGTCAATGAGTTCTCTTTTATCATAAACCTAAGCATTTTCTCCAGTCTGTCAACATACTGTGGCTGGTGGAGAGAGTCCCGTAAAACTATGTCCACCACTTTGTTTTCACGGATCCAAGTCTAGAATAAAATTGAACAATTTAATACCACACTCAAAGGTTGGTTAGTATAAGAAAAATTATATGAAATGAATAGATCATGTAAGGAAAATGTAGTGACAATATACAAAGCCACAAAATTAGACTGTTACACCGAAATTACGACAGCGACCTCCAAAGTGGTTGTGTGTTAAAAGTTGTGATATATTCTTACTGTTATAACAGCAGGCGTAAGCCACTCAGGTTTTGGTTGCTGGGAAAATGTACTGATAAGTTGATTGATTTCGTTCAGAGCCGACATCTTTCCATTGAATGAAGACATTTGGAGCAATCTCAAAATCATTTTTAACCGAAACATTTCAAGAGCTGAAAAGAAAATGTAAATTTTACCCACACTTGGTAACTTCATTATATCAATAACAAAAAGATTTTAAGTTAATTTGCTTTAAAGAACATAATGTCGCATTTCTTCTAAACTAAAAAATAGATAATGTTTAAATCAATTTACAGAAAGTTTACGTGTTTAACACATTCATAGTTATAACTTAGATATCCAAATTCAAATTCACACATCACATCATATGTCGCCACATCCGTAGATCGCATCTGTCCGACGCAAGTCTTTAGTGCTAAAATAAAGTTTAAATACCTGGCCGATTTTGAGAAAATTATTCATATTAAATTTTATAATTTTCTCTAAATCGGATTTATCGGATTGGCGTTAATCGGGCCGGGAACGGCCGAAATGCAATTCCTAATCTGATGATTACGTATTTTTTACCAGGTTTGAAACGGAACAGAATACATTATTGCTTTAACATTTCATAATAATATGTCATCAGGCATTACCCCTGAATAAGCTTTTTGGACATGTTAAGCTTATTCAACAGCTACAGTCATTTGATTCGGCACTCTATCTTCCCTTGTGATACTTGCTCAAAAAAAATACTTCAAATCTTTTTCTGCAAGTGCTGCAGCTTCTTCTTCTCCGTAGTTATATAGGATTCGGTAGCGTACAATGTAGCGGCACAGGGGAGGTATAAAGACTACGCCCCTTAGCAGCTACAGGGTATGCTACCGACCCACGTGATGCCGGCGATATAGCACGGCAGGCATCGATAAATATTACACTCCTTCCTGGCTTGCTTGGTCCCACAGCTTGATGAACTTTCGAGTAAGCCCTGTATTTTTGATAACATTATCTACTTCTTGGCTTACTTCCTCATTGTCTTATCATTCTCAAGGTTGTCAAAGTCAAGACCAATATTGCACCCTGGTTTACAACTCAACTGGCCACAGCTCGTGGAGTTATTTACGCGCAAGTGGAGGTTACCATGATAGGCTCTAAGCATAAAAGTACACGATAACCCTAGAAAGGCGATCAGGCTCTCTTGACCTTAACTCTTCTGAACTTTTACAATCTAAGGAAACAACACAAACAAATCTAACACATAACAATTTAAGATATTAGTTAAGAACTACTTACATTTGAGTAAACTGTGATGTTGGGGCGTTTTCACTGAGACATATTTACACGCGCGAATTAAACAAGATACAGTATCAGTCTTATTTTCACTACCGCGCGCCTCCCTCTTCAGTTCTTCGTCGGTTAAACTTTCAAGTAGTGTGGGAATACATTCCTAGGAACAAATCAAAGTTTATGAGCACTTAAAAAGGAAAAGTTTAGAAATTGTCTTATCTGCATTATAGCAAGTCGTCGTGATTCATGTTTCACAACTTGTGCCTGGCATATATGTACAACAGAGGTAAAATGTTCCAAAACGTGATGACTCAAGAACTTAGAAATTTAAATTGTACCAAAAAAATCTAATATGGGTATGAGGAAATGCGGTCGGAGAGACTTTTGAAAATTAGGTATTTGAAGAAACTATCGCTGTCGCTCTGCGAGTGCTCGGCGGCCGGCCGCCCTATCTATGTGTGTAAGTTGACAGTGTGTGCGTGTAAGACGCGCGCTGCTGATGCCGCCGCGTGTCGTGTAATAAAATTGTTCGAGTCAGTAAGTAGTGCCTGGTATTTTTTGGTGTTCGCATCGTTCGGTATCTAACTACACGAAGTGATTGATCTTATTATTTTGGCTTGTTTATTGGACTTGTTCTCCCTGCTACTCTTTTGATTCGGCTTATGTAAATACTGCTGTCGTCGAAGGAATAGAATAAATAGAATAATAGAATAAATGTACAACATTAGATTGTAACTTTCAATGGTTTTTTCATTCAGCATTTAAAATAAAAATGAATACATATATCCCCTAATATTATTTACTGTTTTTTATTGAAAACTTTTTGTTATTAACATGTAGGTAAAGACATGACATTAATTTTATTTTATATCTATTACCTATTAGAGCTCTTACACACGAGCGGCTGTTCCCAACGGCAGAGGTAACTGCAGCCGCCGACGCGCGTCGACGGCTGCAGTTACCTCTGCCGTTGGGAACAGCCGCTCGTGTGATAGACTACAGGCCCATGTCCAAAAATGGTGGGTCATATGAACCACCAGATGACGTATATAGGACGATATAAGAGCATAAAATAATAAGATTCAGCACTATGCCGTCACTTGTAAGCTGTCCAACTGAGTGCTGGTGAGAATTCAAAAATGCAGGTAGAGTGAGTACATTTTGGTCATATATTTTTGTACGGCATTTTTACCATCGATAGATCCATGAAAAATAATAAGAAAGCGCGCAGTGCCGTACAAAAGTGGTGCGCCACAAAATCGGTATTTTTTTTTTATTTTCTGACAATTTCCAGGGTAAAGGTCATTTGATTCTGTACGGCATCAGTTTCATACTGTTTCAATACAGCTTCTAATCCATTATTCATTATTCCAAAAAATGTAAATGTGTTAATCGATAAATGTTTACAACACTAGTTTATCGATATTACTTTCAACTACTACGCATCACTTTTCCCATCTGTATACGTAGAAGCAGACCGTCCCGCGACCCCGCCTTCAAATTCGTGCGACAAAGACAACTGCAGATCCGACTGAACAGCGTAAGTAAAAAGTCTTAATTCGAGGTTTGGCTCTCGCCCATTTCCTCATCCAATATTAGACCAATTTAAAAGATATTTCGTAAACTGAATAATTAGGATATATACTGTGGCCCTATGTTTTTCTTTTTTCAATAACAGTTGTCAAATTTGTACACTAGGGCTTTATTGACAGTGGTCTAAATAGACAATTTTGAGCATTTTTTGAGGGTTCTAGTGCTTTTAAATATAATGAATCATCAAAAAGGAAAACATAGAAACATACAAGTAGTTGATATTTATTTTACTGTAAAAAATCTTTGCTCTAAGACCGTAAACCAGAAAGAAAACAAGTGAGAACGATTCTATGGAGAATAGACCACCGCATTTCCTCTTAAGTGCAGGAATGATAGAACAAAAGGTTACCAACTGCAAAGGGTCAAGTTATCGAAGTACACTTACAAGTACAGGTAACAGGTATGTGGTAACGGTGTGTGATGTGAGAAGGTCGTGGCAGAGTCCTAGAGGTCGCAGCAGCTGCCACACGGTTGCGACACGGGTCTCTCCGCTCGTGGACTGTTCTAACGATGATGGCTGCTCACTACGTGCTGGTATCGAAAACTATAACAATAATAGTCAAAAAGTTTGTTAATCCCTTCCTGGAAGAAGTTACAAATAGTCACTTATGCAGAGCTTGAAAGATTGACGAAACGAAGAGTCACGTGCTTCTAACCATTTAGTTCTGTGATCGCCACATACAGGGCAAAGCAGCGTCTGTGAGATCAACAACATCTACATCAAATGCATTTATGAAGGAGTTGGGGTGAATAAAATACGCATCTTTATTCGTGGAGTCGCAGATTATAGCCTGCTACAGTTACCGACACGTAAGTTGGCAAGAGTTTTTGTAGTGGGGGAAGTTTGCGCACGCACAATTTTATACATTTTTATATGCGCGAACTTCCCCCACTACGAAAATCTCTTGCCAAGTTACGTGCCGGTAACTGTACACCACACATAGCAAATAAAATATTACTAAAACTTTACCCAAAAAAGAATGTGGCTTGTTAAAATTAAAATTATATGTTAAACATAGTGTTAATGTATTTAATGCCAGAATAATACATACTTCGCCACTGTCAGCAATAACTGGTACAATTTCTGTGCTTTCAACTTTATCACATTTGGTTTCATCATTTTCTTTTTCTATTATTTCTGTAGAAACTTTCTCTTCTGAAGTGATAGATGTAGTCAGCTCTGACTTTTGAAACCCCATTATAGTTTCAAACCTCTCTCGGAGCTTCACAAAGCCACCTGCTTGCCCAAACCTAATAACAAAAAAAAAAAGCAAACCTATACATGCTCAATCCAATTAACAGTTATAAGCCTGTATTTGGGATTGTTACAACAAAATTAAATCTTATAATTTAAATCCTTCTGTACCAAAGCCTATTTATTTTATTCACACTTAAATCTAATATCAGCTTCACTAATTGGTTGCTATAGGTCAATATTGAACACAGGACAACCATTCCCTAACCCTTTAGGAAAAAGAGGTGTGATGTAACTGGCAAATCACAAAAACATATTTTATCAAAGGACAGGCTATTAAAATCGGAGTCAGTATAATCAGAATTCCATGTTTTCGAGAGTGTTATGGAAAAAATAGTACATACACATTAACAAGATGGACCAGCCATCCTCTTGGTGTACGGTGATCCTGTGACCTTGCAAACACTTCTGCCTCCTGGGTAGTTCCCTGTCCCGGAGGTGTGGTGGAAAGCCCTTCACAAGTTCTAGATGCATTGAAAGTGTGAAATCTGTAAACATCAACATTTTAAGTAGAACCCAACGTTTACTGGCCATAAACAATCAGTAAACACAAAAATTTCCAAAAACTATAATTGCACAAGAAATGATAACTTATTAGAGAATTGAGTACATTACATAGTAAGAAAAGACATAATATTATGTTCATTTATAAATTAAATTATTAGAAATTAAATCAAAGATAATGCATACAGCTCATTAATATTGAACAAGTAATTATTAAATGCATGCAATGATTATGAAATAGTCTCTTACTTGTTATTTGGATTGAATACCATAGATAATAAATGCAGAAATCTTGGATCGTCTAGTTTAATTGCACACAGTTTAACAAGCTTCTCGCAGTTTGAACGGACACATTGTTGTATGTTGTTTTTCCAAGATGATACTGCATCATCAGTTAGTATCTTTGTAAAGGATACTGTGAGGGCATCATTATAGAATCTTTGACATGCTGCATGGTTTGCATCTTCACCTGTGGTAAATAATCACTTATCAACAAACTAACAGCTGTTTCATCATTTACATATATAAAAATAAATTGTGATGATATGATAAGAGAAAGATAATGTAGACAATATGAGATAAGATTGAGCATTACATTCAAGTAACAGCAATAAGCACTGCACATGTAGGAACTTGTAAATATTCAATACTAGTTTAACTTATGGGGATTCCCCAAATTTAACTATGTATTTAACTATGTACCAACATTACAAAATGAATGTTTTTTTTTCAACATTCTCTATTGAGAAGAAGTAAACACACAGTACATGTTGCCTATCATGAATCACTGTTGCCACTGCTCCGAGAAGAGCTAATGATAGAGTGGTATAGAAACAAATTATCAACAACTCCATCAGACAATTTCAGGGTAGGCACAACCCTCATTAATGAAGAATTAGAACAAAAAGAACATCATCATGAGAACACACATCAAATATTTAATAGTTGCTGAAATATTGTTTGGTACCAATACCAAGAATTTCAGTAACTCTACACAAATTAGGTATAACTTAATTTAATTAAATGCCACATACCCTTTGCTGCCAACTCAGTGGCAGCAACCAGCAGTGCCTCCAGCTCCTGTTCAGGCAACACAGGCACAACCCATCGGGGATGTGAAATCTTTTCTTCCAGTGCCTTTAACTTGGCCTCGGGGAATGCCATCTAGACAAATGTTATATTTCTTAGTGTAATGAAGAATATGACATAAACCCCAAAAATAGGGACTTACCTCTCCTGCCCTTAGGCAGAAGGTTGATAATTTTAGCAATTACTTGTGTGTTAAAATCCTTTATTTACATTTGTAGCTGCTTACTGTTAGTCACTCATAACTCAAGTTTCTGATTTTATTTAGATTTCTAGAAACTTGCTTGTTCAAAAGGATCATAATATGCTTACAAATGAACTAATATCAAGTTCAAAACGGACTGAGTAAAAATATTTTTTTAACAAAATGATTTGATGTTTTGATGTTTTCCTAGTTTCCTTAAAATTAACCAAAATTGGTACAATAATATATTAAATTAGCAATAGGAAAACATTACTTTTGTGTATTATAACTAACAATGGAAAAACTCACTTAATTAGCTAAGATAATGAAATTAAGTAGAAATCATATTCTTACCTCCCCTGGCATTTGATCTTGTTCTTTCATTGATATAGTCATTATTTCAACATATGATTAATCATTGCACCCCCTGAAAATAAGTATGAAAATGCTAATTCAATTGAACCATTCTATTATTTGTCAAGTTGGAATGATAAACTGATATATTTAATGTTTTGTTTTGGATTTTCCTATTCAAAATCATGAAGACAGTAAGAAAATATATCTAGAAAATTGTAGAGTTCATACTGACAAAAGTGGTATAAGTACATGCATTGCAAGTTTAACATAATATTTTTATAAAAAGGTGTGTCAGGAATAGGATGTACCAGAGGTGGGTCCAGGAAAAGTGAAATGTGAAATATATTAGATGATCAGTAGATCTAATTATAATTTGCAACAAAAAAGAATTTGAGTCACCTAAACCCACACTTATCTTAGTAAACTTTTACTTACGACGCATGACAAGGACATTAAAAGTTATATGTTGATACAGATCGAATACGAATATACACTAAAAGTTTAGCCCAAAATAAATACACAGGAAAGTAATACTAAATCGCAATATTGGTGCGATTTATAAATCAATCAATTTTCCTTTTAAAGTTTTCCAGCTTATGTAATTTTATTCCTTTTAATAAATATTGCTAAATATAAATCTGACTCCAAAGAAGTATTCTAATAATAAATAATTACAACATTTGCCCTACCCACAGAAGAAGATCTACAAAATAATAATTCATAAGATCAGCCGGCGCGACAAAATGGCGTCATTATCCCAAACAAGACAAAGCAAAAAATATTAATTTGTTGCTACTGAGAGACTAAAGTCGCGAAGAAAAATACAAAATATATAAATGTTTTACCTTTACGTTTACCATAAACTCAATTTACTGAAAAAATCTTGAAATAAACCACCAAATTTAATTCACTAACACTTTTTTGACGTAAGGTAAGTAAGAACGAAAATAGTTTTTTATTTGTTTCAGTTCCTACGAATTTTGCTAGGCAAAGGTACACTATGATACAGCCTTCTATTTTCTTTAGATTTTTTGTCTGCACACTATGTCTCGTATTGAAAATAGTGTTGCCTATCGATAGTCGACTATCGCTAAACTATCGATAGTCTATCGATAGTTGACGTCATATCAATAGTATCGACAGTCTATCGATAGTATCGATAGTATCTCGATAGTATCGATACTATCGACAGCACAAATTAACTAATACTATTGATTGGAGGCAATAGTATCGATACTATCTATATGTGCACTGATACATTCAGATGGGAATGGATCTAAATAGTGATTGATGGAAATGAATTGATTCACATCTTTTATATCTATCACACTGCGGTCTGCGACGTTGTCGAAGCGATGCCGCACATTCACCCTCCCCCCCCCTACCTCGTCTTGGTCCGGTGACCTCGTCTTGGTCGTGCGTCCAGTGTGGTATACCATGCACATTTGTATACAGTATTAGAGCAATAGCGCACCGGCCATCGAGATACATACCTTAGTATGAAATCGCCACAGAGCGCGCGCACCTGGCCGCACGCGGCCAGCGGCCAAACTGTGCGGCCAGGTGCGCGCGCTCTGTGGCGATTTCGGGTCGCTAGTGCGCTATTGCTCTTACGCCGCAGCGGCACCGCACAGGCGCCATACCGGAGCAGCACCACCTCGTGTGGCCTTTCCCTAATAAATAGACTTCGCAACCGATCGGTAGAGCCGATGCAATAAAATAAAATAACCGCATTCACGGGTAGTTCTAGAAACGATTCTTGCGATATAATGAATATTAAGATCCGTATAATTGTTATAATACAAAATAATGTTGAAACAGTTTCAACACGTTTTTGTATTACAACAATTGTTAAGCCGGATTTACATTTGTCTGACGTGTTGTGTTGTAACGCATCAGAACGGTATCAGTTTCATACATTTGACAGAAACCATCACAAGATCGCGACACACAAATATAAATCTCACCCTCAGAACAATAACTAAAGCATAGAAGGAAGCTAAAGAACAATGTCAGGTTTCGGCTTACACAACTTTTAAAACTAAGTTCACACGGACACAAAGTTTTTACCTACAACAATTTAAATATAAAATTCTAACTTCTTAAAAAACATTTGTTTATTTTCTAGAACTTTTCCAAAAATAAATCATAAAAATAATCGTAAATCATTTGGTCCATCCTGTTCCAGGTTTTTTTTTTTATAAATAAAAAGGTTGAGGTAGTAACTTGTTCTGCCACTAATCGATTATTCTAAATAATTAAACCGATTTACTCTTTATTTTTTATTTACCACCTCACAATTGTCTCTTAATATTATTTTTTACCTAAATCATACGTTCATCGTGTTTATTTTAAATACATTTAGTATTTTTATAGAATATAAAAACTCAAGAAATCGATTTTCATGACCTGTGCTCGATAACTTAATCGTAATGTAATGGCAACCCTGTTAGGTTCTGTCTGTCTGACGTGTCTGTCTGACTGTTAGTCAATGTCAAACATCTTGTTTGTGTTGTTGCTAGTGTTTTTATATGAGTACGGTTGTTTTTTTCTCAAATATCACACATTTTGTGACAATGTCCCATCAACTACGTTGTATTAATTGTGGTATAAATGTGTTTCGGATGAAACGGCATTTAGTTGAATCTGATGATATCCGTTCATTGTTACAGCAATGGACTTCACTTTCTGTGGTAAAGTACGATTCTTATAAGAGCAATAGCGCACTAGCGGCTAGGCCGCAGCGGCCAGGTCGCGGCGGCCAACGAGATACATACCTTAACTTATGAAATCGCCACAGAGCGCGCGCACCTGGCCGCAGCGGCCAGCGAGATCGAAGCGACGCATTTGCGGCCCGTGTTCAGTCGCTGGTCGCTGCGGCCACTGAGATCAATTGCATTGTAGTTAAGTCACCAGTGTGCGCGCACTAGCCGCGGCGGCCGCACGTATTGTGGAACTACAGCGTGATTTGTGATCATCGCGATGTCTTCCGACACGGAAAGATTGATAACCGAGATTGAGACAAGGAGGGCGTTGTGGGACATGTCCTGTGAAGACTATGCAAAAAAAAAATCATTTATAGGTGTGTTGATAATGATTTAATGAATGAAAACGAATAAAAGTTTAATTACTGTATATTTTTTGTTTAATTTACTCCGTAGAAATAAATAACCTCCAATTTACAATGTCTGAATAATTTCTTTTTGAGAAGTTCAATGTAAAAGTGGAAAACACAGATAAGCTTCTGACATGAAACTACACAAAATAACGTGAGAATTTTTACTGTCCATGAAAATTTTTTATTGAGCCTAAGTTACTATGGACACCTGACATTGTTCTTTAACTAATATAGTCGTCTCTGTTTTCTTATACACTCATAACAGCATTAGAGAGAGACAGATGTAGGTTGCTCAAAATGCAAATCGTCACAAAGTAAACGTCAATTTGGATACCTACCTTGGCGTACCTTGGCTACCTTTATGTTGGCAGCAATATTTTTCAGTGTTGCAGACAGTGTTTCAAGACAGAGTAGGCAACATAACGCCATAGGAACTATTCGGTGAAACGCACTTTACATAACGTCTCAGGGGGCTTACCATCACCTTTTAAGAAAACGTTCAAATGCCTGTCAGTCAACTTCCATTCAAAAGCAGGCCTGCTTAGGAATCGCTAAAAATCGTACCATGACCGTATTAAAGGTGAACGATTATTGAACGGCAATGCTTGTCTCTGCCTGCTTTGATGATGAAGTTTAGTCTTATACCGCGTTTACATTCAGCCGAAGTGAGCAGGGAAGTGGGCAGGACGAGTATGTAAACGCAATACTTCTCATGCCACTGCCATTGCCACTCGCGCTGCCCGGCGCTCCCCAAAATGGCGGTTTTTTGTGCGGAAGTCAAAGGACCGGCAGCGCGAGCGGCAGTGCGTGTTTACATTCTGCTCCGACGCTCAGTACTCGCCGAGCGCCTGGAGGAGAAAGACGTTCGTTTAGATTATCGAAAATGCCGTCCGAATGGAGCAATGAGATTACAATAAAATTCTTAGAACTACTGGAAACGGAAAAAGTAATTTGGGTTGTTACGGATAAACAATATAAACAGAAACGTAAGGTTCACGACGCGTAGAATTTTTTTTTTTTTTATTTCGATGTATAGATATCATCCACCATCGTCTACGACGAACATTCTTTTTTTGTATTCGTAACCTTTTTAAATAAATAAATAAATATCTTGGGACAACTCACACACGGCCATCTGATCCCAAGCTAAGCAGAGCTTGTGTTATGGTAACCAGACAACTGATATACATACTTATATAATTTATAAATACATACATATTATAGATAAATTACTCCCAGACACAGAACCAACAATTATGCTCATCACACAAAATTTGTCCTGGGTGGGAATCGAACCCACTACCTCCGGCTTTGCAGTCAGGGTCACTAACCACTAGACCAACGAGGCAGTCATAAAAATATCGAACATAATTATGTATCGCAAAAAGAGACAGCGCGGCCGCTGTAATTATTTCGACGTCTGCCATTGTCGAAACTTGAAAGCGAAGTGAGTGGTAGGGCAGTATGTAAACACACACTTCTCTCGATCCTGCTGCGGCAGTATTTAGGGAATTATTGCCGGCAGCGCGAGGGGCAGCGGCAGGGGCTGAATGTAAATGAGGTATTAGTGTTGTGAATAAACAACGTTCAAAAACTACGATAAAATTCTCTAACACATTACCGGTTTTTTTTTTAATGATCATAACTTGAATTTCTTAGATAAATACACGTTATAACTAAGATTATGTATTACAACTTACCATGATTTATTATCTAAAAGCTCTAAAAGCACAAGTTTCACGTTAAAAAAACCTTTTTAACTCTTAAAGATAAAATGTTATATTCAGAACGTACCTACGTTCATCAACTGTCAGCGCGTAAATATAAACAACATTTCACTTGATTAATTAATTTAATGATTTTCACAGCCTTTTACAAAAGTAATACATAATGTTCAAAGCCCTACTAGACATTAAAGTCGATAAGAAGTAATTTATTTATTGCGGTATAGAGTGCTTTTGGCAAATTTTGTTTCAGTCACAATTATTGTAAAAAAGTATTTTGTTGTGTTGTTCCTACAAAAATACACACATGGGTACATTTATAGTAAAGGAATTTATTGTAATATCGAAATACAAGAACCGCAATGCCCATAATCCAAGAAACATAACCTTTTTACAGGAATGCAACGGAGCCCCAGTATTCTTGACATCTCCTAGTCTACTAAACTGAAAAATAATATATCTAGTAATTCCATCCAGTGGAGAGCCTAACTAATTAATCATTATACATACCTATGTATTTAGGATGAAAATTAAAATAAAGAATAATACTCATGATGTGTTTTTATATACATATACCTGCATATTAGAAACCAACAAAGTACACCATATGAATTTGTGGCTCCCGCAGGCAGTCATCTCTGTTACCAGTTTTTGTTCTTGTAAACTTTCATTGCATTTATATGGATAATATGGGTTCCTACTTATATGTATATATGTTTCAGTCAGTCATAAGAAAGTATCATGTGATAAATGATTATAATTTAATTTGTAAACAGGTAAAAATTAAACACATTTTTTTAAACTAGATGCGGTCATTGTTTTATTTTCATAAATTTACTGTGTTACATTATGTTGTGTAGAAACACATGCATTTGCAAAACATTTGTGATTGGAAATGTAGCACTTGATGGGCTAATCAACATCTCAATCGAGCCTTTAGTACATCAATGGTCCTCTCAATAATGTTTTGGGTCTTGTTATGCTTCTCAGTGTAAAAGGCTTCTGGAGACTGATTCTGCATTCCAAATAAAATTGATGTCATTATTGTTTTTCTGAGTCAATACCGAGAATCTCCTGAAATAAATGGATTAAAAGATTACTTGCTTGTTTTTCATTGTCACTTTAATACACAGCAAATTATGTTTAATAGCAAGGAACATACACAAGAAACACACTAGTGTAGTTATGCTCCACAATAGAAAATCTGAGGAATTGATAACACTCACCTTAGTCTCTGCTTAGATCACTAAGCCTTTGGAGGATTTATTATTTTCATTATAGGTTCAAAACCCTCGCACAAACGGGGGACTAAATCTTTTGATAGGCCTGTAAAATACAAATATTAATTGAGTATTGTAGATTTTGTAGAGTAGGTTTTTATTTATACTTACATTACGTATTTTCATAGGTTTTGGTTACCATTGATGATTTTAAGTTATATCTTCTTACCTATATAATTGATTCTTATTCCCTGTCATTAACTTCATTATTGTTATTTATTTCCTAAATGCAACGCCGTTGGTATGTTTTTCCATACGATTTTCACACTTCAATTTTATTATTTACATATTTCGTACCTACTCGTTACACAGCTACAAAAATGAAAAAGTCTGGTTTAATTCGCTTACAATTCTCACCATCCACTTTAAAAACTCCTATTATTATATAAACCTAACATGTTGCCACGAATATCATTTTAGATTACAAAACGATGTTGAAAAAGCTAGTCCCATAGTAACTTTTTAACAATCGCTAATTTTGACATTACAGCCGTTCCATTATGATTTTGCTGCTGTCAAATAGCACGTCATAGTACGAAAGTCTATACAAAAAAAAAGGTGAACGGTTTTGTAAACGTTAACTTAGCAGGCCTGTTACAGGCCTGCTATAACGATGTCATAGTACAAAATAGCGAGGCAGTTCACAATCCGGGCAACTTCTGCCCTGCTATAGAGGTCATAGTAAGGGCCCAGGTTTTTATCTATGACTTTGTTCATCGCATTTTTTTGTATAATGCTTACGGGGCGAATGCTACTTGAAGTGCTTCGTTGGTTTTACGTGTAAATACTAATACTCTTTTGTCTATGACAGCGTACACTTCAAATGTCGTAAAGCGCCTTCTATGCTTTAGTTATTGTTCTGAGATCTCATACTAGATGTATGAAATTTTGATGTGTCACAACACAACACGTCAGACAAATGTAAATCCGGCTTTATTGTCGATGGGATAAGGGTTGTCTATTACTACCATTAACCCATCGACACTATTTAGTGAGTGAGTGAGAAACTTGAGAATGTCCTCCCGTCATCTGTCTTCTGGCCAATACTGGCCAATGGCCATAGATTTGTAGAATATTACAATAATTTACAATCGATGATCGGTGCGAAGTAAATAATAGGGGTTAGTGTTTTCGTTAAGTTTTAACTAAAATTGCTCAGATTATTATTTCCATGAGTGTATTAAAATTTAATACAAAATGAGCTTTTCCAGTGATGAAGTCAACTTCCTTGTGTATCGATATTTACAAGAATCAGGTATGGTTCAATGAACTCTCGGACGCTAACTCGATCTTACACGACACGATTAGTTTCTTCTTCATTTAAGTACTGTTTTCCTATTCTACCTGCCTTATATATTCGTAGATATACATATATTCCTATTTGAAGACGAAGTTTGTCTGGTAGTAGCACTGTCCATTTGTCAGACTATCAATCGTCAAGACATCCATATTTTGGAGAAAATGGGAAACAATACCATTCCAAGAAGGCTAATACTAAACTAATTTACTAATTTTAACTTAGGTTTTCAGCAGCCTGGTAAAATTACAATATAAATATAAACTTACAGGGTTTCATCATTCTGCCTACACATTTGGTATTGAGTCACATATATCCCAGAGTAATATCAATGGAGCCCTAGTACCACCTGCAGCATTACTGAACATATTGCAAAAAGGATTACAGTACACAGAAGCAGAAATCACTATAGGAGAAGATGGTATGTTATTTAATTACAATACAAAACTGTTTCTTTCATTGATATTGAATTCAAGCAGTGACGCCGTGACGGTAATGAAAATGGTAATGGTAATTAAATTAATTGCGATTTTTCTTACAAAATTATACTTCTTTAATTTAGGGTGCTTATTATTCAGGGATAGTTATATTCCCCATCTAGTCTCAGCCCAGGGTTCTCTCTAATGAAATATTCTTCATTTTTACTGGAGTCTTGTTCAGGAGCTATCTTAACAATTTCTCTTTTTTTTTCAGGCACTGAAACACGCCTGACAGAAAGTTTGAGTTTAATTGATGCTGTCACACCAGACATAGTAGCAGCTAGACAAAATGCACATAATGCTCAAAAACAAGCAATTAAGGCAGAACCCGGATCTGGCGGAGAACAGAATGGTGTTGATGTAAGTATTCAACATTTAAAACATACTAAAGGAAACTCATGATGAAACTAATGATTGGACAATACTTATTTCATAGACATTAAAATACAATGTTTTTGCTGATGACTGCAGTATCCAAGCCAAAATCTATGTTTGCCAAACTTTACCATGAAAATATTGTCATGTTTAGCCATTATATTAGCATGTCCAAAATAATAATTATTTTAAATTTTACTAACATAGCTATAGTATCTACCTACTAACATAATATGGACTTGTACCTTGTATCACAATGTCTGAAATAAATATTTTCAATTTCAATTAAAATGTGATTAAATAAAAAACATCTTATTATTAGATTTTATTACTAGATTAATAGTTTTTTCTTAACTAATGAAATTCTTAACTATTGATACCAAGGGCACAACTTGCAATGCTGCTGCAGCAGCAGCACCAGGTGGATCAGCAACTCCCAGTGCTCCAGAGCCCATGGATATGGATCAGTCCATAGAAATTCCAGCCAGCAAAGCTACAGTGCTTAGAGGACATGAGTCTGAAGTGTTCATCTGTGCTTGGAACCCCAGCACTGATCTGTTGGCCAGTGGATCTGGTGACAGTACTGCTAGGTATGTTTACATAAATTTGATGTTTTTCAGTGAAATCTCAAGGGGTAGCGCAGTTGTATAGATTGGTTTTGTCTAGACATCTGTAATTAATTTCATTTTGGCATTTTCTCTTGAATTTCGCGTGTACCGCATAAGTACATAAGCTCATAGATAAGCGCCCGCGCAAAAAATGCCGACATTGAACGGGTATATTATACCTTTTGTAAAATCTAGACACCTCAGCCAAGTCAGCCAAGTTCGACAAACACTGGAGTGTGTATATTACATAAACCACTTCAAGATACTTTTAACCTCACTCACTACTACTCAAAAACTATTAGATCAACATATTTGCAATTTTTCGAATACTCATTACAAGCATCACACCTCACAATATTATCAACTAGCTGTCCGCCGCGGTTACACCCGCGTCTTTGGTTACTGCTCCGCTCCCATAGGTCGTAGCGTGATGGTATATAGCCTATAGCCTTCCTCGATAACTAATCTATCTTACACTGAAAGAATTTTTCAAATCGGACCAGTAGTTCCAGAGATTAGCGCGTTCAAACAAACAAACAAACAAACTCTGCAGCTTTATAATATTAGTATAGATAAATGGTGTTGCACTGACTTAAGACTTAGTTAATAACCAAAATGCTAGTAAAAAAAATATTGAAATAACTACTTATTAGAAATTGAATATGTAACACTCATTAGATAAATCATACCTAATTAACGTTATTTATTGATGAATTCAATATTGCAAAGTAAGAAAGCCGATGTCAAAGAAGGTAACAAACTGTTTTTTAAATGAATTGAAGAATGTTGTGCATTCCTACAACTATGATTAAAATTCGACCCTGAAGGTCGTTTCTACCGAACTTGGCTATATACTTTTATATTTATTTATTTTTGGGGATTACAGCTACGTTAGTCACACTATCTTATCTTAATATAATTATATAAATTGCACTAGTTTGTAAGCTGTACCTACTAACAAATATGGATATAATCTGAAATAAATGGTTTATTATTATTATAAATTACGCGTCACGTTGTTTGTCCAGGATGGACTCTTAAACTATTTAACCGATTTTAATCAAATTTGCACACCATGTGCCGTTTGATCCAACTTAAAAGATAGGATAGTTTTTATCTCAATTATGGGTCTTAATATATTTTGATTGCAAACCTGAGCCACAGCAATGCGTGGGCCGGTCAGCTAGTATATATAGTAGAAATTTATATCTCTGTTATTGATTTCAGAATATGGGACATGTCAGACAATCCTGCCACCACTCCCAATCAGTTAGTATTAAGACACTGCATCCAAAAGGGTGGGGCTGAAGTACCTAGCAACAAAGATGTCACATCTTTAGACTGGAATGTAAGTGATAATAATAAATTTTCTTTTTTATTGCAATACAGGTCTTCTTATGCCTGCCGTTTTATCATTAGAAATTATGTTAATAAATTACGATTACTTGTAAGCATTTACAAGTATTGATAGTATTAACAGTTGTATTTTATTTTGCAGTGTGATGGCAATCTATTAGCTACTGGTTCATATGATGGTTATGCTCGTATTTGGACCACAGATGGCACACTGGCGTCAACATTAGGCCAACACAAAGGGCCAATATTTGCTTTGAAGTGGAATAAAAGAGGAAACTATATTTTAAGTGCTGGGGTAAATTTAAAGAACACTGAATATTGATTTTTTGAATGCCAAAAAAGAAAGAGTATCTAGAATCAAACATTATGACAATGTTATTGTAACCAGTTTAAAATTACAGGTTGACAAAACTACAATAATATGGGATGCATCAACAGGACAATGCACACAGCAGTTCTCCTTTCACTTGGCACCAGCCCTTGATGTTGATTGGCAAACTAACACTTCATTTGCATCATGCTCTACTGATCAATGTATTCATGTTTGCAAACTTAATGCTGATAAACCAATTAAAAGCTTTCAAGGACACACTGTAAGTAAAGCTGTTGCACTATTCATTTTACTCAGTGTTATCCTATACACTGTAATGTAATATTTTTACATCACAATTTGATTTTCAGAATGAAGTTAATGCCATAAAGTGGGATCCTCAAGGACAATTGCTAGCATCATGTTCAGATGACATGACATTGAAGATCTGGTCCATGAAGCAGGACACATGTGTGCACGACTTACAAGCACACTCTAAAGAAATCTACACAATCAAATGGTCGCCTACAGGACCTGGGACACAGAATCCCAACATGAATCTAATCTTAGCAAGTGCTTCTTTCGACAGCACTGTCCGCCTATGGGATGTTGAAAGAGGCGTGTGTATACACACTCTTACTAAACACACTGAACCAGTGTATAGTGTCGCATTTTCTCCTGATGGCAAGTTTCTTGCTAGTGGTTCATTTGACAAGTGTGTACACATTTGGTCAACACAAACTGGAAGCCTTGTTCACTCATACAAGGGCACAGGAGGTATATTCGAAGTGTGCTGGAACTCACGGGGCACGAAGGTCGGCGCAAGCGCTAGTGACGGTAGTGTTTTTGTTTTAGACTTGCGTAAACTATAACAACAGGCTGTCAGAAACACGGTCTGTGTGTTTAATCATAAGAAAATCAGAAGATGATTTCGAACTTTCATGAAACTATGGTTATTAAAACCTGAATATGTATTTAATTGTAACTGATTCCTCAGTTTTGAATTTACAGCAATAACTGTAGTCATATTCATTTCAGTAATGCAAATTTTATGATATTTGGAAAAATATTCACAATAATTGGTCAAAACTGCCATTGTAAAGCTTTATAATGTATAAGGTGTTTAAATTATAACATAATTATTTACTGTAATTCAATACTTATGAACTACTTACTATAAGTATAATGTCACCTGCTGCTTGTAAGATATCTGTATTTGTGGTGGTGAATATCTGTATTTGTGGTGGTGATGTTGTAATTATTGTATAAAATAATAAATATGAAAGTGAAATGCATTAATATCAAGATATTGTTATAGTCTGCAGAGTTCCACGTTGTAGTATATCAACAACTTAATTTTAATTTGTTACTTGTGTAATAATAGGGTTATTTTTTATAGGAAATAAAAAGCAAAAATAGTGAAAATAATTGTATTTCTAATTTTATTACTAAATCACATAATCAATATCCTTGAAAATACTTATGAATTAAGTAAATACAATTTCATTAATTTCTTCAATTATTCTATTGAGCTAGACCTAATAATAAAAACTAAAGTTACGTCATTGGACGCTTATATGCTAATAAATTATCATGCTTATACAGTGTATGTAATTTTTCATACATAAATTTGAAAAAATATAGTAAGTTATCATACTGTCCAGAATATGGTTGACATTGGGGATGGTGCTCATCTGTTATGTGTACTGGACAATGCATTGTTAGGAATGACTCATAGTGTTCACTTCTCCCCCATGCACATATATGTAGCTCTAGTAAAAGCTGATGCAAAGCTTCTATTGTTGAAAGATACCACCTAGGACTCCCACGTTGATGACGCCAAAATTGTGAGGCTCTTTGCTGTAATACTATTGTTGGTATTCTTTGAAGTCTTTTATCAGCATAAATACCTCTGCTCTGATTCCATGTGCTGTCTATAAGAACCACTCTATCTATTGGGAGTTCATGGACATGATGAATGTCATCAGAGTCTTTGTGAGTGAATACTTTTGTCATTAATGTGCCTACATTAAACCCAGAAGGCAGTTCTGCTAGTAAGAGATCAGAATAGCTGGGAGCATCTTCTTTGCCAGTATATAATTCCCTAACAGTTCTAGCTTCTGCCCCTGGAAACAATAAAACAGTTCTGCCATCCAGAGCATATTCAGGTACATTTGGATATGTATATATATGTACATCATCTGGTGCTAAAACAGCTGCATGTGCTGATGTGCTTTTGCCATCTATTTCTCGACGATGTTTAATTATATCTACTTTTACAGGGAGCTGAAAAAATAAAAAGGAATGTAGTCGCTCATGTCTTAGTGAAATTTCAAATATCATCTGTACACTGCCGTCTTACCCTGCATACTGGAATTTTTCCTTCAATAAGGGAAACAGGAACATAACATGTGTAGCAGAAATACATACGCGATTTGCCGCATCGGGGACATGCACTTCGCCCGTCTATTTTTTCTAATGTGTCTGAACTTGAAATTACCATCCCCTCAAATGGTTTTTCGTCGCTATTACGCGCTTCTGGGCTTTTGGGATTCATGGTTCATTTTGTTTATTCTATTCATAACCTCCAAAATTCGAACGAATTCTTTGACAGCTTTTTAATTGTCTTTGTTGTTTAGTTGTTTATAACCAGAGATCTGAATTTTGAAACTACAAAATATTTTTTTTAGGACATTAGCTAGAGATGTGCCCATTCAGAAAAAACTTGAAACAGTTGAAATTCATTTAATGCTGCGTACATACCGGGCGGCCCAACGAATGCCAACGGGCAACGAATGCCTGCCTTCGTTGGCAATGTCGCCATTGCCAATGTTGAATTGAATTTCCAGAGGACAATGTACAAATGCTATAATTATTTTAAATCAACTATAAAGGACTATGCTATGGCCCTTCGATGAGGACAAAGACAGGGGCTATAAGGAAGAAATATAAAGTTGCTTTAAAACCACCTTGTAACTTTTAGTACAAAAAACCCAATCACGGCACAGTTGCTACGCTGCGTGTCGCGGATTGGATTCCCACATAGAAGGAACAGCCTAAAACTGCTAACCACATAAAATGTTTTTTTTATTTTACTTTAGTAATCGTCAACCGAGGAGGCATTTTGTTTATGTTTAATTGAAAAAACCAGCAGCACCAGCTTTTTTGTCATTTTGGGTATACTGGGTAACACAATTAAATAAATGCAATGGTAACACTGACCCTCTGTCAGTCAAACCGAATTATTATTGACAAACTTAATATTCGTTTGATTTGATCGTTTTTAATTAATTAAATAGTTCAGACAAACAAGTAATTTTTCCAGTTCTTGATTCCTACTATCAAATTTATCAAGAATGAATTGGATCCTATAAATTATCAGATCTAATGCTAAAGAATTCTCAAGAAACCTGAAACTCAAAACTTCTAGGTTTTGGTTTTCCATATTATGAAAATTGCTTGGTAAACATTGTGATTATCGTAATATTTTACTACGGCAAACATTAATATTCAGAACAGAAATTATTTTTAGCGTAGATGAAAATAAAAATTGATTTAAAATGGACCTGCCTTCAAATAATCTCTCTGGACTACTTCAAAAATTGTGTTCGGGATTGTCACTAGATCCAGGTAAATTCTATTTTCAAAACTATGAAACGTATTGTTTTTGATAAAAATTGTATGTGAATGTCAAAAAAGATACAATTTAGCAACAGTTTATGTACTTATATTTTTATGTTTTGAGCAAGTTTTGAGAGTTTTTTTAAATTGAAATCCCATCATGAATAACTTACATGATTACTTTAGAAGTTTAATACCAAACAAAAAAAAAGGGAAGTGTTTTGTATTATTTTGAATCACTTCTTTGACTTCTTGTAGGCATTCTTGAAGGTTTAAATGGTTCTAATGGTCATTACTATATTTAGAAAGTTGTTAATCAAAAGTCTAACATGATTACTTTGTTGTATAGATGGAGCATATGAGCTGGCTGTGTCATATCTATCTTCCACTGGAGACAAAAGTCGAACTGTTCAGGATGAAAGGCTGCTGTGCCAGAAGATCCAGTCAAGACTGACTAGTAGCAGAGATACAGACAAATTCAATGAATATTATTCTAAACTTAAAAGCTCTGTGAGTAAGAAGAAAATATAAACAATATTACATAAAACATGGTAGTGAAAAAAAAATCTATGATGTTTTGTAATAAATATCAAAATTGGCACATTAAATGCAACATTAAGAAAAGTATATAATTATCATTTTAAGAGAGGTTACATTTTAAAGGATTCATGTTGCAGTTTATTCTGAAGCAGCGTGTGTCGGTCCTGGCTCTACTGCTGGCGCTATCGGAGACACCACACCAGTCAGAATCTACTCAATTACTGTTCCCAATACCACAACTTGCTACAACAGTAAGACATTTCTATAAATACTAGAGATTTTCTTAAAAATGTGCTTTATTTTTCAGTCTATATTTGGTAGTTGTTTGTTCAATCAAACTAGATTATACAAGTAAACAACAGGTTTTTTGAATGTTATCCAATACTATTTGTGGCGATTTAGATTGACATTTGGAGTTTAAAAAAGTTTAATACCAACCACATCTAAATATAACAATAAAATTATGAAATGTGTGCTTAAGAATTTTGTAGCAGGCTGAAGTGACTTCTCTTTTAGAAACAATAAACCTAGAAATTATATTTTGGTATTTCAGAAGTCCACCTCGGGTATATGTGGCCCTGCTTCAAGCACAAGTAAAAGCACTATTGGGTCTGCAAGCTGGGGCAGCCATGCAGCTAAACATCAGGGCTCCAATCAGAGCCTCCCATCAAACAACAGTAACATGGCTGTTGCATTACAATCCAACGGTAAAGAATCATTGTCATTGTCTGTGTAGTTAGAAATATACTAACTCACAATACATAACTCTAATGTGAACAATGGTTTCCACTAGTAACCTTTTCAAATTACAAAAACAATTTAAAAGTAACATTTATTTGATAAATCTTTACTGAATACACACACACAAACAGTAATGTGAACTCTGAGAAACTCTATTAAAAAACAAAGGAATGAAATTGTTTTTCCGAAAAATCAACAAGTAATATTATTTTAATTAAGGTTGCCACATTTGAATAGGCATCTCGGCAAAGACATATTTCTCCATTCATAAACATAATATATAAAAATTGGGTATTGATTAAAAACTAGATGAATCTAGTAATTTGGATCTCGTACTATGGACCTTTGTTACAAAAATACTGTAATGTTTACTAATAAGATTTACAAGAAAAAAATATAAAAATCATAGTGCTTGTTAGATCGAGCGAACGAGAGCACTTGCGTGCGTGACGCAGTGCTCGCCGCAACAGGCGTACGCTCACGCGCTTCTAGCGTGGTTCCGCGCCCGCAGCAAGCGTTACACGCCCGCATCGCGCATCTCGGCTTCTTGCACGACCGACTCAAGGAGTTCATCGACCCTTCCTCTGGACTTATGCCGCAAGGTAAGTCGAGTTACATACATATCCATCCCTTACGGCCTTACTGGAAGATGAGGCGCTAGTCACTATTCTCGTTTAATTATTTTCAGGTCTAATGGGAGAAGGACTTGTGGCATCAATCAGAGATGAACTTACCGAATATTATCGCAGTGTGGCTCTACTGCAATCTCAGGTAAGTTAAAATTAGAAAAAAATTTTTAGTCCTTACAGTAGAATAAGACACTTTAAAGTTTATAAAATTCATGTGATATAACAGGCTCGTGAAGGTGACGGCGGCGGCGGCACCTTGCGTAGAGTGTGCGTGTGGGCCCAGGAGCCGCTGCACCGACTCACTTGGCTCGCCAACATCGCACACGCTGCTCACCATAAGAAAGGTACTAATATTGGGCAGCCATACTCGTTTAACAACTTTTTTAATTCTATTATTTTTCAAACTTTTACTTAATGTTATTGTGTCAGGCGGTGAACTCGCGTCGTGCGTGCACAGGTTCGTGCGTCACGGTGACGAGCGCGTGGCGATGCTGGCGCGGCGCCTGCTCACGGCGCTCACGTACCCGCTCTTACTGATGCTCACGCGGTGGCTTATACACGGTGAGTGACAATATAGGGCGGTGATAAGTAGCGAGCCCACGTCGTGTGTGTTTCGTAAAATCATGTTTTCAAATCTTATATCTATGAATTAAGGTGACAAGTATTTTTTTCCCAACTTTTTTTTTAATAATCAACATATTTGTCTGCAGGAGAGATTGACGATCGATACAACGAGTTCTTTATTGAGAGCAGAAGCGGAGTGCCTATTGATAGGATGTGGCATGACAAGTACAGAGTGAGGTGTGTACTTTACTGTTATATATCTGACCTCCAGGACTTTTACCTCAGTGTTTTGCTTCAGCCTCTTACCCTTTTGACAAAAACACGAGGACTTCAACTTTGTCGGGCATAGGTACCTGCTAAAGCCCTTAAGACCTATTTGAATCGATATAACCATTGCTGTTTGTCTATTTATTAGCTATTTAGTTTGTTGCTTAGCGGATAAGTGTTCAGCAGTGATAGCGTAGGCATGATGACGAATAATGTAGCAACCACGTAGCCTTGTTGCTAACTGTAAGAGGCAAATATTTTTGATGATGTCAGGGAATGGATGGTGCCTTCGTTCATGTCACGCGAGCAGGCGGCTCAGATCCTCGCCACGGGCAAGAGCGTGGTGTTCATGCGGGAAGCGTGCCAGGACGAGCTCGCGGGGCCCAGCGACCACGCGCGCCATCTGCAGGCGCTACTCAAACCACATACAGGTGACTTAGTTTATGTGTATAACATGAGAACACTGTGTTGTGAATACCATACCACCAATCTTCACCGCCAGAGTGATAAACTTGAAGGGTGTAATATCGTGATCATTGTTACTGTAAATCATAGATTATAATTCATGCATGGTTTTCAAATCGAGGGGAAGTCATAACTCGGTCAGAAAATTAAAATCACTATACATATGTATACGTATGTGATCAAGCAATAATTTATATCATACTGATAAGGTTTATTCGTATGTGAGAAAATAAAGCGTGTTCGTTTGAAGTTACTTAAAATTTAATTCGATACCACACGATACTGCCAAATGCAATCGCTCGAGTTGCAACAACTTAAAATTTCATTTATGAATATTTGATAATTCCTGACCATTTTTTACTTATGTGTGTGGTTATCTATTCGTCCTTTAGTTTAGGGCGAGTAACGGCACTATTCTCGATGTTTCTTGATAAATCCTAATCCTTTATGAATGTGCTTAGGCGGGGAGCGCATGACGGAGGGCTGCGCGTGGTGGGAGGCGGCGGGGCTGCGCGAGGGCGTGGCGGGCGCGCACGCGGCCGCGTCCGCGCGCCTGCTGGCCGCGCTGACGTCACACCACCACCTGCTCGACCACCTGGCCGCGCACCGCCGCTACCTGCTGCTCGCGCAGGGTGACTTCGTCCACCACCTTATGACTCTGCTGCAGTATGTACCGCTCTCAGACTCTACGAAACACGTCCACTCCTCTAACCACCGATGCTATGCTTATTCGTGACCATCATCCCTTGAACTGAAACTCACCTAAGATACGAACTGACGCGTGTTGGAAACTGCACACATTAGGTAGTTTCTCTTATGAACTTTATCTAATTTTCAAATTTGTCGTCAGTAATTCAAACAACAAGTGCATTTCGTTCAAGTGGTTTTTCATGTGTACACGGTCTATAATATAAATCGTATAGACTCTATATCTTGATATAGACTTTATATCATGACGATTGTCATGCTCATATGCCCCAGGGACGAACTAAACAAGCCGGCGACGTCACTCTACGTGCACAACCTCACGTGCACGCTGGAGGCGGCCGTGCGCGCCACCAACGCGCAGTTCGAGCCACAGCATGTGCTGGCGCGGCTGCACGTCAATCTGTACCCTAACTGTAAGTAAACAAAGCATGTTATTAGTTGCATGGAAATATTAGTTCAACATACTGAAGGAAGAACAGGGAGCCTATGTTAAAGTGATCATTGTTCCAGTGCGAAAATGAACTTTTTTTTTACATATTTAATGTTCATCAGGCGATGGTCGCGACGACTGCGGTTGGGACGTGTTCGCTCTCCAGTACCGTGTAGACGGACCTTTGGGCACACTATTCCCGGCCACTTGTGCCGCTCGCTACCGAGCATTGTTCACACAACTGTGGCGCGTCAAACGCATAGAGTACGGACTGCACGACGCGTGGCGCGAACATGCCATCCTGCAGAAGAGGCTCAAGTATATGCCAGGTGATGAGATATCGTTTCTTTTTTATTAATCAATCAATTAAAAAATATATATAATTTCGCCGGTAGTAACTGTAACGCATCGTCGTGATGTAGAATTTCTGCAATTTTGATAAGGTCGGACGCTTTGTGTCGCGGTAAAATATAGTTCGTGTTTCTACCTGATTTTTTAACGTTTTTTTAGATACCTCTCGAAGTTAAAATTAATATAAAAATATTTTTTATATTAATTTTATTTTTTACATTTTGGTCTTAAAGATTTATTTTATTATTACCTAACCATTATTATCTATTGTTCTGTCGTACCGGTATGACAGCCGGGCCTATAAAGGTTAAGATCTTCCGGATATTATTTGATAACCATATTAAGGGAGTTGAAAAAATTGTAATCCGCCATCTTGGAGCTGCAGCTATGTTGAATTTAGTGTTATTTTATTAACTTTATCGTTTTGTACTCTTCAAGCCCATTTATTCAAATAAATGGGCTTGAAGAGTACAATTTTAATATATACATACATTTTTTTTCAATCCCCTTAATATGGGTATCAATACCCATATTAAGGGGATTGAAAAAAAATGTAATCCGCCATCTTGGAGCGGCGGCCATGTTGAATTTAGTGTAATGTTATAAACTTTATTGTTTTCGACCGTTCAAGCTCTTTCATTTGATACCCATATTGAGGAGGTTGACAAAAAATATGTAATTCGCCATCTTGGAGCGGCGGCTATGTTGAATTTAGTGTGATGTTATCACACTAAATCAAGCATCGGTTCTTTATCATTTTCAATTCTTCAAGCCCTTTCATTTGATACCCATATCAAAGGGATTGATAAAAATGATGTAATCCGCCATTGGAGCAGTGGCCATATTGAAATTATTACAATATTGAGTATTGGACATTGTGTTGTCACCAGAACGTAAGGTGTATGCAAAATTTCAGCTCAATCGGATAACAACAAATGGTCGAAAAATGGTTTGCAAATTTTGAAAGGACAAATTATTTACATACGTACATACTTACATACGAACAGTGCAAGCTAAATAAAAGCTTGTAAAAAAAAACATAATTTTATACTTAAAATTTGAGTATGATAGATAATTATGACCAGTAACGCTTTTCTACGAAATATTTCTTAATATAGTGTATTCAAATTCTTGTCATGGCTTGAATTTGACGAATGAATGTGCGCAGAGGTGTGGAGCCTGATGCGGCGCGTGTCGTGCCTGCGCCTGGAGGCGCTGCGGCTGATGGGCGCGCTGCAGGAGGCGGGCGGCGTGGGCGCCGAGCCCGCCTGGCGCGCGCTGCTGGGCGCGGCTGCCGAGCGCGCCGACCTCGACACGCTGCTGCGTCTGCACCACCACGCGCTCGACCGCCACTCCATACACGCCATGATACACCACACCACGCAGGTACCGAGCACCGAACACACGTGCACTTAGAGAAACCAATTCAAAAGGATGTAATACTGTGCCAACTGATTTACCGGACGGGCACTTGCAGAAAGCAATTCTTAAAGCTTGATTCACACATATCAGTGAAGCCACAGTTCCGGCACAGTACCGAATCAGTGATGATTATTCATTCATACATTCTCTATGGATTCACTGATAAGGATATGACGTACAACCAGTAAAACCACTGATCATATCGATGTTTAATTGTTTATTTACTTTACTTGTCTACTTTAGTTTCTATCAGAAAGGAAGGAGGAACGATGACGAATTTTTTTATCTTTAGACTGCGTTTGGAATCTCCGAGTTGGGCAAAGCTTTATTGGGTTTTTCCTTCTTCCATTTACAAATTCTCAGAAGCAGCCCGGAATTTAGATTTGTGCTCGCCCTCTGTTACATGCGATTTACATCTACACTTATATCGGGTGTAAAAAACTGTTCGAATTCTGAAAATTCTTTCGCTATTATACGGAAGTTACGTTATCCGTGAGTGATCAAATCAATATAAAAAAATAAGGATCAGTAAGAAAACGCACGCAGACAAATTGTAACAAACCTTAAATTAATAAAACTAAAATATAATATGTATAGATATGTATTGTACAGCAATCACTATCAATAATGTGTATTCGTAGGAGCTGCAATCTTACTTGGGCAACGTGTTGAATGAGACACTGGCACTGCGCAGCTTCGAGTCGACTCTGCACGCCGGGATCAACGCAGAACTAGAGCGGCGGGATAGAATAGAACAAATGAAGGCAGAGAGAATCGCACGCGGTGAGAATACTTTGCAAGACATGGGGCCTGTTTCACTTTGACTGGAACAGCGCTATCTACCAGAAAAAAAAATTAAAGCGGAGCAGATTCTATTTTTAAAATTATCCGCCATATACATAAAGATCCGGAACTAATCTTGAGGTGGTGAAACATCCCTAATACATTTTTAACCCCAGTTTTCTTTAATCCTACTTGGACGTCGAATCTATACATATAATAAAATGGTAGGAAAGTCAAAACTGTACATTGAATATTTTTTTTAAAGAATACTTGGGGTGTGATCTACAATCGATACCGAAGCCAAAAATATAGTTTTTAGAATTTTTCCTGTTTGTCTGCATGTATGTCCGGGATAAACTCGAAAAAGTACTAGACGGATTTGAATGATTTTTTTTTGTTGTATAGATATTAAGTCTGGGCAACATATAGGCTATAATTTATCTTGAAAACCTGATGCAGAACCGCAACAGACCAGCTAAACTATAAGAGATACAAAAATGGCGCCATAGCAAAAATTGTTCCACGTGATAAGCATTTTCTGCTGAGAGAATAAATTTGAAGATCTGGAACATCTGGACAGTCACCTGGGTTCACGCAGACGAAGTCGCGGGCAGCAGCTAGTCTCTTATAAGCTTTCATGACTGATTAGTTCAATGGCAACAAAAAGACAATCTTTAATATGGCACATCTTTACTCTCTGTCACCTTTTCTTATCAGAATCTTGTGATCTATATTTGTCTACGTTGTTCTACAGGCGAATACGCTTTTACGGCGGCTGACGAAGCTCAGGACAAAGAAAAACGGAGAATCTTCCACCAGTTTCTAGCCAATCGAAGGGCCGACTTGAACGTTTGGGCTCGCACGTACAGGTGCGTACCATATTCTAGGTCACGACAAATGAGCGAAGTTAGTAACGCTTGAGTTATTAGATGCGCACGATTGTGGTTCTTTAACCCGAAGCGTTTACATGGCAAAAGTACCGTGGTACTGGCACCTCATTTTCAAAATCGAATCAGTATTAATACCTGTCTTAATTATGTTTCTCTAGTATCCATTTCTATTTGCGCGCACTCATTTAACCGACGGCCGATAAGCAAATTGCATCAATTAAAGACATCATCACCTGTTGACATTTAATGCGCTGTAAATATCTTGACAAGTTTACACGCGGACATAATTATTTGCAATATCCAAATTACTGTAGTTTCAAGGTGCAACAATTCCTCGCGAAACGTCCCACTATAAAATCAAGATTAAATGTCGTCCTTCCGGTATTAAATGAATCTAATGGTGCTTGTTCTTTACAGAGGGCACGTGACCACGTTAATTCTGAAGCTAGCCCTCCACGCGGAGGTGTCTCTCCAAACACTTGCGTTCCGACTCGACTACAGCGACTTCTACAAGCGCGGCGACGCCAAGTTACACGAGCCGCTCACGTACCAGCACAAGCGACTCAGCGAGATTGGACTTAATTTAGCTAAGGTAAATAGAACCGTTGTTTACTGTTAACTAAACCTGAAATCATAATATTATGTACTTATCACGTTTGTGAACCGCAAACTGTGACAATGATAAAGTTAAATTTACGCATCAACAAAAATAAAAAACAACCAACCAGAAAAATCAACTTAGACTACATAACGCTATGTTTGTGTAAGTGGCAATGAATGCCTATTATCTAAGATTTGTCATTCAATGTTCCCAATTCAAATTCTTCGAAAAAATACATTGAATTTGTAACTATCATTTTTAACATGTCATACTTGAAACCCTTTCTGATAAACTAAGTAGATCCCACTTACTGCAAGTGGTCTGATTTTTTGCCGGATGTGACACGGTAAAGTTGCCAAGCGATAAATTTTATTGATATCTTTGTGATTAATATAATTACGTAAATTAAACACAAAATGCAGTTTTTGTGTATATATCTGAGGCATTCTGAGGGATAGTTTTAAGCTATGTCACAATATTATGTAGCCTCGCAATAAATAAATTCAAAGTGGTATGAAATAATCTACAGGTTATTTAATTTGTTGCAGAACAAACTAATAGACCGTACGAAGAAAAAATGACAAGTAGTTACATTGGAGTCTTCCGCGCCTGACACGTTCTGCTCGCCGTGCCTCGTGTGTGCATGGACGCAATGAATATTGTCCAAGGCACTTACTCTCTCTGACACTTTGCAAGTAATAAGAACTCCTTACAATGTTTTTATCATCTTATAGATTTATGCAGGTTTTCAGCATAATATACATAAAAAGTAACATATCCTGTAACTGGTAACACTAGTAAAATTCTATCAGCATAAACAGTTATCAGACACGATGTTTTCAATTTTTTACAATATTTTTTCGTTGACCAAACTCTTATGTTTGATAGCACGTAAAACTGGCGAAATTGTGGTGGCTACAAAAGGCACTAATAAAGAGTTTAAGTTACCAAGAATGTGTCAAATTCACATGCACATGACAGCACAGTGGCTAACAAGACTGCGTTATACTTGCACTTTGTAATAGAAAATAAGTGCCCAGTAATATAAGAAGATACTACAGGACCAGGATTAGGAGGGTTGAGCTACCTAACTTGATATTAGTAACGTATTACTTCCAAATCAACATTAATAATCTCTTAATATTAAATTAGAATTCCATTTTTATTAAGTTCATACTTGTATGCAAATTGTATGATGAAGAATAATGTTATAACATTGCAAAAGAATCTCAAGGTGCTTATTCTATTAGACTACATGATATAATGGGCATCTTTATATCTTTTTCATCTTTATTTCTTTTCTTTTGATATTATAAACTTCTTACTTCCTTTTTCTTTTTCATAAAGTACAACGGTGGAAGATTGTAGCACTACTTGTACTTTGGTTTATATTTTTTTCTTTGGTTTAAATGTTGCAAGCCACTTTTTTCTCCGTATTGCCCATAGTTAGTCGCCTAGTGAATATGCTGCCTTACGTAATTCCCTTATGACAGAGGAATGTTTTAAAATGTTGAATAACTAACGCTCTCTATAAGTCTGTATGTGTCGTTAGCGCCACATTATACATGTTTAACTATATTGCTTATCTTTTATTTTACCTTTAGTTTTATTTGGGGCATACTATGGTTGCAGGAGACATGCGCGAAAGACAATTGCGTCGATCCCTTTGCACGATAGGACAATAAAATTACGCGAATCGCAAATAATCACTTGCGCAAATGGACATTTCCGCGAAAAAAATGTTGCGTGAAAGGTTCTTTAAGAATGACATTTCCGTGAAAAGATACTTGCGTGCAGGGCTGTAGCTAGAGTCGAATTTGAGGTAGGGCAGCATTGGTTACAGGTAGGGCGAAAGTAAAAAAAATGTCATAATTGATCTGCCCTCGAAACACGGCGGGCTCCTATAATCAATCACCATGTATATCTGACATCTTATGATGACTCTGAAACTATGAACAAACCATTTAATTATAATAATTTATCTTATTTTTGGTATTTTTAAGGTAGGGCATTGTGATTTCAAGGTAGGGCATTGCCCCACAATGCCCCCCCCCTAGCTACGGCCCTGCTTGCGTGAAAAGTTATCCTTGCACGAATGACATAAATACAGTATAGAACCCTGGCCCCTGCCGTTTCTTTCAAAGAATACAGGTGTGATATTATGTCTGTATGGAATTTAATTTCCCGAATTTTGCCCAATATTCTTTGCAGAAAATATATTTTGCGCAAGTGTCTTTTCGCGGAAATGCCCATTTACGGGTGTGTTTATTGCGCAAAGGAATTCGCGCAAGTGTCTTTCACGCAAATGTTTACCGATTTATGTTTTGTTTTGTTTTGCCAAATAATTCTTTGACAAAAGATATATTAGAAAATAATAATTTAAAAAAATGAAACTAAATGAAATAATTTTTATATTCGTATATTTACTTAGAACTCCAAACTTTTTGGTAAACTTTAACAGTTGTAAATCATTATCATATCATGTTTGGTCCGCTCGCTATTCGGTGGAAGATATAAGTTATACAAAACACCAAAAAGCGCATAAAGATAAGAATTGCTTTACGTTGTATTTAAGAAAATCACGTTTTACACGTCCTTTTATGTAAATACATGTTTTCTTGCATTTTCCTGTTAAAATATGTTACAATATTGTATCAACAATATGTTTGCATTAATTTCCTGTGCTACAAAAATACTGATTCAGTCAATTTAACGTAAAATATAATACAATTTATACACGTAGGTATGGTGTATTTCTGACGTCACCCTATTTGCGTTTCGGAAAATCCTTGTTAGCAACCCGATGAGTAACGTATCGTTTGTCAAAGACTGGATGACTACACTGCTATCGGCGTCATCAAAGGACTTCACACTGCTTATTTGCAAGATATAGCGAAAATAAACTACGTAAGTGCGCGAGTGCTTCTGCCGCAAGTTACTCAGTTGCTAACTATAAATGTAGAACGAGGTAAACTTAAAACCGGTTTACAGTGTGGCAGTGTAAATAGGCTATTCTATTATATAAATTAATAGCTTGCAAAGACGTATACTAGGGTAAATACCTCTGCCCACTAATGACACACTAATAGTAAAACACAAATTACGCTTTTGCTTGAGGAATTATTTATACAAACGTTTTGGTTTCAAAGAATTTGGCCCCTTTTAAATTTCGTAAAGTATATTAATCTATGTTTATATTTACAGTTTTAAATCAAATATACATCTCTCGTATTTAACTTAACAACAAAATAAAGATTATAATAATATAATATTTGTACAAAAGCATCATAAATAGCGCGTAATTCAACGGTAATATCTAACTAAAATCTCAACTAATCTGACTATCATACTTCGCCTTTTGCGAATCTTCAAAGATTTTATATAATACTCATTTTAAGTTCTGTAAAATGTTCAAAGGCAAGCATTCATGCAGCCTTAATTTACACCAGTAAAAAGTAAAATGCTACGTGCTCAATCTGTAACTACTTATAATAATAATGATTACTCTTTCGACGATATTAAACCGAGTAAGTATGTTTGTTTTGGCTGGTCGTTATTTCCACGGGTCATATTGAGAAAATATTAGGTGAATTAAGATTGTCAAAGATATTGGCAGGTGCGCTTGTGGACAGGTGACTTGCGCAGCGCGGCGCGCACCGCCTCCTCGAACACTTCGTTCATGTTGACTCTCTCCAGAGCAGAACACTCCACCAGCTGGACCGCTCTGAAACAAGTGCAGGCGCACCATCACTCATGTGCACGAGTATTGGACCTTTATCTACAATGCTATTCCGACTGATAACGCGTATACGTAGAAACTCAATAATCACGTATCATAAAATCGACGTTTCAATATCATGAAATCATTGAATTTTATGTATGTATATTGTATCATCTTTTTAAAGTAAACACACAGAAACATTTTTTATCTACTATTTTTGAGGAAAAAAGCTGCACATGCCTTGAATGTTGTTTAGTATGAAAACAGTTAACGGCACTTTTAACTAATTGTGTGGTAGTTAAATCGCCCGATTTATTGTTCCTGTGTCGTTATATCACAATACTGTGGCATTATCAGTGGGTGATAAGAGGCGATAGCGCAGCTGCCGGCGCTCGCGCACGATAACCCTTGTCATTTTTCACTTTTGTATTGTTTAAAAAAATATTCTGTTTCAATACTATCTTTCACTGTAATTTGAATTGATATCTAGTAAAGCAGATGTTTTTGTTGGAACCCTAAGTTGGAACTCACCGAATTTTCTTTTTTAATTTCTTTCCTTCCTGTGTTGTAATGACTGCGGTGCCAGATGCGCGCAGATCTGTTTTCGTAGCTGAAACAGATATTTTATCACATTAAATTATGTTTCATGACATATTTTACATTTCATTTTTTATTCATACACTCCTTGCGTCCTTTATCGCAAGCTTGTGTACATAATATTATTATTATGTGAGGCCATGTCTCCTACGCTCCATGCCATATTCACAATGTAGTATAAAGAAGTCTCTAGACATAATGTTTATTTTATTTGAGTTAAAAAAAAACAGGACTACGTCGTTTATGACCTCGTCTGGCTTCACCCTGTTGCCATCACATGTTCGGAATAGACGTCACATTTCAACTTCTGCATATTTTGTAGCCAACCGATACCAATTAGGTACTTAATTACTTTATACCCATAAAACTCTGATCATTAAACTGTAAATACTTAGTTAGACTGGTGAATAAGCAAAGCTCGCTAAGTGCAAATTGAACAATGTATCTAAAGCAGTAATTAAGTTCTTCCTTATTAACACTCATTCAGCTAATAGCCACAAATTGCTGTGAGCATAATTAACAAAATAATATTAAAAAAAAAATATAGCGACATTTTACAGTGGACACTTCCTTTAAAAATAACTTTTAAATCGAACTCTGACATCTATTGGGTTAGACAAATAGGTATAGCACATTATTAAACATAATTATGATAGATTTTGAAATTATTCAATTGAGTATTTAAATTAAAATAAAAAAGTTTTTTCTAGAATGATAACAATGCATTCAAGGCGGCCTTGTTGACATCAACATGCAACCATGCAAGTCCAAATATATGATGTTCCGAACTCACCAACTAATACAATGGGTACTTTTTCATTGAAGTGCTTTAGCTCTGGATACCATTTGTGGATTACGTTTTCGAATGACGAACGAGTACCCACCGAATAGCACACTAGGAAGCAGTTCGTCTGTAAAAGAACAATAACATTTTGAATTATTTATTTTAGCATGTGAACAACAATAACGTTTGAATTATTTAAAAGTTGTCTAAATGTGGACTCGATACGTCAGATGTCAAAACCAGAATTGGTCATCTTATACCCCATTTAAATGACAATTTACAAGGAAAAGAGAAATAAAATGGGCAATGCGAATGTGTAAACAGGTCGCTTCCTTTGCTGTTGACGTTGCCGCTTGCCTTGCCTGGCGATCCCCAAATTGGCGTTTTTTTGGCGGACATCAAAGGGCGTGACCTCCGCGCATTCGATAGCAAGTGGGCGAGAGGGCAGTATGTAAACACTGGGGTGCGGATCATGCGTAATGTGAATACCGGGCTTCCGACTTATGGTAGCAGGAGGAACCGTGGGGTTTTGGTCGGTAAGAGTCCGACATACCCCTCCGTTATCCCCAAACGGAGGGCAGCCATGAGGATTTCCCCACGAAAAAAAAAAAAGTATAAACACTATTATTCCCTTGACGTGCCTACAGCAATATTTAGGGAAATATTTCCGGCAACGCGAATGGCAATGGTTGAATGTAAACGCCCCAAGTAGCACATGACAGCCGCATAGTGACTTGATTATAGAATTTGTGACTACTCAAGGCTGTTTTAGTTTCCTGCTTAAGGGCTGTGTAGTTAGCTACACAACCCTTGTAATTCTAATTTGGGCCCCAAATTAAACAGCCTTGAGCATTACAGTGACTGGTTAACGGCAGTATAATAATTGAAACAGCTGTACGAGGCCTGTACAATGGCTTATACAGCTATACAACAGTCATTGCAGCCTAAGATTCAGCTACTTTAATTCTCTTCAACAGCTTTTAGATGTTTCGAGGCTTGGCAACAGCTTTTATTAAAGTATAAATAACCAAACAAAAAATATTTTTTTATTTCTTTTGTGTATTTATGTGACAGATGACATTTATTGTTTGTTAAAGTGCACGGGCGGACATATTTAAATTAAAATATTTTTAATAGATTTCATGTTGGTTTTGAGTGTCCTGTATGTAAATTGAGTTGCGAGTACAATTTTACTGTAAATGTGTATAGGTAATTACATCAAATATTTCACGCGCCATCAGAATAATATCGCTTTAACGAAAATATTTCACAAGATTATATGGTGTACGAATACTTAATAGATTTATCACTCGAATTATTGCTTTCTAACTTAATGTATTCTACTAGGAAATAAGCGGAAAATATATTGTTTGAATTAAAAGCTATCAAATATCCTTGAAAACTATAAGAAATCATTTGGATATTTAATAACAAATCGTTTCTGTAATGATAAAATGGCGTTAATTTGTTATCCAGTACAAATTCTCCATAAATTCTTTTGAAAAGTTATTTACTGTACAGTGGTGTTACCAAATCAATGTACCAGCTTCTAGCATTATGCTGGCTGGAGAAAGGAGCATACAGTAGCTATTGTCAGTGGCATTATTCGAATCTTTAATGCAGCCCGCACCATTACAAGAGAGTTGATTTTTTCTATTAACCAGTCGTTAACAAGCTTGGACTTCTAAACCAGCTAGTAGTATCTCATGCAGCCAAAAGCTGGACTAGATCATTTTAAAATTCTACTTAAATGTTTTTAGCATACTTTTTGGCCATTATCAAGTCATTAGTCAGCTATGCTGTTTAATAGTGTATAATCTTTCCATAATACAGTCTAAAGACTCGCCCTATCCTTTAGTACATCTGCATAAAAGCTGTAGACTGTAATGTAGCTTGTTTGTGACCTAATTCATCGCTAATGTGCTACTTGGGGCGGGGTAAGTTTTGGGGTAGAGTAAGTCGATCATTTATTGACAGGAGTGTAGGTACCTGTGCATCGAAAAGGGCACCGTTACCTATTAGGTACCCATTACATACCTAAACAATGCTTGCGCTGAAAGGTTGGTTGAAAACTTACATGTGTATAGGATAATGGCCGTAATCTTTCGTAGTCCTCTTGGCCGGCGGTGTCCCACAGCGCCATCTCCACCTCCTCACCATCCACCGTGATGTGACCAACATAGTTGTCGAACCTGAGGAAGTACAAAATATTTATAAGTTATGTTTCACATCGAGACAATGTAACAGATGGGACATTTTTTATAACAGGTTTGACATAGGAAAAAGATTTTTTTGGTTTGTTTGTAGGTAGCAACACTAGTAACAATAACAAAACATCGTCCCTATTTTAAGTTAGGTAGTGGCTACATAGCTGCTCGAAAAATTGCTACAACGCGCCGAGTCGCCGACAATCCTCAATCTGGAAATGCTTGGGCGTTAGCGAAATTTCAACTAAGTAAGTAAGTAGGATAAATCTCCTGGGAGTGGTGTCCTACTTCCTACGGACTGTCGTATGTAGGCCGAGTCAATGTAACTAAACTTACGTCTCCGTCATTATTTATTATTGTTTTCGTGGTTATTCACTTGATGTGAGATACCACAGAGCTTTGGGTCGATGTAAGTAATGTTTTGCGGTAGTTGTGACTTGTGACGGATTTTCCAAGTATATTAGGACTCACTCGTACATTACCAGCAAGTACCTACTTAGTTAGTAGTCAAATGCTGCAAAAAGTTTAATGTATACCTGCATAAAGAGCATTTGCCACAATGGTCTATTATAGGCCTATGGTCTATAAACCGGACTTGAATATGACAAATGGTCTATTCGTCCACCCACTATGGGTTCATTACAATACTGACTATACAATACTGTAATCCCCGGAGGGGTATGCAGATACAGTATACTTATAGGTAGTACTTATCTACATATCGCCATTATTTCATTCTCTCTACATTAACTCTTAACTCTCCGAATACCGACTTATAAAGTGCTAGAAACTGTGTCATTTAGGGTAGAGATGGATTGCAAGCAAATCAAAGTTGCTGTAGGCGTACGTCCAGTTTCATAAGGAGGAAGCGACGACGTGTAGATACAATACAACAATGCCGGCGACGTATTTGACTTTATAAATAGTGCAGCTCGCAATGCTAAGTAGGTACCTGTTCAATAATATCAGCTCACTGGTAGCGAATACTGCTGGCAAAATAATATTCAAAGCGCTCTGGACAGTTTTAGACGATTTTTATTGCTTTTGAATAGTACTCTATCTGTACAAAACTCATAACAGTCGCTATATTTAGACCAATTTTAAATGAACGCATCAATTAGTGAGATATAGGTAGTTAAGATTAATGTGGAGATAACTATTTAAATTAGAAATTAATTTGTTGTTTGCTTGGGTACTAGCCGTGACTCGTAGGTAAGGTTTCTGTTGTGAAGGAGGACGTTGTCAAAGAGTCATAACAAAATGAAACATGTCATTATTCTGATATGTGGATTCGTGGATTGTATGATATTGGATTGAACTTAAATAAAAAATACATACTTACCTACTGGGGTGAACTACATTAGCAGGTTAAAATGAATCATTTATTGTATGTAGTTAAGTAACTTAGCTTACTAGCTTATCAGTCAAATCATTCGCTAAACACAAATGATAGGTAGGTATTTTATTTATATCTTGTTTTAGCAGTTAGCACCTTACAACGCATGATTAGTCATCATTTAAATTCTACGGTATTGTACAAATTTGAATGACGTAAGATGAATAAAATTGATTTCCTGCTTATAATACAAGTTTCATACACACTTGTTTATGCATTATTGTAATTAACAGTCCAAGGCTCAATCAAATAGTTTCTAGTATTTATCATAAACATCTCCATTTTCATTTTTTACAAGATTATTACAGATATCAGAGTAAATTTCATCCTAAATCTGTTTTTAAAATTCGTAATAAGTAATTTCAATATGAGTCAATTAAGGTAAAGTAAGGTGGATTTGTAATACTGTTTATGAATACAATAGAAGGAAAATTTAATAAAATTGACATATATAGTCCATACTAGGTACGTGAGGAATCCTTGTTTTTATGTGACAACTCCGCAACTCTGTAATTATATAGATGTGTAATGATAACGATGTGATGGCGCCGACTCGCTAATTTAGAGGCTCGCGTCGCACTTACCTTGTCGCAATCGCCCTATTGACCTAGCAGACGCGGCACCTTCCATCTCAAACATTATAACCGGAACCAATAATAAGAATAACATTTTAAGTTGACACTTACACTGTAGGTACGTATTCTTCTGGAAATTCATTCTTCGTGAAAACGTAGAGCAAGCAAGTCTTGCCAACCATACCATCACCAACCACAGTTATCTTCAGTCTTTTCGTCGTCCCCATGGTACGTGCCGCGACATCCGACAAAGTCTAACACAATATTCACACTAAGCGACAGTAGAGTCTATTGTTTTACACTTAAATTTATAACTTCAGCTGTTGCATACAACAGTCGCGGTGTACAGCTCGCCCGTAACTTAGTCCTTGAATCTTATCACTTAGTGATGTAATGATCTTATCAATCTTATAGAAATACTTATGATAACAAAATGATTGCGGTTAAAACAAGGCGCGCGCGCACACTTTCGCGGTCGAATGTAGAATGTTCACTATTCACGAGTATTCACGATGAAGTGTGAATCAGTTCATCGCATAGCGAGTGGTTGACTGGACGCTAGTGTCGCGGGCTATCGGATTATTGTCTCGCTTGTTACGGTCGCGTGTCAGTCTCGCAATAACCCGGACGAAACTGTTTAATTAATTCTATGAACGTATTACGTATAAATCCCAGCTGTAAATAAGTTAACGTCACGCACCTCATAATGTTTACCTACTATTGGCATTATTGGGCATCGTCAGTTGTTTATTCCCAATATAATATAATTATATTTATATAAAAATTGAGCCGTGCGCCCGCAAATCCAGTTTCCACCATTCTTTTAGGTGTCATTATTTGGCTGGAGAGGCGCCACGGCGTCCTCACGTTCCGGCTGACGCAGGTCCTCACCGGACACGGTTGTTTCGGGAGGTTCCTGTGTCGGATTGCACGGGAGGAAACGCCCGGATGTCACCACTGTGTGGACCGCCCGGAGGACACGGTGGAGCATACGGTGCAGGTCTGCCCCGCTTGGGCAGGGCACCGCCGTGTCCTCACGGAGGCGATAGGCGGCGGCGACCTCTCGCGCCCGGGCCTGGTTCAGGCCATGCTCCGGGGCGAGAGGGAATAGGATGCAGTCACCTCCTTCTGCGAAGCAGTAATGCTAGCGAAGGAGGAGGCGGGCCGCGTGAGGGAGAAAACATCCTCCACCTCACGCCCCAGCCGCCGCGGGAGACGCCCAGGGCGTCGGACGTCGCGAGGCGACATCCGGCCACCGTAGGCGCGGGCTCGCGGACGGCGAGTAATGGGTAGCTCGCCGTCCGATCAAGGACCATGCCCGGGTCGACGGCGCGTTCTGTTCGCGCGCGCCTCAAAGAGCTGTCAGCACAGGGACGAGGCCCCAATAGGGGCCAAACGCCTGCCGGGGTTGCGGGACGTCTTAACAGGATACCGTGGCCCCGGAACGTAAAGGGCAACAGAAGGAACAGGGTGGTTTTTTAGTCAGTAAAAGTCTGACAGTCCCACCCAGGGCGGAAGGAGTCATTATTAATTCCCTATGCCAGATACTATAACAGTTGTTAAGTGCAGTCATTATGTGAAGAGGGAAGGAGTGCAGCGTCAGTTGCAATGTGAGGAAGCCATTGTCAGTGTTTAAATTCCTCGGAGTATGCCCCGGGGCATAAAAATCTGGAACCAATTAAGCCCAAATGGCGATTTGGGCTTAATTGGTTCCAGATTTTTTTTTCATCCCCTGGGGTGCCCTTACCTGTTACCAACTGGTAGTTCAGCTGCAGGCAAGCCAAACAATAGTAAACATAGTCTAAGGAACTTCTGTTAAACCGCTATTTTTTTTCGTTCCTCTTTACATCAATACAATAGAGTATCTGCTTTGCTACTTTGGTAGTAGTAGAGGTCGTCATCTTGCCTCTGTACTTTCTGGCAATTCTGGCATCGCAAAAAAGATTCTTTCGTCCGTATTTTGCTTCATTTTTCGACCAAACGCGCTCTTAAAAGCATAGTACGCACCTTCAATACTTCAGTGTGATCGTTCGCGAATTTAACCGTGTTATGTTGATCATTGATTTAGAATTTAGATGTAAACTAATTAAAGAGCTAATACGCTAATAAGTATACCAGAATCTCATTGCTAATAGGGAAATCAAAATGTGTTGTATGCCATACCGGAGAAATTGGGTTAATAAACCTTGATTTATTTTAATAAATGTTTGTAGGTATTTAATTATATACAAAGTAATTACAGCCGCAATAAACTACTTGCATTTCTAGATCTTCATCAAATGAAGACTAATAAAGAGGATGTTGAAGATTAAATTATTCTGTCTTGCTCATTCTTTTACTTTTTATGTCATAGTTAAACTAATTTGGCCCTAAGGGGCATTCTTCCCCCACCCATCCCAAACGCAGTGCCAGTGTGGAGCACCATCTCACAAGACATGCGTCACCTCTTTATTTGCCCATCGTGCACCATCTAAGATCTAAATGAGGCGAATGGTAGAACTGTTGAATTTTTCTAAAATGTTCTCTTTTTAGACCTATGTATCCTGCTTATGTGTAGAAAGTTTCATTAAAATCGGTTCATTCATTTCGAAAAATAAGGACTTGAACGTTTGTATGATAAGCCGTAAGGCGTAAAGTCGTAAAGGCTCTTACGAGATTTTTAGGTACTTATATTTTTTGTTATAAGCTGTTTGTTCCGAGATGAATGCAGAAGAGATTTTGCAATTCGTAATTTAATATAGGCGACTTTAGCTGTTATGTTTTATATTCGCCTTGATTGTTTACTCCACTGCTCATACATTGGGATCAGCTTCCAGTCAAATTGGATGCAGCTGAATACCACTATTTTACATAGAGCGACTGCCTATCTGGCTTTCACAACTCAGTTATTGGGTGATAACGATACCCCATGGTAAGACTGGTTGTCAGACTCTCGGGCTTTTGTCGACCTGTAACGACTGTCAAAGATTCACTTATGACAGCCGGGACCAACGGCTTAACGGGCTTTCCGAGGCACGGAACGATGTCAGTGACGTCTAAGATAAACTTTAGATACTTAGTACATATAAATTGAAAAAGTCACATTGGTACTTGCCCGGATTCGATTCGAACCCTCAACCTCATGAATGAGAGGTAGGCGCCTCAATCTTTGGGCCATCCATCACAACATCCATCTATTATTCCATGTAACTTCTGATAACCTTACAAAATAAAAATATAAGTATTGAAGTTTATTTATTAGTCATTTAAAAATCAAAAGTTTAAATCAATTACAAAATTAGCAACACTTGATGAATAAGTAAGGGCTAAACCCTAACAATACCAAGGAAAACATGTCAAGTAGTACTAGATTAGTTTGTACATAATTATAAACATTAAATAAGTATTTTAATACTGATATTTGCAATAGAATACTATTCAGTCAATTAGGTAATTAACATTAAAAATAATTAAATGTTTAGTCACAGCTCGTGCAGGTAACTTGGGATATAAAATTTTGATTATTTGGGTTAATTCTTCTCATTATCCAAAGTAAACTGATCCATTCCTCTAAAAATAAGTTCTTCTTTCAGCTTGAGAACTTCTTGTAGTAACATTTGGTTATTATGCTCCAATTTACTAATAATCTTTTTTAAATGCTTGCTGTAATCTTCGTGTTCTGATTTTAAACTTTTGCATGCAGCCTGGGCTGCATTGTTAGAATGACAGTGATGATCTGGCAAAAAAAGGCAGATAATAAAATGAATATTAATATACAAATAAAAAGAAGACTACACATTAAATGTTTGAAGTAATAAAATTAACATTACAATTAGGTACTTTAATTATTGAGTGTACTAATGTGTGTGATTCTCGCTTATTCAACAGAACTATAGTGCGACTCGCCATAGTTTGTATGCACACTAGTGCGACTCACTGAAGCTTTTTACTATTTAGGCAACTCTGATAGCTGAGCTAGTTTCACACTTCCCATCAGCTCCCGTATAAGATTCCATGCTATTTTTTTAGAAAGAGTTTATAAATTATAGCTGATAACTTTCCTAGGTAATTCCGCTACCTATCAGTTAAAAACTATTTGAAAATCCATATAACAGTTTCTAGGATTAGTCTGAATTAACATAAAATCTGGGTGACAATTTTTTCATTTCTTTCTTTTTGTGTCCCACTGCTGGGTATCCAAATCCATTGTGTGAATCACACATCTATTTGTGGAACTCACCTACTACACTCTTATTTATTGTACTAACAGTACCTATTGTATGGCATGTAACAGTTTTTTAATTACCTTTATTCCTCAACCTATCTGTTAGTTTTTCATTTTGCAATTTAAGTCTTGTTATTTCATTTTGAAGTTTCCTTTCATTGGCCTCTTTCTGTTTGGTGATTTGCAGCAACTTTGCGCGAGTGTCTGTCATTTTGTGCAACATCTCTTCAGAATGATCTGATATCCTTTGTGCTGAAGCAACACACGCTTTAGACTCATTCTTTTCCGAATGTATCTTTTCCTTCAACCTTCCAACTAATCCCTGTAACAAAGAGCAATGATAGTTGTAAACATTCTCTATCAGCTACTGCCTAGTTGGTCTACTGGTCACAAAGCGTGACTGCTGGGCATGAGGTCTTGGATTCAATTCCCATGTTGAGCAAAGAGTTATTGGGTTTTTCCACCAGGAATTTCTCAGTAGCAACCTCAGAGTCTGGATTTGGGCCCGGTTTATGGCAATATGCTTCCCCCCTATTATATGAGACTTAAACATAAGTCATAACTGGCCTGATGGCCTTCGGGGATTACAGGCCTGATGTTATGTAAGCATGTATGTACTGTGTTAACAGTTTTTTTTTTTTTAATTTAGTAACTACTTACATTGAGTTGCTTATTATTGTGATCCAGTATATGCTTTTGTTCCTCAAGATTTTCAGCTTTTTGCGATACATTTTTATAAGTGTGTAACAATGACCACACTGAGTTAATAAGATTCACCAGGGCTTCTGGGCATAAAGTATTATTGGTCACATCTAAATGTGGATTAAAAATGTAGCTGATGTTGAGTAGTCCAAACTCCTAAAAATTAGAAGTGAAATAGAGAACGAGTCAAATAAAAAATAATTTATTAGGTGCTTATTAAAATTAAAGATAAATACTTACTTCACTGAGACCAATTAGGCACTCCTTAATGTTTTTAAGTGTACAGGGTTCATACGCGGTAGGTTTTTTTTGTTTATAATTTTGAATAAGTTCTCTAACCTCCTCGTCTAAAGTTTCAAATTCTTCGACGGTGGCCATTGGGAAACTAAGTATATTTAGCAAATTGCAAATTCGTTATTTTGTCCAAAAATAAAAAAAAGCATTTGTAACTTCGTAAAAAATTACGTGTAACTTTATTTCAAAACTTATTAATGAGAAAACTTACGCTAGTGGGAATAAAATTAACGGCAACAAATGAAAAGCGGGAATTACAAATCAGCTGTTAACTAAGCCCTTCTTTTGTTATTATTCTGTTTGCCAACCTACCAAAAGTACCAAACCGACAAGCATACAAATATTTTTTTCAGTTACGTTGGTACGCCTGTACAATCATTCAGTTCATTCAGTTCAAAATAATAGATTAAACAAAGATTTCGAATCGGATTTTACTCCATTCTATTTTACAAACAAACATCGATGAAAGTTTCGTATTGTACATGTTAAAGCCTGGGATACATTAGGGGGCAAATGAAGAAACATGTTGCGGAACATGTCCCTCAACAACTACGTGAAGTGTCCCGCGACAATTGTCATGGAATATTTTGCTGGCTACACTAGTCAGTGTTTATAGAAATGTCGTCGTGCGCTCGCTCTCGAGGCGGGAGCAAGCAACATGCCCCGCGTCACGATCACGTACAATGTTGTGGGGCATGTTGCGGGACAATGTGCAACGTTGCAGCGTCACGTAGATTGAGTGTTGCGCGTCATGTTGCGGGACAAAATGTTCCCTAGTGTATCCGGGGCTTTAGTTTTATACTCTCATGGCAAATGGAAATCAAAATGTATATTGGGCAATACCGTTGATATGGATTAAACGATCTTGATCTTGACCATGAGTCAAACTTCAAAAAAAAACTTGTAATAATTATATAAAAAATATTTTTTAAAAACAAGCTATAATTATTACAATTATTACAATATAATTTATTACAATATTGTATTGTCGAACTAAAGGTGTATGCAAAATTTCAGCTCAATCGGAGAACAACAAATATGGTCGAAAAATGGTTTGCTAATTTTGAAAGGACAACTCACATACATACTTACATACGAACATTTCAAGCTAAATAACAGCTTGTAATATTAAATCAATCGTTCACTAAAGGCTTATCCGCACACAACAGTGCCGACACGTGCCGATCCGTCACGTGACGATCAGTGTCAGTGAAATTTCATATTGTAGCATACATTTTGTACGACGCTATCCGTACTTGTCAGTGACAGTGACGTTCAGTGGTGTCAGTGCTGCGCTGACATTGTCCGTGCTGCGCCGACATTGTCCGTGATCCGACGTGAATTTGTAGACGTACAATATTTTGCCTGAGACTGTCGCAGTGTTTCAAGATGGACGACGAAACGGTACGGATGTCGGTCACGTGTCGGCACTGTTGTGTGCGGATAGGCCTTGAAATTTCACTGACACTGATCGTCACGTGACGGATCGGCACGTGTCGGCACTGTTGTGTGCGGATAGGCCTTTATAAAGAACCGTGCGACATTTTGGGCCCACTTTTAGAGCGCCCGCAGACTTACAATAATTCCAGGTTGGCCGTCTAAATCGCAGAGCATACCAATGGACAAATGACTTAGTAAGAGTCTTATCCAACTAAATTGCCCAACTTTTTAGTTGGACTTCAAGCGTATTAGAATCGAGATTCCCTTCCAATTAAAAAGTTGGCTAACTGTAGGCCAACGGTACTCTATGCAAACTCGCAGACCATCCAACTTGTTACCAACTTAGTAGATTTTCCACAAAAACTGGTGGTTTCCGCCCCCCTTTTAGTGACTAAATATTGCTTTTAGTAGCTGCTGGATTTTTCTAGTGCCCTATTAGAATTCAGTTTCAAAACTGAACATGATGTCATTCAGCCATTATCACGTTTCGAAATATATCTACACTTATACATTTTTTTTCAGAAATAGAGTACTTACTTTTACTGTGTAGGCAATTTTTAGTGTTTACTCTCTACGGTGTGTGCACTATTTAATTCATCAAACGATCCATCCTGCCCAATACACTCTAAGCAGGAATTCCTAGTAGAATATTTCGGTAGTAGTTACAAAACTGAGTGAACTTGGTCTCGGACTACTCAGTGTATCGTATTATTTTCGGGAATTCATTCATGCATAATTTGCCGAAATCAAAATATACGCAAAATGGATCTCCATTTAGTGGCTTGCCAAAAATTTGCTGGCAACACTGGGGCTGTTTAGTCCTGTCATTTTGTGAATGTCTCGTGTTTGTCCTAATCACTATTGTCATTGTCACTTTGTGACTTGTGTTGTGTTGTGTCATCTCATTTTATGTCAAGTGGAGTGAAACGTTGCTGGTTGTTGTTGAGCTGGAAAAATTAAAATCATCGTATTTTACACACGAAAGTGTTGTTTTTACTTGATGTCTATTTGAGACTGTAATTGATATGAGAAGAAGTTCCGACGCTATGAATTCATCAATCGAAATAAGTTCCTATCGTGATCAACACTTTAAGGTATATTTTGTTTTAGTTGTTTTATTTTCTCTAAATGTAGTTGCTTTTGATGTTATTAGAGTTCATTTGCAAATTTTCTATTATTTGGTTTAATGTGATCATGTTATATCTTCAGGGTTCCCGCAATGAGCAAGAAAAGTTATTGAAAGCGTCATCAACTCTTTATATTGGAAACCTGTCATTCTACACAACAGAAGAACAAATATATGAATTATTTTCACGATGCGGTGATATTAGAAGAGTAATAATGGGTTTAGATAAGTACAAAAAGACTCCATGTGGCTTTTGCTTTGTGGAATATTACACAAGACATGATTCTGAAAACTGTATGAGGTTAGTATAATTTGTCTGATCTAGTTTATTGTATACTGTTTGTACATTAGTAAGTCATCTATAAGTCCCGAATTTTTGATTAAATTAATAATGTAGATGTTTCTAAGTGAAATAAATGTATACAGTCACGACATTCATTGAAACTGATGAGGTTTCTGTCCCAGGTATAGCATACCTGTTTGATTTACTATATTGCATTCAGGGACTTCGACTTACTTATTAACAACTTACTATTGATTGGACATTTGGAGTAAATAAATTGCCTGAAATATTGTTATTTTTTATTTCAATTTCATTGTTACAGATATATTAATGGTACAAGACTTGATGACAGAATCATTCGATGCGATTGGGATGCAGGATTTATTGAAGGGAGACAGTATGGAAGAGGCAAAACTGGTGGACAGGTACCTACAGTGAAATTAATGATTTGTTCATAAATATTTTACTTTTCTCTAATGATGTGATTTATGGGTTCAAATATTTTAAAATTATATGATAAGAAACTAACTAAAATAAGCAGGTCAAAGCATTAAAGAACTTATATTCCATATAAGCATTGCCTGCTTTAGGACTGTATGGATGATGCATGTAGTGCTGCTCTTAGTACTATTTAATTATGATGAACATCAAAGCTTGTTATTATTTCAATAGAATGCTACCTACATTACCTACTAGTAGAATGTGAAAAAATGTCCTTACTGGCATCTCTGTTATATATGTCAACATACCATGCATTTAGGGTACCCTTGACTAAATTAAATTTATTTTACAGGTTCGAGATGAATACAGGACTGATTATGATGGGGGTCGAGGTGGTTATGGAAAGATCATTGCACAAAAAATTACACCAGCTCCTATGGAACGCTGACAAGATCTTAAATAAGTGATGTGAACACCATGTGCTTTTTGTTATACTAAGGCTCAGAACTTTGAGGAAGACCGTGAAATTGTATTTACTAGTGACTGCATTCAATTACATCTAAGTGTGAATTAATGTATTAAATATTTTTCATCCAAATCAGTTTTCTAAATATTCTGTAACATGTTACATGATACACTTTATTTTTATTGTCAAAAATTTGGCACTTTATTTACAGACAAAGGATTTTAATTATGAGGATGCAAACAGTAATGTAAGTGTAGTGGAATAAAATTAATAAAACTTTGACAGGACACAATGATCTCATTTTTTGAATAAGATCAAAGCATAGTTAAGTGCACAAATAACAAGCAACAACCAGGTCCTGCATGCTACTTTAGAACATTCAGCAGCATTTGGACCTACTCAAGAAGTCATTCTTTTGAATTCTTCAAAATTAGTGTCAAGATTAAGAATTTGATCATTGGAACTTATATTATTAACATTATTTAGAATTGTTTGAAGTCTGGGAATGAACCATCTGGCTTTCAGAGTCAATGAGACAAAAACTTTATTTAAAATATTTATTACACGAAAAATACAGTTACAATGCAATATAAAAGTAACAAAAAACGAATTATAAACTGCTTCAATAATTTGCACAAAATATAATAATATGCTCAATGTAAATGCTTTGTATCATACATAATCATAAGCTAAACTTAACAAGTTTCATTTACTTAGTGCTACAACTCTTCATATAATATCTCATAAGCAAAGCTAAAAATATTAATTTATTTTAGTGATAAACACTGAAAGCGTTTTAACAATGTAAACAAGTGTAAAATACATAGATTTATACAAATTCAACGACTTTTGTATATGAAATGGAAATAACTACTAAAAGGCGATCGCACAACGTCGTTGACATAACACGCGACTTTGAATATTAGCAATCAGATCAGCAATTATGGCTTTTGCAATTCGCAAAATATAATAAGATTCATAAGTACTCAATGTTTGTGACTGTGTTTTTTCTAATCTCTTGGCGACGTTTCCGGCAGAAGGTCAAACCACATGGTTTTTGCTTCGCGGAAGTCATACTGGTTAAGATGAACTACCACCTGTAATAAGAAAAAGCAACTTTTATTATAAAGCCTGTGTAAACAACATATTCGGATAATAAGTAGCTTATTTTAGTTATATTGTACAGTCGGCAACAGAAGCAGTTTTAAAAGGGAAATATAAATGAAAATGTTATTACCATGACGTTTATATATTTAAGGGGAAAAGAACTAAGCCAACTCTCTGCTGTTACTCCGTTAGTGAAAAAAAAAATACCTGTCCGACAACTGGGCTACCGGCTAAGAAGCCCTTGTGCGTGGCCACAGTCACCTCCACCTGCCTGGAGTGCAGCTCAGCTAATGGTATGACCCACTCAAACTGCTCGTCGTATTCCGGCATGCAACTGTCCTTCACTACCTGCAAATTAAAATTACTGATAAAATTCTGACTTTTGATCAATGACCAAAATGCAAAATGGATAAGTGTATATCCCAAGTATCAATCATGTAGCCAGGGCAGGCAGTAGAAGACGTCGTACGAAAAGTAATAAAAACAATTTGCAGTATTGGATGCTAACTCACGGAAAATAGCCTCCTTTTGTGTCGTTTCCATGAGCTTATTCCAATTATATAATTTCCAGGCGTTTTATAGTACTTACCACAGTTTTACGTTTGGAATCTTTGGAGCGGCCAGGTAACAAATATAACTTCACATATGGATCAGGTACGTTGGTCGGATCCTTTAGTGGTATATGCCTGAAAACATCGAGATATAGCAAATAGAGCCTTACAAAATAGCAGACTATTAAAAAGGTGCACCGCATATTAAGTACTCAAGTGACTTACATGATTTTGTGAACGACAACGAACAGTGTTTGGTTTTGCATGCTGTAGCGCAGTGAGAGTAGAATACGTCCGAGTCCAGCTTCTCCGGCAGATCTGCATAAAAATACGACGTCCATTTATCGTCACACGTTTCTTGTCTAACATCGGTCTTACTAGCCCTGATTGATCCCGAGCTTGATTTAGTAACTTACGTGGTTAACGAGGAAGTCCTGTGTATTAGCTTAGGTGATTCGCGACCAGTTGGTGGCATATACTGTTGAGGCGTATCTATAAAACAATATACAAAATTCTTTAGCGCATTTTTAATACTCACAAACGCGGGTAACAGAACTGGAGTCACCTAATTATAACATGATTCTTAAAAAATCTATTGATTTCTAAGGTCGGCCTCACTTTGGATACGAAATTGTATCGTACGTAAACATACGTTATTAGACGTACAAATTGAACACGCACACTGGTTGCGTTTTTCTCCGTTGAAATGCCAGTACGTACACCAAATTAATATTGTTTTCAATATCCATACTGAATGTCAGAAGAACACTTTAAAAAATCCGAGCAAGTTGGGATTGAATTCGTATGTCGGAACTAAATGCGCATACACGCACGGCTAGTTCACATACAGCGTGCGAGATACCGTAGTACTTGGAAGGTCGGGATTTAGGATCGTTCGTGCGTGTTCGCACGAGTCAAATTCGTACGAAAACGTGTCCAAAGTGAGGCCGGTCTAGAACATACAATAAGAGATCATTTTCTTTGCAGAACAAGATAAGAGGTACTTACCAACTTCTTTTTCAATAGGTACTAAAGGCACCGACTTTTCCGAACCAACACCTAGGAGCGCATCCTCGATATTTTGCAGCACAGATTCGGGAAGTACAGTGACTACAACAAATGATGGTAGCAATGAAAAATCTTATTCTTGCCTTATATTTATCAGATATCATGTCAAGCCACAAATTATGACCAGGTCTTGTCAAGCATAGGGAGAAAATTAATTCGATACATTTTGTATGCACTTGTTTACACACAAACCTTAACTCAATGAATCACCTGGGTCGGTTAGTGGCGCGATTTCGTTATGAGAATCGACATCATCAAAGGCCACAGGCGGGGAGGGAGGCACAAGCGGGGAGGGAGGCGCCGCCGGTGTCACTGGGGGCGAGGGTTCCCTCAGTGGCTCGGCTATAGACTCATCCTCAAAGTCCTCTTCTTTGATCGCCTCCTTCAAAATCTAAAGTGAAAAAATGTTGTTTAGTTGTAGGTTCTTCAGTACTTACGCGCTTGCGAAGGTGCTGAAATTGACCATCTTTTGCTTATTAACTTGATAATGAATCAACTTATTCGTAATGGTCCTAGAATACTTAAAAAGGTCATAAGTCTAGAATACCTTAGATATAGTTACTAACCTTCAGTTGTAAAGACAAGATGATCTTCGACTCCGGGCCAGATCTCTGCAGCATCAGCGGCTGCGTTATCAGGCTAAGGTCTTTTTGCTTTAACAGATACGAGATTCCGTAAGTCAACTGGCCAAGTTGACCTCCTGTTTTTGAATCTAGGACCTAAAATGGGGATATCAATTAACACATTAGTACCTACTTACTCCAAGCCAATTTCTACCCATTCAGGCTATTCATACACTATGCCACCGAAGCGAAAAGGAGTTACTCAACAGTGACTATCATCTTTTAAAATTTTGAACAGTATAAAATGGAATAGGTCTTTTTTTGCCTTTGTACTGATTTATGGAATCAGTATTATATTATTCACGAAGAACTTCATAGAATGGCCAGGTAAGGTTAGACAGATATTAAGATTATATCGTTAATTACCTTAATCTCCAAGTTATCGGACTCGGGATTTTGTACAAGGAACGAATATCCGATCTCGTAGACAGGGTCGTCGGTCCTCATCTGTACGGCAGAATTTTCTGTTTTCTTGCCTACAGTTACCGTTAGGTACGGATCGGGCCGAGATTGAGTGCGTGCGTTCTGTTGAAAGGAATTCAATATCATAGTATAGTAACACCCAACAAACAGTAATCACGTTTGAACATAATGTTCAACTTAGGTTCAGCCGTTCAGCATAACATAAGCCAGGGGAGGTTTATATTCGATATGTTCGTCGCGGTAGATTTTTTATTTATTATGTGAACTTGACACAAAATTACTATTTTATTTATGTATTTAGACTAATACGTAAAACATACAGTATTTTCAATTGTTGAGGTACAGCAGTGGTACTTCTGGCTCGTGTTGCGCTGTTACGCTGTAATATAAGTATCATAATTATGGAGATACAGATATTAAAGATAACTTACCGGCAACTTCTTACACGAGTCGATGTAAACAGATAAGACAGCGGAGCTGAGATCTCCCGTCTTAATGAGCAGCGTTTCCGTCAGAGCCTAAAATGAGTGAGAATAAAATGAAAAGTAAGAATTCTAAAAGTTTCGCTACATATAGTATGATGGCTTTGCGATACTTACGCGGCTAAGCTCCGACACCTCAGAAGAGAGGCGGTGCCATGAAAGACGCAACTCGACTTTCCCATGTTTAGCTTCCTGAAGCGTTAGCCACTAAAACCAATGAATGCCATTAATACTTCACACACACGTCTATACAAATAAATAAAGTTGTAATGACAAAATAACAGTTTTCACTAAATGCATAATAATAATTATGAATGTTTAAACGGGACACCAACAAAACAATTTTTTGAATATTTGTGTGTAAGTATGCCCATTTGTCTGTTTGCTCCGGCTTATCTTATTTATTTTAGAAAAGAATTAGGGTACCCAAGCAGAAAAATAAAATTGTAAATAAAATCAGATTCAATGTCCAGTTTTACTAGCAAGTGTTTGGATTTGTGAGAAATACTTCAAGAACGACTGATAAACGCCATTCAAGCGAAGTCATGGGCATACGCTAGTACATTGTAAACTTGTGCGTAGTACGGTATTAATTATAAGAGCTCTGCTTACCGTGTCTAAACGACCAAAGCGTACAACTTGAGCGATATCGAGCGAACACCTGAAATTATAAGAAAATGTAGTCCCACATCTCACCAAACAAGATTTTACCAGATCAGTTAGCACAAAATAGGTAAACATAAAGAAGTTTACATTTTTATAGTGTATTCCCACAAAAATTAAACAAAGAAGAAAAAAATAGGTACCACCTCGAATACATAACCTTCTCCTTTTTTTTTAAGTCGGCTAACTTTAGTTAAAATATTTGAAATTGGCGAGGCCATAAGGGTCAGTTCACACCGAGACGCGACGCAACGTGACGATACTTGAAGAGGCCTGTGACTTCGCGCTGTGCCGCGCGCCGCCGCGTGACGCATCGCAACGTCGCCGCTCTTGCACGTCGCGCGTACCGGCGATTCACCGCTGCGTCGCGATGCGTCTCGCGGCGCCGCGCGGCGCAGCGCGGCGTAGAGCGACGCATCGCGACGTAGTGCTGCGTGGTGTAACGTATTCTAAATTCTTACAATGAAATGTGTATCTTTTCGTGTAGAAAATAAAGTTATATTTTGAGTCGCTCTTTTAAAGTGTGCACACAGCGTCGCGTCGCGTCGCGTCTCGGTGTGAACTGACCCTAAGGATGAAAACTGGAATACACCCGTACATTAAAGTAGAACAAGATAAAAACAATCAAGCAATGCTTAACACAACATTTAGTGAACACAAGCAGTACCTATGTGTGAGTATTGCAATACAAAAAAAAGAATGGTTTTTTGGACATACATACAAGTTTGAATTAGTCCTTAGGAAAGCTCAGAGGAATAATAAAATCACATTCATGTTACATTTCGATGTACTGTATGGGTAGCGTTAAAATAATAGCCATGAATGATTTCTCCCATTTAAGACGCATTAATACTACAAAGTGAGTGTTAAAAACTATAATAATGCGTTAGTATGACTCATAAAGGCGGAAACAGACTGATAAGACGCTACGCCATCCCACGCGTGCTTATTGGCCAAAAGACAAAGAGTAGTTTCACGAGACGAAATGTGGCCAATGAGAACGCTTGAATGCCGTGGCGTGGCGTAGCGTGTTATAAGTTTGTTTCTACCTTAAAACTGGCGCAGTGTTGTGCAATGTGTAGTTAGATGTGTAATGAGTGCGTCGTGTGATGTTACAGCGCAATGTTCGGGCAGTTGCGTTAATTTCAGTCTCTTGTGCGCTAAGTATGGTCCGTGGTCGCTTTCAGTGGAAAGTATGTTAGTTCACTGTGAGTATGTATGTACATTGTCAGATACAGTTGTTCTGTTTTGTGGCAGCGACCGACCTGCCCAGTTTTTCGTCTCGTCCTGTGCGGTCCCAGTCGAAAAGCTTGATGACCAATATCGCCGCGCAGGTGCGGAGTACTGACTGTTACAACCCACCATGTTATATACAAATACATACATATTAAGCTATCATTAATAAAATTGTGGTAGATTAGGAATTAGTTTTATGTTTTTGTACATATTTTTGCTGAGTAATTGTAAGGTTTCAGGGTGTATAGTTATACATGTTAAATATATTATGTCAATATAAGCGCAGGTGTCAAAGTTATATTTTTTTTGTGTATTTTCATAACTTGTAAAGTAAGTAAATATTATACACGGTTAAGAGTAGTAAACTTGCCATTTCGATTAAATATCATATTATATGTCCCCATATTAGGTATTGATCCCCTGAACGGTAGTCCTATTTAAGGCAAAAATCAATATCACACACAACACTAGATATAAAATAGAACACAAAAGTAGTCAAACTGGTTAAAACCAAGACGAATCTTAGCATCACCGGCATGAGTTTATGATTGGTAAATAAAAGTTGAGGTACGCAACGGTGATAATAAGAGTCAAGATTACAAAAACAATTAAAAAATAAAACACGGCAATGAAATGTCGCTAATGTGTCAATGCACGAGTAGCGGCGGAGACGGACCTGCCAAGATAATCATCGTTCTGTATGCCCATGCCAGGGTCCCAGTCCCAGAGCTCGAACTGCAGCACTTGACTCTTCCTTGAGCTTATTATTGCCTTAGGACAAAATCACAATATATCTCCGTATTAGTTTTATGCCAAACGTTGCCTAAACACATTTTTTATCAAATTTTGAACATCAATTTTGGAATAATTGTGTTTCCCGATTTTCTACCCTTAACCACCTGGCAAGTGTACCAATTTGTGTTGACAACAGTAATGAGGTCGCTATGTCACACATTCTAGTAACCTTTCTAATGTTGATTTCATCATGCCTGCATATTAGAAATAAAAAAAAAAACAATATTTTATTAATATTACAAGGATATCGTATCTAGGAAACTCACCTTCACCTTCTACATACTAAGTTCTAAATGCGCTATGGACTACACATGCAACTAGATTAGGTAATTTGTAATGGGAGAATCTGGAATAGGAAATTATATTTTACATTTTATGAAGAAATTACAAAATGTTATTTACATTAAAAAATAGATCACTGTGATTACATCAACATCTCAACTTTGTCTAGATCTCTCATTACTTGCTATCGAGGGTCTCATTCCAAAGAGCACAAGGACTCAGGGTGACATGACCTAGTAATACCAAGCTTACGCTGCTTTGAGACAACACCACTCGATGACTGCTTGTTAATTTCTATGCAGTAGGTCATCCAGTTGACAGTGGAACGTAAAATCACATAATCATGCCACTGTAACTATCAGACAAGCATCGCGTTGGCCGATGTTTCTATAGAAGCCTTAGCGGGACAGTTACAATGCGTGAAGCGAGTGCAACCATCAGCGTAGCGTTTACCCGGTTCCTTGCGCCCTGCCCCCCGCGCCCCCCGGCCCGCCCCTTCACCGCGTGCACGTACTTACTTGCCCAGCTTGTCATCATTGTTGCCCTCGTCCTTGTCGAACACTTCTATATCCAAGGCTTGGCCCAGAGTTTGCATTATACGCGCCTGAATGCCACACGCGCATAGTCCGACGCAAACATAAGTAAGGAAAACAAAATCTTGTTCAGAACTGCACTTACTTGGAAGCATTTCATGGCCAATACCTCATAATAGGTAACCTCGTAATAGGTACTTAGTTGTAAGCATATATTAAATTGTTAATAAATATTAAGCAGAATTATTAATATTACATTAAAAGAATTTAAAAACATATGACAATTTTCTAGATTGATTATTTATCACTGATTGCAATTTAAATCGAAATCTTCAAATAGACACAAACCCCAAGATATATTTTTTCATGCAATACGTAAGAACATATTTAATATACTACTCTTACTACTACTCAACCGTTTTCTACATAACTTTTACCAGAATCCATTTTTGTTTAAATCAAATCTACGCGTAGACTGGAAGAATGCTTACTGTTAAAATTTTGAATTAAAGATAATTAAATTTGCCAGCCACTACAAGCCAATAAGCAATCTTTTGAATATTTATAAATTAAAATTAAGTGCTTGGTCGGTCATGCTCATTCCTGACAATGCTTTTTAAATAGAAATAGCAAAATAAAATGATTAGACCTCTCTTGCCTATTTGGATAAAACTTTCTGGTTAAAAAACAACAAAACAAAAATGGTTGGTTCGTGTGAAACAAAAACCAAGATAATAGACTTCCTCTTGATGTAATAGATCCAGACCCAGTTGCTAAAAGATCCCAAAACTGTTGATCGATTTTTAACACGCTTTTATTAGCTTAATTAATTTATTATGTTGCTATTTCATTATTCCAGACAGCGTTAAACTTGCAATTCTCGTCATGAAGAGAAATTAAAGTAATAATAATATGTATAAAATGCAAGTGATTCTTACAATTTTGTAATACGATATACGATTTGAATAATCAGAAATGAGCCAAGACAAATATACCTCACTTACCAAGTATATCCAAAGCCCGATTAATTAAAATAAGCAAGCACATCTTAAATGTTATATACCAACATTTAGAAAAATAATCGTGTGCTCGATAAGCGAACTGTTGTCATATCTGTTACAAATAATCTAAATAAAAACACTACTTTATAAAAGTATTAAATATGCCCATGTGCATAAAACAGCAGAACTAATAAGAAAATATAATCTTCTGTGGATATGCTTACCTCGCACCAGTAGTCCCAGCGGGGGTTCACGTTATTGTCGATGTGTTTCGTCTTCCATTGCTGTGCGCCCACCGTTATGATCGCGTACGGATCCGACTTACCCTTACCTGAACATCAAATAATAAATACTATTACAAATTATGCGAAGTTTTATATGAATTTATTTATAGACTAAAACCGAAATAATTGATGGGTTTTAACCGAAATAACTCTGTTTTACAATTATGTTGTACATCTAAAATTGTCTCACCAATCATTGATACATCTTTTTTCATGAGATTCTGAGCTTGAACGAGATGAATACGAAGCACACCCTGTAAACATGGTTACATTAATTTTGATGAGAACCTCTTATTTTTTTACATCGGTTAACAAATGTCTGAGTATTTACCTCAGGTTCGGGCATTCTCAGATCAACAGTAGGTATTTCGTCGCTCAATTTTATAGACAACTTATTTGGTAGCACCATCAGCCTCGCCACTTGCTCTACGATACAACGACGCAGAATGTCACTGAAAAAAAAAAAATATTATTAATTTTATTCAAAACCATTCGCATTTTCTGGCAGTATTTCTCCAATTGACAAAATAAATCTCACCTAAATCCAGGCATATCTAGAACATCAGCGGCGCCGACTAAATTAAAGTCAATAGACGGATTATTCAGGAAGAATATTTGAAGTCCTCCTATTAAAGGTATCTTGGTGATCAGGGGCTTCATTATGATACGCACCATACCGTGAATCTGTCATAAAAACAATATCAGTCTCCATTATCATCGAAGGTTTACTGAGATTAAGTCATCTAAATTGTTTACTGGTTAAAGCGAACCTGAAGATCTTTAATGCCGCCACGGATGCGTTGCAAAACAAAGGAGATATCACAGTCACCAGCATAGCTGAAAACAATTTAAACATTTAAAACTGTGCCGTGCTAACGTTCCGCCATTACCGTAAATTATGATGACAATACAAATATTTGTCTTAATGCACATGAAGATGATTAAACGGAGTGGAACTATAACAATAATTTCACGTAGCCACATTGCCCTTAATCCACTTAGGGTAATTTATACCTGCACTTTATTATATTTTCAACATCTTGATGGCAGAACGGCAGTTAAAAGAGGCCCACTTACCTATGTGGGCAAAGAATGTGTTTGGAACTTGTTGTCATTTTCGCTTCTTGAGCATACCTACCCTAAATATTATGGAAAATATTGAATTCTGATAAGCGTTTTAATAATAAATCAATCAATCACTAAGTCACTTACAACAAATCGACATCCATGATGATTTCATCCCTAGATAGATTCTTGTCGTAAACTTTCATACCCCCAACCCGCGGCGCCTGCAAGTTGACACTCTCATTACAAACGCTATAAAACTTTTACACCTCTGACGTCAGCGACATTGTGGAAAGTAAATAGCATTCAAACAAGGTCCCATTTTATGACCATGACTTAAAATTGAATTACAACTGCTAACTAGATAAGTTCTCAAATGGTTTTACTTTAAAATCATTGGATTCTTGATTATTTTCAGTTGCTAGAACGTTTACTTTTTATCGGATTGGTAGGTACTTCAAGAATTGATTTTAACAATCAATAGTAAATAAATAAGTAGACACTTACGATAGTGCCAAGAATCACTCGTTCGAAATTGAAGCCAGTAAGCCTGTAGTTGGCCAAGCTTTCCGCCACTGCTGGCCCAATAGACTCCTTGAGTAGATTGCGAGCATAGTGGTTCACGTTGGGCCACACTTGGAGAAAAATCTGTAATCATGATATACAATTACGCCTTTATTCTCCCATGGGTGTAGAGCACTATGATACATCCAAATTTCGCCAAAGCGCCATGTAATAGGGGTCGACCCTATTGCCATTTAACTGGGCCCAAACTGGCTGCTACTGAGAATTGTACTGATGGTTTTTTTTTCTCGGATCTAAACATATTTTCGTCATAAATATAACAGAATAGGAAGTTTTTAAAAATACTACATAGAATTAACATATTCGCAATAAAATCAATAGGCGCGCGACGAACATTAAAAATGGCGTTGGGTAGGAAACTAGATAAGCGAGTTTTAACTCGGTGTAGGAGGTAACGAAGCAATTTTCTAAATTGCTATAGGTACATTACATACCCTATTCAGCCATTCTGCGCGTTCAACGTCTGGGAAGAATACCTGGAAATTTTATCAATTGTTAGTTTTCTTTTGCTTATGACAATTTTGTTTACGAATCAAAAAAAAAATATATAAAACGAATTTTTAGTAAATCACGAAGGTGAAATGTGACATTTATTGCATTTAATTTATAGCATAAAAATGCAATGATAGACGTGTGTTTGGGAAATGCTTGATGTCATATATCTTTATTTCAACTGCAACGTTTTCTGTACTTAGCCATGCCTAACAAGTATAGCCATGCCTAACAACTTAAGTATAAAAAGTGATGAGGTCATTCAGTCGATTCGATTGATGTCATTGACTTGTTGGGTAACACGTAACTGCTTATATGCATTTAGTAGGTACCTACCTAAATAGCGACATGACTAAAACTTAGACCGAGAAATAAAAACATTATAGGTAAGTAGGTTGGTAAACTGTTAGACTTTTTCGTATTGATAGGATTTTTTGAGGTCGACCTGTCTAGGTTTCACGTCAATAAAAGCAGCTTTTTCATGACTTTCAGAAAATGACTTCACAACAGAACATTACGATTTGATTTTTTTTTATACTTATATTGTTTCCGCTTTTCAAGTCTCAACGTTTCGATTTAATCGTGACACTACAAAAAATAAAAACTGACCGTACTCCGTGCAGAAACTTAGTAATGCTATTTTTGGGCTGCATGCAAATCCATCAATCATGCTATCACTTCACTTCCCGCGGATGACGCAATCGGATATGAGCCACGATTGGATTAAAGAAAGAAAAAGGAAAACGTAGGGTTGTTGGATTCATTCTGGACAAGATCCAAATTACCAATAATTATGCATTTAATAAACAAAATGAGCGAGCGTCTGGCGGACTGGCGCCCTCAGCAGGGCACGGCATGTACATACGCAAGAAGATTATAAGAATATCATACATCGTGATAAAATACAATAACAGGTGTCGAGTTCATGATTAATATCTTACCCACGACGGCAAGTCGTCGAGCTTAGCCAAAACAACATCTTTCTCGGAGGAAGAGGCCGCGGCCTTGGCCATGTTGCGTCGGTACTCATTCTCCTTACGCCATTGATCGCGCAGTACCGACAGAATAACGGGCCCAATCAGCCACGCCACGCTCCATTGCATGTACCCTACCAGATACACCACGCCGACCACCGACACCTGCAGCAATGGTTCATGAAGCATGAAAAATATTCTTGACTAACCAATCAAAGTGCAGTAAAATTTGATTTTTATATCATTAAGGCTGTGTTTTTAAATGACCTTAAAAGTATCTTGATAATAAAAAAAAATATTACAATAGTGTATGATTATGTATATTATTCAATATTGTTTTCATCACTTATTATTGATTTATAGGCAATGTGTTTGACTAACAATGGAAATTTAGGATTATGATTTAGAAATAAGTGGCAATGTAACAAAGGAGTTTATCTGCATTTATTCTAATGGGGTTTATAAACAGAATCATTACAATGTCATAAATTTAGAAAAAAAAAAGAGAAAATAAGAAAACCTCACAAGAATGGACTATTTCAACTACCTACATTTAATTCATTAATATTTTTATAACAATATAAATTTTAAATAGAATACATTTTAAAATCAACTTGCTATATTAATTTTTTTTTTGCACTGTTTTTAAAATTTTCCTATGTATTATCTACTTTATTTAGATACCATTCTTCCTTATTGTTAACCAACCACATTTCCTGCCACTGTGGGAATATTATTTAAGAGCATGACATCACTGTGTACTGTTAAGCATTTTATGTAGAAATTATACTATAGATGTTGTGTATGTGTTTGTACTCATTTACTAAAGTGTGAGGTGTGTTACCAATTACCTACTGATAAGCAATGCTTACCTCATGCTCTACACATTTCTAATGTTTGAGTTATAATTTAGAATGTGTCAGTAATCAGTATCATATGTTTGTAGTACAACATGTTCCACTGGGCAGTTTATTTACAGTACTTATAAACTGAGGAGATTGTTATTCAAATAATGATATTATAATGTGAATCTGTTGAATAAATCATTTTGTTTGAGTTTATGATGGCTTTACTTTACTTACAAAAACTTCCACTAAACAAAATAAACAACAGGAACTAACACTTGAAGGTTGAATGCAGGAGTTATGATTCAAAGCAGAAGTCTTCAAGGTCACACTGACTCATATCAAGACATCCTTTTTTGTTTGGACAATGTGGTCACACAGCCAATGCATTTATTCTAATAAGTAAGCTGATTATGCCATAAGTCCTACAATAACATATTATTATGATGTATAGCCATTACAATTACTTAATTAAAAACATTACATACCTTCTTGAAGAATCTGTATATCATAGCCAACACATTGCCAGTTTCATCACTGCTTGGGGGAAGAGCAGGTTTACTTGCAGACACCATTTTTTTCTCATTACTTGCCTATTAACATAGGTAATACTTAGAACAGTTAATCGATCTTTTTTTCTCAAATAAGCAGTCATTTGGCATCAGTACCTACATTACCTGTACTGATGCCTAGTGACTGCTCATTTGAGCAGGCTCCAGGAATATAAGCTCAAATACTAAGGAAATTGGAAACAATTCATAGCTACCAAAATACGTTACAAAACTGTATTAAAGTAATTAAAAATAAAAACGCATGCATACTTACGATATCAAGTCATATTTATTTATAGACTCAGAACAAGTACTTACGATCTTAATATAACTAAAAAAATATAAAAAATAAGGAGCTAAAAGACGTACCATGCTGAACACTGAAGTGCAGTGGTTGATAAACGAATAAAAACTAAACACAATACAAAATAAACCGATTACCGAATGCTAATTTCCTGGCCAGACTAGCGTATTGTACTCCGGAATGTGTGTATGATTTATTTGGTAACTAGATAAATGCAGGTCTTAAGTATTACAACCAGTACGTGTTTTTTAAATGCTCTGCCTTCGTCCGCACCGCAACTTATTTGATAATTTTCTAATAGAATTTTTCCTCGCGACGAAACGCCGACCCATGTCTTGCCGACTTGGCCAGGCAATGACAGACAGATGACAGTGACAGATCTACACAAGTCGCAAGCATGAACTAGGGTTACCAAAGAAAAAAATTCACTGAATTCCTCCAAAGTCGAACCAAAGCACAGTGTTTCAGGATTGCTTGGGAGCGGACATGTTTTAACTAATAGCATATATCGATGTAGTAAGACCTAATAACAAAAACTGCAAAAGAAACCCTATGTCAATTATTCTTAGTTTTCGAGAAAAAAAATGCTAAAGTTGCTAGTTCAGAGTATGTGTCAAATAGTAAAAATGTATTTTTTTCTTGAAGATTCAAAACTAAAAGTAATATTTAATAACCTCGTTTTAACACATAAAATGATATGTTATTTAAGCTTTACAACAGCTATGAAATGTAAGTAATTACGAAGATATTAGCAAAAAATCGAATTTTCGTTTTTATTTTTTATTATGCTAATGACATCATTTCCGCACCAAATTTTCTCCTAAAGGGTAAGTTGATCTTTTGTTCTTGCTGTATAAAAAAAATCAGCCATATAACCCGCAGTATTAAGAAGTTATTAAAAATTTAAGAAAACACTCAGCGCCTAGGTATATTTTTAGAAATAGCAAAAGTACTGTGTGGTTTAAAATTTGTTTGCTATTAAAAGTACGAGTATTAAGACGATCAAACAAATATAGAATTTTACTTAATCATCGTCTTCTACAATATCAACTTCTCTAGATAAAATTATTGTGTCATTGTTATTATCGAAGACGAAGACGATAATTAAGTAAAATTCTATATTTGTTTGATCGTCTTAATACTCGTACTTTTAATAGCAAACAAATTTTAAACCACACAGTACTTTTGCTATTTATAAAAATATAGGCGCTGAGTGTTTTCTTAAATTTTTAATAACTTCTTAATACTGCGGGTTATATGGCTGATTTTTTTTATACAGCAAGAACAAAAGGTCAACTTACCCTTTAGGAGAAAAAGTGATGGTCCAAAAATGTATGGACCAAAAACCCAGAGTCGATTTAGACAAATCTGGTATCAATAGCTTTATTAAAATGCACAATTTACCCCACCGAAAAAATTATGCCCATATCCATGGGATATAAAAGTTATAGGCTAACAAAGTATATTGGAAAAATCATAAATAACTGATTATTTTTACCAGTTTTTGCAACAGCAATATATTAATAATGAATAACTTGTTATTTTTATCAGTTTTTCCAACAGCAATATATTAATAATAATATTCATAGGACAATAATAAATATAAGTAGCGATTATAATATGAACCTATCAAGTATTAAATCTTATATTTCACAGCTTGTAAATCATATGTCAAGATACTTTTGTCGTGAAATCTTTTTACAGTTGAATGTGCCTATTTTGTCTCAGATTATTTATTTTTTCAGTCGCTTATTTAAAAAAAAACAAATACTGTGGGAAAATATTTAAGTAAGCCTCTCGCTCACTCAATAGAGCGAGAGGTAAGATGAACGCATCATATTCTGAAGTATTTGTGTGTATTTGTTTAGCGAAAACAAAATAATGAATAACAAAGATAGGTAGGTAATTATGCTAGAGAACTTAAAAAAATAGACGTAATCTCATTAATAAAGGACTTTGAACTTGATAGTTGCATATGATCGCTACTCGCTAGTTATATTTATTATTGTCCTATGATTATTATTATTAAAATAATGCTGTTGAAAAAACTGGTAAAAATAACAAGTTATTCACGATTTTTCCATATATACTTTGTTCGTCTATAACTCATATACCCCATGGATATGGGCAATTTTTTTTCGGTGGGGTAAATTGTGCATTTTAATAAAGCTATTGATACCTAATTTGTCTGAATCGACTCTGGGTTTTTTTTGGACCATCGCTTTTGGTGCGGAAATGATGTCATTAGCATAATAAAAAATAAAAACGAAAATTTTCTCGAAAACTAAGAATAATTGACAGGGTTTCTTTTGCAGTTTTTGTTGTTAGGTCTTACTACATCGATATGCTATTAGTTAAAACATGTCCGCTCCCAAGCAATCCTGAAACACTGTGCAAAGTAAATCAAACTGTGCCACCTTACAAGAAGTACGGAGGCTCTACTAGATATAAAAGGTTAAAGTCATTACTGTTTCACTATGAGAATGCTTTTTACCTGCCTAGGTTTGTCTTTCTCTTGCACTGGAACAGTGATGGCTTTAAAATTTCATACAACGGCCTCCTCAAACAGCAGTGGCCAGTGGCCTACTTTCTCGTGTCTAAGGCATGGATTTAGGCCGCTCCCTAAGATTAGTTAATCAGATGGAGGATGGAGATCTTTGACATGCAGTGGACCACTAAAAGGCTAAAAGCTAGCCGTTATCAGCCTACAAATCACAACTAATTTTTACATCAATGTGGGTGCAAAAGGTGTTCTGAATACCCTCAACCCCCCCAAGGTTGATTGCAGGAATGTTTGCGTTGTGTGAAACAAGCCTCTTTTCAGTAAACCTTTTTATAGACCTGTGTTTTTTCGTCTGTGTCAGAGTTGTAAACGTTATTTTTTTGGTGGCGTATGAAAAATTTTGGTTATTTTATAATTGTAATATTCTTTTGAATCGGTTCAATCAATTTCTAAAGATTTTAACAAAATAACTGTGTCAAAGAAGCATTTCTAATAAAGAAGTTAGACACAAAAAATAAAGTATTTTAAAATCTGGATTTAGATCTAGATCTACAATGTTAGGAAGGTCAGGGAGTGCGAAATCGTGTTTTACTCCCAACAGTTTAAACATACATCGTCAATCTGGCAAAAGTGATAGTACTACTGGAGAGAATAAGAATTTCGACTTGCATAAGAGATTACTGAGCACTTTTCAGGGGTTTATACAGCAGTTGGACGAGTTATTTTTGAGTCTAAAAGTTGAAGAACGTTTAAAATCAAATGGATATAGCCCTGAGTTCACAACCTATCAAGATATTTGCGAGAAGTTACGCTTAGAAGTGTTAATTGCGATTGACAAACTTGAAATAACTTTACTCACAGGAGCAAGTTATAATGAAAACAACACGGAATTTATGCTCAAAATGAATAATTTGAAATATCAGCTTTCAGACATTAGGTGCCAATATCATAACGCAATCAAAGACTTCAATTTTGGTCTGGAAGATGATGATAATTAAAATGAAAAGTATGCAAGACAATAATTAAATAATTACTTAAATTAATTTCAATTCATTTTTTATTTTCAAAGATATAATATAATGCACATATAAAAACATTCCATGGGTATTATAAGACAAACTGGCATCATTTCATAAAACTGACACAAAATAATAATTTCGATAAAATGGAGCTTACACTCAATGTTCTAGCGTCATCAACTAAGTACTTAAATATGTAATAACATATAATAATAATAATGTTGTTGGAATGATATTTTTCATATAATATTAAAACAAGGCTGACATAATTATGAAGACATTAAATTACAACCAACATAGTTATATGGTACATTGTCTTAGATAAAAAGTATCTATAAAAATGATTCATTCAACTATTTGAAGTTGTTTAATAGGACCTCCTCCATAATCATAACATCCACCTACATTGCACTGTCATCTGTAATGATGTCTGCAAGGTGGGATGTGGAAGTCCTTTTATTTGGGATAATCTCACATCCACAATCGAAGTTAAACAACAAATAAAGGTAGATACAGAGGTATATAAAAATCTCAAATGTTTTAACATAGAATAATTCAAATATGAACTATATTTAATTGTACATAAATATAAATGCATAATGTTTAAAATTCCATTTAAATCTTATTAATAATTTCAATGATAGCTTATGGACTAGCTGATAAGAGATACTAAAATTGTAGAAAATTAAAGACATTTGTTTCCTATCAGTACGACAACTTTCATTATTTTGGCGACTGCGTCTTCCCACGTTTCCTTATTATCACTATTACTATTCAGTCCCAGAAGTAGCAATTTTAGTTACATTGTAGGACAAAGAAAGACGCAATTTGGATAAACAATTAAAAAACTGCATTGTCGATATAAAATCTAATCTTAATAATATTACAACACTATTATTGTAGTTCCTATTCAGAAAGGTAACACAACATTTTCCTCATACAAAAATTAAGATGGCGCAGTTATTGACAATCTTAAATAATGAGCACCGAAAATGCATATTTTAACAAAAATAATATGCTTTCATAATTTTATTGTAGTTGTATGAGCTCTAAGTTCCCCGCGAAATTCAACTATTATTTACACATTACAACTTGGAAACGTCGTGCTTTCATGAAATAGTCATATTTCCCATCAAATATAACTTACAGATTGTTGATGATTTGTATCATCTTACGACGTGATCGAGCTGTAATATGCATTATATTAATTTCTCGGGCTGTCGTAAAGCCTTTTATAAAATAATGCAGCTGCATCGCAACTTGGACTATTTCAACAGTCAACATGTGTTTAGGTTTGTTGTAATTTTGTGATGTTGCTTGTGATGATCTACTATAAATTATTAGATGAACAAATAGAACACAGCCATGAATCTCCTAAATATCTTCAATCAAGAAGAAGTGAGCAAATGGAGAGTTAATTTGCCGTGAACCTCTTAACATACCCCGTGTATTGCGCTGTCACGCTTAGTAACAGAACTCCATTTACTAACTATTCCGCGGCTTCGATTCACGTACATACCTAAGAAAAATAAAATACCACTGGTCTTGTAAAATAAGACTGGCAGTCAACTAATAAAATCTGATTGAACTAAAAAATAATTATGGAAGACCATAACTACATATTTTTCTTCTAAAATATTGCACACAAAAGTAAACCTTGCTATTTGTGTGCAAAAATTAAGTACTATCTTACTTAAGCGGCGAGATGTTTAATGCGCTCGAGCAGCGCATCGCAAGTCTTCTTGGCGTCTCCGAGTAACATAGCAGTGTTGTTGTTGTAGAAGATTGGGTTGTCTACGGCAGCATAACCGACGCCCATCGAACGCTTCATTACTACTACCTGAAATTGACGTCATTGTAAATGTTAAATACAGTTTTTGATATAGATGGCGCGCATGGAAATAAAAGGGCAGCTGTAGCTATCATGAGCTGTACAGGTGTTATTAAAATTCCTCTTAATACTGTAAATATCATAAACTGCGATTTTTCACGTGAGAAAAATATTTTAGAACAACTTGTAATTTACCTGATTGGCTTTCCAGACTTTGAGTACAGGCATGCCTGCGATAGGTGACTGGGGGTCGGTTTCAGCTGCGCTGTTCACTGTGTCGTTGGCACCTGAACAAGCATGATTGTTAGTTATACTTGTCATAGGTTGGTAAAGTGGTGTAAAACTTATTGGACATATAATAAGATGCATACTTCCGTAAAAGCTGGAAACTTACCAATAACTAATACAAGATCAGTCTCAGGGAATTCATCGTTGATTTCCTCCATTTCGAACACATCGTCATAGGGCACGCCAGCCTCAGCGAGCAGCACGTTCAACTGTCCCGGCATACGACCTGTCAACAGTCCATAATATTAAGTGACTGTCACGATCCGCTCCCTCATAAACACAAACAACACAAAATAGGGTTAATTTTATACCTGCAACTGGGTGGATGGCGAAGCGCACTTTCTTTCCAATTCCTTTGAGAATATCTACCAGCTCTGCAATAGGGTACTGAGCTTTGGCTACGCAGAGACCGTATCCTGTAAAATAACATATAGGTCCTGATGACACAGAATAATCAACAATAATGGAGTGCTCAGTGTAGATATAGGTTTTCCGCTGTATGACATTTTAGAATGTCGTGCATTAGATTGATTTATCGGCACCTAATAAATGAAAAAGTTCAATATTCAAAGAGCATTTTTTCATAAATAAAACACCTGTTGTAGTTTTTGGGATATCTTACCAGGTGTGATGATAATGTTGGAGGCGCGGTGGATAAGTTCGGCAGCGGAGTCCACATTGACTTCAGTGTGGGTGGCGCCCGCAGGTCTCGCTGACCCACTGCTGGTCACACCATATCCTCCCAAAATCACATTGGGAAGGGACCTATTCATGGCCTACAAATTAAAAAAAAGTTATGAGTATCCTTTCTGTAATGGATTCAGTCTACAATATAAAAGTATTGCGTCCTGCAAATAACGCGAGAAAACTCAATCAAACGCTATTTGAGATGCACATTAAACGACATATTGCTAAAGGTTCAAAGAGCCACTCGGTATTAGCTTTGTCGGGTAGCGCTGTGTTGCCATTGATCTGAGATGCGATTCCCGCAAGTTTAACAACGATCGCATTGTTATTTGTCAAAAACGTCTCTAATTTGCCTATATTTTTCACATTGATTGTCGCTGAGTTGAGATTGTGACTATATTTTAACTAGAGTTAAGAGAATTGGCCTTTTCACTGTTTCATTTTCAACTCACCTTACACATAATATAGGAGAGGATAGCACCAGAACTGCCGATGAGGGCGCCGACGATGGTCATCAGAGAGTTGTTCAACATGAAGCCTTCAGCGCACAGCGCCCAGCCCGAGTAACTGTTCAGCACTGTGATAACTACTGGCATGTCGGCACCTGGCGATCATTCGAAGTTTAAATTATGCTTGCTTAGGTAAAATATCAAGTAAAACAGATGCATATATTGTTGTGTTGAAAGGTCACGTGGTCGACCTACCTCCAATGGCAGCGGTTAGAGTGAGTCCCTGTATGCCGCTGAGCACGGCGGCGGCGGACAGGAGCGGCAGGCCGGGCAGCTCGGGGCACGCCAGCAGCGCGCCGCCGCAGCCCAGCGAGCCGGCCAGCAGCCCCGCGTTGATGGCGTGGCGCCCCGGCAGGAGCAGGGGGGCGGACGATAGCGAGCCTTGCAGCTTGCCGTACGCTACTAGTGAGCCGCTGTGACACATACATCAAATGCTCTGTGACTTGGACGTTTGATAAACGCGAAAGACTTCTCGCCAGTAACCCAAGTCTTATGCACTGCTTGCACATGTATAATTGTACATGTATGCTATTTTCAAATGTTCTTAATAGCGTATAACGTCGATATCGTAAAGTTAAAGGCAGAGAATGACTCTATTAAAATGTATAAGCCTTTGTTAATTAAGCCTATAAAACGCGGGATAACGTGCGCGTTCCTATTAGAGAAAGAATCAGACTATTAGTTCCGCAAATTAGCGCGTTCAGTAAAAAAATAACAACAAACTCAGTTAAAAATCAGTAAAGTGAAACTAGTGCAATGTGGACTACAATACAAATGGCCAATGTCGTTAGTGTCAGTAACAACATCGGAGTTTTGTTAATTAAATTTTCAACATTGAACATTCGCTAACTTAGAGAATGTTTGTTCAGCTGGGTGATAGCTCCGCCGGACAACGACGTGCGTGCAAAATGTCGAGTATCTTTTTCGTATCTTATCTATGACACCACCATTTTATTAACAACAAACGCAATGAGCAATATTAGAAATTATTATCTTAATTATTTCGAAAAACAATTCATTATGATTACTTTTGATAAAAGAATAAATCATTTAGGGCGCGCTTATCTACACATTGCAATATTACGTGATTGCGTAAGTTCTTATACACAGTGTAGGACCTACTCACGTGACGACTGATAGAGTATAAAAGATTGAAGGCACGAGGCGCTGACCCAATTCAAATAAGACGGTAGAAGCATGATGAAGATGACTAAACCACTTACGTGAATGTGATGCCTCCGATGTATGTGCCGAGGAAGAGAGAAGTCTTCAGAGTGGCGGCGGTGGGGTCCATTGCCATCGCGGGGAAATCGTGCATGTATGTGGCGATGCAAGTCAGTACCGCCGCCATGCCGACAAGACTAGAAAATAAAGAATATATTGAGTATTAAAATCTTTAGGGATGACGCTCTCCCATATTTAGCGCCGGGGACAATGCACTATAAGCTATGGTACCTATGGAAACCAGCCACGAGTTGAGGCAGGTCAGTGATTTCAATTTTCTTGGCAATAGTGCTACCAATGAGACCCCCGATACCAGCGACGCCCAACATTTGAGCCAACACTGGGTGGCTTGGTGTCAGCATTCCTAAAGTTGCGGCGATGCCTCCCGATACACCAATCTAAAAAAGAAAAATAACAAAGCTAAATCTATTCAATAATACATTTATTACTATATTTGGGATGTTTGCAACCTCATATTACTAAAGTTTCATCAAAGTATTAAAGTGCCGAGCTGAACCCAAGTTGCCTCGTTTAATAAATGATGTGCTTACGGGTAACGTTCATTAGTTCAGACTTCAAAGCTAATGTTTAATTTACCGCAGCCGAACAAGACAAAATTGCTGCATCTTTGAAAAAAAAAAAAATTACGAGATTTGAATTTGTATTGGGTTCTTAAGTCTAAATAATGTATTACATGATGCAGAAATTTTATCAGTGCGTTCAATAGTGTCTCAATGCCTTTACAATGATCAATAGATTAAAACTAATGTCATCAAGATTACAATGAGCGGGTCTTGGGCCGAGTCTGTAGCAGCGGACACGAGTAATAGCAATGTTATGTATGCCTTTTCTAATCATCGGTTGCACTAGATACTATTTAGTTCCCCAGTTTTTTATGGACATTTCTTACCATTCCGAGATAGTTTCCTTTGCGAGCAGTGGTCTGGGAGCTGAGTCCGGCGAGGGCCCCAACGCAGCACAATGACGATGCAAGGTACGCCATCTGATGGACTTCACCGTAACCCTATTGAAAGTAAATCATCATTTATTTTTACTTCCTCCCTTTTATTACATAAGACAATAGTAACAATTTAATGGGTGACGCTTTAGGAATGGTGTTGTGTTCACAAACAATAGTGAGCTATTAAAATTAAATGTCATTATATCCAACTATAAGTTAATAATCTCACTACTGCTTATGCTTATAAATTACCTGCATAGCTGCCGTAATGTAGCCTCCAAAAAGGGCTGCCGCTGGAATAGCGTACAGGTATCCATATTCGGGCGGGTCAGTCGGCCTAAAAACACATGAACATGTAATATTGCCTTGCACGAACATTGTCCATTCATCTATTAGATTGAAAGATTATTGTATCAATTGACTGTTAGTAGTAACCACATGCGTGACTATTGGACAAGAGGCCCTGGGTTAGACCATTTCGACCTTTCTATTATGTTTTTATGATATTTATTTTCATAGTCCTAGGGTGCTGTATCCGAATAAAGCCTCGTTTTCTAAGGCACAGTGGCGGAGTTGATAGCTGAATGTACTATCTGACATTCCCCCTTGTCCCATGTTGCCTTCACCTTTGTATAGTTGTACGCTATTATTATTATTCAATGTGAGCGTGTTTTATTGTTTACCTTTTGAACATGTCCAACATGCGCTGCGTGACGAGGAAGCCGCCGAACACGTTGATGAATGATATGAGCGCCGCGGTGCTGGCCAGCCACTGTCAATAGATAATCGAGTCAATTTCTATGGTTGTTGTGTTGGTTCACGATGTTGTGCATATGTATTATGAATAGAGTTTTAAAGTCTGTTTTGTTGTAATAAGGTAAATATGGAGGGTGTATAAGGGTTACATTACTTAAACTAACCTGACAGATATGAGAGCATAGAGGAAGTTGTCTTTACAAACCTACTTATGCTTAAACTTCAAATCTACACTAATATTATAATATAAGAGGAAAGATTTGTATTTTTTTTATGTTTGTAACGAATTAGCTCAAGAAATACTGGACCGATTTTGATGAAATTTGGTACGGGGTTAGTTTGAACCCTAAGAAAGGACATAGGCTACTTTTTATATCGCGACTTCGTCTGTGTCCGCGATAACAGACATCTACGCGGACAACAGCAAGTATTAATATATTTTAAAAGTTTGATACAAATGGATTAACAGCTCTTTACTATTGTTACCTGTACTGGAGTCTCAGGCAAGTACCCGCCTCCCATGAGCAGCAAGCCGCCGACAGCCGTGATGCCCGACACAGCGTTAGTGACCGACATTAGCGGGGAGTGTAGCGCAGGGACCACGCCCCATACTGTGTGGTAACCCACCACACCTGTACGAGTAGGAAAAATACTTTTAACACTAGGAAACATCATCGTGGAAAAAAGAATAAGATAGTGAGAAGAAGAAAAGAAATTGTGAAGTTAAGGACAATACTGTAAGGTAAAAGAAAATTTCATGCAGTAAAGGAAAATTGTGAGGTGCTGCAATATCTTGGCGTGAAAAAAGCATCGCGTCGGCGACGAAATCATTGTACGAAAAAACAATTATCTGAACGTTCACTTCACTGTTCGACCATTAAAGCACGATAGATTAGGTGTATAAATATTTAAAACAGGTCATGGCTTTTACACAGTTTGATCGAGAACCATGCCAGCCTTGGATATGTAAGGACTGGCTACATAACAATTATATCCCTAAATGGCTCGAAGCCACACGTAGTTTCGTCTTTAATAGGGCTGATTAAGTTAAGGTATCGATCATATGAGATACATAAAACCTGACCATGAAGGTTGTTTATACCTGATAGTGCTAGTGTTGTCGTCATAGTGGTAAACGCAGGGTTAGGTGCCGCCATTCCTAGACCAATCAAACTAGCCATTCCTGAAACAAACAAAATTTTAATCTAAAGAGCAAATTCTTCAAACTCTGTATAATCTTTATTTGTTTATTTACATAAAAAATCACATCGGCACTTCATTTGTTTATTACGACATACCTGTAGAATACAAGAAAGCGTCCTTCAAAGTCTCGTTGAAGGGATTGGGTGGTTCCGGTTTAGCTAATGCAGTGGGCGCAGCAGCTGCTTGCACGGGGGCCATGCTCGGAGTAGGCGGGGGCGGCCAGAGAAGCTCTCCAGCCTTGAGAACTATAGCGCCGCGAGTTACTTCGTCTTCCAAGTTGATGTGGAAATGATCGTTTGTACCTATGAGATAAAATGTAGTCTTAACTGCCGATTTTTGTTTCAAGAGATTGAAATAACTCTCCTGTCTTAACATATCAAGTCGATTTACGACTCTCCGTAAATATTTTTTTTAGCTTCAAAACTTCAAGGAAAATGAGTATAAACACACATTTATCTAATCAGTCTTACCTAAGCTAAACAGGAATCCTGAAATATTGTTAGCATATAACGTAGACGCGTGCGCAGGCATCCGACTGGGCATGTCAGTCAGACCGATGTGCGTCACGCCGTGGACTTTTGTGATCTCGCCTTTCTTTGTTGTCTGTACGTTGCCTCCCATCTCCGCTGCTAAATCTACTATGACGCTCCCGGGCGCCATGTCACGGACAGCATCCTAATTGAATAAAAAAAATCTTCAATTACTACGCATCGACATATGACTTGTCTGCTAATTGGGCTAACAGTATGTCGAGCAATATTTACCAAGTCGTAACAAATTATTCGGCGTCCACAGCCGGGAATCCGAGATTGTTTGTTGCTATAGCTACAGTTCTCGTCAGATTTAATCAAGTCAATATCGTGATCAAATATACTCAATTTCAATTTATCTTGTGCGATCGACTTATTTTGATATTTCATTTTTTATCGCGCATCTGTACCCTCAAATAAGATATCACAATGCATTGTTTGCACACTCTCAAATTAGTACTAGGACTCACAGACACTCACCTTTCTAAAAGTCCTTAAATGATCCGCTATAATATTGAGGGAAGAGTAAAAGCGGATTGTAGACCTTGAATCCATAATATTTACCCATTACCGCGTATCAATATCACATTACTGCCCCATATTTGTGTAGACGCGACATTGATAATACGCATGTAATGTGCATGCATGTAAACAAAACCACAATATCGTGACCATAATATCTGTTACGCAATTATTTACTATGTACTTAATTACATTATGTGGTGCTTCTACATCAAAATCAAGAGTCAAACACATCGGTGTAAATCTCGTAATCATACGCACAATTGGATATGCAAATACGTTGAGTTCTGAACCGATACAGCTTGTTCATGTTTCGCATAATATTTGTCAGCCTAATGCGTTAAATAAAATGTTATCGGCGATTTAAAACAACATTGTTAAAATTAATGACAACTTATGATAAGAAATTCATGGTATCCAGGATATCCAGTTTTTAGCTTTTACGTAAAGAAGATAGTGCACGAGTGTGGCCTGTCAATTTAATTAACACTATCTATCATCTATTTAATTTAATTACCACCATAAGTCTTATTTTTAAGAAGACAGTCTCTTTTAAAGGTTTTTAATACAGTTCTCAAAGCATTTTTTATACAAACCACTTCAAACCTGAACAAACGGTGTTGAAGTTTTCGGATGCGGTGTCATATCCAACAGTGGGATACAGTAAGTCGAATTTAAACTAACCTCTAGAATAAGAATCGGCGCCGGTTTTCCTGGTATAAGCGCAGTACTGATGACTACATCAGAAGTCCTGGCCTCTTTCCCGAGGAGTGCTCTCTCGGCATCGAGGAACTCTTGGCTCATCTCCTTTGCATATCCGCCTACTCCAGCGCCTTCCTCCTAAACGACGCAAATAAATACACATTAAAACGGTCATTCAACTTATGACAAAAAAATTTTGCCGCTTAAATAATAAAGGTTTGAGAATGTTCGAAACTCTTTGGTGTATTTTATAAAATTATTGTGAGAAATACAAAAGTATATCGTCCTTGAATTTGCATTTGTTAAAGATAATTATAAAATAAACTGTGTGAACTTTTATCGGCTACTACATATTTGCTTTTTATCAGTCGGAGAATATTTAAACGTAGGTAGGTGTATGTAGTATATAATCTTCGGCAATAAACCAAAATGAAATGTTTTCAAGGTTTACAACTTGCAAACTAGTTCGTATCCGTTAAACCGGTCGATTTGGGGGAGTGACACTCGTGTAGGTAAATAAATCATACAGTACCATTGATCTTTTGAAAATGAATGTTAAGTTCGAAAATATTTTTTTATCAAATTATGTTAGATAATATTGTAGAATGTGTGTCAATTTGAACATGATTAAAATACCGATTAATGTAGCGCAAACATTCAATTACCACTACTATGAGCATATTGTGCCTTAAAGACATCAACAAGTCGTTGCCTAAAGGTAGTCAATGAAAGATAATAAATGAAATCAAAATTAAAGTAGCAAATCACGTAGAGATAACATAACTCAAGGTTTGGTACGTTGAATGTTGCAATTTACTTATGATTTAACAGAACAAAACAAACGTTACAAATAAAGTGAATAAATATTACGTGACTACGTATCTAAACTACGAGTCATCTGATCTGGAAATTACCATTGGCGATAGCAGCCAAGGGCAGGGTGGACGCTGCACCCCAACCACTAGGATTAGGGTACACCCACCTCTGTAAACAAACAGTTTTATAAGCACAATAACCTCATAACACAGTACACGTGATACATTGCATAAAACAAGCATGCGGTCATATGAGAAACGTGATATGTATACTTTGACCGCACAGTTATTGCTTAAATACTAGCACAATGTAAAATACATGTTGTATCCATCTCATGCGCAGATATAGGTCACGCCGCGAGCTCTGTCTCATTGGGCGCGATACAGTTACAACGAGTATAGAGTATTATGATTCATGGTACTGGTAGTAGAAATTTAATTTGTTCAGGTGTTATGACTGCAAATAATTATTGCTTTCTCTCAGTTATCCCTTTCCAATTCATATAACAAGTAATATAGTACGACAAACTTCATTTCTGACAATTGATTAATTATTGCAATACCTAAAGAGTTCACAGCAGGTAGCTGAAGGTCCACAAGCACGATTCCAAAAGCATATAATCAAACAGTCGTCATAAGACGTGGTGTATTCGCGCGATTGGGATGTTTAGAGGTAGCCACTCTAACCTTCATGTCCATGGTGATAAACTGCGCGCCGAGACTCTCGACCTGCTCGCGCACGGCGGGGCGCGTGTCGAAGGCGCGCACGGCGGCGCCCATGCAGCGCGCCTGCGCAGCCGCCGCCAGCCCCGCCACCCCGCCGCCCACCACCAGCACTCGGCACGGCGGTACGCGCCCAGCGGCCGTCATCTGACCTGCAAACCATCCCAGATTTACTTACGCGTCGACATTATAAACTGTCGCTATATACACGACCCAGGTGTTAAAATAGCAAATCAAAATTTTAAAAAATACTGGCTCACAGACGCATTGTCAGAGGCGAGCGACGTTCTCTACAAAGTCGATCTTTTTAAAACCCCGACGCAAAAACGACGGGGCGTTTTAACTTTATAAGTTTGTTAACCCCCAACGCAAAATCGACAGGTTTCAAGTTTGTCGTGTCTGTGTGTCTGTCTGTAGCATCGTAGCTCCTAAACGGATGAACCGGTTTTAATTTTGTTTTTTTTTGTTACTACTAATTTAGTAGGAAATGTTCTAGCTATGTTTGAAGAAAATCGGTCCAAGATGACCGCCGTCGGGGGCATTTTAAATTATTAACTTGATATTTTTGTCGATGTGTTATATAAAAATTACTTACATAATACCTAAATCACTTATGTTCGGACTATCGGATAACGCGGGTATTCACCTAAACCAGATAGGGTAATATAACGAGGTAGGTACCTAATATTTCTAGTTTGTGATAGTACCTATGGCATCGTAAATAATTCATAGAGCTTTCGGTCTAAAAACTTGGTGTGATTCATTTGACCTATTATTTTGAAATGAGTGGTCTCATCTCCCTAATAGATTTAATTGCAATCACACTTACCAGGCTTCGGCAGAATTCGGCTTACAAAGATATAAAGCAAGAATTTTGGCTGAAGCCTTGTAACTGTGACCTAATAAGGTGATATTTCCTTAATTTCAATCTGCTGGCTGTTAATAATTAGGGAGGACCATGTCAATAAACGGATTTTATCTATTTCTATTTTTTGTTCTTGTTATTTAGGAGAAAGCTTAATTTAAAGTCTCACCAGAAAAGAATCGTGGAAAATTGGCCGCAGCCTCGATCACAGCCCGGTATCCAGCCACATTTGCCATAGAGCTAAGCGCGTCAAATGCTTGGGCGCGACTGATACGAGGAATGCAGTCCATAGCTGTAAAAATAAAGAAGTATAAGCATATAGATTGGCAAAAATCAAATTAAAAAATATTATTATTCTTGAAGATCTTACCAAATGCATTCACATTTTTAGCAGAAAGTTTTTTTATCAACTCCTGATTTTGGGCAGGATACAAAAACGATATGAGTGTCCCTTCTGCTCTAACATTTTGTACTTCATTATCTACTAGTGGACGGACTTTTAAAATGATATCTGAAATTAAAATATACATTAGAACAGCAATTGTTTAAAAATATCTATGAAACTGTATCAAAGTATTTATTTTTATTACCTGATTGGAATGTGTCCTTTAAGCTGGTAACTTTAGCACCTGCTTCTTCATAAGTCTTATTCGGAAAATTAGCTAAAGCCCCAGCATTTTCTTCAATATTGACAGTAAAGCCCTTCTTTACTAATTTGCTAACTACTGCTGGTACAACAGCAACTCTGAAAATAAATCAATTGTCAATAATGTGTGGCAAAGTGCCTTTGACCAACCTTATTTTTTTTTTATTTAGACTTCTATGTTTTACCTTCTTTCATTATCCCAAATCTCTTTAGGTATACCAATGCTAAGTTTAGTGTATGGTACCCCTGGAGTAGGGGGTGCTGATGCAGAAGAACTCGAAAGCCTGAAGTGCCATGATCGCTGCAAAGGCCTGCGGATATTCAGTAACCTCGTGGACCCACACATATTGGCAAATTACTGTAACAAATAGAACAAAAATATATGAAATGAAGATCAACAGTTTATCTGTTAGATCTATCTATTTTAACTTAATCATTTAAAGTAAGACCTAGAATAAAGCACTCTAGTCCCTATGGGAACCAGGCATTGGTAATATTTGGTGGTATGACTTACAAGTTGTTAAATGCTGGTAGATTTTGTTAATAATGGTGTCTGTAATACTCTGGTATTCTGATTCTTTGATATCTAACCTGTTCTATACCTTGGATTAACATATGCCTAAATCGACATACTTTAATAAAATGCAGGTGGTATTTTTTACTAGCTGTCCGCCGCGGTTACACCCGCGTCTTTGGTTACTGCTCCGCTCCCGTAGGTCGTAGCGTGATGGTATATAGCCTATAGCCTTCCTCGATAACTAATCTATCTAACACTGAAAGAATTTTTCAAATCGGACCAGTAGTTCCAGAGATTAGCGCGTTCAAACAAATAAACAAACAAACAAAAACTGCAGCTTTATAATATTAGTATAGATAATGTATCAGACAGGCTATTTTGTGGTCTTTATGCAAGATATTGCCATCAGCATGGCATTCAAAAATGCCATGTTTAAAATTAAATGTAACTTGAAAAAGTTAGTTGAAAACATTTTGATGGAAAAAACAGACAATTTCTTAATAGGTTCTATAAAAAATTACTTAATTTTTCCCAAAGAAAATTAAGAATGGTATAATTATTTTGACTTTATTTATCAGACATGTTTCAATCTATTTATTACCAATTAAATTAATGCCATATTGGTAGGTAGCTTGTAGCAGGAGATAAGGGTGTTGTGTAAAGAAACCTTTATTATACATGTGTGTCTAAGTGATAACTTTGTAGGACCTACTATTTATTATGCTTGTTATCAGATGGGATTAAACCAATTCATTTCATCAGAGACAATTGAGTAGTTTTTACTAAGCAGATAATAATGTAGGTCACATATATAAACCACTAGCTATTTAACGAGTTCCTTTACCAGCTATAAATAGCATGCTAATTACTGAAATGAAAAGATATAATTTTTGTTCACTTGAAGCGTTACAAAATAAATGACAATATATTACTATAATTTAACTCTTAATAAAAAAATTATATATAATCAAATTCTATGTAGCATAAAACGGCATGCAAAATACCTGCGTCTAAGCCGGCTTCCTTCAAAGTTGTAGCCGTAGCGTAGTCCGTAGACCTCTTGGCCTCTTGATCAGCAGTAATCTATAAAAACTTCGCTGAAAAACTGCTGTGCGTAGAATTATGCTTCTCGTAGTTAAAAATGATAAAGAAGATCAGTCACAAAGTAATTAATCAGACAAAATAAAACCACCACGGCAAAATTAAAATGGGGGCAACAAAATTATTATTCTGTTTCTCTAAGTATTTGTTCAATGCCCAGACACGACACCCGCGGCCCGGCGTGCCCGGTACTGCGAAAAAGTTGGCATTTGCAATTTACTCATTCAATTCGTTAACGAACGAGGAGAATAACTACAACGGCTCGAACAACAAGCAATCAGCGGAGGCGGGCGGACTTTCGGACGAATAGAATCGCCGTCCGTCACTCGTATTGGTGTGTGTGCATGTGCAACAGTGGAACGTGGAACTCTCGTTCGTTCGACTCCGCGCTGGCCGTTTTTTCGTTCGTTCATTTCGTTTGACGTTGAAAGGGTTGCATGATCAATATTTAATTTACTTCGAATTTCAAATTGAATTTAATTTTAGATATTCCTAATATTGAATTTAAAATATTCGGTTACTTAAATTTTGATCATAGGATAAAGGGCGAGACAGACTTATAACACGCTACGCCATCCCACGCGTGCTTATTGGCCAAAAGACAAAGAGTAGTTTCACGAGATGTGGCCAATGAGAACGCTTGAATGCCGTGGCGTGGCGTAGCGTGTTATAAGTTTGTTTCTACCTTTACACTACTCAATTTGAGCGTAGTTAAACAGAAAGCGACCATCGACGAAAACCGCGTTTTGAGATATGGCCGTTTTTAGGTATTTTCGCTGCTATTTTTTATACAATACGAAAATGAATTAAAAGTCTTATTTATATCAAAATATACAACAAAGGCTACAAAATAAGCTATTTGAATATACCAAAATACTTTGGTTTTTGCATGAATTTTCGGTTTAAAGTAGTAGTTGCGTTCTGCTTTATTAAACAATTACAAAAAAACACTTTTGCAGAATGCTTCTATCGGGATGGTCTTATTCAGCTTTTTGAGATGTGGCCGAAAAATAAAAAAAATAGAAAGCCAAAATAATGGTTTTATTCTGCATAATTCTTAATACTTAATCTATCTTCTATCTGTAGATATAAAAATCAATTGCTTTTCGTTAGTCTCGCTAAAACTCGAGAACGGCTGGGCCGATTTAGCTGATTTTGGTTTTGAAATGTTTGTCGTAGTCCAGGGAAGGTTTAAATGGTGAGAAAGTATGGGGTAGGGGTAGGGTTAGGGTAGGGTAGAGGTAGGGTTGGGGTAGGGTAGAGGTAGGGTTGGGGTAGGGTAGGGGTAGGTGTAGGGTTGAGGTAGGGTACAGTAGGCTGTTAGTAGGGTAAGGTAGGGTAGGTGTAGGGTATTGGTAGGGTAGGGTAGGGTAGGGGTAGGGTATTGGTAGGGTAGGGTAGGGGTAGGGTATTGGTAGGGTAGGGTAGGGTAGGGGTACAACTCCGCAACAGTAAAAACTAACACCTTTATAATGTGATGATCTCTTTCTGCAAATAAGAAATTACAGATAGATATGTGTCATTTTATATGACAAAAGTAGACCATTATGAGTGGCTTATAGTCGTATCGTGAAAAAATATCGTTAATCACGAAAAACTATTTTGCAGAACTAGACCATTGCGATAGTCGGCTTCTGCAAATATAAAAATCAAACTAATATATTATAAACGAAATTTGCAGAAGCCAGCCAACTTCGATGGTCGGATTCTGCTTAATAATAATCACGCGTTTCTGGATATTTTGCTTGATCAAAACCAAAAATAGTCGTTTTTAACACAAAAAATGGATGAAAATGGTACATGGTCTCATTTGACAATTTAATATCATGAGTACAGATGTAGTTTGAAGAAATCGTGTCTGTGGAATATGTGAAGGAAAGTAAATCTTATATCATGGGCATTCTAACTCATTTTCGCAAAAATCGGGGTTGGTCGCTTTCTGCTTAACTACGCTCATTTAAAAACATAATTCAATATATAAGCCTAACTGAACCGATTCAATATTTGTCATTACATTATTAAAGTTTCCATTTAATGTAGTAAATTTTTCTAAAATAGTAGAAAAACTTAAAGTTGCAACATTGAATGGCATCCTAAAATTGCTGTAGTGATGCACTGAGCAGTAAAAGTATCGATATTCCAAATTTATAAAATTACTATTCATAAGTAATTATACTATTCCTCATGAATTTATTAGTCTAGATTTTTTTCAATCCGACTGGTAGTTCCAGAGTTTAGCGCGTTTAAATTAATAAAAAATCTCTTTAGCTTTATTATACTAGTATAGTATGAATAAATTGCAGACACACTTCGAATTAAAACGATGGTTTCACTTAATAATCGAAGTCTCCATTTGAAAAGGAATTTGTAGGAGGACTCACGAAAGTAAGAACAAGAAAAATACACAGACCAAGATCAGATCCACGATTGACTGGAAGCGACGACTCTTGCCTTCAGCCTAGTTGCACACGATTGATTGTCCAGAAGATTAAGGGATAGACTTTTTAATTATTGAATACTCAACTTATTGCGCCTTAACCCTTTCATTTCCAATTTCCAGCCCCTACTACCTCGACCAAGCGCGCATGCACATGGTGCGCCACCCATGTTATTGATGTAATATTAAATTATTTTATTCTTATCAATCAGTGGCCATTGTGGAAATTAAAATCATCATCATTTTTCTGCCCTTGCCCCATATTATTGGGGGTCAGCACAACACGTTTTCCTCTTCCACTCTGTCCTGTCAGCCGTCATGCAATCACTGACTCTCCTTTCATTCATATCATTCTTCACACAATCCATCCATCTTTTCTTTGGTCTTCCTCTTGCTCTCCATCTATCCAAATTCATATACATAACTCTCCTGGTCACATGCGTTTCATTCCTCCTCTTCACATGCCCATACCAAAACAAACGATTCCCTTTAAACTTTTCTGTCACTCACTGGTGCCACTTTCAGACTTCATATATACTCATTCCTGACCTTATCCATTCTGGTCACTCCGCACATCCATCTCAACATTCTCATCTCCGCTACATGCAATCTTTACATTCATTTCTATTCATTGTGGAAATTAAAATGCATTTTAAAATTACATTATGAACTGAAATTATATCATTTTTCACCTTTAATTGGTTACAAAAGGTCATCTGGCAATTTAAGAAATGTTGAAATTCATACTACATACAAAAATAGAATTTGTCAATTTATTTAATAAAGCATTGCGAAGTCGATAAAATAAATGAATACTATCTCACAACACTAGTTTCCTGCCAACACGGTGCTACACTTGAATGTGTGATTTTTTTCTCTTTTATTTCATTCATTCATTCATATACGCACACTCCCGGCCGGTTCCGGACTTGGCAGCTGTAAAAGCGCCTGAAGCAAAAGATTCTGCAGTTTGATTGTGTGAAATTATTTCGGTTTTGTGTTAGATTACTAAAGTTAAAGCGCCACATTTTTAATTTAAAAAAATGGCCGGTAACAGCAGAAAGTTATTAAAATATGTTACCGAACTTAGCACCGTCAAGTCGAGAAATTGTAAGTTGTGGAGTGGTTTTTATTTATTCATGTCTAGTTTTTTTGGTTAGGTAACTGTGGTATTATTTGATTGTAAATTAATGAAACTTTTATTTTAATTAAAAATGTCAACTCTTCTTTAGGGAAATTAAATTAAGCCGCAAATTATTTGATTGCTGGCAGTCAATTTGTTGATATTGAAATTAGAACTTTGGCCTATGCAAAGTACAGATCAAAGAATTTACTTTTAAAACTATCAAAATTATTGTTTTAATATTGTAATGAGGAACATGCTCACATCTGCCTACTAATAACTCAAGCGGCAAAGTATTAGTTACTCCCTGTGCCTAGTTAATTAGTAGCACCAGCTCTAAATTTGCGACTGTGATTAGAGTGTAAATTTTATGCTTAGACTATGTTAAATTCAACTTTTATTATAAGATATTTTAACTTAAATCTTTGATTCATACTTTAGATGCAACTGTCAAGAGAGTGGAGGCAAAGAACCCTATTGTTGAAATGGATGGTGATGAGATGACCCGCATCATTTGGTCCATGATTAAAGAAAAGCTTATATTCCCTTATGTTAAGGTAAGTAAGTCAGCAAATATTAACAGTTACTGTATAGCAAGTTACTATTGCTAATGCCAAAAAAGGTAACACAACATGCATGGTACTTTTTAAACATATAATTTATGTATGTCAAGAGAGTTACCTATTAGAACATTCAAATATGATGACTTTGTTGTAGAATTTATAGTTCATGAAAAAGCTCCACAAAAAGATCCTGATACTAAGTTCCATTATATGTATAGGAAAATGACCTGTCACATCACATGGTATTTAATTTAATGTAACTCATAGATTCTTTCACAGATCCTAAGACTTGCTGGTTATTTTATATATAATCAATCATTAACTTTAATGGGCCCGGGACTGTTTTCTTCAATATTTTATTTCTAGAAGTGGTATCCATACTTTCTTTATGAATTTATGGTATTAAACTTATTTTGATTATACAATCCCTGATCATTGATTATATTTTATTGATATTTCTGAGTACCAAGGTAAGAGACCTTTAAACAAAGTGTAACAATTCAATGCAGGTTATCATGTAGAACTGCTAACTTTTCTTATCAATGTTTTATTGTGCCAATGTTACCATTTACCACTGTAGTTATTATCATTTGTAACACATAGTCTTACACACTGATATCACACATAGCTTTATCTCTTGTGTGTGTAAAATTTAGTTAGTTTACCTAATTTATGTGTGTGTTAAACATGCATTTTGTTAATAAATGTAAATATCTACTGTGACGTTGACCAAGATAATGATGACCTTCACAGTGCAGCATCTGCCTTACGCGCAAAGGGTCACTTAGTTGATTTAGAGTAGGGTTGCCATTTGATAATCATTGGACTAATATTTAAATTAATTTAAACAAATATAAAGTCCATGGCATAAAATTAAATATCTGTATGCATCACAACTGCACAACACTGGGATGCCTTCTGTCTTTACACTTATTTTTCGAATGTCACATTGGCCCAAAGTTTGAGAATAAACCTTGGTAACAATATTAGCCATTCAAAAAGAGTTGACCCTATCATCCCAATCATTGTACTAAAAGTTACTAAGAATAAATGTACGAGATTAACATAGAATGTTTCTACAGTTAGATTGCTTATACTTTGACCTGGGCCTACCTCACCGGGACGCCACAGAAGACCAGGTTACTATTGACGCGGCACACGCCATCCTCAAACACAATGTCGGAATCAAGTGCGCCACTATAACTCCTGATGAACAAAGAGTTGAAGGTATGTGCCTTGCATTGACTGTTTTAGACCAATGTAGTTCTAGTAGGCTAGCTAAATGAGCTGGATTCCTTTTTATCAAAGATTTTCCTAAGATAGCTGAGTGTAGTGGAAGTAGGGGGAGGAAGGAAGGTATGTGCCTTGCATTTACTGTTTTGGACCAATGTATTTCTAGTAGGCTAGCTAAAATGAGCTGGATTCCTTTTTATCAAAGATTTTCCTAAGATAGCTGAGTGTAGTGGAAGTAGGGGGAGGAAGGAAGGTATGTGCCTTGCATTTACTGTTTTGGACCAATGTATTTCTAGTAGGCTAGCTAAAATGAGCTGGATTCCTTTTTATCAAAGATTTTCCTAAGATAGCTGAGTGTAGTGGAAGTAGGGGGAGGGAGGCTTTGCCATGCCGAATACGACACGACGGCATAGGCTTAAAATAATATTAATTTTCCGTAGGTTGTAAACTGATACATCATAATGAGATAATACCTAACCCGTATAATTTCAAAGTAGTCTGGTAAATAAGTGCTCAAAAAGGGTATGTGGTTGGAAAAGTCGAAAGCAGAAAATCTGACTTATGAACTTTGTTTGGACTATTTAGAAGATAAACATATTAAAAGTCCTGACCCCCCCGAGGTGAGCCCGAGGGAGGGGGGGGCAAAGAAGGTCCCGTTTTTTGGTTTTTTGCTTATATCTCGAAAACGATGCGTCGTATAAAATTTTGTTGTACTAGAGAATGAAACCTCATAAAATTCTCTACATCTTTGTTTGTCACACTTTTTATCTATCTCCAATATTTGCATAGCTGTGAGCTCCGAAAAATGACCGATTTTCAAAAATGTGTTAAATTTTCTGTCTCGTTCTTTGTTTTCTTGTTTATATCTTGAAAACGGTGCGTCGCATGAAATTTAGTTGTACTAGAGAATGAAACCTGATAAAATCCTCTACAACTTTGCTATATTTTTTTTATTTATCTCTTATCATTGCAAAGCTATGACCTGTGAAAAAAAAATAGATTTTTCAAAAATGTGTCCAATTGTCTGTACCGGTTTTTGAGTTTTTTTATTACATCTCGAAAACGATGCACCGCATGGAATAATATTGTACTGTATAATAAAAGCTGGCAAACTTTCTACAATTTTGTCTTTCCTACTTTTTATCTATCTTCAATAGTTGCATAGCTGTGAGCTCCGAAAAACGAGCGATTTTTAAAATGTGTTCTATCTCTATAGCACATTGTAACAATTTGAATGCCAAAATTATTTATTTAGCTATTAAAGAATAACATAAGCTGGGAGTACCTCCACGCGGTGAAGGCGGAAACAGTTTACTTTTAAACTGGCTAAAACTCCCAATAATATCTATCAAGATGCCTTCGGGCTTATGTTGCTATTTCGTTCGTGACCTATTGAGTTTTGTGACTGTGCACCCGGTAACGCAGGGAAGCAGTCACAACCAAGTTTTCAAAATGACAGAAATGTGTTTTATTTGTGATGAAGTGCTGGAAGAAGGTGGAGAAAATGTTTCCAAGGTCGGTCAAAAGGGGATAAATTCTCTGATTTCTGCCAGTAAACTCAGAAATGATCAAAAGAGCTCACACCTTGAAGATTTAAAGTCTCTGAGGGTTCACACATCTTGTCGGAAAGAATACACAAGACCTGACAGCATTAAAGCAGATCTAAGGAAACATACTCCGTATGCTGGACCGTCCGGGATTCATACTTTGAGGTCCTCAAAACCAAAAGTTGACGTCAAAACTCGATGCCTTTTTTGTGCATGCCCATTCAAAGATGAAAAGAAAAAACCTTTAGAAAAACGACAGACAGTATACTCTGTTAGGAACGTAGCCTTTAAAGACTCATGCATTGAGGCTGGGCATGCAAGAGGAGATGATTGGGACTGATTGAGGAGACGAGTTTTGACGTCAACTTTTGGTTTTGAGGACCTCAAAGTATGAATCCCGGACGGTCCAGCATACGGAGTATGTTTCCTTAGATCTGCTTTAATGCTGTCAGGTCTTGTGTATTCTTTCCGACAAGATGTGTGAACCCTCAGAGACTTTAAATCTTCAAGGTGTGAGCTCTTTTGATCATTTCTGAGTTTACTGGCAGAAATCAGAGAATTTATCCCCTTTTGATCGACCTTGGAAACATTTTCTCCACCTTCTTCCAGCACTTCATCACAAATAAAACACATTTCTGTCATTTTGAAAACTTGGTTGTGACTGCTTCCCTGCGTTACCGGGTGCACAGTCACAAAACTCAATAGGTCACGAACGAAATAGCAACATAAGCCCGAAGGCATCTTGATAGATATTATTGGGAGTTTTAGCCAGTTTAAAAGTAAACTGTTTCCGCCTTCACCGCGTGGAGGTACTCCCAGCTTATGTTATTTTTTAATAGCTAAATAAATAATTTTGGCATTCAAATTGTTACAATGTGCTATAGAGATAGAACACATTTTAAAAATCGCTCGTTTTTCGGAGCTCACAGCTATGCAACTATTGAAGATAGATAAAAAGTAGGAAAGACAAAATTGTAGAAAGTTTTGCCAGCTTTTATTATACAGTACAATATTATTCCATGCGGTGCATCGTTTTCGAGATGTAATAAAAAAACTCAAAAACCGGTACAGACAATTGGACACATTTTTGAAAAATCTATTTTTTTTTCACAGGTCATAGCTTTGCAATGATAAGAGATAAATAAAAAAAATATAGCAAAGTTGTAGAGGATTTTATCAGGTTTCATTCTCTAGTACAACTAAATTTCATGCGACGCACCGTTTTCAAGATATAAACAAGAAAACAAAGAACGAGACAGAAAATTTAACACATTTTTGAAAATCGGTCATTTTTCGGAGCTCACAGCTATGCAAATATTGGAGATAGATAAAAAGTGTGACAAACAAAGATGTAGAGAATTTTATGAGGTTTCATCCTCTAGTACAACAAAATTTTATACGACGCATCGTTTTCGAGATATAAGCAAAAAACCAAAAAACGGGACCTTCTTTGCCCCCCCCCTCCCTCGGGCTCACCTCGGGGGGGTCAGGACTTTTAATATGTTTATCTTCTAACTAGTCCAAATAAAGTTCATAAGTCAGATTTTCTGCTTTCAACTTTTCCAACCACAATCATTCATTGACCAGGCTAAAGCTATCACACAACTTATGATAAGACAAGCTTGTACGTGCTAGGCGCTAGTACAAAAAAACGTACCTATAAAATGTTATAAAGAAATTATTATGCCTAACAATATTTTTAATGCTATCATCACTTATTATTTTGTATTACATTGTCCTTGTACATTATATCAATAACGATAAACCAAATGACATGTGTGTACAGTGGCAGAATGTCTGCCCTCCGTTAACTCGGGTTGCGGGTCCCGCATGCAGCATCACCAAAATCGCAAATCATAGGAAACACATAGGACATAGATAAATATGTACTCTCTCAACTTGGACATTATAAAACCTACTAGTGTCAATAACCTTAAGAAAATCGGTACTTAACTTTTTTAGTGTAGTAGGTATGTGATTTGTATATTAGCATTGTTTAAGTATTAGCAACGACGACATAGGTACCTACGTGTGAGGCGCTTATGAATTAAAAATGTGAGATATTTTTTTTATATTTTAGAATTCAAGTTAAAAAAGATGTGGCTGAGTCCGAACGGGACGATTCGTAACATTCTGGGTGGCACTGTGTTCCGTGAGCCTATCATTTGCAAGACTATCCCAAGAGTCGTGCCTGGCTGGACTAAACCCATGGTCATTGGCCGTCACGCACACGGAGACCAGTACAAGGCACAAGATTTAGTCGTACCGAAACCTGGAAAAGTATTAAAAAGTTTTTTTTTACTGCTATTTATGTTTGATGTCATACAAAAGTAATAATACTTTGTATGGAAGCGCAACGCAACCGGTTGTATTATACGCCTCGATTATGTTAAAAAATAGCGGTAATATAAAGGCATTCAGAGAGTTTCGCTTCTTTACGGAGTACTATTTCTTTTTCTATATTTTCAGTTGTTGTGCCTAATATGTATATTATTGGTCAGGTCGAATTAGTCTACACAGCAGCAGATGGAACAGTCGATAGACGACCGCTGTATGACTTCAAGGGGCCAGGCGTTGCCATGGCAATGTACAACACGGACGAGTCCATCCGTGCCTTCGCTCATTCTAGTTTCCAGGTTTGAAAATTATTACTCATTGTCTTTGGTGTACACACGGAACAAAAACTGTTCCGTGTGTGTACAGATGTAGATAAGATTTTTTTGATTTGAACTCATTAACCCGGACTTGAAAGTTTAAATTATCAATAATAAAATAGTTGCTATTTTTGAAAGATCATTTATTTGTTTTGTTTTACAACTTGTTCTATGTAACAATAAATCGTGAAAAATAATAAAAGTATCAGTATGTATGACGCACTGGGGGCAAACTATCTCAAGAGTTTAATTGTTCGGTCACCGCGACCTTGGTTCAATGAATCTTAATACATATTGAATACAAACTTGTTAAGATTGTATAGTGTATACCATTATTATTTGCGCTGGTTGATATGCACGCACGTCACGTCATAAATACATATTGTATTGTCTTTGATCAGGTGGCGCTGCAGAAGAAATGGCCTTTATATTTGTCGACTAAGAACACTATTCTCAAGAAGTATGACGGCCGTTTCAAGGATATATTTGAAGAAGTTTATCAGAGGTATTAAAAAAGAATTACTTACGTAATGTTTGGCCACTGATTTAAAGATAAAAACCACTTGGGACTTGTGTGTAATCAGCGATTTAATCTATTCTTGATGAATCCGTTGTAATAATTCGTTTATCGTTGATTATTAGTGATTACAAGAAGCAGTTCGAAGACGCGAAGATATGGTATGAGCACCGATTGATCGATGATATGGTGGCGCAAGCCATCAAGGGATCGGGCGGGTTCGTGTGGGCCTGCAAGAACTATGACGGCGATGTACAGTCTGACGTAGTCGCTCAGGTTTGTAGTATTTCTGGATCTTTAACTGACGAAATAATTTACACCTTTGCCCCAAAGAGTTTATAAGTATGCTAATGACCGTAAGGCGCCCATTACACGGTAGATTTTGTCATGGCAAAACCATGGCAAGAAATTTTGACTGACGGAAAACCTATCGTCTATGCGATGATTGACGTTTGCATGACGAAAATTGTAGGCGATAAAATTCCATCGTTCACCATCAGTCATGATTGATGGAAATGTGCCATGGTTTTGCCATGGCAAAACCTACCGTGTAATGGGCGCTTAAGATAGTCATCACTAGTCAGGTAATCTTTTTGGAAATACCAAAATGATAACAAATAAATACAACATAATTTTAATTTAATTACTGCAAGCAATATCCAGTTTTTAACCAGAATGATCTAGAATTCGGTATTTTGTTGAACAAATGCTATCAAAAGAACATCATTATAGTTTTATTGTTGTAACTATCTTTGTGCGCCACATGTATGTGTCAATTACTTTAACACCACTTGTTGACCTGTTAGCCGATAAAAATTGTATTCATGCCCAGTGCGTTTTTATCTTCTTATTACGGCGCGGCGGGCGGCGACGGCGACCCAGTTATTGGCAACAAGGACTACTCTATTAATTTGTAATATAAAACTAAACATTTTATAACTATAAAAAAATAGAAATTCGGCTCAATAAGAACCTCACTATAAAAGCTACGAAGGATAGTCCACGTGGCCTAAGTCCTCGTACTTACATTGACTTGGCGGACGTAGGTAATTTATCTTTACCGATAGCACAATAAACTAGGTTTCCATGACTGCTAAATTAAAGTACCTATTGTACATTTTTATCACTAGACTGGTGTAGGCCCACTGTCGATAAAAGAGTTATACCGCGCCATAATATCGATATAAGTAGTAGTAATTACAAATGTCGACGTTACGATTTATAAATAATTATATATTTACCATGTTCACATGCTTTCGAGCACGTAAAAACTGCGAATCCATGTAGGTACTTACTTTGCCAGAAAGGGCGATAATGCTGCTGATTATGAATGTGTTATTCTGCTAATGCTAGACAAGGTCATTTGTACTGTCAAGGCTATAGGTATGTTAACCTGTAGCGTGGCTATACTTAGATTGATCGCAATTTTGTATGGTCTAAGTATGTAAAACAAGATTTCGCACTATCTAATGCATCGCATTATAAGAAAATTAAAATGTTTGAAACACTTTAACATTTATTATATACCTAGGCACTAGAATCAAGTTGATTCTAGTGGTTTATTACAAACTACACCTGCTAAAAAAACATCTGTTTTAAAGCCGAACAATACAGAACTTTAGCTAATTATATGTGAAAGAAAAAGTAGATAGAGAGTTATTTTAGGGCTATAGGTTACTGGAATCTTAAGCTTTTTTTTTTTAAGCTCTACTGTTATCAGTTATGTGACTTGACCGACTACTTCGTTTTTTCGAATACTTTAAAACATTATAACATTCAGGGTTATGGCTCCCTGGGCATGATGACGTCAGTGTTGATGTGTCCTGACGGGCGCACCGTAGAGTCTGAAGCGGCGCACGGTACAGTTACCCGCCACTACCGCATGCATCAGCAAGGCAAGCCGACCTCCACCAATCCAGTGGCCTCCATCTACGCCTGGACCAGGGGCCTGCTGCACCGCGCCAAGCTCGATAACACGCCTGATCTGGAACGGTTCGCACTCGCACTGGAAGATGTAAGTTATCTTGCTACAGTTACCGGCACGTAAGTTGGCAAGAGTTTTTGTAGTGGGGGAAGTTTGCGCACGCACAATTTCATACATTTTTATATGCGCGAACTTCCCCCACTACGAAAATCTCTTGCCAACTTACGTGCCGGTAACTGTAATAATTTGAATGTTTGCTTATAAGAAGTGCCTCATATCGTCTAAATTCTAAAACCACAAACAGCTAATCGAGCGTTCAAAAATTAAAAATTAGCATTGTAGCCTAAAGTACGGCCAACGAGAAGCGATACCAAATGTAAACAAAACCCATGCAAGGTCATTGGGAATAGCAGGGGTGCATAACTTTTTGAAAGTTGGATTTATATAGTTTTAAAAATTATCTGGCAAATTGTAATAATACCATAAGGATAGTCTATTTTTATAAATTTTATCATAATTTGAATTATTGTATAATGTAGACTTTCGTATCGCTTCTCGTTGGCCGTACTTTAGCTGTAGGGTAGTAAATGAAATAAAAGTGTGCACGGCACACTTAGCTGATTTTGGAAAGATTCAGAGAAAATCATGAGATAACTTACACAGTAGCGTGACATAAGCCTTATTTAAATATTATGTCACCTATGGTTGTATCTAGGGATCAAAATTGTGTCGTGGGGAGTTGAGAAAAAACATTAATGATATTATCAGTCTCTTATGTAATTATATGTGACTATGAGCATTATATTTTAAATGTGTGTTTGTTACCTTCGGCAAATATTGGTACAGGAAAAACTAACTTACATTTTCGAAGATAAGGTTTTTAATCAGACTATGTAAGAACCAAAAAAAGCCTTCCTTATCAGCAAGATAATAGTACTTTAAACAAATCAACTCCACGACTCTCTAGTTTTGTTTATCAAATATTTTGCAATTTTGCACTTGATAAATGAACTATCTTTATTTAATATCATAGTAGACAGGGAAAATCAAATTTAGATAAGCTAGAAGTTGATTGATAATTGAAAACGGATATGTGTTTTACACATTCGAACGTTGAAGGGGTTTCCAAAAACTTGAGCACCCAATTAAATGCGACTTGTCCTACCGCGGCCATAAAACTGGCAAAACAAGATCTTGTTTCAAACAGGGTCGTTGACACCGACTTGCGAACGACACCTGTGGTTTTATTTTACAGATAATAATTCAATACTCCTTGCGGTATTCAAACTATTCAGTAATAAGTATTGGATTACTTACAGAGTATTTCTACACGACTGTATATGAACATTATAACTATAATATTATTTTGTTCATTCATTAGCTGACTATCATTAGACACACCACTGATACTGTTGGTCGTGTGCGTTGATCAGTTGATGTCGGTGACCTACGTTATATGGACTATGTCTTGAAAGGTCATAATCTCGTTTAAGCCGACTTAAAGAAAGACGAATTAACGAATATCACAGAATCGCATAATAATAATATAGGAACAGGTTTTCAGCTTATAATTTTTGGTCATTTTTTCCCAAAAGTATATATAGGAACAGGTTTTCAGCTTATAATTTTTGGTCATTTTTTCCCAAAAGTATCCAAGGCCATCTAAACTCAACTCACAACCGGTTTAATGGTTTTACAATGCATATTATTATCATACAACTTTATTTTTATAATACTTGTGAGAATTATTTAAATACCTACTGTGTCGCTTAGTTCATCGCCTCTAATGGTACATTTTTGACATTCTAAAAGACGGGGTCAAGTTGTCACACTCAAATTAAAAAATATAAATTACGTCAAACCAAAACCCGGAAAACCCGCATTTCATTTCGGCTTTTGCCAAAACGCTCGCGTTAATAGACTATGGTACGATTCAGACCAACCGGCTCGGATCGGACCGCATCGGAACGGATCCGTACTCTTGCCGCGGCAGCCGTACGCATCCGTACGGCTCCGACGGACGCGATCGACGGAGGTGAAGTTGCATGCAAATATGAACTATAATTACTGTTGATACATTTCAATGTTCTTTACCGCATTGTAAAATGCCGCCCGGCTCGGATCGGAACGGATCCGTACGCATGCCGCGGCAGCCGTACGCATCCGTACGCATGCCGCGGCAGCCGAACGGATCCGTACGCATGCCGCGGCAGCCGTACGCATCCGTACGGCTCCGACGGACGCGATCGACGGAGGTAAAGTTGCATGCAAATATGAACTATAATTACTGTTGATACATTTCAATGTTCTTTACCGCATTGTAAAATGCCGTCCGGCCCGGCCCGATGCGAGCCGGTTGGTCTGAATCTTACCTGAGAGAATCAAAATTAAAAGAGTGGAAAAAGGCAAGCAACATTCAAAAACGTTTAATATTACTTTTGCAGGCGTGTGTCGAGACTATCGATAGCGGCAAAATGACTAAAGATTTGGTGATCTGCATCCACGGACTAAAGGACACCAAAGAGGGCATGTTCTTACACACCGAAGACTTCCTGCTAGCCATCGCTGATCAACTCGAGCGTAAATTAACTTCTAAATAAACTTGAATTTAGAACAATTTTAATCAATGGTAAAAGACAATGTTTTTCTTTACTATCATTGCCTTTTACTACTGATCCACTGGTAACTAGATAAGTACATCAATACATATAATAATGAAATTGGTTTATAGATATTTTTATGTAATCAAACGGTTTATTTTTCAGATAAGTCCAAGTGTTTCCAAACTTGCCAAACTAACAAGCCCAAAATTAAATGAAAGCAATGGGTAAATAAAAAAAATAGCTAATTTCGTGTGTGTAGTACAAAAACTTGTATGCTTGAACTAAGTAAATGGTGCTTACAAAATGTGATTAACTATTTATTGCCACAGTTTTTATCATATTGTGCCAGTTGTAGCAAACCTGTTTCACAGAACCAATAAGATAGTTAAATTAATATTATGCAGAACGATGTTATGTTACTGATACTTTTGATTAGTTTTTTGCAAGTCCCGATGTTACGCTAAATAAGGTGCACATTATATTGTTGCATTATAAAAATATAACGCTTTTACATCACAATTTTAAAATAACGGAACAAACTCAGTGATAAAAAAATTTTGGGTCAAAAAGTGCCTATGTAATAGGTATGACACAGATTACATTGGTGTGACAAGTATTGAGACTGATATAGGGCCATACTTGGAAATGGGTATTGAAAAGTAATGAAATACTCATGTAAAAAAGAATTTAGATTGACTCAAATGGTGATGTAATGGCAGGTGTGTCCTAGTTCTGATATTTTCTGGAATTTGTTCATTTTAAGACTTGCTAGGATTACCCGCTTTTCCGCCACTGATTGCGATTGACACAATGTATGGGTAATGTGTTTATCTCCATAATGATTTGTAAAGTTTTTTTTTTTGTATGATTTTAATGTCTTATTGCTATAATATTAAGTTTATAATGAAATCACTTTGTAACGGCATGAGATTTACAGTTAAATATTATGCAACAGCATAAAACAAATTTTGACGATATGTATTTTATAAATAAATTCAATTATTTTAATTTTCACGTGTTTATTTTTGCACTTGTAGAGACTTATACGATTCCCAGATACCATCATAGCTATTTACAACAATTCGACATGCTGCCGTGCCGAATAGCGCTTTGTTACTGATACCTTGTAGCCATGACACGGTTGTCGCAGTGGCTGAGCGATTGGCTGCTTTTGTGGGGTTCGATTCCCGCACGAAATAAATATTTGTATAAGCTACAGGTTGTAGGTGCTCCGAGGTCTGGTTGCTTGTGTATGTGAGTTTATACATTTGTAATCGCACTCGCAATACATCAATAAGTCATTGTGAGGGGCAACATTTCATGAAAGAAAGACAGACTAAAAAATAGGTACTATTTATTTTTTACTAACTATATTTTAACATCTTATTATGATATTAATTTCAGATCTACATCTTTCACCACATCATATTTCACTAGTTTTGCATATTTCTTTAGAAGCCTTCGCCAATAACATTTTACATCCTTATCAGTCAAATGATCCCAAATATGTTGGAAGCCTCTGTTTGCGATCTCACTTGCTAATTCATCATGTTCTTTAAAAAATTCAATCAATTCCTTTATCTCTTTTTCCGTTGCTTTTGGGCTGATAGGTACATAATGTACCCAAGGTTTTAGTGACGGGTAAAAGAATTCGAGCCATTGATCACCAACGTGAAAAACCAAAGACTTGCATAGAAACAAATGCTTGAATCTGAAACTAGCAGCCACCCCTCTGTAGTTGAATAGATATTTATATTTACAATGTTCTTCAAATGATACCTCTGATGCTGGTGGTGCATAAAGTGTGTCCTGAAATAAAATAGTATTCATTTATTTCAGTTATATAAACATTTCATTAAACATTTTAAGTAACATATTATACTGGTTTGAATTGCGGGCAATGATGGTCTCTTTATTTCAGGGTGAGCAAATTATTCTTACAAGTTGCACATCACAGTAAACGAAACTATCCCCCTAATTCTTATAATGATGTTATCTTAAATGTATGTATATCTGTTGCTACAATAGACCTTAAAGTGACAGAGATAGCATAAGACTAAAAATTTAGTTTGAGAATTTGGCCATTAGTATATTTTTTCCCAATCAAGATTCAAAATATGGATAATAATGCAAGTGAATGATGTGTGTTTAAAAATAGTCAAAGCACATATTCTTTATCAAGGCAATGTACCATATCTGACTTCCAAGCTTGATTTTTTGTGTATTGAGCATTAACAAGATTGGGATCAGATCTAGAGAGTAATATAAGTGCATCCCTTTCTTCACTTGTTCTAGATCCTCTGAAAAATGCTTTGTTTACTTTTTTTTCCCAAGGCCATCTGGAATTTAAGAGATAGGAAATTATTTATAACAAGTAACAAGTAAAGTGCATTCTTACTAACTTTAACCACTTTATTTTAGATACAAACTTTTCAGCTGATGCTGATATTGAGATTCTATGTTTGTCCCATCTGCCAATGCCAGTGGGATACAGGGATATTGCTGGACCACCTTCCCAGAAACTCCAGGCAGGGTACATTATATCATAATAATCTTTTGTCTGAAAAATATAAATTGAAAATACGAACAGAAAATAATTGTCACTTAAATAAGGGCTATATGTATAATGTGCAATTAGAATAATTTTTATAATGACAAAATAAAAAAGGTGATGGCTTGTGAGTACTGAAGCCCCATCTAACCGTTGGATGATTCGAGACAATTTCAGGTGGGCCATTGTCATGTAGGAGCAGTGCTGTACAATGACCATAATTTTCCAAGCAACAAATGTTATAAAAGAAATGAATTTTATTACATCCTAGGACCCCAAGCACAACCAAACTTTTGAAAGTTGGTCCCCAGTCATGTAGCAAATTATTTGGTAAGCACCATTTAATATATTTAAATTTCAGGACCTTACTGAAAGAAAATACTGGTGCTTTTAGATGGCCCCATGCTTGGTTGATTTGGGGCCAATCTCTAGTGTTGAGAGCTAATTCCAAATTAGGCATTTTTGTCGCTAAAGCAGTCAGGTAATGTTCTACACCTGCACATCTTGCTGGAAAGTGGCATTCATTTTCCCTGTACAACTTGCCATCAATTATCTGGAACATAACAAGTGAATTAAAAAAGTGAATTTCCTAAAGGCATTATAAATGTCTTAAATTACCTGATACTTTGTGGCTTTTACCCGAGCTTTATCAAATAGTTCCTTGGTAATACCATCTTTAAACGGAGCCAGATCCTGATCTATCACTGACACATGACAGCTACAATTTTCATTCTTACAAGGAACATATTGTTCAACAGCAAATTTAATTTTTTCATTGATTTTTATTGACCTATCATTAGATTCTGAAAAAAAAATGTAACATGGTATAAAATAAATATAATAATGTTTTCAAAGATAGGTCGCTATTTTTCCTTCATAGTGTATGGCAAAAGCAAGATCTTGGTCTTAGTACAACCCAACAATTAACTGCCTTAGATCAAATGAAAACCAAAGTTTTATTGCTGACAAGGCATTGAGAAAATTAGGTGAGTTTAGGAAATTTTATAGAAACGGATAACAGCAGTTCCTCAAATCTTAATAACAATAATGCTGCCTATATAGTGCTAAATAATTTAGTATTATATTATTTTTTCAACCTATGTCGAGATTCAAAGTTTGTAATAACCTCTGCTATATTTGTTGTGGTCTTCAGAGCATAATTTTTCATCTTTGCTGCAAAACTCCTCATTTATATTAGAACTAACAGAAACGATTATACAGATTATGGTAAACAGATGACTGTTCATAATTAACCTAAAATTCTATTTTACTTTGAAATAAAAGAAAACCGACGAAGATTTTAACGTTTTCTTTAAAGTAAACAAAAGAAAACAAGTAACAAACTGACAATCATACACTCTATCATACTGACACTGACAGACAGTTCAGTTCATACCAATACCAGACACCATAGAGGCCAGAATGAATGACACTAATGACCGCTGACAGCGCGCTTGACCATAGAGATTGATGACCATAGGGAAAAGTATCCAAACACTTAGCCGAATTCCAAATGGGATTCGAATTGTAAAGTCATAACAAGTCATCAAGTCGATTAGGTTTTTTTATGTCAGGCATCCTTGGCCAAGAATGTGAGCACGCTATTTTAAAATTAATATATTTCATCCATGACAAGCCTTTCTTTCCATTCAAGTAACAAAGTAGGAGCCTCGCACACACTCAGTGGACTGGGAGACGTCCGTCACCCCCCATTCAACTGGATCCGAGGCGGCGGCGGCGCATAGTGTTCCACGCATGTCCCTCTTTCAAGTGTCGCGGGGGGAGTTAAACACTTTACTCCCCCTTTTAATAGGCACCAGTTGGGGATCGCGGAAGGCACTGACGTTCCCAGGATCCCCGGCGTAAATGTGGGAAGGGAACACCGGAGTGGTTTTTAGTCAATATGACTTACGAGTCTGACAGACCCCTCCACCCTCCCCCCCAGGGTGGGGGACATATAACGATCTTCGACACCGAGAAAAAGTGTTAGGTTTCATTAATTTATTAACCATTCACATTATCTAATAAAACAAAATCTTGATATAAGTTAGTTTTACTTCATTTTCATCAAAAATATTGACTTTTGACTTCATCATGTTCGAATTTCAATTGCACCCAATAACCTGTAAAATACCAGTTAAGTATTTTATTGTTTTGGAAAGCTGAGTTTTAGAATCAATCCACTATGCTTTTTTTGTTCTTTGTTACGGAAAATCTGGAACCAATTTTTATCGAGCAATATTTTTCCCATTTGAACTATGTTTAATGGCGCAATTTCATTAGTCGTTAACTCGTTCGGTACTTATACAGCATGCGGGGAGTCCCCGCATGCGATATAACAAGAACAACCAATGAAAGTTACAAGTCGTTACACCGCATGTGGGGATTCCCCGCATGCTTTATACCGACCGTGATATCGACATGCGGGCCCTATCGACTAATGAAATTGCGCCATAATGAAAACGGTTCCCCGAATGCGGGCCCTGTGGCATGCGTTCCAGAAATCTCTCGCACCCCGAATGCGGGCCCTGTCGACTAATGAAAACGGTTCCCCGAATGCGGGCCCTGTGGGCATGCGTTCCAGAAATCTCTCGCACACCGCATGCGTTCCAGAAATCTCTCGCACACCGCATGCGGGCCCTATCGACTAATGAAATTGCGCCATTAGTCACTTTGGGAGATGGATTTTTGACATTTATGGCGCAATTTCATTAGTCGATAGGGCCCGCATGCGGTGTGCGAGAGATTTCTGTAACGCATGCCACAGGGCATGATTTGCCCTAACAAACCATGTTGTGTCTATTAATTTAAAAACTGTTTTGATAACTTGTTATACCAACATTTACATATTATTCTGCTATGATTATGGCATATCAGTATCTAGTACAAAATTAACCTAGAAAATAAAAAACCTATTGAAGGTAGAATTAATTTATTAATAAAATTATATTATGAGAAGATAATATACAGACATTTAAAGCAGCAAGTAATGCAACAATTACGATTTCGAAGTCAGAGAAAAATTAAAGAGTACACTTTTTGAGAAAGAATCAAGCAATTCTAAAGATCAATACATAATAGAAGAGCTATACAGACAAGTAAAGATTTGACACTTAAAGAATTGAGAAATATATATAACAATCTTATGAGATCTTAATGTTAAGGATTTACATGGCTTACTATAATAACAATCAACTGATCTACAAGTATCTAAATACAAATGACAGTATAATTTTTATAATAAAGATCGAATTAAAATTACTACGATTAGAAACAGTTTTCAAATTATAAGCTGTTTTATGCTACACTTCGTCTAATAAAACTTGGCTGTAAACTGTGCCTCCAGCAATCTTTTTAAATTTGGACTCGGCTTTGGACTAAAATGGCATAACATAAAACAGCTTTTAATGCGACTGAAAAAAGATTTAGTTGAATTCTCTGTCAGGCAACAAAGCTGGAGCGACCAGGGTCCAGATGTAGAGACCCACGCACAGCCACGAAGATGTGATCTTAATCCACATTGAGGCGACATTCTCCTTCGACAGCTGCGATGTCGGGCTGGAAGAAAACGATTCTTGTTAATGTCTTTCAGAACCAATGAAGTTATTGTTAATATGGCGGAAAGGCGTTTGACACAAGAATTGAGGATCAGTGTTAACAACTGTAGTGGTTGGTACACATCAGTACATTTCCATAGCAAGCATCTCGACTCGACGCGGTAGACTACGAGGCGCTGTAAGCAGCTGACGACGTATATAGAGTTTCACATGGAAGTTTTAAACGATTTGAAAAAATGTAGATACTTACTTGTACCAATTTGTGAGTGTCATCATGATGTAAAGCGTGGCCAGCGCAAACACGATGTGGAAGAAAGTCCACGAGTAGGCGACGCCATCACCCTCGTTGTCAAACACCTTAGTCTCCTCAACGCGACCAGCCTCACCGCCGTCAGCGCCCTCTATGGAATCATACCCTGCGCTCAGTGAGCATACCAACATGCATTGTTAACTATGTCGATTACAATACCATGTTAAGGTGCAACTGAAGCGGTTAAGTGGAACATACAGTGCGATAGGCGAAATACTTGACATTTTATATAGACAACTAGTGATTTATAAAATAAGATACCAGAAAAAAAAAAACAAGTCCTTCAAAGTCCCAAAGTGCAAATCACTAAAAATCTAAACTGAAATCTACTACTTAGAGCTATTTTCACTTTCGTCTCAAAACATTCAAGTTGCAAAATAACCATAAGGTTGCAAAACTTTCGTACCTCATAAGATCCAAATCTCGAAACCTCCAAGTTGCAAAATATGTATGTACATCTCAAAAATTTCAAGTTGCAAAATAATCAATAGTTGCAACTTGAATGTTTTGACACCAAAGGCTATTTTCATGAATGTTTACGTAGATGCTCTTTGAAGTAACAAACTGAAAATACCTACTATTTATACAAAACCATTTAACCTGGCATCTTCAAAGTAGGACTTGGCTTGGGTTGGGATTCTTTAGAAGCTGGACGAAATTTAAGCATAAAGGAAAATAAGAAAAAAATCAGTTTTCTAAAAATGCACAGGCATGAAATGATTCAAAGATGAAAATCATGAAATCAATTAAATTAAAAAAGCAAATTATATGTTAGCAGATAATGGAAAAGATAGAGAAAGACATGACTGTTCAGTGTCTGACATGTAAGGTAAGTTGTGATTTACGGCCAAGTGCACATGAGGTGTTACCTTCGTTAGCAATGAGCCCTCCTTGCCCTTACACAGCGCCGCCGCCACGCGATATGTCCGCAAAGAATGCACAGTATGCATTAGTGTTACATAGAAAAGCAAAAAAACAAAATCGGCAACGTGAGTCGGACTCGCGCACTGAAGGTTCCGTAACATAAAAGAGAAAATATTTTCCCATTTTTAGTTACGTTTAGATTCCCATAGCAAAGTTTTTTTTTGTAAAAGGCTTTTTCTGATATTTAAAAAACTGCTAAAGACATTGCTTTATTATTCAGATACCTAAACTTCCATCAAATGTAATAGTTTCACATTTTCGCATCTCAAATTACGAAAAAAGGGGGACAGGGTAAGTTTTACTAACATTTGTATCTTAAACTTTTATTATTTTTGTACAAAACCTTAATATCATTCGAGAAACAAAGTTCGAAAATCTAAATAGAAGTAAGTAAATAAAAAATGATCATGAGTCAGTTGGAAGTAAATCATGCAACCTTGTGATCATAAAAGTACAAAGATGTGTTGCCTTTGTTACTGCAAAAGCTCGTATATTGGTAGGATTTCCCCACGAAAAATAAAAAAATAAAGGTTTACCTAGTCAATCTAAAGATTTACCAACGTGAGTTGATAAATATAAGGATTTTATAATAAAGTAAAGATGTTTAGGGTAACAATTACAGTAATATATCAGAATGATGAAGTTATTTTATTGTGCTTTATTAACAAACTAACATTTGCCAAATGTCATTGGTAAAACTTGGCATAGACCAAACTAACTTAACATTTTCACATTTTCCAACTCATGTTGGTAAATCTTAAGATTTACTAGATAAACCTAAGATTTACCAATACATAAATGGACTTTTAAAGATAAACTACAATACCTTGGCGCGCCCTTCCACAGTTCAAAACGTTTGAAAGTGTTTGTGAAAGTATTTAAAAGACACACAACGCATGTGTGCGTACTGAGACAGCTCCCGAAACAAAAACAAATCAGCGATTTGTTGCTCGACTAGTGGCGTCATTAATTACTCACTGACATACTCTATGAAAATGACAGGTGCGTTGTCTTGCGCGGTCGGCTATTTATGATTAGTTGACAAGCAAATCTGCCGGCCTGCTACTGAAGACGATTACTTACAACTACATACAAACTCTTTCATATGGATGTGACTACACACATTGAAATAGTAATATGGAGGGGAGCGCCATGTTATAGTAGTTTATCTATATACAGTAACACTATATAGCATAGAAGAATTAGAAATAAGCTAGAGGACACACTGATAACGATGATGAAATATCAAAACCTTTCTGGCCAGATCAAACAGAATGCGAATAAGCGAATGTGAAACAATTCTTACCCTGACCCGAAATTTATTTTTCCTTTGCAAAAACTGTTGTTAATACTTGCAAAATAACAGGAGGTATTAGTAAATTTTTAGTATTATAAAAAGTTTATATTCACCTCCGCTTCCTTCCTTGGCGAGGATATGTTCCGACATAGTGATTTTGGATGATGACGACGCAGTCCGAATGGATGAGTACAACACGCTGCACACCCAAATGATCAGCCCGATGATCGACTGCTTGTCGAAGGATGACTGTTAAATCATACATATGACATTATTTTATACTCTGTAATTGGTTAATAAATTTTAGTTATAAGAAATACGGTGCCGCACTTCTAGCAACAATCTAAAGTTTACTGTCCAATCAACTGAAGTACATTATAATCTGTAAAATTTCAATGTTTGTTTTTCGCAGTGTAACGATTTTGTTTTTTTTTTATTATTTAAAAAATGGCAGATAAACAATTGTGTAAACAAAAATCGAAAGCGACCTAAAAACAATGAATATTATATTGATGTTTATTTAATTTAATTTAAAAACATTTCTTTATGTTTCTGTTTCCATACTAGGTACTACTGAGGGCTACTGAAATCGTTCTGCTGCGGGAAAATCAGCTGTTAAAATTTCAGATTGTTTAATTTACTTGAGTTAGTGGTACCTATATAATAATCCCATATTTTGTAAACTCTTGTTACCCTATATACCTACCACATTTTAAGCAAATAAATGATGATGCTTTGGTATGTTTTAAGCCGTACTTTGGTTGCCTATTGATCAGTGAAAAGATATAGATAGGAGTGCTCTTTAGACCTAAAACTACCTACCCATTAAATATTATTCCATATTTATAAATGTGAATAGAACAGTGTGACGTTATAAGAGATAAAAGAACCGTTAATACCATTTTACATACCCAATAAATATCTTCCTTTGACTCCTGGTTGAGCATATTCAAAATAAATATATATTATAATAACATAATGAAGATTAAAATACATAATTATTACAAACACAAAACATCTTTTAAATCTGTAATAGAATCAAAATAACACCAACCAACATTACATAAGCCATAATGTACTGTCTTGTAGGTTGATGACCATTTGAGAGAAATTGGCGTTTAGAATTATAATTAAACTCTTTTGCAAAAAAAACGGGCACTTTAGATTTTTTTCTTACTTCAATGAAGAAGAACAAGAAATAGGTTTTATTAATTTGACGATGTATTGGCATGTTATTTGAAGCATCCTGGCATGATTCTTTACGTTCCAAATTTAAAATTTGAATTGTAGATTATTCTAAAATTGCTTTACTAATGGCGCGAATTGCTGAAACGATTTTTAACTGATTACTTACGATATTTTAAAACTTTTTGGATATTTTCTGCAAATTAAACAATTTAATCTTTCTTTTTACATTAAATACCACTTTTTGATATGAGTGATAAAGCGATAAGGGCCGGTAAAATTATAGCCCTACTTGAAGAAGGTTGTTCGCAAACTTACGTGTCTCAGCGGCTAAATGTGAGTCGTTCAACTGTCCAGAGGACTTGGCAACGGTATCAAGAGACCGGTTCGGTCAAAAGAAGACCCGGTTCGGGAAGAAAACGATGCACAGAACTAAGAGATGACCGCTTTTTGGTGAGTCAGGCGTTGCGGAATCGTAAGGCGTCAAGTGTGGACCTGAAGAAGTAAGAGGAGTAGAAGTTAGCTTGTGGACGGTCAGGAGGAGGCTTTTGGCTGCCAATATCAGGAGTTACCGCCCAGCTCGGGGCCCTAAATTACTCCGTGAGCACCGTGTTGCTCGACTTCAGTTTGCTCGGAACTGTGCTTCATGGACTCTGGAGGACTGGAATAAAGTATTGTTTTCTGATGAAGCTAGAATCTCTTTGTGTGGAGAGGACCGACGCCGGCGAGTGCTGCGAAGACCACGGGAACGCTATGCGGAAGTGTGTTTCGAAGAAATCACTCCTTATGGCGGAGGCTCCGTTTTGTTTTGGGCAGCAATTAATTTGACTGAGCGTACGGAGTTAGTTTTCATAGAAAATGGAACATTAAATGCACACCGGTACATAATGGAAGTCCTAATTCCATATGCACAACCCACATTGACTGTACTTGGGGAAGATTCCATTTTTATGGACGACAATGCTCGCCCGCACCGTTCTGGCGACGTAAAAGCGTACATGCAAGAAGTTGGGATCCGTCGTTTAGATTGGCCAGCTTGAAGTCCTGACCTCAATCCAATTGAGCATGTCTGGGATGTTCTAAAGAGACGGGTAAGATCAGTGCAACCTGCTCCACAAAACATCAGGGAGCTAAAAAGAGTCATTGCAGAAGAGTGGGAATGTATTCCTCAAAACGTTATTAAAAACATCGTGGATAGCATGCCCAGAAGGATTCAAGCTGTGATTTTGGCAAGAGGAGGTCACACTCGTTATTAGGTTTTTACATTTGTAACTTTATTTAATTAAAAAAAGTTAAAAAAAAATCTTGTCTTAATATTTGCCGACCACTTCTTATTGTTTGGGCGTGTACTATCGGCAACTTTAATGCATATACACGAGATGGTCGACTTTCGTCTGAGCTTAACGAGCGGGTCAGTCAGTGCGTGTGCGAGTGATGTGTCAACATTCTACAGATAACACACACTAATGAACTGTCGTCGCACTAAGCGAAATAGCATGATATTTCTGTTGCATTAAAATACGCGTCTTAGTCACTGGCGCTGTTTTACCAATTCATTGCTAAAACTCGAAACTACTATTTGTGCCGGTAGCTAGGTTTGGGCTTAGCGACGGGTTCACAAACAATGAGGTCTGAGTTCAAATCTTGATTACTGTGTTTTTTGTTTTTGAAACAACAATAATATGACGTAAAAACTTGTTAGTTTTATGTTTATTTCTAATTCATGCTTATAATTGTTTATTATAAGAAGCAAATATTAGTTATTGTATTATTATCTTATACTAATGTGATTTTTAATTTATCTTTTCGGTATTTGAAGGTGGAAATAAAAAAATCGTGCTAAATGATAACAAAAATGTTTATTCGATTTACTTATTTACAAAATTAACTAACTTACGAGAATTGTGACGTTACATTCCTACTTAGATAAAAGAAATTCACTTGTAACCGTTCATAAGATTTTTTGTGTTTACCCACGTCATAAAAATATAACAAGAAAAGAATATTCTAATAACACAAATATGATAATAATATCCACTTATAGGTATCGATATTTAGCAGACTTTATTGAAAACTAATATTTATTTCTTAATTATTTCTTAAATATTGATTTAGACTTTATGAATATGTTTTTTTATATGTAACGTCACAATAAATGTATTGAGGTAATAGCTTAAGTGTTCATTTTCTTGACGAAAAGATGATTGAAACTAAACCTCAATTTAAGATCATTGAATAATGACGGACATATATTAATACTAAATATTTAGTTACACTGTCTAATTAATAATAACAAAACATCTAGGTTTTTAATATAGCAGTCTTCCAGTCAAAATCTTAATAATCCCGTGAGAAACGTAGTGGTTCTTGTTTATGCCTTTTTGTGAAGAAGGGCTTTTTAGCTGGTCTTCTGTGATACAAGCCTTCAGCGTGGAGGGCCCGGCGAACAGTTTGCAATGAAGTGTCGAATAGTTCGGCAAAGTGCCTCGTTGGTGTGATACCATTCGATTCATATTCGCCCACCATATTATGTCTTCGCTGCGCCTCGCTAATAAGCGACGTCCTTCCACTTTGCTGTCGACTAACTAGGCTAACCTCTTCCTCGTATCTCCTGATCCAGAGACTAACAGTATTCCTCTAAAACAAAACAAAAGTTATATTAGGCAGGTATAACAAAATACTAAAGTGACTTAATTGTTATATAATATAGTAATATTTATTTAATAAAATAATATTCATTTAACAAAACAATATGTTAAGTCTACATTTATAACAATAATAAACAGAATTTATTTATCTTTACAGCCTTAAGATGGATTTCAAAAATAATAAAAAGATCTAATTTATAATTATGTCACCAAATAATATTAGGTTCAAGTTACAATTATATTAACACAATAATATAATACTCACATTCAGTCCGGTTTCATTAGATATTTGCATTCTATTTTATGACCACTTTTATGCAACGCAATAATAGTCGCCTTCGTCTCAATGTTAATATTTGCTTGCATTTTTTTTTGTGAATAATTACCGCTATATAATAATCCACACGTCACTAACCAACAACTACAACCAAACGACAACGTTTATTCTAATCGAGTATTCATAAAACTCATTATTACATTACTTATTTCTGTCTACCTCACAGAAATCTAAATTATTTGTTTAATTTTCTATGATCTACCTTTTTAACTTTACGAAATGTGTGAACAAAGCGAACAAGATAAAGAATATTATGCTTCTGTCTCATTTCTTCCAATCAAGTAAAAACTTACAAAAAGTAATAGTCTGGATGAGATTCGATCTCACGACTCCTCGATTCAAGAACCTATCTGCAGGCGTTTAGCCGATAGGCCAACTTGACTTATTTTATAATGTTGAAATTATGAACTACAAGCATTTGTCGACGGCAATGATGATACATGTGACTGTTCTCGAAAATAGAAGGTCGTAAGTCAAACTTAACTTGAAGCGAATGTTTTTTGAGAATGTCTATCCACTTATGGACTCCATCGGTTTTAAAGAATCCATCGTTTTTTTTCTTTTAATTGCCCGAATTCACTTCACGCGCATTAATTTACACGATTATAAGTATACAGACTACGTCAAAGAAATAAATTTCATTTAATTAACTCAAATCGACCTTAGAACGTAAATTTCCTTAGGTGCCCGTTTTTTTTGCAAAAGAGTGTATGTCATACATAATAAATAAATAGACCTATTGGCTGTGTCTCTATGGTTTGGTAGAAACCGGTCATTAACGCAATACAAACCTCATTAGATCCCCCGGTGATGCTGTTACATTCCTTGGACGCATTGGAGAGCGCGGACCACGTCAGATACATGACGTATAGCGATACGACGGCAGACTGTAGCAGTCCGGAGCGGGGCTGATGCTCCTGTATGGATGGCAGGATCGAGATGCCGCTGGCGATCACCACGAGGATCAGGTTAATGGAGATGAAGAACTTGGACAGCTCACATCCACTTGACTGTAAATTAAATTTGTATAAGCTTTTAGGTCAGGTGTACTCGTAACCGGCGTGCTTGTATGACGAGATGTATGAACGTAGATGAGGCGAAAGGAGTATGTAAGGATCGTAGCAGGTGGCGTTCTGTGGTTTCTGCTTACCCCCATGGGAAAAAGACGTAAGTTTATGTATGTGTGTGTTTTGACGTCTTAGGAAGATATTTACAGATCGCACTTTGACTTTACTTTTATAATTTAGCTTTTATTGCGAATATAAACCTTATTTCTTCGCAAATACTGTACACAGTCATCTCAGTAGAAGTGAGGAAAGTGTCAAGCTACGAGCCTCGGAATTATACAAGGCATACAATAGTTAGGCCCCATTTGCAATAAGACACTGATTGTCCTTTAATCTGTAGACATGATCAAATATACTTATGAAGTAATTTACCTTGGTGTAATACACATAAAGGAGGATGATGCCAATCAGTGCGAGAGCGTAGGCGGTGAGCATGGCCAATAGCAGCGCCGCGTACCATCCACGCGACTGAGATTCCTCATAGTTTGCTGGAATTAATTTATCATTATTTTTTTTTTACATTAAAAATATTTATTCCATTTTCTGCTATAGTTAATCTCCTCGCTTTCATTCTTTTTTGACGATCTGCTATCAATATTTAATACTTTAAGCAAATGAGTTGAAGACTTGAAGCTGAACATTAGCATGAAGAGTGACCTCAGTGAGTCTACTCTCTATTTGAGCTTGTGAGCCCACAGGTGGATGTTCCTACTATATGTATAATGTTTTTCAAAGTCAATTAAAGGCCAATCAAGGTCATCAATAATAATAATATGGCAATCATCATTGTTGACGAAAATCGTCTACTGCTGGACAGGCCTTGCCGAAAAACACAATTTAACAATACCAGAGTCATGGTTGTCCAGTAGATCAAAGGTCTCTCCATACTCTGAAGAAGCAAGAAACAAGATTACGCGATATCTCTTTCACTACTACATTAGCACTTGCAGTGGCAAACTAGTAGTGTACTAGTTTCATACATAGAATTGGATGTAGTTATGCAGAAACATGCCTCTCCACATTGACTCTCATTTTGGAGTGGAAAGATTCTGCATAACGTCCATTATATTTAGTACACACATAAAATATATTTCTAGGAACATCTCTCACAAAGTATTTGGTATTAACAACATTTTACCTTAGTGACTCATGTATGTGTCACTGTTGAGACATCATTAAATGGGATTTTCCCTAACCAATAATATGTCAGTTATTATCTTTACAGTGTTTAAGATTACCTTATTGCAGATTTATAACACACCTGTATTGCCTAAGGAGTAGGCACTGATGTATCTTTATAACACACATTTCATCATCACTCAATATTGTTTTTTTAGAATAATATATACTTACAAACCCATCTTTCAGCCCAAGAATGAGCGAAATCAATAATTAATATAAGTTGTATGACTATGAAGCAGAATCCTCCAATCATGCCAAACACCATCCAAGTTGAAGCAAATTGTCCCTCCGGAATAAAGAAAGCACCAATTATACCGCCAATTACAATTAGATACTTGATGCCCCAGAAGCTAAAATACAAAACATACATTTATATTTAACATCATAATACAAAGGTAAACAACTATTATCAGTCATATATGCAGACTCACTGATAAAGTCATGTATTTTCAAAACAAGCAATGATTGAGAAAGATAAATATGTACCCGTTTTGTATGCCAGCTCGAGGATCTTTGGAGGACTTGACACCAAGTGTTAGGAGAGCCATCAAAACAAAGAAGAGACATGCTGCAAAACATATTCTGAAATGGAAAGTAATTATGTGGAAAAGTACTTAATTTTTTTGTGTTTTCAGTTAAAAACAACAATCTCAAAAGAATAAGGCCCACAAAATGTTTATTGCTTTTATTACAGTAATACTGTGAAGGTCTTTTGACAAAGTATTCACATTTAATGTAACTAAAGAGACTATTTTAATTCTAACTTGTAAGAAACATTATATTTTTAGAAGGAAACAAAGATTTATATTATATTACACAAAATTGCAAAAACCTGTAAACAGCTAAGTAGCCAACAGCCTGGTCACAGTCCACCTTAAAGTCACCTGGTACATAGCTTGTTGAGTTTTTACAAAATGGGACCTGGAAAATACATGTTCATATAAAGAATTGAATTAAATAATAGCTGATTCACCAGTATAATGAAAGAAAACATAATTTACTTTGACTTTGAACTTATAATATGGCTTCATCCAATTAATATTTGTCAAGAGCGATAATATCAACTTCTTTTAGTTTAACAGTAAATAGCTTTTCTAGCATCATACACAAAACAAAAATACCTTTTTCATTTCATCATGTAGTCCGGGAGCCAGAGTGATACATGCGGTCACCATGACGAGCAGCAGCATGAGTGTGTACATGAGACGGGTGGACGTGGAGTTGGCGCACGATGGACATGCTGAGCAGCACAGAGAGCATGCTGCACTTCCACAGCAACATGCTAGCTGCAATACAAGTACAGTGTTTCTGTTTAGACTGGGAACGATGCAGACAATATGCATGTATTGCATGAGATAATGTTGATGTCAAAAATAGATTATAACGCTTGTTCATTGTGTATACGCGATAACTATTATTTTAAGATTCCTAAAATTGTGAAAATAAACTATAAATTACGGGAAGTTGATGCTAATAAAACAACAATCACCTGAGCAGCTGAACAAAGACCTAACACTGCACCCATACTGGACTTTTTATGAGCTGATCAATAATTATTTATCTCGTGCCACAAATTTTACGGTTTTTTTGCTATGCCAGGATAGGTAACGATTAAGACAAAATCAATAGTTTCTTGTGATGAATAATGATAACATTGTACTTGAAAAACAAGCTCTCTGCTCTATTGATTTGACATGACACGAATTGAATTGACTTGACATTTCGTCCGTCATTCCATTCCATTCCATGTTCCATCCCGCAGTGTGACATGTTGCTGACCCTTTTTATTTTGGTGAATCGGTTGGAAACTTTTCTATAGAAATCGTTTTAAAGCACTTTCTATCCGTACATCGTAAGTTGGACTTGTCTTGTACAGTTGGTATGTGTGGTGCGTATTTATTTTTGGAATTCATAAAAAATGAAAATTCTGTGATTTTAATGAATTCAAATACAGTTATATTATGTCTCAAACTTTTAGTCGATTATCGTTAACAATAATTGTTATTACCAGCACTAAAAAAAATAATGCCGCGAATTCTTCTCCTCTGCTGTACAATTCAAAAAGTACCTAGATAAGTACCTACCTTCCATCCGTCGATGGATTTCAGTGAAAAAAGTTTTTCCTTTCTTTCTAGTTTTCGAAATTTTGAATTTGTGTTAGTTTGTCAGCCGATTACATCCTATTTCAGAGTTTTTGGTCAGTGGGTCGTCTTAGGGGCGTGAAATCCTGATATTGTGGAATGCTGCTTGCCGAACATAAGATAAGACCAAGTAAGTACTTAAAAGTAAATATTTTAGTCGGTTTTGCTTATTGCTAAAGTATTCGCTTTCGCTACTTGCTCTGCTTGTTTCAAAAAATTCAAACAATTCGAATTTATTTGGTTTCGTAGTACTTACATAAATAAGTACTAAAATTCTAAGCTTATGATTTATGTTGTGTGAGTGCCTGTGATACAAGCAAGAGATTTCTAAGCGACCAGAAAAAGTCGAAAAACCCATAGGTATCTTTTATTTAGTGAAATTTTTCATTAGGTTTAAAAAGAACTCCATTTGAGAAGTGGTTTATAAAAAAAAATGGTGCCTAGAGCACTAAAATTTTTTAAAAGACCGGACACCCTACAGTATTGAGAATACTGTCTCAGTATTAATAGGTACCTACGGCAAAAAAAATAAAAAAAAATAAAAATTGTATGTAAAATCAACCTTTTTTTATTAGGTACCGTAAATCTTGTTAAATTCTAATCGCATATAAATAAAATCGAATGCAAAATCAGTCAAGTACTTTATTATTAATCAATCAAATAAAGTCATCAGCCAAAATTAAATTCTGGATAAACATATAACAACATTTTTAATTAAAATCCTAACAAAAGCCGGACAAACCGGATGCTGCCTAACTATGTCTGGCTTTACCTGCTAGGCAATGCTACATGTACATGTTTCCTGATTGGTAACCAATCACACAAGTTCTTAGATACATACTGCCTCAATACCTACTCTTGAGGTAGTTAGTAGGTCAGAGCCAAAGAGTAAGTACCTACTATTAGATAGGTACCAGAGGAAAGGGTTGTCTCAGTGTGCACATTATCATTTTTATTCTTGACTAGCTTCTGCCCGCGACTTCGTACGCGGATCCTGTTGCTTATGCCAGCGACAACGGGGTTGACAAAATCGAAGATCTGAAACGTCTGATGTAGAATTCTAAGGCCTAGGGACGGGAAAACAACGGGATGAGCGAGATTTCATCGAAAATCAGTCCTAAACTGTTACCGCCTTCACCGCGTGGAGGTACTTCCAGCTTATGTTATTTTATATTTATACAGTGAAACTGAGCTTTTTTTTCTATATTAGGTGTTCCAGATCTTCAATTTTTAAACGTCAACAGAGAGTGGTCATCAGGCTGAACAACTTTTGCTAAGACGTCATTCCTGTATATATTATAGTGTAACTGGGCTCTTGGAGTTCCACAACAGGTGTTCCAGATCTACAACCTTTATACGTCAACAAAGAGTGCTCATCAGGCTGAACAACTCTTGCTAAGACGTCATTCCTATTTATGTTATAGTGTAGCTGGGCTCTTGGAGTTCCACATCAGCTGTTCCAGATCTTCAAATTTTATACGACATCAGAGAGTGCTCATCAGGCTGAACAACTCTTGCTAAGACGTCATTCCTATATATGTTATAGTGTAGCTGGGCTCTAGGAGTTCCACATCAGGTGTTCCAGATCTTCAAATTTATTCTCTTAGCAGAAAATGCTCATCACGTGAAACAATTTTTGCTATGGTACCATTTTTGTATCTCTTATAGTTTAGCTGGTCTGTTGCGGTTCTGCATCAGGTGTTCAAGTTTCCAAGATAAATTATAGCCTATATGTTGCCCGGACTTAATACTAATACAACAAAAAAAAAATCATTCAAATCCGTCAAGAAGTTCCGAAGATTAGCGTGCACAAACACACAGACAAACAGACAAACAGACAAACAGACAAACAGACAAACAGACAAAAAAAAAATTAATTACAATTTCGGGTTCGGCATCGATATAATAACAACCCCTGCTACTTTTTTTTTATATATTTCCATTGTACAGACACCATTTTTCTACAATTTTATTATATGTATAGATTAGTGAAGGAGGTGATAAAATTGCTTTAGGTTTTCAGTAAAAGAGATAATTATTTTATATTAATTTGTTAAATTCAAAATCAGTTTATAGCAAGCATCAAATTAAATGTATTTTTTTTTATTGTTTTCTATGTAAAAACTACCAGTTTTGGTCTCGGCTGTCATATGTGGATCTTTGACAGTCGTTACGGGTTGTCAGAAGCCCAAAAGTCTGAAAACCAGTCTTACCAAGGGGTATCATATTACCTAGCTATGGGTTGTGGAGGTCAGATAGGCAGTCGCTCCATGTAAAATACAGGCATTTAACTGCATCCGGTGAGACTGGAAGCCGACCCCAACATAATTGAGAATAACGGCTAGGCAGATCATGATGTAAAAACTACAGAATAGCTGGACAACCATAAACAGTGCTGACGGGTTGCTGGCTTGTTTGCCAATGCATTTTTAGTAATAATTGTCGAAAAAGGAATATTAATATAGCAACACAAGTTATTGAGTGAACAATTACACCATTCTCTGTGAGACTAAAAGGTTGGTAAAGAAAAAATAGGATGGGGTTAGAAAAATAATGCCACTGTGATTCTAATAATTGAAATATATTTTTTCAAGACACACAAAATTCATACTAAACTTATTGAGGTATATTCAGGCAAATAGTCTACTTGAAGTAGCACATAATAAAATAATAACATTTTTTTATATATATTTCATTAAACTGTGTAACATTCACTTTGTTGAGTAGATAGAATATGTATAGGTAGGTACAATACTTCACAGTCAATACAGTTCGCTATGAAATGCAATTTTTATACATTATAGATAGAGAGCTCAAAGTGCGGTATATTAAGGCTGTTAAGTTTTGTGATGGACATAATTCTTCCTGTTTCAATTTAAATTACAAGATTATTTTCAACATATTGTTAACAAAAACATTTTATAATAAAATTGTTATAACACTATCATTATTAAATCAATTTGGAACACATTCTGGACCTTCACATTAGAGACGATATAAAATAACATTGATCTTATCTACGACGATCTCAGTAAAATATAACATGCTCTGCTCACATTCAACATTATAATTATAAATAATAATTTAGAAAATAATAAATAAAATTATTAATATCACAGTAGAATAACTGCCAGCTAGTTTCTACCACGTTTCTGTTTTGATGAAACAGAAATCGTAGAAACCGCGTTTTAGGCAGTTAGAGAAAGGTAAAACGTCGAAAACCAGAACTGACAGTTTTGTTTGAAAACTGCTGTGATATTGACAACTGAATACGAAAATATAATATCTATCGAGAGATAATCAACACATTTGATCATGTTGCGACCTTAAAACTACTGGTAACCATTAATAACGACGCGCGTATCGATGCATCCACCGGCTCTTAACAAGAAACTAGATACCTACTTGCATCGTGCTTCCGACTCTTATGTAATATTGATATTTAAATTTGATACATACTGGCTTAACAATTGCATAAGTAACTTCCTGTAAGGTAGATAAATATAAAACCACAAAATGAAAAGTCCTAGCTCTTACTGCTTCTATGTAATTGTATGTGTGTTCCGCATAGGAATGTACTAATTGTTACTGTTAACGGTTAACCATTCACACGAACCATACGAAACATCTACATATGACTGAATCGATGTTGGCGTTCAAGCGAAAAGCGTAGGCAGTTATTTCTGGGCTTTTTGAGATTATCCATATTCGGCAAACCTCCAGAAACAGTTAAGTTTAGATATAAGTTTTTAAAGTATACTAATAATAAGTACCTAAAACGTGTTTGTAATGTGACCCTCTTTTTTCGTAGTTAAGTATACCTTTGAATGAGGTTCGATATAAGGACGACTAACACACCTGGCGTAGGTACTATTAATTAATCAAAATAATAAAGCAAATAAGTAATAAATATAATTATGTACTTAATTATTACTTAATAGCTTGGCAAAATAATATGACGTGGTGACAGATGGAACTACGCTACTTTGCTGACAAATACAAAATTTTGAGATATTCACACAAGACGCTTTTATTGCTTTTATTGGTTGGTGGCCCGTATTTTTTTCATTCTTTTTTTTTTTTTGCTAATGTGACCTAGGTAAGTGCGGCGCCCTCTTTTTTGCCAAGCTGAACAGCTGTACTCAGTGTTTTCAATAATATTCAATAACTCAATAGGTATGCTGACTGCTTCATACCTACTAATTATTAGGTGTAACTTAAAATATTAAATACAATCGATCTCAATGTTTATTTTTTCATAGAAAATAAGAGTAAAGTGTAAAGTTGTACAACACAAAACGATAAAGCGGCAACATTTGTGCTAGCTCAAAATAGCTTTTACCAACAACTTCTTAGGTTATTAATTGGATGAAGATGGCGCTGCGAACTCCAATTATTAATCTAAGGTACAGCTTGATAAAATATTGTTCTTCGGTGCTTAGTATTCCTGAATTATTTTGTTACATCTAGTACCTAGTCAGTGATGTCCGTGCAACATGCTTACGCTTACCATAATATTTAGGCACAAATCGTTCTTCAATTATTGCGTACCAGATAGGTACAAACATTGTTAATGTAGTGTTTAGGTACATACATTTCATTTGTTGATCCTTGCTTTCAAATGATCGTAACTGTAAATTTAACAATATCAACAACTAATGGCGGATATTTTAGAAGTTATTCCTAGTTGTCGTTGTCGGCTAATTATTTTATACTAAAGCTGAGTGCATGGTACTTACCTAAATCTCGGACACGTCAAGAAAATATCTATGCAAAAAGTACTTAATTTGGTTACTAAGTACCTACTAAAAACAGGAGACATATTTTCATAAACTATAATTGCCCACATAGAAATAAAATTATCTTCATTGGAATAGCAAAATACATAAAGGGTTCATATCATACATTCAATCAAATAAAAAATTATGTAAGTTATAAAGAATAATTAAAATGATAAACAATTAGGAGTAGAGTAGGTTAACAATTTACAATAATAATAAAGTGTATGATAAAAATATGAAGTTACAGTGACGTAAATCTATGATAAACATACTATTAATGTAAATAGGTGTAGATAAAAATACATGCTATCTATGTAGGTAGGTACCATAACTTTAACTTTACAACAAAGGGTACTGAACATAAAACTGAAGTAATCTAAATTCACATATTTAGAATACAGGTTACACAATATATTATTTAAGTAAATATGCTACTGAACTAGAAGGTACTACAACTTGGTTATTACAATGTTTAAATCATCAGATTCGTAGGATTATACATAAGTACCGGTAGCACTAAAATTACGTTGTTCACGTTTATTACAAGGTACTTATTACTTTAGACCTTACTAATTTGTGAACTTTACATATTTACATAAATGGTTACTATGTCTCAACAAGTTTTACCAGAAAATATGAGTGCAATAATAATAAAAATTTAATTGATTTTGAATAGTGGGTAGGTAGTTAGGTACCCGTCGAGAGGTATCGAAGTCATTCATAAGTTTTTTTGGACCAAATTATTTAGTTCATCACGTGCCTAATTTTGGCTAGGTATTTTTTGACAACATCCTGAATATTATGGCTCATTTTCACTAGTCGATAGGGCCCGCATGCGGGGTGCGACAGATTTCTGGAACGCATGCCACAGGGCCCGCATGTCGATATCACGGTCGGTAAAAAGCATGCGCGGCGGATCCCCGCATGCGGTGTAACGACTTGTAACTTTCATTGGTTGTTATGTCGCATGCGGGGACTTGCCGCATGCGGGCCCTATCGACTAATGAAAATGCGCCATTAGGGTTACGTATAATTTAATTACCGTGTCGCGCTTTTATTTAGTTCTAATACAAAGGTAGTATTAAGATCTACAGGTACCTACTACGTGTTTACCAATATGTGGATGTAAACTAGCGCTCTATATTTGTTACATACTATACTTGCAAATATTGCATAAGCATACTTCCAAAAGAAACAATGTAAGGACAGTAAAGTTAGTTAGCCCTAGATATGAATGAGAACATCTAAAAACAAATATCCTAAAAACGGTTTCAAATTATGCTTTTTTGTACTGATATGTAGTTTCTTGTTAGTATATGACTTTGGTGTTGAGTGCATACAAAATTGAGCAAAAATTTTGGCTAAATAAATTAGTTAATTACGTAAAATATTTACAAACCACTTAGAAACTAAAAAAATAAAGTGTCTTTATTAAAAATAATAAAAGTAAAGTACTATAATTTATATAAAATATGAAATGATCTAAGAAATATTATGTTCCTAAATGTAATTCTAGTAGCTTCGAAAATAAATTGAGATCGGCATCGTATTTATGCATGAATATGAAACTAGCATGCCATTTGTGGCGTTCGGTCGACTTCATCAGTAAAGAAAGTTGCAGTATCTTTGTTGATCACTTTTGCTTACAGCCCAAGTGTAAATAACACACTTTTAACTTAACTTTAGTAAGCATGTCCCTAGAAGAAGACAACAAAACTTCAAATTTGTAAATAAAATAATCAATATCGTTTTGTTTAGTTTAGAAAATCAGGATAATTTAATACTGCCCGGCTATATAAAGACGGGTCTCTACTTTAATATTCAAGTTGTTGGTCTTAAACGGCCCAGATAAAAAATATTTGAAGCCTGGAACCATTTATGCAAGGTGATAGCAACGAGAAAACTATTAATAGTATTTCATAATCATGTAGATGTAGGTAAGCGATCATCGATCGTAAAAAATAGCTGAAATTATTTACAAATATTCACTGCTGTGAAATAACGAATATTAACTAAATATACGTAATACGTTTATTGTACCTAAAATTAAATACTATTATTATGACTTCAACTTAAAATACAACTAAGAGCTATGAATGTAAAACCTAAGCTGCAGTTATATTCTAGATCCTTACAATATGGCAGTTGTCAAATCGCTAGCTGAGTTGTTGCTTACGACTCTACACTGATCTTTTGGTTTGAATAGCGCGAAATTTCATTGCGTCGAGCGTTGTTGTATGACAACTTCATGATGCTTTATCACAACCAATATTGCAATGAAATGTATATTTGGTAAGATTTACAGGTACATCACGTAGAATAGGTTATATTATGTTAGCACGATATCCAAATATATTAGTAATATTGAAATTAAGCACCTGCGAGATATTTAATTGGCAAGATGTGGTATCCACATGGCCCTCGAATTTAATGTGTAATTAAAAAGTGATGCCTAATAAGCTTCCATTTATAAATAATAATAACGATTACTTAAGCGTGTGGATTATACTTCTGTCATTCACGTTTTGTTTGAAACATGAAGTATATAATTATTTACAATAGAACTGATACAGAAAATAAAATATAAAATCTGGGTAAACACTAGGAAAGAATTACAAATCGTTTTGTTCTTAGAGTGAAAAATAACTTAATGTGAGGTTTCAACCATTAAATTGTATTAGATTATTATAATAGGTATACCTTTCAAGTATACAACTACATATACATACATTATTTAAACCACACATTGGGAAATAACTTGAATATCGCTTAACTACTTGTAGGTATGATCAGATCTAAAATAATTTGATTTGATTTTGAATTGATGAGATTAAAAACGAATTTATTATTTATTTTGTTTAAGTAAAACGATAATTGCTTTGATATCCGTAGGTATTCATTCTTTTGTAACTTGTATAAATAAACCTGAACAGGCACCGAACCTGGTATTATGAAATGTGCGTTATTTGTATCAGCACCGATATAATTATTATAGCTCATAGTGCATACTAATCAACGCGTGAACACATTACGTGTATAATAGTCTAATATTTATTTCACAGTGATTGTATCATTTACGATTGGCACATTTAAAATATTACAAACCTATGGTTCTATAACCAGGAGTATTGACAAACTTAGTACTTACTGTTTTCTTTTTTTAATAAAAGCATTTTGTGATTTATTAATACTTATAACAACATATTACACCAACGAACCTCGGTAAGCATCAAACCAGAAAAGCATATCGCAAAGTGATGTATACAGGGACGAAACAAAACTTTTCGCGGTTCTTGTAATTAATTACTTACTGTGCCTAATTACTTTATATATTTTATAAACTCGTTATTACGAAGCCGTACAAAAGTTTCGATTTAAACAATCACATTAAGTAACAATAATAATTATACTTTTATCTATGTACACATCCAAACATTGCTTTCAATTTTTTAATAGGTAGATACAGAATAATATCTTTTATATAATTCACTATTATAATTATTATTTACATATTTAATCAGTAATACTTAAAAGTAATATTGCAGCTCGCAATCGCTTTTTTTCATATCCAAAAACTCTCCCTTATCTGTACGTGTAGATGTTATAAAGTCACATTAGATTCTATGGGATCTTTAACATAGCTGAACTTCTAAGTATATTAAATGTTTATGAAATTCTCATCTCAAGATTTTACTGACGACGTTAACGTTAGGCCTCAGACACTGGCGTATTAATATGAACATAGCGTTCTAATAAACTTCATGTTTGTAGATTGTGTGCAATAACTTCAACTAAATGTACAGTGTGATGTTACCTTCATATCTTTTTTTTCCTGGAAGTCATATCCCTGCGTGTGTGTCACCCTGTAGTATTTAAATGGCAACGCGTAGACGCCATCAACGACACCACAATGGAAAACCTGCGCCGCATAATGCGCGAGCATCTCTTGAGTATTGTCTCCTTGTTCTAGTAGGACCATCTTTGTATACAACACAGATATGTTCATAAAAATTTAAATCTAAACATGTTAGTAGTCTTTTCGTCGAATCTGAGATAACTTACGAGGCTAATTCATATATTATAATTTATATTCTGTTATTATCTATTAAGTCAGTCAATATACATTTCATATTTAGTGATTAATATCACTGAAGTATTTTCGACGGCATATCGTCGAACTATCAGAGCATACTACAATCGCATACTCGGTTCATAGTAGAAATAGTGTGAAAACATTATCCTGAACGTATAGTCGATTAACAATCGATGCGGCACATTCGAAAATGTGGACGGAATTGAATGACCTTTCACAATTAGGTACTTCCGATGAATTTAATTTGCATGCTGCATTTAACAAATTGTGTAAATATTAGTAGCAACCTTTCCTGCTGATCATCATTAAGAGTAAAAACTATCTGTGCAGTAAAATAACCCATGGTAGTCACGTAAACCTATTAATTTTATTGTTAAAGTACAAATTAAATATTTGTCAACACTGGAAACACTCGGAAAATGTTTTCATACTATTTATCTCAGTCTAATCTTATAGCTACTTAATGCTAATATTCACAGTCTCCGCCCGAGAGCGTCATACGATTTTGTATTCCACATGTACGTCACAATTAAGGCGAATCTACTGCGCTACAAAAATACGTGGGCAATGTCCATTATGCAGTCAAAACACGAGCCACATATAAAGAGCAAAAATATGTCTCCTTTAATTTTTTTTCCAATATATGTAAATTTAATCTGTCTCTGCTTATATTAAATAAAAACTTTTATTCATAATATATATTTCCTTATAACTAATTTAAATCACGACTTCCACACGGAATAGTTCTCGCATACCACGAATGATTATAATGTCTCATTTTGGTTTTGGGTACTTAAAGATCATAGTCATACCGCTCTGCATTCATTTGAGTTGCACTGCCCGCGCATATGCGTGCGAGCGACGCGACCGCTAATCGCCAAAACGCGTGCATGCTTTTTTCCACTTGCACTGCGTACACCAGAGATCGCGTTGATCCATGCCATAAACTTTACGACATTTCTTGTTATCTGAACGCGGCCGTCTTCCAGGACTGCCTGGTGATCCTCCTGCTGCTGATAGCCTCATATGTTTCTGAAAATACATATGTTTTTTTTTTACAAGTAAGGACACTACTGCAAAATAACATAAGATACATACTAGTAAATAGATCTTTACGGCTTTTGCCAATTGTTTGTTCTTGTAGGAACATAAAAAAAATATTCAAAATACTTACTGGTGAATGTGAGTTGGCCCAGTGATGCGTAACAGGAATTGTAATGGGCCGTGCGTTCCCATTTTGCATGGTAGATAGTAGTCCTTGCCTGAAATTATTTTAATAACATGAATTTTACAACATGAATTTTAACATAAAAAATATTAAAATTATTAGATACAAAAATCAGAATATGCATAAGCATGAATATAATATAAATTAAAATCCCACCTGAAAGAGCCTACTAGCTGGCGTTGGTATTCAGGATCTTCGTGCGGCGGGCGGCACATGTCTCGGTGGGAGAGTGTGGGTGGCGGTGCTGGGGCCGCCACCTCCCGCTCTGTATAGTAGAACTCTTCTTCATGGTCACTATCGCCTTCTTTTTTTGGTCTGCAACGTGATCAATCGAATATTACAATTTAGTAAACCCATTTTCTAATTTCTCGTAATGTTTGTTTCTTCAATTACTATAATCTGTATAGAATAATAATAATGATAATAAACCTTTTCTTAATAAAATATGGTAGGTATTTATAAGGCTTTTACTAAAGAACCAAATATCTTAACACTTATAAAACGTTTATGAAAAGGGTAAGCCAACAATACATAATTATGTAGGTTAGTAATAAAGCCAATGCGCTATGTGATGAACATGTTTGTATTGTAGATAAGGTACGTTAAGATAAAATAAAGTACTTATTTTGTAAAATAAAATATCATCACTACCTATAAAAATACACAGAGCAGCGTTACGTTACGTAAGTAGCGGGCGTGGGCAAATGGCCTTGCGCGCGCGGGCGCGGGCGGGACTGTTGCTAGCAACCTTGTCGCGAAGCCTCGCTGCTTCCGGGTCACCAAGGGCCGGCCTTTCAGTATTTTCTACTACCTAATGCTTAACTACACTGTTCTTGTCATCAAGGTCGAAGTGAGCATTGTTTTGTTACCATATTAAACGTTATTATGAAATTAAAATTCAATAAGCTTCCCTCAATTCGCTTCTGCAAGAGTAACACATTTTCCAAATAATACGTGTTGTACTAAACAGCATCAGTCTGATGCATGCTTATCCTTGATGATAATTCATATCCGTATGTACGTACCTACACTTTCATACTGCTCCAATGTGAAGGTACCTACATTTCCATCTATGCTTTCTCTATTGATACAGGAAGTAAGATGTTTGCTAGCGACGCACTCAGGCTGCAACCTTGCCAGCTGGCTTGTTGGCATTGCGCAATTATTATTGCACCTAGCACGTGCATTAACTGCCGCACGTGACCTTCATACACGTGACTATTGCATTCTGTTATTTGTGAGTTAATCTAGCAGTCGCATTCTACGAGTACATTTAGATATTCCATTGATTGAGATATTCCACTATGTTTTTTAAAAATAAGCTTTACAATGCACATCTTGTATAATTATTTCAACAAACGGTGACTCTAAGTTATGGAGTTTGCAGAATATCTAGAAAATAAGCATTTAATAAATACCAACCCCAAATGTGTGTTCCGGATGTGTGCCTCAATGGCTGAGCAAGTATTTGTGCTGTATGTGCATCCTCGCCATGTACAAACAAACACAACACTGTTTATCTGTAAAAAAAAAAGAAATGGTTTAGGTATAAAAAACTAGAACGGTACCGAAAGTATTTTTTGTAGTGCAGTAGGTAGATTAAATGCGTCATTAGTGAAGAAATTCTTATATCTGAGTTAGATAATGACCTTTAAAATCGCTGGAATTTGAACAGTAGCTAAGTAGAATCGAGCGATGATGTAGCGGAGACGGAAGCAACTCTAGGTCGTGGCCTTGCGAACACAGCGCGTTACGGCTCTCAGCGCCCTCTTATACTGCTACCAGCTACCAGTTAAGCGCTACGCTCTATTCAAAGCGTGAGCACATCACATATTGTCAGAAAATATTTGCTCTCTTAGTGACTATGTGGCCACATTTAGTTTTTACTTTTTGTATCCGCATTTAGCTTGGCTTGAGTTATTTAAAAATGTTTCTTTCTTCTTTAAGACATGCATTCCTACAAAACCTCTTTAAATATCTGAATAGCCTGAATCTGAATAGCTCTGAAATCTCTTATTGTTTTAGTAGTGTTCTTGGTAGTGTTTATTTTAGTGTTTATTTGGTACCATTGATACATATTGGGTTAATTAAAAAAGATAAAGTGGTAGCCCTGTGTTAGTGAGCCGTGACGAGGCATACACAGGGCCGTAGTTGGCGTGTCTTGCCAAAGTTTCTGCATCGACCTTCTGCTCAATGCCACATTATTTCGGCCGAGTGAAGCTACATACACATTCATACATTACAACATATCTACTTGTAGTTTACCGTCCTGTTAGTTACTAAGCCTACATTCTGCTTAATATAGCCGGCCTGTTATCCCAACTGCTACAAAATGTAAATTGTAAGTATAGTTTCTTTTGCAAAATGACAATTAACAGCTTCATAATGTATTCTTCCACCCTTACGTATCTTGTTTGAGCATGACATTTACATAAAAGGTTTAAGGACTGCCTATGCTGCGCCAGATCTGGCAACGAGATTATTCAGTGCAATCAAAAGTAGGTTAGGTCACGGGGGAATGAGGTAGAGGAGCGCTGTCCTCCGGGGGAGGTTGGGAGGGCAGGGGGGGGGGGTCGTCCGCGAACTGGGTCGAAGCACCAGGGCCAAGGGTGGTGTATATGAAGGTTGCGCTTCTTTGTCTAATTCGAAGTCAATTCTATAAAACATGAAAATCAGGCTTTTACTCAATTCAACCATAAAAATATATTTTAAGTAGAATCTATTCTTGTAAATAAAATATCATTAGGAATATAATTCAATTGAGGTGTTGACAGAAATAGGTCGTTTTCACTTATCCGATCATAATAAAAGGTTCATAAACGAATTTGTAAGATTTGTTTGTTTTGTTATGTTGGCAGTGCAAATAGTTTATTTTAACACTGCTTCACCTTCCCTTGGTGCGGGTCGAGGGGAGGGCGGATCGAATATCGGTGCGCGTGTTTCACTTCAGGAGGGCGCCTCCCTTCCCTTCGCTGCACCACTGACCTAGTTTCAGCTTTTAATAATGCTGTGATACATTTTTTCTTATTTTCGTCATAGAACAATTTAGGTTTTTTTTTTTTTCAAAAAGTATCTTACAATTAATTAGAAAGAATATATTACATTGAGTATATATAGGTAATTGCTAGAGCAATATTTACGGTGCCAAATCTAGTAAATGGTAAAATGTTAAAACGCAATCCTTAGATGCAAAACAAATAGATAATCTGCTGTACTCATCAACTTAGATAATAATTATTATCTGACCATATTAAAAACTTAAAATATCAAAGTTCTTAAAATATTAAACAACACAAAGATGTGTTCACTTTATGAAGTGTCGTTGATTATTCTTGACTTTTTGACCGACTTCAAAAAAGAAGACTGAGAAAAGTTATCTATCCATGGTCAACTAATTATGGTTTTCGAAGATACCTCATGGAACTCCTAATGAATGAACAGCCCATGTACTTAGAGGTATTTACTGTGAAAGGGAAGATAAACACATTGCTTGTTAATTTACGTAATATTATACATAATATTCATGGATTTGGATGATAGGAAGTAGGTATGTACTAAAAAGTGAAAAATAAAAACGTTTTCACAAAAAATATACTTAACCGCTCTCCAAAACTACAAGTGAACCTACAATATTTATAATTAATATACGTCCGAAATTATGTATTCTACAATTGAATGGATTGGCAACAATTAGGATATATTATTACAACATACATTAAGTCAAAAGTGTAGTAATTTGATAACAATATGTACACGCATAATAAGTATATTTTAAGTATCGTTTTTCGTATTGTATCGTTAACGTTCATGTTAAATATATTTATGTCTAAAAACTACGAAAAACCTTTTAGTTTTACTACAATATTTATTGTCATGCAATAATATCTATATTCAAGTAAAAGTGTTTCTATACTATTCATAAACGTAAATACCTATATTATTATCTTCGGAATAATCCAGCTTCTGTTCTTTGTGTGTCGTCTGTACGCTTACACGTGCCAGTTCAGTTCTATGTGTGCAATGCAGTAGTCGATGCCAGTGTGCAGTTGTACTTATCTATGCATTTGCTTATGCAGTGAACGCAATGAAAACATTATATTGCATCCGTTTTATTATCAGAGCTCGAGAAGGAAACGATTGCATTAGATAAGTAAAATAAAAATGTGCAAAGGTAGTCAAGATTTATGATTTTTAAACTGAAAACTAAATTAAAAATGGCTTGCTGCAAATACAACATCAATTTACTGAATATTGCAATGAAATATTATACTCTTTCAGAGGGGAACAGTGATTGAAAAAAAAAAAATTTTATGTTACGAATTTAAGGCTATACAGCCTTTTAATCGTAATTTTACATTTTTTTCGTTGAATGCACGATATACATCTAGAAAGTGTTGTCAATAAACATCTTATTATTAAAATAGTGCATAATATCAGCACAAACATATTAAAAGTACTTATCTAAAATATTACTATGATTGTCGTTTCATATTTTTTGGGGGATAACTAGACGTATAGTCAAAATTACTGGTTTGCCGTTAGCTAAATAAAACTACCTACAACCAACCAGTCAAGAAAATATATTAAGTTGGCTGCGTTCGTTCTTGTTTCAAGTCTGTAAACAACTCTACGTTAAACAAAGTTATATTATATACCACCGGAATAGAGTTGAAGTTGGAACATAGTAGATGCTTATAAAAACATGCCGGCACAAAATGCCGGTTTGTTATTGCGCTGTCTCTTTCCACCGCGAAACGCTGCGAGATGATGATATTGATTTGTTTTCATTGCATCTCTTTTTTGCCTATGAGCAACATACTAAGTCTGTTTCATCCGCTTGACCTTCCTTGTTTACAGGCACACACACACACGCATATGCTTAACAGTGCCAGATAAGTTGTTTTCGCGTCATCTCCTTCTAGCTCTAGGAACGAAGCGAACAAGGAAGACGCCATTTAACGAGATATGTTGCGTTACTGGCTGCGTGTTGCCGGCCGGTTCTTTTATGCGGAGTTTGTGAGTGGAGTGTGTGCGTCCAATGCCGGGTACCTACTTATAAATATGATAATGTAGGCCAGTACCTACTGATGAGCGGCTTTGTACTCCTACAGTTTGAAATGAATTTGGCAAAAATTAGATTATACTATGTAATTTGAATAAAATTTGAGGAATGTAAATATCATAATGTATTTAACTGAATAATTATAAGGTTTCTATACCTACTACATATCTGCGTACCTATCGTATCTCAATCATACCTTTTGTATTTTTTTGAGTTAGCGAGAAACGAGGGCGGATGAAGTGGAGTTATCACGTGGCTAGGCTTGGTGGCTGGCTGTTTCAAAACATGCTTTGTTGCCTAGTTGCTTGTTTACAAATAAAAGCGTCTCGGAATCATATTGTTTAAAAAGTGAATTGAAAACGCCGTTTCCGTAAGCCATTTCCGTATACAGTAAGATAAGAACTTGTACCTCACTTTTTGGCTCAATATCTTCTTTAATATTTTAAATTATTTTAATACAATTAATACATTAATTATTTCTGCCCTAAATTGATTGACTTGCAAACTAATTAAGCTATTGTGAGTTGTTGATGTGAAATACGCATTATAAGTAGTCTCACAAAAAAATAACATGAGATGGCACGATGTCATTGCACGAGCGAGAAGGCGCACGCGGCCTGCACCCCATAAAGCCAAGAGACAACCAGGAGCACGCCAGGTCACTGAACTACAGATGGTTTTACCCTTACGGTTCGACAAAACGGTATGAACGTCAATGTGATATTTGACCCCCCCCCCAGTGAGCCTATTTCGTTACACTTACTTGATACTCTAAGGTAAACTTTAAATTATTTAAAATAACAGTTATTAATACAGTTTTAATAAATATCCACTAATAAAATGATCATTATTTGTAAAACTCAATTAAAAGTATGTTTTTTGTTTTTCAAAATATTATTAGATTTAAATATGTTATATTTCAATTTAAAAAAACGTGATTGAAAAATAAACGAAGGTTTGATAAAGCTACGTGCTACAGGTGGCGATGGCGTTGCGGATGCATTGAACTCTGGTCCAAAACATTCCCCTCGGTGGGCACGAGCACCCCCGCCGGCGCGACGGGTGCGGGCGGTACACCCTCATCATTTCATGCTTTTCACTCGGCCTACCTACGCCGACACACACACGTTCCAGAATGTGGACACAGAACACATGAAAAACGCCTAGTGGCAAGAAACTAAGCAGCGTTCGTTCGCCTCATCTCATTGTGTGAGAGAATAGGCGAGTTGCATCGACTATTGTTTGCTGCTTAATTTAAAGATAGTTTATTTATTTAGCAGTTGACTACCTATTTTAACTTTTACTTGGTTAACTTATATTAATTTTAACTATTTTTCACAATAAAATCGTTAGAATCACAAAGACTACTTACTACACGTGACCAGTTTAATGGTCAAAGGTTGCAAACGTCACTGGCTAGTCGCGTGTGCCGGTTGTGTGATGTTCGTCGAATCGTCATCCTGATATCCAATTATTTATGCCAAGAAATTAGGTCGTAGTTTTTGTTATAAAATAACTTTTTTTCTATTTTCTCAAGTTTGGTTGATTTCCTGATAATTATTTAGCATGTTTAATTCTGTTCATGAGCGACTGACGCATCTACATCATAATCATAATATATTATAAAGCTCTTAGATGGTGGTGGAAAAGATGACGAATCAGAAGCGTGGGGCAGTCGCCAATCGGTGTAAAGCCGCGGCGTCACATCTTTGGTCACCGACCCCTACAGGCTACAGGTTCTAACTTGTGACCATTTCATTTTTTATTTCTATATAACAGGACTGGCCAGGTAAATTTTGTGCAAGCTTGTAAGTTAATGATTTTAAAGTTTTAATGCTTTATTAATGTTCTAGTAGATCCTTGGCTTGGCTTTATTATTGTTTATCAGGGTATCCTAGTGTGGGGTCTAAGGTAAATTGTATACAGAATGTAGGACCTAATATCAATAAAGAATTATCTAGGTATCTTATCTATAGGTCAATATAATTATCTACCTACCTATTTATTTATTACTTACTATAAAACTAATCAAGTATGCATAAAATTGAAAATTACGGTGTTGAAGTTTGAAATTATTGCTACGTAATAATATTATTAGCTCTTAATAAATTCGGGTAGATTATTTCACACATAGTAATTTCCCTTTTTTGTTTGGGACATAATCGGAGCCGGGCACTGTAAGTAAACTGCTTCTTATTGAAAATTATTCCAAAACACAAAATTATGCATGAGATTATGAATAGCGCCTGGTTGCCCTTTAAACTTAACTAAAAAAAATGTTCTTTTCTATCACAAATTAATAAAATATCGAGATTTTAAAACTTTAACTTTCTAAGTCAAATATTAATGTGTGTACACTTCCACAATAAATTCTCATGATGGCGAACTAAGCGATCATTCAGACATTCTACAAGTGATTTAGTTTTGCACTTTTTATACTTATTGTTGATTTACATAAAAATGCATTAGGGATATTTTCAATTTATATTAAAAGTGGTTACAAACTTACACAACAGGCAATTTATATATATACATATAAACCCTTTTGCAAAAAAAACGGGCACTTTAGATTTTTTTCTTACTTCAATGAAGAAGAACAAGAAATAGGTTTTATTAATTTGACGATGTATTGGCATGTTATTTGAAGCATCCTGGCATGATTCTTTACGTTCCAAATTTAAAATTAATAAAATAAAAATAATGATTATTGTGGATTATTCTAAAATTGCTTTACTAATGGCGCGAATTGCTGAAACGATTTTTTACTGATTACGATATTTTTAAACTTTTTGGATATTTTCTGCAAATTAAACAATTTAATCTTTCTTTTTACATTAAATACCACTTTTTGATATGAGTGATAAAGCGATAAGGGCCGGTATAATTATAGCCCTACTTGAAGAAGGTTGTTCGCAAACTTTACGTGTCTCAGCGGCTAAATGTGAGTCGTTCAACTGTCCAGAGGACTTGGCAACGGTATCAAGAGACCGGTTCGGTCAAAAGAAGACCCGGTTCGGGAAGAAAACGATGCTCAGAACCAAGAGACGACCGCTTTTTGGTGAGTCAGGCGTTGCGGAATCGTAAGGCGTCAAGTGTGGACCTGAAGAAGAGCCTTGAAGAAGTAAGAGGAGTAGAAGTTAGCTTGTGGACGGTCAGGAGGAGGCTTTTGGCTGCCAATATCAGGAGTTACCGCCCAGCTCGGGGCCCTAAATTACTCCGTGAGCACCGTGTTGCTCGACTTCAGTTTGCTCGGAACTGTGCTTCATGGACTCTGGGGACTGGAATAAAGGATTTTTTTTTTATGAAGCTAGAATCTCTTTGTGTGGAGAGGACCGACGCCGGCGAGTGCTGCGAAGACCACGGGAACGCTATGCGGAAGTGTGTTTCGAAGAAATCACTCCTTATGGCGGAGGCTCCGTTATGTTTTGGGCAGCAATTAATTCGACGGAGCGTACGGAGTTAGTTTTCATAGAAAATGGAACATTAAATGCACACCGGTACATAATGGAAGTCCTAATTCCATATGCACAACCCACATTGACTGCACTTGGGGAAGATTCCATTTTTATGGACGACAATGCTTGCCCGCACCGTTCTGGCGACGTGGAAGCGTACATGCAAGAAGTTGGGATCCGTCGTTTAGATTGGCCAGCTCGAAGTCCTGACCTCAATCCAATTGAGCATGTCTGGGATGTTCTAAAGAGACGGGTAAGATCAGTGCAACCTGCTCCACAAAACATCAGGGAGCTAAAAAGAGTCATTGCAGAAGAGTGCGAATGTATTCCTCAAAACGTTATTAAAAACATCGTGGAAAGCATGCCCAGAAGGATTCAAGCTGTGATTTTGGCAAGAGGAGGTCACACTCGTTATTAGGTTTTTACATTTGTAACTTTATTTAATTAAAAAAAGTAAAAAAATAAATCTTGTCTTATTTGCCGACCACTTCTTATTGTTTGGGCGTGTACATCGGTTTTAAAGAATCCATCGGGTTTTTTTCTTGTAATTGCCCGAATTCACTTTACGCGCATTAATTTACACGATTATAAGTATACAGACTACGTCAAAGAAATAAATTTCATTTAATTAACTCAAATCGACCTTAGAACGTAAATTTCCTTAGGTGCCCGTTTTTTTTGCAAAAGAGTGTATTAAGATTTGGCAGCAGCTCAACACTTGCAAACGACACAATTTAAGGGTATTAAAAGATTGAAACGCTCAAAGAATCTGGCGTAACAATATCAGACATCGCAATATACATTATTTTGAGGAATGAGGAGTTTGTTGAACCCACGGGACTGCTCATTATCGCGTCTGATGAACTCGTCATGCCATTGTTCTACCCGGTGATATTCGACGTTATACCTAAATATATAGTTAAGTTATTTTGTCATATTGTACATGCGTATATACATTATGCATGTCTAAGCGTTTAAGCGGGTCACTAACTGCGGATCTTAGTGTAACATTTTTATGTTAGTTAAAAAAAAATATGCTAATAACATGGATAAGCACCCTATGAATTAAACACTAAATACGATGACATCACGCCGTTTATAGCGTACCGCTATAAACGGCGTGATGTCATTACTAATTATTGAATATTGGTGATATCACGTAGACTAAATGTAGTAGTACTTAAAGAGGATTTCTGATACGTTATGGTGTGACGACGTGGAGTGAAAAGTCCTTCTAGGTTTAAAGCCCAAGTGTAAACATTTGAACTGTCAAGAACGGGCAGTGAACCGGCCGCTGTGTCATTGCCCTGCCAATGCCGGTTAAAAAAACGCATTGCCTCCGTTTATCCTCCGACGCGATGCTGCCAGACATGCGTTTTTATCATGAAAATCGTTTGCTGAATATTTGACTAATTTATTTTTTTGTACCTGCATTTATAATAATTCTGGATTATACCTAGTTAATTTCTTTTTGCAAAATATACAAAAAAGATATTTCCTTATATTTTTATTAATGATTGAAAAATGAAATGATGCTAATTTGCAAACTAATTAATTATCTGGCAATTACATACACTCCTCGATACCACCCACATAAATGTCGTGTTGCACGCAAAATGGTAACTGTAGCACGTCCTTTGTTCATTTAAATTGTGCAAGGTAGTAGAAATAATTGCCCAATGTGGTCACATCCATAATGGCTGTAACCGAAGCTGGTGTTGGTGTACCCGTCGGATACTGACTGGTCAATGTCTTAAACAGTGTTTTTGACCGCGCCAAGGTCGTCAGGATAGGGTACATGAACTTTATGGCGCAATAAAACCCGCATGTTCGAAAACTTTCGCTGCAAAGTAACATTTTGATGGTTGTAATGAGGACTTCGTGACGAAATTTTGCACAAAAGATAAAATAACCTAGTGATATGCGCAGGGTTATTAGAACGAGGGAGTTGTGTGGTGTCAGGGCGATGACCTGCAGAGCGAGACGGAACGACAACAACACTGAAGTTCGTGCAGTGGACGCCGGTGTACGGTGTTTGAGACATTGTTTAATTTTGAATCATATTTCTTTTAAAATTTTAAATTGAGAACAGTACCTATTACGTAAATAAGCACACAATAGCTTTGTTGCTGTGTTTGTTTATTTTTATCTCGTAAACCCATTAAATACACTCATAATATTATTATGAGAGATGTTAGTTTAGAACTATATGCCTAAGAGTTTTTCAAATTATTTATTATATTTTATAGTCAAACTGTGTCACTAAAACTTAATGCTCCCAAGCGTAGTTACAATTAGGTCACTCGTAGATGGATGGTTATAACCTATTTTCGCTATTATTTCACAACACTATCTTTCAGAGTACGGATATGTAGTTAAACAGGCTCGGTACTATAGCAACTGTTCCAGTTATAAATACGATCAATAATTTATCGAACGTGTTCCCTGAACTGCTATATCTACTTATGCATCGATCGACAATTACAAAACGCTTTGAAACGTTTCTTTTTTTGTAGTCCAAGTTAATCACGAAACTAATGATTTTTATAGTTTTTTATATTTTGAAATAGCAAACTTATAGTCAAAAATACAATTAAAAATGCTACGTATGCCATTACAGCTGTGAACTACATATAAATAAAACCAAGAGAACAAATACATTTTCGTCACCGGACCGCCTTATATTCGTGACCTACATTGATACCGTAATCGAAAACTACGCGCTCCATATTTGTACTTTATTTATAGTTCAATAATTGCCAAATTGTATTTTAACGAATGAGTCTACATCTCAGTTTTACAATATAAACATAAGGTATCTACGCAATCTATGTGGTCTAATGTGACGATGTGAGTAGGTGACGTAATAGCGAACAATGTTAACTGCGTGCAGTAGACTGATATAAAGCCGTGATAGCGTTAGTAACGCTTGGAGCGTGAATGTTCTGTTATCGACTGTTATATCACAGTGCTGTTACCTAATGTGTTTTGAATTAACGCGTAATTGGTTGACAAAGTGACACGTGTGACAGGCGGCAAAAGGCGAATGCGTGCGCGTTTCGGCTTGGTCCTTTAGGCCACTTGGGCGAATGAGGGTAGGCATCATCCTTATTTTTTCTCTAGACACACATTTCAACTATAAAATGATTGTAATTATAAATTGTGTCAAAAGCAAGCGTAACAGGAGAAATATACACCTAATACAGTCTATCGAGCATGTTGTGATCTGCGCGCTTCTAGTACCGCAATGTCTTCCGCGTTTTAAATATAGAATCTGAAGGTCGGAATATCATTCGCGTTGGTATAATAGTAGGTAGCTTTAATGCAACATAATCCTTGAAATATCACGCACATCTGTATTTTTTCGTGTTTCTAACGGAGATATACAATGCAAACTACTGAACGAGTTTTTGCACATGCAGTATGGCTTAGCAAAGACACGACGTACTCAAGGTCTAATAAAGACTAAACAAACAATTATTATGGTGTTGGTGAGGCAGCAGTCACGTTGCGCACGCGCAACGATTTTCCACTCACGTGAGTTTCGACATCCCCGTGCCATTGCCGCCAGTTAACTATCTATTGCATTATCAGGACCCTTATCGGTACTAGATATTTTAACACACAGATAGCGCACGCTTCTAAAACTTCTGTCATACTTATTATTTAAATATTGTGCTTTATTAGTTGCAATAAAGTAATACCTACATAATTCTGCAATTAATACGGTTAGTTTCGTATAATAATAACTAAAATAAATTTGTTTTCAAAATTCGATCCGATTTAAAGCTGCGATGTGTCCAATATTACTCGTAAATAAACTTGGTCTTATTCTTAATTCATTGTGTAAAACCGCTTTGTAAAATCTTTTAAGTATTTAATTTAAACTTTTCCTATGATCTTTATAGTGTATGTAGGTATTTAGGTACGGTGTCGGACGGTTTCATCTATAAGTAACTATGTACAGTGACCGTGAGCGACACGCGGAAGTTACCTCGACGCCTTTGCAGATAACGATTGGCGTATTTTATCAGCGGTACGCGATAAAGCGACCTTCATTAAAGCACGTTTCTACCGCGAGAATATCATTGTATTCCATTGTACACAGAAACGCTGTTGCTTCTTCCAAGTAACTAAAAGTAAGTAGCTATGTACCTTTCAACATAAAGTAGTTTGCTATCACTATGAAAACATTTTTTTTGTACTTTGTGTTTGACGTTTATGATAAGATTTTTGTGATAATTATCTGTACAAATAAATAAAATTGAGGTGTCTGATTGCAATGTTAAAATAGCGTCTTTTTAGTAATTGCAATGTTTACCTATAGCTATAAAAAACATTTTTTTTTTACATTTTTGTCTGTCTCCTATTCGGCTAATCTCCGAAACGTCTGAACCGATTTTGACGGGACTGTATCTGGCAGCTAACTAACGTCAAAAGAAGTAAATTAGACTACTTTTATTTTATCGTAGAAAAAGAATTAGGTTTTTGCGTAAAAAAATTAAACCCATGAAATTGAGAACAATATCAACACACAATACAATAATTGATTGAAGTGTCAATTTTACTGGCAAGTGTTCTTTGTTAGGTTAGGTTTCTATTGGCATCAAAAATAATGTAGGGCCTGCACCAAACAAAATCGCAGACGATACAGGCAAAAGTAAAAATCTTAAATCATCGATTGGTAATACAAGTTTAAGTTAATCAATCAGATAGCAGTCGTGTTATATAGCTATAGGCATAAATAAAAATATGATATGATAAGCTACGAGGAGTATTCGTTTAGTAGCTCTATGTTCAAACAATCTTTGTTTATAAATTATACCGATAATACCATTGTTCAAAAGATGAACAGCTCGCATAGTTTGTGAAAATACTCAGAAACAAAATGTAAGTATAAAATTGAAGAATACTTTATAAATAAATAGGAGCAAACGCAAGCGATACATACATTAAAATTCGTTCAAATTAAAACTCATTAGGTACCTAATCATTTCAGTTATAGGTTACCCTATTTAAAACAAAAGCATTAACCGTGCAGCTGTAGAAACTTGTTCGGTGTTTATTGATCTCATACCGCTATAGCGATTTATTGTGCATCCGAGGTCGCACGTGTATCGACAATAATGAAACTCGTGCAAATTTAAGTGTTGCATGCATGCACTCCAATATCTCGATTTTCCTTATCGCTACTGTGACTATAGTAATTTTTATGCGGCAACTCTACACAGTAGGGGCCAGGTAGTGATATTTCCGTATGATCATGGCAACAAAGTTACAAGGTTTCTAGATAAATAAAATATACATTTACAGAAAAGAACCAGTTGCATCGTCTGATCGACCCTATTTAGGAAAATCGTTCGAATGGGGAGTGTTGTCGATTATACAAGTGATCGCACTCAAAGTGCGCATGTGCTGTGATGCAACGCGCTTATTGTTACGCTCGGAGGTGGTGACTACGTCAGCGCATCGGTAGGTGGAACGCCTCGTGTGCTGCGCAGCTAGGCACGCAGATCTACACGACAAAATGTAATCACGTGACGAATGCTGATAACATCGTGTTATCTGCTGACGCATATTTGTTTAATGTCCACTTGTCAAATTTTGTCCCGATTACATGATTATTGTACAGTCACAAGAATAATTATGCTACAATTACCTACGCAAAATTAAAAAACGATAAAGTATTTCGTTTTTTGGATGTGTGACGACACAAAGGCTATGGTAGTAAGCAGTCTACACAAAGGCTGTGGCAGTAAGCGGCTGTCGACAAATACTTAGATGGTAGCTATTGCTTTCTGATGTACCTACCTAGTTTAAAAGTGCATCATGGGAACTGGTTGCCTGGCATTAAACATTGAATAGGCTATTGTTATTTGCATCATATTGCTTTGTTCGAAATTGCCAGATATAAATTATTAGGTACTTATAAAATCAAAAGTAGATGTAAATATTTAAATTTGCATTACTGCAGAATGCTGGCAAGGCCTTGCTTCGCTCTAATAGCTGTGTCCTCCGTCAAGGTCTGCCAGCTGACGTCAGGCTCTTACGCTCGGTAACAAGATATTTTGCATCCAGTTATATTTATACTGACTATGCAGTTACGCACGTCAATTGCTAATAAAGTAATAACCGACTTAAAAGGACAATGCTTTTGTTAAAAGTAAAATGTATCCCGTAGTATTAATTTGTAATCACGCAAAATTACAAAAGCGTAGCTGTAGGAGTTGCTTTTCAGGTAGAGGCGATGGCTCACAGTGGGCAGCGGCCGGGCAGACGTAAGTGGTGCGCAGGAACAGGTTCCGCACGGATCACATGTGGGCAGGTCGGTGAACTCAGAGACGATAATCCGAGGAGTACTGACACCCGCCGCTCTGCTATTGCCGCTTCCCACTATGTTCATATTTAGGCCTCAAGATAAAAAGTACTTTACGGTATGCAATGCGTCTTTACGGTTGCGTAACTACATAGTGTAAATCCGATTAATGATTTTATTTAAATTATTTTTATGGGTCTTTGATACTCTGTCGCAAATCGGTGCTAAATAATAGAACAGTTGGCAACGGAGCTTATGAGTGATAATTCAGCACGGCGACACAACGTCTGGGGCTTGCCATTGTTCTGCTGCACCAATAATAGCCTGTTAGCAACGGCCAGCGTTTGCGTAGGCGCCTGCTGCATGGTTCGATAGGTAATGATTTAGCAATGCACTCTTCAGTTTAACACATCAGACTGCAATAATCATGCTTGGCAAAGTTGATTTTAACATTGTAATACTTTATTTAATTTTAATCAACTAGGTTTGACCCGTTTTGAATTCCTGTTGTCAAATTTTGACTTAAGTGATTTTCTCGTAAAAGTAAATTACCAAAACCGAGTTTTTGGATTTAAAGATATTATAATCGCTAGTTTGCGGAATCTTCCATTGGATTAAGAACAATAAGTGATGAATAGTAAGTATTGTTGTTATCACAGCGAGTAAATAACCGTTACGTAATTGAACTGAAAATATGTAATAGTAGAACGAGCGCGGCGAGTCTCCGGTCCGCCCACCACAAGCATTTGGCCGCCAAACAATATGTACACAAGGTTATAAACAGAGCGTGGGCCTGTAACGCAAGCCAATACAATGCCCAACACCTATTGTACGTTCGTTTGCTATTTTATCTATTATCTGTGACGATGACTAAAGTCAGTTGACAAGACATTGGAAGGTTTCGCTTTCAGGGTTTGCTCAGCCACTCACACCCTCAGAAATAGTCATATCTGAACATTTTAAGATTTCTGTAGATATTGTTTTGATTATGTTTACAACGCCGACCTTGGACCTCGAGTTAATCATTAAAATAATGCTATTTATAACGTAAATATTGAGTGCCTATTAGTGAGTATAGAGATAACTCTGCAAATCAATCAATCAATCAATTTGCAGTCCATTCAGTCAATTCAGTACTTAATTCGATTAGATTGTTGAGATATAAAAAAAGCCTATATAAAATATTTATATACAGCCGCATCTTATTAATTGGGAAGTCGACCCAAGCCTATTTGCAAAAAAAAGATATGCATAATATACCAAATGTAGATTTCATACGGGGTATAAAAAGACACATCACATACCCGTTACCTACGCATACAGCCTATCAAAATAGTATTATTAATCAATAATAATACTATTTTTTTCATACAGCCTATCTTTGAGCAATAGTAGATTATTAACCAAGGGGATAAAGCAGTGTCTTCTGTCGCGGGTGACGATTTAAATCGCGAGCGTACCGAAGGACTCGAGGTTTACTCCCGAGCGTAGTGAGGGTGTTAAAAACTTAAATCACGAGCGAAGCGAGGGATTTAAGGCGAGTCCTGAGTGTAGCGAGGGATTTAAGTTCACCCAAGACTAAGACAGCTTTATCACCGAGGAAAATACTCTACTTTTCGTACCATTTGCGAAAAAATTAACACAATAATAATATGAGATACGCATTTTAGAATATTAAGTTATTTATAAAAATAAATTAAAATAAACTTAACGTTTATGTATTTGAAGAAAACAAAAACGCGGCAAATTCCTAGACTTATATTTTTTTGTCGGAAAAGCAAACACATCAAGCTCATACGGCCTCGTCGGTTTTCGTAATTTTATTTAATAAACATAACTGCATAATAAAATGCGTTTTCGTACCACTTGCTCAAAAAAGTGACATTCTATGCCACAAAAAGCGAACATAACAATAGTCATTATTAATCTGTCAAAAACAGGGAAAGAAAATTGTACTGAATTTCATTTATCCTCTAGGGAGAGAATGTGATTTAAATTTGGAATACTTACCGAAATTTATACTGCACTACATCTGTGTTTACACCATTGAGTTCGTATATAAAGCATTATACATCTTTTTGAAAAAGGAATACGCATTTATTGTGCAGTTATGATTATTAAATAAAATTACGAAAACCGACGAGGCCGTATGAGCTTGATGCGTTTGCTTTTCCGACAAAAAAATATTAGTCTCGGAATTTGCCGCGTTTTTGTTTTGTTCATACATAAACGTTAAGTTTATTTTAATTTATTTTTCTATATAACATAATGTTCTAAAATGCATATCTCATATTATTATTGTGTTAATTTTTTCGCAAGTGGTACGAAAAGTAGAGTATTTTCCTCGGTGATAAAGCTGTCTTAGTCTTGGGTGAACTTAAATCCCTCGCTACACTCAGGACTCGCCTTAAATCCCTCGCTTCGCTCGTGATTTAAGTTTTTAACACCCTCGCTACGCTCGGGAGTAAACCTCGAGTCCTTCGTTACGCTCGCGATTTAAATCGTCACCCGCGACAGAAGACACTGCTTTATCCCCTTGGTTAATAATCTACTAATTCCTTTTTAAAAAAGATGTATAATGCTTTATATACAAACTCAATGGTGTAAACACAGATGTAGTGCAGTATAAATTTCGGTAAGTATTCCAAATTTAAATCACATTCTCTCCCTAGAGGATGAATGAAATTCAGTACAATTTTCTTTCCCTGTTTTAACAGATTAAAAATTACTATTGTTATGTTCGCTTTTTGTGGCATAGAATGTCACTTTTTTGAGCAAGTGGAACGAAAAAATTATTATTGGCCGAAAACGACTTATTTTTGGTTAAAAAAATCACTGTTTATGGTAGGTACCATGGAATGTAATGCACGCAAATTATTATTGTGCTAATGGGTGCAAAAAACAGTACAGGGATCGTGAGAGTATTTAAAGTTTGGTTAGAATATTTAAAACGTGATTTCGTAAAAAAAAATGTTTCAGAAGGTTTCGCAACAAAAAAAATATAGGAATGGTTAAAAGAATAGGTATGTAACCGGTGCCTTTAATTTTTTTTTACATCCCATATAATGTGAGCTGTCTTCTAGACGGTTAAAAGTGAAAGACTGATGAAGTATTTCAAAAATACCTATTCATCTTTTATCAGTATCAAACCCAATATCTCAATTTTGAGAACTGCTAAGACCGAAGCTTGTTTACGGAAAGGTTCAACCGTATTACACAAGCCTTCACAGTGACAGCAAGACCCTTGATCAAATAACTTACTTGAAAACGAAGACAACTTAGGTAGACAACAATGCGATAATAAAAATGGATCCATCCTACGGGGCTCTAGAAATAAATTAACTAATATTGCTAATTTCCCAAAAAAAAAACTCCGGGTTCGTAAGAGGTGTAGCTAGGGCTGATTATTATGATGTTAGTGGAATAGAGGAAAACTAAACAGAATTGTTTGGAGGCAGCTTAGTACCTACCTACATCAAATTATTTTAAATCCTAACAGTTATCTAAAACAAAGTGTACAACAAAAGCAGCTTAAGTGGTCATCACTAGGAACCTACACTCTAGCTAGCCGTTGGATAAATTAATCTAAACCAAAAGAAAGCTAAATCGTTTAAATTCTGATCTTTTCAATATCTATTACGAGTACACTACCAGAAAATTCCTGAATGTTTGAGAAAGTGCATTACTTAGGTAACCAGAAACTCATACCTAATTATAACAGTACTACAGTTCAGTGATGGGCAAAAAGTAATTAAGTAGATTAATAATAATAATTACAAATTACAGTTAGGTACATTATAATTAGTAATTAATATACTTTGTAACAGATTACTTTAAGTAACTAATTGCAATGAGTACCTACTTGAGTAATGAGTAACTAATAAAAGATTTAAAACTATATAATGATTGACAGAAAATTATTATTTTTTTAAATTGTGTTTCATTTTCGTATTTCTCAGAAATGTGTACTTAATTACTTTTTATCAGATTACTAGGTAATCTGTTATAATGTAATTAGATTACATTTTAATCAAATTATTATGTAATTCAATTATTAATTAGATTACCTACTTATGTAACTAGTTACGCCCATCACTGCTACAGTTACAAAAGATAGAATAAGATGACTATAGATTAAGTAGTTACAACTGCCTTCTAGTTCTGACCCATAATGTGTATATTAATGTCTTCAAATTACTCTTTAATTGACAATCATTTACCTTTTCATTGAGTCATACATTTGCAAAAACACTTTTTCTACTATGTCACGTAGGGCTGCGTAAATATTGAGGAATCAACGAAAATGGCTAGAGAACAAAGATCCTCGTTCAACCATCCCCGTAACATTTTCAGTGTCACTGAGCGTAGTTTAATAATAGGCAGTAACAAGAATCGTCATAACTACCGGCAATAAAGTATTGGCTGCGGTCGTAGTCACTCACGCAGTCATAAACATTTATGTCAATTTTACAATGGTGTTGCATAAGTGCGGCCACAGAACGCTGCGCCGCGCCTTGACATTGTACGACACAGTGAACCGCGCACGTGGATCGTAAATTATATTATATGCACAATGTGTGTTGCAGTCTCTTTATTTTATCCAATAAACGATAACGCACTGTAGTGATTGCTATATCAAATAAAGCATTAGCCATTATTTCAATTTTCAAACCGTGAAAATCTGCTACTAGTCGTAGAAAACTTTACTAGTTATAAAAACATCTTGTTTCTTCTTATTTTGTACTCATAATTCAATGTTTCATTACTTCTTTAAAAATCGAACTAGCTCTGTACCTACTTAATTATTGCACCTGTAGTAGATTTTTTCCTAGGAACTAGCAATGACTTGATAATTTCTTTGTCATAACTTGTTGCAATGTTACGAGATGCAATAATAATTATATTTTGGTAGGGAAACATTACTTTAAAATATCAAAGTAAATCTAGTGTACTTTGTAAGGTATTGTTTCTGTTCAGTAAATGAATAATACTTTAGTTAACTATGTGCGCACGAACAGCAGGTAATACCTTTTATTGATCCAACACGTGTCACAAATGTACCTATTGTCAGCATAGATATCTATACCTAAAACAAAGTGCATTTAAACGTGTCAGTGACTTCTTATCTAACGCATGACTTTGGAATATTAATACCTAGTTGATTGTTATTTTAATGAGGTTTATTATCAAGTTACAAAGTAAACTCCTCATTTAAGTATCAGTGATAAAGTAGCTGAGAGTTTGTAATATTCAGGTGGGTAGTTTTCCCTTTTGCAATAACAAAAGAGATAACTGATGTTCCTATCCTAAGTCATAGTGAATTATGTTACGCAACTGTTCTCAACCGGATATCCTTTACTTAACATATTACAACGCATTTACTAGTGACATAACGCCGTTTACTTAGGATGCAGGTACCTGCAAGTAACAAATAGCCGTTAGGTGAAAGCAGCTGTAGTAGTCTTACTTGCCGTCCAGAACTGAATGTCCATAACAAGTAAAAAGAAATATGTATAGGTATATCTAACGACTTCCTGATGTACTCGTAACAATAAAATGTCAACGAGCAAGTGAACCTTGAAGTGCATCTGTACAGATTGACTCAGTGCTTAGTGGATTATGCGTCACAAAGGATTTTATAAAATGTCTTTGTCGTCGTGCGCAATACACTACTTAAATCTAATATAGAATTTGATGTTTCGCTGCAAATAAAGATTTCTTAAACAAAAGTCAATTCAACAAAAGTGTTGACTTTTGTTTAAGAAATTTTTTGGTTTGTACTACGACTACAAGAGTGACCGTTGAGTCACCCCCATAGTCGTATTAGGAAATATCTATGCGACGGAGATAAGTGTGAGGTATCTCATTAAACTTCGTAATTATTTCTTTGCAGTTGAAGCTGCGTAAAGCCATAGTAACAATTTAGCATGTGTTTAACTTTATACCTATAGAATTATTTGCCTGAACAAAGCTTTGAGGTTTTCATTATCAGAGGTACATAATAAATGTGCTGAATATAAATAAGTACCTAGAGAATTTTTTTTTTTACCACATTTTTTATTTCTGTGTTTCTAAATATTTTTCGACTTCTGCTTTTGGCTACACCTAAATTAGGTATAGCCTAAAAATCTTGTTGTCATCACTCATCAGGAAATCCAGAGTGGTATTAAATATATCTTCTTTATCCGTAGTCTTCATAATATGAAAGCGACTACGAAGTGTGTCACGGTCTAATTGAAGTCTTACTGGTGACTGGGCACGTTCCACACGACATATCTATATAATTTAGTCTTTGGACCGCTAACGTCTGATTTAAGCTTTAATATTGTGCAAATATGGGTAACGGTAAAACAATTTTTAAAATAATTAAACTAGCTTTGATAATGTTGATTAATTACACAATAAGTTAAGGGCTGTTTTCACTTTTCAGTCTTCATCGGTTGGTAAAAATTTCAACTGCAAAAAGCTTCGTAAAAAGATGGAAACAAAATGACGTAAGTAATTGAATGAATAGTTGAAATCAGAAGTTTTAGATTCTAGTCTATGATTAATTGGATATAAGTAAATAAGCAATCTTAGTTCTAGTGTAGGAAAACGGTTTTGAAAATGGGATCGTATGACTTACCCTTTTCTTACGCGGGTGGATCTCTTCATAGTCCATAGCAATGCCTTCGTCGCTGAAAGAAGACGATACTGGTGGGGGTGAAGGCGTCCCGGAGCGCCATGATGAGCCTGAGCTGCTGCTCGCTCCTGGAGACACTGACGATCGACCACCCCATGCGCCTGCCACAAAAAAAAACAAAATTTATTATGTAGTTCTTCATTTTATTATTTTAAAGCGTTATGTGTTGAAGCCGATTGCGATTGAAACAAATTTCCGAGTGCTCTTTGAGGTCTCCGGGACATAGCCATGCAGTTGGTCGATTCTTCACGTAACGAAAGACTGGCCTATATTTCAACCAAAGAATCGGCATTTTTATTCAACATGCTAATGCTACCAGCCTTTTGGCACCTTTTCCCTTTGACAATTTTTTTATGTCCTGCAAGCTTTTCCCCTACCTACATATTATCATAGACTTTCGGTTAGCTTGTATTATGTAGGTAGGTATATTTTTCAGTGTTTTTCAATAGTCTGTTCTCATATTTTTATACTATCTGTCATTAATCAAACTAAGTAATAGTCACATTATTTTCGTATTTTTTATCGAAAGTAGCCTTACAATTTAATATTTGAATTACAAATTACAATGCGTAAAGCTTGATAAAATAAAATGTAATACATTGCGAAACGGAACTTTGGTCAGAAACTTTCACTCACTAGAACGGCTATTTTCTCGCGGCATACATGCGCTGGCGCATGAGAACAGACGCTGTTCTCTAGAGCTATCGTTAAATTTTATGGATGGTGTGAATAGTCTTGATTCTCAGCAATAGTGTTGCGTAAGTTGTCCCGAAAGGCGTTTTACTGCAATTTGGATGTGTGATTTAAATCTTAATTGTTATAAACGTAATTAAACGACGTAAATTATGCTGTTGCAAATACCAAGAGACCGCATTAGTACTTGATTTTTTTTGTTTATTGAAGTTCTTCTGTTCTGTTTGAACAGTTCGCTTTAATGACGCTATGCATAGTTAGAAACTATAATAATTGCCAGAATCTATCTCAGACATGCCTATCTGCTATACCTACTTTGCTGCAAATAAGCTCGTTGAACAAGAGCACATTTGGTTGAAGCTCATCAAGAGAACGCTGTTACACCAAATACCTGTCTAGACTGTGTCTAGACTTCTGTCTAGACGCTATCCACGTCTTGCAGATTTTATCCAGAATACAACCGCTCCCTTAACAGTCAAAGTATCTACCTATTATTAAAATGAATAATTTTCATAATCAACTTTAGCTAATCTCTTATTAAATGAAACTAAAGAAATATAGTGGTTCAGTTATAAGCTGTACGTGTACATTGAGAGAATATTGTATATTAATATGATAAAATAAAATTCGTTACATTGAAAAGCAATAGTAAAACGTACGGTCATCTCTAGGTAACTATACTAGTGAAGCCGTTATCCGTACATCATAAACTCAAGCGTGACGTAACAGTAGAATGACGTAGTAATAAATGTGAGAACTGACGGACTACCAGTGCTGGAGATCAGCGTTGTCGAAGATTCATAGGTTATGGCGTTTGTGCGCCGCTGTGTCCAAGTTGTGCCATGGGGTGTAGTCGTGACGTGCGACTTACTGGGGCGCGGCGAATTAGGAGAACAGCTGAGCGACATGAGCACGAGGGCCGCATTGCACTCGCTCATCTGGTCGTCGCGCTCGCCATAGCCCAGGTCGCAGGAGCTGCTGGGCCCACGCTTGCGTGACCTATAACAATGTATATTATATATAAAATTACAACACTTGCTGTTTACTAAGAAAAAGTACATTTTACACTGAGCTTATCTGTAAATAAAAGTTAAACTGTCACGATCAGATCGGAAATAACAAACAGTAGTTGTAGTAGGTACCCACATAATGAGAATACTAAAAAAAAAATGCTAAGAGCGAGTCCGACACGTGCACCTTCGAAGGTCAATTTTCATTCCATGGAACCCCATAACTAAGTTTGTATTTAAAAAACTATGCTAGTTATAGACATTGTAATATTTTTCGTGTAGGTACCTAATATTTACATGAACTTCCATCGACTCTATTTCACTTCACAAACTTCAGAAGTACCTAAAGGTATTCTTGTGGACATTTGTGATCCGAAGTTTAAAACTATTTCACAATAATAAATAATACCTTATATAAAATACTAGCTATCCGCCGCGGTTACACCCGCGTCTTTGGTTACTGCTCCGCTCCCGTAGGTCGTAGCGTGATGGTATATAGCCTATAGCCTTCCTCGATAACTAATCTATCTAACACTGAAATAATTTCACTGAAATTTCAAATCGGACCAGTAGTTCCAGAGATTAGCGCGTTCAAACAAACAAACAAACAAACACTGCAGCTTTATAATATTAGTATAGATGATACCAGCCTATTATTGTCCCCCTGCAGGGCAAAGGCCTCTTCTCAGACAAAGAAGGCAGGAGTATTGATCACGCTTGCTCAAGGCGGATTGGCCATTTCAGACTTATATTAATTGTAAGTCCAGGGGGCCTACCACAACCTCTTAAAACAATATTATTTTAATATTACTTTGCATTCCGCTCTGTTAGATTTTCAACGCTCGGATCAGCGCCTAGAGTTGAAAATACAACAACAGAAATTACAAAGTAATATTAAAATAATAATGTTTTAAGAGGTTGTGGTAGGCCCCCTGGTGTCCTCACGATGTTTTCCTTCACCGATGTCAGTGACGTCCAAGATAAACTTAGAAAGTAGATACCTACATAAGAAGTAGAAAAAGTCACAAGCCTTTAAAATTTCATCCCGATTTTGGCTCCTATTGCAATGAAAATATTTTTTTTTTGCTTATAAGGACCGATTTTATTTAACACGTCAGTAACTGTAGGTATAATTAGTAGTTTCTGGAAAAAGTAGCCGTGACAGACGGACAGACAACGTTGCCTATAATACGAAACTGTAAAGCTTTCCTGGAGGCAGGGAAACAGCAAGTAGGTATAGATGTGGAATGTTTTGCTAATTAAACTGTACCTAAAGCTGTAACTTTAGTATTCCTTGGAAATCTTGTAAAGATTTATTAACCCCAAATGATTCTCAAGCATAACCGAAAAAGTTCATGTCATTGAACAATCAACAAGTCTAGACTAGATTATTGAACTTAGCAATGCCAGTGCTGGAATAGCGAGGTCGAGGGGATGCGTGGGGTGGGTGCCTTTGTTGCGCAACCGGCGGCGACCCACAAACGATAGACATTTGGACAAGTCGCATAAGGACGAAGGCTTTTTGCGGAGACCGATCACCCTGCGCCACCTTCACAAGTTGCACATCGTTCGGTCGTTCAACTCGACTAGTTCAGCGACTGAACTGAATGCCCGGGCCCAACAACCTCTGCTGTCTACATCGCAACTTGTTAAATATATTAGTACGGCTACATCTTATTCAATTTTTAAGTAAATAACATGGCACTTATAAATAGGTACCTACATAATTAAGTATTACTCTAATCATTCATGACTTAGAAATGCGTAACGTTCAATATTAAAACATTGTCCAGGATAAAAGGAAATCAAAATGTCGACGAATAAATTAATAATATTTGTTTTTACGTAGATATCTATTTAATTGAGAAAAAATTTACTCGTATGTTATTTACCTAATAAATTGCACTAAAAGCGGTATTCCTGAAAGTCGGCTAGGTGATAGTTCGTAATAATTTCAGGTATAGTATGTATCAAGAATACATTTTGTAAATTAAGTCTTCGTTCGAATTAATGTGATACAGCATCGGTTACTTTAAAAAGTTTTAGAAAAAATGATCCTTGGTTGAACCTGAGTTCATTTCGGGAGGCTATCGTCCTTGACGGGGCAGGCCACCCCGACAGGCTGCGTTCACTCAAGATCAGCGACCGGCCGGAGGTAGGCGGCGCGCGCATCTGGCTACCTACCCCTTAGATTTGACAACCCAATTACTGTAAACTCTACTAAAATAACATTAGAGTAATTTATTAAAAACGTCCCTTTATATTAATAATCTTGGCATGTAATGTTGTGATTGATTTTGTACATTTAACCGTGACCTTATTTTTATTTTTAAGATGAAAATGTTACTCAGTAGTAGAAATATTTATTACATATGCTTGTGTCAGCCGACCTAAGAGCGCACCCTAGAAACAAGGTGTAATAACCTATTGCCACAACGACCTTCCACCAGGTTCGTTATCCGATTCAAAACAGATAGGTAATACATTTTCGTAAGGGTGTACTGTAGGTCACTTTAACATTCGTCAAAATTTTGTTGAACAGTTCAATGTATCTGCGGGTAATTGCGTCTACAAAAAATAAATGGCACAAATAGAAGCCCCATGAATAGTTATAGTTTGCAAGGTGAAATCGTTTGTAATGTATAAAGCGGCTAGGTTAACTGACGGGCAACGGGGTCGTTATCGCCCTGAGACGTCGACCGACAGCTACGGAGGTGACATTGTTTTTTTATTCGCGATAATGGGGATGCTTGCCGGCCGGCGGCGCGTTGTTATATCGTAAGCTATCAAAGCTGTGATGTGGTTTCCGGTAATGACGCAACCAAATGGTATATTGCGAATGCTACGTATACGACGTACGGCACCGAGATTAGTCATGACGAATTGATAAATTTTGTGTTATCATCAGCTTGTGGTTGCAATTTCTCTATAATATGGATGGTGTCACAATGGTATGACGTCAAGAGAGGTGTTTGAAGACTCTGTAGCTCGGTCCAGTGTTTAACGCGTCATAATTAAAAAAATTGTATTAGTTAGCCATGGTCACCGGGCGAACTGTACGCGGCGTCGCCGTCGGCGGCAGCTGTGCACACACTCGATCCACGCCGCGCCGCGATACCGCATGCCGTACTGGCCGTAGGTACCGTACTACACACGTAACATTGAGAACGACCTTGCCGCTGTTGCTGGCTATAACCGTCCTACTGGTTTAGCATTGATAGCTAAAAATTTATGCGATATGATGAAAATCTTCTTATGTCATAATAAAAATTACGATAATCTAATGCAGATTCAATATTTATCAAAATATAGTCCACCCTCAGCATCATTTTACAACCCATACCTACTACCATTGAATGTTTTAAATTCTCAAGAACTAGCTAAGTTAACTATGTAGAATCTAATAAGCGATTTCACTTTGTGTGTGCGTTATATTTTTTGTAACGAAGCACGTGAACATACGATACGCATGATGTGTTCCACTGACACCTACGCACTTCGCGACTGGTACACATTCCTGAGACTACGAAGCTAGGTAAATCGATTTAATATTTCGTATAACTGCAAGCATGATGTATTGTACAATAAATATCAAACTAATAGTAATCTATTTAAGTACCTACCTAGTAATTTTGCAGTAACTACCTCATAGTTTTCACCTGCCATTTACGAGGTTTAACACGATATTTAAAATGTTATATTGATAAAATTACGTACCAACTACCAATGTTTATACTTACTTACTTCTATTTGAATACATTCACACTGCCATTTTGAAATAGAACTGAAACAACAATAGCTTCCTACTTGTTAACTCAATGTCATAATGATAATGATGTGCTGATTTGAAAAATAAACTGGAGACCTTCAGCTCACTCATTGTGTGAATTTCGTCAGTGTTTCATTATAGGTACGCTTGAAGCTAATGTGTTTTTTGCCATGTTGATGTAGGTCGGGCGCTCGCTTTTTTCTGTGTACAAAAAACATAGATCCGTTGTTTGATCGAGTAGCCTATTGCCAATGCCGGCGCGCAGCCAGCGTCGGGCGAGTCAGGCCGTCCGCCCCCGCCCCTTCCCTATGCCATTACCAAGGACGTAGAACAGTTATTTTTAATTTAGAAATCTTTGCAAATATAATTATTACCTACCTATTAAACCTAATCAAGTTACCATAACTATAAAACAAACCTACCTATGCTATGTCATAGTTCTTTTAGCTTTAAGTACTTGTAATTGAGTGTGCATTAAAGAACAATGCAACTTAAACAAATTCATTTTGGAGACAAAAATTTTATTGTATCTCTCGTTAGTAATCCTCAAATAATTAAATAAATATAAAAATACCTATCTTATCAAAAGACCATGCCGATGCATGAGTTACATTTAATATTTTAGATAAAAGCCTAATTATAAACTATAAAGGTTGTTTAGCGACATCTATATTTATGTTTTTTTTAAAGTTTGTCTAAGTCGTAGAATTTTAGAACTGAACCTCGGTTAAGCGTAGAGTTATTTATTAGTTTAAACCACGACTCATTATTCCGTGGATTTCGAAGAATAATCGCACTCGTGGACTGTTTTTGTCCCCGCCGAAGTGTAATAACCTGCAGGTAGGTCGCCGGAAAGTCAACCCAGAGGTGAACATTTCGGATGAGTAATCATGTTCCTTGTATATGACGTATACGGGTTTTATAGACGTCCTTTGTTCGATTTTGATGGTGCAGTGAAATTCCGGGAAGTGTTTAAAGAAAGCAGATTTGCTTCTGTCTTTGTTGTTTAGATAAAATAAACAGAGACAATAGCAATATTAATTACTTGGGTTGCATCATGCCTACTAAATACATTTTTGTAACACTTTCTCGAGTTGGTAGCGGCATAACTGCACCTGCCGAATGAGATAACGGGCCTCCTCAACACCAACGAAAGCAAACGTGTACCTATCCAACGTGAAAGTGCCGCCATCGCCCCACCACCAGTCGTCTTGCGCGCGCGCCTTCTCTTTACATGTTGCGCAAACGCATGCGGAATGTAAGTTAATGACTTCTAACTTTGTTTAAAACTTCGGCGTCGTAAGAAATACCTATAATTTATATGAAGTCAAGTATAAAACTCAGAGTAAACAGTTATAGTAGATTATTAACCAAGGGGATAAAGCAGTGTCTTCTGTCGCGGGTGACGATTTAAATCGCGAGCGTAACGAAGGACTCGAGGTTTACTCCCGAATCCTGAGTGTAGCGAGGGATTTAAGTTCACCCAAGACTAAGCTTTATCACCGAGGAAAATACTCTACTTTCCGTACCATTTGCGAAAAAATTAACACAATAATAATATGAGATATGCGTATTTCTTTTTCAAAAAGATGTATAATGCTTTACAAACTCGATGGTAAACACAGATGTAGTGCAGTATAAATTTCGGTCGGTATTCCTTTAAATCACATTCTCTCCCTAGAGTTTTTAAATTTTCTTTCCCTGTTTTTAACAGATTAAAAATGACTATTGTTATGTTCGCTTTTTGTGGCATAGAATGTCACTTTTTTGAGCAAGTGGCACGAAAAATAATTATATCCTTAATTGAGAGTACTTAAACTAGTATTTTTCTGAGTGATACAGTCATTCCTACTCATTTCATTTAGATAAATAAAATTGAAGACCATGGCTGAGCATTGAAGCGAACTAAACTGTTATACGACATTAAAATGCCAATCGTATATTCTGTGGTATTGCTGCCGATGCTTGACTGCGGATGCTGCTTTGCTATGCTTGCTGAAATAAAACAGATGCAAACAGTATACCTACATTTCATAAACAACAACCTCTTGACGTAAATATTCTTTTTGGGTCCTTGATATTTTTTCATTGGAAGCTTTACTAGTTATTTGCTTCAAGTCATTTTCGAGGCTATACCAGTTGATTAGGTTCTCCAATTAGTTGTTGCCTCGCCTCAGTGTATAGCATTCGCGGATATAGCTGTATACCTACTGTATTATTCTAGTGTGTGTCGCTCCATTTCGAAACTGGGTCACTATGTCACATGGCGGCCGCGCCAAGTAGGTACCAGCCGAATGCGACGCCATCTTTGAATTTAGTTGATTCATGTACCAACAAAATCGTTACAATTCATTGTCTAGTCGCTAGAATTTATTGTTGGACTTAAAAAAAATGCAAGCAATGACTTATATGCGCTTCATTCGAAAGGCGCGATTTTTTACGTAGGTACGTACGAAATAAACGCTACTGCCTTCGTCAGCCTCTTAACTAAAAGAAAATGAATGTTGGCAAACTTTCACTTTGCCATGGCCCGGTCTGTAATTGCGAAATTTTGTTTCACGAATTCAAATTCCATCTTTACATTACAATAAAATAGAGAGAGCACAACGTGATCTTGAATTTCATACATGTTAGCCTAATTACTGGGTATCTAGGTACCTAATACTTATTCTACATTAGATTTAACTCATTCAATCAAGTGTTATCCGGTTTTATAGTTGAAATGTTTTGCAAGCTATCTCATAACTTCTTAAAGAGTTGGATAAACAGGTTTTATAAAATCTCCACCTCAAATATCAACCGCTGGCTTTTAGTAATAATATAACTATAATAATACCGACTTCTTGATTATTTTTTTTATGGACTCTGACTAGCCTTCAACCGTTAGTATAGGTACCTACCTACTTTAGACAGTTAGAATATTCAAATGTTGTGATGATACCAGAACATTTGGATTATTTTTAAACCATTAACCAAACATTTCAATTTTATGTCATTCTTTTTGTTGGAGTTCCGTGCAGCAAACCATTGCAGAACGTACCTAGTTGAAAAACCTAGTTGGTCTTGGTACTTAAAATACGAACTCCTAATGCGACTGACATAATTATAAAATCTGAAAGCAGATCGTTCTTTTGAGCATTGGTTAGGTATTGTGAAATTTAGACTACGCTAGAGGCCTCGCCTCTCACCACGATCACGATGAAAAGTGAAACTGCGGTGTCGACGAGCGTCACGTCGCGCCAGGCATTTGATGCTGTTTTTTTCCGGTTCTACTGCAGTACAATATAATCTGCTGTCGCTGACAGCTTGGTAGGTACTGATTTTTATGAAAGTGTTGATATTTGCGAAAGATATTGGAGCGAAATCATTACGCAGATACTTCATGAAGTGTTGATGATATTATAGATCAGAAAAAAAATACTTTCAAGTGACCAGGTGAAGGTAGCGCTGTTGAAAGCGATATCAATTTTATCAGCACATTTCGTTGCGGTGGTTATTACCTACTTCTATCTGCTTAAATCATATTTTATGTATTTTGCTGGAGTTGCAATCGGTATTGGTTATTATGTAATACGTCGAGAGATTTTTTATCATTCTCACAACGTTGCATTGTCTGTCCCTGTTAGAGGCGCGGTGAGGGGCGAGAGGCGCGGGCGGTGGGCTCCGGCCACAGAATGTAGGCAAGTGTGACAAGGACACGCCCGTACTCCGCGCTAACACTTCCATCCAGTTTCTAACGTGCTCGGTGCGCGTTTCGCAACGCTCGCCCGCGCCCGGCCCCACTTCGCCGATGCACAGTGCACACTTGTGAACGATTACACCTACCTACAAGGTAACGCACAATACAAACTAGTACCTAGCGGTGGCAGCCGTTGTTGGCTTTCTTGCTTAATTTCATTGTATCCTTGACGTACAGCATCTTCGTAATGATCATTGAAATCAAAATAAATACGGGAAAATCTAATTAATATCATCATGAGCACTCTCGCCTTGTGGGTGTTTTCTGACGACCTACTTACTTCCTGTTGTTAGGGCAAACCAGTTTGCAAAATTCAGATAAAGAGATTTTGCAAGGCGGCGAGCGGCCATTAGAAATGCAACGGCAGCGGCCTTCCTTTGAGCTTGTAGCGAGGTGAGCCGCTAGCTCAAGGCGAAATAGCATTGATATTTGTTGATTAAATTCCCTGCTCTCCCTGATTTACAACATCGTACGAATCGTGACTTTTTTTTACTGCTACTAGATTGTGTACAAATCAACATACTTACCTTTTTTATGAATTGTAGTCTCATGGTATTATTGGCTCTCCTTGCACAGTAAACTTTGAAATATTACAAAAGACTAAGTAAGTGTATTTAAATATTTGTCTTACCCTTGCATATGATGTGAAGGTACTTCAATGGTGGCAGAGGCACGGCGGCGGTCACCGGCCATATCTGCCAACCTGGCGAAATCAGTGTCCACATCGGCCAATCTGGCTGACTTCCGGGACTCCAACAGCCTTATCTCGTCTAGTTTTTTCTTTAGCTCGATCCGCACCTGAAATAAAATATGGATTTATTTATTACCGCATATAGCAGGCATACCGCATTTATTCCTAAAATAGTTTCTATTCACTTCATCGACATACAGTCGAGGTAGATCTGCTAATGTGTTTTTATTTAAAGGTTTTCTGACTTATAAAATCAAAAGTACTTTGTCAAAGCACAAACAGGAACATACAATATAATAAAATGCCATTTTCTATAGACCTTGGTTAAGTCGCACAATATTCGCTTGAGTTGAATGCATTTCGCATATTTGAAACACGGCTTGTAAGGCTACAAAATTTATATTGTAGTAATAACTTAAAGTGTTTACGAACACGAGATCAATATGGCCGACCTTCGCACGAACTGTGATCGGGTGGACGAGGTGAAATGACGTCATGACTGGATGGAAATGGGGCGGGATGCACGTTCCGTATCACCGGTAGATACGCACTCTATGCACTGTATAATATTTTTTTTACAACTTGAGTTACTTATCTCGATAATAGTTTACAAATACCTACTTGTTAATTTAACAAAACGTAACTAGGTAATTATTTATTTATAACGATTGTTTTCCGTGTAGCGTGTTTTGCCGATTATAAAATCACAGTAATATGTATATAATGGAAATTCCTAATACGTATCCATATACCTACTTGTCGCGCTTATGCCTCAGAACAGGAAACGAACAACTCAAATACTTGCTCGGTAGAGGTAAACAAGTTCTGACTCTTGAGTGTGGTAATCTACGCTACTGGAAACTGAAAAGCGCATTTATACTTACATATTATCATCTAAGTAGGTACTTATCTATAATATAATAAATATTGATATTAAGTGGTATAATTTTCCGCTTATTGTACGCTAAATTTTGATCGTGTAGGTACTTATTATCATTAGTGGATTTATAGGTAGCGTACATTACAGGAAAAGAGGAATTTTCACAATTTGGGATTGCATAACAGAGTTTGTTGGTTTTTTGTTGGATTTGGCTGATTTCTTAACTGAAAGTTACTTATGCTAGTTAGAGATTTACTTTTTTTCTCACTTTTTTTCCATCAACTAATTTAGATTTTGTTTCATGATAAGTAAAAAACTATGTACAAATGAAGTCCAACCAATGAAGTATATAAAAGATACCCACTTCACCTACTACGTAGTAACCCCAATCCGATTAAATAGCAATATTTTACAAATCTTTCACTTGCTGTACACCTATACGGAGATAAGCATTACTCCAAATGAAATTTGACAGCTTTAGTAGCTGTTGCAGACGCGGTTGCATTGTAAGGGTTCTTATTTTTCCATTTTGATACGATTGTAGATATGAGCTTAAGATGATGTGTAATAGACATGTAGAAGGCTGAATTGTAGTAGTAGGTAATAGACGCCCAATAATACACACACCAAGACCCGCATTTGGTGCTAAGACACATGGTGCGCCAAACTTGCACCTTCTGAGATATAGGGTGATGAATATTTTTCTGCACGAGCTCTCTTAATAATTATTTATTAAATATCGAACCTAGATTGTAAACCCCAGAACGATTTGGTTGTTAGGTAACTTATCGAAAGGTAGAGTTGCCCAGCAATGATTCTTTTTTAATCATGTAGTCTTCCCACCATGTTAAAAAGTTACAACAATAACATATTATGTACAGTGGGGAAGTCCCCAAGCACGGAGTTTCCATGTTTCCTCCATCTTGTCTTAAATGTTTCGTGGAATTGATTTATCCGTCATACGAGTCACTTGATAGTATCTATACGAAGGTTACCTATATGACCTGAACTTGTAACACAAGCATTAGGAAGTGTATGACGCATGTATGTATACTTATCACGCACTGGTAAAGTTGCTCGTAACGCGGTCACACTCTCGGTCAATTATGTGCCACGAGCGGCGAGCTGTCGACTGGTTGACATTGGTTGCGTTTTCGTCGCCGGCTTCCTTCTACGCGGCCACCTTCGTGATTGACACGTTATCTACCTACCTACATAATAAGTGTAGATACGTGTAGTACTTTTTGAATACGTCAGTTGGTAGTGGTACAATTGACCTTGTTGTATTTAGCATCAATTTAAAGCGTCGATTGTTTGGATCTGTTGGTTAGGAAGCAGAATCAGATTTTATGACGAGGCAGTTGCAAATACAACCTTCCAAAAATGCATTTCATGAATGTTTTATGTACCTGTCTATACTTAATAATGTCTTTAGTCGCATCGATAAAGAAGAGCGATCTATTGTAAACTTACTGGGCATAGGTACTTATTGTTTTCTACTGCATAGTAGGTATTTATTATTTGGTCCGAAACGTAGACTAGCTATCCTTTTTTTAAAAGTTTGGTTTTGAAATAACTGCTTCGATGCGAGCGCGCGTATGTATACATATTGCAAAATAAAATCAGTGTTGCCACTTTGGAGAATTTGTCGCTAGATTTAGGGAATTTTGCAATAGCTCAACGATTTTTTCCTTTGCTAAGTCCCTAGATATAAATTTGGTGATTTTTAGCGACTTTCTCAAGACTGCATAGGCGACGATGACCATTCACCATGCTAATGACTCGTATGCTTGTTTGCCTCAATCTCCTCGTATTGCAGTCCACTTCCTTTCAGCTTCTTTAACATTCACTTGCTTTCTCTTTCACTCCTAGACTATTTGATACTTTCATCTCTTTCATTCAACATGCTTCACATCTGTCACTCATCTTTACGATTCATTCCACTCATCTATCTTAACGTTTCGTTCCTACAACTCTGCCATTCTGATATAACTGACTGTCCCCAGTCAGATCTAAACTAAACAAACAAAACAACACCTTTCACAACTTGAACTTTATACAATAACAACTTAATTAAAATTCTACACACCTTGTCATGCCCTTCTTCATTTAACCACATTACTACTAGGTACATAACAGATTAACAAACTCTTTATTTACTTCCAGTTACGTCTTACCCTAAACCTATTTCCTAACAACCTTAACAGTCTTTGTGTTTTAATTTCATGTTTATTACCACCTAATGTAAAACTGCGAAGAGTTTATGATCTAGAGAATTCTAAAGAATTTTTGACATCCTGAATTCTCATAATCTAGCGAGATTCGATGGTACATCTAGTGACCTGTTCAAATTGAAGGTGGCAACACTGAATAAAATAAGATATTTGATAGAGTAAGTAAATTTGAAGATGGCCTTTGAGTGGCCATCCTTATGATCAGTACAGTTAGCGTTGAGCGCCAGGTCGCTGATCACATCATACTTTCACTTTTACATGATTTCGTGCGAGTGTGGACGTGCTATACGACTATATGATATACGGGGACTGCCGATGCCGTGCCCCTCACTCGAGCCGGAACAATGAAAGTTGCATTAATGAGTATCTTGTTGTTTACTTGACATACATCATGTTTTAGCTGATAGGACTATTTACAAATACCTACCAAAAATAGATTCTGTGATGTAGTTATACACACAAAAGGCAATGCCTCTTTGATATGATCGCCCAACGTAGAATATTTGGCAGGGTGTTGATATTGTAGGTATCATTCAATTAAGAAGGGATTTTGGAAAATCAATCTTTTGGGAATGAAAAGGGCTTTTTTATGTTCTTATGACAAAATTTTAAACTGCCAGAATATGACGTATCTAAGTAAATCATGAAGTTTAACAAAATTGGTCTCATCGATACTTTCCCCGGAAGGTGGTGGTTTAGGGGACTGTTAAAGTTTGTAAATATAGAAGAATCTTAACACGCGGCCTGATAAAGTGGTATTAATGCCTAACATTATGTGTCTGCTCTTCGCAAGAAGCCTTACTTAACTTGGGTATTTGAAAGTACCTAATTAAGAAATGACATGAGAATGCATGTAACAGGTGTATATTTTTGAGTCGTTTTGTTATGAGAATTACTTAATGTTATTATTGCCAATAGTTATCATAATAATACCTAATTGTCAGCTTCAGACGGTAGTTTTGTTAGATGTGTTTACGTATACCGGCGAGTCACTTGCCAGCTTAGTTATGTAAAAAGTGACAACTATTGCACAATTGCTTCATTCGATGGCGAAACGAACGGCTTTGAAATGCCAGTGAAAGTCGCCGAGCGACTTCGCTATATCGTGATAACGCTGGCTGGCATGAGTATTATTATACTTACTAAGTTAGACATGTTTATTGCGTTTCATACAGTAGGTAATATTCTATGTTCAGTTAATTTGTTTTATACTGAATAGTGATTACATTCAATTGAGGGAATGGCCTGTGATCTCCGTTAACGATAAGCAATGCTTTAGGTACCTCCTACTGTTGATGCACAGCAGCACAACAATGCATTAGCATTTGATGAGTTGCGTAATCGGGGGTGTGTTTGTGTTTTCTGACACCTGTCCCTGGTGGTAGGCACCTGCAAGTTCTGTTCATCTGGTACACACGATAGTAAAATTAGGCTAAACAAACATGATATATAAAGTCCGGGGAAATAATTATTGACAAAATAAACTGCGGAGTTAAATTGTTTAATTGAAACTTAATAGTGACTTATGGTATTTAATTCCTATTAAGTACCTACTTAGGTACAATTTAACGAACTTTTAAAATATTATATTAGATAATACGAAAATGAGGTTCACGGTCATTAGGAACGGCCATTGTATTGTTGTCGGTCGTTTGCCGAGTCATTACGGGCCATACAGAATGCCGCATTGTAGGTAGCTAATGTCAACGTTTTGGTGTCAAAAAACTAATATTTATTGGATTTTGATTTGCGTTGTTATTCGTTTGACCTACTTTTGGTTGATTGTTTGAGTGAGAAACCTTATTATTTTATAGCCTAGCCGTGTAGGCCGTTCACATACCTGTTACTCTGAAATTTATAGTCGAACATCATTAAAAATCTCGCAATAAAAAATTGGTGTCTACTTAATTCATTTAAATATGAATTATTATCTTATTTTCTTATCGTGCATCAGGTACCTACGCAGTTTGCGGTTGCTTTTTACGCGATAGTCGGGTGCTCTTGGCGTCTCAGGATTGCGAAAACAGTCCACTCTACTGCGCATCGATGTTGCCACTGCGCAAAACGGATTATTCATGCTTTTAACGCTTCCAATGTTTTGAAACGTTATATATTGTCTAAAATCACCCTTAAGGGGAACATTAGTTTCATTTTAATATTTTTTTTAAACTTATCAGTAAGTAATTTAAACGTAGCAATTGTTAACACTCTAGTGCTTTTAGAGTTATTAGATAGGATTTCACCTAATCAGCGGAAAAGTTTGCGATCGAGTGGCATTGACTGCAGCCGCACTGAGTCAATGGCTGAAGCTGGCCGGCCGGCTGTAGTGGTGCGCTGCGTTACGATGTAGATATGACGCGCGTGCGTGACGACATACGTTACGCCTGCGCCTGCGCCACTTATGTGAATCCACTCAATCAATATGTTTATTTAAAACTACTTATATATTTTAGTAGTTTAGTATTTAAACTTTCCTTATACGTAGACCCGTAACGTAAAACTAAACGGAACATAGTTATCCATTAGTAGGTGCTCCTGTACCTACTTATAGTAAAATAAATGTAACATTAGACAAGAGACAAACCGATATAGAAACGGGTATCACACAGCACAGCACCTTTAGAGCAAATCTATTTGGTCCACGATGACAAAGAACGAAAGTAACGAGAGACTTGGGATGCCAATTAATAATGACCTCGAATCGGGCATTAGGTTAGCTCTACCTGCGTCTGTGATCATATAATTTAGTGACAAGGCACTCAACGGCAGGCAGGACAATGCACTTTAAATTCATTACGTAGCGGTGGGCAAAACAATAGTGTGCTTTGGTTACAAGTACAACGACCGATAAAATTACTTTGAATTTATCTATTCAGCCCTGTCCATGAAATAAACTTCTTTCGTGAAGCTATTGCTTGTAAATACCTAGAGAGTGTGTAGGTACTGTACAGTGACTTCGTATATTATTCACCATATTTTAATTCTAATTGTAATTGTAAAGGCTTGACAACCATCGACACACGGTCTGTTTCTTCTATTCTAATTTTAAAAGTAATGTTTATCTCAGACCAATTATTGGTCTGAGGTTTATCACTACATAGTATAAAACAAAGTCGCTTTTTCTGTCTGTCTGTCCCTATATATGCTTAGATCTTTAAAACTACGCAACGGATTTTGATGCGGTTTTTAATAGATAGAGTGATTCAAGAGGAAGGTTTATATGTATAATACATGCACCCGTACGAAGCCGGGGCGGGTCGCTAGTCTCATATAAGAAATAGGTTGCATTTGGCCAACCAACCAGAGTCTACAGTACCTACCTACTTAGGTACTACATAATTGAAGGATTTTTGTTGGCTATAAGTAGATAGACAGGTAAAATAATAGATTCTAATATTAGATGGTGATGGAATTGCAATTATAAAACCGAAAGCACGATTTTATATTTCTGCTGGATCTCCCTGGACCCTGCCCAAAAAATCTAAATGCTGACTATCGGAATGAAATATTAGTAGGTAAGTAGGTACTACGCACATGTCGATTATTCTTATATTAGATATTCAGTGAGGCTGCAGTTGAAGTCACGTAGACAGTAGACATGCATGCATAAGCAATTTGGCTGTCGGCGAGCGATCGTGCACTAATAAATAGGTCAATAGCTCTTACTAGGTATGTACTACCCGATAATCGGCCTATTGTACCTCGGTGCCATTGAATTTACAAACTGAACTTTAGGTCGATTTACAGCTCACTTTGAAGACTTACTAAGAAGATATTGTCATCAACACCTACATACATGATCTGCAAATTATTCTATTTAGTTCACCTTCAGCTACATTACGTTAAACGCCTTCTATTGCGTAGGTACCTACGTTACTACGTAGGTCCTGTAAATTATAGATAAGTTATCAGATAAATGTGGGTTGATATAGTAGGTAGGTACCTACTATTATATCTACCCACATTTATCCAGCCATAGGTATAGCTACAATGATCTCTAACATGAAATGTTTTTCATAACATTAGTAAGTAGGTATCTAGAAGGTAGGCACAACATTAAACTAAGTACTTTAAAGTGCTTTCTCTGTGTATACTTTCTCTTGCTCTTGTCATTATCCTGTGAATTACATCGTAATACATTCATCTATTAACTTGATATCTAGTAGTCGCATAATTCACATAAGTACTGCATATCCATAGTAAAAATTAAAACGAACACTGCAATGAATACAAATAAAGAGAGGGAGCGTCCTTTCTTTAACTTGTCTAATCAGTGAAGAATCAACTATTATTTAATGTTCACTAAGTTGTAAATGAGTAGGTACGTAATAGATTTTCCTAAGTTAAAGTACTACAATGTAGGAACATAATATTCTGACATTCATTTGAATTAATTTCTGAGCTGAGACTAGAAATAAGCGCGTGGGCAGAAGTGAATCAACTCACACGTGCTACTGCTAGCTAAGAAATATTCGTAGATCTATGTAAATAGACAACAGGTATACCGACACGACATTTGAAAATCCGAATTATTTAACATTTATCAAGTTGCTTAACAAATGATCATCACAAACAGCACGAATTTTGCTAATAGATTATGTGAGATAAAACTATCTACCAATTTATAACCAGTGATATTTAATACCTTTCGGCCAACTGAAAATTATTTTTATTGTTTCGAAACAACAGCTCATGAACAAGCTATTATAAACGTTATGATGAACACGAAAGTGCCGCGGGTTGCATCGCTTAATCGTCCAATCACGTTCCAAAGATTTAGACGAATGTTACCTACTTACATAGAATTAGCGATTCCTATCGGATGTATAGTTACGCTAAGGCTGTTCAATCAATCGGTACGGTGGCCTTGTATGATTGGTGAATACAAACAGTGTTAGTTGCAAAGCGGATGCAGTGGAAGCAGGTCACGCAAGCGCGGGCCGCGGCGCCGCGCCGCGCCGCCGCCGCTCGCGCCCGCCCGCCGGCGGTAAGCCCTCCACCAAGTCGCTGCAACCGGCAACCTTGCCCCAAAAATCCGTGACCTACATTTTATACGTCAAAATGCAGCCGGTGTTTTTATTGCAACCATTCTCCTTGGAAATAACCGTTTAATTTGTTGGTTATCGGCATTTGGCGTTTAATACTACCTACTTGATAAAAAATAAGAGCACTTTCATCATTTCCAAACTATTTGTTCGGGCGTGGCTAATTCGTACATTGCTTAAAATTAATCAATTAAGCATAGAATTACGAGGAAAACTGTGCGCTTTTTCCTTTGTGAATGAATCACAGCTATTCCTGTTACCCACAACGTTAACGTTTTGGATTTACTGGAAAATGTCGTCAGTGCAAACTAGGTCTGGCTCATCGATTGTGCAGGACGAACCAGGCGGCCTAGTTGGCGAGCGCCAGGTCCACGGGTCGCGATCCTAGCATCTAGGCGGCCCGGTTTCGCCCGGGTAACCTCACCGTGCTCTATTTCTGGATCTAGTACGGTCAACAATTGCTATAGGTATTTATAGAGCAAGTGCAAATTGTGCCTAATGATGCTGTAACTTTAGTTACATATAATAGGGGAGAGCGGGGCTGAAAGTGCCGGGGGTAAATTGTTCCGACGCGAATATCTCGAAAACAAAAAGAGATAGATATACGATCATAGTGTGTCGCGTGATGCCTAACAGTCGGGCACACGCGGCTGCTATTTTAGTTTCGTCAGCGCCGCAGACCGAGTGGCAGTGCATGTGAAGGTCCTCCAGCGCCACGTAAGTAAATATTTTCGTTTCAATACTTTTTGGTCGCAAGCTAGTATTTTTCGTGCTTTTAGGATGAGAGTTTTAGTAAAATGTTTGTTATTTATCCTAGTTTGCTATGAGGCGTAATTTTAATGCTTTGAGCACAGTAATTTTTTTATGTGAGACAAAATATCACACTCTCATAAACGGGGTAAAATGTGCCGTTCTTGTGGGGCTGCTTGTGCCGCGGCACAACCAACCCCTAAGCTACCTTTATTGTTTCAATATTGTTTATGTTTACGTGAGCACTTATGAAAAGAAGAAAAATACTTGTTGACATGATACTTTATACTGCATTTATTATCTTTGACAGAATGAGGACATCAAGCGAAAAACCCAAAGGGGAACTATATCTCAGGATCTTCAGGATCACAAAGGGCTGCTGATACAGTCATCAAGGATGGACTTAAATTTAAAACTATTGCACTTGAATTAGAAATTTGTATTTGTTTATATATATTTTTGATTTCTTTAAAAGACTCAAGAGACTGCTCAATAAGATAATAACTCTGAAAGGAACTCTGTTTCTTAATTATTTGAGAGAAACATTTTTTTATTTTCTTTAGAGACTGATATTTTCATTAAATATGAGATCAGTTATTAAAAATATCAGTCTCTAAAGACATTTGCATAAAAATAAGTACAAAATATTGATTAAAAATATGTTTTTAAGTTTGAAATAATGACATAAGTAAAGGTAATTTGTTTTTTAAATATAATACTTAGTATTATAAGCAACTAAATCATAAAAACTGTTGATTCATAGTAAAAAGTATAAGGTATAAATATATTATTATAAAATTAATGTCTTTTAAATTCTAAATTAATTTTCATTCATGTAAAACACCTAGCATTATCAACGGCACAACTGACCTCAGCTACGGCACAACTTGCCCCAAAGTGGGGCTGGTAGTGCCTTGCCGCCGCTGCATAAAAAAATCACTTCTTCTTAAAACCTATTAAAAATGTGCAAAATCTGTATGTAAAATCGTAATATAGATTAAATTTGGCTTAGGATGAACCATTACTTTCAGACATAGTACTTGTTGTATCCGAATCATATGAGGATTTGTCAAAATCGGCACTTTCAGCCCCGCTCTCCCCTACTTTTAAATCGATGTCATTTTATAAGTATATATTTTTATAGATAAACTCCTACAATTTTCTAATAAAAATCAATTTGTAAAAGTGCGCGAATTACATTCCACATCGGCCAGTTTGTCAGAAATTACAATAAATCCGACCGACCATGTAGGTCAGCTTCTGTCGTCAGCCGTCGTCAGGAAATTGATGTTGCGCAGCGCCGACAATGATGCAAGCCGTGCCTATGCCAGCATTTTATCTATTAAAAGTACGAGATTGAATTTGATAGCAGATGACGTCACAGTCCGTAGCAATTACAATTCTAGGAACGACGTCATGGCGCGTTGGCGAACAGTTAAGCGTAGGCGCGACGCGACGGTGACGTCACGGGCAAAATGTTACGGCTCGCCGCCCTCTCTCGACGGGCACGCGGCCGCGCGTAGGCGGCGCAGGCGAGGCGGGCGCGTAATATAGCCAACTTGCACGTAAATAAAATCGCACGCTATTACGTAATTGAACGTGAAATCTGCACAAGGACGCGATGTCGAAGTTTCGACACCACTAACTCCCGGCGTGATGCTATAATCGCATCGTTTACGTGCGACGCTTAGAAAAGTGAGCGTTTCACCTTGAGATGCCTACGAGCGTGGTTGCCTCTCTATTCTTAGATATCGAAATAGTGCTAAATATGTTCGAGGGGACAGGCGGCTAACACGCAGGCGTCGTGACCCAACCTGACCCAAAAACGAAGTACGGCCCACCGCGCCCCAAGTTACCAGTTGATAACGGATACAGGAACCTGTTCGCTTCTCGCAGCCGCAGCATACGCATCGCGGATAGCACCGTTATACTGTTGACCTGAGAGGCTGAGATGTGCGAACAGCTTTGACTAGGTAGATAGTACCTACCTACTTCATTATTTAATTCATAAATTGTAACTAAATCTGCGCTGCTTAAATTAATAGGTCAACACAAAATGAGTTAAATGAAAACAGTGACAGGTATTTTCAATGGGATTTAAATCGAAACCACCCAAAGGCCGCTGAGAGGCTCATAGGTTTATTTGGATGCCGTCATAATCGCTTAATCTTGCTATAATTTAGTTTTTCAAGGATTTAATCAAATGGCTATGTAAAGGAATAGTTAAATAAAAACAAAGCAAGTACGAGTATCTAGAGGTCGGGTTTCGAATACGGGTTGTGCGTCGCTGCTGGTTCAATATCAGCGATTCTGGGTCAGTGGGTCACCATGCCGGCGCGGGCGCGGTGCGCTCCCCGCCTCACCACGCTTGCAATTAAACTTGCTCTTTATACGAAAACATTTCGAAACGCGCGTCGTTACGCATACTCTGCATGACGACTATGACCAGTAAGCTTTATTAATTTAGGTAATCAAAGAAAACAGAAAATTCAAGAGGCCCTAAACCCGTCACATGAGTGACAAGCGCTTATACAATCATTATGATCTCGTTTATTAATTTTAACTAAGCACGCAGTGCATTGTTTGTGTTGGAATTCGGTTTCCTTCCTTCTCACGGTCTTCTCTACTCCATTGTTAGCGTACTTGTAATTTGACCTGTATGTTCAAGATCACACTAAAACATTAATCGTCGTTTAGCGACGACGCCGACGCCGGCATACAAATGTGGATAATATTGCGTAGTCGTAACTGTAGACTTGTGACACTCGCCCACGTAGTAACGGTCGCGGTGTGTTACTGTTACCTCAAACCCGAAAACGAGTTATTTTGCGTTGCTGAGTCAACCAAGGTATGCGTGACGCCGTAAGCCGACTTTAAGGTATCCAGTTCTAAGAATTGTGAATTAGGAGGAGTCAATAGTACTGAGCTGACAAGGCATACGTTTCAACCAATTTTGCATGCACGATTTCTTGTCACTGATAATTGCAAATGTTTTATAAGTCAAACGACAAAGAATCGAGATTCACACCTTGATCTGCGTTCTGCCAGCTGTTTAGATAAGAGCCATAAATCATGCAACTATTCCAAGGCGAATGCAATGAGGTCACTCACAAAGGGCCGACCTTGCCTTCGCTGTTCGTTCGTAGGAGGACCAATATTCCTAGCACAAAAATGTAACAACGTCCATGAAAACAATAAAACGCTCTAAGTACCTAATAATGTTGTGCATGTGTTTATCAGAATACTCCATTACAATATTCTTGAATTACACAGTCCATAACTCCATATTATTGACAACAAGGTAGATGGTGTAGAAACGTTTTAAAATTAATTCGCAACGGTTTTCTTATTTTGTTTTAAATGGTCAATCATCTCTGTTTCGGCGCGAATTTGGGTCGAATATATTAGGCGTACTATTTTATCACCAAGCAGGGGAACTATCATGACAAGCGTTTATTAATATATATGTATGTCAAGGATGCATATTTAAAGCTGTTTTTAATTAGACATAAGTGAATTTTTATTACACTAGTGTTTAGATTTTGATAAACTTTGATACCGTAGTACTCATGGATATATTTTTTCCATTTCTTTTGCTTCTCTGCGATTGCTTTGATTACCAGTAGGTAGGTGAATTTCTTAATATTCATTTATTCTTAATCAATACTCATAATTATGTTTATTCTGAGATGATTTTGACGCAGCTACTTACTTAGTTAATAAAAATTGAGAATGTACATACCTAATTTACGAATTTAAGAACCAGGATCTTTAATTACGAGACTTATTTTTTTTTAACAAAACGCATATTAGAAGGAGAAAGGTTGCTGCGGGGTAAAACTAATTTAGTACCGTTGTAAAATTCAGTGAAGGATTTTGATTTAATACTTAATTGCATGAAGGAAACTGTGTTTCATAAATATCGAGTACCTACTCAGTCTCAAGTACCAATAACACGTGATTAGTTGCATTTCTGGAGTATTAGCCATATAAATACTGAAACTGTAATGTTCTTTTTTTGAGAAATAAATGTCTTTAAACCGAATGTGAACTGGCAAGGCAATTATTAACTATTAGTTATCATGCATAACATCAACACTGCTCGGCAGTGGACGCTCGTGAGCTGAATATTACCTACAGCCACCAGTTATACCAGGGTACCAGTTATAAAATAAGATCAAATACCTACGCAACAGGTTGATACTGCAAAAATATTTAAAATAAATTTGAAATAAGTGTGATGATGTCACAGTATTTTTTATACCAAGTTACCAACCAAGACATAGGTAGATATAGTCGACAAATATAGAAATATTTTAAGACACGTCCGGCTTGTGGCCTAAATCGGGCCCAGCACCTTAACTAAGCTATCAGTCTCTCAACATTCTGTGGCGACTTGTACTAACAAAATCTCTATCGGTGTTATCTTATCAACCTTGATTTATTTAGAAACCGTGTCACGAGACGATGTTACAACCGTGAAATTAAAGAAATAGATATTTTGTTAGGTTAGTTAGTAAGTAGTTAGACAAACAAAGCAATAAGTATTTAGGTAGGTACTTAAAATAACAAACTTTGATGTCAATGCATAGATTTAAACCAATAATTAGATATTAGATTAGTGTACTTATAAACGCAGTAACAAATTATCACGTCCGTTGTTGTGGTCGATTACCTACGCTCAGTGCGTTGGCGCAAGGGGGCGGGTAGTTTTCTCTTCCCATGGTTTCTGCACCAAGGCCTATTTATATGTAGTTCAGAGACTGCAAATTGATCAATGTGAAACTTTTAAATAATAGATTCACAGGCAATATTCGTTCTTCCCTAATAATTTCGTGTTGAATCTTACTTATATTAGGTATACTTGAAGGAGTTAGATGCAAAAGTGTATAAAGAAAGATACAAACACACACATAAACTCACGCCTTTTTCCCATTGGGGTATGCAGAAACCACAGAACGCCTGCTACGATCCTTACATACTCCTTTCGCCTCATCTACGTTCATACATCTCGTCATACAAGCACGCTGGTTACGAGTACTCCGCACCTGACCTTTCTAAAGATACCTTTATAAAGATTTTCAATGATATCTTTATTGATATCTTTATTAATATATATATATATATCTTTATTATGTGTTATTGGGTATTATAGATATAAACAAACTAATTACGAATACGTCGCGTTAAGAATACATGATAAACAGAGTAGTTTGTACAGTTGAGTGAAATTTGCGTCGAGCACGCGACGGCTCCACGCAACGGTAAAGCGCCATGAGCGTAAGTGTCTTCGTTCCATCGAAAAAAATCATAACTGGACTGGAAAATCTGCAAAACGCATTTATAATACGCTTTTGAATCATAACTACTTTCGCTAAGTATATAAGTTATGCGATATTAATTACATCGTTGCCAGTTATTACTGTCTACCACCTCGAGGCCGTACTCTTCATATATTCCGGACACGCGCGATAGCTTGCTATTAGCTAGATATTAGCTATACATATAACATGCAAGTTTATGCTAACGTAAATTCTACTCAGCAGTAATATTTCATTGTGTAGGTGCACCTCGCATCAACTCACATGCGGTTGTTGAGCGTAACCAGCCGCCATTGTAAGGTGAGTTAGAGAAATCAATTCGTACAAAATAGCAGTGGCAAACACTATTCAATAGATTGACTAGGTACAGGTATGATTTGATTGCAGAAAACGGACTATCATAAACTGAAGCTAGGTATGTGAAAACGAAATCAATGACTTATTATGTGGTTTTAATAGTGTTTCTTTTTTGATAGCGAGTAAGATAGACCTACTACCATCTTTCGTTGATTTTTGTTAAAGCTGTTGCAGCTGTTGCAGTAGCTGCAGTTGCATAATTGAGTATTATCAAGAATGTGGTGCTCACACAGCTCACAGGTTTAACAATAGTTTATTAAGTAGTTCATGGTACAAGTAAAGTGAATCTGAAACTGTCACTGTATGGACAATGCTGGTGCGAGCAGCACTTTCACACTCGCCGCGGTCGCGGAGTGTGGAGAACGTCACTCGCTGGTAGCCGACCGACCGACGCCCGCGCCGCGCCTGCCGCTCGCCGGCTCAACTCATTGCTCACTTCGGACCGTTTACGACCTCTGCAAACGAAAGGCGTTCCGCCGGTTACCGATACTGGGGAAATCGCTTTAAATACAGATTACGTCATTTTAATGTATCAATTCCGATACAGTTTTGTTATTGCTCTTCAAAGATTTTTTGAGATCTTATTAGATTTGAGTGAGTCGACAAAAATACGTGTTTGCAAATGCAACCAATTCGGGCAGCCATTAACTGCTATAAGTGTTCTACTTAACGGCGGACAAGCCTGCGGTAAGGTTAGCTGATGTTGGGCCGCCACCGGCTAACGGTATGGCCGCCGGCGCCGCGCGCACGTGAAAATAATTCTTGACGCGATTTTGTAACGAATACCGTTACTCGGTTCCGGGCCTGCCGGTGACCTTATTTCTCAGCCGAGCACTCTTTATTTTTATATCTTATTGCCTGACGTTATGATGGTGTAGTCGCTTTCGAGAGTTATATCAAGCATGTTATTTAAAACGTTATTTCCATGAGATGGTGTAGGTAGAGCTAGGTGATACTTGAGTGTATGAGTATTGTAATACTTGTATCTTTGTGTTGCAGGTCTTGCAACACCAACGTTCTAGAATAAGTTAATATGCAGTTATTTATTCATTACGTAATTTCCCCTGTCCGGGTTTGCCGGTAAAATAATAGTTGTTTACGAACATGAATACGGCGGTGAGTCAGCGAGAGGCTTCGTTGATCGTGTGTCGGTTCTGTGCATGTAGAGCGGGTATGTCAGTTCTGACGCTTATGAGCGTACAGAGCGGCACCTGGGGAATACCGCGCGTCATTCCGTTGATAAATCGACTGTTGTTGTAATTAGTGGTTTTTTCAATAAATCCTATCTTATTTTGGGTTTCTCCTACATTTCTACGTCGCGTCGTGCGTCGTATAAAAAATTATTTGAGTAAACTTGTTCGATCGCGTGTTATCTATCAAGTTGTTTTCATGAAGTGCGCCGCTCTATCTAGCGTGCGGTGACGCAAAAACTGTTAGATATACTCGTACATGGCTATTATCAATGGCACAATACACCGGCAATCGAACTTGTAAATGAGTGCGTATCGAGCCGTTTACTTTATGTTCTTTGTTGTGATATTGTTTTTGTATTAGCAGCTTTTTGTTTAATCGTTTATAAATAAATTAAATACATTCTTGTTATTCGCAATTAAGTGTTGTATTATGGAATACCTATAATAAAATATGAAGGTAAGTATCTGCCTAGTTGTTTACACGATATGAATAGGTAAATAATGATGATGGATCGTAAACATGGCATCATCTCTATGAATTAACTAAAGTGGCGGCTTGCGGGCCGAGCGTCGCGTCGCGTCACGCTAGTATCGCGTGCTACGTCACTATTTACGCACAACGGCACAAGGCCTGCGCGCGCGCAATTCGCTTCCTTATTGTTATTACTGTTGTAAAGTCACTGCGCCACTACTTTCTTGATGTTGTGAATAAAACGTAGAAAACAACTTGTTTTTAGCTACCTAGGTATCTAAACGATGTCAGTGAGTAGACATAAGTGATAGAGTAGATAGGTATTTAATTATTTATATTGGTTTAATTGGAACCATAGACTTGCTTGGAAAGCTCTCGTTACCTTTTTATCCCTTAATAACGTTACTTTTAAGACTTAAAACTTATCTCAGAAGGTCTATATTTAACTTTTACAAACTTGATTTTTGTAATCTCATAAGCGATCACATAAATTGAGTGCTTTATAATAGTGGAAATATAAAAACGAAGGTAATGCCAGCAAAACCTTTATCGAGCCTTGGCTAACAAATTGACGGTCAGATTAAAATATTGAGTCGGGTCAACCGGCCAATTATCGACTGCGTGAATTAAACATGAATTTAATATTGTGTACAAATTATTGTGGTCGGCGATAAGGCGGCCGATGCTGATGACGCATGAAGCGCGCGCGCCGGCCGGCCGGCGTCGGACAGTAACAATGTACCTACTTTTAATCTATGGTGAAGTGCCAGAGGAGCTCTCTATTGTACCTATCTTTGAATACCTGTTACATGACGCGCAGTAAACTAAGTGTAACGGTCGGGCTAGCTTTTAAAATTAAGCTCATGCGTGTTCTAAACTAACCAATGCTGACGCGACGCCAAATACGTGCTACGCATTAACCCTTGCCGAGTTGATTTCAACAAGTAACTGTAACAACGGCTACACGTGTACTCTTTGTTTATCTAGTCGATAGCGCATAGTGCACCACTGCGCCTGTGTGCAGCCGAGTGTACCTACCTATTGGTGTCGTGACCTACCGTTTTATCTAATCTCTATTGTAGAATGATTGAAATGCATTTAATATTTTCAATGATAAAGGCATCGAGTGCTGCCGAATTTTTAATGATCGATAGTGTTATCTTTGCCCTTGATGTTAAGCTATTTTAATATCTCCATTGTTTAAATATTTAATACACAGTGCGCTTTTGTATCAGACAATGTAGAGGTAGAATTAGTTACCTATCTAACACAATTCCTATTTTTCCTGTTTATTTGAAGCATTAAACAGATCATTTGTTTATAGTGATCTATTAAGTACAACAATACAGCAAATATATTATTTTAAAATTATGCGTGCTACTCATAATGCTTAGGAAAATTATTCATCCGATCTAATAGTAAGTACGTATAGCTTGGTAACAATAAATGATGTCATATATTTCAATAATTGAATCATGACCAGTAGTCACGTAACTCTGGAACAAGTGCATTAGTGAACAGTTATGCATTAGTTGATAGTCGGTAACGTGTAACAGTGACCACTGGCTAGTGTGTGGAGTAGGGTCGCGCTCGCGTGCATTGTCTTTTGCGATAAGTTGCACGGTTGCGCGTGCGATGCGTCGCCGGGCAGTGGCGGCGGCCGGTGCATCGTGCACCGCTTGCTGCACGTGGAGCGGGGTCAATAGCTCGCTCCACCACTCCGCCTACACTACAACACCGCTCCAAATCGCATACACTACAAATAACCGATCACTGTCCAAATGCACACTATTATACGCTCCAATTATAATACATGCATGTTATCCCTCACTGTATACACATGTGTTACTCCAAACTATTTATTATAGCTTTTGGGCAAAATAAAGCTGGCGAAGACAGTCAAGGTTTTTATAAACAAAATCAGTCGCATAAGTATATCGTTGATGTCTTTTGATAGGAAGTTTTCAGATAACTTCTACGAGTACTTATGTACCTAAGTAAAGTCTAGATTTGTTTTCCGGTAAGCATAAATAACATGGTACATGGTATTTAATCGAGTCTTAGAATTAAAAATGTTCTGCCTGCAGTAAATACCTAGTGAAATGTTTTCAGAACTTACCTCATTTGTGGGCGAGTGGACCTGGACGCGTAGTTCATCGGTGTCATAGTCGTGGTTCTTGACGTCAGCACGCACTTCTCTCCCGTTGTAGGTGAGGAAAACGCGCTGTCCTTCCTGCAAGCGCACGCCCGTCATACCGCGAAAGCCGGGCCCGATCAGTTCGGCGTCGCGGTACTCGCGGTTCTTCATCTTTACGCTGTCAAAACGCACTGTGTAACGAGTGTTTGGAGTTAGATTGATACAGTTGTTGTTCTCCGGGAAAGGAGCCGGCGTCTTCACCGCCTGGATCATCCCCGAATAGTACAGTCCGTCATCACCCAGCGCCGCGACGCGCGTCCCGATAATGGAGCGCTTCGCGAGCCGCTTGCCCGTGGACATAATGCTCAGTCCTCACTCGACTACTTGATCACTTGCGGCCTCACACCAGTGTCTGGTGGCCAGGAAAATTCTACTCACACCTTCACTCAAAAATTTCAAATCGCCCGGCGTACGCGTTTCGCGGGATAACCGTCACAGAATTTTGGAAAACTGACAGAATTTCGACGCGATTCGGCACGCTGCGCGCGGTCCGGCTCCTCAGTAGGCCGGGGTTTGTCGCGGCTCTCACGTAGAAACATAATACGAGGGCAGGGTCCTCGAGGATCGGGACAAAGGAAAATCCTTTCGCGGTACTAAACTTCGTAACCGAGCTCACAGCGGACGACCTCAATAAGCGCGGTTCGAACACGAACTGGCTTTGGTGCGTGCGGCGCGCCGCGACCGGCGACACCGGCCGGCCGGCGAGCGGGAGCGGCGACCGCCCGTCTCGCTCCTTTGTTTTGATACTCAGCTGTTCGCGCGAGCGAGACGACCGAGTCAACGGCCGCGCGCCTGAGCTAGATGGGTGCTCGGCCGCCCGCGCTCTTCGGCCGGTGTTCGGGCGGACTCGCTATTTTCAGCGGGCGGGCGGGCGGCACGCGGAGGGCAGCCGCCCACGGGCGACATTGAGGCGCGCCGGTTCGGTTCGCACGTGGAGTGCTAACGGGATTGCACAACGCATCGACGCCACCCGTACCCACTGTCCGCGGACGCTTCATACGTGACACAGTTTCTATTCGGATTCGGGGTCGATTCAAATGTCAAGCAGATGCACCCACTTATGCAACACAGTTAACGTGACCCAAACTGCTACTACGCACAATTTTTTTAGTGATACTTATACCTATCAATTTTTTTACGTTAGTAATATTTTGCATCCTGATACTGTATCTTCTTGTTTCTGCCTAATGTTCCTACCTACCTACATATTAAGAAAATGTTGCAAGACCTGCTTCACTTACCAAAACATTGCCAAGACATTTCAAATAATTATTCAAAACTGCGTAACCTGCCCTTTATGTGATGCACATTTCAATATTCAATTCATTTTATTATTATTCTTATGTTTAGGTTAATTATTGTATAAAATAATTTATAATCCATTTAGTGTCAGCATAGTACCAGCGCCATCTATCGAGCAAGTGCAATGCATAAAAAAAAGAATTTATTCGAGACGTCTAACTATATGAAAATATATTTAGAATTATCGAATTTCCTTTGCACGTTTATTTTTCTAGTAAAAATCGCAATCTAGACGCAATATTTAGAGAACCGACAATCAATTACTTTACGTGTCTGAAGAGGTTTTCACACAATACTCGTAGTAACTAAAGTTAGAAATTTAGCTTACCCTTTAGGGAAGCCTTTGATTATATAATGTCAGGGAAGCGATATTAGTGCATAATTATTAAACTTAACTATTTTAGCAATAGGTAGGCTCGTGTCAAGCACAATTTGTTAAAACAATCTAAAGCTTTATTAGCACTTTATTCAAAAGTAGTATTTTTTATTCTGGTTGTTTTTTTTTATTTTTGTTATTAACTTAGAATACTTAGATATAAAGAAAACCGCTGAAGGCTTTATTAATTTAAAAAAAATGCTTTTATAGAAATAATTCTATCAAAATTAGCAATTTATCGTCACGTGGCCACGTTAATTATGGCCGACTAACTGGTGCGCATGGAGAGGCATTAAGTACGTCATCAACCGAACTATTTCATGTGCCTGCTTATACTTGCATGTTTATCAAGTTTATGGTCACATTTGTTTACGTTATGATGTACAATGTAAACACATTTACGTAACTTTTGTCCCGACAAACGAATCTCATGAATAGAGGTCATTCACTATTTATCAAGTGCGTGAAAATTTGTCTTTAGTAAACAAACCCACGCTGTCCGTAATCTTACGGAGAGATGGAGAAACCGCTATATTTATTATATTTGTGGACTGTAGATGGTATTGTTTACTAACATTGCCTCCAACATTAAAAAAAAATAGTTTTCGCGTGATATCTGATAACATTTTGAACAGTCAGCGTTTTGAAGAAATCTGCCCTGCACATTATAGTACATTTGTGGGCATTCACAATACCTTTCTTAAGTGTTGTCGTTTTCTATTACATAGTAATAATACGTGACGCTCTTAAAACTGCAGGTTTTTTTCTAATTCATAGAAAAGAAAAGAAAAATGTTTTTTATTTAAGTTTGTTTTAATAAAAACTTAGGCGTCTAGGCTGCTGTCAATTAAGTTAATTGACATAACCTACATGTATAATTATTTTTAATTTATATTTTATTAGTTAATAGTATTGTGTGTAGGTGCAGATGCACCTCCCTGAAAGTAATCCTGGCGGCGGGCGCCCATGTTAATCTCACCATATGTTGTCAGTAACATGTACCTACCTAGTGATGATTGCTTGTTATTGAAAAGAGATTTTAGTAAAATCTACTCTAACCTACGCTTGTACTGTGAAGTGTTCTGACGAACGACCGAGTTCTTCGCCAAACGTTAGCTGATACAAAACCTATGGGTGATTATAAAACGAGCTTAGAATTTAAACCACAGTGTTGAAAAAATAATTAACAAAGTACCTACTAGTTACCTACTCACGGAAGTAATTAGGTTTAATTAGTAATGACAATGACAGATTGTTTTGAACCACAACACAAAGAACTGGAAAATAATAATTTATTTAACCTTCTGCAAAATGAGGTTTCATTGCCAATGACAAGAATTTAAAAAATACTGCGGCTGCGTTGGTCATTTTGTGTGTTTCTCTCTAAAACCATGTTTGGGGGACTGTTTTACAAAATAGGGAATACACAGAAATAATTATACACGTACTTACAATACCTAAATGAGAAACATATCTAATGAATGGATTTTTGATGTAGGTAGGACTCTCGTTTTGATTAGTTTGAATTGTGTTTTGGTACCTCTACCTACTAAATCATTTTGAAACGAAATACATGGTTACTAGTAGGTAATAATAATATTATCTAGGTTGATAAATAAAATATCGCGTTGCGTTATATACTCCACGAATATAATACTAATAATTTTACACATTTTGCAATAAATAAGTATGTAGAATTTCGTAGGAAGTACGTGCCCAAAATGAATATAATATCACGTTTGATAACTACTTAAGCGCAAAGGCACGTACCTATGCCTAGTTCATGTTTCTTAAAAGGTGTAAGAATTTGTATGGTTTTAAAGAACTTCGAAGAAAACAAGTTTAGATAGTGATGCGCACGGGCTGGTTAGGTACTGGACTAGAAGATATAATATAATGAGATTCTTTTTAAGGGGTTATGATTACCAAAGCGGTGTGCGGTGGGTGGCTCTGACGTATTGTCTGGGTTGGCAGAACAGTAGACCGCAGACTTCGATCGGTCGCTCCGGAGTCTTCTAGTTGAGAATCTGGAAACTCAGTTCTTGTTCTTTTGTATCTATTTTATTCTTTAAATAATCTCATCAAATCCTATTATTGTATTCCATGGCGTTTCTTGCCCATTCTTATTTATTGGAAACTACTTTTTAGAAGGGGCAACTAGATGTAATTCTTTTTTTTCTTGCTTATGACGTTTAAAATTGCCTTTTAATGGCCTAATTAAAATAAATGATGACTTTTACTATGAATTACCGATAGGTACGTAGGTAGATATAAGTACCTACATCATTCACACCACACACAAAAAATATGTACCTAGGTAAGTATTAGATACCCAGATACTATTTATCTTATCTGAGCAAAACATCAAAACATGCTCGTCATCACATAATAGTGCAACGACACGTCTAAATTAACAGTGTTAGGTACTTACCTACATACAAAAGTTAAATAGGTTGCAGACGATGTACTTAAATGATGTGATGATAAATGAGCCCACAGCAAATATTATTACCTATCTGTATGATTCAAGCAATGGGATCATAAATTATGTTATACTGACCTTTCTAAGAATGTTTGCTTTCTTGCTTGTTTGTATAATTATTATTAATTATGTACCTACCTTTGTGTGCTTCTTCGCTCTCTGGATTATTTGCTTACTTGCATTTGGGCCAAATACTCTTAAGCTTGCTTTTCAGCGCGTCTTCTAAAATATTTGCTTGCTTTTTTAGTTTTTATTGTAGGTATGCTTGCTTGCTTGCATGTGCACTTAAATACCTACTACTACTATTTGTGTTTTTGCTTGTTTGTCTTACGTGCATGTATTTTAATTTATATTTTGCTTTTTACAGGATTATTCATCTGTTGTGTTCATTTGCATTCAAGCTCGCATGTGAGCTTATGCGTGCCTGCACTGGGGCAATTTAATATCGTTTGTATAAATACTCTTTGAGTAATATTGAGTAGGTCCCTGTGACTATATGCTATAAATACATTTTTTGCTATTTTTATTAGGGGAATTATTAGGAAATGAACGAAGTAATGAATGCGGTAGCACCTACTTGCTTAAGTTTTCATTACAATCGTGAACTGATGCTCCAAAGGATTTTTTCGATAATATTAGTACAATTTAATTTCTATTTGATTGATTGACATATGGTTTTATCAAACCAATTGGTCAATGAAACCTACTTATTTACTTGTTCAAAGGGCTTATCTTTGGCTAAACCAATCAAAACTTTTTGTTTCATTACCGATAAACAATGATATTTCTTAATTATTAATACGTGGTTTTTACAGTCGGGCAACAATATTTTATTAAACAAACCTTTTGTTAAGTTAATTAAAACTTTAAAGTTTCAAACAAAGTTTTGTGATCGAAAACGTAAAAAAAAACATATTGCGTAAAATCAGTTTTTAGTGGCAGTACCTACCTAATACCTCGTTTAATTTTATTGCAATTCATAAAAAAGTAAAACCACTCAAAATAATGCTTTTAAATCGTTTAATATATTTTTAAATAATATGTGACCTCGATAATGATTACTTCATCACCAATCGTCACTGGAGATTTAGGCCACTACCACACAAATCAAAACGTTGTGTTTTTACATACCATTGTTTGATCATTATATTTTGAAATCGTCATCATTTAACAATGCGAAATAAATAGGTAATGTAGATACGTATCTACTTACTTCCTAAGTATTTGATGTAGGTATATAATAAGGGGTATACTACTCAGTATTGAAATAATTATGATGACATATCCGTGCGGTCACGACCACAATAACGTGCTCTTAATTAAAATCAAGATCATGAGTAGGTAAGCATGATTGATTACCTGTCCACATCGCTACACGACACTCCTATGTGAACGTAAATGCCGACACCTAATAATTAGTTACTTAACTAATGTATTTAGCTAATTTTGTTAAACGTAATTATCTCATTATTATATGAGACTATGATTAAAGTTTCTGCTGACGAATCTTTTACCTTAGCATAATACCTATGTATAGGTGGGGTTAGTTTTAATAAGTAAGATTCAACAGTTCTGAAGAGCACCAAACAAACATCGATAAGCTTTCAAGTAATAAGCCCATGATTTTTTACCACTTCTGTGAGATGGTAACAGATGTAATAAGGTATAATACTGGACCAATAATAATGTCGAGGGTGAAATATGTGTGGGTGAAGGAGCTTGTCTGTGTATAGGGTCGACAACTTAAACTTGGGGTGACTCTGATGTTCCAACCAATGGCAGCCTCCTAGCGTCACGTGGATTTGTTGTCCCGATCAGCTGTTACGGGAATGCTTACAAAAAACATCAACAAACCTGCGCCTGTACCCGGCGCAGGTAACAAAGGCGCACCTAATAATAATAGCAGAACTTCAATGGAATCTCGCTCAGATTCGTTTGGGTAGAGACTACGTACATTACAACGAAAGTTTTGAAATTGCTTTTGCCTTTGTCTGTGAATTGACAGTTAAACAAAGACTTCTTTGAGCATTTTTTGATCCAGAAAAAAGCAAACGGGTATAACTGATTACAGTTACAAAGGGACTTCGGTACTACCTACGCACCAGGACTACGCACCATTAAATCATAGTAAAAAAGTTTAAAAATTAAGTAGATGACGTGAAGAGTAGGAGCTCAACTTTTTAATGTCGGTCTATAACTAAATAATTCTTTATAAATGATTAGTTATTACTTATCATTACTTTGTACGCACTTAAGTACCTACATGGAATGAACTCGTCACATGCACGAATACCACATTAGGACGTGTCTGGAGTCTGTATAACAATGTGATGACGGATATGTGATTATTAGGTATTACTTCATTGTCAATCAATACAGCTCAGAATTAAAAATAATGTTAAATTACGACAACAGCATGTAAGACATTATTAATACAGTTTTAATGACAATAACGATAAGCAAGGTCATTAGAGTCGTTCCGAGTACAAATTCTGACGTCGATTAAACAACAACAATTTAAATAATTAGAAAACTTGTTAATTTTGTCGTTATTCTTGTTAAAAGGAGACTTGCCAAACCACTATGGACACTATACCTATACTTTGATTAACTGTTTTGTAACGAAATACAATAATTTAAGTAGGTAGGTAACGTACCTACCTAAGACAACATCTAAAACAAGTTTATCGTTCTCCAAACACGTGGCTAGCTACTATTGGCTATTATTGATTTGAACGTTAAGAGCAATCTTAATGCTCTCGTTTTATTTGTGCTAAGCTTCCGGGATAAACGTAACCTACATATTTTGTATTCGTGAAAATTTAACACGTCCAACAGTCCCTAAAATAGTGCCGAATACAATTCTGTGCGACGATTGGTAAGCCAGTTCTTCAACGTTGCGTCCTTATGATTATTGAGCATGACTAAACATCAACAGTATTAAGATAGTGGGTATTTTGCTCGTAAGTAATTGTGCCTACTGGCGAATACATAGTCATTATGTCTATCCTAGCCTGTCTGTACGTACGAACTCTTTCCCTATAATTATATTTAGGTAGATACCTACTTATAAAGAATCAGCTTAGAGCGAAAAAATGTGGTATTACAAGTTTTCGCGACGTAGTTAAATATATCCTATTAGAAACGTATCATAACGGTACCTACCTATAGCCAAATACGTAGTAAATAAAAAAAGTGTTTGATAAAAATAGCACATTGGTTAAAATTATCAAACAGTGCACGTTTCGAAAACCGCATGAGATAATTTCGTGTCCAGCGGCAGCGGTGCAATGGTAGGGCAAACCACGGTTGTTTATGATAACGAGTTAGTACATTGTACTTTGATAACGGTGTAGTTTTACCTATTATTATATTTTGCCTGTCCGTGGCTTGGGCCCTATCAAATAGTTGTCAATTTGCGGTAAGGTGGTTTGTGATTGCGGCAAGCTTTCTTTCCCTTGTTGTAATCAGTGTAGATTACTGAACATAATTATGTACCTATAATATAGCGGTTAGGTATCTATGACCTCAAAAATACCTATACTTAATAATTTTTTAACTTTTGCAGTTATCATCGTTTTTATTTTTTCATGACTGTACTGTTTTTTGTTCCTAAATAAAAGATTTTTATTTTTATTTATTTAAATTTTATAAACCAGGCAGGTAAATATAATGCTTATAAACTCGTTCAACGCAGAGTTAGTTGACCCCTGCTTTTTTTTTCTTGGTATCATGAAGGTTTATTTATGCGTTCTATTTGCGGCAATCAGTAGAAAAGCCTACTTATTGTAAGTAAAAAGTTTTACCCATTAGCAACCTACGGGAATAACTTTATCAAACCTTCTTTCCATGGCAATTAAATACGGCAGGATGGTTTAAAATTATTTATTTAATCATGAATTATACCTAATAAGCGATCACAAAGTAGATTAGAACGTAAGTATTTTAAAATATAGCCAGTACAGTATTAATGACTAAAGAATTACCTTACCACTATGCGTGGGGTACGTAGGAACATTTTATATTTTTGTGAGTAAAATTAGATCGAACAAATCAAATGAATGATAAGTTCAAATTCAGTAATTTTTTATGAATAAATAGTACAAAATCTAACGAACAAAAAGTGGTCCTTGGAGGCGCCGGGTATCGATCCCGGTACCTCTCGCATGCTAAGCGAGCGCTCTACCATCTGAGCTACGCCCCCGATAGTGAAAGCGTCGAAATTATGTACTAGATTCTACACAGACTTAAAACTAAGTATTAGAAACGACACGAATCTGAATTTTATTTTATTTTGGTGTTTTCAACTTGTCAATGTAATGATTTTTTATGAATTGTGTTTAATCATAATATTAGCGACTTATTCTGGATAAAAATTATTTTCCACGGAGTTAGCATAAACTTTTGATTTTACTTTTCCAAATTAACATTATTTGTTTTACCGGCTAACAAGCTTCAATGATTCTGTTAGTGTAGTTAAGTTGTCAGTAGTTTGATCAGGATGTTCGCTGGTGTATTAAATATTTATTAATTACAGGTCGTCCTTCATAAACGGTAATTAACGTAGGTGTTGTAGTCGGGTGATTTCAATAACACTTCCTTTAATTTATAAGTAGGTATTTAGTTATATTTTCAACACGGATAAGTAACACATGGAAACAGTGATCAAAATAGAATTTAATAACATAAGTAAGTATCTGAAATTTTAACAGGAAATATAAAACTAGACAGTTATGTGGCGGTAACAAGTATAAATAAACATTTCATGTGTTGCAGCGACTAGTATAACAATACCCTACAAAGGGTTGTAACTTTAAGAAAATCAAATTACCTGAACCATAGTACTTACATTTTTAATCATAAAAGCGTCAATTTTAACACCTATGTAACAGCTAAATATTAGCCGAGAAGTAAAACATCTGACTACATTTTTATTACCTACGTACTAATTTGGAAGAATAAAACTCGTCCTCATTACAATTCATTCATACAAATAATTAATAACAACGTCGGATTACTAAATAGGCTTTGTAGCCTGTGGACCTCGCTCCTTATTAGGGCTTCCGACCACGGACAAGATTCTACGATGCCAAACTATCATCTATATGGCAAGCTAGGCTATTGTTCGAAAATTAAACTTAGCGATCTAATCATTTGTCTGTCCTAAAATATCTTTATAATTTGGCACTTCATCGGTTGGGATGGTTTTTATTTTATGTAACAAAAGCTTTTTTGTTGCAGACATTCCGTTTAGCGGCAAATGACTTTCGCTGCTTCACAATAGATAAAGTCTAGTCGATCGTCTGCACAATTGCCACTAAAGAACCTCAATATAATCCGGTTTTATGTATTTATGTACCTACTGTCCAATGGTTTGCGGTCGAGTCTTACTGTGAATGGCCCATTACTACCTAGTTTAAAAGGGGTTAGTTACAATAAATATTTAAAAGATAGAAGACTACAAAGGAACGTAAAAAAGTACGTATTTGAAAATGATTTTGACGAATGTGATATTTTGGTTCTACATTATTTAATTATTTAGCAATGTGTAATGGGCACAGACTCCAGGCAAGAAAGCTGGTTATTTCTTGGTGTTTAATAGTTCTTATTTTTCTATATGACGCGGGAGACGTTTAAATAGACTGATTGCAGGCCACTGTGTTCTCAATATTATGTGTATGCAAGTACGTAACATGGATAGGAACCAGTAGCCTCTTTGAGGTACCTAATTCAGCTGTCTCCTTCTAGCATGACCACTTGAGCTCCCTTGCCGACGGAGTCCCCGAGGTTGAACGGTGCCAGGGCTGACACCACGCCGTCGCGGGGGGAACGCACCACATACTCCATCTTCATGGCTATGACCACGAATAGGGGCTGGCCTTTCACCACCTGGACAAATGCACTCTTGTTACGTGTCGTTTATAATGTCGCTGGCAATGCGTCATATAAATGTACGCCATACGTACGTCATATATGTAAATGCGTCATATTATATTGATATAAAACCTAATGTTTTTACAGTAATAAAAAAATGCTATCATAATAAAATACATACTAATGAGGATTAAACGTAGTGTGATAAACAACGACGCTTGTTTAATTATCTTTTTCACAGGTACTGAGAAATTGACATATTATTATCGGACACAGGTCTTCAAACAAGCTAGCAACGTGATGCAGGAGCTGCCTTGTGATATGAATGATTAGATAGCGATTAGACTAGAAGTCCTGGGATAAGCTTGCCTTTGTTTTCATTATACTTGTAACAACATTAGAGAACAAGTAGAACCTTTAGGTGTAGCAGATTTTTTTGTTGTCATAACTAATTTCAAACAACCATTTCGCCGAGAACATGCCAAAGATCATGCTGATCTTTTATATCGGAGACTAAGCCAGCAGAATTCTGTTTGGAAACTTTCATAAACAAATGTATGTTCATCACATCAGCCCTGGCAGTTTATGGGGCCGATGACATTGACTCACTTTGTCCCCCTTGCTGACGAGTATCCTCTCCAGCACGCCGGGCGTGGGCGATGATGCGCTGTTGGCCGCGGCGGCCGCGTCCACGGTGGTGGCCTGGTATTTGGGTCGAGGCAACTCTACTATTGTTTGACCATTCTGTGACAAAAACATATATTATGATTTGTGTAGTGGGCGGTGTTGGCACATCAAAATATTTTTCGAATCTTTTTTTAGGGTAACCGAAAGTGTCGCAACAATTTATTTGCGTGTTGTCGAAGCGGAATTCATAGTAGCAGGAGTAAAACAGCTTAGAATTTGTTTACACTGTAAAGTTAAAAAGGAAGAAGAATGTGAAATCACACATCTTTGCTTGGAGCTCAAAGATTAGGCACCACCGCCTCCTGAGTAGATCGTTAGCATCAAGAAAGCTGGTTGCCTGATGGGTTTGGCGTTGAGAGTTTATTCAAGAATTGCTATAACTTTGCTTCTATTTGTTATTATTTATAATAATTGCTACATAAGATATATTCCGAGAAATGTTATTTTTTGACCAGTCATTCTGTTATTCAGAAAATCGCTGAATCAAATATTTTTGAAAGGCCTTCCTTAATTATTTGACAAGCAAAGTAAAACATATCGACTGTTAGTTATTAATTAAATCTAAATAAATAATTACTCCCTAGTTTGTGTTTTCCTGTTTTACGTTTGGTGATAATGAAAATGGAATGGCCCACATTTTTTTGCTCATCGGGTGACTCCACAAACTTCCTTGTTCATCTAGTAGCACGACAAACTTCCTTCCGCTTTTTATAATCACCAAACGTAAAATAGGAAAACGATGGTACGTTGTTTTACAACAGTACAATAGTTTTATAGAATTTCGTTTTACATAAAATTTTACTCATAAAAGAAACAAAGCCTTGTTTTTTGTTAGCAATAAAATTTATATCATAGAATATCTTTATACTCATATTGTTTACTCATAAACTTATTACCAAGAAAAATATTTTATCGCGTGACAGTTTCTAAACGTTTCAATTTGACCATTGTCAAAATGCACACCCATAAAATAAATAACAACACCGTGTTCACAAAAACAATGCGGGTAAATTCTAGTGAAGCAGGATAAAATCTTGTTATTCTCATTATTTTTGACTTCATAAGCACTACTTCTACGTACTACCTATACTACCTATGTGTTTATTTTGCTTTTAGTTGCTTAAAATTCGTAGTCGGAGCCCAGCTTCGCGGGGCTCAATGGTTTAGATTTCTAAATAATTGAAAACGCCTATAGTGTAGAACACGCTGTAGTAATCAAAACTGTCGGTTTTATAATTTATCAAGCGTTTTTAGGTTCCAGTTTTATTACCACACTAGCTTCTGCCCGCGACTTCGTTTCCGGCGATCTAATCATGTTTCTTCATACAAACTTTTGACCTCCGTTTCATCCCCCAGCCGGGACCAACGGCTTAACGTGCTTTCCGAGGCACGGAACAAGAAGATCAGACAGTCACTAATGGTTGCCTTTTATTTATATAGATTCTTTTACCCAATGCATGTATGAAGCGAAAACTTAAACTTCAAACAAGAAGCAAGTAAAAAGTAATTATTAATACTACACACTTTCAGAAACTGTGTTCTTCATGCTAAACAAGGAGGCCACCAGTTATCTTGATATCAGACTTATTTAAATATTTCTTATGGATAATAACAAATAGATGGTAATTCTTGAGTAAACTCTCGAGTAAGCCATGATATCCTGAAGCTATGATTTTTCATAATCCTTTCACGTTGCCTTTCTTGTTGCTAAAAGCGTGTCAAGTCAGAGTTCCCTCTCGGTTGCCCAGAATCGTTCGTTGATAGAACGGCGGTGTCTGTGTCCTTACCTCATCATACACGTGCACTTGTTGATCATGCGTCAGTAATCCCACGTTGCTCTTCTTGTCGTCTATAAGCGTATTCAGTCTGAGACCTCTCTCGGTGGCTTGCAGCGATGCTTCAACATGACGCCATTCGCCGTCTTTGACTTTGACTCGGTATGAGTTGGGTGTGCGCTCGTATTGGACTGTTACCGTGAGATCTGGGAAGAGGTCATATAAAGTTTTAAAATACACTCTTACTAAACTTTTATGCTCTAGTGAACTATTTAATTACCAGAAAAGCTATGCTCAACAAGACTTGTTTCTAAACATTTTGGATTAAGTACTTACCTTTTTCGTCAAACCTCAAGGGAACTGTTTTCTGTAGCTCATAGTTAGGTCTCCACGCCTGAGGCTCCACTGAGATCCCCTTCCAGTTGTCCGTCACAGTACTTGACAGTTGATTAGTCAGTAGCTGGAAGAAGGAAAATGAAAAATAACATTCAACATTGTAGAACATTGATACATTGGCTAAAAAACCAATAGTATATTGTATTTAGCACATATATCTATCTACGGCGGTCTTTATATACTCACATGTCCTAGCGCGGCCTGTATGGCTCGCTCCTCGCTCAGCGTGGAGTCGCTCAGAGGGAATAGTTCGTTTTCATGCTGCGGTATGAACGCGGTGTGCACGTCACCAGCTACGAATGCACTTGCGCCGCTTAGGCGGAGTAGGAAGTTTACGTTGGTTTCTAGACCGGCCACCTGGGAAGGAGAATTCATTTGACATCTTGACTGCTCAAAAGTGCTTGTCAAATGTCTTAAAAGTGTCAGTTTAAGCGCTCTATACACGGTCCATTTTGCTTCACGTCCCGCCAAGGCCATGCACGATGCACGATGCAAAAGTACAGATGGACTGTGTAAAGAGCGCTTTAGATACTTCGCGGCTAACGTAATATTTACTAGTTCTAAATAACAAAGTCTACCGAGTTGACACCATCATTGTCATGCATGTTTGAGACACAATTCTATATGCACTTCTCACTTACTTGATACTCCGAAAGCTTAGCCCTAGTCTTGGCGAGGGCTTCACTCCTGTCTCGACCCCATACCACAAGTTTCGCGATCATGGGGTCGTAGTGAACTGATACTTCCTGTCCTTCTCGGACACCTGTTTCTACCTGGAGACAATGAAACCAAATATGTATAACGGTTTTTTTTTACACAAACGGACTAGAGACTAGAAGTAGTCTAAACGGTTTTAAAAGTGTAATACAGTACCCGGCGATAAATATTGCACATCGACCTTTAGAAAGAGACAATCGGCTAATTTCGGCTTCGTAGAGCTTTATCACTGTTGCACGAAATACAAACAGTCCGGTAGATACCGGACTGTCCTAATAGATATTAGGAGCTGTTAAAACAATTATGATTTGCTTCTTTTGATAATTCTTTTTATTCTTTGTATAAAATACGATAAAGGTCGATGTGCAATATTTATCGCCGCGTACTGTAAGGGCGCTTTCAAATTAGACGTTTGCTGCCGGACTGCAGCCGCACGGTTGTTACGACCGTGAGCCGGACTGCTGCCGGACTGCTAACGGACTGCTGCCGGACGACAGCAGTCCGACGTGAATCGCCTTATTTGAAAAGATACGCGGCTGCAGTCCGGTCGAATTTTAGTGTTGTCCATCGAAACCAGATTTCAGTCGGTGCCATGGACTCTGACGAGGAAGTGTTATTGTTAGTTCTCTTGCTTCGGAAGAAACATAAACGACGTCGTACTAGAGCGTCGCCAATGTTTTCTTTAACATATAAAACTGGTGATTTTTATACACTTTACCCAAGATTAAAAGAAAACTCAGCTGATTTTTTGAACTATTTTAGAATGTCTAGAAAATGTTTCTATGAATTAGATATGACTTAGTTAAAAATGGAATTCAACGTCAAGAAACTAAATTCAATAATACTATATCCGCCGAAGAGAGACTTGTGATAACGTTAAGGTAAGTAACATAAATACTTTTAGTATTTTAATAAGTATTTATTGCTACTCTTAAAGTTACTCTTAAAAAAACGCACGCATTTTATATTGTGTCACCATCGCTAAAAAGATCTTCATATAAAGTAAAATCAGAATTCGTTGATATATTCGACATAGGTGATTGTTGTTGTAACTCAGTTGACGGAGCTTGAGCCTGACTACGATATTCGGAAGACTGACTTGTGTAGTAACTATGTTGTTCATAATAATCAGTAGACCCGACGAATTTTCTTATGATTCCAATTATCTCGTACTTAGCATCCATTTTGCGATATTCCGGATTTTTTTTAAAATCATTTAATAATGACAACAAGAAATATCTATCGCCGTCTTCAAAATTGTCTGCATTTGCATTGTTTTTATTTTGCATTCTTTCAGCAAGAAGTTTTAAAATCTTATTAGTCTCATCATCGTTGTTCGAGGATGCTTTTTTAGTTTTTGATGACGATGCTATTACAAAAGAATCGGTTTCAGGAGAATCAGATTGCTCATTGGTACCAGAGTTGGAAGGTTTTGATTCATAAAGAGTAGACAGAAACTGAAGGCGATCAAAATATACGTACTTCCGATGATTTTTTCCAGCAGATCCACTTTTTAAATGTCGTTGCTTATTCAACTCCCGTGAATAGGAATCCCTAATATTTCTCCATTTTTTTTGGAGTAACAAGGCTGAAATAAAGTTTTCTGGTATTATTTTCAGGTATTTATCTACTGGCTGTACTATGACTGAACTGCATCACTCTTACCAACATGGCGTCTCAACAATTAGTGGAATTATTAAAGATACATGTCAAGAGATATACAAAGTTTTAAAAGATATCTGTATGCCTGATCTTAAAAAGGAGGATTGGTTACGAATAGCTCAAGGGTTTGAAACAAAAGCAAATTTTCCTAATTGTTTGGGAGCTATAGACGGCAAACATGTGAGAATAATAAAACCGACAAGAAGTGGATCATTGTATTACAACTACAAGCATTTCTTTTCTATTGTGTTGTTGGCTATTTGCGATTTTAATTATAAATTTATTTATATTGATGTTGGTTCCTATGGGAAAGCTTCAGATTCACAAATATTCCGGAGCAGTAGTTTTTTCAAGAAGCTTCAAAACAATAATTTAGATATACCAAGTCCTGCGCCAATACAAGACAATGGGCCCCCACTACCTTTTATTTTTGTTGGCGATGAAGCATTTGCCGTCAGCAATTTCATACAACGGCCATTTAGTGGGAACTTTTTGGAGGAGAAAAAAAAAATTTTCAACTATCGTTTGTCACGTGCACGTCGGTACATTGAGTGTACATTTGGCATTATGACAAATAAATGGCGAATATTGCATCGGCCAATAAATGTGGAAATATCGTTTGCAACAGATATTGTTAAGGCTATCTGTGTTTTACATAACTTTGTTCAACGCGAAAATACCACTATGCATGGTCAACCAATTCGAGCTAGGCCAGTTCAGCCACAAAGTTACCAGAATTTGTCAGCCACAACAGTCCGCGACATATTTACAGACTATTTTGTTAGCCCAGAAGGACAAGTATCATGGCAAAACAGTAAAATTTAAATAATACTAATTGATTAATTACATTATAATAAAAAAATAAACTATTTATTGTTGTACCTGCAGTATTCTTGTCAGCAGCTTTTTTAGTCTTAAAGTCGGGAATAAATTTATCACATAAGAAATCCCAAGCCTTTTTTTTCTCTACGCGATTGGAATACTTCTCACATTTAGTATTCCAGACGGCGGGCTGCAACTGTATTTCATTTATGAAATCTTCAGAACTTAAATCGTCCATAATTACAATACGGCCGCTGTATCTTGACGAGTCCGAACTACGCGCAGAAGGTTGCGCTGAACTTCTTTTAGGAACCAAATGGAGGAATGAGGCGGCGTGCGCGGGGCGGTGGTATAGGCTAGAGACGCATCTTACGTAAACACAATCAATCGATTGTATAAATAAAAATCACAATCGATTACTTTTATTTTGAATTAATTAATTAATTTTTGTTTACATGAGAAAATAGATTTACTAAGTAATAGCGAATTTTTTCGATGACAATACAGTTTTCGCCGTAATAAAAAAAAATATCCTATATATTTTCTCGATTTAAAGACGTGATTTACATAAATATTAGTAATCTATTAATGACTAGCTTTTGCCCGCGACTTCGTCCGCGTATATGTCGGTTATCGCGGACGCAGACGAAGTCGAAGTCGAAGTCGGATAAAAAGTAGCCTATGTCCTTTGTTGGGGTTCACACTTACCCTGTACCAAATTTCACACAAATCGGTTCAGTAGTTTAGGCGTGAAGAAAAGACAGACAGACAGAAAGACAGACAGACAGACAGAAAGACAGAAAGACAGAAAGACAGAAAGACAGAAAGACAGAAAGACAGACAGACAGACAGACAGAGTTACTTTCGCATTTATAATATTAGTTAGGATTAGGATTACTTGAATAACGATTATTTGAGAAAATTAATTAAAACCTCGTTATAAAAAGTTATATAAAGTGAACAGAAATTTATCTTTTTATTGCTTAATTAAGTATAATCTATTTGAACAATAATCTAACAACAACCACCGGCACGCATAAAGTCAAAGTCAAAGTCAAAGTCAAATCATTTATGTGTTTATTCGGCAATGCTCGGTGTCGCTATCTCTGTCTTGAGGACTGCTGGTTACAAAAAAATTTCGTTGTTTTTTTGTGTTCTCTTTTTAAGTAGGTTATTGATTTTTTTATTCATTATTAAATTTTATTTATCACTAAATTGAATCTTTTATTTTAAAGGTTCGTCTTCGTCCGCGTAAACTTCGTCCGCATGATTGCGTGAGTCGCGGGTTAAATACTATAGGTATATAATTATCCCTTTCAGTTTAAACCTATCAGCTTAACCGTAAAACCGTAACAAATCAACTCTCATTACCATTTATAATATTACTAATTAAATTTAATTATTTATCTATCAGTAACAGTTTTCTTCATGTACCTACGGTAAATGTGCTGAAGTTCGCAAAGCCTATGATCAGACTCGCCAAGATAAAAATGTCCTTATTAACGTTGAAGAAACACGATGCGTTCACCGCACTAGCGAACAACGACCGAGGCAGGTATGGCCGTACGGCGTCAACCGTACGGCCAACGGACGTGCGCCGCACTGCTCTCGCACGACACATTTTGTATGAAAAATCATAACCGGCCGTGCGCAGTCCGTTAACCGGACTGCAGCAGTCCGGCAGCAACCGTCTAATTTGAAAGCGCCCTAAGTAAGTGTATTCTTAGTTTTAAGTTATCTTGCTGCGCCCTAACAGGGTCATGTACTCACTGTGCTCATTGTGCATTGAATAAATAATAGTGGTTTTATTCCCAAATAAAATAAAATGTCAGATAGAATGTAAGTAGTTCATATTGATATTAACTATTAAAAATGTCAAACGTCATACGTTTGTTAAGCTGTTGGTCCCGGCTGTCATACGTGGATCTTTCACAGTCGTTAATACGAGTCGTCATAAGCTTGAAAGTCTGACAACCAGTCTTACCTAGGGGTATCGTATTACACAGTTACTGGGTTGTGGAGGTCAGATAGGCAGTCGCTCCATGTAAAATACTGGTACTCAGTTGCATCCGGTTAGACTGGTAGCCGACCCCAACATAGTTGGAAAAAGGCTAGGCAGATGATGATATAAAATGTCAAATACAAATAATAATGTCTAATTAACAAGTCAAATAATAATAAATTCAATTTTTAAATTTTGGTCATTTATTTTTAACCTATAGGTATTTTATATTTTAATATTGTTGCCCTAAAGGGTCCACGATCGCGCCTGTTGTACACACACGCTAGTGTTGTAATACGGACAAATCGCTAGTTAATTCGCACAAAATCACACGTTTCTTTGAAGTTTACATTTTCTTACCCTAACGAACTGTTCAGGTACGGGCTGTGTGAGTCTATGTAGCGTGCCGGCTCGAGGTAGGAAGCCCGCTCGTGGCTCTTCTGCATAGATCCGACACTCTACGGCGTGCCCTCGACGAATGATTTCCTCTTGTGATAGAGGTAACTGTTCCCCTGCCGCTACACGTAGTTGCCATTCCACTAAGTCTGTGCCTGCAAAAATAAATACGTTTTTTATTACTTACATTTTTAATGAACAAACATTCATAGTTTTAAAATAACAGTTAGTGGGGTATTTTGATGTCAGTTTTTTATAAATCAAAAAGCATGTTTCGAACAAAACAGAGTTAGAACAATGCCTCGTCGACTGTTTATTTTTATAAAAAAAAGAAGGCAGGATGTTGTTTTTGAAGTTTTAATAATCTTGTCCTGTACTAGTGGCGACATCTGTAAGATTACATGAAGTACTACCTAGTCGGCCACGACATTATACACTATGTAACAAAACCCCTGTCCGATCAGTGTTGCCGTTGATCAGTTTTTACCCGACTACGGCAAAGCCAAAAGGAGGGTTATGATTTTGACGGTATGTATGTATGTGTGTATGTATGTATGTATGTTTTTATGTTTTATTTTAATTTAATTACTTCTACTTTCTTCTTTTTTTTTTTCACTGGGGAAAAATAATAATCTCAAATCCATTAAATGGTTACGTATATGAGTACGCAGTACGATGCCGAATAATACCCTAAAGGATCGGACAGGGTTTTTGTTACAGGCTGTATAATCTAAGTCGGTTACTGAACGATACGATGCAGATATCGTGACTGATCTACAAAAGTGAATACATCCTAATTCCTGTATCAAGAGTTTATCTATAACTAGTTTATGCCTGTGACTTCGTCCGCGTGAATGTCGGTTATGTGCGGTGTTGTTTTTTCTTACGTGGATCCTTAATTTTTTTCTAAAGTAAAAATAGCCTACGTTACTCCTTATAACATCAGCTATATACAATTGATCCCGTCAAAATCGGTTTAACTGTTTAGGAGATTAGCCGGAACAAACACACATATTTTTATTTTTTATTGTTTTTTTATGAACAGTCAGCAAAACAGATAGGTATGCAGGGTCGTCAGATATAGTTAAAGTTTTCTAAGAAACCGATGGATGTCTTTGACTGAAACTTAACCTAAATAAAGAACTATTTATTATCTACGTTTTAAATTAAATTATATTCGAAAACATCCATCGGTTTCTAAGAAAACTTCAACTATATCTGACGACCCTGCATACCTATCTGTTTTGCTGTGTGTACATGTACTGTATAAACATCTATGTGCATTTAGTAAAAGGCTGTTATTTTGGCATTACAAACAGACTATGCAATTTTATTTATTTGTATAGATTTCAGTTCTTTTTAGAACTTGGTAAAAGGCAACTATACATACCAGTGATCATCTCAGTGATAGGGTGTTCAACTTGCAGACGCGTATTCATCTCCATGAAGTGAAACTCATGAGTTTGTCGATGTAGGATAAATTCTACGGTGCCTGCTCCCACATAGCCCACAGCTTTAGCGGCGCGGACTGCGGCTTCACCGAGAGATCGGCGAGTTTCTTCGGAAATACCTGGCTGGAATATTAACAATATTTTTTAACTACTGATCAAAAACTCTTGGGCCACTTTGAACATGTAGTTTAAAAAAAGTCGACTGGGACGTACTTTTAACCACTGGGAACTTATCCTACCCAATCAACTACTATTATAAATGCATAGATTTGTGAGAATAGACGTCTGTTGCTCTTTCACGATTAAAAGGCTAAAGGATTATAATTTTCATTCCATTTTCGTTTTTCTGTGGGATAATTTAGGACTTTGGCTTAATTCTGAAGTCTACGTAGACGAAGTCCCGCGCAAAAGCTAGTCCCAAATGTAACTGTAGCAATGTAGGATACATTAGACCGGGGTTGCGGGACGTCCGGGGTTGCGGGACGTCTTAACAGGATACCGTGGCCCCGGAACGTAAAGGGCAACAGAAGGAACAGGGTGGTTTTTTAGTCAGTAAAAGTCTGACAGTCCCTTCCGCCCCACCCAGGGCGGAAGGAGTCATTTGATGATTTTTACCACCTTAAAAAAAAAAAAGATACATTAGAACCTTCGCGATATAAAAATTGATCGCTTGCTGCACTCTAGTAGCCACCCCTGCTACGAACCTGCTGACTGACTTATCTATTCCCTGTGGCATGAACTGTAAAAGTGTAGCTCATACTGACATGATAGAAGACTAGTGTAGCAGGATACGTACCGCTGGAGCTTCTTCAATGATCTTTTGATGACGTCTCTGAACTGAGCAGTCTCTCTCGAAGAGATGGACAGCGTTGCCGTGCATATCAGCGAATACCTGAGCAGTAAAGTTTGTTATTACTTATTCAACGCGCTATCTTATGTTACGTAAAACTAGATAAAACTAACACTACATTGAAAGACAACAAGGACAAAAGTCAATTAAAAATAAGACCATAAATTGATTTTTTTACTTTTACATTCTAAAAATATTACTTATTTTTTTATGAGCTCATCCACATACCTGCACTTCAACATGTCTCGGATCAGTAATGTATTGTTCAAGAAGCATGTTGTCGTCTCCGAAAGACTTGAGAGATTCGCGTTTAGCTGACTCCAGTTGTGGCAAGAAATCTGCTTCGGTCATTGCTATTCTCATTCCCTGGAAGCAAAATACAAGTAATCTCTATATTAACACCGAGAACAAAAACTTTGTACGCAACTTTGTATTTTAAAGATATTACACCGAGCGGTGTGAGATTTGGTAAAGTTTTTTGGAGAAGTTCAAAAAGAAAAAATGTATAATAAATAAATAGTTGAATTTTAGACCACTGAGTGAACATTCTACAGATGTGTAAAACACAAACAAATACTTGGAAACAGCTCCATCTCTGTGGTTTGGAAAACACTTCGTAGCAAAATCCCCCTGTAGATTAGGCCTGAGGTCGCGTATCAAAATGACTGATCCGCAACATAATCTACAGAGGGCGTTATTAACGTCATAGCGAAATATTTATTTTGTTACCTTTCCACCACCACCCCGAACAGCTTTGATCATAAGAGGGAACCCAATCTTGTGTGCTTCAGCTTGTAACTTCTCAATGCCCTGCTCTTCGCCGTGGTAACCCCTTACGATGGGGACTCCAGCGGCCGACATTATTGCTTTAGATGTACTGTAAAAGAATAAGTAATAGTGTACATGAAAATAAAAATAAAAAGTAATTTTCACAGAAAAATAGTTTTATTGTAGAGCTTGTTAGCTTTGCTTCTGTAATGGGAACTTCCATTGGGAATAACAATAAATTAATTATAACTAGTATTCCACTAAGTTTAATTCAAATGTGAATCTTCAGCTTTTACCAGGAGAGTCAATAGAAAGTAATTTAGCAATGTTATGAGGAGACATTTTATTTTTTCTTACCTTTTTATACCCATATCCCTGATGGCCACCGGAGGAGGTCCAATAAATATAATATCCTCACTGGCACAATTTTCACAGAACTCCACGTTTTCTGAAAGGAACCCATATCCAGGGTGTATAGCTTGACTGTTTGATTTCTTGGCCACTTCCAGAATTTTAGCTGCATTTAGATAACTCTGGGTGGAGGGTGCTGGCCCAATGTGATACGCTTCATCTGCCTATAAATACAGAAAAAAGAAATGATACATCTGTATTTCTATTCACCAAGGCAGCAGTCCATTCATTATTGATCTACAAACTGATCATAATTTATAGCGATGATGAATTTTCATGATACTGACAGTTATAAAAACCATAACTTGGAAAATGGTCCATGAGCACATATCCATAAGATACATTTTTGAAAGAATGATGAAGTATAATTAAGATTACAAAGTCTGATTAATGACTGCAAACGAAGTAACTACATCTTGCTGGAAGATTAAAAAAAAAAACAATTATGTAGTAGCTAAAATTCTAGATTCAAGTTTAATCAGTAAGCATGGTAGATCACTTTTCACCCCTCAGGAATAAGGTTCAGAAATAGTGGTCCCCAATATTCGCCTGCCTGTATGTACCCAAGTAGGTACATAATTTTAAATCAACATAATATTATTGTTATTAATTACCAAGACCTTTAAACATATTATTGTTATTACCATTTCAACATGCATGGCATGTTTATCAGCATCAGAGTACACTGCCACAGTTCTCACACCCAGCTTCTTAGCTGTCTTCATAACACGGCATGCTATCTCACCACGGTTGGCTATCAGTACCTTGCTGATCTGTCTTCTACGGACTTCCTCTTTGAGCTGCTGGGCATGAGTGAGCCTTGCAGGGTATTGCAAGTGGAGTGACACTCTGGAATATTACTTACATTATAGTAGGTATATTGTTAATACATAATAACTAAATATTAGAAGCTAGAAATCATGTTGTAAAATAAAAAAACTTTTTACACTGGAATTCTACATTCTTCAAAATAGACACGACGTTGAAACAAATTCCAGCATGTGTAAAGACTAAAAAAAATTGCTCACAATACAATAACATGACTGCACAGTTTCAATTTATTTGTGAAGTTATTGTAATTTGAATGACATAAAATGACAAAAAGTTAAAAGAAATCAAAATCTTACCCATTTTTACAGAGATGCCTTAAATAAGACATGTTTATTCTGAGTAGACTAGCAGTTAAATCAAAGTTTTATAACTTATCTACTCAGATAGGTCCAAATGTGTGGTATGTTTTAAGATTACGTCGGTCGCCAGGCCCCACCGCGAACTGATAACGCTGCGTAACGATACTATCGCCGAAATAATTATCATATTCTTATCATCTCATTAGCAATTTTGGCACTAAATTAAATAAACAACTTCAGTCAACAACTTTTTGAAAGACACTGAAACATTATGATGATGTCGTATTTATGCGAATAAACACATCATTTCATCATCATTAATTTCTAACTTATTTTGGTTTTCGAAACATAAACAAAGTTGGTTCGGTAAGTGCAAAACATGTTATTATGAATGAAACTGAAAGAATACAATATACATACTATTTTTCCATAAGTGTAAAAGAGATAGAAGAAAGTTTTTTGATGACATTTCATGACATTTATTTCAAAAATTTCATTCAACAGTTCGATGCGTAATTTTACGTTCTAAGTGATTCATCACAATGGCAACATTTTATAGTTACGAATAAGCTTGTGAAAGTTTGAGCTTTACAGCGATACAGACATTTAACAAAATATTGGCTGAAATATTTTGTTAATCATAGAAATGGACAACTACTGTACAACTAACTTTTTGTTAGAAGGTTGCAAAAAGCCAAATGATTAAATTCATTGAGCATGGCTACTCTCATCATGAACTGTCAAGTGTCAGTTTATTTGTCAAATTATCAAAACAATCAGTTATTTGTTGAGGTGAATTAGGTATGTTTAGTTTGTTTAGAAGAAAATGGTTTTTAACGTGAAGAGTTACAGTTTATTATTGTTAGATGATAACCTCATGGTCCATGTATGTGTGTGTAATCGTCGGTTGGAAAAAAAAAAACATTTGATTTGAATTTGTACATGCTTTAATTTAAAAACTTTGAATACCTATGTTTATTTGTTTATACTTAGAATAATATTAAATAAAATGGGTGTAAAAGGTCTATGGACTGTTTTGACACCTTACAGCGAGAAAAAATCTTTACACGAAGTGAGTTTTCAAACATGTTTTTAATTTTATTTGTTATCCAGATCTAGGCAAGTCTGTAACCCAGACTTGCCTTATGTATTGAGCAATAATCAGTTTAATCAGTACGTTTTTGATTGGCTTTATTATTTATTGACTTTTGTAACTAAGTATATATGAAGTTAAAGAAGTTAAAACTTTTGGTCCAGCTAATGTGTGGAGTTAATTTACATAAGTATATCTTTTGCAGATACGGGGTGAAACTGTTGCAGTTGATTTATCAGGATGGGTATGCGACAGTCAGAATGTGACAGAGTATCATATCCAACCAAAATTATATTTGAGGTGGAGACAATTTTTTTAATATTCTCTATTTGGCATTTAACAAGTTTAATAAAATTAATTACAAATATAGATCTTTACATGATAATCAATCACATAAGATGATACTGACCCATAAAATGAAAATGTTTTATTTAAATAGTTAATTCAGTCAAGAGTAGAATTTGTAGCAAAACAATAAGTCAGGTGAGCAACTTTTTGTCTACTGCTTAAAAAATACCTTATTTTCAGGAACCTCTTCTTCAGAACTGTATACCTGATATTAGCAGATATAAACCCTATATTTGTGCTGGAGGGTGATGCACCTGAACTCAAGAGAGATGTGATGGCTGCTCGCAATGCCATTCAGTTTAAAGGAGCTGCTCCTAGATCTGAAGCTGCAGTTAGCAAGAAAAAGCCAGATGTTGCTAGGAAGAGATTTAAAAATGTTCTTAAAGAAGTAAGTAATCCTTTAAAAAAAGGTGATTCAGAGGCAATGGACATAGAATCCAATCAATGAACAGTTCGTAAAACTCATTTATTAAATATAATAGTTGTATTTTTTGTTTCTAGTGTGAATCACTTCTCAAGACTCTTGGTGTCCGCTGTGTAAAAGGTCATGGTGAGGCTGAAGCTACATGTGCACACCTCAATGCTCAAGGTGTTTGTATTTATTTAATACTGCTTTACATTATTATCAAATTCAATTTCTCTAATTATCTCTATTATGGAAAACACCTATCCAATTTCCACAAATGAAAAATAATGTTATTATATTAATATCAATGTTTTATTATTATGTCACATGTATTGCTTAAAATAGAATCTATGTAATCTTAAAAAGCCATTTATTACTTAACATCTTATATTTTCCATTATTCTTTTAAATTCACAGTTGGTAGATGCAGTAGTGTCTCAAGATTCTGACTGCTTTGCTTACGGCGCCCGGCGTGTGTATCGTAACTTTAGCGTGTCGAACTCGGCCGGGGGCGGAGCGCTGCAGGGCTCCGTCGACTGTTACGATGCTGATGCCATGTTTAACAGCAACGGTATGTTATTATTATTTTAAAGCTTTATCATTTATGAAACGGCCTGAAACCTATCTTTACGTCAAGACCGGTTCACGTTAGGCACGTTACTTAATAGCCTGGCGTGAAATTACAATACCGTGATGCTCTGAATGTTCACGAAAGTCTACCGCGTTCAATTAAATAAAATATTATTTTATCTTTTTAAAGGTCCAAGGAATTATTCTAATTTAATTTAGCTTCAATAAAACCTAAATCGAAACATGTTATAGGTTTTGGCCGCAACAAGATGGTGGCTCTAGCCCTTCTCTGCGGCTGCGACTATGGGCTTGGTGCGTGTGGCTCGTCTATGAACACAGTCGTATCGTTCTTGCATACTGTCCCCGAAAAGGATGTTATTCCAAGGTAAATTACCATAATTTATGTTTGTATACAGAAGCGCTTCCACCCTGGTTATTTGCGTAAGAAAAAGTGATGTTTAAAGCTGATGAGATTTTCTAAACAGGTTGCTGTCATGGGTGACGGACCCCGAGCGCTATGAAGAGAAGAACCGCTGGTTGTCGGCCCCCGGGCGATGTGACCGCTGCGGCCACTTCGGACGAACGCATGGCAAGAACGGGTGTCCTGTGTGCGTCACGCATCGCGGTTGTGACGATACTGGCCACAAGTAAGTAATGTGTTTATCAGGGACCAAAAGTGTAGAATAAGTTTGCTGATTAAGATTGAATCCAGCCATGGATAACTTTTCAACTTGGGAAGAATGCGACGGGCAATCCGGGTTTAAAACCGGTGGATTGCCCATTTTTAAATACGACGTTTGCAACATTCGTAGAGGCGCGAGACCTGCTGATCAATAGCGAAAGAATTCTAGCTTAAAACTTCTCGTAAATGTTCTTGGTATAGTCATGCAAATTACGACCTCACTTTATCTATGTGACATAAGTTTCGGTTTAATCCTTATTTACATGGTATAAATCATGTAAATAAGGATTAAACCGAAACGATTGAGACGCTGTTACCTTCATATTTTCTGTTATTTTCAGAACAAAAGCAGCGGAAGTGAAGCGCGAACTATCACTTCGTAATCGCGCCTTAACATGTGGGGCGCCATTCCCGGAGCCCAAAGTTATGAAAGAGTTCATGAACACACCCCCAGGCAAGATTGATTTAAATAGTTTGAAGAAACCCACTCCAAGTTTAATACAATTTATGGTAAATATTTTCCAATGCCAATAACATGGTGTGGTTCATAACCGTTTGGAACCTTGCCTTGCTATAATAAATGACTTATTTAAGTTCTTTTCAGTTTATTAGTGTTTTATTAGACTGTTTGTTAAGCGTGTTTGTGTTCCATGAGATAATATTTTTTAGAAACTGATGACAAGCAAGTTGGACTGGTCGGAAAGATACTGCGTGGAGAAGTTCTTACCATTGTTGACTAAGTGGCACTTTCAAGATCAAGTGCCATGTAGGACGTTGAAAGCTACACTTATAAAGAAGAAGAGGAATCCCAGAGGTATGTATTTACCTACTATACCTACATATTATAAAACTACCTACTTACTATAAAAATATGTACCTATAGGTCTTCTTGATATATTTTTGAATAAAAGCTTTTTACAGGTGTCCCGAGTTTTGAAGTCGTATGGGCCGATATTGATGGTCAATATGAAGGACTTATACCCGATGACCAGTTTGAAGGTAAGTCATCCTAGATGTCATAATTAACTATATCATCAAGAATCGATTAAAATGTAAAACAAGAATCAATTTTCTTTTTTAAAGTATGTACTTGGTATTTTAAATCGGAATACTATATTAATATCTTTCTAAATCAACAAAATTGTGAAAGTAATGATGATGTAACTTATTCACAGAAGATGAAGAACCCTTAGTTGCGTGGACAACAACCGAAAGACAAGATTTGATGCGTAAATATTACCCTGAAGTAGTAGAAATATATGAAGAGTCCATCAAGAAACCTCCCAAAGAGAAGAAAACCAGAACTCGCAAGAAGAAAGAAAATGATAATCCTAATCCTGATAAACCTAAAAGAAAATATAACAGAAAACCAAAAACAATAGAAACAGTTGATAACTTAAACGTGTCTATGGAAAATTTGGAATTAAAAGCAAAGGAAACAAACACAAGTGCATTAAATGTCAGTGTAAATGTCAACAGATTAAAAAGAAAAATTAAAAACAATACAAAGAAAGGGCAAAAAACTTTAAACAGTTTTATTGCAATTAAAAAGCGAAGAACTAGCAAGAAGTTAATGCAGTCTCTAAGAAAAAGCTTAAAAAACATGTCGTTGACGTGTAACGACAGTAATAATATGTATAATGTACCTTTTGATGATGATTGCAAATTCTCAGACGTTCTGTTTGACGAAAATAAGGAAAATGAAGTAAACGCAAACTATTTAAGTTTGCTAAATAAGACTGAAGATAATACAAATGACAGTGATTTATCAAATATTATAGACCAGATTATTTCAAGGCCTCCTGAAGTGAAAACTGCTAAAGTAGACAATAAGTTAGTTCGATTAGTTTTCGAAAAATACTCTACTCCTAAGAAAATGAATATGAGGAAATCCATACTGACTCAAATTCATAATAATTGTTCTACTCCAAGGGATAGTCCAATAAGAAAGAGTAATTTTAGATTTAGTACTAATAGTAATAATAACTCTATGATTGGTAAAGTGAACACTAGCTATTTCTTCGACAAGTTGACGGAAGATGGCGACGCGTTTGAAATGTCATTAGAACATAAAAGTGCTGTTCTAAACTTAGATTCTACTGTAGAATATAGTTTACCTGATGTGTGTTTGTATTAATAAAATTATGCTAACATTTCATAGAATTCGTTGTATTTTTTTCCGCCCTTAGTATTACGTGCGTGTTGGTACAAAATAATGAGTAAATAATAATTAAAAAATAGATAAACTATTCCGAACCGTACATATTAATGCACAGTCAATTTACCGAATGTACGAAAAACGTTAACAATTGATTTTGCTTGCACTCTTATTTCGTAGCAGTAAGAGCGCTTTTCGTAACTAAAGTATCGCACTGGGCGATTGGGTATCACAACAAAACAATGGCATTACCACGTCATATCTAATACGGCCCCTGACATCAACTCCGAGGGAAGCCCGTCGACACAAATCCTGTAGATTTTACTATAATATTGTAAACCAGAGTGTCCATGAAGTCCTATCAACCTAAGTATTACGGAGGAGATCTGTATGATGTCGCATTTTAAAATATACTGGTTGCATTGATTAAAACTAATTACCCACAAAATTCATAAATATACACATCAAAAGTGTCTAGGGATCAACATCCCTAACATTGATTAGGGATGTTGATCCCTAGACACTTTTGATGTGTGTAGTACCTATGTGTACATTTAATCTCTTTATGGTATAAAAAACAAAGTCGCTTCCCGCCGTCTGTACGCTTAGATCTTTAAAACTACGCAACGGATTTTTTCATCAATAAATAGTTATTCAACAGAAAAATATGTATAGATAGTGTCTAGATTGCACCCGTGTGAAGCCGGAGCAGGTCGCTCGATTATTATAAAAATATCTAAGAAAGTATATTTGTCACACGTCTTTGTTTCAGAAAACATCTGACATGTAGGTTAGATTCTCAGCTTACAAAGACCCACAGACAATCTAAGCCTTACCTTAACCTAAGTATAAAATATAATAATAAAAAAGAATAAAAGACAAAGCCAGTGGCGTAGCTATCACGTTTTCCAACAATAAATCAATTGGGATTAGTCATTTAAAACAAGTTTTCCAAACGAAATAACTTAATTTATCGATTGTGTTTTTTTTTTGGGGTTGTTTGGATAGACGAAGAAGAAAGGCTTCGTTATTCTTTCTTCTTCTGGATATATAAAATCCCGCTAATATTTTGAGTTCTTCTAGCAAAAGTGGCTTGCGGCAACCTACCTTTTTCTTCCATTTCACTGTCTAATTGATACAACACACTTGGGCTTTCAAATAAACTAGAAAATGGTCGTTCCAATGCAGGATAAGAGTGGTTGAGTTAGCAGATTAGCTTACCCATACGTATATAGTCAATTTACTCAATTTACCCTCTAAATTCATTCAAGTTACTAACGGATAGTCAAACTTATTTCTGCTAATTTAAGGTAGTAAATGAAATGATAGATATTTTTCAAAGAAGTTTTATCGCATCACTTAACTACATACTTAATTAATATTGATAATAACACTGTCACCATGAGCTGCGGTAATCTTAGAAACTGAACTACTTGTTATAGCTTTTAGCTGCGGTTTGTTTGCCACAAATCCATTTGAAATGCTGATTGTTGAAATCTCGAGACCACGGCGACGTGTTCGCTCCCGTCAGAAATCATTTATATTATAATTTTATGCTTTGTTATTATCGTAGTAGGTAGCTGTAAATACTATAAATATCGACGTTTGTATATATAATGCTGATAACAAGTAGCATGCCTAATATTCAAGAAGTTTTCATATACTTATGATGAATCTTAAAAGGGGAAAATACTTTAGAAACTCGAACGATGCTAACTAAAAGCAACACGGATTTACAAGGTGAAGCTGCGTTTGCCGCGATGTATCTAAGGATAGGTGATCATACTGATCAGTCTTTAAGCATGCAGTCTGCCCATCGTGCTTCGGAAAGTAGCCGCCACGGATACTCATAATCTCGAAAATTTAACAAACAACAACAGACTTGAATTAGGTATAGTTATCGCCCGATGATTTAAAACAAAATATAGTTTTAGAATAGTTACTTCAACTACCACGCCACGTGATCATTACACGCTTAGTCACACGGTTGTATACCTATATAATTTACTGCCATGTACAGTCAACAAAAGAAATAAGTATAAACCAGGGTCGCCAGATACAGTTGGAGTTTTCTTTGAAACCGATGGATGTGTTAAACTGTATGTTCATTAATTAAATTAAGTTTCAATCGATGACGTCTTTAAATTTTAAGAAAACTTCACCTATATCGGAAACTGGTTACTTAATTATTTCTTTTGTTGACTTACCTACGTGTGTGTAAAGATTGCTAGAACAAACTACAAAGTCGGGCAAATCTCGACGACGTGGTATGGCAGCGATAAACCTTCGACAATAAGTGTAGGAATTGAATGTCTGTTAAAAATCTTATAGGAGTAAACCACTTCGTATAACTGACTGTTCTCTACATACTAGCGTATTACTACCTAGTAACTCACAAAGTATAAGCAGCGATCTCTTTGTATTATTTAATAAACTTTATAAAGGATGCAAAGAAATACTTATCGAAGCTAAAAGTTACGTGTTGCGGTTCTTACATGTGGCGAGTTTAGAATTAAGTCACACCTCTATATGAATTTCATTAAATACATAATAAAAAAAAAATACAAGTGCCAATTTTACGATCATTTTTTTTTGTTCTGGACATACCCGGGAAACTTCTAGTTATGGAGATATTAAATGTCAAAGTTCTAACTATTTTTAAATGTTTTAAGTGTAAATTGTAAATGTAACTTAACTCAAAATTCCCCCATGGTCCCTGTACCACTGTTGCATGCACCCCGTAAGCACAATGTTTGGCGAGCGTTACATTGCCCGCTACACACAATCGCTAATACAAACTGATTTTTCATACTCAAAATAAAAGTCGTTTCCCAGCAATAATATTTGCCTAATGTTAGTGCAGTTTGATGGGCAGTATACGGAATAAGATTTGACGTAACTTTAATTATTAAAATTTTCTATTCATATTTTATATTAAACAAAGAATACAACTTTAACAGAAATATGCAAATATCGTTAAAATAATACTCGTATCTTAGTTATTTTGTACAAATATTTATTTATGTTTTGAATGCGATTATGCAAAAGCTATCAAACAACAAAAGGAATTAGGGGCTACGTTAGTGTTCCGCCTGCTACGAGCTACGAATTCGTAGCGCGGTCTACGAACTATACGTAGCTCCGTAGTGCTTTACTGGATTGTTTATAAAACGTGGAAATGTATTTTAATTGGTGCTTGCAAAGTTTTAATTAGTTTTCTTACGATTTATTTTGATACTCGTGTAATATAAGTGGTGTATGCTAAAGAATAATGAGAGCAACCTTTAATATTTCATCCCTTAAAATCGTTTATATTCTCGTCGAGCGAGGAGCTCGATATTGATATTATATTAGTCCCTTCTAACGTTTTGTAATTAAGAATTAATTAACCTAATCCTCTTTACACCCAACACGTTTAGGTTAATCAAAAGGGATTCGTGCACATGTCAAAGCAGCTATTAACAATTTTCCCTTTAATTTTTAACACGTTAGTGTTTTACATGAAAGGAATACTTATTTTAGTTTTTAACAAATTACGAACTCCCTTAACTGCCACCGTCACTTAAGGCGAACTATGAATGCCGATGATGAATAATGGAAGTAACAAATTTCATTTAAGCACTGAGTCGAAAAGCATTGGAAAAATATCAAACATAGTAAGAAGCCGGCAGCACGTAGGAGCCCGCCCGAGCCTCCGGCACAATGGATATGTTTTTCCTGGAGTTGCCGTCACCTGCCGCGTTCCCAGGGATATCAATTTGCGCAGTTTTAATCGTTTTCGATCAGAGCTTTATTCGAAGAATTTAAAATGTTAAAATGTCAATTTATTGAAATGTTCTCTTTCACGTTATGGATTTGTTAATACGTTACTTAGTAGGTACCTACTCGTATATACTATTTATTAAGAGATATTTAGTTTCAAGTTAGCTGGGTACTTAGTCTTCTTTGTTTGGTTTCTTACTCTCCGATAACCATTCAAGCGCCAGAACAATGTTTGTAGTGTATCTGAAGGTTGTTCATCTCAAGATCGTAACGTGGTTCATAAGCTTATCGCGCGGCGATTAGATATCCGATTAACCTCACATGCCACCACATGGCACGTTGAGATCTCTAGGATTTATACCCAATACAGACAAGTTCACAACTGAGACGATGTCTAGATTTACAAAGTGTACGTTGAGGACGATCGAACCGTAAAATGCTACGAGAAAGTCTAAATCCTTTTTAACCTCGTCACTGTGTTAGAAGGAGAAGCGTGGCGGGTTTGTTCACCCCTGCGTCGTCAGATCTCGGAGCCAATCGGAGAGATTCGGAGGCTGCGTCGCAGAGCGCGCGCGCGTACCCGGCCGCTTCGTCATTGCGACGGAGGCTGTCGTGTGTCGGCGCTGGCCCGTGCGAGCGCTCGTCCCGCACCGCACCGCACCGCGTTGCGTCCGTGCGTCACCTGAGCCGCCGTCAACGTCGCGCGAACACGCCCTCGTGCCCGGTCCGCCACGCCGCGCGCTCACGCCGTTTCCACGCCGCGACCGGCCCGTGCCGGCTGTGCCGCGCAGTGTCTGTGCCCCTAGTCTAGCTCAGTGACCACGTTCCCGGGGACCGGCGATTCTGGCGCGATGTAAAGAAGCCGCGACCGTAAATTTATGTGTAAGTGGATGCGTTGCGTGTATCACTAGTCCGCATGGCGATTGTCGACGCCGGTAACGATTTTCCGCAAGCTAACAGCTCTAGCGAGTGGCATTCGGAATAAAAATGAATGAATTACGAAGCAGCTCGCCCCGGGGGACCAGCCGTTGTATTTTAACCTCTACCCGGAGGGGATAGAGTCGCGCACGTGCGCTGTTGTGCCTGATAAAAATGAATACACTCCTTGACTTTCTCATTGCCAACATACACTCAATATTAAAAAGCTAAGAAATGATACTGTCCGTCAGCAGCATATCTATGAGTGCCATTAGATAACATTGCCAATGTAACAGGTGTCGCTTAATCTACTGCGAGTAAGCTTGACATTGAATCTCAGTTATTGTTAAAAAATCGATATCAGCTATTTATCACAAACCGGCGGCATCCACACCGCGTTGTCGTTTGAGAGTTTTATAACTTTTGACTATAGTTAGACCTAAAATGATTGGTTTGTCGTGCAATATAAGTTATTGAACTTTTAAAAATGGTTCAGAGATAACAGGGATCATACATCTGAGAGTTATACACTTAAATGTGAGCAATTTATAATGAGTCAAGTCTCATACAACATCATTTGAATTGTTATTCACAAGTAATAAGCGAATTTAACTTAATTCACAAAGAACAAACAACGGAAACCTCCTTCATTAACTGCTGAAATAAAGAACGGCATTAACTTCTGAAATAGACAATTACATCAAGTGAAAGCGATAGGGGAAGAAAGCCCGCGCAGAAAATGTAGATGAGAACTGTCATAAGAGGCAAAATCGAATGAATCTCCAAGGGAAATGGAAATAATTTGTGTTGCGACCGCGTGTCGGCCACAAACTGTCGAACAAATCTTGTGTTTATATTGCTCAGTCAGCGGTTTACGCGAGGTTAAAGGTACTTATGGAAGGCATGGCTTAACGTAATATCCTTAGTGATGTTTTGCTTTTGTAATTTGTTTATCTTTATTTTAGTTGCTATTACAGTCTTCTTTATCTCAAAGAACAAAGAAAACACATTGCTTCGGGAGATGTTTCCTCATTACAAGCATTTACTTTTTAGGCAGCACAATGTCGCAGAATATTTCGACTGAAAACGTTTTATTAAGGGTTAATTTGATTTTATTTCAAACAGATTTTTATTTTCTAACTACAACAAAAGAAAAATACAGCCGCATAAACACGAACAAAGAGGATTTCCAAAAATACAGAAACAATTTCATTGGGTAACCATACAAACGATGTTGTAGGCTTTGGGAGAAATAAATGCACTACGACGTTGTGGAACGGAATGTAGTTTAGTAGATTGTAGGAAAGCTTTTAGGCGAACAGCGGAGCGGAGAGGTTCAGTGACCAACATATAAGCCCGTTATATAAATGGAGTATCGACAGAACAGAGGATCAGCTATTATTATACCCTAGCTAGCGGGCCGCTTTGGTTTCCACGAGGCGACCGATAATAGATTCTCCAGAACATGTAACGATCATAATCTTTGTAAGTTATGACACTGATAATAGCAGTACCTAAGCTAAAAAACATTACTTAAAAGGAAGATTTTATTTTAAGGCTAGTCAAGATATTGCCTAATGGTGCAAGTAATATATTTTGTTTTATTTATTTTATATTTATTTATTTAAACTTTATGCAACAAAAGTACAAAGGCGGATTTAATGCCACAGGCATTCTCTAATAGTAGACCAAAGCAATCTTATTAAAAGCATCTCACAGCGTAAACCGATAGATAGAGTCAAGACTGTGAAACGGTAATGTGAACGAGCAAAGCTATTTTCAAGATCGTTGTCGTATATTAAGAGGAATGGCGACCACAATGGGAGCAGTCAAAGAAAAAATGTCAGAATATGAGAATGCTTTCCGGATAACGTCCGAAAAGGTTTTTGGGGCACGAACAGCCAGAAGCATTTGAAAAACTACTGTGAGCCGAGGAGAGAGAGCCTCGGGAGCGGATTGTGACGTGTATGAGAGCATGTCTCGTTGTACTAGAATCTCAAACAATGAAAACATTTGGAGAATGAGTATGTCGCAAGCAGGCCGCTAAATGGCGCATGTTTCGCACGTGACAGCCGCTGAACGGCCGACACAACTGTTCAGTTTTAAATATTTTGTTCGCAATGTTTCCTTTGTACGTCCATGGAAGCTGGTAGTTACAATATTTTCAAAATAGTTCTATGTCCGCACAGAATTTGTTTTTCCTTTTCATGCAGCTATCAGTCCGAGTACAGAATTTTGTTGTAGGAATTTACAGACCCGGCTAACATATCTACTATATAGGTACCTAGGATACTGTTTCAAAGGAAACGAGAAAGAAAACTTTACCACTCAGCAAAAGCCTAGTTATTTGTCATAGTTTCGATGGAGAAAGAAAGAGAATTTAACATCTATTTTCTAAAGAACGCTAGAGTAAAAATTTATTTAAAAGTATATCATGACAATGCAATTACTAAAGGTGGCTGACAATAACGTTAAGCATGAATTATTATTAATAATATCTTCGTCAGTTTATTGAAGTTCTCTCTAGAGGCTGAAGGTGTGACATAAAAAATATCTCGTCCCGGTTATAAACGGCAAGGGGACATAAACAGTAAGCTCGGGGAAAACGTAATAAAAGTTAGCAGAAGTATTCGCGCAGCGCTACCTACGTAGCTGTGCTTTAAGACGGTGATAGATTGTTCCTTTGTCTTCTTGAATTTGAAATAATTTCTCGGAAACGTCATTTTTAGTTAAATAACCAAGGTATGCGGTATAATATTCTTTTCAACATACTTGCTCGTAAAGTGGCTCTTGTTGCACGGCTTTTAGGGTCATAATGGATCGTATCACGCACACACGTGCATTTCACATGACATATAACATTAGTTCGGTAATACTTTTTTTAATCTTGGCAAAGACTTTGATTGTCTTTATGACAAGATATTTAGTGAATAAATATACTAAGCATATTAGTTCATAAAATATAATAAATAACCATACTTACACACGGGGCAAACAACCGTCACGATTCGAAGTTCGAATTCATAAAAAATCCGCGCGCCATTTTCACAATTAATCTTAATCCAAAATACTTTTTAATTTAATTTTCTACATGAGTGTGTTGGAAAATGCATGAAACGCCTCAGCATTTTATCAATACACTCTCGGCTCTATTACGCTCTCGCCTACGGCTCGGGAAGCAATTCAGCTTCGACCGTGATGATAAAAATACCTCACTTGTATCATAATGTACGTTGTTATAAACTAAATAAATTCAGAACTGCATTGTAAACTGCTGTTCTGAATTTTCCCTGCATAGACACGAGACAAGAGTCTTAACAACCTCTTCACGTTTGTATATTTATGATTTCCTATTATTCTTACGTCGACTATCTAAGAAAGCTTTGTGGGTAAGCTCTTATCCATATTTTTACATTTTCCGAGAGTTCGCGTCGTCACAGAGCAGACTATAGCGCTGTACAAACAAAAGCGGGGAATGTGAATGAGTTATCTCCGCGAAGTTTCATGTCCCACATTCTCTATCACCTTGTCAATGCGAACTTGGAATATTTCCTTCACTTCCTATCAGAGTCAAACTTCCTGAAATGTTTTAATTGAATTCAAGTACAATGAAGAGAACTAGCGATGGAAATCGAGGAAAACTGTTCATTTACGTTCACGTTTTGGATCGGATGAAGTTTTCAAAATGATTTGAAGTTTCCGTTTTGAAAAGGTTCGTTTTCCTATTCAGAGCGTTCTACTGATTTTGATTAAAATGTTACTTTTTAGTCTTTGAGGCTACATCGTTTCGGAATATTATTTGAGCATTCGTATCAAAGTAAGTTTGAGGTTATTTTTTATAGAAATTGAGATCTTGTTTTTAATTTAATCTTTAATCGTTTTAGCAACTTAACGATTTACGCATCATCGGCCTTACTTTTGCCAAAATATGAGTAAGAACAGTTCGGGATACTGTTAGGGTATTTTCTATTCAATCAAACGTTGGTATTAACGTAAGGTAAATTACTAATTGACTTCAAGTAAAAAAACAACCGCCTGTCAGCCCTCGTGGCGGACTGTCATTAAGTCATAGGACTTATTAGTCTGCGGCGAGGCTATTCTATTTTATTTAAATTCGAATTAGTTTTTCTCATAGGAACTATAATAATAATACCAGCCTATTACTGTCCAACTGCAAGGCAAAGGCCTCTTCTCACATGGAGAAGGCACGAGCATAGATCACCACGCTTGCTAAAGGTTGATTGGCGATTTCAGGCTTAAATTGATTATAAGTCAAGGTTCCTCACGATGTTTTCCTTTACTGATATCAGTGATATGCTAGAAAAACGTAGAAAACGTCAAATTGGTACTTGCCTGTGGTATCAAACTCGCAACCTCATGCATGAGAGGCGCGACTTAACCACAGGGCCATCACCACATAGGAGCTAAAAGCTAGTAAAACAAAGTTGGACACGGCGAAGCCAGCCAGAGCCTTACTTTACCTACCTAGGCTTAAAATAATAGAATCGGCTTCCAGATATAAATATTAGTATTTTAATATTCATCTTATATTTAGAAACATTACAGAATATATTTCAAATACTAAAAAACGAAAGGTATTGGATAGTTTTCTATCAAACGAACAAGTTTACGGATAAAATATATTCGGAAAGTAAACATGTTACTTATTTGATTGAACCCTGAAGCGTGTCTTGTGAAAGATGAGCCTTTTTACAGCGGCTGACATCCATTCGAAATGATGATGAATACTGATACACTTGGGTGAATTAAGTAAGCTTCAATTAATATAAATGCTTTATTACGGTTACGGATTAGGTAGATTTCGTTAGGTTTACCTACTCTCAGTAAAATAAACTTTTATTTCTGGTATGAACCAAAGAAGTTCACTCCTTTAGGTAGTACAACTACCCTATAGGTACTTTTGCAACTTTTAATCGATTATCTGAACCTGCAACTCAATTTTATTCGATATACTCATAATATCGCAGTTATTTTAACCAAAATGCAATACGACTATCACGTAACAGCAGCTTCCAACTTGTCATAATGCCCTTCCAATAAATTTTCGATGGAATCCTATTTCTTCGTTGTAAAGGGGTGGCTTTTGTGGATCGGCTGGGATGGCATCACTTGTTCTCCTTAAAAGGGACAAAGCATGAAATGAACAATATTTTTATTTAATTTTACCCTGAAACGTGAAGCTAAAGGGAAGAGTTATGAATTAATACACCCTGTATGCTCATGACGTTTGGTTTTTGCATTTCATTTTCTTTTTTGAATGTAGGTTACCGAATATGATGAATGAGGCGTCTAGTGAGGCACGGCCCATTTCTTTTTCTGTATGTATCGTGCTCTTACATTCGCTGAGAATGTTTGTTAAATAAACATAGGTACGTACATAAATAGAATCTACTAGCAAGGAAGTGGTTTATTTTGGTTAACAGATCATATATAGTAGGCGTAATCAAATATGACTTGTTTAAAATAATGAATAGCAAAAGTAACTACAGTATTCGTTGGTTTTTGGCTTACTAAGTTTCAGCATAAGTTTGACAAGAACATATTAACTACAATACGTATTACGTACTCTGCCTCCCTCTCGATGAAAGTAAGAAACTTTCCCGAGACTCTTACTGTAGCAGGCGCAGGCGAGCGTACGAGTAAGATCTTGAAAAATGAGACGCATCAGTGAAACACGAACGAGACTTGTGAAGTACTCAACAACTCGACTGATATTGCGGTTAAAGTTCATATGGTCGATTATGGGATATTTTATGCAGTAGAAAACCGTATTGGTAAATATTCTTTGCAATTTCATACATAGTGGGTTGCATAAACGGCACGGCAGGTGTAATACATAAACAAGTAAAGTAAATACATTCGCATAATTTTCAAACCAAATGAAATCAATCAATCTATCATTTTCAAATCTTTTAAAAGGAGATAACTAACAATGTTAATTTTTGAAATATTACATCGAAACTTTTTGACTGTAAAACCAGAATTTAGATGTGTGCTAGATACAAAGATAATTAAAAAACAAACTAAAGAAAAAATACGTTTGTGACAAGACAGTATCTTTAGAATTAGTTAAATGGTCTAAGTAATTTTGTCCCAATCTGCCTAACAACTATACAACAACAAGACAAGACAAGATAGGCAAGATCGAGTTGGACCGCGTTAGTACTTATAAATAAACTATTGATCTGCTTCCCGTTCTGCCTTGCCCGCATTTAGATAGTGTGCAGTTGTGTTTATTTCTATTTGTGGGAAGTAGGCCCGGACAGTTCTATTATGCACAGAGCATAGAATGTCGGTTGAATGAGTATACTTGTCATTGTGTTCAGATCTAAAAATAGTTACCTCCCTTCAGTCGGTAATTGTGTTTCAGCATTCTATTTATTTTTTAATTTATTTAATATGACATCGTTTATGTTATTTATTTTTCTTTCTGTGAATACGTCATTTGTAAACCTACTAAATCTCATATTAATGACATATTATTAAAATTTATTCTACAGACAAAATGTTTTAAAAAACTAAAATAAACGTTAATTTATGTAGGCTTCCAATAGAATTAGAATCACCTTTATAAAGATAGGATTCAAGATAAACCACATGTTATTTTTCCAGTCGTAGATAAACTTATTTTAATAGAATCTTTGAAAATAAAATAATGAGAACCTACCTATGAGACCCTATTAACATAAATAAATACTTCTTATAACGATGTAATTCAATTTAAATCTCAAGTAGGCACAATCTGTGACAACCATTATTCCTGGGTAATTGAATTGAAAATGTCTGCTTAGGCTATGTATAGCATCTAATGTCAAAGGTTAGCTACGTTATTAGGGAAGTGAGAGTGCTATACATAGGCGTTATGCATATACTATGTGTGTTGTATATAGGTGCTTAAAGTGTGTCTCGAGGCTGCATCTTCATTTGCCGAGGTTCGTAAGCTCCGCGCAGGAGATTATATTAAACGGAGATCTAGATTCGTTGGTGACGTGTTGTTTGTTACTGTGTAGACGTTATTAAATTATATTACACCCACTTTTAAGGGTTGTTCTGTTTTTAAAATGGCGACCAGTAAAGTAATACAAATTGGAGGCGTTTTTGTATGCTGTAAAGTTTAGCTCGAAGACAGTTTTTATTTCAATAATAAAGAACACCGTATAAAATAATTGTGCACTCGTTTGCTTTTCATAATTAGCATACATTGTAATAAGTAAGGTGTAGTACGTATAAGTAACGTGATGGTTGTGTGCGCAGGCGGCGGGCGGTGAGCGGGAGCGAGCGAGGGACACATGGCCGCACCGATCAGCTGATAGCATGCCGGCGGCGGCGCGCAGCACCGCCCCTACCTAGACGATCGCACAACGAGCGCCACATTCACGGGTACATATCATAGCATTATAAACGTCGCAGTTCACTGCTGGAAGTACCTCTGAAAAGTTGGGCAATTCCGCGTTACGGGGCACTTAGGATGTTATAGCACCTTATATAACGGATAACATATATAAGTACATATTAAGTATACCCTTTAGGGGTACACTACACCTTTTAAAATTTAAATTAACTTTTAATAATAATAATAAAATATTTATGATAATTACACAGTTGCCAAAACCTTAAAAAATCGACAAGAAAATAGAGAAATTGCATGCTTTCGAAATTTTTGTAAAATGTGACGCGGAGGCTTTTCGTTTCTATTAGCGAGTGTGAAGTAACTGCGACGTTTATGTGGTATGCCGTCAGCTCATGTACGCTAATTATATTTATGGGTACTCTAGTTCTATAGTTTTTCACTTTTCTTTAGTTCTTAGCTGCAATTTTAAAAATATTTAATACGTAATCCTTTGATAGCATTACCTTATTAAAACGAACAAAACTATTTTTAGAAAACTTAATTCCTCGTCGCAACCAGATCTCAGTACATCCATGGATATTTATTTTTCTATTTTGCTGAATTGTGGATGAAAATGTACGAATACCTATGTAGTTAAATGTGCTAATGGTTACTAGTTACTACTGGATACTAGTCTGAAAGATAGAATATAGATATATATAAGTAGTTAAATAGAGGGTAATATAAACACAAGAAAACTGTTCACAAGATTTTCTGCTCGGGCGCTAAAGTTTATAAAAAATATCTAGCGTTTGAATCGCTATGATAGGGGTGTATTCAGGTATTAGTTTACCTAGAATTCTAACAATTAGCTTATTATTTTGTATATATTATTATGTATTTATGTATATACAATTTTGGTCATTTTTTACAGGCTAATAGCCGTTTTATGTTAAAATAAAATAAATTTGATCGTGTTAATAGGGCCTAAATCGATTTGTAATACAAGTAAAAAAAACATACAGTTAATATAAATTGAGTATAGATAAATGCCAGGAAAAAAGTTGCCTCTCCCTTTCATTTTGTGATCCAAATATAAATTACTAATCGGTTTAATAATTAAACAATACACCATTTTGATGTAATACCGTTATACGTTTATGGCCCATTTAAATAACAAAGCGCTTATAACATTAAATTCGTGGAATATTGATAGCCATACAGCATGCCCGGTGGTGTTCTTGACGTACGACAGATTGCTGTAATTCACAAACTTGGTTACAAGGGTCGCCGATATCGAATTATGTCCACAAAACTTAGGGTCACCCCTTTAGTAGGTAGATATAGTTCGGAGCTATAGTTACTGCTCCCTTTGTTCTATGCAAGCGATAAAGGCGACGAAGCGGTACGATTCGATATTATCAAAGTTACCATTCAGTAAAATCAACTGTGTTACGCTACGCGCTACGTACGTAGCACCGTAGCGCTACGAATTGCTACGCGATTCTGTATTTGTGCCTCTCGACTCGTTTTACGTTGCACTGCTTCTGTTCGTATCGCTTTCACCGATTACCTGGGACGATGGTTGAGGAACGGAACTTCTAACTTAAAAATCAAGTTGCTCCCACCTTCTAATCAATTCAAAAAAATCAAATTATATGATCCTTACGAAAAAGTAGGTGATTTAGTTAGACTAGAGAATAGCGCACTAGCGGCCCTGGCCGCAGCGGGCAGCGGCCAGGCCGCTAGTGCGCTGTTGCTAGGCACTTTTTTTTTGGGGATATTTTAACCTTGTTCTAAGAACAGGTAATATGATTTTGCAAAATAATAGTGTACTAAATTGAAATCAGGCAAGTTTAATATTAGTATATTACGTAAGTATGTAGAAGAATTTGTTAGAATAATATTTAAAACATCAGGCATACAGTATGCGCGCATGAGTGATAACACAGACGGTTATAATGAGAATTTCACATAAATATAAAACACGGCCTACTTATGGAAAGTTGGCTCGCGTCGAACACCGATGCTCATGGGAAATTTTTGTCATTGAACAGAACTTCTGCTCATCGGGGAGTCGCTGTTTAACAATTTATGTGTATGTAGACTGTTAACACGTAACCTTCTCGGTTCCACTCTGGTAAATATAAAACATTGGAGAGGCACGGTCTCACCGGGGCCCCGGGGAAATTTTGTCGATCATTTGTGTCAGCAGGGTATGTACTTTATCGATACACGCGTTCGTCGGCTCATACCGTTTATCGTTATTTTGTGTGGAGCGATCCCGCGTGGATGATAGCTGGCTGAATGTGGATACTCCTCGCTTAGTTCCAGGACGTAATGCTGGCATCAACATCTAGCAAAATTGAATAGACAGCAAAAAGAAAATTCATAGAAATTGTATCAGCGTCTTCGCCATCAGCCTACAGTAGTCCACATCAGGGCCTCTCCCATTGCACGCCATTTTACTCTAATCCACTTGCTAACAGCGCTATTTTGAGTGTGTAATAAGGATCAAATTAGTTCGACAAATTCTTTATAAACTTTTATAATTTTGTTCTATAAATGAACAATTCTTTCACAAATACTAAGCTACGTTATTCTATATTTTATTATTTGAATTTGGAATCCGTAAGCAAATTCACGCGGATGGAGACGCAGGCAAAAGCTAGTGTTTTATAAACGCTATCGAAAATCACAAACATGTCTAGGTAAATCCATATATTCGTGGAATGTAGGTATCCTAGCGTGTAGTTGCATCATCATCTCTATAGTCACTTATAGGTATGTCTATAAGTTAAGACTACAATACAGAGGCAGGTTGTTTGTTTGTCTGTTGATTCGGCTTTGAGGCAGCCTGGCTGAGTATTGGCGGGAGCTTCCTGTTGATTTAGTAACAGCAAGTTGTAACCGTAAAGCTAGCGTTTGACGAATGAATCCTTACCTGAGGCTGCGTTAGTTTTATTTGCTTACACAGAGCCTGGAACCTTGACCATGTGTCCTATATAAAACTAATCGGCGATGGATAAGAAATAAAAAAGGCAACAATTGTACAACTTTACAACTTTTACAGGATCTTGGTCAATGGTCAAGTCACTTGTCGAAAAATGTATGTATTTAGCGATTTTCAAAAGCAATTATTATTTACATTACTGATCAATAGTAGAGTTTAAATATTTTAAATTAGTACTCGATTTTAATTGTTCGTAAAAAAAATATATGAGAAGAATGGTTTATTCTATACCGCAATGATTCTATGAAAACAATCGCAATCACAATCGAGCACATTTCATTGGAAGCAAGCCTACCTGACGCACTGTTATCGTTGGTCAACAACATAAGCCTTTACTTAAGCCAAACAAGTATTATAGGCTGTTGTGTTTATCAGGGCGGTGCACCGCAGTGTTCTTCGTAAGGATCGGCTCAAATCCCACCAAATTGCTAGTTTAGGAGCCCCATACTCCCTTATACCCATAATCATATATGAAGGATGTCGACGGATCAGTTCGTGCGTGGAAATGGTACCCAACCCCGATAACAGAAATGATAGTTACTTTATATTTCACCCATTTGCCGTGTTCTTGTATAGAACAATAACGATTATATCCTCAGTTATCACGTACCATTGTGTTTAATCAGATACTATGAATTAATGGCGACGTGGGCTGCTAATATTTTATTACTGTTAATTTAATATGGTAATGTTGGAATCGGTTATTGCTTCAAATATTTAGTGTACGTTTCAAATTACTGCTTTAATGAGCAACTCAAATCATAAAATAAAATCCAGTTTGTTGTATGTCGAAATATGAACATAGTGTAGTGCAAGGAGCAGATGTAGCGGCGGCGCTTATCTACGAGCGGTCATTAGTTACGTGTCTCATTTGTCACGTAGTTTGTACAACAGTTTTTCTTCTTCATTCTGTTCGCGGCCTCTCATTAATGCCCATCTTTACTAGGCTCACGCGATGCTTATTAATTTTTCTAAAGGGGCGGCCGATGACCTTGCATAGGTTGGGCCCGAGCGGCGTAGACTTTGGAATAGACTCCACTGGCCTAGGCCAGCCTATCAAACTGCCTTCCCAGAAAAGTTAGTAACGCTCCCCCGACGCGCAGCTGTGTTAAACACAACTTAAAACGCAGACGCGTAATACAAAAAGTTAGTCACTTCCCCATGAGAGCCTGAAAAATAGAAACTATATTAAGTTTCAAAATATTATTTTGCTTTATTACTTTCGTGGGAATACACGCTGTTACATGCAAAGCCTACATGAGAATACAATGTATTTAACCACTTTTCAGTATTATTATTTCGTAGCTCGAGGATATTCAATAGTTGACGGGGCCGCTAGCGAACAGTATCGCATTTCAGATGTTCAAATCTGAAACGTTGAATAACATTGGAAGTATTGACAGCTCGGACAATAGACTTGCTCATCGTAGGCACATGTACTTGAACGTGTTGATGCCTCTATCTTATAAACACAGTCATACGTATTCATAAATATAATTTAATTTCTCCTGCACCCATAATGAACGTGAATACAAAAAAGTCTTTGGAAAATGGACGTGACTGTAGTCTATTTTCCAGTCACGGATTTTTTTGTAGGATTATACTAATTAGTCGGAAAATTATAGGGCGAAATCTGAACTCATAATTAGCCATAGCCCAGAGCCAAAACTAAAAAACATTTATTCCTATTCACACAGCAAAAAGTCGTGTAACTTTTCGGTTGAGGGCTCTTCGTATGCATGAGTGAAAATTCGTTTCGGCACCCGGCAACTTTTCCTCAGGACATGCATGAATAAGTAACGGCATTTGTCGAAGAAAATGAGAGATTTGCCGGCAGTTTAGTTGAAAGCGGTATACAAGCCGGCGCGCGACGGCAGTTTGTGTGTTTGCACAGGACGGCGTGTGACCGGCCGCCTTAAGCCTAGCTTGACAATAGCAGATTGTTACTATTATTTGCACGACCCGTTTTCCGAATTAGTGTTATAAAAATATAAAACTTGTGTACCAAGTTGCGGCATACTACAGACTCGGTCGCAGGACATGTTTTCTAGTTAAAATTTAATTCCTCAGTGAAACAGGCGGATGTAATTAAAGCCACACTGTACCCTTGTTTGTAAAGGACTTGAGATGATAATGTAAGAGTAAATATTTTTAACCCTTCCACCCTTTACATAATTCGAGGTAAATGCCTGATTTCTATTTTTGTACATAAGTAAGGGGCACGCTCCCCACGCTTGTGTCCGTTTTGTTGTTTACTGTTGTACAGGAAGTCAGCAAAACATTACTAACGACTGCTCTCGCATTAGCTTTGCTCTGCGCAACGGTTTTTTCCTTCATTTGTTTCATGAAAAAGAACTTGGCTGTTTTCTGGTGAAACTGAAGTAATAACAAAAAACAAATACCTAAACATTTAATTTATTGGCGTATTATGAAATGTTATTGTTGAAGACAGAGCGTAAAGATGTTTAAATTGTCGGATAGACACAACGCGGATGTTTTGAGCTTCCAGAACTTAATGGACGTTTCCAATTCAATTTCGAACTGAGAGCGATTTTCGTTTGTGTTATTCTTAAAGATTTAGCTGTTGGGTTTACGCCTTTACATAAACAAACAGGGAATCTGAAATACACACTTAGAGAAAAATCTGGCGTTTCCAATTTGGGGGCCTCCCCCCGCGGTACCCCTGCGAAGGGTAACGTTTGAAGATAGCTATTTGATTTTTGTTACGGTAGCAGTTTCTATCTGTGTTGAATTCAATGTTTCTTTGGGATTTATAACGAAATACACGCAGTTTGAGAGCAAGCACGTACCTGTACCTTTCTGCTTTCAAAAGATTCATTGAATGTAAACGGCTGTAATGACTAACCTTTCGGCAAAATCATTTTCACAGGTTATAAAAATATTATTTCGATCTCGACTTATACTCGGGTGCATCGTAAAATAAATAAACGGAGTTCCAATACTGCGACCGCGGAAATGGAAAAATACTTGCTATCCGCCATATATGGTACTTTATTATTTTATACTTGGAGTGCAAGCTGAATATGAGATTTGTTTTCTTGTGCAAACTATAGCGGAACCGAACGTGTATAAGTTCAGTTGTTAATAGAGATTTATGAGTACATTAATAACAAGAATCAAAGTTATCTAGGTTATACTTATGTGATTTATTATTTTGTAGGTATATCACGAGAATTTTAAACTTACATGTTAGCAACGAATTTGTAGAGAAATTCGATCCAAAAATATCGCAACAGTGGCTTACTAAAAGTGGAAATCTTTTCCGATGGAGAAATTGTCGACATTGACACGTTGACTATGAGCGATTTGGTGCGCCCTTTTATATGAACGAGTTAAGTTACTTCGCTGACTATTGTGAGGTCCTGTGAAGAGGATATTATTGCCAAAGAGGATATAAGGAGACACGACATTGGTAGATGCTGGCTACATCTACGGGGTCGTACTTAAAGAGCATTCCTCATAAAGTATATATGTTTACGAGCAATACCGCTGTACAGTACATGCCCCTCGTAAAATGGAAATACACCGGCTTCATTATGCGTGCTACCTTCGTTCAAAAGGCTTTTTCACAATCGAAATGAATTTAATTGCGAATTCGAGGTTCTTGTGTTTCTGGAGCTTTATATCGTGGGAATATGTTTTTACGGAGGCATAACTCTTTATTGCCTCTCATATCTGTATAGCTATCTCTTTGTATAGCAGTATAAAGAAAAATAATTACACTCCAAAGAAATTATGTTAACCTCATGCGGAAATAAAATACGCGGCTGTAACCCTAAGGGCAGAATTAGCATGAAAAAAATTCTTCCCTGAAAAAATCCAACTGCGTAAAGGGAAAAGCAAAAACAATTCGGTATGATCACCGAGAGGGAATCTGGATTAATCCCGGCCTAAACCAATTGCCACAGTTTTTATTCTTCCTTAAAGGTAAGTATGAAAATTACTTTGGTTATGCGCTGATATTACAAATTTCAGCGCGTAACATGACAAACAAATTACTTTGCGCGAATCCTGATAAACCAGGCGACAAAGTGATGTTACATTTCACGGCTGACGCAATGAAACAGACCCGAGGCGTAAAGAATGCTAACGGGAGACAGAAGGACGAAGGGTGCACTAACTTAGCGTACTTTAGTGTTGACATGGAGCACATTTGTGCGCATACTATCACGAGATACGAGTAGTACGGACTTGTTTCGATTAGTTATCCACGTCATAGTCGCTCGCGTCTGCGTCACGTCGACGTCACGCTTACGTCATGCCTTTTATGGTCATGCAACCTCCTCGCCCGGTCCATGACCGAGCAAGCGAGACGGTTATATGTACTCGTATTTTGAGGTTCATATTAAAACATTGTTGTTTCTAAAGTAGTTTCCAAATTTCCCGATCCACTCGGCGTACCTTGAACTCTTAGAACTCGTAGAAAAGAAAAATGGGATAAACTAGGAGTAAACAAAAGTTTTCCACGTCTATGGAAGCAGCCAGTTTATCTGTTTCGTTTATGTACGTTACCTGCGGATGAAGCCGGACTCTAGCCCATAAAACAAAAATAGATTTATTTATTCGACGTTTGTGTGGGCGTGATACTGAATTATTTGATAGTTTATGGTTGTACCGCGCTGCGGATTTGTTCGTATACTTAAATAGTTGTTGTATGAGGGTAGAATGTTGACATATTTTATTGTTGTTTTATGTAACTCAAGTTGTATTAGTGCCTTGTTCTGGAAGAGAGCTTCAATAGGAATAAATGGTCTACATACGTTTGGAATGATCGGATAGTTGTACAACACATATGCAATTAGTCTTAACACGTACGCAGTGAGTCCACGATATAGGCACTCGTGCCTTTAAGTCGATAGTCGTGATCCATCAGGAAACTCATATCCGCTTAATTAAATGCTAGCGCAGTAATCTGATTACAGAGGTCAGTGAAATCAGCGTGTAGTAACCTAGCTAAATGTATTTCATACTCGACTGCCCTTCATTTAATATGGATGCCTTGCTTGCCAATATTTTCAGGGAGGTAATAGTTCCGGACCCGTTTTATTGGGTTATGTACAACCAGACTGTAAATTAATTGTAATAGAATTTAATATGAAACGGCAATCACTCTCGTAACGCATATTTCAGTAGAATTTTTATTAAAACCACCTGACCAACTTTCTCCTTTAAAATATTTCATCTGATTTCAGAGTTATATTGAATTTCGTAGTTCCCGATACCCGGAATAGTTATTTCAGACTTTATTCCGCGTTATCAAGGGAAAATTAAATTTCAACACAAACCGTTAGTAAATTCGGTTTTATATTTCACCAAAAACGAAACCTTTTGTATATTCGATATCGGAATTTAAACTAAATGAAACTATAATGTAAGTAGATATTTCTGGGTTTCAACAAAATATTTTTGGGAAATACCTACATTGAAAAGTCAAATTAATTCAGTCAACAGGTATGAATATTAAAAGTGTTCTGGAGAATTGGAGATAAGGTATCAACATCCCGCTTAATTTGCCATGAGGCGAGTAAAGAATTTCAAATTGAAAAAAAGGAAATCCGGATAATCAGATAGAATATAAATCAGCATTGGTGGGTCCGAATTAAGCGCTCAGTGCGATCCGGTCGGAGGCTTACGTCCAATCTCTACTAATAGCATCCAATTCAGCAAGAGTTGGAGAACTCTATGTTGCTTCAAATTTACATAATGGATTTGATCTTATTGCATTGAACTTGTAAAAAATATTAACAACGTTTTAGGGTTTGTGAGGTTTGTAAAAAGGCAGAAACTTGTTGTAATTAAGAAAATAAAAGTAAAAATCAGGTCAGAATTAACAACGATACAAATATCAAAACCAAAAATTACGTGACGTTAATAAATAAGCAACAGTAACGAACTTTTTAAAATTCCAAGTAGCATTATGGCAGGATTTACATTTTTTGCGATGCTTTGAAATAATTTCGTTCTCGTGAAAAAAGAATAATTAGTATATTTATCAGTATATTTTTTATTCTCCAAGGTTCCGTATGGCCAACGTACGGATCCCTATTTGCAAGTTGTCGCTACGTAATTTATACTTTAATCAACGGTCGCCGCTCAGCCCCGGATATGACTGACATCCGCTGTGAGTCCACCACTGTGCAGCTCTATAATTTACTTGCTGACTTATATTATTTATTTTAGCTCTCTCTATTAGTTTCTAGCCTTTTCTAAACTTCGTTTAAGTCTGTTTTTATTTCAATAGACTTTGTGGATAAACAATAAAACTTTAAAATATTGGTGTTTGATTGTTACCCAAAATACCTATTAACCAATATTTCCAGATTGGGTTGTTGACTTTGGTTCGTGACAATGTTCTTCTAAAGTCTGTTCATATCCTTGTTTTCAATTGATTTTCCTAATGACAATAAAAAGAAAATAATGTTAAAGTATTGTGAAAACAGTTTAGATCGTCGCATGGCAACTAAGTCTTCTACCTAGTTTTTAGGCAAAGGTACTTAAGGCCAAATTCTGTCACTGTTTGAAAAGTGTATACTGCGAATTTATCTGTTTCATCACTTATTCACCAGCTTCTGACATTGCTCCACCTTTAGATCTTAAGTTTTCATTTACTTGGTCTATGAAGTCAGTAACACGCGCACGGAAGGTAGCGGTGCACCTATTTATGAGTCGTTTGAGCGAGTACGTGCCTCAGAAAACCCGCTATATCGCGTCCCCTAACTATATTATATACCTATGTTATAGAATGTACGGTTGCTGAACACACGTGACGTCTTGGTGGGAGTTAGTTTTCAATCATAATACTTATGTCGATTGACAGTTCCCGTGACCCAAGAGCTGGTCATTACTTTGGCCAGAGGCTAAGCATTACCATCCATGTCACTGCCGCCAAACTTTGGGCACGTTTTCAGTTGACGGCGAAGCGGAGGAAATTTTAGATGCCATTTTAGTTTCTTTTTCATTATTATTTGTTTTTTTTTAGGTTTTCTATTTTAATAAGTCTGTAAATATGTTTCATATAATTAAATTAAAATATCAAAGTATTACATACATAGGTGGAACTGGAAGTCTAAGGTCTATGTGGAAGTTCAGAAACATGGTGCTAACTTCAGAAAACCGATCGCTCATTGTCGTAGTTGCAAGTTTGAATGCGTTGTGGCTGACTGAGTAATGGGATCCTGTTATACAGAGTAAGGTTTAGTCTGCAGGGGGCACCATCGAACCTAGATAAATGAAATGAACAGAGAAATAGTACTTAGTTTTTCGATTTTTGAGAAGTACAAAGCAGGGGGCAATTCTACTAACTTTTAGGAACGATCGCAGTTTAACCTCAGTCTCAATCTGCCAAAAATGCCTCTAATTTACCTACATTTTTGATATTGGTTGTCGCTAAGATGAGATTGTAATTAGAATTTGAACTTTTTTAAACAGTTGAATTAGCCTTCTGTTTTTTTTTTAAATAATTAATTAAAAAGCTTGACGCAATTTTTTTTTCTTAGCATATTCTGTCCTTCTCCTGGGCAAAGCCCTCCGTCCACTCCTTCCATCTGCAATAATAATGTAAAATTTTGATGAACGCTATAACAATCTAGCTGTACTACTCTAGCTCACACGAACCTAAGTGTAATAAGTGTTGAACACAATGTCATCACAATCCTCCAAGTAGACCTAATGATAAACAACTGCTGAAAGTTGTGATACTGGGTTTTCCGTTTTTCCATAAGTAACAATGAGTATGTAGGTACTTGTTAAAGACACAAAGATCTGCACGCAAAAGTTTTCTTTCACAATGCGAGCAAGAAAAGCATATAAATGATAATGAAGTAACTGATGACGCCGATTCATTGTAACCCCTATTCTTTCCCATAGAGTTTTTGCAGCTCACATGTTCTTACATCTGTCATTAACTTCTTTTAACGTTGCTGGCGTAGTTCCAACTCTGAATTCAGGGGACAGAACTTTCTAGTCACTAATCAGTGACTTCCTACTTATTTCTATACTCATAGTATAAGCTTTCTTGCTCGGCGAATATGAGTGGTAATGGTTCGAGTGGGACCGTATATCATACTTCTTGTAAGTATAAAGAAATGTTATGTATGTTGGCTTTCACGCCTGTGTTACGAAGAGGATTAGGCAGAGATGTAGGTTAAAATGGTGGCGCCTATCATGTTTTTTCTATCGTTTCCTACACTGGGCGTGGGAACTGGCATGATAAGCAACTTTACCCGAATGGTCCATTCTATTTCTCAAAGTCAAAGCACTTATTTCAATAAAATCTGCACTTTTGAATTGTCGAGTAGGTCAGTTACTCATAATTTGAAGCAGTTGCTCGTTCCAAAAGTAGATCTCTATGGAGATGAACGAGCAAAAATCTCCACGGACACTCTTTACGATTAAGATTTTATAAAATCCTGGTTACATTATTCTTGTTTGCTGCTTTAAGTGTAAACACATAATATTCTCTATCTTATTTATATTCTATATCTTATTCTGAGTCTATTAAAAATATAATTTTTGATCACATGACTGGAACTTCGTCCATCACCTCTACGTAGCCAGCGACATAAAACCCAAACCATTGGATTAATTTTAATAAGGACTTGATCTGTATATTATGTCTCCGTACATGATCTTCAACTCTTAATTTAATAAACGTTTCCATGCTTACAATCGACAAAAAAGGAAATAAGAGACTTAATAATGAAACTGAAATAGTAAGAAAATTCAATAGAAGAGAAACGTGGCGGAAAACTGAGCAATAAATAAGAGGTTTACCAGTAAGTAATTTACGTTCGTAAGGGTTAGTTTACATGGAGATGCGACGCGAAGCGACGCAACGCGATACCGGCGCGTAGCGTGGAGCAGCGCGGGGTACTTCAACATCTATCCACTGAAACTGTTACATCACTAAAAAGGAGTCTTTTTGTGTGGTCAAATTTATTTTTTATTATTTTGGTATGTACAAAATAATAAAGGAAATATTAAATAAATTTATTTCACCGTACGTTGTGTTTTCTGTTCTTGTACATTTATACCTCTAAAAGTGCGCGCAGCGATGTGTGCACTGCCCCTAATTCTATCATCAATATAAATACACAATTTAATTTCTGCAGACAAAGTAATTGTGTAGTTTATTTATTATAGACCGTACAGAAGGCTTAGTTCTAGAATATTTGATGTAGTTTAAAGTGCCTCCAAATGTTCCCAAAGATTGTGGTCTGAGACTGTCGTGAATTAATTATGAAATGGTTGCTATCCGCGTCTACTATTCTGTTTTACTGTTATAATTATCTTCTTTGAGATGTGATATAAATAGAATTTGTGTATGAGAGATTATTTAGTTGGTATACTATTATCAGTGTATTTTCCAATTTATTGAGGGTCAATTTGAACATAAATTATAAACGTCATGAATGATTGTAGGAAAATTTAAGTACGGATGATAATTTCGCGTTTATCTAATACGGTGTGCAAGATTTCCCAAAAGATTTAAAAGGGTATAAAGACGGTTCGCTTGCATAAAACAGTAGCGATTAAACTGGCTGTAGTAGCAGGGGGGAGAGATCGAATATAAAAAAGTGTACGTACCTACTTACCTTTAAAGATCAATAGACTAACTTTTGTAGTATGTATTACGCATCTACGGTTTAGAATTGATAAGTAATAATGTTGTTTTACTACATGTTTAACACGATGTTGCTAGATTTTTACATTTAACGACATGAATAATAAATTATTCAAGCGAGGCGAATGTTGAATATGTTAATATGAGTAAATGTTTCAACTACTTACATTCACTTTGCATTTTCATTGAGCTCTTCATTTAGAAGCCGCCATGTAGAATGTCACTGAGCGAAAGTGTTGCTACACACACACTGGAAATAGGTATGAGCTTTAAAACTTAATTTTGTATATGTACAGTTATAATAAATTTGCAATTTTTTTTAAGTACATCTTTCTTATTTTATTTGCATATATGCAAAGTCTGCAAAGTGCCTTTTCAGACACAATTATAGCTTGGTATAAAGTTTACAGAAATGGGCCATTCTTCTTCTCTTTGAGAGTTAATCTAATGTCTTTAAATGGAAGGAGTTTTCAATTTCAAAAGGCTTATTGGCCCTTTTGTTTAACATTTACCATGATGTTGTTCGCTGAAATACGAGTTAAAACATTTTTAACGTTCACATTGCATTTGGAAATTATCCTCTTTTCTTACAAAGTAGGTACCTAATATAGATATATACCTAAGATAACCATCGATAACCACCCTCAATTGTAATGGCGATTCGTTAGTCTAACATTTTCCTAAAAACTGAAAACGATATTGTTCCCATAGAAAAACGTTTCATTGTAAATCTGGTGTATTGATAAGACACAACAAAAGAGAGCGGAGCACGCAAAAGTGGAACAAGTCAGATTTCTGTCACAAAATAATTGCCTTCGTGCGAACCCGACCGAGCCAAAAGATCGAACACAAAGTACACGAAAGACGGGGTTATTTCAAAGGGCAAAAACTTTATACCCTTAACAACATAAGAAAACATTCCACGTGAACTTCAATTAAAGTATCTACTCGACGGAAGGGCACATTACAAACGGCCCAATAATCACGGGGATTCATAAAACGAAATTATTTCGGGCATGTGTTACCATGGCGTCGTAACAATGCTCATAAAAATGAAACACATGTATAGGAAAGTAGAGAAATTACGACGATTTATTCACTAAACATGTTACATAAACATTCAGGGCTGGACTGCGGGACACTGCTTGCCTATATTGCTATTTTATTCACCACAATTGCACACAGAATTGTTGCCTTAAGGTGACTAAGGATACAGAAAAATGATATCGTGTGTAAAAAATAAGATCATCATAATATAGAACATTAAATTTTACTACCTATCTGTTTTGGAGTAAATAAAGAAAACATAAAAGACATCGGCCGAAACCGCGTTATTGCCCATTTTGCTATACATATTACAGCCATATTTTCTTGTTTTATCTACAATGCATAAAACGTGGTGCCGCCATGTTTTTGGTTTAAGAGAAGTCATTTTACGTAAATATAAGAAGTAGGTACTCACTACCGGCGCGGAGGGCGTTACCAAGTTTGGCGCCAAGTTTTGAGGTTGTTAACTTGATATTGTGTGTACGAGTTACTATAGATTCGTGTTACTTGTAAAACAATGCAGTTTATTGAACGTATTTGAGTTTTATGTCAAAAAAGGAAGCTAACAATGTATGAAAATTTACAGGAAAGTATTGTATACAGTTTATACGACATTGTTGTTAGTGTGTAAAATCATAAGATGTGTTTTATTACTGACAGTATTTTTTAAAATCTAAATCTGATTCGAAAATAAGGCTAAGCCTACATTACACTCAACCAGCACAACGCCTGGAAACACGACAGAGCAACGAATCGCCCATATTAGAGCACATAAAGCAAAATGTCGTCGGCGACGAGTCCCTGGAGAGTCGTCACGACGATCTAGCGCCACCATATCCTGAGCCTTATCATCTCGTTATTGGAAACCGAACAGACCTATCAATTTCCGCGGCTACACAGTTAAGTGTCATATGAACGTACTTACGTGTAGCGGCTAAACTAATGGAAAAATTACTATCGGCATTAGTTGATTCGACAGTCTGATATGTAGATTGATTTTGTCATATTTAGAGATTTCTCATCAAAATGTAAAACACGTTAAATGTTTACTGTATTTAAAAATATTTTGATTTATGAAAAAAAAAATAAACATATACTATGACATAAACCTGAGATTTGGTAGGTAACTGGCAATTTTTTACGAGAATACTGTAAAAGTATGACCATTACCAAGAACTTTAAAAATAGTTGGCAACACTTCTAATGAAAAATATCGCTTTTGTAACGTCATATTAATTTTTATGGCTCCCTTCAGAGAGGCCGTCTGCGCCAAACGACTGAATACATTGTTTGTCCTTTCAAGTTCCAAGCTGAAAAATTTAACTAGGCTAATAGAAAAAGTTTTGAAGTCCGATAGCGTCTTTAAGGATCTCCGTTAAATGTCAAGATTTCAATTTGTTTTTTTTATCGATGGTTTTTTCCCAATGACTATAAGTACTATGATGATTTTCAGATAAACTTTTTTGTCTTAATCCGTACTGGTCTGTTTTAATTTTTAATTCGTCTTAGATGTGCCTGAGTCGAAATCATTCATTAATAGTTGAGAATCAGCACTTTTTGAACTTGAACAAAGTAATAAAGGACAGCCCGTAAAATAAACCTTTTACAACTTACTAATGAGTTTGTTCCAAAGAAGAAAATAAAACACACATACACAAACGTGTAGTAGTAAAAAGAGCATAGTTCAAAGGGACAGGAAATTTAACAAACATTAATGTGGCTTTGCTAATACGAATGAATTTCATTACGGAGTATAGGCACTAAGAAGTGAACTGATTTCAAATGAGTTGCTGAAAACTTGCTCGAGGGAAAGTTTGTTCTCGAAACGAACAAGTTGTAAGAGTCAACTGTACAAAGCGGGCTATGTAAATGACAATATGCTAGCCACCTATGCATTTCGACACCAGCAATTTATACTACGCTAACTCATAAAAGTGTACTTTACAGTAGAGGCTTATGAAGGGAAAAATGTGATAACTTTTATATTAATTAAGATATTTATTTGAAATTTGGTACCCTTAAAGGTTAATTTATTCACTATAATTTCTCATATTTATTTTTCCTTAATTATTTATATTTTTCCATTTAGCGCAAGTTAGCCGTGTATACACGTAATTTCTTCAAACGATTTTACATTTATTACACACGTCTAACTAAAGTTAGCGTAGTGTATTACGGGAGATCATAGTGCTAAAAAGTGTTATTTTTATTGTGCTGCAATAATAATTTTAAAATATATTATATAGTAATTATAACTTTAAAACAGTCAAGGTACCATCAATAAACTAATAAACATTCGGTATTTACAACATAAAAGCCGCTAATTAGAGCATTTTACAACGAACAGTACCTATACACGAACGCACTAAACTACGCTAACTAAGAGTTAGCGTAGTGTAACGCGGACTTTGGGCTAAACCCTTCCCCGCGCATATTCCGCTAACAATAGATAGCGTAATTTAGATCGAGTGATTTCAAAAAGTACCTTTACTTAGCGTTGTATATCATTTGTAACTTCGTTATTTTTGAATATATCTTCACGATTTTTTTATTATATATAAAAAACCACATTTTAAGCAACTTGGCATAAAAAAACGAATTTACCTAAAATACGAGTTAGCGTAGTATAAATTGTTGGTGTCGATTTATGCAATCCTAGTATATTTTTGTGTTACGAAACTACCTTTTATTATTACAAGCTGTTTTTTTTTAACTTTGACGAGTTTTAAGTCCACGTTAGCTCAAGATAAAGAGAAATGGAGAAAGGGAGGCCTGCAGTGGGACAATACAGGCTAAAACAAAATTAGGTGGACCTAACGCCATACATACATAACATTACGCATGTAATCCCCGAAGGGTTAGACAGAGGTGTACACCCACATTTCACCAGTTATGATTAAGTCCCATTTAACAAGGGACCGCCATTTAAATTAAAATCGTTTATGAAAGAGAAAAAAGGGCCATTCTTATAAATACATCGTATATCTACAATGTATGTAATAAAACAAGAAAGTGGTAATACCTACTTCTAAAGTACCTTTTATTCTTTTCCGTGCCAGTATTCTCTATTCGGCTCAATCATATTCACTTTGCCCGTCTTTGATGTCCTAAATTGCCGGCCCATTAGCTGCCTTAATGTGTTCTTAATTCTTAATGAAGTAGTTTGATTCAGTTGTGTTTCAGTTAGAATTGGTATGTTATGTCAATCTTCTGTTGTGTACTTGTGTAAGTCCGACAGTTTAAATTGTTACACCGACGTAAGGAGATAGTTAGGGGTTTCTGGACCCGGTTTGTGATAAGTGGAGGTGTTGGTCAAATTATTCAAGTTATAACTAAATGAGATTTGCAAATCATGATGAGATGCGATATGCAAATCTCAATTAGTTATAAATGTCTATTTACTTGTTTTTTTATTTGAAAGCGATAATCCTCGGAGCTTCTGGCCCGATTCTAAAATTCTTTAAATATTAGGAAGCTACGTTATCCTTAAGTTCTATAGGCTATATTTTATTATGAAAAAAGTTAGAGATCCGTAAGAAAATTCATGCGGTTCGTCACGGATAAAGGCTAGTATAGGTAATATAAAACATTGGTAGGTATGTGATTCACAATCACAACAAACTTTCAATAATTTAAAGATAATCAATTTGCTTCGGTTTGAACAAACCAATATTTATATATGTATGATATTTTCACAAACATTACTACATCATCATAATTACTGTCTTACCTAGGGGTATCGTATTACCCAGTTACTGGGTTGTGGAGGTCAGATAGGCAGTCGCTCCATGTAAAATACTGGTATTCAGCTGCATCCGGTTAGACTGGTAGCCGACTCCAACATAGTTGGGAAAAGGCTAGGCAGATGATGATTTTCATAAACATTATAACTAATTACTTGTTTTAGTAGAAAAACGAAAACTTTGACCTTCAATATCTCCCTAACCAGAAGGTCCCTGGTATGGTCCAGTCCAGAGCAAAAAAATAATCGCAATGGGTACCCCTCAATGTTTCATGTTCGGTAGAACATGAAACGTTAAGTGTCTTCTTACACCCGTTATACTAAGTACTAATATGTTCAACATTAGCGATTTTATTCTTTAGTTAAGGTCAAGAGATTAAAGGGTCATGTTAACACGATGTAATGTTTCAGGCGCGCTGGAGGGCGGCGCGCTGGGCGGCGGCGGCGGCGGCGGCGCGCTGGGCGCGCTGCGTTCCGCCGGCTCGCCGCCCGCGCCCAGCCTCGGCGCCAGCCGGCACAGCCTCATTGGTTAGTACTATAGACCCTTATGTATTAATCACTCAATCCAAAACCTAAATTGTTAAATGGCAGCCAAAAAACTCTAAAAAAAAAAAACTTAAAATCCTTTTCAGTCATTTTCAGATGATCTTTGTTTATTTAAATAGGTACTTCGTAGGTACTAAACCTTTGAATACGTTGGTCCAATACATCACGTTTCTTTCTTAAAAATTCAAGACAATATAAAAATACAAGTTTATTCAATAAGGAATTAGAAATCTAACTTCTATTGGTATTTAATGTCGGTCTATAATAAAAGCTAAATATATAAGATTTTCTTTGAAAGAAAAACTGCATAGATTTCAAATTGGAACCGCTCTAGATAATAGATAAGCTAAACCCTTACAAATTGAAGCTTTCATCTGTCATGAAGGAAATATGGGTTTACGAAAGAAAAGGACTATAATTTGGGCAAAAAAACCACATGTGATAAGAATGTGTAGCTAGCCAGTACATACTATTGATCTGTGCAAGTTTCTGAATAAATTTCCTATTTATTATTAAATCAGAAACGAACAGATCCAAGTGTATCTAGAAAGAAGTACTTAGTTCTATTTATAACTCTCTTATTTAGATGTTCGATGAACTCTTATAACGAAGTCGCGATTTGTCTATTCATTAAGGTCATTGATTCGTACAATGACATCGCTTCTAATCGATTAGCTCTCTCGAGTCTACTTGTATGTGAGCCTCTTTTAGACTAAGTTTCTAATTAGCTACTATAGCTAATGTGGAAAATGTAAGATGCCAACTAGTAATGCAATCAAAAACGTCAAGAATGATGTACGAGGAATATTTCGCAGTTAGCCGTAACACATAATGCGCATACTTTCGTCAGTGGTAAACCGCGAGCTGTATAGCCGCTTTAATTTGGCGGCATAGTTTAATTAACAGGATTCCAAGTAGTATGTCCTGAGGAAATTGATGAGTTGTGTAGTGTAGTAGCGAGGCGCGACGCGGCGCGGGCGCGGGGAGGGGCGGGGCACAGGCGAACTCGTAAATCTACACTACGTGGTTGCCCCACCACTTGATTAATTTATTCCCAGACAATCCGTGTTACTCATCTGAAAAGCGTTATTTAGGCAGGATTCTATTACCCCGCCCCATCCGTATCACACTAATTTCTTCTGTCAGCCTCTGAATATTTATTCCTTGCTCAACTTGCCCCTAGTTATGTGGTCGTGAGTCACACGCTGTAATCTATGTAATAGCTTTGTAACAAATTAATGTAAGCCGCAGAACCGGGCCGGGATCATCCGTTACGCGGTTTCCGTCTTTAGAAGTTACAACATTTCTCTTCGGTTACTGATTTGACTTACAAATGAGTTGTGATATCTGATATTAATTCTGCCGTTTTTCTCTTGCTTATGGATGTATTCAAGAAAATATTGAAAATTATTTAACATAATTGTAACATGTTTCTGTTTTGCTTTCTTTCAAAAAGCAGATACTTAGAAGTAAGAAACTCACAGTTTTTGCGACAAATACCAGCCTCGCTTTGTAATTTTTTCCTCGTTGATTCAATTTGCCCACAGAGTGGATAATCTCGACCTTAAACAGAATCCTGTGAATTCTATCAGCGTTGTAAATTATTCTAAATACGTTATCGGCTACAGCGGGCTTGTTCTAAGTCGTATTATAATAGATAACCTGGAATTATTCATGTGGGACAATACGCAGAACTCGGAAATGTTCGCATACATCGCGCAAAAGATTAAGTAATTAAGCTTAAACATATTCATGAGCCGTAGGTACTAAGTACTAATGATTAACAGATTTTGCATCCACTGTTTAAGTTGCGCTAATTTGTTAATTAATTAATCATTATAAAATATGGAACTCTCATAATAATATTATACTATTTTTTTAATGTTATTGAAAACTAACTTTAGAAGATGACTTTGTGTCTTCGTGACTGTTGTTATAGCAGGTCCAGCATTAAAAAAAAATCAGATGACCACTTAAATGATTTATTTTCTTGTTGAATTTACCACTAAATTTAATGATATTATACATAAAACATAACACCACGCCTGTAATCACCGAGGGTTAGGCAGAGGTGTACCCGTACACCAACATTTCGCCAGCAATGTTTAAGTCCCATGTAACAGGGAGCGCGCCTATTGCCATCAAACGGGCACAAATCCAGACTCCGAAGCTGCTATTGAGAAATTCCTGATGGAAAAGCCCAATAACGCTTTGCCCGACCTGGGAATCGAACCCAAGACCTCATGCGCAGCAGTGGCGCTTTGCGACCAGTAGACCTATTATAATATACCTACCTATTAAATATATATTTTCTACCAACAGAGACGCCATGAATCAATTGGCTAAAAGACTTTTAATAGATTCACTAATTCTGTACATACGAAGGGAAACCGGTCCAACTTACATTGTGTTTCTTAAACCCCATGAGTATTGTAAGTATAACCTAACGTTGATTGTCGCCTAGGGTTACATAGTTCCGTTATATCATTTATTCACCATTAACCTTAGATATACCTATATGTATGTGTATTGTTGCCTTTGTTTGTGGTTAAACAAACATACTCGCGTGAGAGCAAAAGTCTTAAGATAAATAATTATAAATATTTAACCTTAGATATACCTATATGTATGTGTATTGTTGCCTTTGTTTGTGGTTAAACAAACATACTCGCGTGAGAGCAAAAGTCTTAAGATAAATAATTATAAATATTTAACCTTAGATATACCTATATGTATGTGTATTGTTGCCTTTGTTTGTGGTTAAACAAACATACTCGCGTGAGAGCAAAAGTCTTAAGATAAATAATTATAAATATTTAACCTTAGATATACCTATATGTATGTGTATTGTTGCCTTTGTTTGTGGTTAAACAAACATACTCGCGTGAGAGCAAAAGTCTTAAGATAAATAATTATAAATATTTAACCTTAGATATACCTTTAAGTATGTGTATTGTTGCCTTTGTTTGTGGTTAAACAAACATACTCGCGTGAGAGCAAAAGTCTTAAGATAAATAATTATAAATATTTAACCTTAGATATACCTATATGTATGTGTATTGTTGCCTTTGTTTGTGGTTAAACAAACATACTCGCGTGAGAGCAAAAGTCTTAAGATAAATAATTATAAATATTTAACCTTAGATATACCTATATGTATGTGTATTGTTGCCTTTGTTTGTGGTTAAACAAACATACTCGCGTGAGAGCAAAAGTCTTAAGATAAATAATTATAAATATTTAACCTTAGATATACCTATATGTATGTGTATTGTTGCCTTTGTTTGTGGTTAAACAAACATACTCGCGTGAGAGCAAAAGTCTTAAGATAAATAATTATAAATATTTAACCTTAGATATACCTATATGTATGTGTATTGTTGCCTTTGTTTGTGGTTAAACAAACATACTCGCGTGAGAGCAAAAGTCTTAAGATAAATAATTATAAATATTTAACCTTAGATATACCTATATGTATGTGTATTGTTGCCTTTGTTTGTGGTTAAACAAACATACTCGCGTGAGAGCAAAAGTCTTAAGATAAATAATTATAAATATTTAACCTTAGATATACCTATATGTATGTGTATTGTTGCCTTTGTTTGTGGTTAAACAAACATACTCGCGTGAGAGCAAAAGTCTTAAGATAAATAATTATAAATATTTAACCTTAGATATACCTATATGTATGTGTATTGTTGCCTTTGTTTGTGGTTAAACAAACATACTCGCGTGAGAGCAAAAGTCTTAAGATAAATAATTATAAATATTAATTTTACTTATTTTAAAACAACACAAAGAAATCTCGATCAGACCTGTGTAAGATGTTCCCATCCATTAATGAACTAGAAAAGAGCTGATACAAACGGTTTAAGAGATTTATAATCATAGCTGAGACCACTCTCGATCAAGTCACCTTACAAACAATAAAAATTAAATCAGAATCGTTTCAGCCGTTTGGAAGTTGTATTGACACAGACAATCACAGGTACACTCGTTAAACATACATATAATACCCCCCTGTCTTTGTCGGGGGTTAAAAAGATATGATGACGCTGCTCGTAAGCCCGAAGCTTATACTAAGTATTAAGGGTGTATTAAGTCCTTTTAGTCGCAGTTACAACTCAAAATTTAAATAGAACTAGCTATTTAGCCATTCTTTACTGAAACCCACGTTATAAAACAGAGTACCTAATTACTCCTATTGTTTTCCGTTTTATTCGCGCACTCAATTTCATGGCTCAAAGTGTCCGCTCAATGCGATGTTTATGATTGAATTTGTAGCCAGTTCAGGTGATCGTGCGACGTGTATAAACGCAATATGGCTGCAAACAAATCAATGATAGGTGTGTGCCACTGAATACCGACCTTCTACGATCGTACGTAAACGGAAAACTTGAACTTGTCTAAATAGAACCGATCCTTGTGGTTGTGGAGTTGATGTAATTTCTTGCCCATTCTTCTCCATAAAAAACTATCTTTTGAAAGGGGCATCTAGATTCAATTAATTTATTTCTTGTATATGACGTTCTAAAGTGCCTTTTAATGGATTTTGTGGAAAAATCTTGTAAAATAAGAAAAACATAATATACATGTCTAGGGGGCAATTTTAAGAACGATCACAATCTAATCTTCGCCTAAATCTGACAAAAATGCAGCTTAATTACCTATTTTCTTTATAATGATTGTCGCTTAAGTGAGTTTGCAACTAGGTTTTAATTAGTAGAATTGGCCTTCTGATTGGTTGAGACTTCAAAAAAGTTTGAATGAAAACAAATGACAATTAATGTAAATTTCTTTTGCTAGCAAGAAAACGGAGTCATTTTCCCATATTCTCAAACTTCTCCCAAACTTTGATAATGGTTATTCTTCGACTTTCATTTCATTTTTTATGTAAAGTGTTTAATATTTATTACACCCATTTACATACTGACGTATCTTCATCGTTTATCAGTAGGTATCTACTGCAAAAATAAATTCAGTGTAATGGCTTAGTAATTAAATAATATAATTATTTCCATTAAGATAGCCTTCGGTAACATACTCTTCGTAACTGCATTCTACAAGCATTTTTTTTGCTTTGATGTTGCTAATAGCCCTCCCTTTTTATAGGATCTACGCGGTCGTGTAGGTCATGACTACAATCCAATGTAACTGTTTATATTACCTAGGTACGTGTATAGTATATCTATACAAATAAATAAAATGTGTCTGTTTGAGATAACAAAATAAAAGCTCTTTTGCTAAATGCATATAATACTCGTACACGGCACTTATACCAAATAATGATTTTTTATTTTATTTTGTCTTTTTATCTATTTGTTCATACTGAACTTTGACGGGACTGTCACTGGCACATAGCTGATGGTATAAAAAGTATCTTTGGCTTTTATTTTAGAAAAAATAATTTGGGCTACGCGAAACCCATGACATTGGAAAAAAAAATCTGATTCAATTGTCAGTTTAATGGCAAGTCTTTGAACCTGTGAGGAATTAATAAATAAATAAATATCTCATTATTATATTTTTCGGTTAAAACCTTATATGTAGCTAGATTGCTCAAGGAAAGTTATACAACGATTTAAACAAAAATACCTCCAAATTGAGATATTTTTGTTGTATTAATTTTTTTACAGAAAACATTTTTACCCTGAAGCAATCGTGGGCCCATGGCTACGAAATACGATTAACTCAGCAATTTTCCGATGTCAGGTAGAAATGACAACTTACCATAAATGCGATTACGGTAAACATTAAAATGTTATTTCACGTGGCACGGGTTGGGGACGCCCGATAATGACATGTTAAACTTATCATTGCCGCTGATAGTTTCCGAAATCACTGGTAATTATAGCGTGCATTCGTGTGTGACGTCATTCGAGTAACAACTGTGTTTTATAGTTCCCGCGTGGCGACTTTATGAAATTAATGCTGCGCGGTGACGAGTCTTCTATTTTTTTTTGTTTTATTTTATTCACTACTTTTGTCTCTAGAGGCGCGACCAGCGAAAACACTATCCATTTTCACATCCCGTGGTGTGCGAAGTCCGGAAAACGCTCAACATTTATTTTGTATTTGTTGGACACCTATTTGCGCTTTTGAATAAAACCTTTGTTCATTGAAGTACCTACGGTTATAGACGCCCAATCGATAGTTTCTTCTCTATAACTTCGTATTATTTCACTATTCAATACTATACTACTTATATTGCTGTTGAAAATAATTTACCGTTGTATGAATATTATGTAGTTTTAGTTTTCTATCTCATCATCGTCATCATATCAGCCGAACGACGTCTATTACTGAATATAGGCTTCCCCTAAAGATAGCCACAAAGACCGGTCTTGCATTGCCCACATACAGCGCGCAGCGGTTTCCAGCAACTTTCACCAGGATTTCTATCTTATTAAAAAGACCTATAGACACTTCTGTTTTTGGTATTTTACCGAAAACAAAACAACTTATTTTTAGCTTGGACCTACTCAACATACCCTTTATACTTACTCTCGCTTATTACGAATAGTTTTATTACTCTTATTGTATCGAGAACAGTCGAGTGGCGTGCTAAGAGCACTCGTTTATGAATAATACCTTCAGAATTTAATATCAGACGGGCAGCCAGCGTGCCGGTTCACCGGGAAATATTTCAGACTGCACAATGAAGTATACCTACACGTATTTGATACTTTGACATTATTGAATTTTAATATTTTTATAGTTATTTTTATAAAAATAGGTGGGTCTTATATTGAACAGACTTTTTTTAAAAACGAACGATCGATTTAAGAGAGTTTGTGAATGATAAAAATGAAGTATCATATTCTTTATCGCTTTAGGCATGATTAGAAAATATTGCCTAAAATTGTGTAAAAGTGCAATTTTACTTGACATAACAGTTCAAAAGTCATCAAGCACAATAAAAGTAGTAATGGATCGCGTTGATTTCACAAATTTCTTATTCACACGATCCATATCTCCCCCTGGAATAGTCAATGTTGTGTTTGCACGTTAGCGCCATACGAGTTCCGTATTGCGCCACAATCAGCATAATGCCACGGATAGCCGACGAGGGGTTACGTGACAAAACGTTCAATGTCTCAATATGCACTCGTTATCTGTCTCGGCGGAACATACATAAACCCTGCCTTGAGTAGCAACACCTTAGCCTAGCAATAAAATCATCTTCGGATTAGTAAGCGAAGATTTTCTGCCAAGTTATGTGACGTAATTACAAATATGTATGTTCCGGGTTATTTTAAAACCATTGAAGGAGAAGAAAAGGGCGTAAGTTGCCTCAATCATAATAAATTAAAACAATGGCAATCTCGATTATTAGAAGCACCAATTTACAAAGAAAATTAAAGTGTAAGAATCCATTTCGGCCTTTTAGATTTGAAACGATAAGCCGAACGAGGGTAGAACGTGGTATGTATTATGTAAACGGTATTCTAAAGATTACCCAATGTTAACTAAGGTATGTTAAGATTACGTAAATTGAGCTTGTTTTTATTTTCCTGAAATGTGTTTTTTTTTCGTATAGTTTTTGGGCAATTTAGTATTAAACTAGTGTAAGAGAATTGTTATTAGACTTTGAGCCTAATTTGAATGTAAAGGTAATAAAATGATAACTATGCAGACAGTTCAACTATCTGCTTTAAGAGTCAAGTTACGCTGAATAGTCTTTGTTGTCTGAGTGTGACTTTGCTCAAAAAAAAAGATAAAACGCACACAATAAAAAATAATGTTAATAAGTAGTATAAATTTTTATTTTTTTGCTATTGAACCTAACTCATTTGTTGACTGTCTGTCTTCTTATTTCAGGTATTTACATTTGAATACTTAGGAAATACATATATAGTCACATTTGACTTTTATTGAGTCCCAGTGAGATCAAAGCATTACAATAAAATTGATTTTATTGATGTAGGTATTGATACTTCCAACTATCTTAGACTCGAGTTAACAAGTCATTATAAATACATACGAGTACAGACCAACAATCAATTAGTAGTTTAAATGTTTGCACATTAACTAAATATGGATAAATGTTCCCCTAACGTGTCCTCGATCATCAGTGATTGATCGCGTGGGGACAGTTGGGAAACCGCGCTGTCACGTGATGTCAGCGCTGTCAGCCTCCGTCTCGCTGAGTAGTCCGGCCCAGCGGCTACAATGCCTGGTCAACTACAATATTGTTACTAATATGACATATC